>CM076599.1:79940000-81190000 GCA_038502835.1 Octonoba sinensis | reverse complement strand
CCAAAAAAAAATTTTATATGCAGGTTCATGTGTTATGACCATAATACTTCAAAACTATTGCACTGTTTTAAAGAAAAATTGTTATTTTGGCTTCTCACCAGATTTGACGACTGCAGATGAAACCATTAATAGTAAAAACAACATTGCGTGCTCACCTGGGTTGGACACAGGCCAAAAAACTGACCATCCGTACTTATAGTAATAAATATGCATCCGTACTACAGTTTAAACAGTTTTCTAACTACGCAATAGGAAATATGTGCAGATTTAGTATTGTATTTTGTAGAATAGCTTTTAGTTTAAATATCAATGAAAATTATAAGTGTTAAATAATGTGTAATCAATCAACTGTTTATCGTTATTAACTATTGTTTTTATTGTACGAGCCTTTCAACCGATGGAACATGGTTACACTCTTCAAATATTCGTAAGTATTCCTAGCTTTTCAGAATATTAAGCATGCATTTTTACATTTAAACGTGTAATCTTACAATTTAAGAATGGAATATTCGGTTTGAGCGAAAAAAAAATGCCATAATATCGGTGTTTTGCGAATATTAAAATGTAGAAAAAAATAACCTTACTTTCTAAATTTTTTTAAGCATTAGAAAAAGCAACCTAATAGAATGTAACTATTAGTAGGAAACGGATTCAAATTGATGTATAATATACACGTGAATGTATGTACTTAGAAAAGAGTTAACACAGAAGAAGTTTGTGACTGCTTTATTTTCTTTTCACTAACCATAAAACTAAAGTTGCAAGTGAAAAATAGATTTTCGAATTTCAGTGACACCAAGATTCTCTTAATGATTTTATTCAATTGTTAAAAATATGTAACTATAGCTTTAAAGCGTCATCTTTAAGCTCTATATGTATATATATATATATATATATATATATATATATACAGAGAGAGAGAGAGAGAGAGATGTATCATTGTAAAAAAATGCTGGTGGTCCCGCACCGCATCTGATCTTTTGATTTCAGGGTTTTAATAACAAATGTAATAGTAATTACTTAGTGTTCAATTGAAAACATCTCTATAAAAACTAAGAATTTTTTTTATACTCTACTTAAAATCTGTGATACTGCTGCATTAGCTTTCTTAAGAATTCAAGTAACTAACTCGTCGTTCTTAGTAAAACACCAAATAAATGAAAAGAAGACGGTCGGCTTCTAAAAATATCTATTCTGAAAAGATAACGGAGATTAGGTTCAGCAGTAGTATCTTAAATCAACTGAATCTTTACAAGAAATCAGACAGACTTGTCTAACCCCAGTTTCCCCTTTTCAGTGCATTATTTTTAAATGCAACTCTTTGGCAGGTGAAGGACCTCAAAAGTTACATTGGGAAATGCATAAATGCGGAAAATTAATATCATTACTAGTTATAAAGCTCCGTGATAAAAAGTTTACTATAAAGGGAAAAAGAAAATATTTTATGCACTCTGAGAACTTCATTTGTCGGATAGACTATAAAGAGAAATTATATTCGATGATGCGATAGTCAAGGAAGTGTTAAAGTTTCTGTTACAATAGGTGCTCTTGACACAATATGTTCTTTAAATTACGATTTTGATTTTATAACTGATTCGTTAATTACACTACGTTTAATTTATCGTCAAGACTATATGAATTTTATATTTGTTTTAGCTTGTGCTCTCATCCGGATTATTTTAAAACACATGCTGTGCTTAGTAAAAAATGTAATAAAAAAAACTTTATGGTTTTGTATATATAACGAAGAGGGAAAAACCTAAAATTAATTCTCAAAAAAAGAAAAAGAAGAAAAACAATAGTATGTTTTGTAATTCGTTTTAAGGAACTCTCTCTCTCTCCTCTGGGAGGTAAGACCAGATCTAATGGCGCAGAAAAAAACTCTTTTACGAAAATTTTGGTCTTTTTAAAATGCAAATAATGGAATCCCCTAGTTGAAATAATTAACACTCCCTAGATTTAGCTTATCTGATGTTATTTATCTATTCATAAAAAATATCGTTGTAATTCAACTGATTTCTTGAAGGGATATTATGGGAGCCACATTTGGCGTAGTATCGGTCGTAAAAAAATTTACTTCGCTGTTGTTCTAACTGATTGCTTTCAAGGGATGTGCTTCCCTCAGTCTATAAATACGTTAAACGACGGTTTTGTGAAAATTAAAATTTTGTATGCATAATATCCCTTAATATTTCTTTTAGACATGAGAGTTCTTTCTCTTCACTATACCTTCAAATAAAGATTAATTTGTGATACTTTTTAAAAATATGTATTGGATAAGAGATTATTTAAATGAAATGAACTCTTGCTTTGATTCACGGAGTCAAAACTGCTACCAACATTAATGGCTGGTCACCATCGGACATCTTTGCGAACTCTTTCGGAATGTGGAAGTTCGTAAACTCATAATGTTAAAATCAGGGGGAAAATAAAAATTTATTTAATATTACAATTTTTTTCCTTACGCCTCACTTTATGATACCCTCCCCCTCCCCCAATCTTTCATGGGCCCCTTGTGTCACGCATAAGTTCCCCATTTCCTCTCTTAACGATCCTCAGCACAACCCTTTAGTTTGTAAAAAGCCTTTATAGCAGCGGTCGGCAACCCAAATTGATTGAAGATCTATTTTCCAATTTCGGCGAACACCAAGATCGGCTCAGAGGACCGCGGGGGGGGGGGGGGGGTTATACACTATTAATAGGGCATGCTGGGATTGTACCTGTCTTCCAGTTGTAGGTTAATTCTTGTCAGAAAAAGTGTTGATGCTTATTAAATACCTACTCTAAAATGTCTAAAATAATGGTTCGTTAACATTGTTAACTCTCATCAAAACAGTACGAATATATTATTTCTTCTGAATTTGATAAAAAAAAACCCGTTAGTTTTAGTTTTGTTTTTTTAACTAGAACAGACATGTGAAGTGAAGTTACATTCTTGAATTAACTCTCACCGAGAGCGTTGTTAATGTGACGACTGACATTCCATATTATCTTTACGTTTTTTTAGGTCCGGTGAATGGTCTGACAAACTAATAAACTTTTTCTGCAGGGGAAGAAAATAATAAATTCTCTATATAATTCAAAAGTTATTTTATGAATTTTTTTTTTAACTATGAACTGTCCAAAATGCTGTCGCAATCGACCGGTCGATCGCGATCGATGGGTTGGCGATCACTGCTTTATAGGAATTTTTTGGCCAATTTATGGAAATCCATAAATTTTGAACACATGATTTTTGAATCTCAGCAAGTGAAAAATCTTTTCTAGAAAGCCGAGAGAGCCGTTGGCATATAACATAATCGACTACTTGCTGACTTGACGCGACGGATCGCTAAGGGTTAGAGGGTCCGCTTTCGAAATGGGGCAAACGATCAGGGAAACATATTTTTAGCTGGTTATTGCTTAAGTTACGGCAAGATCAAGGAGTCGGCAGGCACGTTCCGCTCTAAATTTCCGTAAATCAACAAGAGAAACAGGAAGAGGTGGCCTTTTGTTTTGATCCTGAGAGACCTCAATTAAAGGCAGCGTGGGTATGAGTTAATCTATTAAAAGTGCAGACAGATGAAGAATAAATCTGTCCGCTTTGAAAACGAGGCAGAAAACTAAGCGCGCAGTTTTTTTTCTGCGTTATAAGTGGTAAAGAAAAAAGTTTTCGTAAGTTGAGCCCAAAATTGTGCTAAGTCTATCACTTAAAGCACTGAAAAAAAATTTCGGCACTTTTATTACTTAAAAGGCTTATTTTATCTTGGTTTGCACTTTGAACTGCCAAATATATAGGGTGATTACAATTAAAATTTTAAAATTATCCTAGTTACGCCTACGTAGAGCTCGTTCTATCTGTACGTGATTAAATGAACTACGGGGGACATGGAATAAAAAAATAATAGTTTTAATTTTTGCCTCCAGATGAGAAAGAGGTGCATGAAGAGGAAAAAAAACACAAATTGGAGACAAAAAAATCATTTTATCACAACATTTATTCAATGTACATACCATTGGCGTCAATCGCATGTTCGAAGCGTGTTATTCGTATTCAATTATTGACAATAATAGCGCAATGGGTTTCTCTGTCAATTGTAGCAACTTGGCAAGAGCATTGCGGTTGCAATCCCTTCTCACATGGTGTTAAAAATTTGAACAAATATTTTGTTATTGTAGATTTCGTTTCTCACGGTTCATGTAATGTAACGCGTATAACAAATTTCAATGGAATACGTCTATTCAAACAAACTCTCTAAGTATATCTAAATGGTGTAACATTATTTATAATTATCCTGTACAACCTGTTACAGGTAGGGAACGAAAGCGATTAACCATTAGGTAATAACTGTGAATAACAAAAATTTCGCACTATAAATTTTTCTATTGTATTCTGCGGAAAAACTAAGTCTGGAAATATGTGCGGTGAAGTTTTTTTTCCATAGAATATCTGCACTCTATAATTTAAAAGTCTTGAACCACAAAGAGTTCAAGAGAACTATACATTAAAAAAAAATATTTTCTCAAATTACACTAATATTTACTTCAGCCAAACTTAGCTGTAATCTTACGAAACCTTTCATTTCTTCATTATTTACTGCGAAAATCGAATTTTGATTTTATTATTTATTTATTTTACTTTATTTATTATTTTGGTATGGAAAATTTCACTCTACGTTCTGCGTTTTTATTTTTCAATAACTTTTGAGCAATGTAACTTAACCAGGCCCGTCATTTCAATTTTCTCCAGAAGGGTGAACAAAGGGTGTATTCTCCTTATGTATTACATTCAGAAAAACTACAAAACACATGCAGATTCGTAAAAATACATTATACTCTTAAAATCGGGGAAAGGGGAACGGTTACTCCCTCCTGACACCCCCCCCCCCCAAATCATGGGTTTTAACTTAGTGTCGTGTAATAGCTTAACGCTTTTAAAGAAATTTTGTTGCAAACACTATTTTCCTCCCTCTCCGGGAAAGTTATATTTAGAGACGTAAACTGGCAATACGCAGTGAGAAAATTTCATCAAAAATATTCCTGAATATGTTGCTGAGATTTTACAGCAACATTCTTGTCATTCTTCCTTTGGGACCGAAATATTTTCAGACATTCATTAACTGAATCGAAATAGTTGAATCATTACTTATCATGAACGGATGCTTTCACACTTTGGTGGCTGAAATAAAAGAGACACAAAAGAAGTGGAAAGGGTGGTTCATAAATCTAAAAGATACATATCCATCAACTTCAGAGACAGCTTTTAAAAAAAGTATACCATTTGCGACCCGTCACATCAAGAAAAAAAGAAAGATTTCTGGAAGACTTCATTTCTGGATAGTTCATAGCACTCATTAAAGAAATCTACTTGACACTCTGAAGACGAGCGTATAGAAAATTAGTTTGTGAAATTTTTAATGAAATTTTGATATTTTAGAGAATTTTTTTTTAAATTATATTTGTCTAGACCAGGGTTTCTCAACGGGAGCCATATGGCCCCCTTGGGGGCCACAGGAAAACTCAAGAGGGCCACAGGAGAAAATATGGGGTTGCCAGAAAACAGGGTAGCCATGAACCATGTGAAGGGGGCCATGACTGACTTATTTCAGGTTTCTAAAATCTTTCACCATAAGAATATTAATATTCCACATGAATTTTTATCACATCTTTCAGGAGGTGTATAAATGACACGAAATTTCCACATCTTAATAAAAAATAATAAAAAAAACTATCAACGCATGAAACAGCGCAAAGTATGAAACCTGTTACGTGACTTGGTTTTAATGGGGAAAAAGAACAAAATAAGTTTCAATTAGTTTTATGTTCTCCTCAATGTTTTTTGCCAATAATGTATCTTTAGTTTAGCTGCAATACACTTTTTGAACTTTAAAATTGTATGGTGCGTTTCACCTTTAGCGTTCTATCCTGTAAAAGTTCTTTTTTTTTTTTTTTTTTTTTGTAGGAAAAAATATAAATAAATAAGAACATGAAAGAATGTTTAATATCCTGTAAAATATTCAACAAATAAAGTTAATTAAGTCAATGAATATTTAAAGCAGAAAATGTTGATGGGTTGCAGTTATGCGCTGAAGGTAGAACCAGAGGTCATTGTTTTAAGTTTTCAAATTTCAGGCTAATTTTAAAATTAGGAAAAATTACTACTTCAATAGGATTGTAGGCAGTTGGAATAGTTTACCGGAGGCAACTGTTAGTTGCAGCGGTGTAAAAACTTTTACGAAAGCTCTTAATGTTCACTGGGGATTGTTAAATTGACTAGGACCAGCCTAGCTGGGCCCTGTGCCTGTTGCTGGTCGTAACTTTTGTATTTGTATAAGCGCACAAACCTTGAGAGCAGATTTATTAGATATGACAGATGTATGTCGGTCACCCCCTCCCATCCTTAATGATTCTGGAAAGAATAATCCGAAACAAAATTCCAGGAAAGATCAAGATATCTCATTCTCATGCTTCATTTGATTTTAAGAAGCTTTTGTTCAATATTGAGCAGTTAAGAAAAGCAGCATTGGGCTTTACGAGGAAATTTGAATTCTTTATTAATCCTGATTTAATAGCGGGATTGGCTTTGGAATTATTTCATTAAAAAGAACTTCTGATGTAGAACGTGTACAATAAAGGATTTTTTTTTTGTTTAGTATTTTCAAAGCTACTTTTGAACAGACGAAAAAATTTAAAATTAGCATCTGCGGAAGACCTTAAACTTTTACTTAATAAAATAATTTTTATAAAAAAACAGAACCGACTTCAAATTATAAATTGCGCTAAAAAGTGAAAAATAAATTCATTCTTTAAACAACATCGATGTGACTTTTAAACATAATTTTAGAAGTCGGTGCAAATTTAGGATAGATAAAATCTTTTGTAATCATGAATCAATTACAAATATAAATGGCCCAGAAATAGCAACAGTTCCAATATGAAGTAGCACATGGTGTAATGGTAATTAGGCTGATTAATTTTCGCCTTCAGTCAAACTCTTGCTGTAATTTCTTTTAATATTGCCTATGACAGTTTGCCCATTTTCAACAATGACTTTTATATTTATTAATAGATTTCCCAACAAAGAAAAATCAAGCCAAGCCTTTCCAATTAAAATAAAAAATACTTATTTTTCACCCGTAACGTTTTTCCTAAAAAACAAATGTAGTCAAATTGATTTGCAATATTTGAGTTAGACGATCCTCTATCGATTAAAGAAAAAATCATCAAAATCGGTTCATTTAGTCAAAAGTTATGGATGAAAAATCAAAAAACGTACTACATTTCTGCCCATTACTTTTGTTCTATTTATAGAATATGGTCAAACGAAGGTACGGGACCTATGGGAAACCGCCCTCGATCGATTGAAAAAAAAATCATGAAAATCGCTTCATCCGGTGCGAAGTTATGAGTGGACAAGCAAAAAAAAAACGACATAAATACACTATGAATGTATAACCTCTTTCCTTTATGAAGTCGGTTAAAAACCAATAACGTTCAAAAAAAAAAATATTAGAGGCAAAAAAAACTTGAAAACATTGCTGAGATTCTGAATGCATTTTTTTTTCATTCGTTTTCTTTTCGGGAAAAATTATAGGAATAAACGAAAAAAAAAAACTTCTTTGGCTTAATATTGATGACCGGATTGTCTGGTTTAATTAACGAATTCAAGAAATTTAAAGCACAATATTTGCCCTAGAAAAGATAGAGCTGCATATGATTTTGTTATTGATACAAATGGTTATAAAAACATTAATCTTTAATTTTGATTTACAATTAATTTTACACTCCCCATTTTACCTATTTGGTTTTGGAATTATGCTAAAAAGAAATGTTCTAATTCAGCATGACATTTCCCCCCGGTGGTTGAATGTTTGCATATCGAAAATACCTGCTTAATTTAAAATTTTTCTTCGTAGTCAAGTAATTTTTCGTCAGAAGTGCCCGCCATTAAATTAGGATTACCAAAAGAAATCAAATTTCCCTGTCAAGCTCTAATGCTGTTTCTCCCTACAGTTCAAAATTCGACAAAATTCTTCAAAGCAAAAAGTAAACCATGAGAAAAGTTATGTTGACCTTATCTGAAGTATTTGTTTCAGATTATTCCTTCCATAATTATTAGGATGGGAGGATCAGTCATCTAATAAGTCTGCTCTCATGTTTTCTTGTTTTTTTTTGCTTTTTTTTAATGTATTGACAATTAATTTTATTTGTTTAATAAATAAAATTAACAAATAAAATTAACATAATATAATTAATTTCTAAAATAATTGTTTGTTAACACCGTTAGCTCGCATCAAAACAATACGAATATATTATTTGCTTTGAATTTGATTAAAAAAAAAAGTTTGTTTTTGTTTTGTTTTTTAACTACAACACACATGTGAAATGCAGTTACATTCTTGAATAAACTCTCACCGAGAGTATAGTTAATGTGACGACTGACACTCCATATTATTGGAAGTTTTTTTAGGGCCGGCGAATGATCTGACAAACTAATAAACATTTTCTGAAGGGGAAAAAATAATAAATCCGGCCATCGAATTCAAAAGTTATTTTATTTATTTTTTAAACTATAAACTGTCCAAAATGCTTTCGCGATCGACCGAAAATGGGCTCGCAATCGACGGGTTGCCGACCACTGGTATAGAACTTTGATATTTTGTGTTTGTTTTCTTTTTATTTGAAATGTGTTTATTTACCATTTGGAATCTGCCAATATTTTAACGATTAATGGTTTTTAGTCACGACGGCTTTATACGATTGCTAAAATGAAATGCTGCTCGTAACCTGATGTTACATATTTATATATATATATATGTACTATGTATGTAAAAATATTGGAAGGTAGACTATGAGATTCAATAAAATTTGGAATTCAGAGAAAAGTTTCTAAAGAGATAAAAAATAGTCCAGAACGGTGGTTTGATAAGCTTGACTCTCGAAAAATCTTAGCAAACCTTTCAAATGTTGTATATTCTTAGACGTCCGTGGTGGATTTAACTTGTTTTACTGGAGTTTTTTTTCCCTAGCTTTTTTTATTGCCATCTGTCATGTCGGTAAAGAAAAATAGAACTTGCAAATCTTTATTTTAAGCCAGTTCATAGGAGTCGTGGCACAAAAAAAAAAAAAAAAAAAAAAAAAGAAAGAAAGAAAGAAAAGAAAAGAAAAGAAAGAAAGATAAAAAATGCCTTCAATCTTATTCTCTGAAGAGGAACCGATAAAAGTTTTAAAGTAAAGAAAAAATCTTTAGCAAAATCTGAAGTTAGTGGAAAACTCTTTTTTTTTTTGGAAATTTTTTTCAAGTTGATCTAGATTATTGTTTAAGCCATATAACTTACAGTACGTCATGCAACTTTTAAAATTTTTTGTTCACTTTCTAGAGGCTGGTACGGATTGCTATCCATCTGATCAATAGTCTAACATGTTGTAGTTACAGATTTGTTTTTTGTACTTGTTTAATATTATTACATTATTATTGCGTTTTTAAATTTATTTATTAATTAATTTATTCTTCTTATGTGCGATAGGACAATTATCTTCTACAGATGCCTCCAAGTTCAAAATATAAAACTGAAACGCTAAAGTTTAACTCAAAAATAGAAATTTTAAATAATTTTTAGGTGGCTATGCGAAGTATATGCGCGTTTCTAGTTTTTATTTCGCTTTCTAACAAAACTTTACTTGACCTCAGTTTAACATGAGTAAAAACGTTAGAACAAATACTTTTTTCTAACGCTGAAAAGTTTTTGCTGCATTTTTAAAAGTCTCATAAACAGAAATCTTTTGACACAGCAATTAATAACATTCGATTATATGTTTGCTTTTTTTCCCCTACTCCATGTTTTACAAATTGTAACATGATTCATTATGCATGCAGATAAATGTTAGTTGGATTTTTTTTTTTTTGCCAACTACCTGTTGTTTCTTAAATTTTAACTTGCTTTTAAAATGAGAACATAGATTTTTCTGTAATCGAAATAGAGCATATACATTCAACTCCACATTACGATTTTTAATATGCAAACTTAGAACTATTTTATACAAATAGGACCTTTGACTAAATTTAATTTAAAGGAACATTGTTGCCTCGAAACATTCTCTGAAATATAATAGTTTTAAAATTGCACAAATTCGACCATTAGTTAAGGCATATCATTATTTAAGCCATTGAAAAAACTTTTTATAGTAATTCCTTTCTGACAAAACATTTTTATTATGGTTTTTTTAGCCTTCTTTCACGTACAAATGAAAAAAAGCATGAAAGAACGTTTAATGTAGCGTAAAAACATCGTTAAAGGAAAGAAAAGTCAAAAATAAGGGAAGTAATTAAATAAAGATTGAAAATAAAAATAATAAAAGTAGGGTTTTGAGATGGAGAAAATCTGTGTCTGTCTGACGGTCTTTCGGTGTGTCTCCCCCCCCCTCCCCCTAATAACTTTGGACGGAATTGTCAGATTCGATTATTTATTTATTTTTTTTACATTCGAAAGATCTTGGCGAGAACTTCTCCTTTTCATATTTTGCTTTTTGGTTTGAGCAATTAGTCTTTCAATTTAGAACAGTTGAAAAAATCTTAACATTAGCGCCTATGGGCAAAATGCAGAACTAAACGAGCCTTTTTTCTCATGAAACGTTATGTTATGGATTTTTAAGGATATCTCTGAATGAATGAAAGAATAAATGAATGATTGAGTGACTGAATGAATATGTATAAACCGTTTGAAAAAGTATATTTGAAGAAATTAAGAACTAAAGCAAAAAAATGGAGAAAGAGATAGCTAGATTATCAATTTGATATTGGTGTGTAACGGGAAAGTAGGCTCGTATAGTTCCATACGGAACTTGTTTATAATTACAAATAACTCTACTACTCTTCATTTTTGTGTTGGTATTATTTCTAAGGGTTGGTTGGGTTTATATTATAGTGTTAAACATTATCAAAAATATACGAAAATTGTACATACATTTCATATTTTGCTTTGTATCTCCCATATGTGCAGTTATTTGTTTATTACGCTAATCTTTAAGTTTGGAATTGACGGATACTGCGGAGCTTGGCACGAACCAGGTGAAATAAACCATGCCAGCGACCACGCCTTTTGCAGATGGATGTTCCTCTACATTGAGTATGCTGTATTTTACTCAATTACGAAGACAAAGTTAAGTCTCGGAAAGACTTGCTTTTGCCTTTATTTCTTTTAAGCATACTAATTACACCTTTAGATTCCAAGTGCACAAAAAAAAAAAAATCAAAATGCTCTTTAAATCAAAACAATAAATAGATAAATAGCTAAATAATAATACCAATGATAGTTAATAAGAAAATAGATGAACTTGGTGTTAACACATATCAGGAAAATCACTTAGTTGTGCAGAGAGAAATTCAAAATAATAATAATAGTAATCGTTAATAATAACAATAATATTAGTAATAGTTACTAAGCAAGCACTAAGAAGAGAAAAAGGAAATTTATTATAGTTGTAACCCAATCTGTTTATAAAAAAAACAACATATATGAGAACATAAATGCCTCGAGATGTATTTTTAAATATTAAAAATACGTTTAAAAAATTTCAAGTTTCCTCGGAGATAAATATAATTGCTTTGAAGTGTTGGGGGAAAGGAAGAAATCTAATGTTGTAAGGTGCAACTTTGCAATGCACCAAACTGCAGATAAAAAATTTATTTACTTTACTACATTGGATTTCTCTTCATTGAAACTTTTGTGATCTGAAAACATTTCAGATTTATTTTTTTTAATCGGAAAAAAAGTTTTCAAAGATCGTTGTAACATTCGAAATTTATTCATTTTTTAAAAATAATTTTTGTGTATTTATCACATAGCTTTAAAAAGAAAAATTGTTTTAAGTTATTATTTAATAAGCTTGAGCCTATTTTAAAATTCGATTATTTAATGCCTTTTAAAACTTTTTCTTTAAAATAAAAACTCCAATTGAAATCTTTAATATCAAAGCATAAGCTATCACTCATTTAAAAAAGACGTTCTCTAACTTTTAACTTAACAACAACATATCATTTATTCTCCTGAAGTCACTCGAAACCCCGGAAACTAATATTCTAAACATATTCCACTTCGCTTGCTGCAGCATTTACGTCTGTGTACCCTCTTTTTCATATCTCACCTTTTATCAGTCTCTTAGACCTCCTTAGGATACGATGAAAACTTCAAAAAGCTTACAGCCGTGAAGGCGATAGACCCTCCACGATATGGCTGGCTTCCAAATTGACGCAAGTTCTAGGTAAAGAGAATTAAACTGAATTTTTCTTTTCTTTTTGGCGGGGGAAGTAAACGCATTCAGTGAATTAGTCCTCGTAAAATATTCAGAGAGGGGTAAATAACCGCAAAAGGGTGCGATTTCCTTGAAAATGGCAACATTATTGACGTTATGGATGGGTTACTGTAGTAATAACTGGAATAGAAACATAAATTCCAAATAGCTTTCTGTACTCGCAGCAGACCACATTTAAAAGCTTGTTTTCTTATTCGTTAAGCATATTTTAGTGTTCAGAACTTACATGTCATTAAGACCCTATGAAAATAAGTCCCGTATTTTACTTATTCGAATACAGAATTTTAGAAGCCGTTCTGTAGTCGTTTCAGAACCTTTGTAACAATTTAATTATAATAAATGCGTCCTGTGTTACCATGAAATTTGTGAACAATATTGCTCAAACATTAAACCAAGAAAGCAAAAAGATACCCGTAGTATTGATAGAGAACATCAAAGTCAGCGGCTCGTGGAAAAATACATTTTACCTACTCGCTCACTAGTTTCAATTTCGAGTGGATGTAATTTCACCCCTTTATTGAGTACAATGTTGAAATAATGTTTAAACTCAGAGCTAATTGGGTGTGACATGTGGATGGTACTGAAAAGAGTTGCTCAAAGCACTGAATCCAGATCAACGTGCTTCAATTATTTAAGTGAAGCATTTTGCATTTTACATGATTCAATAAAAAATATTTACGGCGATTCCATAAGCAAAAAATGGTGCATTTGATCAAAAATTTAAATGCAAGTGCTTGAAGTGAAGCTATGTTCCTCAAAACATACATTTTTTTTTCTGTTCATCTTATTGTTAACACTTCAAAGATGACAAAATACTGAAAAGAAGATTTCTTTATGTATTAAAATTTTTTAATCAAATTTTTAGCTTTGTGACGGAATGATACAGAAATGTCATCCCGTCACAAATCTAAAAACATGCAAAAAAAATTTTTTTAACGATTTTAAAATCATTTCTTCAGTATTTTCTTGTCCTTGAATTGTTAATAATGAGACGCAAAGAAGAATTTTTTATGCTCTGATGAATATAGAGCATTATATTCATCAGATTACATTCATTCTCATGATTACACTCCGCTGTAATCACGAATTTTGATTTTTAACCAAAAAATGTCATTTGTTACGTATACCCTTTATCGCTCAGTTCACTGGTTTCAAAGTTACTACTTACTCGTGAAAGCTTATTTGATGTAAAAATTGCTTCGAAATGTTTTTTCTAGTAGGCATAATATAAAAGTAGTAACTTTTATGCCGAACACGAGCTTCTGAACTTAAAATGAAACGTAAAAAGATATAAATGTTGGGATTCAATGCTAAGAACGAGCTTTATTCTCGGGCTGCTGTTCGTTTCGGGTAGACGACAGCGATCCTCTCAGATAGCACTCCAACTATTTACATAGGTCAGTGATTTTAATGGCAGTCCATAACCCATGACGCATTATGAACAAAGCATGTACGAACCATGCATGAAACGAAATAGAAATTAACTAAATTTCGGTTGTATTTCAAGTGTCATTGACTAAGAAGAAAAATTGTGATTGCGAATTTTAATTGTGTTTTTTATATCACGATTGCATCAAGTAAACAATGTCAACATTAATATAAATTAGCAGGGATACTAGGTGTTCTTCCCAAAAAAAAAAAGAGCATAAGTGTAGGGGGGAAACAAAACGAAAATGTAGTAATATTTTCACTATATCCTCCTGAGACCCGAGCAAAATAAAATACACATATTCTCTCAACCA
This sequence comes from Octonoba sinensis, assembly GCA_038502835.1. NCBI lineage: Eukaryota > Metazoa > Arthropoda > Arachnida > Araneae > Uloboridae > Octonoba > Octonoba sinensis. The sequence goes on along the minus strand of CM076599.1, from coordinate 81,175,967 downwards.
TTAATTTTTCTAAACAATTGGGCATTAAAAGTGATGTTTTTCAAAAAATTAATAAACTTGAATTTTTAAATTTTTCTGTGGGGCACATCATTTGAGTGTATGTTGAGCTCATATCTACAGTAGAATTATGCGATACTTACACAAAAAATAGATAAACAAAAAAATTTTATTCATCTTTTATAATATAAGAAAAAGAGATCAAACTTGTATAAATATCTTAGAACAATATTAAAAAAGAAAAAATAATGTGAAAATCAAAACAACCGCGGGAGCACCGAATTCCAACTTGACTCGTGTTCCTTGCTTTATTGTAAACAAATGAACAACCTTTTCCGAATTCTCAAAGTTAAAAAGTGATTTCCTATTCCTCTTTTATAAATCTAGTCCAGATCTTGCTTGCTAAAATGAAATCTGTCACAACAGGGAGAAAAAGCAAAACATCCATTTTATTGGATGCCAGGTCTTAGTAGGATATAATTTTATTTTTGAGGGGGAAACAGTGGACTTGATGTGAGAACAGCAGACTGTGCTGACATCCAGTCCTTTGGCGTTACCAAGTGAGGTATCTTAAAATAATAATTTAACTTTGTGCTAAGTAAACTGTAATAAAAAATAATTTCACATTAAGAGAGCACAAATAAACATATAATGCTTATTTGTGCTTTCTTAACGTGAAGTTATTTTTTATTACAGAGGTAGGGTCAGTTGGAGTAATTGTAAACAAGCTTCATAACTAAACTTGTGGTGATTTTGAAAACTTAATCGCGGGTAAGTGATGAACTGTCAACACGGGGAAAACGTTGAAAAAGTTTCCTATGTTTTGAAACAGCTGTGGAAGCGTTACCATTGTTTGAAAATAACATGGTGAAAAAAGTTGTTTAACAAAATTTAGTGATCTTACATTTTCCTCTCCAGCTCATCTACAAAAGCGATGCAAGCGGTTTCAATCATTCTTATTTGTATTATGGAATGCTGCTAAAAACATTTAGTTATGAATTTAATCCTCCCTGTTATTTTTCATGTACAAGTTAGGTGTTTAAAATTACCCCAGAAATTTCGTACTCTGGGGTAATTGTAAACACTTAAATTTATCCTATTTCCAATATTTTTGGGGGACAATAAGTTCTATATTTTGATGTAAATTACACTTTTGTGTCTATTTTACATAACTGTTGCTGTTGTTGCTAATGCCACTTGGAAATCCAAGCCCCCCTTGCAGGGCGACCATGAATTAAGGAAGCTCCTACTGATTATTATTGAGCTCCGCTAGAATGAAGTACACTTGGCTCAGAGGGCTTAATGATTTTGTACCAGCTCCCAGATGAGAGATCGTCACCTAGGTTGGTCCCTCATAGGAAATTATTTCTAACTTTGTGGACTATTTGAACGATGTATTTTACATGTACAGCTAACTTTAGCGCACTCGGTCTCAGAGTAATCAGTCGTGGGATGTGGTCACCCTCCCAAGCGTTGACCACGGCCAGTTGTGCTTCACTTTCAGCGTTCTGTGTGATCCGAGCTAAACTGACTGATCCACTGCGGGACAAATTTTACATAAATTTGTCGCATTACTTTATTTTTTGCAAGATATTTCTCGTTAAATGATCTCAGTCGAATCATAACATAACTCAGTGGACCACATGCGGCCTGTTGGCCGCAGATTGAGAAACATTGTCCAGGAGCTTCTTAAGCCATCAAGCAGACTGTGCATGAAACAATTATTCATTTGCATCAACCTTATTCGAAAATAAATCACTGTTTACAATTACCCCATATCTCTGGGGTAATTGTAAACACGAGTTCATTCGCTAACAAATAGTCATAAAGTCAAAACTTTTGTACACATTTACTCATAAGAAGTACAGTAGTGGCTACAATGCTCACAATTTCATCTCTGAATTCATTCAAGAGGTAGGGAAGGATCAGAAGTTAAAACATTGAAAAAGCGTTTACAATTACCCCAACTGACCCTATATCTTAACTTGTGGTTGCTCACTCACATTGCTTTTCGCAAGATGCCATATCTAAGATCTGCTCATCATGAAGGCAACTGTTTGTTACTCCTTCTATTAAACGCTCTAATGGAAGATTGTTTAAAAACAAATATTTCAAAATGGCAACACTTTCATGTGTTTTTGTTTGGAAGAGAGCTTTAACTCAGTTATAGTAGTCCGTGGGCAGAATGCATTTATCGTTCAAGTTCGCTCCGATGCTGTGGGGGCAATTTTTCCTCTGAAGAAAACTATTCAAAATGTTCTAGTATTTTTAATTTTATTAAATTCTCCAAAAATTACTTGGCCATAATTTAATAACAAGAGCTTTTTTTCGATGTATTCGTACTCTCCTCCAATGAAATCATCGAATTATATTTTGCTCCGCGAAGCTAACTAATCACGCGGAATGTAGCCTCAGTCGCTTACAGCTACAGCATTGTTTGTAAACAAGTTTTCGACCATTGCTATCATTCTATTTTAAACTCAATTTAAAAAAAGGCTCTTGTAACCAATGTATTTAAATATAGACAAAATATATGCACTGGATTCAAAAGCATAGATTATTTGTAATATAAAACAGCATCAACGAGAATTATTTTGTTTTAAATATAGCACTGGCATGGATCTTTAAAAAAGGTATAATTGTTGGAGACGATCTGTTTTCAAATGTTTTTGTAGTAGTAAGTAGAATATTTTTTCCTCCAAACTTTCTGCAAATCTATATTTTTGTTACATCGTGCACAATAAAATAATAGAAAAATATATTATTAGCACATGTGTTGTATTTGAATTCAACGTGCGTATGGAGCGCTTGCTTTCTGTGTTATATTTATATAGCACATTTCTAATTGAGCAGCGATCTAAATAGTGGGTACGCATCAGAGGACTTACCTCATAGTTGCCTCCGTCCTTGTTGTCTTCCATTTAAGTATCCATTCCGTTATTGAGTAAAATAATGCATTTTTTTTTATACAGAGGGAGAAGAAATTTAATAAAAATGCTATGTACATTGCGAGCTAAATTTTACTCTGCATTGTTAAACGGAAATATGCTAGCAAGAGAGTGCACACGCATTTGGCATTGAAATGGATAGGGGTTTACCATCTGATTTAAGGCACTATTTACAGCTTTATGTTTGACACATGTGGTATCAAAGCTAAGTTTATTATTGTTCATGTCCTTAAACTTTATTTCTGATACCACTAATTCACTTATCGAGGCGAGGAAGAAATCTTTTCTTCCAACATGAGATAGAATAGTTAGACTTACACTGCACTGTGTTGTTTTTAAACAACATCTCTAATTTTCGTTCATTAAGCTCTTGTTTTGTATTATTTTTAACAAGTGGTGCATTCTTTCGTTTTATTTTGTATGTAAGGTCATATTAGTTAATATAGTTTCCCCTAGATCTTGTAAACTGGGCTCAAAGTTCATCTTTTTTCACAAAATCGTAACACTTGTTGTTTTTTGTAAAAAACAACAATTTCTTAATTTTTTTTTACAAATTTTAAACAACAATTTTACTTAAAATATAGTCTTTAATTGCTTACATAGTGTTAAAATAAAATAAATAAAAGATGTCTGAAAAATTTCGGGAAAAATATATAAGGCGCCTTTTTAGCCTTCTTTCCCGTAAAAGTAAAAAAATAATAATAAAACATGAAAGAAGGCTTAATGTATCGTGAAAATATCGTTAGAAATCAAGAAAAGTCAAAAATAAGTTAAGTAATTAAATAAAGATTGAAAAATAAAAAACTTGAAAGTAGGGTTTTGAGATGGGGAAAAAGTGTGTCGGTCGGTCTGTCGGTCTGTCTGTCTGCCGGTCTGTCGGTCTGTCGGTCTGTCGGTCTGTCTGTCTGTCTGTCTGTCTGTCCCCCCCCCTAATAACTTTTGAACGAATTGTCCGATTGAAAAAATTCTTTTGCATTGGAAAGATCTCGGCGAGGACATCTCATTTCCATATTTTACTTTTTGATTTGAACAATTTTTTGTTCAATTTTGAACAGTTCAAAAAATTTTAACATTAGCGTCTATGGGTGAAAATGAAGCAAATTATGTAAACTCTGAGTAGAAGATATAAGTTCCCATGAACAAGCTCACTGGAAGAAGTTCTTGGCGTGAAATATTGATTTGAACAATTTTTGTTCATTTTTGAACAGTTCAAAAAAAATTAACATACCGCCTACGGGGAAATTTCAATCCTATATAATTTCTGATCTATCGGACCGATTTGCTTGGAACAAACTTTATCGGAAAGCTCTTATGACGTAGAACATGTACAAATAGAAAGTTCATAAAGAACTAACGAGCCTATTTTCCTATGAAATTTTTTGATCATGATTTTTAAGAATATTTTTTGATTATTGAAGGATTAAATGAATAAGCAAAAGAATGAATGAATAAATGAGTTAATAAATACATGAATGACTTAATAAATAATGATTGAATGAATATGTATTAACCGTTGAAAAAGGTATATTTGAAGAAGTAAAGCTAAACGAGAAAGACAGAGAGAGAGTGATAGCTAGATTTTAAATTTGAATTCGGTGTATACGGGAAAGTAGGCTCGTATAGCTCTAGACGGAACTTCTTGTTTACTTGTTGTTTTAAGACAACATAGCGCAGTCGGGAGTACTTTTTACGCTCCTGCATTATTTGCAGTGTAAGCAAGAACAGGTGTCACTGGTTGTTCTATTTCACTTTATTTAGTATCTTTTGAAAGATTATTGTTATAATTATATAACAAATCAGTGTAATGTGGTGGACTAAATTATTTTTTTAGGAATTTTGTTTAAAATCAATTGACGCTCAACCAAAGAAGAAACAAACATTATTGCATCAGACCCCCTACAGATGTTAGGTTTCTTGTTTAAAACCTTTTAGTGAAATTATTAAACTTTATTGGTAATTAAAGTAAAAATTTGCACATGTAACTAATAATTAATAGTTGCATGTGCAAATTTTTACTTCAATATATTTTTTAAATTTATAAATAATAATAAAATAAATTATTTTAATAAATTTTACTATTTTATTGCTATTTTATGATTATAATGCATACCTATTTATTATTAATTTTGTTTCATTTATTAAAATGATTATATAAAAAATTATTAATGTTATCCCTAAATGCGTAGTGATGTTTTTAAACAACATGTCAAATTTTCTCGGATTCTATTCTTCAGAATTTAATTAAAAAAAAAAAATTAGTATTTTTTCTACTTATAACTAGCACCTACAAACATAATTTTTTTTCACAAAGAAACAAAAAATTGTGCAGTGTAAGGTTAAGGAGCGTTTGTCATATTTTAGTAAGCAGTTACTTTGTTATACCAGTTTATAAAAAAAAAAAAAAAAAAAGAGAAAAAAAAAACGCGTGACCAGGAATTACCCCCGTATGACTACTGCTTATATTAACTCTTAAAACCCAAAAAATTTATAAACGGGTCATAGCGGTTTCTGAAGAGATAAAAAGTGAAAAATAGAAAATTTTATTATTTTTCCCCTACAGAATTCAAAGTTTAAATATGAAATAAATCTTGCTCATATGAAATAAATCATTAAAATAAAATAATTGCTTATATGAAATAAATCATTGAAGTTGCATGAAAAACTCAAAAATTACTGTCAATGAACTACCATACCCCCTTACATTAAAACTGCAATTGACAATTTTTTTAAAGCGTTAACATAAAAATAAATAAATAAATAAATAAACAGCGTGAAAGCAAAAATAATTGTATAATTCCAAAGAATCAGACCACTGAACGCTACTAAAAAGTAAACAAAGGGCCGCTCCTGCTGCTCTGATTGGTCAATTTCTTTCTTAGTGACGTCACAGTGCGATCTCTTTCGGATATTCATGCGCTAACGGGAAAACGAAATAGTTCCTCATAATTTTGATTACTGTGATTTAATGGACAATCATATTTTTGAGAACTTTATGAATTTACATTTACCAGCCAAGATTATGGTTTATTTTGGCAAAATAAAATTGCCCCTCAAGTGTCGGAACGAAAATTAATTTTAAGCTCTTTTTGAGACTTGGGCCCACGGACTATAGTACCTGAGTATCAGTTATTATAATTTTTTTTTGAATAATTAGAACAGTGTTGTGCTTGTTTTTGTCCTTCGCGAAATATTTAATGAGACAATATGTTCGAGCAGATTTCTTTTCAAGTTTTTAAAAGCGTAAGTTTCAATTGGAAAAATTTCCTGTTAATAAATGAAATACATTGCTTTAATATGTTACGTAATGGTTATTTGTCCATTCTTATTTCTCTTCCTTTGAAACAATGAACTATGCATAATTATGTTTTTGTTGCATATACATTTTTCCAATGTTTTAGTTTCGATTTCTAAACTCATTAACAATATTATTATTGTGTAAAAATTGGGGTGGAAAAATTTTAGAAATTAGTTTCGATTTCTCTACTTATGAAAAAATAAGTGAATGAAAACAACAGCTATCAGTAATTCGAAAAAAATTGTTATTCAAAAACTAACTAATTACTTTCCAAGCCCTTCTTGGTAGTGTTAAAAAACCCTTTCATTATAAATTATCTAAACTAATGTTCTCGTTATCATAGGTCTCCTACTAACTTAATTTTGTTTAGATATTTTTTTCATTTTGTTTTGATTTATTTTTACTATTTATTACTTGGGTCCTCTTATTCCTGGCTTTCCAGCGGCTTCTTAGATCTTTTCGTAGCCAATGTGAGTGAGCGTCGCTTATTTGCTTACCATTCATTTGGGTGTTTCTCACTTGTTGCTGCATTAAACTTTTATCTTTCTTCCCGAATCGATAAGATTTATTACTTGAGGATGATTCATAAATGATGTCACGCTTCGAGGGGGGGGGGGAGGGGGTTCTTGAAATAGTGACAAAGTGTGACAAGGGGAGGGGAGGGGGTAACAAGAAATGTGACATCATGCATTTTGCAACATAGCGTGGCATGTGACAAAGGGGGAGGTGGGTCCACTGAAGTGTGACATATTGTGACAAAGGGGGATTGGGGTCAAATATATGGGAAAAAAGCGTGACATCGTTTATGAACGGCCCCTTGATGCTAAACAAATTGTTGAACTATTTGATGCTTTTTAAATTTCTATTTTGGCATAGGCTTGGCCTGTGACTAGTCCAGTCATTTCAAAAATTTTCAAAAAAAATTAATAAACAAACAAATTAATAAGAAATCGGTCTTAAAAAAATGCTGAATGAACTTATTAATAAGAAAATATATTTTTTGCCATAAAAGATGAAAGTATACAAAAACTCGGTGAATGAAATAATAATAAAAAAATATAATTTTCACAACTGACCCTGAAAATGCCACTATTATGAATAATGAAATCCAAGTACTACTTTCAAGTTGTAATCCAAAAAATAATCATTTAGGTATTATCGGAACATAAACTATTTCTTGCTGTTTCATATTGTATTCCCTTCTAAGCTAAATAATCTTTCTGTTGCGCGTAAATATTTCAACAGTAGTTTATTCAGATATGTAAAACTAGTAAGTCCGGCGGTCATACGAAATAACCGCTGTTCTTGATAGTATAAATTGTAATTAAAATAATTTGTGCAAAGGTGTCTGCTAATTCAAACTGAATTCTTAGGTCAGGCGGCGAGGACGCCCCTTTGCTTACTGCCCCACACTAATATATATTTATTTACTATATAATCAAATTGTTTGTGAAAAATATATATTTTCTTCGAAAGAACTTATTGAAAATTTTATTATGCTTTTCAAAACAAAAGTTTTAACGAATCTTCGAAAAAAGCGCTGCCACTCTAATAAGAAAAATATAAAAAGCACAGACGATAAATAAATAAATTAAAAAGAAAGAAAAGATTAAATTAAATTCGCGTATACATTAATTTTTAACGGATATTGCAAATACAGCGAAGCCTCACTCAATATGCTCGAGAAAGGTTTTGATTATTATTAGTATATTTGTTACATTTGTTACAACAATGGCAACTGCATTGATTTGTTTGTTCACACGGCAACTGTAATTATGTGTTTGGAAACGACGGCAACAATGCAAAAATAAAATAAAACGGATAAAAAAAAAAATCATTGAAAAATTAATTTAAAAAAAACTAACCGAGTCACTTTTATTTTTGCAGCGATGAGTTTCTCTGGTCGTAAACATTAACCGTACCGAATGTGGTCCCGATCGGTAAAACGGCCTGGCGGTATAGCGGACAGACAGGCAGAATAAGCCGCTTATATATAAAATTTTCTTTCTGTGCTTTCAACCATAAAATTAGATCTTCAATTTTTGGTTGTAATAAATTTCCTTAAAACTTGGAAAGCTTATTTGAAAAAAAAATTGAGAAAGGAGAAAAATAAACTAACATTCACAGAAATAAACAAATTGTTAACTAGTTTTGAAAAGCTTAAAATTGTAAGCAAAAAGATAATGATGGAAGAATTGTGGCATTTTTTCATTCATTCACTCATTTTTTTATTTTATAATTTATTCATTCCTTCATTCATTCTTTCATTTATTTATTTATTCATTGAGAAATATCCTTAAAAATCCCGATCGAAAAACTTCATAGGAAAATAGGCTCGTTCAGTTATTGTTGAAATTCGTATCTGTACATGTAACATCTTTCCGATAAAGTTTGTTGCAAGCAACAGGATTTATATGGGATTGAAATTTCCCCGTAGGTGCTAATGTTAATTTTTTTTTTTTGAACTGTTCAAAAATGAACAAAAAGTGTTCAAATGAATATTTTCCGCCGAGAGCTTCTTCCAATAAGCTTGCTCATTGGAACTTGGATTTTGTGCCCAGAGTTTACATAATTTGCTTCATTTTTGCCCATATGTGCTGATTTAAAAATTTTTTGAACTGTACAAAAGTGAACAAAAAATTGTTCAAATCAAAAAGTAAAATATGGAAATGAGATGCCCTTGCCGAAATTTTTCTAATGCAAAAAGAATCTTTCGAATCGGACAATCCGTTCAATAGTTATTAGGGGAGGGACAGACAGACCGACAGACACACTTTTTCCCCCATCTAAAAACCCTACTTTCAATTATTTTTTTTTATTTTTTTTCAATATTTATTTAATTACTTCACTTTTTTGGCTTTTCTTTATTTTTAACGATATTTTTCGATGCATCAAGCCTTTTTTCATGCTTTTTTTTCTTTTACGGGGAAAGGAGGCTACAAAACCCTACTATAATTTAATCGGCTGCCAATTAATCGGTATACAGTCTGTTTGTTTATCGGTGCACATACCTAATGTACATCCATTTTAATGTAAACTGTCATAGTTTTGTACTTAATTACTCATTTAGTTAATATACAATAACAGGATAACTTCACTCACCCCCCAAGCATAATCATACTTCATAGGCAAACTTCATTTTGCTGCATTTCGTTAGTCATTGCTTCAATTGTTATATGAGTTTGTTTACAATTTTTCATGTTAATAAAGAATCTTTTCTCTCTCTCTTTTACTTGTATAATTTTTCGTTTTCATGCGCTTTCTAATACCAATATAACTCCATATATGTTCACATGTTGAAAAAGTTGCTATGCAAGAAAAATGAACGATGTATATATCTTTTAATTTTTATAAAAAATTAATTAATTTATTTATTTATTTTATTTTATAAGTTTGGGACACAAACTTTTCTAAATGACTGCTATTTGAAGTCACAGAGGATATGCAATGAAGATTGTTTGACAGGTCTTACAATCCCTAAAAACCCTTGTCATATTACTTAGAATTCATACTTTTCAATGCCAGTTTTTGTTTAGATAAATTTTCGTGAGAACTGTACTGCACTCTTCATTGTATAAACGTTTAGGTTAAAAAAACATTTAGGTTCATTTGTGTTCCAAACCTACAAAATATTTTTTTAAAAATAAAATGTTTAAGCTCATTATTAATGAAATTTAAAAAAAATATATATTTCTTCTATGCTAAGATTGGAGATTAATTATATGCAAAAAAGGGCTTTTTTTATGAACATCTCTGGAAAAAAATTGACCATTGAAGAGGTTAAAACAAAAGTCTTTCTTTTAATCCACTAACAATACGGGCAAATCAAAACAAGAAAGGAGAATACATCGTTGCCCATCCGTACGCTGTACGGGCAAACCACATGTAGCTATTTAGTTAGTACCCCGTGTAGGCAAACCAATTGAGGACTTAATGAAACTTAAAACAAAGGTGTCAGAATGTATATATATTCCAGTAAAGTCTAGCATCTAACGTTGTCAAATTCTCTTGTTTCCTAGTTCATTATATTCATTGAATTGAATGTTTCTTCCTAGGGCATCACCGTCAGCAAGAAAGAGTTACTAGGATTACTGTTAGTGTTCATAGTATACGTTCTCCTTGGCGGTCTCGTTTTCATGCTTCTTGAGAGTCCTCTGGAAGAACAACAAAGAAGAGAAATCGATGATCTTAGAAATGAATTCCAAGGTAAATTTTGATCTCAATATTTTATAGCTATGCTTGTAGCTTGTACTAGTAACTTCCCACAGAGCTTGTAATTGATGTATTGAATTACACACACACACAAATCCTAAAAATGAATTGTTCTGCTGTTGTCATTGCACAGTACTATATCTGGATTTTTAAGGATATTTCTGAATGAACGCATGAATAAAAAGAAGAAAGAATAAACGAGTGAATCAATCAATCAATAAATGAAAGAATACATGAGTGAATCAATCAATAAATGAATGAATGGAGGAATAAATAAATGAGTGGATGAATATGTATTAAGCCTTGAAAAAGGTATATTTGAAGTAATACCAAGGTGAAGATATCAAGTTCATCCCAAACTAAACGAGCCTATTTTCTCATGAAATTTTGATATGGATTTTTAAGTATAATTTGCATGAATAAATGGATGAATAAGTGAAGAATAAATGAGTAAATGAATGAATAAATGAGTGAATGAAAGAATAAATAAATGAATGAACAAATGCACGAGCGAGTGGCTGAATAAATACATAAATGATTGGATGAATGAAGAAATACATGAGTGAGTGATTGAATAAATACATAAATGAGTGGATGAATGAATAAATTAATGAATGAATGAGTGTAGGAATATGTACTAACAGTCGAAAAATGTGTATTTGAAGTAATTAAGAGCTAATGGCTAAATGAGAAAGAAAGCTAGATTATAAATTTGATGTTGGGTGTATAACAGAAGTAGGCTCATATACTTCTCGACGGAACTGCTTGCATCTAAATCACGTAGCAGCCCCTGTTATTAGGAATACACTAAAATCTCTTGCTACAATCTAGAATGATTTTTTCTCAGTCACTTGCACTAGTTATCTGTCTTTTACACCCATTTGACTTTTTTTAACTGTGTCATAATGGATTAAAGTTGCGTTGGAAGGAATTTTGTAAGAAACATTATTCTTAACAAAATGAACCAGATCTGAAATATTAGGATCATAATCGAGATGAATTTTCAAATAAAAATTATTACAATGTAACAAATAAAAATTAGTACAATGAATTTTGATGAAAAAAGTGAAGATTCGATAGCTAAATTTTTGTAGAAAGAGCTGATGAACGGAATACCAGGACAAAAGAATATAGCTCTTCTTCAAGAAGACATTTTTTACTCTTTTCATAAAGATTTTATCCATTTGAATTGAGGTGATATTTTTTGTACGGCCCATTTTGCAAAACAGCGTTTTGTGTTAACATTTTTTTTTTTTTTTTGCCATATTTTGCTAATGTACCAAAACCATGTCCATAAATGTCTCTCAAATAAAATTTTTGCAATTGTAAAAATGTTTTAAACGTATAATCCGTTTTGTAGCTGAATTCCTATTTTTACGTATCAGAAATGTTTATTTTGTTTTAAAACTACACGTTAGGAAGAATTTCTCAGAAAGCGATGCTGTTCCTACAATTATGCAAGTGACGTTACTACAGCTCCCGCGGGTTTTTACAAATGCGGCAAGCACCGTAAGTCAACATCATAGATCAAGACAAGGATGCACGTGGAAATAGCCAAACTGTCTGCCGCGTTAGAAAGTCTGGAGGAAACGCATTATTTTTTTAAAGAATATTAGTGAAGAAGTAACATATTGCGCGCGTTACGCGACTTTTTAAGTACTTTTTTCTTTCAATGAACAGATGCAGTCTATAATTAGAGGTCGTGCGCAGGATTTTTGTTTTGTTTTTTTTATTTTTGAAAACGAAGAGCGTGGTTTTCCGGTTATGTTCCCACTTTTGGTGTTTCTTGAAATGACGGTTTGCACTTTATGTGGGACAGCGTGTCAAAACTGTTCAGAGTTTTTAAACGTTTCGAGTTGTCACAAAAGTAGACGAGCTCGATTTAACCATTTGAAAGGAATGATGTTTTAATGTTTCAAAGTGACTCTGTTTTTAACAGTTTAAACATTCACTGCGCCATGTGTCTTCAAAACTAAGTTTTTATTGGAAGTTCTTTGTTGGTCCTCCATAATTTAACATTGAAAACTGCTTTGCACATCTGTAAAGGAGATTGTCTTAGTAAAGTACTTTTGCAATCACTTTTAAAAAGTGTGGAGTGAAGGGTTAAAATAACATATAGTACATACTTTACAGAAATGAACCAACTTCAAATAAATTCTTGAAAGATGTTTAAATTAATTAGTCATGTTTAACCAAAATATTCTTTTTTTTTTTTTTTTTTTAAATTTTATTCATTTATTTATTTTTATTTTTTGGTTAAACTCACTCATATTCTCCAACTGACAAACTGCTTGTAACCTTTTCCGACTAAACCACCGCTCTAATTTTGAATACTTTGTCCGTTGAATAACAAGTCATAATTCCCACTACAGTAAATTAAACTCACAATGAAATCAGATTGTACTTAATTATTAATGTATATAGTAACACCTAAAATACGATTTTATGGAGATGGTCGCATAAACCAGACGCCTCATTGAATGATCATATTCTTTTGTTAATTTTTAATAGGGACCTATTATTGTTAAATTTTGTTTATTTATGAAAAAATTAATTTTTTTAATAGTTTTCCTTTTAATCAAAAGTTGTATGAATTATTTGTGATAAAATCACAAAGTAGAAATTATGCGTTTCAATATAAAGAAATGTAGTAATAGATATAATGAATGAATTTAGATAGAAGAATAGTTGTAGTGCCAACAGTGTTGGAAAATATAATGATATTGATATAATATCAAAACATCGGATAGCTATGACATATATCGAATAAAATATATATCGGTGATACATATGACAGATGTTTTCACGCAAACTGTTTAAAAACTATGTTTATTTAAATGTGATTATATTAATCGTTATATTATTAAATTAGTTAATTACTAATTAAACCTCACTTAGACAGTACAAATTTACTTGCATTTATTAAGCATATTAATGTATCAAGATTTTTCATAGTTATCACTTGAACCAAAAATCGGGTTGGTATAAATGTTTTATGTTGTCTCTGGTACATTTTATTTAGCATAAACATCTTACGCAACCAATGCACATTTGTTCACCATAATGAGAAAATCAGTTATGCTATATCTGTTACATACTTCCTGGGGTGATTCTGATCCGAAATTCTCCGACATTTCTGAAAATTTTCAAGGAGCTGATGCAAAAATTAAAAAAATATATATTGTTTCCGAAACAGTTTTAATTTATTAATCTTATGATTTCTTAGACGAATAATATCAGTACTTTTCTCTTTCTTCAGACAAGCAAAATATTTTGTATTGCTATAAAAAACTTTCAAGACAGTATAATAACGTTTCCGGGGAAAAGAAAGACCATTTTTGTATTAATATGAGACCTTTGATTTAATTATCACTTAAAGCATTTTTTGAGCTTATATATAAATATACACGTATGTATGTATTGTGGGGAGGGGGGGGGGCATGTTCACCTAAGTACGTATGTAATCTTTATTTTAAATTAATGGTGCATACTTTTTCCGAAGCTCCTTTTTTTTGTGTGTTAAGCGCCGAAAATTTCTTTTCTCTCAGAATACTTTTAACTTTGGTATACTATAATTATAGAAATAACAATAAAAGTTTATATTGATGTAGATCAGTGTCAGAAAATTCACATAGAGAAGATGGCCTTACACTGTGACTTCAGTGTTACTTGTCTTATGAGTTAGTAAAAGTTAATTTAAAATAGAGAATCATTATCACTGTGGATTTTCTGATTTTCAGTCCCATAATTATGGTACTCATCACTATAAATTTAATTAAATTGCGCTTCCTTTTACATAATAACATTTTCTCATTATTTAATTAGTTTAGAAGTGAATCAATGGAATAATCTAAGAGGGATTTAAAGAGTTTAACTTTAAATAACGTAAATTTGTGTGAGGATATATATCATGAAATATATGAGCTTGTAAATATCATGATATTTACCATAATACATATCAAGTGATATATATCTACCAACGTTGAGTGCCATAGGTTTTTATAGATGATGCTCCATCAATACCCATGCGCTGATGACGTAATCTAATTCTAGATTTTCCAGGAATGATTTCACTTTTTGAAACTCTAGCAGAAGTCCATAACAACTTTGGAAAAAAGTTTGCGTCAAAGGAAAAAAAAACTATAAGCATTTTTTACATTTTCGCTTCAAGTTCATTATCTTTCTATTTGTACTGAAATTTCAGAAACCGCCTTTTGCGCCTCGATGAGTCATGTTTGGCGCAAGCGCCAGGTAATGCCCACCACAGCTCTAACAAGTGGGAAAAGGCATGGCACATTTAAGAGGGAAACAAGAGCATTATGGAGTAAAACGGTGCTAGAAAGTTCAGCAATACAAAACAAAAAAAATTAAAAAATGTTTTTCCGTAAGGATTTCCGAAAGAAAAGTAAGGCAACTTTTGAAAAGAAGAACACAGAGTACACACAAGCCAGACGGAAATAACAGGAAGGGCAGATTTCTCTTTTAAAAATGAGATTTGTTTATAAAAGATCGATACAGAATAATACAGTTCTACCATCAACCAAAGCAATCTGCCTGGCAGAGTGCCAAGAAGAAACCATTCATGTTCAAGGGAGGAACTGCTGGTATAAGGAATGAGCCGTTTCTGACATCATTTTATTTCGTTTAGCATACTTGATTTTTTTCGAACTGATGCTATATGCCAGTTTATAAATTTAGTTTCTTCCAACATAAGGAGAAGCGAACATTCTGATTCGCATGCTAATAAACGCACCTGCAGGACAAACTGCTCTAAAACTCGAATGGATTCGATCTTTTCTGCCTTTCGCAAAAGCGTCTAAATGTCAAAACTTCGTGATCGAATTGTATTCTGTTAAATAAAAGATTGAGAGGCTCCTTTCATAAGCTATTCTAATTTTGTCAGCATCTTTCACTTACAAAACTAAAACGATAAAGCTTGTTTCCCATGTTATATGTAAGGAAATGGCGTTTAAGAATGATAAACGACTGAACGCATAAAAGCGTAGCTTGCTACTTTTTCAACAGCGATTACTGAAATAGAAGGATATTTTCAGTTTTAGACGATTGGGCTTAAAAATGATCCACGTTTTGCAGACATGAGCAATGGATGTTTACTTAGCGGGAAACTTCACTGCCACTCTGCACTTGCAAGAGCCCGTGGATCGTTCGTTTTAAGTTATTATAATAGTTATGGGTTTAGACAATTTGGCGTTATTTTTATTTAAATGATTTCAGAGTAAAGCGAAATTTCCTTCATCTACCATTGCTAAATTACTTGTCGTCCATACGTCTACTTTGTAAACAGTTCACAGTTTGAACATTCTTTTTAAGAAAAGCACTTTATACCATCATCTTCGGCAATTAAGAGAAAGAATAATAAACTATTTAGTTCTAGCGATTTTACTGCCAAAATCATATTCAAAAAACAAAAAAATTTCACAATTGTTTATAAAACATTTCAATAGAAAATTTTACTGATATACAAAACATTATAGATTTGAATTTCAAAGTGTGATGTAACAAATATGTAATCTCGATAAATAGAATTTAGAACAATAACTTTTCATGAAGGAAAATCGCACATTTGTATTACTTCGAGTTCTACAGAGTTCATGACAATTCGAAACGCGTTCATAAAATGTATAAATGCTTTAAATAATAATTGTTTGTAATGCGAAAAATAAATTTATTACATTATTATTTTTATGTGCATGCAATTTATGAAGTATGAAAAATTTATAAGATATGCTTTTTTTTTTTTGGAATGCTTCTTATTTTTGGAGACTGGTTTTATATCCTCGTTACCAAAACTATTGACATATAGTGCAAATGCAAATCTTACAGTGAACACATAATGCCACTAAATATCCGGGTAGTAATTTGCGTAGATTTACGGAAATATGGTACAGAGACCAAAAGTCGTGGATTTTGCTATTTTGGTTACGTAAAAGCCGTATAGAAGAGGAAAAGTCGTTCAGCCAGATGATTAATCACATCAAGTAAAATGATGATTAGGGATCAGATGGAATAGCAGCAAAATGTTTTAAAAAACTGGCAGGATTTATGGTAAATGTGTTTTAGTGTTTTAAAAAAAAGTAGAATAGTTTTTCTTAATAAATACGCTGTTAGAATTGCCAGTAAATGCGTTTTTAAAAAACAGCAAGAGATTGTGTAGTTTCTGTTTTTTTTTAAATACATTGGCAAGATTATTGTTTCATTGCCAATCACGCGAAATCGCGTAATAGAATACGTAAATCCTTATTACCTAATGATAAAAGTGTATCGATAATATATTAACTTATTTTGAGCACAATAAAACTAAATAAAAAAATAGCCACTACACAAAATGGCTTGGCAATAAACATGTTAAAATTATGTTATCAGACGTTTCAAGTTATGATGAACTTGGTCATCTAAGAGCGTCCCCTTCAGGTGCGTGAAAACTCCGTAATATGTATGCAATTTGTATATTGCCTCATGGGGGCGTTATTTCTCTTTTATTTGCAATTCATGGCGTTTGCCTCAGAACGTTCAATTTTTTTTTTAACCTTGAGAAGAGTGCGAAGACATTTTTCTTAAATGAATTATTATAATCATTATTTTCATCGTTTTTTTTTTCCTTCTTTGTCCGTAAAAATTAATGTAACCCATCAAAAATTAAAATCATCGCTCTATGTATTGAAATCTTTCACCTTTTTCTTTCAGAGAAACTCGGTATGCTTGGGGATCCAAACGTAACTCGAGAGGATATGGAGCGCCTAATGTTGCGTCTTGCTGCTGCTCATAGCCAATCCCTTATTGACGAATCCGGGAATGACACACATACCAATTGGAGTTTCGAAAACTCCTTTTTCTTTGCTATAACTGTGGTGACCACGATTGGTAAGTATTAAATACTTTATTTTTATCCGCGATCTATTTTCAGATTTGAAGTTTTGGGAAATATATTTTTAGCTAGATCTTGTGAAATATGAGAGCTTACCCAAATTAGAGAGCAAAATTCTAACAAAGACAGATATTTTTGGTTCATTGTAGTCAAATGAGTGACCAACCTACGGGGCGGGGGGGGGGGGGCGTTTTTTCTTCTAAATAATCGGTTTTCAGTTATTATTATTACTTTATTTTTAACGATTTAAATAGTTGCCTAATAAAACTTCTTTCGGAACTCACAATATTGTGATTTTGTACAATGATTATGCTTTGAAATATTTATTGTAAAAAGCTACAGAAGAGTTTTCAAAAAAATAAAATAATAATATAAAATAACAAATGGAATTATTATTATTATTATTGCAATAAAATCAAAGTTAAGACGCAACATAGTTTTTTTTTAACTATCCCAATGTGATCCCTTTATCCCCTACTAGTAAATATTTATGATACTAAGGGACCGTTCATAAATGATGTCACACGTTTTCCGATATATTTGATCCCCTCCCGCCTTTGTCACAAAATGTCACACTTCAACGGACCCTCCTCCCCGCCTTTTGTTACATGTCACTCTGTTATATAAGCCTGATGTCACATTTTTTTGTTACCCCCTTTGGCACACTTTGTCGCAATTTCATGACCCCCCCCCCTCAAAGCGGGACATCATTTATGAATGATCCCTAACTGCTACGAAATTTGCATTGCGATGCTTATAATGAACATTTTTTTTATTGCATGGTAATTTTACTCTTGTATTGTTATGCGTTCATTTGCACAACACCTCTAAAGCTCTGCATGTCACGAAATGTAGAATTGCCATAGTTTCGTAATCACTCGATTTACCGCATTTATATATGTAGAGCCCGGACTAACCTAGTTACGGGTTCATCGAGGTACATTAGTCCCTGAAAAAAGCGTTTTGGCGCGGCCCTTTTTTTTTCGGCGCCCCAGCCGATGGCGACGTCACTGACGTCAGTTGCTTATTTATTTTGCTAGTGAACAGTTAGTTTTACGTTTTGTTTATTTTCTTTTGTGCTGTACTGTACTGTTCATTTTCGTTTCGCAGACCTAGCAAGGTCGCGCGGTTCCACTTCAGAAAGGGGCGATAGGTACGTGGATGGGCACAAACGTGCACTTCTTATCTCATAGTTTTTTTTCTTTTTGTTCCTCGATGTTACTTTAATTTCTTTTTTTTTTTTTTTTTTCTGTTTAGACTGTTTGGTTTGATGCGAGTCCAAATGCCTGACGCTACCAAAAAAAAAAGTTTTAGCAGGGATTTTGAGTTTCTTTGCTTCATGCTCCGAGTAATTTTAATAGATAATATTTTGTGTAGTTTTTTTTTAAGTTTTTATTTTTTTAATGTGATAAAAAAGTAAAAAAGGGAAAAAAATGGAGTACTGGAGCGCAACAAATTTCTTTGCTCCGGCTACGTTCCAAGTTGGAGCAAAATTTCGTTATTTCACTGCTCCGTGCTCCTGCTCTACGCTCCGCCCCAGATCCCGGTTTTTTTTTCGGGGGGGGGGGGATTTTACCTATTTTTCCCCATAAGGAAGTTTTTATTGTAGTTGGGGAAAGGCGAAAAGAAGGGAAAATAACGTAAATTTCTGAGAGTGATAATCTGCAACCCCTTTAAAATTTTCCCCCTTCCCTTGCCTACAATTTAAAGCTTTATTGAATAAAATAACTGTTTTTACCAACACGCTTCCATAACTTCTCTTGAGCAAGGACAGTAGTGCCCGCGGGGGGAGGGGGGGAGAGGATCATGGTGCAAGTTGCGCCATCAGAATTTTTGAGGAAATTTTTTTTTTCGGAAGATAATTATTTGCTGTGTGAACCGGATTCCTGATATCCGACAAATGTTTAAATAACTGGAATCTGATTCTGCCATTGCACGAAATATCCGACAATCCGGCATGTGAAATTTGATTATTAAAATTTAGTTAACTAGCATGATTTGAAAACGTATCTAAATTACGAACTTACTACGTATTTGCAAGCTGTGGGCTGTGCGGTTTTGGTATTAAAAATATGTACAGAATTTACAGGCTTCAAAAATTAGAGCCGGTTATTCGGTATATGTTCGTTAGGCAAGGGGATATTGAGAATACAGTACACGGAAAGTCATTGAAGTCGATAGGAGGAGCGCAAGGCCGTAGCCAGACTTTGAAACACTTTTGTTGAGGAAAGTTTCAGGAAGGAATATATGCTAAATTGCAAAAAAATGTTAGATTTCGGAAGGCGGGGACCGCTGATCAGGGATCTGGAGCAGCCCACTTTTTTCAGTCACTCCGCTCCAACTTATAAATATTTGATCCGGCACCACTCCAGGTCCGCGCTGCGCCGTGCGAAAAACAAATTAAACAGATTGTGTTATTTATCTCCTTTTTTTAAGTTAATTAAATTTATTGTCTAATAAAAAATTCAAATAATTTTTAAAAAATTCGATCTGTGGAGCACAAAAAACTTCTTTGCTCCTGCTCCATTTCAGTTTCCAAGCAAAATCTCGTTGATCCACTGATCCGCTCCAGATCTATGCTCTTGAGTAAATAAGAACAGTTTTGAAAAGATTTCAAATCATCATTGTCAGAGCGAGGGGCAGTGGTCGCCATTATGCCTCCTTCTGGTTGAGCTACTGATACCCTGGTACAGTGGCGTACGCAAGAAGAGGGTTTATGGGTTTAAACCCCCCCCCTTGAGCCCTAAATAATAGTGCTTTATTATATACTCGAATTTCTTTTAGTAGTTTCAGAACATTATGAACCCCCCCCCCCCTTTAAAAAATTCTGCGTACGCCACTGCTCCGGTAACTCATCCAAAACAGGTCAGTAAAATTTCCGGGGTTTCAGTTCGCACCATTAAAAAGATAATAAATATTTGAAGTTCAAGTTGAAATTATTTATTAAGAAAATCATCGCGGCAGCATTGCTGAAAAGTTTTATATAATTTTCCAAGATCCGCTTAGAAAGGGAAATAAAAAAATAAACCAATGAAAAAAAAAAAAAAACATTCGCACAAACCCACGCGCGTTAGGCTGAATTAATATAGGAGGAAAAAAAGAAAAAGAAAAAACAAAACACTTATCATAATGTCTCATATCAACCTGTCACCCCTATTTCGATAAAATCGAAGCAGACCTGACGAATGCGCAAATTCTTTCAAGGCTCTATACCAAAAAATTACGAACAGTATTTGTAACGTGATGAGTACTAAACGAAAACGAACTGTTTTGTCTTTGGAAACCAAATTACAAGCCATTTACAGACTCAATAAAGGAGAGACGATTAAAGAAGTGGCTTTAGATTTAGGTGTGAGAGAATCATCCTTTCATAACATGTGCAGTAAATGTCTTTTTTCACGTCTTTGTCCACGTTTTTATTCATATTTCAACCGTTTACACACGTTTCCCTCTCGATTTGGACAGAGTATGTATTATCCGAGTTTTCGATTATCCGAGGTACTCTCGGTCCACATTACTTCGGATAACCGAGGCTCTACTGTACCTTTTATTTTATCTTTATGGCAGTCCGTATTTTAAATCCGTTAAGATGGGGGGGGGGGGGAATCTTGTCCATTATTTTTAACTTTAAGACTTTTATTAAAATTTCAAGTACATAAATAATCATTTGTACCCTATATTCAAATTTCTTATTAAACAAGTGGGTGTAAACTGAAACTTAATGTTTATTTTTGCACCTTAGGATATGGCCACCTTTCTCCGTCCACTACTCCAGGTCGCCTCTTCTGTATATTATACGCAACTATTGGAATTCCTTTAACGGGCATCCTGCTAGCAGCCATTGGAGGTCATTACAGCCAAAGTCTAGTCAAAGATATTCAAAGGGCTCGTAAAGACCGAAATTCGAGGCTAGCTCTTACTTTATCAGCAGCGAAATGTTTGCTTCCCTGGCTGTTTTTGTTCCTTGTAGTTCCTGCTGGATTCTTCATGTGGCTTGAAGAATGGTCCTTTGTAGAAAGTTTTTATTATTGTTTCATTACATTGTCAACGATAGGATTTGGTGATTATGTAGCTAGTAAGTGTTTATTTTTCTTGTAAATTTATGATACTTAAAATCTTTTAATTACTGGTAAACAATCGTAAGGGTTTCACACATTTCGTCTTATTTTCATCATCCTCTGCTTATTTATGTGTGAAAGTAATTATTTTTATTAAAACAAGTCTAAAATATAGTAACTGCACGAAAGAAAAAAGAACGTTTACCAACTTATAATTGAGGCAGTGAGAAGCAAAGGGATGCATGTGGACCAAAAAATGATTCTGAGGAAACGAGTTCAAAGTTTGGATCTTATGGGACCTTTAATGTTATTTTTTTTTCTAAATCACATCGGGGCGGAGCACATGTTAGAGCTATCCCTGACATTTCTTGCCACAATATAGAATGTTGCTTTCCCTATCAATTGCACTAGTTATATCCAAATTTTCAATTTTGTCACTTACATCCCTTTGCTTATGAGTGCCTCAATTGAGTTACTAAATTTTCTTATTTTGCCCCAAACTGTGACAACTGTGCATCAAGTAAAAGCTACGAATTTTAATTTAGGTATGAATTTTCTAAGACTACATTACTTAGCTTGATCTCTGCTTTAAGTTTTACTTCCGATAAATATGTGGTTCAGTTGAAATTCAACAGGCAGAAGCAATAAGATGTGAAAAATTCCACTTCAGATCTCCGGAAGTTTCTTTTACAAAAACCATTCCTTAGGACAAACTCACCAGAAAAAAATGTTTTTCTTTCGTGAGTCAACCTTTTCAAGTCTTAGTACTGGCCTTCAGCCAGTTTCGACCGACTCCATTTTGTTTCACGTGTTGTGTTGAAAAACTCATAAAATTCGTGTCGTAAAACTATTTGTTGTAAATTCCAGAAAATCCCTATTTTTAGGAAGAACAATAACTATATATAGTTGCACATTTAGTAAAGGGAAAGACTTTTAACTTGGTGTTTCTATTTTAGGAGGACTTAAATTTTATCCTAAGAATTTCACCTTCTCTGTGTAAAAGCTGCGAATTGTTTTGCACTTGTAGGGGTTTTTAAAAGTTTTTAGGAGTTTTTAATAGTACTTAACGCATGAGCTCGAGTACGAATATTTTCCTTAAAAATCGGTAAAACTCATACTTTTTGAAGATTCATCTTTTAATGACATATATCTGGATACTTTTTGAGGACAATCTTTTAATGACTGATAATATTAATACAGCTAGATTAACATCCTCTAATCTTAGTTTCTTATTTAACGATTAGGGAACAGGAAACATAATTACTATTTGATTTTTTTAACATTTTGCTAGTTGGTTATTGTTGCTAATTGAGGGTTGAGAAGGTTTTGACATTTGTTTGCATCAAGTCGTTCAACCCTTTTGCAGTAACGAAAAAAATGGCAAAGCCAAAAATATCTTTTTGCCAGTTTTATTCACAACTTAATTTTCTTACCATAAAAATATTTTCCCAAAAGTTTTAGTTCTTGACGGTTTTATGCAATATAAATAAAATATTCTAAAAAGAAGAATAAATACATTTCAGTGTCGGTAAAAGAAAATAAAATAAAACGAACAAACTTTCAAAGAAATGAACAGTGAAGAAAAAAAATTTAAATTATTGATTTAAAATAAAGATTTTGAAGTAACTTTTATAAGGTATGATGTCTAAAATATATTGCAAAACTTAAATTAATAGGAATGGCGTCGCACTCGTTAAAATTGGAGGGATTAAAAATGAGGCAGTGAGAAGCAAAAGGATATTAGTGGCCAAAAATCGATTCTGAGTAAAATATGTTCAAAGTTAGGATCTTACGGGACGTTCAATCTTAATTTTTTTTCTAAATCACGTTGGGGCGGAGCACCCCATAGAACTATTATTAACTTCTCTTGCCATAATACAAAAAGGTGCTTAACCTATCATTTGCACTAGTTATCTCCAAATTTTCAATCTTGTCACTTGCATCCCTTTGCTTCTGGGTGCCTTAAATATCAAATTGTGGATGAAGCTTTAAAAGCGAGTTTAAAACTAATATACACTTTTTTACCAAACAGTGACCAATTTTTACTTAAAGTTAGTGTGTAAAATGTAAAATAATGAACATTTCATATAATTTACACTAAATAAAATATTTCAATTGTTTTGAAACTTTGCACTTTTTTTATTCCTCCCAAGCAAAATTTAATGTGTAATCGTAAAAAATAATAATAAATTTGTTAAATAATAATAATAAATAAAAAAGAAATAGACTAAGAGGATATACATGTAGACATTTTAAAATGGTACTGTACCTCTAATGCGTTATTTGCATCCACAGTTTTCATAAATTGTCTTTTTGGGGGATTCTACGTGCTATAATTTAACTTTATAATTAAGTAAATTCAAGATTCATATTTAAAAAAATTACTCTTTTCGAAAAAACTAAGTATAGCTTATCCTGGCTTTTAAAGAGTTGAAAATGAGTATTATGCGCCTTCTAATTAGTGCAGAAGCTTCGAATAAAATCTAGGGTAATGTTTACAGGCTTTAAAATTTTACAAAAAAAGTTATGTGTAAAAATTTCTTCAATTCCATATTGACGAATTTAAGTCAAAATACTTTGGAAATACAAAGTACAAAATGATGCAAAATTGAATGTTACTATTAACATGGAATGTACGTAAATTGTCAGGTTTCGATTTCATCTGGAAGTTGGTGAGATTTTAATGTTTAAAATTTGAAAATTAAAATAGAAAATTCTGCCTTTGTTCTGGATCACCATTTCTTTGCGATTAGTTTCATCCCTCTAACGCAGAGGTCCTCAAACTTTTTTGTCCTGTAGACACCTTTGCATATCTTTTTTTTATTTTTTATTTTTTTTTTTTCATTGACCCCCTGGTATTCTTTCAAAAAACGTTGTGCAGTGTCAAACGTTCCAAAACAACCTGAAATCAATGGTAAAGTTACGCATAAGGCATTCTAAAACATTTAAACGAGAGAAAAACGTTTATAAATTACGTGACAAGAACGAAATTTACTCGAGAGTAAAAGTTTACTCTACGGGTCTGCGAAGATTTTTAAAAATCCATCACCTTCTGTTTTTGACAGTTCTGGAACAGAACTACTTCTTTTGAAAAGGTTTCACTGCAGAATGGAAAATTAGTTAGCGAAACAGTGATGTTTCATCGTTATTATTATTATTCATATACCCTTATTAAAGAGAACGCACTAATTACAAATCTGGTAACATAATTTTAAACTCTGTTGAATTTTGGGGGGAACATCTTCATCGTGGAAGTTTGGGAAAATTTTTGCCGAGAGTTGTTTAATGTTATACTTCATTAACTCTTGGCACCAAAAAAAAAAAAAAAAAAAGCTGCAAGGATAGACTTTTTATTTTATTGAATTTTGATTTGTTATTACTTTGCAATAACGTTTAGGACATGAGTTTGTGATACAAAAATATATTTTTACATCTATCTGTTGGAAATCACAATTATTTTTCAGTGATGTATGTATTTTTTAGATTTTGTAAGTAGAAATATATTTGTAAAAGTTGTACTACTTCACATGTCAACAAAATTGCAAATACAATCACAAGATCTTTTTATAAATTGCCAAAGCATCTTAGTAGACCGTTCGAAATATGGATGGGGTTTGTGCCAAATTGGCATAAAGGCAAATGCTCGACTTGCTGTGCCAAACTTTCCTTCGCATTCGACACAAAGAACGGCCCGTTAAAGAAGATGTCCTTTTGTTCGTTTGGAGGTGAATATGAAGTCAAACAGAATCATGTCGCCTGTTGATTGGTAGAGTGAAATATCTTGTGACGTCATGTATTTACCAACATGACGCTTCATTAAAGCTCATGCATGAAAGAAAGTTTTCAAAACGTCGCAAGATTTTTCGTTAAACTTTGGTTTCTATTGACGGAATGATATATTGAGCACCGCGTGTAACGTTTCTTCAGCTAATAGCTTTGAATGTAAACAAACCCAGACATTTTAATATGTTTTCTTCTCCGCAACACTTTAAAGCACTAACGCAATTCGGAATAAAAATAACCACCAGAAAACGCAGTTACGACCTCAAGAAATTATTATTTTTACTGTGCTTTGCACTTTATCATGTTTTGTGACTAATTGCTGTACTAAAACTGCAAAAATTCGTAGTACTAACTCTGGCACAATCTTGTTGTAAATAGTAAGAAACTTGAGAAAAATGTTGCTGTTTATATTTACAATCTATACATTGTTTGTTTATTTTATATCGATACATTTCAACGTTAACGGTTCTCAACATTTCATCTCTCATTTATCCTTCATATTCATTACATTACAGAAATAATTTCTGCATCACTGAACTATTAATATGCTAACAGAATATTTGCTAAGTTGTAAAACAGTTATGTTAAATGAGCTGAGATGAATAATCTACTGTACAGTTAGTCGATGCTACATAACCGGAGGAGCCGCGCAAAATATTTGACTCAACTGTCAATCCTACAAATTAGTGTAACGTTATTACGTATAGCAATAAAATTTCTGCATTTATTATAAATTCAAGCATACATCAACATAAACAGACTAATACTATCAAAAACAAAAGAGTTCCTAAAAACATGTTTTAAGTACTGTGGACGCCACTCAATGTGATCACATCGGGGCGAAAATAATTTGAGAACAATCACCGAGGGATAATAATAAACGATAAAATTTTATTGTTGGAAAAATCCGTACTTTTGCATATTAACAAATTAATGCTGTCGATTTTCGCAAACAACGCTACTTTACATGTTGTTGAAATAAGAACATGTTGTTGAAAAGGTATTTAGTAAAAAAACTAATTGTAACCATAAAAATATAATAAAAATCAGTAACGTTTTGTTCTAAGGGGATGTACCCAAAAATGTTGAAAAACACCAAAAAAAATTTTGTTTTGGCTGAAGTAGTAAAATAAATCTTTAAAAATGTACCCTGAAAGTTTCAGAAAAATTGAAGCAATATTTTTTGATTTATCATTGATTTTATTACGGTGTGAGGTGCCACCTTTTCATTCCAAAACCGTAACTGTGCTGAATATAAGCCACATATTTATTTTGTAAATAAAATAAGCAAGAAGAAGCACTTTCATCGTGACTGTAGCTGAAAAAAAATTCCATGCTTGAAATTTTGATAAAGAAAGGATTTAAGTTATTTCAAGCCGAAAACTTAAAATGCTATTTTCTCTCACTTTCTTTTTTGTGCATTTCATCTGAATCAAAATGCAAAGGCTTTTTTAAATTTGTATCTATAATGTTGATTTTTTCCCCACATGTTCCTGAAACTATACACAGTCAACGCTCTTTATAACGACCACACATTATAAAGACCATTCCATTCTAACGACCTGTGGTAAAAGTCCCAACTTTATCCCTATGAACTCTATTTAAATTTGCTTTCGGTATAGCGACCTTTCTGAATTGTTTAATCCAGTACAGCGACCGTACCAGGTGTATTTCAGCTCAGAAGTTCTTCTTCCAAAAATGTAAATGTAATTTTCCCCCCTATATTTTCTACTTTAAAACCTGTTTAATATTTTGCACTGATAATTTATTTTTTTTAATTCCATTGATAAAAAATAATTTTTTTAGAATCTTTTAAAAACTACCAATTTTAATGGAAATACGGAATATGCATGATGCATGTATATTTTTTAAAGAAAATTCCACCTCTTATAGGGACCTCTCGTTATAAAGACCCTTTTCTGTGGGAAGCAGATGGTCGTTATATCGAGCGTCGACTGTATTACAAATTTGTGCACTACTTTTATGGTAACTTAAGCGCTTTTTCTTCTAAATTCTTTTTGAAGATTTTTTGCATTTTTCGTTGTTTTTTTTTTTTTTTTTTTGTTTTTGCGTTACTTCAGTTTTAATTTTTTTCTCAAAAATTATTTGACTTATAAAAAATCAAAGCATAAAAGTTTTGCTTTTTGAGTAATGAATCAATAAACAAAATTGAGACTTTACGCCGATTTTAAAAAAAGAAGTTTTTAAAAGTTGCTAGTTTCTTTAAAAAAATTAAATTATTCAAATTATATTTTAAAAATGCAGTTTTTTTAATATTAAATTTCTTATGAAGTGATGTAACATGACATGAGACAAAAATTGTAAATTTAAACACCATAGAGAAAAAAAATGGTCCCATGGTACCAGCCCCCCTTAAAAAGGAAGAGAATAACTCATTGTTGATTTTCTGCTCATTTTACGAGTTCGGCGTCTTTTTTCTGCATACATCGATGCAATATTCGAAGCGACTTCGTCAACTACAGACTCACTAAATATCTTTCTGACTAAATATCTCTCACTAAGTATCTTTCTGACCAGTAATTTAAAGACATAATAATTTATTTAATTAATTTACAAACAGGGAAGCAAAATTTGTTTTTTCCTAGTTCTTGCTGATTCAAGTAAAGTAATCTCTGTAACTTGATAACAACGAACGAAGTTTTGATTACAAAAAAAAAAAAAAAAAAAACGATAATTTTTCAACACATTTTGATACAAGCGGTCGGGACTTATCGATTTTGATAACATTAACCGTGATCACATAAAGCGGCGTCTACTGTAGTATGAAAATTGTTCTGTTATTTGTTGAAATTTTGTTTTTTTTTTCCTCCTATAGGCAATTTTGAGGGTCCATATGTCGGTGTGTACAAAACATTTGTCGTGTTGTGGATTATATTTGGTTTGGGATATCTTGCAATGATTCTCAATTACATATCACGCATGATGCGCTGCAAGCAAATCCGTCGGGTTGAGAGGAAGCTCTCAACGAGTATCCACCATACGCAGCAGCGTGTGGGACAACGACTGGATGAAGTTTACCAAATTCTGCATGATGTGTCTCGAGTAAGTTTCTTTCTTTTAGCAAAGAATCTCTTCTTTACATTGCACTCTTTTGTAATCATCGTTGTCTTTTTCGTTGTGCACAGGAAAATAATATCATAATAAACACTCGTTTCTATGAGCTTCCAATTTACAAAATCTTGCAGACTAGTTCATGTTTCAATGCATTTCAAATGACTCTTTAAACATTAAAGTTGAGAAATGCTTCCGTATATAAACATAATTCAAGTAGAGCATGTTTCAAAATATTTTTTATTGAAGTGTGATCAATATTTTAATAGTTGTAGCTTCAGTAGAAAGGAGGAAGCACGGGGTGCCACGGAAAATAGTGCAATTCAACATATTCAGGAAGAAAAGAAAAAATCTATAAGAAATATGGAACTCAAAACGTTCTCTGTTTGCTTGTTTTGGTTCGTTAACAACAATGGATGACTCCCCCACAAGGACTGATTTATTCAAAAAAGCGTTTCCCGAAGAGAAAGTGCAATGTGTCGCGTGGTTCATCAAACATAACGTTGCAGTGTTCCTCAAAGTGGACCCAGCCTGAAAAACACGCCCCGTTTTTTATTGGGGGGGGGGGGGGGAAGGATAGCTCACTTGAAAAAAAAAAACCTATCTCGGTAAAGTGGTTTTTCAGAATTACAGAACATTAAAAACATTTACTTCGAAAGCAAAATTAATTTCATATTTATAATATTTGTCATTACAATATCCGGAAATTGCCATCTTCCTTTCTGAACAAGTTTTGCTTTTCTACATTGGTATTTCTAAAATATATTTGTAAATAAACATTGAACATTTTTACAGTGTTTTTGAAATGTTATTATTATTTTTTATTTACATAAATATAAACTAAAATTTTACATATCTTTTCTATTAAATTAAAGATTATATGAGATCAATACAAACATTAATTATTTCAATCAACTCCAAAGATTGCATTGCATCTATTTATTTTGCATTGTTGTGGAAGCTTTTTAGTAGCTTTTATGAAGTGTAAAATTATAAAAGCATTTCTTTGATAAAATGTTTAAATAGAAATTTCAGATTTAAAAGATTTCCTTAAAAAATCCGATAAAATCCTGGTTTTTCACCAAAAACCCGAAGTTTTAAAAAAAACGGGTTTTTTTTTCAAACCCAGGAACGTTGTATATCATGACTTTAAAATCATAAACGTTATGAAGGAGTGTGCGTACTGTGAATCGTGTTATATTCAGCTCCTGGGATAGTACGCTTCAAATTAATTTGGAAGTTGTTGATTTTTTTTCCGAAAAATCTTTTTACAAATTTGTCTTACCCTTTCAGAACTTGTGATAGCGGGACCATGTTCTTTTTGTAGCCTACTTTCCTATAAAAGTTTTTTTTTAAAAAAAGCGTGAAAGAAGGCCTAATGTATCGTAAAAATATCGTTAAAAAAAGAAGAGTCGAAAATAAGCAAAGTAATTAAATAAAGGTTGAAAAATGAAAAAAATTGAAAGTATGCTTTTGAGATGGGGAGAATGTGTGTCTGTCGGTCTGTCTGGCACCCCTAATAACTTTTGAGGGAATTGTCCGTTTTTTGTTTTTTGTTTTTTTTTCTTTCTTGTTTTTGTTTTTTGCAATCAAAAGATCTCAACAAGGACGTCAAAGTTTCCCTGTTTTACATAAGACCCAAGTTCCCTTGAATAAGCTTATTCGAAGCAGCTCTCGACGTGTAATATTTTTTTATTTGATAATATAAATATTGTAAGATACACTTACAATTTCAATTGCATTGTTGGGTTCTTGAGATATACTTTTAGCGAGAAAACCGCTCGATTGCTCCTCTCCCCATTGGAACGAGGCAAAATGTACTCAGCAGCTGTTCCTATTGCGGTCCAGTTGTGTACCAAATTTTCTTTAAATTCTTCCATTACTTCTTGAGATATAGCACTCAAGATAATCGTTAAAAAAAATGTGCGATTGCTCCGCTCCCTTCGAATGTACGCGCGCCAAAAATGAATCAGCACCAGCTCCCATTAGGGTCGATGCGTGAAAAAACCAAATTTCGTTCGATTCCAATGCATTACTTTTTGAGTTATTCAAAAAGTAATGCAGGGTTTTTGAAGAACTCAGCGAATCTAACGTTTGGATAAGTTTCAGCGACCACAAAAACCAAAAAAGAGAGACCACACACTGGCATGCATTTTCTGAAAACGGTCAAAATGGGTTCAGCTTCAGCACACCTCAAAATGTCAAAACATGTAAATCCGTCGAAATTCGAAAATTTTCACGAATCCAATACTTCTATTTTTTAGATATATTAAGGAAAATAAAATATCATAGAGGAAAATAAAAATGTAAGTGTGATCATATCTCTTCTGAATAAGCGAATTTCTGTGTAGCTGTTTTTTCTTGATGTTCATCCAAGAATGAAAAAAAAAATCCTCAAAAGGAAAAAGGCGCTCACCCCCTGCCCCTTGATCCATTTTTAGTCAGCCTTATTCCAAACATGCTATGCAAATTTTATCGGAAAAGTATACATGCAGTTACTCGTAACAAGTCACATGTAGTCTAGTGGTTTCTAACGCTGCCTTTTACCCTAAAGACACGAACCTAATCCCTAACATGGGTAGGACCTAACCACTTCTCGGTCCACTATGCGGCAACGCTTGGTAATCCTTGCGTTGCTTTCTAAATTGCAGGGAATTTGAGTGAGAAGTTATTCTTTAAGGATAAATTGATGATATGAACCTTCAAAACGAGTACTAATAGTAAAAACAATTTGTTACACTTATGAATTTTTTTTTTTAAATCTCACTCACTCTCACTTTTTTTCAATCTCATTTCTATTCCATTTGCAACACCTAAGTATTAAAATCCACTACGATTGTGTTTCCGTACTCAACCGAAAAGACCAGTTTGTTTTAAATAACTTGACAATCGTTTATAATATAATGATACACATTTTTACATGTCTTTTAAAATATAGAACGTTAGTAAATGTGATTTGTATCAATAGTTTTATTTAGGTATATTACATCACGAGTACAAGGTTCCGTTCCATTTCACGTTACAAATAGTTGTAATGTGACATGAAATGTGGAAATATTATTTTGGGTCAGAAACAATGTCTTGTTTTCAATCTAAAGAACGTTAAAATCTGCTGATTATACAATTAGTGTTTATAATTAGACTATTTAATAATTTATCTTCAATCAATTTTTAGAAATATTTACATTAATCTATTACAATATTATTTGATATTTACTTCACCCAAAGTACAATTTTACCTTAATGTTTTAACGCACCATTGCAATGTAAAGGATGCCGAAAATGAACCGAAATAAATCAATGTATCAAATGAACTAGGTGATGTGGCTATTGTAACGTGTCTCGTGTCTTTGAAAAATGTAAAACTATCTTTTCTTGCAAAACCTTATTAAAAAAGAGAGAGAGAAAACCCATAAGTTTAGCATCTCCGTCTGGAGCTATAATTTTTCTCTTTCAATTCGGCATTGATTTAAAAGTATTTGTATGACGTGTAAGTCAACTAGTAAATACCTCATTTGATAGCTAAGTGAACCTGATTTTACGTTTTTAGCTACAAAAACGTACCTGTAATAACTAATCACAGTTACAAAACATAAATAAATTCAAAAAAACGTTATTATGATTACTATGAATGTGATAAAACTATAACCAATATGGAGCGCTCTAGAACGCGCATAACCAGCGTTCTAGAGCTTTCGAAGTCTGCATTTCAATTGTATGAAAAAGCCTAAATATGTTTGAGCTTTGTTGCATTTCTTGAAGATATCGCACCATGCATCAAAGTCTTTCGTGTTCCAAAATTACTGGATTTGGAAGATGTGTTATTTTTGGTTTAGACGCTTACTTATTATCGTTGATGAGTTTTCAACTAAATGGGGCACATCGGTCGAAACGGTCTAATAAATAAATTTTAAAAACTGATCAAAAACTGCTGTAATTGAAAAGTAACATTTTTGATTTACTATATACTTAATCGTTAATAAAATGTATGTTTTTTATTTGACAGAGTCGGACAATAAAGCCTCGAAACAGGGCACCTCTCAAAAGAATGCAGTCGTTCCCGGCTCCAGAACTCCGAGATCGTAATCATAATCATAAAATCCAAAGACTCCTTAAACTTGTGCAAACATTGAAAGAAGATGATCCTGCCCCAAGACCTAGACGGCTTAGTTTACCTCTACCCATCTCACCTAATTTACAGCCAGCAAACTACGGTAGAGGTTCTCTGCAAGTCTTCACTACATCAAGCGATTCTCAGCAAAAACCCACCCAAAATGTGGTTAGAAATGGTTACGGGTTAAAACCTCCTGGTGCTCTACAGACTATTGTTGCTCCCGCTGATTTGGAAATTAATTTTGCAGCGGATGATTCCTCCGTTCCCGTACCTCGACAGCAGAATAAGAGCACAGTGGCGCAGCCCACAGTGGCTTTCATTGATGTGATTTCAGCTGAACCGCTCATAGAATCTTCCACTGATAGAAGGACAGTCATTGATATGGAGGGTCTTCAGTGCACACGAGTTTAAAGTTTATTTATGTTCACTTTGTATCAAACTTCACATAATTTGAGGTGAACCATATTTTTGAAAGAAACATACTTTCTATCACTCCACGAACAGGAATCGCGAGCATCAAGGTTGAGAACGATACATTCTCGAAACATTGATACCTCACTTCTCTCATTTTAGTCGATAAAAAATGCATTCATGAGAGAAAAAACTATTCAAAGCTAAGATAATAGCTTTACAATCTTCGTATGGAAATTGTTTCCTGTTGAATGTTTTTTCTGTGTTATGTTGTCAAAATGACATTTTGTTTCTCTGAATATATAATAAGAGAGATCTCATCGTTTTATGAGTGCTGCAACTAGTGCCCACATATGACAAAAAGTGAAATTTTGCTGCTAATTCCAGCATCAATTTTGAAATTCTGTACTGACCCTGAATAATGGAAAAGGGTAAAAAAAATCAATGTTGTTTTTATAGCGTGTATGTCGTTATGTAACAAAAACATAACCATGATGTATACATCTTTCTACAAAAAGTGAAATTTATTACGTGGTGTTTTAAATTGATAACAATATCTTTGTTTAAATAGTTTACGCTTATTTCTATCTTGTTGATTAACAGGTAATTAACTTTATGTTTCTGTTTTTAAAATTATATTGAAGCAAAACCGTTTAAGAAAATGTTTGTCTTATTCATCTGAAAAGTCATAAAAAAGTGGAAGGCTTTCAGTTAATTGTGGCTTATCTTTACGTATTATGCACGACAATTTCCCCCAAATAAATTAAATGAGGTTTCCTTTGAGAGCGTATTTTAAATGCAGT
Organism: Octonoba sinensis; assembly: GCA_038502835.1. NCBI lineage: Eukaryota > Metazoa > Arthropoda > Arachnida > Araneae > Uloboridae > Octonoba > Octonoba sinensis. The sequence continues at coordinate 81,142,388 of CM076599.1, read as the reverse complement.
TTTTCACCTCATTTATAACCTTTTTTTTTTCAATAAAGTTTATACCCTTATTACTATATATCCACACCAATGACTGACTTAAAACCTATACTGCACAGAGCCTTAAGGATTTCGCATACATTTTTCGTAAGGTCCATTGCCACTCATTGAAATGAATAAAAAATAAATCAAATTGATCAAACATTGTTAAACTGGAATTTGATAATCTACACAATTTTTCAGTTCCTGTGCCACGATATAATGTAAAGTTATTAAGAGCTAGGTCCAACGCAATTGTTTAGATTGAAATAGATTGTTTTGCTTTATAACCATTAACTTAATGATTCAGCAGCTTGTTAAACTTGGGGACTCAACTCCTAAATGTAAAATAATCAAAGTTTTGATATGCGTCCTTTAATTCGCTTCTCCGTACACCCTTCTTATTTATCTTCTTTTTTTTTTTTTTTTTTTTCTTTTCTTTTTTTTTTTTTTAATGTTAAACTATTTTTAACTACTATTTATTTGTTTGACCCACTGTTTATTGCATTTGAGGCTCAACTGAAGAAATTCTTTAAGAAATGAGTTCTTGTGCAAGAGGTAGAGAGCCTCTATTCCACACATTAAAATTTGACTCTTAATTAAAGAATAAATTGATGTTTTCTTAGCTTTCATCGCATGATTTGTTCCTTATCATTTTTGTTCTTTCATTACACCATTAGTAACTAAACATATCATTTTTGTTAGACTTTATTTCGTTTTACGTTGCTTCCGACAACTTTGTTTTTTGTTTTGTTTTTAGACTAAAAAGTAAGTCCACAATTCATTCATGAGTTTTAATGTTTGTTAATGCGCTTCATTTATAGCTTGATATGAAAATTGAGAAAATGTTTTAGTTGTTAATAGATTGTAACTGAATGTGCCATTTCTTCCCAAAATTACCAGATTTCGGCTGTCTAGTGAAGAAAGGGAATTAAATGTTCTTTGTAGAGCTATACATTTTACGATTATGCATCGAGGAACTATAGATATTAGTTGGAAAACAAATAGTGTAAATGCTTTAACAAATATTGTTGATTTCTTTAGCTCCTCGGACAAGTTGATTTTAGAAGCATGTAATACTTTCAACTCGGTGTCAATGTACAGGGCCGGCGCTAGCACTAATGGCGCCCTGAGGCAAAAAACTTTTTTCCGCCCCTACTATATATTATGAAAGAATAACGATTAAAAATGATCGATACAAACTTCAATTATATATATTTAACTTGCAAAACGCTGAAGGAAAACAATCGCTGATCAGAATGGACTGAATAAGGAAAAATAAAAAACAGAAAAGGAGAAAATGCAATAGATTGCGTTTTGCTCGTCATAAAATAGAGAAGACACTTTCCGGAACTGCAAACACTTATAACGCGCCCCCTCCGAATACATTGAAGGCGCCTGTCGCTGTGGAGAAGAAAAGGATAATGTGCAAAACATGAAACAACCCAGTAAAAAATATATCATTTCTACAAAGTATAGAAAGAAACAGAAACCTTCCAAGATGTTCCTGATATGTTTCTGTGTTTGATTTTACCAAAATTAAACGTGGAATATATAACAATGCAAAAATAAAATTATATGAAGTTTTGATGCATCATTTGTAAAACTAAATATTGTTTAAATATTATTTAATTTTTGTGAGATGAAAAGTATTGTTTGTTACTTAAAACGATGCAGTCAATATTCATGGCCAATGCGCTCCTAGAACGACGCGCCCTGAGGCGGGCGCCTCACCGCCTCAGCCTAGCGCCGGCCCTGTCAATGTAATACTTACAAACACACACACACACAATTATATATATATATATATATATATATCCGGGCTCGAAAATTCTTATAAGTTTTACATGCCCTATCGGGCATGTTTGTCTAACGAATACATGCCGAACAAAATTTTTACATGCACAGAAGTTATTTCATTGCACATTAATAAAAACATTTGAGTTTGTCGTATAGCATTAATCAGACAAAAATTAAATTTGCAGTTTTATATCTGAATCAAAAATTATTTTAACGTTAACTTGAATCATTAAAACATTACACTATGAAAAAAAATACTGCATAATAAGTCGTTACAAGTCAAAATTTGCAAAATTTAAATTTTATTACGAATTTTATTGTTGACATGCATGTCCATCAACACGTCAATTTTGAGCTTCGGTAAGGATGGGGTGATTTTTCAATAAAATACGAAATATTAAAGTTTTGGAAAGAAATATTTCATTAAAAAATTACATGCCCTACCGGGCATCATACCCGATCGGAATTTTTACATGCCCAGGGCATGTCGGCAATATAATTTTCGAACCCTTATATATATATATATATATATATATATATATATATATATATATATATATACTCCTTATATATATATATATATATATATATATTGCTTGCAGATAGCAGATAAACCAACTTATATTATATTTTATTCTGAAGAATCACGACAATTATTGTATTTAAATTTTTTCACTTGTTTTGACTGATTATTGACTAAAAGGGTATTCAACGGGTTAAATGCTGTAATTCAAAGAAAAGAAAAAAGGCGCAATTGCCAAACTTAAATTTGGCAATTTCGCTGTTGCTTAAAAGTTTTAACGTGTCTGAATCTTTTATAGAATTTTGAAATCATATTCTATATGCATTCTCTTATATACTTTAATCAACATTTTGTAGAAATGCCTCTTTATGAAAGTTTCTGTTTGGGATATAAATTTCTTTTTGTAAGATTTGTATATTTTAATATTATTGATTACTGTTTAATTTTTCCAGCTTTATGTAACTCTTCTGATTTTAAAACTGTAGTTTTAACGGTTTGATAGTATTAAGCACCGTAACTCGCCCCTTTTGTGTCAAGTCATACAAAAATACCGGTTCTTGGATAATGTGTTTGAAAAAATACATACTATTTAATGTCAGATAGTAGGAACTGAAACTCGAGCCAAGTAGCATTAACCGCATAAATGTTTATTCAATAGCTTTAAAAGAATATATATGCAAACAAAAGTAGTTTTGTCTTCCCCCTGAATATTTAGTTTGACATTAAAGTGGCGAATTGGCTTTGTCCTGGGTGCTTTGACCATATTATTTTTCTTTAGTTTATGCAATTTGCTGCGTTGCGCTTGCAAATCATCTAGTGTTTTCAATATTGTATTGCTCTACATGTAAGTTCTTTATTTGTAAAAAGAAATATGAAAAGTTTCAAGTGCCCACTCTGAAAGAGTAAGGAAAAAATTAACAGCATTGCTTCAACATGGCGCGTTCCATTATTACATAAGCATTGTAGTTAACATAAGTATACTTTAGAACACATCAAAATTTTAGTAACTAGTTGCATAACTAGTAATCCCTTGAATACCTATAGTTTTTTGGACATACAATGCGCATAACTAAGCAAGATGTCTAAAGATTATAGGGTATCCTAGGACAATAACATATCTTAGATACTTTTGAAGGACGTATTTAAACATCACTTTTGAAAATTAATTACTTGCAGATAAGCTTACTTAGTAATTAAAGCTGGATGGAAAACAATTTTTCCATAATTTTCACCAAGTAGAATTTATTTTTAAAAGTTGTATAATGAGTTAATGCAAATGGGAATTTTACTTCTGGAGAAAATACTTAGCAAACACCTTGTACATTCGTAAAGGTTATATTTTATTCAATGTGCATAGCATCTAAGTGCAAATCCTGTAGTGAGATATTTAAAAGAGAGAAAACTACTGGCGTGCACTTGACAAATAACGACTTGTTTTCGCATAGCACGTTATAAAGGTGTGCACGTGACAAAGGACGACTGGCCTTCGCGGAGCCTTTTTCGTGATTCCTGAAGCTTTTAATATTCTCTCTACTGGTATGCTTCTTTTATGGTTAAAAAATAAAATAATTTTAGTGTATCTAATATTATGAAAAATGAGGAATATTTTTCTAATACATTATATAAGTGAAATTTATATAAATATTTTGGGCACCATATCAGATTTTGGACGATAATTTCTTTTACTCTTCCTTTTTATTTGGTGCAATAAAATTCATAGGAAAGTGACGCATAATACGTCAGTTCTTTTTGTAATACATTTTATCACTATTTTAACCTTTTTTGTAATGTCATTTGAAAGAAAAATTCTAGATATCTAGTAAATGCCTTGCTCAAAATCTTCGCAGGCTATTATGCTCATTAAATTTCTTTTTCTATTATATTTCATTAAACATTCCGAAACGGAAGTTGTTTGTTCTGAAAACCTCTGAAGAAGTTGTTATTTATTATTAGGTGAAAAGAGCAAACAACTTCTGCCATTGGCATCTTCAGTTTTCTTTTCTGGGTAACCTGTAAATTTTGTGTCATTAGAAGAAAAAAAAACTGTCTACTGTAATATTATTTCGTTTTAAAAATTAAGTTTTCCTCTACATCCTTAATTGCAGAAATTTGTTGTAAATGATAATGATATGTTCTGCAATTCTGGATGAAAAATGTGCAAAAGAAAACTTTTTCATAAGTATTTCATTTATTACTAATTTATTATTCATGTTTAAAATGATATTCCGTGTGAAATTCTTAGCGCTGTTTTAACTTGGGGAGTTGATGTAGACTGTGTGTAAAAATAAGTTATAGGTTATCTAAATGCGTTATAATATGAGAGATGCAAGAGGATTTTGATCTGTATGCTACCAATTTGTAAGCCTATTTAAACAAAATTTTGACGGAAAATTGTAGAAGAAACTTTATTGAGGCATTATTGTCTATTATGATAATAATATTCACTCTGGATGAAAATTTCTGTTTATTCGGAGAACATCTAATATTTTAGAATAAGAAAACTTGAATATTTGAATAAAGAGACTTCGGAGAATTTTAAGAAAACGTATTTGTCTTTAGCTAAAAAGTTTGCTGTGTTTTCGTTAAATACAGATTTGCTATTTATTTTGTTATAATGTATGAAAATGTATATGTATTCGTATCAAAACATCATTATCTCAATAATATCTGAATCTAACTCATTTAAAAATTTCTCAGTGTTTTGGAAGTGCTTGGACATCTGAATCACTTTGTAATTTATAATGCTGTGAAAGAATATACGTAATTCATTTGAATTTGTTAAGAATTGCATTTTGAATGTTTAATGAAGAGTTAAAAGCGGAGGGCATTTCAATACGTACTGGTACGTTTTTGAAAATGTGCTGCATAATATATATATTAATGATTGTGTGAAAAAATCACAACCTTGAGCAGATGTTTTCGTACCTTTCCACTGAAACAGTTGTTATGACTCCTGCAGAAGTTTATTGTATATGTGTGTATATATATATTCTTTAAAATAAAAAATAGTAAAAAGGAAATAAATATATTTATACAGTTGTTTACGGACAAAAATGTTGTCTATGTTTCCTATTCGTTGCACGTTAGGTGGCTTTTTTTTTTGCCTCTTCGCTAGAAATTACATCCTGCATTAGGGCTGTAACGTCGTGAGGACTTGTGTATATGCCGAGTGGTAAAGCATGACTTCGATGGTAAAACTTAACAAGATTTTATTTACATATTATTTACAGCTTCATTAAAACTTAGGGTTGATAGACAGTCCGAGGTGGACGGAACACGTCCGTTTCTCTCCTCGTCAAAAGATGTTCTCCTCGAACTCAGAATTTTCTTACTCCTTCTTACATGTCCGTTGGCCTGGACTCCGGAAACTGCCCAGCCCCCTTTTCAGGTAAAATCGAGAGAGGGATGCGGCCGCCCCTTTTGTCGGCGGGCACACAACCCTGGGAACGGAAATAGATTTTGGGCTAAAACGGATGCCTGAGGTCAGGGGCCAAATTCGGACGGAAAAATCAGCTTGCATCTGGATTTTGAAGTATCGTATTTTCTCGACGCAGATAACATAAAAAGGAACCGAAGGGAAGTGGATGCTTCGGAACGAGGCAAAAAGGACCGGATGCCCCTTCAGACCGGATGCGGTGGCCAAGAAGACGTTACAACTCCTCCCCCCTTCAGAACTTCAAAATCCATGACAAAAATGAACAATTTCACACAATAAAGTAAACTCAATAAAACAAAGTATCCTTTCCTTATGAGTTGGCTGTGATACACAAGTAAACAATCGACTTGATTTTAATGTTAATATTTTAATTGAAACCAATATTTTCAAAGTAAGTTAGAGATAACTAAATTAAAAAAATAATAACTGGTCAGTGCAGTTGCTTCAAAAAGTCACACATACTAATGTATATAAAACATTCAACACAACTAATTAAGATGTGTTTTTCACACAATCATTTGCTCTTAACTCTGAGCTTCTCCTAAACAAAAGATATTAAATCAATAAACACAACCAATCAATAATGAAAAGTAGAACTCAAGTGTATAATTTATGATTTTAGAGCCATAATTAATTCCAATACTTTACTTTGGCAAGCAAATAACCATAACTTTCAAGACTCCAATTTTTCACACTCTAAACTAGAAGTTTTTCTTTTAAAACAAAAAATGGGTAGTTTTTTTAAAACAAACTTTCCAGCAATAAATACACTCTCTTCATCATCCCTAGTGTAAGGATATGGGAGTACTTAATAATATTAGAATAAACTTCCTGACAAGTTGAAAATTTTCAAAGTTCATGATTAATAATAATAATAATAAAAATCAATAAACGAGCTGATTATGAATTTTAACCAGTTCAGAAATTTTCTGCAATACAAAACTGATAAAGCATTTAAATTCTATCTGTGCTCACAATATTACATCACAGAGGAATTTTGCAAATCATCTACATCCTGAGGATCAGAATGTTGTAAACATAAAGTACAATTACAAATACACAACACAAAATTTTCGTATCCTAAACATCAATAAAAATACTAAATAATAATAGAACTGTTTAGGGGCCTTATTTAGCTCTATGGCTAGGGAAGAGGAGCACGACTCAGTGAATCAGCATTTTTATTCTGCTTCCCTGACCGGTGGATCACAGTGAAGTTATACGGCTGCAAAGCTAATGCCCAACGCATTAGTCTGGGATTAGAGCTAGCGTTCGTGTTTAGCCAGACCAGGGGATTATGATCTGTTATGACCTTGAAAATTTGCCCATCCAGGTAATAATGCAGTTTTTTATGCCAAAAACGATGCTGGCGCATTCCTTTTCCGTAGTACAATATTTTTTTTCCACCTCCGAGAATTTTTTACTTAGGAAAAGTACTGGATGTTCTTCATCATTTTCACCTAACTGCGTAAGCACAACTCCCATCCCAATATCTGATGCGTCTGTTTGAATAATGAATGCCTTCTTAAAATCGGGAGCGTATAGCACTGGTTTACTAGTTAGCCTCTTTTTTAGCTCTTTAAACGCTTTGTCGCATTCCTCGGTCCAATTAACCTGTTCGCGTTTTGTCTTACCCTTTAAAGCGTCTGTTAAAGGGGCAGCTATAACCGAATACATCAAAATATACCGGCTATAATATCCGGCAAGTACCAAAAACGCCCGAATTTCCGTTTTAGTTTGAGGTGTCGGAAAATTTACAACACTTAGAATTTTAGCCTCAGCAGGGGTTCGGAAACCATTTCCAACCATGTGCCCCAAGTACTTGACATGATTTTGTGCAAATTTACATTTGGATGGTTTAATGGTAAGCTTGGCCTTTGAAATTTTTTTATGTACACAATCAAGGTGTTGGAGGTGCTCTTCCCAGGTATTCGAGAAAATAGCTACATCATCCAAGTAAGGCACAGCGAATTGTTCACAGTCTTGTAATAAAATGGCCATAAGTTTACTGAAAAATAATGGGGCGTTTTTAAGTCCGAAGGGCATGCGAAGAGGCCTGTATGTCCCAAAACTGGTAACGAAAGCTGCAAGCCTTTGAGCCTTTGGACTAAGGCCAATTTGCCAGTAACCCTTTGAAAAATCCAAGACTGATATGTAATTTGCCGCTGAAACACTTTCTACCCTCTCCTCGATATTTGGGAGTGGATACAACTCTGTACGGATTACCTTATTTAACCGACGATAGTCTACACATGCTCTGGGGTCTTTCCCAGGAGCTTCTACAAGTATCATCGGCGAGACATAGTCGCTCTCAACAATTATTTTTAAATCAAGCATCCGCTGTACTTCATTTCGTAAAATTTCGGTTTGTCTGTGCGACATTTTATAAGGTCTAGATCTTATTACTTGATCACTAATTAAATCGATATCATGTACTACTAAATCTGCTAAGCCAGGATCATTTGAGAAACTCTTCGAATATTTATTCAGCAAGTCTCTCAGCTGACTTACTTGTTCCGGCTCTAAACGTTCTGCTAGATTGTTTGTGCGACAAACGTCCTCGAAATCATAAATGATAGGGTTATAACCTATATACGGAAAGTCTAAATCTTGATCCGCCAACATTTCGCTACATTCATCAAACGCTAAAAAATTTACAAGTTCCGGTCGTTTATAATAAGGTTTCAGCATATTTACGTGATAAATCTGTGACCTTTCTCTTTTTCCACTTAGACCCACCACATAATTAGTTTCCGACAATTTGCTTTCAATGGTTCCGGGTCCAATCCATTGGGGTGATAATTTGTTTGGTTTAGAAGTCGCAAATATTAAAACTAAGTCACCCTCTTTAAATTCACGTTTGACGGTATTTTTGTCATACCACGTTTTCCGTTTTTCTTGTAGGGCCTCTACCTTTTGAGCGGCGGCCTCCTGACACCTTTTTAATCTATTGATTAGATTGAACACATATTCAGTTACAGGTTGGTTTAACTCCTCGGGCTCAACCCACTGCTCGTATAAAAGAGTCTCCGGAGTTCGGAGATTCTTCCCGTGAACTAGCTCCGCCGGGGTAAAGCCTAAACTTTCATGCGTCACGGTTCTTAGAGCTAACAAAGCTAGAGGTAGATTTGTTTCCCAATCGGGACCAGACTCCAAACAAATAGCCCGTAAGAGCCTCTTAACCGTTCGGTGAAATCTTTCCACGGGGTTTGATTCAGGATGGCTGACAGAGCTGTGATACACTTTAATGCCAAAACGTTCAAAAAATTCCGTCGTCAAGGCACTAGTGAACGATCTGCCCTGGTCGCACTGAATCTCGTGGGGAAACCTCATACGGCTAAAAATCGTCAGCAATGCATCTATAACCGTAACCGACCCTATGTCAGTTACGGGTATAGCCTCGGGATATTTTGACGACATGCATATTGCCGTGATTATGTACCTTTTTCCACTGGGCGTCAACGGCAGGGGACCACAGGCGTCTATATTTATTCGATAAAATATTTCCTGGATGACAGGAACCAATTTTAAGGGGGCTTTCCTTTTATCTTTTGGCTTCCCGGCCCTCTGACATTCATCACAGGTACGTATGAAGTCCTCCATTTGCATGTGGCAGCCTGGCCAAAAAAAATACTGATTCAATTTGTCTCTGGATTTCGTCATGCCTAAATGCGCAGAAGTACCCTCGTGACAGAGAGCTTGTATTTTGTTCCGTAATTTTTCAGGGACAACAACTAATTTCTTAGTGTTACCCAAATGGTTTTCTTGCAACCTGAACAATAACCCATTTTCAACGCAATAATAATTTTTTCCTTTCGTGCCCGTATCTTTCTTTGCAAGATCAAACAAAGGTTTTAGGTTAGTGCACTCCCTTTGCGCCAACTTAAAGTCGTCAGGGCTTATCTGAGTCAAAGACAATTCCGGAGAGTTTATGTTAAGTGCGGGAATTTCTAGACTCTCGCTTGGCATTACCTGTAAAGCGGGAGTTTTATCTTTTGAAACACTATTTTGCGCGGACGTACTTCCTTCATTTATTGTTAGGATCTTCTCTTTTCCACGAGCTTGCACACGTGTTGTTACCGCATTTAGTACGGCTACCCCCGAACATTGCTTCTCAAAATTTTCTATTAATTAGGCAGTTCTGTTGCCTAACAAATACCGGCCCTGATCCAATTCGTCCTGAATAACGGCCGCTTTCGTCTTCAGTTTTCCGAACCTTCCTTCAAGCCAAACATAAGCGAGAGGTAAACAAACCTGGTTTTTGTCTAACGGTGTTTGTAAGGAAACATTTTCCCCACTTAAATCCTCAAGCTCCACGTACTTTCTGGCTATCACGTCAATTGTACTTCCCGTGTCGCGCAAAATTTTTATTGGATACGAATTTACAGTTCCGTCACTTATGAAAGGAGTTAATAACTCTTCTCCTGCGAGGGTTTTCAGGTGATTGACTTTCTCTGTCACTCTGTCACTACAGGGGATCTCTTTTTATTCTTTGGACAGGACGGCCATAAATGCACTTCGGAATCACACCCAAAGCAGCGGGGAAACGTCACCGTTCAAAGTTGTCGCTGATAACACGATCCGATTTCCGAGGGGGAGACCGGTTCCGGGGTTTACCACCATATTGCAATTCTGTCTTTTTTGGGAAAGGGTTTTGGCCAATTTTCTTTTTTTCAAAATTAGGGTTTCTAAATTTCCTGACTTCATCGTACTTGTCTAACATTTCCGCCAACTTTGACGAAGATTTAATAGTAGCCCAATCATCTATGAAGTGATCTTTAGCTTCAGCTGATATTCGCTTTTTCAGTTGATCGGCTACCATTAAATCTTTCAGGCCCTCAAACTCGCTCACATCTAAGCTGTGCACCCATTCATTTAAGTAGTTCTTTAATTCGAACACATAGTCCTTCCAGGTACTATTTTCACCTTTCTGGTGTTGTACAAATTTTTTCCGGAAGCTTTCCGCACTTAATTTATGTCTCTTCAACAGCAGATTTTTTACAAAGGAATAATCCTCTGCATCCTCATCGGACCCCCGAGCAATGAGTTGCCTGATATCGAGGGGTAACAGCGGAGTTAATTGAGAGGCCCAATAATTTTCCTCCACCCCAGATCTTCTAATTTGCCGTTCGAACATTGTTAAATAGAGGGCTATGTCACTTTGTGCAGGATCAGATTTCGGGATTAGATTTTGTATATTATGTTGCACAATTTTGATAGGGGAATTATTGGTAACTCCATTTCCAGTTAATGCGATTTGGCGATCCATTTTTGCCAGATCGAACTCTCTTTCCCTTTCCTTCTCTCTTTCCTTTTCTTTTTTCTCTCTTTCCCTTTCGAGTCTAGTTTGAACAATCTCATCAGAAAAATCCTTAACTAGGTTTTCCTCGTACCTTGCATTTCCGGTGATCAAGTCGACCAAATCTATTTTTTTTTAACATGGGTGTAACCTCTATACGAAGCTCTGATGCAAGATTTTGCAAATCTTCCTTTTTTAATTTATTTAAAAATGCCATACTTAAGGAATTAAATCACTACAAAAAATTTTTCACCAATCAAAATGAAATTATAAACAAAACAATATAGTACTCTAATTGTTTACCTCAGGGTAATTCACATGCATTAAATTATTCTACAATTAACACAATGACATGATTTTAAAGCACTCCAAGTGAAAATGACTTTATCAAGCAAATGCACTGTTTAATTTTAGAAAATATAACTCACAACCAACAAATTAAGAAAAAGATACTCACGTTTGATATTTGTCCTCTCTGCAGCATTGGTAATCCTATTTGGAACACATTTTTTTTTTTTTTTTCACACACAAACACATACACGCGCACTGATGGATTCAGCGAAAATTTCAAATTCTATTTGACTATTCTTCGGAGATCCGGATATCTCCTAACCTCAAAAAATGTTGAAGAGATATTTCTTCATATCAGTCAGGGTGACTGCAATATAAAAGTTGGAACTAGATGTTTGCAAAGCACAACAAAAATTTTTCTTCTTTTCAGCCAGGATAGCTGCAACACGAAATGACACGGGGAAACGAAAGTTTCCAAACTGCAAACTGGATGTTCGCAAAGCACAACAAATTTTTTTCCTTCTTTTCAGCCAGGATAGCCGCAACACGAAATGACACGGGGAAACGGATGTTTCCTAACTGCAAACTGGATGTTCGCAGAGCACAACAAAATTTTTTTTCTCATTCATCAAAACGAAAAACGAACGGAAGAAACACTTCTCGGAGATTCTCCTCCTTCGATTCAACGGCAAGGCTCACAGCGGGGTGCTGAAAGTCTCATTCACTCGGGGCGAGTATATCTTCTCTGCGGGGTGCAGAAACATCTCCTGTCGAAAGGCAAGCATTCGTTTGTCTTCATGGAGAAGGGAGAAATCGGATACTTTTTATCACTGTCTACGCATCGCACCGCTGAACACCAATTTATGCTGTAACGTCGTGAGGACTTGTGTATATGCCGAGTGGTAAAGCATGACTTCGATGGTAAAACTTAACAAGATTTTATTTACATATTATTTACAGCTTCATTAAAACTTAGGGTTGGTAGACAGTCCGAGGTGGACGGAACACGTCCGTTTCTCTCCTCGTCAAAAGATGTTCTCCTCGAACTCAGAATTTTCTTACTCCTCCTTACATGTCCGTTGGCCTGGACTCCGGAAACTGCCCAGCCCCCTTTTCAGATAAAATCGAGAGAGGGCTGCGGCCGCCCCTTTTGTCGGCGGGCACACAACCCTGGGAACGGAAATAGATTTTGGGCTAAAACAGATGCCAGAGGTCAGGGGCCAAATTCGGACGGAAAAATCAGCTTGCATCTGGATTTTGAAGTATCGTATTTTCTCGACGCAGATAACATAAAAAGGAACCGAAGGGAAGGGGATGCTTCAGAACGAGGCAAAAAGGACCGGATGCCCCTTCAGACCGGATGCGTTGGCCAAGAAGACGTTACAGGGCCTTAAAGTTTCAGAATGAAAGTTAACACCCATCCAGAGAAACAAAAATACTTCAATGTAAAAGAGGAAACTATTAGTTATTGTACGTCAAAACTCATTCCATGAGGCTGTAAGGTTTATATTTCAGTAAATTCTAACTGCTCAAAATTCTATAAGATTAAATACTATGTAAGATAACGTAATACTTTAGAATAGATTTACACAATAGCGGAAAAAGAAAATACAATCAACAGCAGTTATAACGTACATTATATTCTTCCAAGTACTCGGATACTAGCTCCAAATGTAGTTCTGAACAATTGATTAAGTGTTTCGGCTATAACAAACTGCGCAAAAACCTTCCTTTGAAAATAGCATACTCGTAACGGCAACCATGCTTTTCTCACCACTGTTTTAACAAATGAAATCGTTTAATCCTTCTTTCATAGGTCTTCCTGTCAGAGCCGAGATATTCCTCTAAATTAAAGATAACACTTTGGATCTACGTGTTCCAACCCCTGCTCTAGATCAGATTTACAAATTTATTTCATAAGTGGATTGGCTACGGCTGTAGTTATGTTGCGGCCCGACACTAAGCTTCTGGTTTTAGTTTTTGCCCTCGGGCACTTAAAAGTTGAAATCCCTTTCTTCTCCGATACAAGAGTTGTTAACGTAGAAATCCATTATTTTGAATTATTGTGCGAATATGCTCTAAAAAAGTTAACGAGTTTCGTAGAATTTCGTGCTTAGGATGCGCAGGCTTTTCTCCATCGGACACCCTTGCACCTTTTAGCCGAAGCCTTAGGTAGAGAGCCGAAGGATGCCCAGACTGCTCAAAAATCGATTTGAATTCATAAAATGTTATAATGTGTCATTCAATGAAAAAAATTAATTTTCTAAATTAACATTTTTTTTCCTTCACTATTTTCAACTTTAGTAAATCATGAAATATATATTTAAAATCTCTATTATTCCTTGTGCTCTATTATGCGCTTCATTTAATTGATAATAGAGTACATAATACAAAAATTTTATGCCATTTTCGGCAACATCCAGCCATCTAGTTGAAGGTCTGCCTCAGACACGGGTTCCCTCGGGTTTTCTAAAAGTGTACAGTCTAGTCGGGTTGTTTTCAGGGGTTCTCCAGACATGGCCGAGCCGTCTCAGTCTGTTGCTTCGGATGACTTGTGTAATTTGAGGCTCTTTGTAAAGTGTATAAATTTCAGAATTGTATCTGGTTCGCCAGCATCCCTGTTCCTGTACAGGCCCAAATATCGTTCTTAGAACTTTTCTTTCAAAGAAAAACACTGAACTATGAAGTGATGGCTTGAAGTTCATAATTTGTGCACTTCCTTTTTGTGGAATTTAATTTGAAAAAGAATTTGCAGTCTATGTCAACATTTGAGTGTGGGAAATTGTAACTGCTATAAAAGAATTCATGGGTAATTAAAACCCAAAAATAATTCAGATGCTCATTTCAGCAGCAATTAAACTAAAGTTTTCTACATTTGGATTTGTTCACAACAAGCTTAAAAAATAACCTCGGGGTAGAAAAGACAGCCAAACTTGTTTTCTGTTTCAAATTACTTGATGGCAAATGGAATCAAGAAAAAACCTAGCTGTATGTGTTATATAAAAAAAAAATTAATTATTAATCAATTTGCGATTATGAATAAATGACATACATAAATAATTTTATAATGGTTGTTATACATATATTTACGTTACTTGCTAACAACCTGGCGAATGTGCAGTAATTAATTTTTCTTACACATGCGTATTGGGTTGAAAGTGCAGTGTATCGCATTTATTTCTCTAAATTTTTAGCATAAATATATTCAATGTAAAATTCTTATTTTCACTTAAATAAATATTATATTCATTGCATTTTACTCAGAATGTCAATCTTAAATTATGTTTATGGTTGTGATAAGCAATCTGGTTTTAAATTTGAAAAAAAAACTTTTTTTTTAATTAAAAAAAAAAGTCATGATTTTTTCGGCCTAATATTATTTATTAAGAATTAATTGTCATGTCAGAGAAAATTAAATTAATATAATGTTGACTTAATGAGACCAATATATGACTATGTTGTTAACAAAACTGATGAGATATATGGCAAAATCTTAAATTGTTTGTAAAAACCGTTAAACGCAAAAGTGGAAGCTCTCCCTTTCAGGGAATGTAGTACTTAATGGTATTAACCAACAGTCAAAAAATAAAAATTTTTGAGATTGGCTTTTTTGAGAAAAAAAAGAAAAAAGATATTTTGAAAAAAATTTCAAAAGGCTGCAGCAAGAAAAGTTGAATAGCTATTTTAAAATTTAGCCTCTTATCTTAAACAAAATATAGTTATCTTTCAAATAAAAAAAACCGCATCAAAATATCTTGCACCTTTTAGGAAATAGAGCACTTGAAAGTTTTTGTCGAAAATCGCAAGTGAAAAATTGCGCCGAAGGCACCATCTTTGGCGGCTGTATCTCGGACCAGGAATTTTTTTGAGCAAAACAAAAACATACCTATAACTCACGAAGTTCTAAATTTTAACATATCTGAAATTCAAAAACTTCTGTGACCATGAAGGTACCCCCCTGCCTGAATCGACACGGATTATACCTTTCAATTAATCTGAAAATTCTGATTTTCTCTTTTTTTTTTTTTTTTTGGGGGGGGGGGGATTTTAGGAATGCGTTTCCTGCTCAAAATTCAAAATCAAAAGTCCGCATTTTTTCGGGTGCGTAGCAGGGCCGGCCCAACCAAAAGCGGGCCCGGGGCGGAATTATTTGTGAGGCCTATATATATATATATATATATATATATACTATATGTGTGTGTGTGTGTGTGTGTTCGTGCGTGAAACTAGGTTGAAATGTTCCAATAAAATAGTAGTTAAGAACCACAAATTAACTTATTTCTTTTTTGTTCAAATTTCGATTTGTATCTTCTATTCTATAACATATTGATTTCTGTTGAGAATTTTGCAGCTTAACATTACAAGCCCTCACGTTCCATAAGGAAAATTTATTATTTACAGATTAATAAATTATGATAATAATAATTAAAAAAACTGCTTTACTTACAAAAATTGCTTTATTTTCTTGAATGCCTTAAAACAAATTCATTTACAACTTTCCCAAAATTTAACTTTTTTACAAATTCCGATTCAATCGATAAGATTGCCAAAGATGTCAGTTTTTCTTGACCCAAAGTAGACCTTAAATAATTTTTTATTAATTTTAGCCTTGAAAAAGATTTTTCAGCTGTTGCTACGGATATTGGTTATGTTGAAATTACTCTGACTGCAGAGAAAAAATTAGGATACAGTTGTGACAAATTTTTTTTTAATAAGAACTGGGCTGCTTCCAGTATTGAGCAATTGCCTGGCGAAATTCGACCGCCAATTACGAGTTCATCAAAAAAGTCTTCAATGTCATCTTTTAAGACCTGACTTGCAGTACGTCAACAATTTTTGAGCACTACCTCTAATAAGTTCTTAATATTGTTTGAATTATACAGAAACCAAATGTATTTTCCTGGGCATGAAAATATTCGAATCTCTTCTCGAAAGATGTCATAGCATTATCGATCAGTACTACGAAAACCTCAATTCTAAAATTATCTTCAGAAGACAGATTCTTCATCAATTCCTTCATACAGAAATTGTCTTCGTTTTCGTGCTACACGACGACCGGAAGGCTATACACGAATAAGACTTCCATTTTTAGAATTAAAAAAGAAAACAAGAATCAACTATCATACATTAATACATCATAATTTACAAGACTGAGAAGAGGTACAAATGCTTATGAAATAAAAGAAAAAATTACCTGTAATCCAATAAAAGGTTTGAGCGAAATTTGCCTCTAACACTTCCCTTCTATTTTTAGCCTTCCATTTTCAGAACTAAAAAAGAAAAAAATCAACTATCACACATCGAGACATCATAATTTACAAGACTGAGAAGCGGTACAAATGCTTATGAAATAAAAGAAAAAATTACCTGTAATCCAATAAAAAGATTTGAGCGAAATTTGCCTCTAACACTTTCCCTTCTATTTTTAGCCTTCCGTTTTCAGGATTAAAAAATAAAAAAATCAACTATCATACATCGAGACATCATAATTTAGAAGACTGAGAAGAGGTACAAGTAGTTTTGAAAGAAAAAAAATACCTGTAATTTAATAAAAATTTGAGCGAACTTCACACCCTCTGACACGGCTGGACGAAAATCAAACCTTTCATCAAACTTTGCGCCTCTTTAGTTGGATGTAATTAGTAAAGAAGTTAAAGGGGAAATGGGGTCGGTAACTAGGAGCTCGGTAACTAGGAGCTCGGGATCCCAGTTAAAAAACAATTCGTTCGATTCCGAGGAAAACTGCAGAACAGCAAAGGAATAGAGTGACATTTCCGATTTATTAGCTTTCGACCCCACATGTGGTAGCAGTACACCAGTCAATCATAGTTAATCAAGTAATTGATTCATACTCCAAAATTATTGCCTGCCGTTTAAGCGTGCAGAGCTCCAGTTACCAAGCAGCACAGACCCCTTCTACAAAAGCAAAGCCATCCGCCGGTGATATGTGTTTTCACTTTGGTTTTGCCGATTCCCCTTCATTACACTAGAGCTTTCATTTCAAAGAGAAGAGAAAACCAACGCTCTAGATAAAGATAAAAACTATTAACCGAATTAAGCAGACAGAGAACTATTTTAGCCCATTGGCTCTGTATGCGTGGTCCGGCCCTCGTCTTTGAAAAATGTCGAAAGGTCTTGAGAACGAAACCATTATCAAAAAGGGTATGCTTCCCCTAGAAAGCAGTCATACTCACTAATATTTTAGAAAGAAAATTGCAATTTTTTGGTGAGAATTGTGTCTCTTTCTTTACCGTAGTTAGAGTAATTGGAGCCGCTATTTCCATTGCTTGTTTATACAGGTATATCTGTGGTGTATTCGCTAAGGCAACTTAACTGTAACCGGATGTCAAGACAGAACGTCAATGTTTTTGTACGAATGCTCAATGCTGCTCAATGCATCTATCTATCAATTAATGTCTTAATTACTGTGTTTTAATGTGTGTAATGTTAATAAATAGTGTTATTGGATTATTCTCAATGGATATCTAAAATACAGGACATTGGCGACGAGGAATACTTCACGGCAAAGAACTCACGTTTTTTTAATGCTATCGCTACAGTTCGCACATTAGACAGTAAAGGTAGGACTTGTAACTTTTACTATACCTCTTGAATTGTTGAAATAATTCAATATTAATCAGCAAAATGGCAGAGGGAAGTCAGCAAGACATTATTGAGAAGTTGATAGAACAAAATAATGCATTAATAGAAATGCTAAAAGATCGTAGCAAAAACGAAACTGTTCCGAATCATCCAAGTAAGAGCGTGAACGTTCAATTTGATAAATATGATGAATCTGCTGAGTCATGGGATTCTTACATTGACAGATTTACGGCCTTTTTAGACGTTCAAAACATTTCCGAGGAGAGAAGAGGGAAAGCATTCATCTCGTGTTTGTCGCCGAAGCTGTTTACATTGCTGAAAAGTCTCATCGCGCCAACTAAGCCTGCCAATAAGAGTTTCGAAGAACTACGGATTATTTTAAGTAAACATCTGAACCCAAAGCCATTGATTATTCCTGCAAGGCATGCTTTTCTCAATCGAAAACAACAGGATCATGAATCAATTTCGTGTTTTATGGCTGAGTTACGCACACTCGCTGTGCCATGTTCGTATCCAGATGATGTTCTTAATGTAATGCTTCGCGATGTGTTCGTCAGTGGATTAAGAAATAGTCAAATTCTAAATCGAATTTTTGAAGAAAAAGATGACATTGACTTGGAGCGTACCTTAAATATCGCTCTTGCGATGGAGAAAGCTTTCAAAGGTGCTAAAGATTTAATTGGAAAGGAGAAAATAATTTCAGTTAATGCACTAAAAAGTTCTAAATCATCGAAAGAATTTCAAAATAAAGCCAAAGTTGTTAAAAAACAAGAATGCTACCGCTGTGGAAAAGACAACCACACAAGTTCTAATTGTAAATTTAAGGACAGTATATGCAATTATTGCAAAAAGAAGGGACATTTACAGCGCATTTGCTTTAAATTTAAGCATGACAGTAAAAAGCAGAACCCTAAACAAAATAAGCAAATAATGGTCACTGATGAAGAACCTCATGGTGAGTCAGAACAATTTCCTTTTTATACTGTGCAATTAAAGGGCAAGGCTAATGATAATAGATTGCCAATTCTTTTGGATGTTAAAATTGACGGTTACCCAATTAAAATGGAGTTGGATACCGGAGCTGCTATCTCTACGATGAGTATTCAAAATTTCCGGAAGATATCAAAAAAATCACTTACACCATGTAAAGTTATTCTTAAATCCTATACAGGGGACACCATTACTCCTTTGGGACAAGTAGAAATTGAGGCACAATATCAGAACCAGAAAAGGAAGGTTAAACTTTTCATACTTAAGGAAAATCTAGACACTATTTTTGGCCGAGAATGGCTATATTCTTTCAAAATTGATTGGAATTTTGTAAAATCAATTAAATCGGAAAATGTGAGTACAAAACGTGATAACCGATTAACTTTGTTGCTGGAAAAATATAAAGAAATATTTAATGAAGAATTTGGTGAAATTAAAAATTTTGAATGTAAATTAGAACTCAAACCGAACGTTAAGCCTGTTTTCATCAAATCCCGAAGCGTTCCTTTTTCATTGAAAAGCAGGGTGGAAGATGAAATAGATCGATTAGAAAAGCAAGGCATCATCGAAAAAGTTGATGCATCGGAATGGGCTACTCCGGTGGTTCCAGTAATCAAGAAGGATGACTCCATACGATTGTGTGCAGATTATTCGGTTACATTAAATCCAAATTTGATAGTTCAGCAACATCCCTTACCACGATTGGAGGAAGTTTTCTCTTCTCTGAGTGGAGGTGCACAATTTTCTAAAATTGATTTCAGCCGTGCCTATCTCCAAATGAAGGTACATGAAGATAGTAAGAAATTATTGACTATCAATACTCACAAAGGTTTGTACGCCTGCAAACGCCTCATGTATGGATTGAACTGTGCCCCAGCAATTTGGCAGAAGTATGTCGACAGTTTGTTTTCTGGATTAGAAGGAATCAAGGCCTTTATGGATGATGTTAGAGTGACTGGACTTGATGACGAATCTCATTTTTCCAGGTTAGAAACATTTTTTCAAATTTGTAAGGATAACGGATTAAAAATCAATTTGAAAAAGAGTGAATTCTTCAAGGATGAAATCAATTTTCTAGGTCACAAAATAAACTCCTCTGGCATTCAGAAAACAGATGAGAAAGTGAAAGCTATTGTGAATGCTCCCGTCCCAAAAAACGTGCAAGATGTTAAAAGTTTTCTAGGTCTCGTAAATTTTTATGGAAAATTTTGCGAGAAACTTTCTACTTTAGCCTACCCGCTGTACAACTTGACAAAAAAAGATGTGCAATGGAATTGGTCAAAAAAGTGCCAATCAGCTTTTGATGCAATCAAAAATGAAATTTGTTCAGATAGGGTACTGATGCATTATGATCCAAACTTGCCTTTAGTGTTAGCAACAGATGCATCACCTGTTGGTTTAGGTGCTGTTTTGTCACATAGATTACCAGATGGAACCGAAAGACCTATTTCTTTTGCTTCGAAGACTCTTACGCAAACGGAATTTAGGTATTCACAGATTGATAAGGAGGCTCTAGGTATATCCTGGGGTGTGAAAAAGTTCTATCTATACCTCACGGGTCGAAGATTCATCTTAGTGACTGATCACCAACCTCTCACACAGATTTTTGGATCAAAGAAAGGCTTACCTGTCATGTCAGCAACAAGACTTTTACACTATGCTCTCCATCTGCAATCTTTTCAATTTGATATAGAATATCGAAAGAGTAAAGAAAATAGCAATGCTGACTATTTGTCAAGATTAGCTCTTAAATCAGAAGAACTAGATGTTCAAGATGACATTTCCATGTTTCAGATCTCTCAGATAGAGACGCTTCCAGTAACAGCCAAGAGTTTGGCTAAAGCAACTATGACTGATGAAAAATTAGGTCCACTGTTGCAAGATTTAAAGTTGGGAGCAAATGTGAAGGGGAAGGAGAATTATACCTTGGAGTCTGGATGTATTCTATACGGACAAAGGGTCTGTATTCCGAAGATCTTACAAAGACAGATCTTAGAAGAGTTGCATTCCGGTCACATTGGAATGGTGAAAATGAAGGCCATAGCCAGGTCGTTCGTGTTTTGGGAACATATCGACCAAGATATTGAAAGGATGGCAAGAGACTGTCTCGAATGCGCAAAATACAAAACTAATCCCAATAAATCAAAAGTCCACTATTGGGAATACCCCACCAAACCATGGGAGCGGGTACATGTTGATTTTGCAGGACCGTTTCTGGATTCGATGTTTCTCGTCATAGTGGATGCTCATTCGAAATGGATGGAAGTGTACCCTATGAGGTCGACAACATCCTTCAACACCATCGAAGTTTTGAGAGACTGTTTCTCACGCTACGGACTCCCCATAACGTTAGTCAGCGACAACGGCTCTCAATTTTCCGCAAAGGAGTTCCAGAACTTCGTAAATAGTTGCGGTATAAGGCACAAAACCTGTGCCCCCTTCAATCCTTCTAGTAATGGTCAGGCTGAGAGATATGTGTTTGCATTGAAACAGTCCTTGCGAGCACTAAAGAATTTTCCAGGATCATTGAGACAAAAACTAGCGATATTTCTCACTCAGTATAGAAAGGCACCGAATGGTACAACTGGTCAGAGTCCCTCAATGTTTTTTCTCAAGCGTGAAATACGTACAAGAATTGATCTTGTGAAGCCGGAGCTAAAGAAGGAAATTGAAGACAAACAAAGGAAAAATAACATCTATTTTCGAGATCGAGTTTTTGAAAATGGAGATAAAGTTGCTATCAGGAACTACAATGCTCCAAATAATAAATGGATTTTCGGAAACGTCGTATCACGAGATGGACAGCTGCATTACACTATATTGGTTGATGGAGTTTTGATAAGGCGCCATATAGATCAAATTCGTCCAGCTGGCGACTTTCCAATGGAAAATCAACACTACGACCCTTGTCAATTTTACCTACCCAGGAGTACAGAAATGGATAAGGACTCATCACCTCCAGCTACATTAGCTGATACATCACCTAAGTCGTCTACCCAGGAGGCATCAAGTGGAGACTCATCAGATGTTATTCCGTCTTCTCCATCCTCTCTTTCTCAGCGTAGTGCAGTGGCTTCTTCACCTGTGCAGATCCCTGTGACTACACCTACACCGCAGCCAGCACCACTCCGAAGGTCTTCCAGAATCCGCCGAATGCCAAACAGATTGGATTTGTAGACTTACCTTGCTAAATTCCAGATTCTGTCACTTCTCAAATAAGGGGGAGGAAACTGTGGTGTATTCGCTAAGGCAACTTAACTGTAACCGGATGTCAAGACAGAACGTCAATGTTTTTGTACGAATGCTCAATGCTGCTCAATGCATCTATCTATCAATTAATGTCTTAATTACTGTGTTTTAATGTGTGTAATGTTAATAAATAGTGTTATTGGATTATTCTCAATGGATATCTAAAATACAGGACAATATCCTCAACCTACGCAAGCATTTAAGAATTGCGGGGCCCTGTTCCCGAATTGTTGCAGTTTTGGTACGCCCATCCTTCTCCTGGTCGATTCGAAATGCCATCAGGGCCTAAAATTTCCGTTGTTGAGTTTATAATTTTGAAGTGGAATATGAAGAAATCAAAATGTGCCCTTCAAAAAACATGTATTTTTTTAAATTGATTTTTTAATTGAAAACACATATTTTGAGGTACTCGTACACACGCCTTGTAACCTTGTTAAACTTCCATAGTTTTTTTCTTGCTGTTTAGATTTTATTTATTTTTTATGTTTAATTATTATATCCTTTTTATTTTCGCCTCGAGAAATTTAAGCAATTGCACGTTAAGCACGGGGTTTCCTATTGGGAGCAATCGGTCCAAATGGCAATGTAACACAACGAGTGGAAATGAGATTTTTATTCCTATTTAAAAACATTCACCCACGGCCAATGCCAATAATAGAATCAAGAAAATGTCCACAACTTTATTGATCTAAGATCTGATCTATTATCCAAACATATAGAAAAACTGAAATTTTATTAATAAAATAATATCTGTCTCCTTCTTTTTCTCTTTCTCCTCTCTCTTTTTTTTTTTTTTGATTGAGGTTTTGCGCGGGGCCCGGGGCGGCTGCCCCGCCCTCTGGCCGGCCCTGATGCGTAGTTTGAATATTCTTTTCTATCTACTATCTTTGTATGAGCTAAAACCGGCCCAATGAAA
Organism: Octonoba sinensis; assembly: GCA_038502835.1. Lineage (NCBI taxonomy): Eukaryota > Metazoa > Arthropoda > Arachnida > Araneae > Uloboridae > Octonoba > Octonoba sinensis. The sequence goes on along the minus strand of CM076599.1, from coordinate 81,119,263 downwards.
ATACGAGGAGTGAGTGATAGACCTGGCTCGTAGTCTAGACTACTGCTTTTAAGGCAAATGAGCATTTTTTCGGAGAATGAGCGAAGTCGTCCCATTCAGTGAACGAAAAATTAAAAAGTACGACATACCCATCACTAATAATATCTCTGTATTATGATCGCGTCTTTACAAAGAAAAAATTTCGAATAAGAGGAAAACCACACAGAATGAACAATTATTGAGATTTCAATCCATCTCAGAAAACGCCGTGAAAAAAGGATCATAATAAGATTCCAAACTTTTATCAACTGCAATTTCGCTCATAATCACGTGACACTCGGAACCAACCAGAGTTCGCAATACTAAAATCAGCCTCCGATTCATAAAATTTCAGAAAGCGGTCTTTTTATAGTTTAGAGCGAATCAATTATTTCAATAATTTTTAGAATATTGCGAATGTCCTTAATGCTAAAAGCAGTAACTAAGCGCAATTTGGGTTTGAGCTGCAAAGTTTTCCTGGCTCGTACTTCTCTTCTTATTACGTTCATGTATGTTTGCCCCCCTGTAGAATCAAAGTTTACAAAATTAAAATGGCAACACTAGGTTTATTGTTATTGTGGTTTTCAAGGATTCGTTTTGTCATTGGGTGTAATGTTTTTGAATATGTATTTCATTAAATTTAAGCAATTTATGCTTTATATTTTAATAACTAAATTGTTAAAATGAATTCCTAAGTTGTAGGGTTATTTTTTACCTTATGTAGTTCATACAAATTAACAATTCAAGTGCTCTTCCAGAGACAAAGAAATGATATTGCCGCAGCTGTCAATATTCTTTTTAAGGAAGTAAAAATATGTGCTACTAAAAGTGTGGTACTAAAGTTTGTAAAAACACTGTACAGAACTTTGATTACTCATTTAATTTTATTTCGCATGTTAACACTTCAACTATGTTGCCGTCAAGTGGTTATTTCAGAACTATTATGTGCCCATTCTCAAAACTTGGGCTTTGTACTCGTCCTCATTGCCATTATAAGCATTTCAAACAAGGTTAGTAATGACGCGCTGAACAGCCAATTTGCTGTCAGTGTTTGAGTACATTTTGTCAAGAGTGACAGAAACAATAAATACAGTTAAAAGCTTTTCTCTTGAAGACTTGATGAAAGTTCTTGTGATTCTAGTTTAGGTTTTAATTCTACTTGACCATTTAACATTTATAACAATGACGTACTAACATTTTGTTTTCTTGTTATTGAAAACATAGGTGCTATTTTTGTTGAAGACATGTACTAAAACTGATTTTTCAACCTCTTTGCTGCAGTTCTTTAGTGAGCTACACAAGCAGTGGTGCAGCCAAGAGAGAGGGGTTTAAGGGTTAAAACTTCTCCCACACAGATTATCGAAATTTTTTTTAAAGATTGGAGAGTTTGAAGGGGGGGGGGGGGTACTATTTATATTAATTTTTTATGTGGGTGAATGGGAAGCATCACAAAGTGATTTTCCTTGCTAAAGCTCAAAGTAATTTGAATCAACATGCAGAAGATATGACTAATGTTATCTTGTTTATGATCTGCATTTTTTAATTTAAGATAGTTCAAAACAATTATTTTATCAAAATTAATATTGCTTTTCCAAAGTTTATTATTCTTCCCTTGAATTTAGGATTTTAATGATGTTTATTATGTGTTGTTTTAATAATCTAAGTAGGAAAAGAAACATTCAGAGTTTGGTTTTTAATCTTTCATTATGTTTGACTTTCAAAACTTGTAAAAAGGAATATTAGAATTTTTTTCAGAGGTTGGGAAAAAGTAGATAACTTTGAGTACTGTTTGTTCACTCATTTCTATAAATGATGTTCTAAGTGAAGAAGACCAGCACTCAAGTCTTTGTATCTCTTCTACATTTTTGAACTGAAAAATAATTCTTCCTGTGAGGAAAGTTTAGAATTACAGATTGCAGTAAACAATTTTAAAAATCGATTTTACAAATTAGAATAAAAGACCTTACGTGGGAATTCCTAGAAACACATTAAGGCATGTTAAAAAGCCTCGCTTTTAGCAAAATCCATACAATATTAACCATGCAAAAATATAAAGGCTAAAGCATTTAATTGTTGAATGTTGAAATGCAGAGATAGCTTTTTCATATTTTGACTTAATTTCGCTATATGCGAAAGCTGGGGTCCCCTATTATGATTCTGTAACTGATTAGGTGAATTATTTGTAATTTTTTTTCCCTTCTTTTAACAATACAGTTCCAAACAGCATCTAACACTCTAGTGTTCCAAGGGAAAGAAATATAATTCAGACAATTCAATTAATTACTTATAGAATCATTTTAGGTCTTATGAGGAGTAGAATTAATGTGCATATTACAAAGAAAAATTCAGTTAATGTGTGAATAAAACTTTTGATTTTAAATTTGTTTTCATTCTTGCAACTTTATGAACAGATTCAAAATTTAAACTTGGATGATGATTTAATTTATATTTAAAAAAAAAAATTAATATAGCACCTATGGGGAAATTTCAACCCTATATAAATCCTGATTCAACAGAAGGATTTTCTTGGAACAAATTTTATCGGAAAGATGTTGTGGCGTAGAACATGTACAGATACAAAGTGCAACAAGAACTAAAGGAGCCTATTTTTCTATGAAAAATTTTGATCTAGATTTTTAAGGATATTCTTGAATGATTAAATGACTGAGGGAAAGAATGCATAAATGATAAAATAAATGAGTTAAAGAATGAAAAAATAAATAACTTAGTGAATAAATATATGAATGAATGTGTGAGTTAATAAATAAATGAGTGAGTGAATGAATATGCATTAGATGTTGAAAAAGGTATATTTAAAGTAATTAAGAACTAAAGCCAAATGAAAAAGAGAGACGAAGCTACATTATAAATTTGAAGTTGGTGTATATGGGAAAGTAGGCTGGTTTTAGGATGGAACTTTCTTATTAGTTGAATGGAGAGGAAAAACATCTAATAACCAGGCGAGGCAAGAGATGAAGGTAGGGAAATATTTTTTTGAAGTTGCATTTGAAAAACCAAATTCATAAAGGTTTGACTTATATTTTTCCTGTAAAAGAGGGCAAACGTTGGATTGACCCTGAACAAATAAAAAAAAAGTTCGAACCAGAGATAATTGACTGTTCCAACACTTGACTGAGATGCAATTGTAAGTATGAATCTGATATACAAATACAACTAGTTGATGAATATGTTTAAGAAAATTCTTACACATGATTTTCAGATATTTGAATGAAATTCAGACTTTTTAATATATTATTTGGCATTTTTGTCCTTCCGTTACCATAGCAAAATATTTTTTTTTAGTGAAAAATATTGTTTTCTAAAAAACAAAACAAAACTCTCCTAATATGTATTCAATGAGCCCTCCTTAAGGTGCTCAAATTTTTTCAAGGACTTTCGGTATATAATTTAACTGAACTTTGAAGTTGATTAGCCAAAATTATCAGGTCTTAAAAATTACCTTCCATTACCAACTTTAAAATTTCAATTAAAAATATTAATTGTAAAATTCAAGGTTTACTAATTTTCATGTAACTTAATAGAAATTATTAAGGTGTTGTTGTCAGCTTTTTAAAAATAGTTATTTTTTTTCAATTGACAAGCTCACAAGGTCTTATGTTGTTGTGTACAGTGTCCTTTCATTACCCACAGAATTCACCTAAATGATATTATGAGGTTAGGCTTAAAAGTCTCAATGTGTATAGAGTAAAGGAGAGTTAGAGGGGACATGATTCAGTTATTTAAATTCATTGAAATGGAAAATTGACATGTTACAGTTATGCAGAGAAGGTAGAACCAGAAGTCATTATTTTAAGCTTTTCGAATCACAGGCTACTTTGAAATTAGGAAAAATTACTACTTCAATAGACAGTAGGAATAGTTTATCGGAATCGACTGTTACTTGCAGTGGGGTAAAATTTTTTAAGAAAGCTCTTGATGTTTATTGGGGACTGTTAAATTGACTAGGACCAGCCTTGCTAGGCCCTGTGCCTGTTTGCTGGTTGTCATTTTTGTATTTCTATATAAGCACACAGGGTTGTTTGGTTTAAACCATGGTTTAAACCAAATGGTTTTTTTAAAAAAACCACTTGGTTTAAACCAAATCTTTTTTCATTAATTTTGCACATCATTAAAAATTGCAAAATCCCATTTATGCAGAAATTACAAGCACAGCACTGGATAATTAATGAATTTGAAAATTAACAAACTTTTTTTTTAATCAGTACAAATTTTTCTCATTTCGTATCTACAGACTATCTATGTCAGACTATTTGGGTTTTTCTAAAATTAGCTCTGAAGAAGCTAATTTGGGAAAAACTCTTCTCAGTCATCATAAAAATTAAAATGATATTGCAATTGTAATTCCTGGAGTTAAAAGAATATATATTAGAAGTAATAAAATAACTTCATAATAACCAATTTTTCAAATGTATGTTACAGATAACAATATTTAAGAAACCAAATCTTTTTTCATTTATTTTTCGCATTATAAAAAATTGCAAAATCCAATTTGTGCAGAAATTGCAAGCACAGCATTAGATAATCATGAATTACTGAATTTGTAAAGTAACAAACTTTTTTTTAATCAGTGTAAATTTTTCTTTTTTTTCCTAAATTATTCTCTTCTTTTTAAAAATATATTTATCCTTTAATCAGGAAAAATTGTATTTAAAAATAAATAAATAAATAATAGTGATAATTTCTAAGCCAATGTTGCTGATTTGTATAAGTGTTATGGTGTAATCATTTGTTGATATTACTGATATTGTAAATCAACACACATTATTTTTAATGTATCTTTCATTTTTGCTTATTTTTTATTAATTTAGTAAAATGTGCTTTTGTTAAAACTCAACCCGCATAATAATTATTTCTTTAATAATTTGCTGAAAGGCCTGTATAAGTAGAGTATTATAATGTGCTAATACAGTAAAACCTGTAAAGTTGACCACCACTGTAAGTTGGCCACCTGTCTAGTACCAAATTTCGGAGAGAGTATTATAAAGAACCCTTTGTAAGTTGGCTGCCTAATTATTACTATATTTATTTATTTATCTATTTTTGCAGAGATAAAAAAAAATATAAGTTCTCCAGGATAATAATTTTTATGCTATAATGTTAGACCAGTATTTGTCTGGATGGATGAAACATCAATATAAAGTTTGCCTAATCCTCTGTGTAAGTTAACTATTCTAGAAAACTACTATGAGCCTCACTCTTTTGTTCTTTAAATAACTTTCTTCTTTTTCTTCTATAATTGATCTAGTCATTTCCAAAAATTATGTACTTTTAGGGAATCTTTACTGTCAAATAAGTAAATTAACACATTAATCTTTAACTAAGTGCTTTAATTTTAAAATTGTATAGGATACATTGTAAGTCATTCAGATTAAATTTATCTAATGGTATTTTAGATAATTGTTAAAAATTGTTAGCTAATTACAAATTTTAAAGTAACATTAATACATGATGTTATATTTTAATTAGTCACAAATGAATAAACACATAGCGTAAGAAATGACAAAAAAACAAATAAAATCTCCACCCAGTATAAGTTGACGACTAAAGTGCTGCACCTATATCAGCTAATTAAAATTTAAGGTTTTAACTTAGTTACTTAATTATCAATAAATTAACTGTCAATAACATTTATTTACAATTAAGGATCTAAAAAAATCTCCATGATTTTCTAAAAGTCAAATTGTTTTTCCTTCGAATGCTATTTAAACCAAAAAAACCTCGGTTTAAACCAAAAAAACCTGGTTTAAAAAAAAAAAAAAAAAAAAAAAAAAAAAAAAAAAAAAAAAAAAAAAAAAAAAGGTTTTTTTGAGGTTTTTTTTTTTCAAAAAAAAAAACAGGTTTTTTTCCAACCCTGTAAGCACATCAATAGTTAGAACTGATTAGGCTTACATGTAATAATAATTTGAATAAAAACCACTTTTTTATCTTCCTATTTTTACATCACTTAAAATTCTTTTTGTATTTTTACACATGTTTTGATGAGGTTCGAGACACATAGCCCTTCTATAGCTTTGCATTCTCTGCGTATTCTTCTGTAATCTCCACTATGTCTAGTCACTACACTGATTTGACCTCACCATCTCAGATTTTTATGAAATTTCTTATAGAGGTAGTGTTCATATAGATATAGAAAGGTGCCAATTTTTATAGAAAAATTTCAATTTGTTTGGGAAATGCAGCCCTTTAAATGTTGCAAAACACAGTCGTGACACCTCAAAGACCTAATTTTCAAATTGACCTAGAATCTTTTCTAATCGATCTAGAGAACTGAAGTTAGTTATTTAACAACATTTTTTCAAGAGGTTTTATAGGTTGTGTAACACAATTAGGGTTGAGAAATTTTAATTTAATTTAAATTTTTCAAAATTAAATCTTCAAAAATTTTCAAAAAAATTTAAATGCTACTTTGAATAGTACTCAGATGATTGAATAAGTTTGAAAGTGGGATCATGATGGGTTCATGTTAAAATATTTTATTGAATCAAGCCCCATTAGTTTTAAAACACATAATTGCATGTTTAGCTAAGGCCTAATTAACTGAAAAGGGCATGCAAAAGCTAGCACTTTATCTCCAGGACCTCCTAACAACTTAATAATGTGAAAGTCACTCAATAATATTGTGTATAAGTAATTTAGTTCAAAAAAAAAAAAATATTGAATAATAAATTTGGAATGGCATTTAGTATGATAATAATACTTATTGCAATAAAAATTAGTAATAGACGCATTCAATACACCTGTTTACTTCAAGTATATGTGATGCCGAAAAAGAGTTTATTAATCATAGGCCTAAATTTGGGGGGGGGCCAGAGGCCTATGCAGGAATTAGACTATGTGCAAGACATGTTTAGTTCAGAGGGGAGGTAGGAGGTAAATATAACTATGCGTTTAAGAAGAGAAGTTCATTACATTTATTTTGTATTATTTCAAGAAAATAATTACCAGAATATGCTTTTTCCCTTTGAAGCTCCTAAATGATTTATGTACTTCAAATATTTTATTTTCTGACAGTCGGTTGAAGTTAGATTTATTTTAACTTTTCATAGTACCCTTACAAGACCCGCAAGTACATAGTACTTACCAGATTTGCTTTAACTTTACATAGTACACTTCAATACAGGGTATATATTGGCTTCCTTAGGTTAAAAAAAAAAAGAAAAGAAGATGAATGTCCTATTGGATTAAAAAATGACATTGACCTCTAACATTTTGGATTTTTCCAGCACATATGAGAAGCCGTAGTACTTACCAGATTTACTAATTTAACTTTACATAGTACACTTCAATACAGGGTATATGTTGGCTTCCTTAGGTTAAAAAAAAAAGAAAAGAAGATGAATGTCCTATTGGACTAAAAAATGACATTGACCTCTAACATTTTGGATTTTTCCAGCACATATGAAAAGCCACTAATTATTTTCATACATAACACATAGCTTAGTATTCTCAAAATTGAAATTTGTGTTCTGAAATGCAAACTTTCTTAAGAACCAATTCATATGAAAATATCTTTAATCTAATTTTTGATGCATTAAAAGCTAAAGGAATAAATCCACGAAACTGCTGATTAACTTAGAGAAAAATTTATTTACTCGGATAATTTATAAGAAATTTCTTAGTATTTATGTATTCATTTTGATGTTTTAATGTCTAGAACCAGGGATCACCACAGGAAATTAGAGTCCGTTTTTGGACCCTTCACAAAATTCTGAATAATCAAAAGGGACCCTTCACAAATTTAACTCGATCAAAAGGGACCCTTCACAAAATTCAAATCAATCAAAACAAACCCTTCATAAAATTCCAAGCTTCCAAATCGTACTTTTCACACCATTATTTTTGATAAAAGCGGCAAATAATAATAACATTTTTCATCAGTCTATGTTTAAATTTTCAATTTTCACAAAATTATCGATTCTTCATAAAAATCTCGTCTAAATTCATAAAAAAACGGACCCTGTTAAAATAAACTGGATCAACCCCTGAGAACATATCTATACTTGTAGTTCTAGTGCTGTATAAAAAAGGATCAATAACTCTTTGTGCTAAAACATCAATTATATGAATAATCCATGCAAGTATGTACAAATATTGTAGCAAAACTAGCTTTCTGTGCTATCAGAGGCTAGTTTCATTACAATATTATGACAAATTTTGCTTTACTTACATCAAGTGCTGATGTTATTCGGGCAGTTTTGCTTACTCCTGTTTGGTTATGACTAGAGAAATTTTATCAAAATATGCTATTTACTCAAAGTTTAAACTAAATAAATTTTTCATTTTTCCATTGACATCATATGCATATTCTCATAAATATTAATGTTAATTTTACTTTGCTCAATTTACTTATGGTCTTCTCCATTTTAATGTTATTCTTTCTGTAAACATTATTGTGAAAACCTGAAATAGCAGCAGATCTACTCTTAATAATTGTTCACGAGCTGCCACTGGCTTTAACATCCTTTTGAAAATCATTTTTTCCCCTTCTTTTCAGATTCTACTGTATATAAAGTGCCCTATTCATACTCATCTGCTAGAAATTGTGATGAATATCTACCAGAAAGTGTTCCCAGAACAAGTTCAAAAGTTATTAGAAAATCATCTCGTGCTCAAATGGACATTGACGGTGAAGAAAATGTGACTTACATACCAACTCCAGTTGAGAAGTGTATAAAACCTGTTGGCATTTTGAAAACCAGTAATTCCGACAAACCCTCCACTTCCAGTATTCCAGAGTATAAGCCTACACCAATAGCCAAATTGAAAGAGCTTAATATTGTACAATCACATGTGAACAATGAATACACTCCATCTTATGCAAATTCATACCGGAAGAAAAAAAACATTGAAGAATATGATCCAACTGAAGTGAAGTTCACAGCACCTAAGAAAACTGTAACATTTGCGGATGAAAAATTGGGTAGTCTATTTTCACGATCAGAAATAGTTCTCAGTTCAGATGAAGAAATTGATGATACATCTAGTGCTCCTAAATTTAGTGATGATGATTTTGATGATGACATTGTTGTTTGTGAACCTCCTCCTAAGATATCCCTTCAGAATGATGTAGAGGAAATTGATGTATTTGAGGAAGAGAAAATTGACGAATTTTCAATAGTTGACAAAATTTTAGTTGATAGTAAGAAGAGTGAAGAATTAATTAAAGCTTTTTCTAAACCTAAAAAGTTTATAATTTCTGATGATTCTTTAAACACAAAACAACTATCACAATCAGAAGATTCTTTAGACTTGATAAATGAATACAATGTAGATGATAAAGATTTTGACATTGAAAGAGAATCTGCAAAAGTTGATGCAGAAATTAGTGATACAGACAGATGTTTGAAACTTATCCAGTCATCATTAAATGAATTAGAAAAGAAAAACTTGGAATTGAATTCCTCAAAATCAAAGAAATCTAAAAGTAAACAACATAAAGACATCAAAGAATCAAAATCTGAAAAATCAAAAGATATTGCATCCTTAGACAAAAGTAATAATGGAAAGGTATTGGATAAATCTAAAAGTGTTAAATCAGTAGATAAACATAAAGATACTAAAGCTTTGGAAAAATCTAACAATAAAATTTCAAATAAAAATAAAAGTATTAAAAAACATGAGGAATCGCATTCAATCAAAAATAAGTCTAAAGATTCACCTAAGAAATCTGTGTTAGAAAGTTCATTGGGATCAACTTCAGGAAAAAATACAAAAAGCCATTCAGAATCTGAATCAACACATTCTAAGAAAGAAAAAGTTGCTAAACTTGATAAAATAGATAAGAATCACAAACTGAACAAATCTGAAAAAATACATAAATCTGATAAATCAACAAAGGAGGATAAAAGACACAAATCTGAGAAAAAGGAAAAGTTGGTTGTTATTTCTGGTAAAAAACATTCTTCAAAACCATCAACTGTAAAGAAAGATGACAAACTTCAAGATCGACAAGTAAGCAGTAGCAGCATCGTCACAAAAAATAGGGCAGAAAAAAGTATCATCGATCTCGAGTCGGAAGAAGTAATTAATAAAGTTAAAAGTTCTCCCTCTAAGAGCAATTCCTTGAAAAGGAAAAGCCTTGATGCAGATTCTCAATCAAATAAGCTTGGTCAAGATGTTTCTCCACCTTCAAAGAAGACAAAAATTAATAGCAGCTTGGATGAGGCTCTTGATATTGATGTTTCACTCAGCTCTGATGAAGACATAGATGATCAGTTGTGGAAAATCTACAATGAAACATTCTCATCCAATGGGACAAATTTATCCAAAGTTGAATCTGAACCTGAAGAGAAAGAGGTTTGTATATGTGCAAAAAATCATGTGTGTAGTCGAGATTTTGGTCAGGGAGAATGTATTTTAGTTCAATTAATTAATGTGAACACATTATTTTTTTTGAAAAAAATAAATAAAAAGTAAACGATATTTTTTTTTAAACAGAAGTGTTAAGTAGATCTTCAGTTAGAAATATTTTAATTATATTTATTTGATATAATAACTTTTTTTTAATCTTTTCTTTAAAAAAAAAAGTTTAAAAACTATCAATCATTTACTCATGTATTTAGTTGCATTTGACTAGTTGGTGAATGTTAGTTTTGAAGCAGAATAAAAGCCTTAATTTCTTTGCCTAATTGCCATGTTATTCATTATTGATCTTGTTCTTATAATTGAAAAATTGGTAGCAGTGGCGTAGCTAAGTGGGGGTGATCTAGGTGTCACCCAGCCACAACAGAGAAAAAATTAAACCTTTAAAAGCTTTACAAAACTTTAAAAATAATCGCTTTATTTTGATTTCCTTATTTTGACATGTATTTTACGGGACCATTTTCCATACTGCACAGGGGTTTTTAAAAGAAATGTTATCCTTTATAGCGTTTTTTGTTATTCCAGCTTATTATTACTATTTATACTTTCATTTATTTTTATTTTTTCGCCAGTGAATTAGCACATATGTTATTTTCCTATTTGAGCTCGGATGAAAGGTTTATTCCGCTTTCAAAGCTTGGCTTGCTGCTGTTTGTTTCTGCAAGCTACAAAATTTCGTCTTTCTGTTTTAAGCCGGGTCCAGACGCTACGTTCTGCACAACCTTTTGTCTGCGCAGTTCAAAATTAGTTATTTTTTGTGTCATTTTCTTTTCTATTTCGAACTAAGCGCAGTGTTTCCTTTAAAAGAATACATTTACAGTGTTTTTATCCACTAGTCATAACCGTTCCCGCCAACTATTGCTTTAATTATTATGAGGCCCATGACACGCATGTTGTTTTTCTTTTTCAAAGCTGTATTTTTTTTTGGGGGGGGGGGGAGGGGGGTGTAGGGCGAATCTTTTCCATGGGGTGACACCATCATTACCCGCCCCAGGTGTCACCAGCCACGCCACTGATCCTTAGCTTAAAGTTATGATTAACTTTATGCCTAATTTGCTAGGATTGTTTTGTAGATTTTTCAACACTGCATTTCAATTTCTGTCACACTTATTCATTTAAGAGCTTAAAGCAAATTAATGTGTTCGAATTCAAACTTTGATGGTGAATAGGGTAATTGCTTTCCTTGAGATTCAAATTATGTATCTTTATTGCTCAGAAGAAAAAATAGCATAATGTGCTCACAGTTAAAGTATCCCCACCCTCAATTTTTTCTCCATTTTAAACATATTTTGTGATTTAAACTGAGCATTTTTGTGTGTATTTTTTCTTACTGGTGATTTTGAACAACAAAATTGCATGGTCAAAAGATGTTTATCGCCAGAAATGAAAACTCAAAGTTTAAAGTATATATAGTTACAAAGGTACATTTCATTAGTCAATGAAATGTTTTTCTTCTAATTAGACTTCAGGCGAAATTTTCTGTCTTAATAAGCATTTTTTCTTAATAGATGATCCAAATGAAATGATGCAATGATGCTTGCTTCACTTTGTATTTATTGAAATTATTTTTTTGACTGAAATTAAAACTGGAACATCTTTTTAATAATAAATAAAGATTTAACGTTGGGATTTCCATAAAAAAATAAAGAAAATTCTGTTTCTGTAAAGACTTTAAAATAATTTTAAGCCATGAGCATTGTGAAAAGATTTTTTAAACGCATATTTAATTAAGGCTATTAACAAAGACTGAGAAAGGGAGTACAAAGAAAATGTGTTTTTAAATAATGAATGCAATAAAAAGTAAATTCATTATTTTGTAAAATTTTACTTCGACTCTAAATGATAAAATGTTGGATTTTTTTAGGAACCGGAACCAAAGAAAGTACTCCAAGATGAACATTTAAATTCTGGAAAAAAACGTCTTGCTCATGCTGCAGCAGCATCGCTTAAGAAGGTAAGCAAATATCTTCAATGTCAACTTTTTATTGCACAGTTTTAGTATATGATTTTAAAATTTTAAATCTGCCTCCCAATTTCTCTGATTAAAAGTTAATTTTTTTCTTATTTTTCTATTTTTTAAATCCATCTCTCTTTTTCTTTGTCTTTTTTGTCTTGCTTCAATTGTGAAGAAGAAGGGGAAAAAGTTATTGATTTCATGTTGTAACATGTTAAAAGCATTTGTTAATGGTAGAGCATGGCTATTTTTATTAATTTTTTTTAACAAATATATTTATATATATATATTTTTCAGTTTTGTTTAAATGCAGTATTTTCTCATTCTATTAGCAGATTATTATTTTCTCATTGTTTCATAGCCACAAAGATGCTAACCAAGAATAGAGTTTTAAAATTCATGTCACCAAAAAAATTTCCTAAAATTTAGTAAATGCTTCTTATTTACGAAAGATGATTTTCCCAATTCTTTTTCTTGTAAGGTTGACAAGTTATGCATGTGATGCAGTTTTAGCTCTTTCCTTGTTATGTACTATGTCTGTACTCAAAATTTCAAATTTCAATAGTGCAATCAAAATGGGATAATGATTTTTAATTATCTAATTGATAGAAAAGAAGGTACTTCCTCCCCTGTTTTTAGTATTTAAGTTGGTGATTGAATATCTTAATAATTATTCTTCAATTACGAAATTTTTTTTTATTTGTTAAATTATTTTAAAAAATGTTCTATGAATAAATAGTTAAAGTGTATTTCACATTTATTATCGCTTTCAGCCTCCTACTATCACCAAAGTTGAAGCAAAGAAATCTTTTAATCCTGCTCAAGTGATGCATAATCGATATGCTCAGTTGCAAACAATGTATGCTCAAGCTAATAAAATAGTAAGTAAATATGTAAGTCCTTTCCTAATCTTTAAAAAAATCTTACTCATAGCTACTGCAAAGGTTGACAGGTTTTTGACAAATGACAGTTTTTAAGTTTTAACCATGGTTTAAACCAGGGTTTCTCACGGGGAGCCATATGGCCCCCTTGGGGGCCATAGAAAAAATCTGGGGGGCCACTGGGAAAAATTGTAAAATAGGGGAGCCATAAACCTGCGAAAGGAGACCACGAACCAATCATTTCAAACTGATAAAATATTCCATATTCCAACCAAAGGTAAAATATTACACTTTATGCTGATCAAATATATTACAAGTCTATAATATACGACAGATTGTATTCTTCTCTGAAAACATGAATGCGCTTACTGTACTCAATGATATATCAGTTGAATGCTATGGTATCTATTAGATCAACATTTGATTTGAATTTTTTATATACGGTAGATTAAGCCAGCTATCAAAACTGGAAGAAGCAATTTCATAATGAAAAATAAAAGTTTACATGAGGGTGGGCACAACAAATTTCGGTGGTACCCATAGGGGGGGGGGGGGCACAAGTTAAAAAAGGTTGAGAACCCCTGGTTTAAAAAGTCACGTCAAAAACCCTATGTCAAAACCTTTTGTTAAAAATCTCAAATATTACATTTTTTGTAATGCTATAAATATTATTGATGTTTTTGACATCGCATTACAATATTATTTAAGATATTAATCAGTGACGATTATTAATACCAATTCTTGATTTTAAAGAAATATGGTAAATCATGTGAGTAATAATATGATAATAATTAGAGGAGTATTTTAGCAAACATGTTGTAAAGGAAAGGATTTAATTTACATCCTTTATGGTGTACATCCTTATGTTAGGATTTTAATGATTCATGATGGACTTTCACCCAGTGACGTTGATTGTGATCAAGAGAAATGAAAACTTTATAGAAAAACTCAGCGAAAACTTTATATAAAAACTCAGCTAGTCCTGTTTTATTGATTTCTGATTTTCTTCAAAATTTGGGGATTTGCTATTTGTTTTGCAGACTCTGTAAAGTTTGTCATCTTTTGTTTTTTCAGGAGATTAAAAGAAGTTGAGCTAGTACCTTGAATCATAAACAGTTGATAACTGCAATGGTTTTATTTTATACTTTTTGAGATAACTTTGGGATTCATTATTAAAAAGCAGTCTTTGGAGTTCATTTTGAAGTGAGACAGGGCTTGTAGGAATTGCTAGATTATAATACATCACCTACTAAATCGATTTAGAGAATTCTAAACCAGTTTTGTGATGTTGGTACACCAGTGTATTGTGATACATCGATGCACTGTACAGCCTTGCTGTATGTACATATGTACATTAACCTTCTACTATTGTATTAAAAATAAATAAATAAATAATTAAAAGTTAGTAAAATTAAATTAAGTGTTAAATAATTGTACAGGCAAAGGGACTTTCTGGCTACCCTATACAGTAGAGCCTCGGTTATCCGAGCATCCACAAGCCAAATTCCGGATAAACCAAGAGTAGCCAAGACAGTAGATGCCTTTTTTACTCAGATCTTTGACAACCTTTTCATTCATTTGTCCCGTTCGCACACGTTTCCCTAGATTTGGAAAGAGTCTGTGTTATCCAAGTATACGCTTATCCGAGGTACCCTCGGTCCACTTTACCTTGGATAATCGAGGCTCTACTGAATATGTTTCATTCTCAGTTTTACTTATTCAGTTTTCATGATTTTACTATGAATGATTAATTAATTTATTTATTAAATTACATGTTTATTTCAATACCTTTTTGTAGAAATATTTATTAAAAATAAATTTTAGCCACAGTCATTATTGCCTCCAGCCAGGCATAATGAAAAGAAGCGAATATCATTTGCTCCTAACCCTGGTCTAATAGCTGCAATACAACAGAAAAAGATGCTTAGTGAGAATCCAAATCTTGGTGACTTTACTCCTTTACCTTCTACGGTCACTAAAACTTTGAAAACTACTCATCGTGTTGCACATGTTCCAGATGTAGTAAGTATTTAATTCATTTTTTAAAAATTGAAATCTATGCATATTTATGTACTTTTTTGGCATTTTATTTTTAGATATGTACTTCTTGGAAATATTCGGATTTTATTTCTATGAGCAATAGATCTTAGTTTAGAAACTACAGCTTTTTTTCTTTTATAATAAGCACCACATTCAGACTTCCATTTTTAAATAAAATAACCACTTATGATCAAAGTTCTGGCCATGAATGATTTAATGCTAATCTATGCAAAAGTCCTTTCGAAATTTCATTTTTGTCATGATTTAAAACAGAACTATGTGTGCTTTCCTTTACATGTAAGGTATGCAGAAAATGATGATGCTTTGATTCCGTCTTTGCTAGTTAGTGAGGGGTCATTCATAAATGACGTCACGCTTCCAGGGGGGGGGAGGGGGGTTCTTGTTTGTGTGACAGTTTGTGACAAGGGGAGGGGGGTAACAAGAAGCGTGACATCGTACATTTTTATTTCTATAAAAACATTTAAAATCAGAAAATTAAACCTATTTTATGCTAATGTAGTATAGTGTGACATGTGACAAAGAGGGGGTCTGTTGAAGTGTGACACTTTGTGACAAAGGGGGGAGGGGAGTCAAATATATTGAAAAAAGTGTGACATCATTTATGAACAGTCCCTGTACAGTTTTTTTTCTTTGAAACTACATTTTACATATTAACCCTTAAAAATTAGAGCTCTGGTCATTATTTATTCTGCACCTTGTCCAAAAAGAAATAAGTTAATTTTAAAAAGCTTTTTTCCCTCTTTTATAATAATAAAGTTCAACTTTGAAGTTCATTACAGGTTGAAAAACTAAAGTTGCTCGTTTTAAGAAAGAATATATGTAAAATATCCAATCTACTAGTGTTAGAGTTTTTTATTTATAATTTAAAGACTCACACACAGAAATTTCTATCAATTACTTATTTGTAGTAATTCTGTAGTATTTTTAAATTTCTCTTCTTTTTTTTCCCACTTAGAACAAACATATTGAGTAATTTAATTTTAGAATAAATTATTTCAATACATATAATTAGAAACTGGGAATCAATTTTTTTACATTGGTCTAAATGAAATCTAAGGGGTCTTATTTTTCTTTTTTCCCTCCCATAGTTTGAATATGAACTCAAAGCTAAAGAACGTGTAAAATGGTCAATGCGACCAGCAGCTGTTGATTAAACTTCAAATTTTAGTAAGCCGAATTGAAATGGAGTTGGCAACATTGTCTCTGTCTCACAGGGGACTTTGCATCTAATAGATGATCAAAAGAACCTGAAATCAATAATAAAAAGAACTACTAGATGAAGTGATTGAAAATAGGCATAAATAATTAAAGACATAAATGACAAATTAACAAATGCTATGAGGGTGTAAGGGGTAGCATTAAAATCAAATGTAAGTGATGAGAATTTTTATCTAGAAAATAAAAGCATGATTCTATTCTGCCAATATAGTGAGAAGGGTAGAATTTAATAAGAATGTTTTACCAGGGTTTAGAAATATTTATTACAGTACCAAACCCCAAATTCGGCATGCTCGGGACCAGTGCCAAGCCGAATTTCGGAACCCGACCAAAAATGGCGGATTTACGAAAACATCAACTCTAATATGCGCATTTTTACTTCAGATCGCATTGTTTTCTTAACTGGTACATAAATATAAGTAACTTTTTTGGAAAGGGTAATATAAGTAAAGCCATGTGTTAAAATATTTTTACCAAACAAAAAAATAACTTATTCATGGATTTAAATAAAACGCTCCAAATTACAACTCACACAATTCAGCAAAAATAAATCATACCCACCATGGTAGTTAACCGTTTCACTGAATCACCTGCAATTGCATGAAAAAGAAAATAGAGCTACATCTTAAAAAAATATTGGCAGAGAAGTCAAACTAAAATGCCAGGCCATTCGTACAAATTGCAAGGGTTACTGGACGTCATTTATGACCACAAAGAAAAAAAAATAGAGCAAGTTTCTTTATCTTTTTTTCTTTTTCCAGGGAATAAAACTTGAAACACAAATTTTTAAGAATTTAAGAGAAAAAATAATTTTTTTATAAGGAAAAAAGATGCTTAACTGAGCCCAAGAAATCAATTTTTACTTTTCAACATAGTAGGGTTTTCTGGTTTTATCTTGGTTTCCTGAGTTTAGTTCATACAAAGCATAAATATATCTACAAAATTGCTTCTAGTTGAATCAAAATTTACTGACATTTATTAATTTAACAGATTCTTACATTAATATTTTTCTGAATTTATAAAAAAAAAAATCGGAAATTTTCGGGAAAAGTGCCGAATTTTAGGATTTTCCGAACTTCGGGATTCCGAATTTGGGGTTCGGTACTGTAATACCCTTCGCCTCCCAAAAGCTCTAGTGTTTGCTATACCATAACTGAAGGAATTTTGACATGAATTTATATTCCTTACTTATGCATTCAAAAAAAATGCATTGAATTATGATTACATCTCAAAGATGTTACTAAAATGAAATTAAGTCTTGTTTGTGCTAAACTGAGCTAAGGCTCTTGTCTTTATGTGTCCTTTAAACCAAAAGAGAACACAATCGTAGCAAAAATTGTGTTTTGTAGCTGCTCTAAATCTTTGGAATGAAATATGTTTCATTGAGTAATTTCATTGCATTTTATTTAATTTTTTAAAGAATATTTTATTGCATTAAATCTTGGTTCTGTGATTGTTCAAAGTAATATTTTGTTTTATCCATTTGATTTTTAATTTTTAGTCATTTCAATAATTTTAGTTGTTTTCTTTTTAATTTAGGCTTTTAAACCTAGACCAATAATTCCTGCAGATTTTGGGAGCAAAGTTCCTGTAAATGTGAGGCAAAAATTTTTAAATGCATTTATTGATGAATGCCTGAAATTTTGCTCCTCCGAAGATGAAGCGTATGAAATGGTAAAGGTTTTATAATATTAATTATGTGTGAATGATGTAGAAATACTATTTTCATCTTTTACTCATTATGTCATATAATTACATTATGTAATAACCCCCCCCCCCCACAATAAGTATAAAATAATTCAATAGCTAAAAATATTTGTCTTGTGTCTGATGCTCTCTGCAAGAAAACAGAATAATTGCAATGCAGCCTTGCTTTGCATTCCTCATTGTTTTCCAATACAACCGATTATTAAGGGATTGCCACTGATTTTCATCATTTTTTATTTTACCTGAAGCTTTCTTTGTTTCATTATTTCTTCTGTGTCCAGTTTATGTGTAATAACCAAAGTAAATACTCGAAGATTTTAAAGAAACTCCATTGCTCTTCCGTATTTTCTGTTATATAGATTTATCTCTCAATAATATATGCATCTTAATTTCGGTTGTAAAAATACATTATAAAACCTCTTTTTGATAATTTAAATATTAGAATTAAATAATTAACATGATTGTAAGTGGTTGGTTTTAGTTTAACTCAAATTAAGAGGAAACCACTCATAGGTGCCACCTCTCACAGCTCTTCACATGTCTCTTAAGTAATGACCAAACAAAAGTCGTAAAATTTTGGATGAGTTATCAAGATTGTAATCCTGTTAATGATATCTCTGTTTGATATGGCATTTATTGCCAGTAATTTTGTAGAAAATGTAATCAAGAGCAAAGTCAGGTATGATAAAATGGGTTAAAAAACATCATCTTTCATTTACTATTAATTGCCCAAAATATATTGATTTCATTTGTAAAAATTAAAAAAAAATCACAGAATATGCAATTGAGTTTTCCTTGAAACATTTTAAGAAAAATTTTAGGGAAAGATCATTAAAATTAGTACTTTTTATGCTATTTTAAAACATGCTCTTTATAAGCTGTTTTACTCCATGAGGTGCAGTAAAATGAATCATGCATTTTAAATTTTAATTTACTCTCATTTGTAGAAATGTTTTACCTGTAAAATACTAATGTACACATTTCCTTAATGCACACTTTATATAGAAGTAACATCTTTTGTTAGATTTTTGTGAAACATATTTTCCTGCCATACATTTCTTATTAAATTTGGCATTATGTATTGGTATTCTACTACAGTAGCAATTAATTTTACTTCTCCATTTAGGGACTCGATGAGGAAAAAAAAGCTTCTGAGCGAAGTTCCAGTAAATCTGTGTACATGAATGTTGCTGCAAACACTTTAAAGAGACTACGAGATAGGGTTGAGTCACAGAAAAGTGAAGTTTCAACTACGACAAACACTGTGAAAGCATCAAAGAAAACAGTGTCTCATGAAATAGTTATTAATGGGCCTATAGCACAACGTACAAGCTTTAGTATAGGAAAAAAGAAACAAACCTATGATATAAAAGGTATGCTTTTTTAGCCTAATTCATTCTTATTCTTTCATATGCTATGTTAAGAATTTCATCATATTTTTTTGAAAATGTATTTAAGTATTTAAATATGTAGTAGCAGTTAGCTCCTTTCATGCATTTATAATTTGTTGATTTATTTGTAATTGTATACTATAACTACTTTCTGGGCTTGTAGGCTGTGGCCATCCAGGATCTATCTGGACCATGGGTATTTGAGGTACTACTGGACACACTACTGGATATATCAATGTCTCTAGAATAAAAGAACCTATTTTTATCTAAAGAGTTCCCACTTAACCATTCACTGCACCACTTTGCATATCTGCAAAGCTAAGTCTGAATTAAAATTTCCCTGCTGTCCAGTATAATTTAACATTAGAAACTGATTTGAACATCTGCAAAAGTGCTTGTCTTTGTAAAGTGAAATAATTGGCCACCGTACAGTTTGCCCTGTATTTTCCCTGTATTCTTAACCAATACTGCATATGAAATCATTATTCTTCACTTTTAGAAAGTATACAGTATAATGTCAAAACTTTCTTCCTATGAGTTCTTTTACTTAAATGAGGATCAATCTTTTTGTATCCTGATTCCTGAATAAGGATTATAATTTTCTGTCATTGATATTGTAATTTTTCCAAGTCTTAAGTTAATTTTTTAAGTTCTACGTTGCATGCGTTTAACCAACAATACTACTCAGCCACCAAAGCCATTATGGGCTGATTTTAAAAATATTAAGTTTAATCATCCTGTCAGGTACCTCATGGACGTGCTCAGTTACATTAGCTTTGTCATATATATTGTTTATTTATTCTATAAAGTATTAATGGTAATTTTTTAAATTTCATTTTGAATCTTTCATGTGGGGAAAAAGAAATGCAAGTTTCAAATTCAAATTTTCTCAACCTTGAGATCTTTGTTAAAATTTTCTTACAAACTGAAATCTTTTGAGCTTATGTTACATAATTCTTAATTCAATGCAACTCTTGTATAAGAGATAATTAGAGATGATATTGAGTGCTTATGTGTCTTTTGCCCTCCTTCCATGTTACGTAATTAATTTTTACTGAAATTATTATTAATTATATTTGGATATTTAAACATTAAAATTTTACTTTGCAGATTTTGGTGGTGCTGCCCTATACGAATTTCTTTTAAGTTATATAATGACAGAAGAGCAGCTCAAGGAGAATGGTTATCCTTTTCCACATCCTTTTGAACCTGATAGAGCTGTAATAGAAGGAATATATGCCAACAGAGTTCAATATTGCAATGATGGTAAAGGATAAAAAATTTTTTTAATAGGTAGTGCTCATACATCAGAAGCCTTACAAATTATTCTAGTTGTTTTTCAAAATTGTTAAAATTTGTATGGAATTTATTTAAGAAATAGTATATTTTTATGACTACTGTTAAATGTTTTTAGCCTCAATAACTCGAGGGAAAATATTAAAAATTTCATTTCAATACATTTACTTAATTTGATGTATTTAAAAATATTTTTAGAACTAAATGTTGAAAATATTCATTTGCATTCTTTTTATTATTATTAATTTTTTTTTTCCTTTTTAGCTTTTAAAAGAACTTGTTCAAGATGTAAGAAAATCTATTATGTTAATGTTGATGGAGATTACGTGCGGGATGAAGAATGTGATTATCATTGGGGACGCATATGGAAAAGAAGAAGTACGCTATTTTATAATGTAGCATTAGTAAGATATTTTATGTTTAAAATGGTTATCTCACCTTTAGTTTGCAATGTTTTTAATTATGTCTTTTTTTTTTTTGTTGCTTGCATCGTAAATATCTATTTGTTCACTTGTTTATTTATTTGTCATTCAATTTTTTAAGTTCCTATTTTCCAAATTTTAAAATAAATCCTCTGAAATTTTATTGTAAATATTCTAAATTTTATCTTACAAACTACACGTATGTGCATGATTTATTGTATTGGAAAATTGTTGGTTTGATTAAATTATTTTCAGTCTCAAATGTATGTATGGACTATGTTTTTCAGAAATCCTATAATTTCATTTTATTTAAGAGTTTTGAAAATGTTTGTTTAATTTACCGTTCAATAACTTAGTTTTAGCTCTCATTTAACATATATGTATCACTAACTATTACTTTTACAATTAGTTGCTGGTGCCATAGAGAGTCGTTATAATTGCTGCCAAGGAGATTCTGAATCAGACGGTTGCTGTGTTGGTTCTGTAAGTAATATTAAATGTAAAGTAATATTTCCTTTTTAATGTTGTAGTTCTCAATAGATTTACTAAAATTTAATGAAATTTTTAGAAAAAATATTTCAGTATATGTTGTTGATATGGTGTTTTACTACAAAAAATATTTAACTTAGATGAAGAAAATTAACAATAATTAACCTCTTCAGACCCCAGAACTAAGCACAATTTTGAAGCAAATTTTTTGGTTCTCTGGTATAAAAAATGATTACAAAACAAAATGACTAAATTTTTTTTAAAAATTTTAATTAATAATTAGTTTAAATTATAAGTAATGCCCAATTTGCATGTTTTCCATGTTTAAAACGAAGTAAACTATTTGCTGATTAATTTAAAAAACAATTGGGTGTTTTAGCTTTCAAATTGCACTAACCGTAGTTAATAAACAGTATTTTAAAATGTACCCGATTGGGTACACTTGGAATGAAGAGGTTAAACTAAAGGGTTGAAAAGTAGATTACTAAGACACAAACTGTACATGATAATAAATATAGAATATTTTTTTTAAGAAACTCATTTATGCTTTAAATTGATTCTAAAATTATGAATGAAAATTAAAATGGTTAAAATTAAAGTAGTTAAAATATTTTTTTGTATTGGATATGTAGCTCAATGATCATTGTTATTAAGAAATGGAGACTTGACTCAAAGTCTTGTTTCAAATATATTTACTTATATGTTTGCATTAAAAGACTAAAACTTAAAAAAGTATTTTAAGAACAATTGCTTTTAAAGTTTGAAACTTTGAAATACATTAATTAAATGGTTGTTAATTTATCAGATTTTTTTTCATGTTATAATTGATATTAGTATTTGTTGATAATATGTTGATTGAAATTGCTTGAAGGGGGGGGGGGGACAAAGAAATGATTTTATAAAATTTATATTTTCTCGCTTTGAAATTTTGCTTGTGGCAAGTGTGCAAAATTTAGCTTCATCTTTTATTTATAATAATATGTTTTGCATTTCGACAATGCATTTGAGTATTCAGATTATAAATGAGAAGAAAAAAGTTGATGCCAATTTTATTTTCAAGATGCATAGAAACATATAATTATTGCCTCCTTCACTTGAAAGCTCATGAAGTAATTTGCCAAATTTTTTCCCTACTAAACTATAATGAAAGAATAAACATTCAGCACCATTAGAAAATCGATTGTTTGAAATTTTAAGGAAATACAGGGGACTAGTTATGAAACTAATTTAGGCCTAACACATGAAAAATTTTCCTTTCTTTGCATTTTATTTTTGTGGTTATGTCGCGGAATGAGTCATAGAAAAGCCCAATACAAATCAGTCTTCAAAAAATAGTTGTCAAATAATGTTAAACTGAAAAAAGTGTTGGCCACAAAGACAAAAACAGTTAAATGTAAAAAGTTCATTATCTCTCCTAAAGAACAAGGGGGGGGGGGGGTAGTCAGGTAATTTATTTCTTTACTTTAACTATTCATATTTTTAACAGTTTGTAAAAATTAAAATATTTTCATTAACCTGCAGTCTCTTGGGAAGATAATTTGGGGAATATGGTTTGTACAAAATTTTAAAAGTGGAATTTTTTCTGAGACTGGAAAAAAGGTTCAGCAGTTAAATTCTGCTATACTGTCAAGAAAGTTTTTTTATTCCTTGGAAGTAATTTTCATATTCATTTATTATTTTTTAGGTATCTGGTATAGTAATTGAACAAAAACTGGGAACACATAAAAATTGTTGTATAAAACAAAACATTTGAAAGATACCAAGGTGAAATTTTAATAACTGATATTCTTAATTCAATTGTAATTATTATATTGAGAAATGTTTGTCGAGGATAAGGGACACTGATAACATATTGTAAAAATAATTTTTTTAAATACAATTGTAATATGTGAGTAATATATATTTCTATTATTCCTCATGATAATGAGTATAGTATCTTGTGAAAAATACCATTAAGTAATTAAAGTAAAGACTTTCATGATGAATGTAGCACTAAGACTTGGAGGGGGGGGGGGGAGAAAGTTAAGAGAAAAGAATCCATATATAGGAACTGTACTGTCTTTACTATTTTGTCCGGGTATCATTCATTTTAATAACATTGATAAAGCTATAAAAAATTTATATTTTCAGGGTCATGTTTTTGAAGGTTCTGAAAGACATGCTCTTAAAGGATTTGTGAAAACACTACCTAAAACGCCTCCTCCTGACCGCTGTTACGGAGTTTACTCTCTCGATTGTGAAATGGTAATGGTTTGAATATTTCATTATGCAATTTCATTTTATTTTTGAACTTTTATTTGGAAAGTTAAAATTGTAATTGTAGCAATGCATTTGTAAAAACGTATTCCAACATTTTTTCTTACATTTTGGAATGAGTGTTATAGACACGAATCATGGTGATCTTTTGAATTGTGAACTAGTTTCTCATCATTTTTACCTTTATCTGTTTAATATATTTTTATTTCAGCTGATTGTGCTGCTATTATTTGATTTTTCTCTCAAACTATACAACTACTGAATTAAGACATGTTTGGTCATGATTTTGTTCTGTGCTTCAACCGAGATAAATGTTTTTCTTCTCTCATACCCAAAATGTTTAAAACTTTTCTTTGTTTTTTTTTCTCTGTTGAAAATACCAAATGTTATGTTTTGTGAAATACTTTTATTTTCAATTTAAAAAAATAGCATTAAATATAGGTAATAAAAAAGATATAAAAACATAATTTTGGAGTACTTGAGTACATGAACTGAATAACGATAATTAATTTATTATACAAATGCAATATATATCACAAAATAGCATTTTTTTTCCAAACGTTTAATTTAAACACAGTTTAGCGCCAAAAACAATATAATTAACGATTACATAACAACATTTTGCCAACATTTTGTATACTTTCCTATATATATATAGATATATATATTGTATTTGCTGCATCCTGTTTCTCTTATCTTATTTTCTTCTGTTGCTTGACTGTGTATACCACACTATCTTTACTTTGAAACTAAGTTGTCTGATTTAATTGATTTTCATCTTTTTATAAATATTATGAATATTTTGATCTATGCTGGTTTATTTGAGAAGGTAATATTTATCTTTTTGTTTCCACCCCTTCATGTTTTTTTTGGAAATGAGCAGAACACAAATATTTTTAAGCACAGCATGGATATAGAGATATGTCTAGGAGGGAGCATGGGACATTACGGTATAGCTAACAGTTGGCGCTATTCATATTGAGAAATGTCTGTCGAGGATAGGGCGCACTAAGGACATATTGTAAAAATATTATTTTTAAATGCAATTATAATATGTGATTAATATATATTTCTATTATTCCTCATGATCATGAGTATCTTGAGTGAAAAATATCATTAAGTAATTTAAGTAAGTGCTTTCATGATGGATATAGCACTAAGACTTGAAGGGGGAAAAAGAAAGTTAAAAGAAAAGAATCCATATATAGGAACTATACTGTCTCTACTATTTTGTCTGGATATATATTTTGATTTATGCTAGTTTATTTGAGAAGTTAGTATTTATTTGTTTCCCCCTCCCCCCCCCCTTCATGTTTTTTTTTTTTGGAAGTGAGCAGAACACAAATAGTTTTAAGCTCAGCGTGGGTATAGAGATAGGTCTAGGAGAGAACATAGGACATAACAGAATAGCTAACATTTAGTGCTGTTTATATTAAGTATTAATTGTAACCAACTTTAAACTTAAAACTGTCTATTGTGGGGAACATTAATATGAAGAACTAGAAGCAAAAAATAGCAGTAAAAAATTTGTAAAGAAATTTTTTGTGTTCGTATTCACGTGAAGGAAAATCCAAGTACCTATTTTGCTCTAGATAAGGAACGACGGCGGACCTTTCATTTAGATTATTATTTTTAATATATGGGTCTCCACAAAACGCTCAATGTTTTGCCTCTCAATGTTTAGGCTCAATGCTTTGCCGCTGGGTAATTAAAAATCATCCGTCTAAGAGGGTGTGCGTTAGGAGGGGTTTTGCTGTATTTATTAATATTGTATCAGAAAATTTACCATTTTTAATGAAATATTTTTACTTAGTGTTATACAACAGCTGGCTCTGAATTAACACGGATAACTGTGATTGGAACTGATCTGAAACCAGTGTATGAATCTTTTGTGAAACCTCAGAATAAAGTTCTTGATTACAATACAAGGTTTGATTTATTTTTAATAATTTTTTCCTTTTCCCCCTTCAGATTTCATAGTTTTTTAAAATGATTTTTAGTTTTGATTTTTATACATAAGCTTATAGATAAATTTTGTTTGTGCTCAACTCCGGGTTCGTATGGTCCTTAAAGGTCCTTAGAAAGTCCTTAATGTTCATTTTCATTTTTAAGGCCTTAAAAAGTCCTTAACCAGTAAACCGTTTCCCAAATTGAAAAGAAAAGGGCCTTTAACCGTTAGGCCGAAATTTCTCTGGAAGTTGTTTTTCTTACAACACTTCCACCCCCTTGCATGGGCGTGTCCAAAATTTCACGTCTGACAATCAAAGCACCTGCTGAATAGAAGCGCACTTTGAAAAAGGAATGTCCCCTTCCCATTCATGGATGGATTGTGGGGTTTCTCTCCTGGGTGCAATGGTCATTCACGGATGAACTGACCACAAACGAGCTTTCAAACATGTTTTGGAAGCAGCTAAAACGGAGATTTCATTAGTTATTTGCTCAGGTTTCGGAATTGCTATATCACGTTATTTAAATTTTTTTTACGTATTACCATAACCCTATACAACATGTCAATTTTTCTAATATTTGAAAGTCAAAATTTGCAGTAAAAGAATAACGTTAAGTGAAATATCTATGCAACTCACCCATTACTTCACAGATAAAATATGCTAGATTTAGAAAAATAAGAAAACAAATTTGAATATTTAATTATTCCAGAATTGCGAACATTTATACAAAAAGCGATGACAACGGTTCAATTCATTAAAACGTACTTTTTTAACTCCATATAGTAATTTTAATATTTTCTGATGAATCGGAGTTGTTTTATGAATAACAACTAGTCTGAAATATAAATTAAGAAAAGAAAAGCAAAAAAAGAGCAAAATATCTAGAATTTTGTTTTAATCCTACCTTAAGCTCAAATTTGGCATCGATATGAATTTTAAGAAATCATATGTAACAGAGTCTTGACATTTCTATGATGTAATTAGTGCTTTGCATACGTTATTTAGCTGAAAATATGATTATAGATACTCGTATAACGCATTACAAAAGATTTGAAACTTATTTGAGGCACTTGGAAATTAAGAACATCTTGGTAAAAAACAGTTATTCACATCTTAGTATTTTGATACAATGGCATGCCAAGACTATTTAAATATCGCCCCCCCCCCCCCCACTCCAGGTTTTCTCTCGCAGGAAAAATAAAATTTATTCCTTCTACTTATGTTCAAAAAAACTTCATCATAAAGTATAAATGATTGTATCTAAACTATGTACAAAAAAAAGTAGTATTTGTTGTCTCTGAAATCAGAGAGCAAAGGCTCAATGTGTGTCACGTGTTTTGAGCCGTGTGTGAAGAGGAAGGGAGAGCATTCTATACACGAGATGCCCCTCCCTGTAATATTTACAAAATTGATAAAATTTATTTCTTTTCTGAACAATTTTAAACAGGAGAAATTAGATTGATGTAGTGTATTCCTTACTTTTTACCACGCTGTAATTCTGAACTACAACAATAATTAAATACTAATATTAAATATCGCTTCCTTTTTTTATAATAGCGATATGTACTTTCCAAAATTAATTCTTTACGCCACTGCGGTTTTATGTGTTCCTTGGTAATACACTTTTTAAAAATGAACTAACTTTCTACAGTGTTATGTTTTGACGGTAAGATTGCGGTAAGAAATTTCACTGTAAAAAGTTAGTTAATTTTCAACTTACCAAGGCAGAGGGTGGGATATGTAAGTCCCCCCCCCCCCCCATCTTTGGTTCTAAGCCATATTGTCAGTTCGAGTACAAGAATTGCTATGACTAAAGAATAAAATTCTGGTTGATCCACTAATTTTTGCTAATATTTAATGAACTAAACGTTTGAGGCATTTTCTTTTTGGTTTTATCAGTTATTAGAAAGCAACTTTTTGTTAGGATCCCTTTTTTCCTTCCAAAAAGATGCTGGTGTGATTATCTGCTTTCATATATTTGTATGGCAAGTAATGTGACCATATTTTTAAAACTAAAACTCAGGACGTGTAATGGGGAGGGGCATACATATATTTTTCAGAGGTTTTGTATAGCACACAAACGAAAGAATTCCAGATTTGACACTCGAAATAAATTGACATGAGACCCCCCCCTTTCTCCCCGAATTCACCTTTGTTTTCGCCTACTTTCAAAAATAGATATTTTACCCACCTTGTATCTTGCGGGAAAACCAACGCAAATTAAACATAGAGTAAAATGTCAAAATTTCAACATTTCATTTCATTTGGCGGATTTTGAGTAAATTATAATGAGAAACATAGGGGGACAAACTCTTGGCTTTTCCTCTTGATTACAGATAAAGATCAGCGATCAACAGTGCAATAAATGGTTTATTAATGAAAAATATTTGTTTGTTTATGACGTCATTGCGTTTTTTGACAATGAACATCCACAAAAATCACCATGTGAAAAAAAAATTGGTGTATTTATATATTTCTCGTTTGGAGTACAAGCAGGGCTTTGGTGGGGCATATGCCCCGTGGGACAGTGTGAGAAAAGGCGGAACGTCTGGTCACTGTATATATGAGTGGCCCATTACATATTTTCAATGAGCCTTTTCGAGATAAAACACCGTAAAATAGGGCGAATCGAAACACTTTTTGCTTTTCAAGGTTAAAAAAAAGGTAACTGATGATTTTTTATTTTTATTTCGTTTTTATATTCTATTCTTAATGTACCGCATTTCAATAAAATATCTTGACATTTTTTAAAATTTAATTTTTCTTAATTTAACATGACATAAGATAATATATATATATATATTATATACATATAAAATTATTTATATTTTTAAGTTATAAATTTTCAGTTAGCTGAGCGCAAAATCCCACCAGCTTAATTTCTTTTTTGGCTAGGTTTTAGGATTAGTTGCTCCACAAATGGCCCGGCAGAACCGAAAAGTATCAAACATATACAATACATATATATATATTTGGGGAGGATAGAAAAGGTGGAAGGAGCAAAATTTGTACCTTGTACTATTACCGTCAAAAGTTTCAGGATACTAGGATAAAACTTTATGTTCTGACAACGGCTGTAAAATGTCAAATTATCCTGATTTGTGTTTTTTTTTTTGTTTGTTAGTTGTCAGTTATTTAGCTGCAAATTGAATGAATTTTACATGATGTCTGAGACTGATACCATTGAGGAGAGCTCGTATGGTAACATTCTTGGTTATTCTGGTTTTCGTTGCTAAGAGAGAAGAGCACAGGCAATAATCTGGAGCATTGCTCGATTAGCTCATATTCTGCCTCACACACATTTATATATCGACACAATAGACACATACATAGTACATAGACATATACATAGTACATAGACATATATATGTCGACTGTCGAAGTCGTATTTAGTGAATTTACGGTTATAACGTCCAATCCGCTTCTCTTTCGGGGGGATGCATTTTAGCAGTTTATTTATAAGGAAGTAAAAGTTACTTTTACCGATGTAAAATAGAGAGTCGCTGCATTCAGAAAAAAAACAATGATCCACCCAAAATAGCAAGAAACACAGAACAAAAGGCAACCATTCTTGAAACCCGCTTTATCTACGCTTCGTTCCTTTTGAAACTCCTGCATTTGTATTTTTTACCGCCCCACTAAGGGTTCAAAAATGACTTTGCTAGGGTATGTTTTATCTGTTGTTACAGAAAGTATTGAACAAAAATTCATGCATTTGACAGGATAATCCCTATGGCTTCCACACACTGTCACTATTTTCTGGAAAATCATCTTGATTTCTAGTTCCCACTACTTCTCATTATTTCATTTGCTTTCAGCGAAAATTATTA
This sequence comes from Octonoba sinensis, assembly GCA_038502835.1. Lineage (NCBI taxonomy): Eukaryota > Metazoa > Arthropoda > Arachnida > Araneae > Uloboridae > Octonoba > Octonoba sinensis. The sequence continues at coordinate 81,089,408 of CM076599.1, read as the reverse complement.
TGAGAAGTGCTCCTTCCTGGAAAAAATAAATACTAAACCACAAGGAATTACTTTTTAGACTCCCAACTTCTGATTTTGCATCTGATTTTTTTGGAGTTTAGCAATTCTTTTTCTTTTTATCATGAAATGCTTCATTTCGTTTTTGTGGGCTCAGAATGCCTGGTGCAATTACTGAAAAAGTTAAGCAGGTCTGCTCACCAGAGGGGGGGGGGGCGGTTCATGGCGCAAAATGCGTCATTTTAATTTTAAAGAGTTTGATTTTAGGAGGTTTTAGACGATTTTAGGAGGTCATTAGCAGAGTCCTACAAAAATGCGAACATCTTAGGGGCCAGGGAAAATTTTTAAGAGCCAGCTATAATATTTTCATTTGCGAAAATAGTAGCCACCTGAAAAACTAGGCTCCAAGGCATTTTTTTAGTCGCCCCCGGGCGACCTGGCGCCCGGAACGTGTCGGACCCTGGTCATTAGTTTTGGGGCTCCTTGTTTTTTTTGAAGGATGGTGGTGAGCTATCGCTTTTAGATATATATATATATGTGTGTGTGTGTGTGTGTTTGTATGGGTTTCTGTCTGCCTACATGTATATTAATATACATGTAGTATTAATATACATGTATATTAATATATATGTCTTATACGAAAAATATGCAAGTCCATTGTTCAAGACGCAGCTGCTAATGAAGCAATCCGAATAGAATAAAGGTGTTTGCGACTCTGAGGGTTGGGGAGTTACTGGTATCCTCTCAGTATATATGCCCAGACAAACCTGGGTTTACGTCCCCTTTCTGGGCACCTAGTCAGAAAAGAACAAATCACACGTAAAATATCAGGGAAAAAAATTTTTCTTTAATATGGGGTGTTAAAAATTGTAAAAAGAAAAGAAAAGGAAGGCAGTCAATCACATTCCACCTCATCAGACTCTCTGGAGCTTCAGGACTCCTAAATTTTTTTTTCGTAACCAATCAGTATCGACATCATTAAAATTTTATTTCTTTCATGTTATACACATATACATACACACCTTGAAAGAGGTAAACACAGAAATAAATTAAAAGCGTGTATGTGTTTCTAAAAATAACTAAAAAAAAATGGGAGGAGGATAAAAGCAGTTTTTTCCCCCAAATATTAGGAATACGGAAAAACTTATGCAAAATTAGGAAACTTATGCATTTATTTATCTCGTTTTGTGTGTGTGTGTTTTTTTTTTTTTTTTTTTTTAATTGTTGAACTTTTTTTTAAATTTACATTGCGGACTAAAAAATACAGATTGGGACGATAAAGAATCTTCCCAATCTGTATATTTCCTTCATTTGTGCTATATTTTATACCTACAAAGGAATTAAGTATAGGTTTCATTATTACTCTACTCCTCAAGCTTCAACGGTTGGTATTTCAGTGTAATGTTTCTTGAGCCTTCAAAATCCTGCACGAAAATAAAACTGACAAAACAAAAAATCTTTCTAGTGATAAGTAATAACTGATGAGTGTGTTGTCGAGGGTGACGTCGGGGAACGGCATCACCACAGCTTTTATTTTATATCAAGCCCCCACCTTTTCACTATTGCATCTCAATCGCCCCCTACTTATTTATGTTCGCATCTGTAAGCGTCCTCCCCCCCTTTCCCCTACCCAGGACTATGCCATTGTGCTAGCTGAGTTAATTTTACTTTCCAGTTCTGAATGTACATAATATATATTTACAGGAGAAGGGGGGGGGGGGTCATGGCGATTCATCTTTTAAAATTTTCATTTGTATATCAAGGGCTAAAATTCAGGGCGGGTGTATTTCTCAGATCTGGTAGGAAGTCTCAACCTGCGGAAAGTTCAAAAATTTTCGATGAAAACGCAAAAATCCGCTGTTTTTACTTTTATGTAATGTTTCCAATATTATTATTATCAAAACAGGTAAAAAACACATTTTGGTTATAAAGTATATAGATAGTCAAATAATAAATGTTACTGTTGTTTTCCCTTCCAAAAAAATTGCAATCTTCTCCATATACTATAAAGCTTGGTAGGGAGCCTCCCCTGCACTTAAAAATGCGAATTTTAACCCTTCTATGCAAATGTATATATTTCTTGATTGATTAATATCATTAAGAGATTAATAATAAACATTGAAGTTTAAGTATTATTCTATTTTTGCTTCTATTTCTTTAAATCGTCGTTATGGTAAAAAGGGAAAATTAAGTGCAAAATTGATCTATATTATAGGCCCGCAATTATATTAAGTATATATATTAGAACCATAACACTTGCGTTTTTCCGAAATAATTGCATTTTTTACTCAGATAACATCGAAAACCTGAACCTCCAGGCAATTTATTTGGAGCCCTTTATATTAGAAGTTCAGCAGATATAATATATTTCATTTGAATAAATTTTAATTGCAATTTCTGTGCGAAATATTCACTAAATAATGGTTGCATCATTAATTTGCTAAGTAAAATTGAGTCAGCAGATAATTTGATGAAAATAGTTTTAAAAACACTCGATATGAATGAAAGTAACATCGTTTGCACTCTCATACAAAGAAGCATGCAGCTTAGGAAGAAAGACCCACCTGGAAACGGGCCATCAAAGGTGAAGCTCATCCATGTGGAAATGAGCCATCAGGGACTTAGGGACCACAGGCCAGCAAAAGAAAGGAGGTAGATTGACAGCGGCCGCATTCAAGTGATGCCCCTTCTTGTACGTCCAAGCTTTGTGGTTCCGCAAAAAGGGGAAAAGTACTCTTGAGGGAAGACTATGCGTTGTAAGAAAGCCCAATGTTCTGGCTAGTTTTCCTCAGGCTGGTCGGTTAGGGCCACGAAAAGCCAACCCGAGCTCAGCTCGTTTGAAACGGTTTGCTGGTTAAATAGTCCTTATTTTTTATTCCAGGTGCTTAATTTTTTTTTGTTAAACTAAGAGGTACCCATGCACTCTATTTGTTTTGCTCTGTTTTGTATTCTTCACAAGAATCAAACTTCTTTCATTTCAACTACTTAATTGAACCTCAAATTTGGTTTGCTCGGGTCCGGTACTATCGCGGCTTTCGGACAGACACAAAACAGCGGCAATTGACAGGACCAAAAATGGCGGACACATTAACATCATCGCATTTTTACTACAAATTTCAGTGCTTTCTCCACTGGTGAATAAATAAGTAACTCTTGTTTTTTAAATTTTTTTGAAAAGTTATAAGTAAATTGATGTGTTATATATTTTGACAAAAAGAAAAGGTTCATGGATTTTGATAAAATGCTTTAAACTACAACACCCAATTCAGTTAAAATTAACTTGTACCCACCCACATGACAGCTCTCAATTCGCTATTTCCTGCAATTGTATGAAAAAGAGAATCGAGCTACACCTAAAAAAAAATTTAAATATTAGTAAGAGAAGTCGAATCAAGACACAAGCATTTGTACAAAATGCAATGGTGCCCAATAACTGGGTACCATTTAAGACCACAGAAAAATAAACCACACAAGTTCCCTCATTTTGCTTTTAAAAAAGAAAAGAAAAAGGTATAAAATTTGAAAAATGGACTTTTAAGGACTCAAGGGGAAAATTTTTTATGAATAAACAAAAATCGGGAATTTTCGAAAAAGAGCCGAATTTCGGGATTTCAAATTTAGGATTCGATACTATTTATTAAATTTAGTTTCAAAGTAAATAAATATTTTTTGCATGAAAATTGTTACTAAATCATCTACATTCTAAATAATTATCAATAAAGGGGGGGGGGGGTAATACTCCAAAGATGCATATTGTTGACATCAAACTCAATAAAAGAGATACATTTAACTAATATGTAGGAAAAAAAACCTTTCAGCTTTTTTTCCGTTTGGCCAATCACATGAATGATTATCGCTTCTTTATACTGTTAAAGGTAAAAGAATGATTTTTTTTATTATAATTTTTCTTACACCTTACACTATAATAAGCGGCTAGTTGCCAACTCTCCCGATCGCTTTTTAGCTGATCTTTCGCTAAACAGTTTGTTCTCCCATTGTTTTTTTTAAAATCAAATAAAACATATACAGGGTGCTTCAAAAAAATGTATACACACTTTGAACTTCCATAGAAAATTTATTTACCGTTCTACAAAGTTAAATTTCAGGAAAATAGAAAGCTGAAAGTCCAATGTAAATGAAACATAAATAACAAATGTTAATACTGTTCAAATTGGTGACCTGCAGCATCAATACAATTCTGAGTACGAGTCACCACTGATTCTGTACATCGTATCAAAACGTCCAATGAGATTTCTCTACACACTGCTTGAATCTCATTCCAAAGAATGTCTAGGTTACGTGGTTTACGTTTGTACACCTCATCTTTTACTGTGCCCCACAAGAAGAAGTAGCTGTTCGAGGCCGACCTGAATGACCTTTATGCACATCACACACTGTTCCATGAACTTCGAATTTGTCTCGTATGCGTGTAATTGTTAATCTTGAAGGTGGTTCTGTATCATACTCCCTTCTCCACTGTCTTTGAACTTCATTTACATTCTCAAACTTCCAGTACCACTTAATAACCTGCTTACGTTCTTCAAAACTCAAACGTACGTCCCCCATGTTGATATTACAAATTCCAACTGATAATAAAACATAGAGGGAGGATTATGCTGGCACCTGGCGAAGAAATATAACATTAGCCTTGTAGAGCGGGAAAACTACAATAGTTTAAAGTGTGTATACATTTTTTTAAAGTGTGTATACATTTTTTTGAAGCACCCTGTATATATCTAAAAAATTAATTTGTTTTAAAGTAATGTTTTAATATTTAGTAAATTTTTATCAAGCAATTTGGCTTCGCGATCGTTCGCTGTGGGGTTTGTTGTGTGGGAGATGATGGATATTTGCTGCGTTAATCAAAATTTGTATCTCGTGAAATTTCTTAATTTGCAGTTAATTGAAGGAATCAACCTCTTCTTAAACCTATACACCGTAGTTGCCAAATGCTCCGTTTTCCCCTAGTTTTTCTGTTTTTTTTTTTTTTTGTGAACTTCAAAAATTCGATTTTTTGCAAAAAGATCCGATTTTTCAAGCTGATGTACAAGCATTTTTATCTAAAGGGATTGTACTACAAAACAAGAAAATTTTTGAAGAAACTTTTTAAAAAGACATGTATTAATTTACATGAATTTTCATAACTTATAACGCGAAAATGTAAAAGCCTATTTTTCGAAAACTTGCTAACATCTAGCATGTGCTTCGCCGAAAATTGTACGCAGCTTGTCTATCTTTTTACATCCTGTAAATATATCGATTATTTAAAAAGTTGTTTTAGTATTTGCAGCCTGTAGTCTGCTTGTTTTATTTTTTATTTGAAAATATTGTTCAATTTTTGAAACTTTATTTTAGTTAAATTTTGGTAGTTACTATTTGAGGGTAATGTACAAAGTTTTAAGTGAATGAGCTCCATTTTTTATTTGTATGTTGTTTCCAAAATGAAATATTTTTCTCAAGTTGAAAAAGTTTTTTCAGAATTTTTCTAAGCTCTTCTAAATAATTAAAAAAAAAAAAAAATATGTCAGAGATAAAAATTTAAGTAAGCCTAAATTGAGATGCTAGCAACATAAGTTAAGTAAAATGAAAAAAAAATCTAAATTAAACACAAATTCTCAAGACAAAGTGCAGCGTTTTCTTCAACAATTTTTTTTATTTAAATTGTTTTGCCTTTCACATGTATTTTATAGCATTAACAATTTTTGATAATTTTTCACTTGCTTATATATGATTAATACTTGTGCTGTGTGCTTCTTATTACTAGCTCCAATAATTATTTAACTCCCTGACTGTATTGGACATTAGAAAAGCAACAAGACAAAGAGAGCTCCATAAAAGTGTTTGTGTTGTGTTCCTAATAAAAATGCGATATTAAATCAATTTCCTCTTTCAATAATGCTTCCTTTTGAAATAAACATAACAGCTTGTATATTGTGAAAAATTTGTGAGGTCCTTAAAATTTTTTGTAGGTCCTTAAAAAGTCCTTAGAAAGTCCTTATTTTTGGTTTTGCCAAAAGCGTACGAACCCTGCAACTGTTTTATCACATATTAAATGAAGTTTCAGACTTGTTTGCCATTAAGTATCATTAAGAAATGGTTATCTGTAGAAAAAAATCTACACTGCAAAAATTTCGGTCATCTGTTCATTTACCTTTATATCATTGTATTTGAGGTGATGTTTAAAACAAACTTATTGGCATATGGGCAATAATCAAGGAATTTTGTACTTTTACAAAAATACAAAAATTGAAATTAAGAAGGAAAAATAAGTTTTGATGCACAATATAATTTGAACTACAATGTTTAAACAGCATTTAAAAAAAAAAAAAAAAAAAAAAAAAAAAAGATTTTTTTTCATGAATTATGCTGTAAGAATATTTTACTTATTTTCTGTCGTAATTTGATGATTACAAAGGAGGTTGCATATATTGTAATTATATAGTTCAAAATGAAAACAAATTGACCAATATAAGTATTTAATAGTGTGAAAACAATTCATTAGCTCCCTGATTAATCACTAATAACTTAAATATTCAAATAATTATAATATCTACTAATTTAAATATTCAATTATTGTACTGCCAAATGCTCTTATATGCAGTCTGAATCTTCACATGTTCTAAAACATGTATGTTTTGTCTTTTAGATTCAGTGGAATAACTGAAGAGAATCTAAAGAATGTTCGAACCACATTGCACGATGTTCAAGCAGTTTTGTTGTGTATATTTAATGACAAAACTATACTGATTGGGCACAGTCTTGAAAGTGACTTTAAAGCTTTAAAAGTATGATTTTTATTGAATTGTTAAATGTTACTATGTACTATTTTTGTTTCTTACTATTAAAATTTATTTATTTATTTTTAATTTTGTAACAGTTATTTCTTACCTAAACTTGTTGATGCATTGTATTCAGATATTTATCTATTAAATTTACTTTACAATGAAACCAAGCTTTATTTTTTTTCTTTATATTAATAGGATTAAGAGGGTGGTAACTGCTTTTAAAATGAAATAAAAAACATTGCTTTAAAATCTTTACTTTTTACAGAATAAAATTCTCAAAAATCTTTGGTATTTAAGTAGCAAAAAAAAGTCTGAGAACAATAAAATCTACACAAGAATTTATGAGATGCCCATTTTCTTAGTGTTTTGGTTTCAGAATATACTAGCTTTAATTTTTGATTTATAATGTGTCAGCAAGAAATATGCTCACACATGAAATGCTCCATTATCAGATTGGAAGATATGCATATGTAATAGACAAAGGATCTGGGCAAATCCATTGCTAACTCAGGTACACACCTTTCAAATGCTGTTCCATTTGTAAAGAAGGGGAGAAAAACTTGCAAACCTTTATATATATATATATGTATATATATAATAATAAAAAAATTCTTGATATTTTAAATTTAATTTTATTTTTATTCATTTATATATTAATTTTGTAGTTAAACCAATAAAAAATGTGTTATTCAGAATTCAAAGCATTATAGCAGAATACTCGAAAAACCATTTAATAGAAAAAAATAACACTTGATACTTAAAATAGTTTAATTATTAGATTTTAATTTTTTTTTATTGAAATGAAAGAATGAGATTTTTGAGATAAACATATTAAAAATGAGTAATTTTAAGAAATAAAAATTTCGGAACAACAAATATGCTTCTTCTGCAATCACAAGATACTAGGGATTCAATATATATTTTTATGATGTTTCTCGGTTAGTTTTAGAATTTTTCCAACACCATCTGGAGCATCCTTACCAATAATCTGCAATCTTGTGTCACTGAGGTAGATTTGTGATTGAATGAGAGAGATATCATTCCATTGCAAATGTAAAAATATGCTTAAAAAACATTTAAAAAGGGAAATGTTAATAGTGATGCACAAAGAAAAAAATTAATTTTTTTGGTGGACTTTAAATTTGATTTTTGATCAAATTTTTATTCTGTCACATCTAAATTTCCCATGTGCAAAAATATATATCTGTACAGTGTACACAATAAAGCCACTCGATCGTGGACATCGGCGGGACAGAAATATTAGTGCATAATAGTAAGGTGTCTACAAAGTAAGGCGTTTTTCTGGCTTTTGATTGTTTAAATTATCTCTAAATACAGCCATATTTTGAACCAAAGAGTGTGATGCAGACACTCATCATTAACAGCCATTCTAAGAATACTTTATTACTAACAGTTTTTACTGTTAATTGTGCTTTGTACAAGCTGTTACCCTATTAAAAATTAAGATTTTAATTGTTCTTCTCTCTATCTGGGCACTGTTAGACATGCAATTATATTTTTGACTTTTTGTCAACTAAGTTCATCCAGAATTGTTCTTCTGTTCACAATTTAGATTTTTGAGAATCCTACCACATTTTGAAAAATTCAACTTCTATTGTCAATGACTTAGCTAGTTCTCCTCCTTTTCATGAACTTAAGAAATCGTTTATTTATTTTTTTTTTTTTGAGTTTTGCTTCTTTTGATGTTATAATTCTGGTGCAGCTTGGGGGGGGGGGGGCTGGGCTGGGGGTTCCTTGGCTTTTCTTCCCGTGATTTAAGTTATAGTGTAGCACTTCTTTTTCATTGCCCAAGTATTTATGGTTTGGTCTGGTTCAGGTTCATTTGTTCACTTTCCCGATTGGGTATTGTAGACCTTTTTCATATTTTTACTGATGAAGGCGCTTGTGTGTCAGCCTCAAAACAATTGTATGCATGTTTTATCTTTTTATATATTTTTACTTTTTATACACTATTTTGTTACACTTGATATAGTAAAGCCGTTTTCAACTCTATATTGAATAAAACCCTTATTAATTTTTCTTTTGAAAAATTCAGGTTTTATTTCAATTAAATTTTAAATATGCTGAAACATCTAAATATATGAAGTAAATGTTGTTAGTATCTTTTAATTTAGACATTTTTGACCTAATTTAGATAAGCAAATTTCTTTTCTCTATAGCTAATTTCTTTATTATTTTTCCTTTAGCTGTTTCATAATATAGTTATAGATACATCTGTTGTATTTCCACATAAAAATGGGCTTCCTTTCAAGAGAGCATTACGAACTTTAATGGCAGAAAAACTCAATAAAATAATCCAAAATGATGGTAAGAATTTATAGCATCTTTCTATTTCTTACTGAAAAATTCTTTATTTATATTTATTTATTTGTTCGCAGTTTTTGGTATAATAGTATTTAATACATTGAAGCAGTTCTTTCTGTTGTACTGAATTCATACTTTTTGTGCACAAAAAAGGTGTTCAGTTTATTGAAGTGTTATGTCAACTGCTTTCTCTTAAATGCTATCTAAATGCATGGAGTATAGTCTCTCCCCTGTTCCCCTTTCTTAAATAGATAGCAATTGAACTTTAAGAAATTATCTCATTTTTTGATGAAATATTTTCTACAATCACAAATACTGAACTAAAGCTTTCTGAAAGTACTTTTACTTCAGTATTTATACTTGCATTGTAAGAGTAGTTCTGCTTTAAATAATTTTGATATGAAGTTGTTTAAAACTGATAACTATCCTTTATTTAATACTTTTAAGATTTAATCATACGAGGTGTGATTGGAAAGTTTTAAGAATGGGCTTGTAATTTCACAATGGCGGTACTTACATGCTACTGTGGTGCATCTCTTTCAAAATAGTCCCCTTCTGACTGAACACACCAACTCCAACAGTGTTTCCACTTTTAGAAACATTTCTGGAAAATTTTTTTCTCGGTTGTGTTGAGGAAGCTCGCCGAACAGTGAACATTTCAGTTTAATAAACAGGTAGGAGTCCGCAGGGGCTATATCAGGGGAATAGCGCGATTGTGGAAGCACAGGAATGGAAAATTTGGTCAAAAATTCTTCTACCTGTTTCCTAAACTGAAATTTTCACTGAAAGGGAAGCAATTTGACTCTATTGAAGACATCCAGGCGAATCCGGCAAGCATCCTCAACACACCCGAGAGAAAAAATTTCCAGAAATATTTCTGGAACGGAAATACCGTTGGAGTCTATGTGTTCAGTCAGAAGCTGACTATTTTGAAGGAGAAGCATCACAGTAGCATGTAAGTACCGCCATTGTGAAATTACAAGCCCATTTTTAAAACTTTCCAATCACACCTCGTATATTTACTTGTTTTATGGGGATAAAACTGATTTAAATACTTCTTTGTGTATTAGTATTAAAATGTGACTTTGCCATTATTGAAGTTATTAGTAAAAAGTATTTAGTAAATTTGGTGTCAAAGAGATGATGTTCTTCTTTAATAATTCAAATAAAAACATGTTTGACGGGAAAGAACTTTTTTTGATTTATTCATTTGTAGTATTATTATCAACATTTGAAAAAATGTTTCTAATTGCATTTATTTTCTGCACAGTTGGTGGTCACGACAGTCATGAAGATGCTGCTGCTTGTATGGAACTTATGCTTTGGAAAATTCAAGAAGATTTGAAAAGCAACAGATGATATTTTATTTCATTATTAACCAATGTTTTTGTACGCATTCTCAGGAAATTAATTCAACTTTTGTGATCACTGTAAATTTTTTTGTGCCTGGCTGTATTTAATTATTTATTTTTTTCCAAATCTCACTGTGAATTATTCTCTCATTATTCTTCTTTCCACTAGCTTAACCCTCTAATTCCCAACTCCACCTCCAGGCGGACGATGATAGCAAAACTTTAGCATTAGAGGGTTAATAAAATATTGTACCAGAAAAGGGCTTTCCATTTTTGCAATACTGGTTTTTCTTGCTCAGTACCAGAAAAGTGTTTTGAATGTATTTTTTGCACTAAAAAACTATGTGTTAATTTAAGCGTATTTATCTTAATTAAAATACATGTAATTGCATCTGTAAATATTTCATGATTGTATTGTGTAAAATAGGACAAAGTTGCCCCCAGAATAGACAAAAGTTTTTTTAAATGCTCAAAAGTACTTTTTCTCACAAATTACTGTTTATAGAATTTAAAGATGGAATTCCTAAACAGAATTCTTAAACACTAACTCATTCACTATGTTCTTTTTTATCCTCGGAAGAGGAAACATTTACTTAATTTGTAAAATATTCATGACTTCTTTCCATGTTATTGTTTTCTTTATTTTTCAAATGAGCCGAACAAATATATATGTATTTTGTTGTGGAATAATTTTTACCTTCAACCACAAGAATATGTGCATTATTTATAACAAAGACATTTTGTCATCAGAAGACTGTTTGAAACATCAACACTATCAGTTTTTTGTCTTCTGAATTGACATTTACTCAGGACTTAATACTATATAGATTTTAGAGAAATTTCCACTTCTAGGTGAAAGGAGGGATTCTTTTTTAAATCCTGATGTACTAAAAAAATGTATCTGGTACAAATGCTGTATCACCCTACGACTCAAAATATTACGGTTTTGTGTAAGAGTTATTTTTGTGACGTTCTAGAAAAGTCATATGTGATTTAATTACGTGTTATTTTTTGACGAATTTCAAATGCTGCTTTGCTAGTTACGGTTATTTATAAGCGAAGTTGTGTTTTAGTTTATGAATTTATTAGTAGCACAACTATATTTATGACTTCTGTGAATGACATAAGGTATTGATATTTTGTTGGGAAGAGTATTTATTTATATACCTTAAAATACACAATACCTATTTTAGTTTGTGTATTTTATGTAAAGTTTTGACTTCACCTAATAATATCGCCAAGATATCATTTCATGCTTTTTATTGCATACATTTACTTACATTATGAATTGCTATTGAAATCAATACCATTTTTGCTGAAAAATAAAATTTCCAGTTGAGAAAAATTAAATTTTAACAGTTGACTTTATTCTACCTTATTTATTGTTTTTACTTATTGTGGAGCATTATCTATAGCTTGTAACATAATTAAATAGTTAACATAAAGTGATGACTAACCAATCCCAGTGTTTCTATTTTGCATAAGTTGCAAGTAGTTGTCAATTTAAGATCTCCTCTTTTTCTACTAATTGATTGCAAATCGATTCAGCCACATTGTAATCTCAATATAAAATCTGAGCAATATTTTGGTGCTGCAAAATCAAACAAAAAACTTGTCAGCAAAGTGTGCTCGTATGAAATGATCTTCCAATGTACCACAAATACTGCTTAAAGTGATGACTAACCATAGGTAAAAATTAAAATTTGAAAAGTTGGTGTATATTTTGTTCATAAAATGTACACAATTGAAAAGATTTAAAGTCAATTTATATAAATGTTAAAGGTTCTGTGTTGATTTGGGTAAAGAGTTTGAAAATGGTAGTAATGCTGCAACCTTTTCTGTACTTTAACCATACAAGATAGTCTTTCCACTAGTGTGTTAATTTGCTGGTACGTGATAGAATAAAATGGTTTTAAGTAATATCAAATTTTCTCTGAGATGCAATTTGTTTCAATGTCATCATGCCCATTTAATGAAATACTTTACTGTACAGAAACATGTTTTATGAAAATATGTTTTCTTTGATACTTGTGTGGTTTTTTAATTGTAAGAAATGGATCTGTTTAAAAAAGAGTTTTGATTTGTCAGTGTACTGCTCATGAGAAGGAAAAAAATCTTTTGAGCTGTTAGTATACAGCAGAGTCCCAATTATCCATTAATGTAGAACAAGCTCTCTTTGAAGAAGTCGAAAACTTGGACAATAAATTTCCAAAAACCAACCCAAAATCGTCTCTAATTTTAGCAGATAAAATGTAAAGTTATCCAAATTTTAATATTTATATTTGAAGTACCTATCTATCAATTATATCAAAATACCAGGGCATTAATTTACTCACTTAAAATAGTTGTTGATGATCTTTTGTTTGTGGGGATAATGAACTTCTTTGCTGCAATATTAGGCCATTTTGTTAGTGTCATCAGAATTGCAGTTATAAGGTTTTCTTGATGTTCAGTGTACTTAATAGACAGAGAACTGACAATAATGAAAGTTGTAAAATTTTTCTTTCAGAACTGGTTTTCTTGTCAGAATGAAAAAAAAGGAATTTTTTTTTTCTGTAACTCTTGTTACAGCTGGACTCGGATAAATAGGAATTCTTCTGTAATTGGGATTCATGTTCCCTTATAAAGGCTTTTATTTTTTGAGTTATTTTCTGCAGTATTTATGCCTGTAATGTTAAAGTATTATTATTTTTTTAAAGTTATTAAAGAAAACATGTTTTCCATAAGATTGGGAGGTTGCAATATTATCAGTTACACCTAAAATATGAGTGTTAATGTTTATTGATAATTATTTTCAATCACTTTTCTGTTATGCATGTATCCATGTGCTAATTATACCAGATCATAAATCACATATTGAAGTTTTGTTGCGAATCATTGCATAAGGCAATGTTACTTTCATCAGCTGTAGTTTAATTGAAACATGTATTAAATTTGCTTCTAAATGCAAATGTATAATGACTAGTGTTGTTCTTGTTTACATGTGGTTGTGTAACAATCTGTGTTTGTATCTCCAGATTGTAAATTTGATAACTGAAAGTAATTCTTAGAGAGAAAATTTGATTTTATATTTTAAGCTTAGGTAATTTACTTTTAGTTTGTGAATGTAACTTCTGAATAAACTTTTTATGTGTGTAACTTTTGCACATATTGTATTGCTTTATGCATATAACTTCCACATAAATTATTTCATTATTTTCATGTAAGTTTTTAAAAATGTTTTGGTGAGTGTGTAACTTTGAGATTGTATTTTGAAAATTAATTTATTATGGTTGTATGTTGCAATATTGTGAATTGCATTAAACTGATTTTTGTTTGGTTAGAATGTTTGTCAGTGTGTGTAACTTTTTGTAAAATAAGTAATACAGTATTTTTTTTCTTTCAAAATAAGTACCTTTTTTTGAGATTTTTTTTTTTTTTTTGAGGGGTTTGAAATATACATTAAAACCTCTTTATAGCTGACATCAATGGAACAAAAATATTTGTCCATAATGAAGAGGTTGTCTGTCCGTAAAAGAGGGGTTTTTAATTTTTTAAACTATTTCTCAATACAAATATATTTACATTATACACTTTTGCATCTAGATAACTTTTCAGTTCATTAATTTTTTTAAGTGCATAAAATTGTTTTGTTTTGAGATGCATTTACTTTGTTTACATCCAACATCATATTCATCAGTAATATGTAAGAGCAGTAATCAGTAATAATATCAGTACACCTATTTTATAATAACTATTAATTATTATGTCTTTGAGAAAAATATTACTTCTCTTTTATTCGGACTGAAGAGAATGAAACAAACGCTTAACATTGAGAGCCTTGTACTTGGTGTTAAGTCCAAGCTGTTATTCTATTTAAAAAAAATATTTTTAAATGATATTCCAAAGGGGCATAATATATCGGTAGTCTGAAACGAAATAAGGCAATGACAAGTAAAAAAGAAACTTAATATATTTTTTTTGTTAACAGATGATGAAGAATAAAATTTTTAAGTAATGTTTAAATTTACTTTACTTTTTTCACTGCACTAACTTTGACTTCTCAATATTCATTTATTTAATTCTTCAATGTTTCTTTATTGCTGTTGAAATAGTGTATGTAATCAGAGTTCTATCAAGGTAATTTATTTTCAAAATAGTGTACATATCTGTAATTGAGAGTCCATTAGAGAGAGGTTTTAACTCCTTGAAGCATGAGTTTTTTTCGGAAAAACTGGTAAAAAATGAGTTTTTTTTTTTACCGGCAAATTTGCACGGGCATGTGCAAATTTGCCAGTAACTTTTGCGTGTGTCAGAACGGGCAAATGCGTTAAGGGGTTAATACATTAGACTTGATGCATTACTTCCGAAGAATTAAAAGCTGTGTCTGTTAGGTGGGGTTTTACTGCACTACTTCATGAATAGAAAGTTTATCTAAAATTGCTGATGCAGTTTGTCACAAATAAAAAAATCTGCATGTCAGCGCTAAGGTTATTCTTTGTGGAATTTGAAACAGAGTTCTCTTTGGCATTCTACTCATCACCACTTTCTTCAGCTAGTTTATTCTTTCTCACAACTTCTACACAAAATATTAGTTTTTATACTTATTTTACTTTTGTGAAGTGCAGATTATCTGAATTGCAATTAGATGATTACACTAATTTTATCCTCCTACATACATTGTCCTCTGAATTATTGCACTATTAAATACAATTGCTTTTGGATTCTCAAGTATTGTAGTATAAACAAAATGTTTTAAAATATTGCCTTGTGTTTAAAATAACCAAAATACTAAATAGCAAATATATGTATAACTTCAGGTATAAGATTTTATTTTTCTTAAGTACAACTATAACGACCATAGAGGGTGTTAAACACAATTTTGAATATCCATCAAAAACTTCAGTCCAGTTTAAAGTAGTTCATTTCTTTCTACAAATTCTGCAGGTTATAATATTGTACGCTAATTTTGGAAGTTTAATTACTACATAAACAACTGTCAGTACAGTGAATACAACAGCGACAGTAAGGAGGACAGACATCCATAAATCGGAATTCATATCTGAAAGAGAAATCAATGTTTTCGAATTTGAAAAACTAGGAAGTTTTACTGAAATCTTAATTTTAGATTAATCATAAATTTCATTCATTGTAAATTTATGTCGGATTGTAATTAATAGGCAACGTACAGAAAATAAAGTTGATTATTTAGATTCATTTTTGGTTTTAATTTGTTTACGCTAATTTTGTTACCCTACCTCGCTATTCATTGAAGTTAAATAATGGTATTGAAGTACAGATTTCCTAAAGTGTCGCATGCGCGTCTTCGGGTTTTCACGAGACCCTTTTTTCAATGCTGAAAACGTCCAGCTCTAAGCAGTAGAGAACTCAAAATGAGGCCGTCATTTTTTTATGACAATTTATTGTGTTCAAATTAGTCTAAATATCAAATTTGGTCATTGTAGGTACTTTAAACGTCGAGGTTAATGAAGTGATGAAAAGGAGCGCAAGATGCCTTTTGATAAAGTAGTTTCTACTTGTTATACACAAATTTTCAATAATTCCTTTGCGAAATCCTGTAGTTAAGTTAAATCTGCTAACTTTCACTAAACTATTTAACACGTTCATCGGGGCAAAGACGCGTCTTTGCCTTACATTCTACACTAAGAGCTGCCCTAGTGCTCAGACTAAAACAAAACGCAAATTCGTTTAAGATTTATTTATTTTATACTTCATAAGTGACCGTTCATAAATGATGTCACGCTTTTTCCCGATATATTTGACCCCCTCCCCCCTTTGTCACAAAATGTTACACCTCAACTGACCCCTACCCCCTTTGTCACATGTCACGCTGCGTTGCATAAGCATGATGTCACACTTCTTGTTACCCTCTCCCCTTGTCACAATTCCACTAACCCCCCTCCCCTGGAAGCGTGACATTATTTATGAATGATCCCTAAAAACTAATCACTTTTGATAAATAACTTCTTATATGATGTACAGGTAGTTATTATTAAAGTTAAAATGTTTAAACTTACGTAGGGTTTGTTCTAATAGATATACATAATCGAAACTTACGTTATATCGACTATGGGAGCAAAAAATATATATAATAAGGAAAGAATAGTTCTCAAAATTTTACCTCCCAAGTGAAGGCCTCTCTATGAATTGCAATTGATAAATTAACCCTTCGCGCTACTGTTGAACACGCTATAAAACTTTGAACGTATGGCTGATGCAAATAGAATGCACATGGAAGAAATTCTGTGAAAAAAAGGAGGTTTTTGGATCTATTTTTTTTTCTTATGAACCTGCTGGGAAAAATTTTAACTACTGTATTTTCTTCATGAAGATATTTTTTTCCAATGGTCATCATGTTTCCATAGCATACTTCTATTACAATGAGCTCTACTCAAGTCTAAACACGGTAACTTTAATTATAACTACCCTGCATAAAAGTAAATAAATAAGACCATGATCACGCTGCAACAGTGTAAGAAAACATTGTGCACAATTAAACTAGTTATCTCGTCCTAGCGAACTATGAAGAATCTTGGAAACGAGATATCTCATCCAACGCCATGAAAGTGTTATAATAGTGTTGAAAGGAGGCATAACATTATTTGGTGTTTCTAAAAGAAAAGTATGATGGCATGTAATTTTCTCAATGTTCTGTATGTTCTTGGCATAGAAAACTTCATAATCTCGACAAAAATTTTAACACGAAAAGGGTTTTTTTTTAAATTTTATTCTGAACTAAATTGTACAAAAAATTGGTATACAACAGTGGCATTCGATGCTGATAATAAATTTAAAATTAAAATTGTTGATTGTTATTTTAAATTTTAATATTATTTTAGTGCAACGAACAGTACCCTTAACAACAAAAATTACAAAGCATATTATGGAGTTTTATTATTCTTGATAACTTTGCACATGTCATGTGTTTCTAATGTAAATAGTGTTTAAATAAAAATAGTGTTTCGTTTTATTTTTTCGAGATTACACCATTCTCTTGATGAGATTTTAGAAAATAAATTTTGAAATCAGTAAAAAACTTAAATTGCTCACTTTTTACAAAAGTTCCATAAAATTCTTCTAAATTTTTTTCTGCCTTCTTCATGCCTTGTCTTACCTGCTTATCAAAACTCGAATCGCTTTCTGAAAAATTCTCAATATGATTCATTAAAAATAATGACCGATTAATGTATGTGAGTAATAAAATAAACCAATATATATAATACATTTTAAAAAATTTAATGCATTTGAATTTCATTTTCAGAAATGGCAGAGTAAAGATTTAATACTCTCTTCACCGAATGATTTGAAGTGAAATTAAAATGGGGCTAAGGAGAGATTTATAAAGCAACAACAGCTATCAAATGTAACATCCAATCTCATAAATAATTCGGATTCAAACTCCTGAAAAGGCATGATTGTTATTGGTCGGCGCAGCACCTCTTTCGACATTTTCCTAGTGGTTGGGTTCTCACTTAAAGCCGTAATCTCTGCTCCAGCAATCTAGAAGAGAATCTCTGTAATCGGCCTGCTTCAGCAAAAACCAGGCACGAATACATGATTTTGTTCAGAAGGATAATGATGCAATTTCTTAGTGATTTTACCCATTTCGAGGATAATGTGTTCGAAAGGGGGAACGTTACAATTTTTCATTCATTATTCATATGATATTTAACAATACGTGTTTGTCAGGAAAGGGACGGGCAATTGCCCCATTGCCTCCCCCTGCCAGGCCCGGACTGGCCAGGTCGGCTGGTCGGGGATCGCCGAGGGCCCCCGTACTAGGGGGCCCCCAAACGGGGAGGGGAACAAAATAATTTTCTATCCTAACTTTTTTTACAGTTCTTTAATTTCTTCATAACTATTTGCATCTTCTTCATTACATTTTTTCCCAGGATGCTTCACTCTAGCAATCTTACAAATGTTTTAAGACTTTTACACATAATAGTGGTCGATGGCGCAATTGGACTTGCTTTGCATGAGCTTGTAAAATCAAAACTAGCTAGATAGGGCACTTCAACATGAAATATTATTGCTTGCTCATTTGTCGGACCTGCTAACGTGAACGGATTTGATAACGTAGCGGCCTAGAAATCAATTTCAAGGAGAGAAACAACGATCAGTGGGCGGACCTAGCGGCCGCCAACCAAGGGGGCCCTGAATTAAAAAGGGGGCCCCTTCATTATTTCAAATTTCCTTCCCCCATACTGTAGACCACATGGATACAGGTAGGGACTCGCAATAAATGATGTTTCATGCAAATTGTACAGAATAGGAATTGGATGAAAAAATGAGCAATTCAAATACTGGGCACTCACTCACATTAACGTTTTCAAGAATATTTTTAAGGGGGCCTCATATTTATTTTACTGCCAGGGGTCCCCAAACTCATTGCGCTCTTGACGAAGATTTTATTTCTACTTATTAACTCATTGCATGACTTCTATTTTAAAGGCCAATTTGGTTTTATAAAGTAGTAAAAAATTCTCTTTTTAGTTTTTGCCTTTTGCAATATATAAGGATGAGCGTTAAAAACTACATTTTTCTTTAAAACAGCTTTAAAAAAAAGGCGAATCTTATTTGTTATACTTTGTAAAACACGGTATTTATGTATGAATAGATAGACAATATCATGGACAGGACAGGTTATACCACAAGTTGACTGAGGTACAATGAGAAAGTAATTTTCCAAGGATGCTAGGCAGTGCCGGACCTAAGGGGGAGGGAACAAGTGGGGCACATGCTCCGGCTTGGGGGGGGGCGGACATATTCAACTGTGATGCACACAAGAAATAAGAAGAAGCAAAACAATACAATAAAAAAGAAAAATATATTTATTTTTGAAAATATAACTTTTGCAAAGAGGGAACTAAAATCTTAGTTCGGCGCTCCGATTTGCTGATTGATCGGCTATTTTGCTAACGATTAAAACCGATTAATAGAATCATTTATTTGTATAAACTGTTGAAAGACCTGGGGAGGCAGTTTTAAGGAGCAGCAAATTTCGCATGCCAAAATAAAAATAAAAATTAAATTTCAAGAAGTCAAGGTTTTTCCCCCCTTGTAATAGTGAAATATAAATCATGCTATGCTCAAACAACGTAATAATTTTTCTTTTACAAATTTTTAAAGCATCCGTTCGGGAAAAGGCGGGAAAGGGAAGTGTCGTTTCAAAAGGCAGACACGTGTCTCTTCGACATGAGCATTAGTTAGTAAGAAGGCGTGGGGAGGGGGGGGGGGGCGAATTATTAAAAAAATGCTCATTTTATTCTGCATTCAATTGGCAAAAGATATAATTTAAAAATGGCAAAATTATTGGGATACTGCAACCACTAGAGAAATGGTTTATATTATCTTCCCAAAAGTCATGGAAAGACTGAGAGTCCAAAATCGAAGTCCGATGGAGAAAAGTATCTTTATGCATGTCCAGTGACCACAAGATACCACATGCGGATGAACAACAGCCTAACAGTCAGCCAAAACAGCCAAAATATAAGGCATGCATTAAGCCATAAGGCCGGGACAGAGCGTATTTCCCGATTAATGGATTTTATCTTCTCCGAAGAGTACGCTCTGCAAGAAGCGACCTATTCCCCCCCCCCCCCCCCATCATCAAGTGAACGATTTTGACTGTTTAGACTGACTCTTTTCTGTCCCCCTTATTTGTATGTATGTGCATGTGTTTTTTTAATTTTATCTCATTTTTATCATTTTGTTTATACCCTACTGTCTTTTATTATTTAATTTTGATGCTTTTATATCAGTTATCAGATTTATCGTATCCATAACGACTTAAATTTTACTTCATCTTGCAACCACCCACTCATATGCAACATAGTACCTCTTTGCTAAATTCATATTCTTAAGAGTTTAAGTCCCTCTCTGTGTTGTCCCTCTACTACCCTACGCTGGTGAAGTCATTGCATGACAAGAACAGTTCAGAGTAGCCAGAGGCATAAATAAGTATGAGTATTTTTATGATTAAAAGCGTTTTAACTTTAAAAAGTTTTAATTTGCTTCTTTTTTCGCTATTATTTTTGCAGTCCCAAATACGTATCCTAAGATCTCAAAATACACCAGTTTTCATATACTTTTCAAAATTTTTACGGGGGACCATCCCCCGAACCCCAGCAATTGTTGATGAGTTTTTGAGCAGTGAAGCAGATGAAAATGCAGCAAAATAAGTTAATGTCATAACTGTTCTTAAAGATATATCTGTTAGAAGTTTTGACCGCAAGTCAAAACTGGCAGCAAAGAATTTGATCAGTCAACGGTTCAAATTTGAAAACTATTGCTGTTTTGATAGATTTGTTTCTAGTCACTAACCAGTTAAGTAGTTACAAAGTAATTACTCGTTCATTCGGAGCTTGGTCTAAAAACTGCTCCAGCCAGAAAAAAATAAAAGGAGTGATAAACAAGCTTGTAATTTAAATGAAATAGATGTTCATTTTATTATTATTTTTTAGTTCAAGCTAATAATATTTTTATAAATTTTAAATTGGAGCAAATCTATGTTTGATTTTTAAGATAATGTATGCTTTCAAACAAGTTATTCTTAACAAACATAATTTTGACTTTGCATTTCGCTTGCAAATCATTCAGTAGGGCAGTTTTTTAGTTTAAAATATAAATAAAAATTATATTCAAATGATTTCACACAGTATTGAAGAATAAGGCAACATTGTTCATTTAATAAATAGAAGTTTATTATTTAGTAAGTGCTCTTTGCTTACTTAATGACTTTTTCCTTTTTCATTGTATTTTATAGTTTAATACTATAATTTCTCCAGTTTCTACGTAATTGAGATGTAATAAAAATAGCTTGAGATTTCGTTGTACTAAACAGTAAGTCAAGCATAACTTTAAAACACTGTAACACTGTTTTTCTCATCTCTACTAATAATAAAGCAGCAAGTATGTGTGTGTGTGTGTGTGTGTGTGTGACTGTGTGTGTGTGTGTGTGACTGTGTGTGTGTGTGTGTGTCTGTCTGTGTCCGGCGTAGGGCCCAGACCGTCCAGCGGATTTTCATGAAATTTGGCACGAAATTAGTTTGGAACATGGGGGTGTGCACCTCGGAGAGTTTTTTCTGAAATTCGAATTTGTTCTTCTTTTTTCCAATTTATAGCCGAAAGCTTCATAAAATAGTCATTTTCTATGGGAAGTAGTTTCGCTCTGCGTGCGAAAATTCGAAGCATCTGATTTACCTAGAAAAGAAGTTATAAGCATTTTTCTCTGCAGTTCGAAATTATTTTTTCACGGTAATTAACTTTAATTTTAATTGTTACCATGCCGACTGACTATTAATCCTTTTTAGCCTACTTTCCCGTAAAAGTAAAAAAAAAAAAATAATAAAGCATGAAAGAAGGCTTAATGTATCGTGAAAATATGGTTAGAAATAAAAAAAAGTCAAAAATAAGTTAAGTAATGAAATAAAGATTGAAAAATAAAAAATTTGAAAGTAGGGTTTTGAGATGGGGGAAAAAGTGTGTCTGTCGGTCTGTCCCCCCTTAATAACTTTTGAACGAATTGTCCGATTCGAAAAATTCTTTTTGCATTCAAAAGATCTCGGCGAGAACATCTCATTTCCATATTTTACTTTTTGGTTTGAACAATTTTTCGTTCAACTTTGAACAGTTCAAAAATTTTTAACATTACCGCCTATGGGTGAAAATGAAGCAAATTATGTAAACTCTGGGTACAAGATCCATGTTCCAATGAACAAGCTTACTGGAAGAATCTCTTGGCGTGAAATATCAATTTGAAGTTTTTGTTCATTTTTGAACAGTTCAAAAAATTAACATAGCGCCTATGGGGAAATTTCAATCCTATATAAATCCTGATCTAACGCACCGATTTGCTTGGAACAAACTTTATCAGAAAGCTCTTATGACGTAGAACATGTACAGATAGAAAGTTCATCCAGAACTAACGAGCCTATTTTCCTATGTAATATTTTGATCGGGATTTTCAAGAACACTTTTGAATTAATGAATGATTAAATGAATAAGCAAAAGAATGAATAAATAAATGAGAGAATAAATACATGAATGACTGAATAAATGAACTATTGAATGAATATGTATTAACCGTTGAAAAGGTATATTTGAAGCAATTAAGAACTACAGCTAAACGAGAAAGAGAGAGAGAGAGAGAGATAGCTAGATTATAAATTCGAAGCTGGTGTATACGGGAAAGTAGGCTCGTATAGTTCTAGACGGAACTTCTTGTTGCTTTTAACGAATTAAAATTTATTTCTTGCGGTTTTTAACATTTTGAGGAGCAGCCGATTTTCAATTTATTTATTTCTTTTTTTTTGGATTTTGATTATTATTTTTTTAAAACGAATTAAAATTTATTTCCTGTGGCTCACAAGCGATTGATAGCTTTATTTTCATTTCCTTATTTTGACATATATTTTACGGGACCATTTTCCATACTGCACAGGCGTTTTTAAAAGAAATGTTATCCTTTATATCGAATTTTGTTACGTCAGCTTATTATTACTATTTGTACTTTCATTTATTTTTTTTCCCGCCAGTGAATTAGCACATATGTTATTTTCCTATTTGAGCTCGGATAAAAGGTTTATTCCGCTTTCAAAGCTTTGCTTGCTGCTGTTTGTTTCTGCAAGCTACAAAATTTCGTCTTTCTGTTTTAAGCCGGGTCCAGACGCTACGTTTTGCACAACTTTTGTCTGCGCAGTTCAACACGTTGCAGATAAAAAGTTGCGTGTAGATTGGGAAAGTGCGCAGTTTTGAATTCGGTGCGAAGTCTGTACAGTTGCAGCGATAACTGAGCTAGAAAGCATAGATGTCTTTGAACTGTGCAGACGGTACATGTAGACGGTAGCACCCTTTTCCGATTCATTTTGTTTTTCAGTTTCAATTCGTCAGGCGACAATGGCCGACTTTCGGCAATGTTCTCGGGAGTTTTTCAAAGAATTTATTGCATTATGCGAAATTTTCCCATGCATTTGGTGTGTCAAATCCAAGGAGTATAGTGACAGGGATAAAAGGGGGGAGGCTTATGAGAGTTTAGTGGAAAAATTCACAGAAATTGATGCAACCGCAAACAGAGAAACAGTTGTAAATAATTAATTCTTTGAGAAGTGTTTACCGTAAAGAATTGGCAAAAGTTAATAAATCGATTCGACCTGGGGCTGGAGACGAAATCTACAAGCCATCTCTCTGGTATTTTGATTTGTTACATTTCCTAAATGATTAGGAGACACCAAGGCAGTCTGGGAACACCATGGATGAAAATAAAGAGACTGCAGTTGTCGAACCCCCAGAACAGGCAACAAAAAACTATTTATTTTATGTAATCATTTGACCACTTTGAACGCCGGGTACTTCTGAGAGGTTCCAGTCTTTTTTTTTTACATGACACCATGCCAAAACTGACCAGAGTAGTACCTCATTCATGACGATATCGCACAAAACTGAGTGAAATATACAGATATCTCTGCCCCATGTAGACGCATAAAAAACTGCAACGTTTTCATTCAGTCTTAAGACTGCGCAGACAAAAGGTTGTACAAAACGTAGCGTCTGGACCCGTCTTTAATGTCAATAAATAATAGATAAAAATTAATTATACTAAAAATTTATTAATTCTAATTTATTATAATAATCCTTTTTGTGTGGGTACTTGAACTAAACAAAAAAATGCGTTTCCTTTCAAATATTATTTTTTTGTTTTGTTTCGTTTTTTTTCTTTCCTTTTTTAATGTGTGTGTTTTGTAAAAAAATGCTTAAATGTGTAGGATCTCTGGCAATTGCCGTATGAAGCTAATTTTTAATTATGTGGAATGCTATACATTTTAATAAAATAACATAATTTACACCTAAAAAAAGTTATCACTGTATACACAATGGCAAACCGACTGGTCTTTTCATTTTTTAACACGATCATAGCCGTGCGGGTACCGCTAGTTTATTATAAAATTGTCGCTTTTGTTTAACTACCGTACAAGACCCCAAAAAGGTAAAGAACGGTTTCCAGACACACAATTTTCAAAACTTTTCTCGGGAAGGACCTCTTTTCTAGGGGGCCCCCTTTTCAGTACCTGCCCGAGGGCCCCAGAGGGAGTCAGTCCGGGTCTGCCCCCTGCATCCGAATCTGACTGTGTTTGGCACACAAGGTACACTGTACAAGATGGTTAGTCGTTTACAAGTTACAGTAGAGCCTCTGAAACCGGCTTAATTGGGACCGATGGTAAAGCCTGTTAAGTAAAAATACGGTTAAAGCGGGGGATAGAAAAAATGGCGGTGTTATATTGCGTAATTTAAAAGAGAGTTTAGGTGTCATGATTTATTGCATTTTAGTAATAAATTTTTCCCCCAAAAGGAAATTATCTCCTGTAGTTAGCTCCCAGCATAATGTATAACAAAAAGACATAATAGACTCATCTCTTAACAGCTTACGCATCATTAATATTCGTCGTGACCACCAATGAAGATACCACCTCAGAACAACATTTCTTCTACTTTAAATCCGACACTTCCTTGCACAAATGCAAAATTAACTCGAGTTCTACGCCTTGCTTAAATGAAAATACGGTTATTATCAGGATGAACTGATGAACGAGACTCATCTCAGAAGAGGAGGTTATTCTATGCATATTTATTCCTCATTGACATACTCTCCTGCCCATTCCAGGGCACTACGATGAAGTAGGAAATGCTTGCCATAGATCTATTAGCATACAAACATTCAGTGTAGATTCGATCTCGAACGGTTTCACTCCACACTAATCAAAATAACGGAGAGAAGGTGTTGTTGTAGAATGTAGATGAGGGACATTCATTGTTTCGTTTATTGTGACTGGGAGCTTTAAATATCGATTATCATTTAACGTTCTTTCTCGGGTGTGACCCCTTTTGCCGGATCTTTATTGTGCGTTTATAGTCCTCAAAAACAAATCCCTTTTAAATCCTATTTTTCTAATCGGACATTGTTCTTGTTGAACGAGATTGTGGCATCCCAGCTTAGATTAACTGGAAAATCTTTAGTCGATATATTTTAGTGATTAAATTAACGATTTAGTGCCTGTTTAGCCACATACACTGACGATATATCTCACACATGATGATAAGCAATTTTTCAATGAAGTACAGTAAAACCTGTAAAGTTGACTACCTTTGTAAATTGCCACTTTTGTTAGGAATAGAATGAGCCCTTCACCCTCTACCCTCTACTCCCTCTATAAGTTGACCACATGTCTAAGTGGACCACTAAAGTGCTGCACCGCAAGTGGTCAACTTACACAGGTTTCACTGTATAGATAAAAACGAAATAATAATTAAACAGGTAAGGGAAATATGTTCACCGGTATCCAGAGCATCAAGTTTAGTTACACACATAAGAATAATGCAGAAAGTTATATAAATCATCAGCTGTATTTTCTGCAAATGAAAAGAAAACATATAAATAGTTAAGTTACAGTTTAATTTTGGTAACTTTCGATATTTTAATCAAAAATTTTATAAATATTTTGTTCTTATTACACGGACATTGATGCTAAAATTGCCTCACTTTTTTTTTTTTTTTTTTTTGGGGGGGGGGGAGATTTTTGTCTACATGAATACGTTTTTTCATTACATGGGAGGCATTCAATTGCCTGCATACCCGCTATGTTTATCGCTGAAATAAGCACGGATAATAGGTTTTACAATCAATTGACGCACTAGTTTTATCATTATGAAAATAAAGTTGCATCGCTCATAAATAATACTAAAATAAAAAGGTGCGTGTACTCATGTACGAAGTTGTAATTCTAAAATTATGCTTTTTAAAAATAAATATTTAATTTGGATGAATTTTTAGTTAAGTGCAATTTCTACATGCCACGGAATTGGCACGCAATATACGACGCTATGAAGTTATTTTTAAAGCTGAGTTTGTAAATTATGGAAGAGAAATATTACTGTTTAAATTTTCGACCAGTCGTCCGATTATTCTTAGTTTTTCAAATACGTTAACTCATATCATATTGCAAAGTGTATGTTGTTTTTAAATGGGCTGCGTATATTGGCTCTTAACCATTGCAGACCTAATGCGTTCCCAAAGACTAACTCTTTCAGCGGCACCACAATAAGTGTGGTACCATTGTCGTAATTGTTTTGAAACTCATTTCCCCTCAATCTAGCGGCCCCTCAGCTATAATTGACGCAACCTGCACTAGGAATTTAATTTAGCCTAGAGTATCCAAGCCAAACAGATATTGAAGGGATCTTTAACATGCTGCATAATCATACATGGCGCTGTCGATTTTTTGCATCTTGAAAATCCACCGACTTGGGCCAGGTTTGATTCTGGGACCTTGAGCGTACGAGGTCTGTGCCTTACCACTACGCCACCCTGTCGGCTTGCAAAGAATATAAAACAAATATATTTAGCGTTGAACAAGCGACTATACAATAGTGGTTCAAAATCCTGAAAAGCGCGGACAACGCAGGTTAAAATCCCGAAGGCGAGTTTCTCTGCTTGTTTCAGGAATGTTTTGCTAGAATACAAAAGTTCATGCCTTCCTTTCAACAGACTATTCTGTTGCACGCTGAAATTTTCCTCTCATCACACCAGAAGCATAACTGCAAAAACCATATTGAATTTCTGGATAGCCAATATATGTTTCAATTTTGTAGGTAGCTAGTTATGTTTGACTAAGTTTGAAGCCAAACTTTGAGAGTGCAAAAGGATCTACACATGACTGCCACCCACAGCACTAAAAAAATTAAAAAAACAAAACAAAAGACAACGGAGAAGTAAAAAATATTTATAAAAAAAAATTAATGCAAAAATATAACGTAAACTATGCTTTTTGACGTAGTCTACCTAGCATGCAGCATTAGAGTCAACATGGCAGTAAAATTTAGGAATACGGTAAACATCTGTTCATTGTACCTCAATACGGCTTGGTTATATTCCGCTCGTGTGTTGCCAACCGTTTTCACTCGACTACGGCACAGCTAAAAGGAAGGGTTATGTTTTTATTGATACTCTATGTATGTACGTATTCCACCGTAGCGTTTAAACTGTTCAACCGATTTGGATGAATGAGGTGTCAATCGAATCGTTATGATAGCCCGATGTAGAATACATTTATTCCTTTAAATTATCGTTATTTTTTTTTTTTTTTGAAAAAAATCTGCCCTGTGGAACTTCAATAAGGGACAGCAAAAGTCCCTCATTCTTGCCAGGATATTGATTTTACCGGACATCGGGTATCTGGTGATCCTTGTGTGGCGACTCCGTGCCGGATATCCGGCTCTGATGTTTCAAGCAGAAGTAAATTATATGGATTTTTTCCCCAAAGTTTCCAAATACGTAATAAGTTTTTACTTCATATATGTTTTCAAAATATGCTAACTAATTAAATTTTTAAATTCAAAATTGACATTCCGGAAAACCAGCTGGATTTTTATAAAGCGGGCGGATACCGCTGATGTCGAATACCTAGTATCTGGGCGACTTTCCCATCGGTGAGCCTGGCCTGTATTAGCAGTTTTTTAGCTACCCTCTCTAACACAGGAAAATACTTTTCTTACTCTATAAGCGGATGTTAGCAATCAGCACCTAACTTGTTTATATCTTTTTAGTTTTTCCGTAGTCGGGTTACAGTTTTTAAACTTTTAATTTCTTTTCTGATGGTGGCCAACAAGAACATTGGCGCTAATGAGTGGCGCAGGAAAGGGGGGCTCGGGCCGCCATTTTAGCAGGGTTTCAGGGGTGATCGGTCAAATTTCAAGTATATATTATTCTGGGAGCGTGGATGCAATTTACGACTGTGGGAGCGCTTTTGCATGCACCGAAGAAAGGGGGCGGGGGTGCACAAACAAGTCAAGTTAAGCCCTGGACCCTCTTTTCAAAAATTTCTAGCTACGCCGCTGTCCATAATATGAGGTATTCACCCATAAAAGAAAATGCAGTAAAAAATTGAATTGTAAATGTACTGCTGCATTAATATTGCAAAAAATTAACAGCGCAATCTATAGAAAATACCCACTATCGCTATAAGAGGATTTGAGTTTCTACGTGTTGGCGAATTTGAAATATCATGGAGCATAACAAAGTTTTTTCCAAAAAGCTCTAAATATTAGAAAGACCATAAAAATTTTATTTTCTTCTCTGTTAAAAAGACGAGGATTTAAGCTCGCCAACAAAGATTTACATCGCCAAATCAAATCTTAACAAAGTAATTTAATAAGTTTAAATAGGTGGCGCTAATTTTGTTATATTAAAAAATTCATGTTGGCGACAATTCGGAATACATGTCGGCATTTTAACTGAAAGGCACTTTCATCTCCCAAAATATCACTAACCGCCGTATTCACCGTCAACTCTAACCTCATGGTTTGACGCGAAACCGGTCTCCAACCTGAAGTTACCGCGGATTTCCTATTCACCATCAACTTTGACTACGCGCAAACAGGTTCCCGAAACCATGCCAGGTCGAGTAACTCAACCAAGCTCCAGAGCAAAGTTAAGGTTTGAGCGCATGCTCAGTACATGTAAACATTAGCAATGGCGGACTGGATGTTGCGATAATTGGAATATGTTGAGATTTTAGAGCTTTCTTCGCTTTACACGATCTTGAATTTCTGAAGAAGCCTTACAAAAAATACAACTTTAGAGTTGTTTTAATTTTATTAACTAGTATTGTTCAATGATTTCTTTGTCACTTTTGTGTGTTTCCGATAATGTTTTTCTCTCGGGAGCTATTACTTCATTAAAGATTTTGAAACTTTATCATGATTCCTAATTGAACAGAAATACCAAACAATGGGGGGTAATATATCTTTAGTATTTTTATTTAATTATTTATTTTTCTCTCTCCTTGTTGCTTTTTGATATAATTTTATTCTACTTTAAAGTGTACATGTATATACTGAACTTTTAACATGCGTCCTGATTTTTTTTTGCCAAGGTTACTTCTGGGCCTGCGAAGTTCATGTGGAATATTTTGATTTATGTATGTCGAATAAAATAAACTTGTTGACCTTTACCATGTGTTTTATGTCATTGGCCAATTTACATTTGCTTGTACATTCTTTTCTTTTTTTTTAATTTAACAAAGGTTTTGAATATGTGAAAAGCTTCTTTAAAAAAAAAAAAAAAAGACATATGAAATGAATCCATAATGCTAATGGCAGTTTTGTGTTTAAAGGTAAACTGCAAGGTTTTTGAAAAAGTCAAAATATTCGCCATATGTATTTGTATTAATGAATTCATATTTGCATTAGAAAAAGGGTTCATGCAGTTGTAAGACTTAAACCAAATTTTTACTGTACTTTGCCAATACGAAGTGATTGTAAGAATAAAGTATTTACAATAGTTATAATTGAAATCAAATGCATTTTTTAAATACTCGTATGAATTTAATGCAAATCCATAGCCAGATTTTTTTTTTTTTTTTGGGGGGGGGGGGGGAAGGCTTTGAAACACTTATGTTGAGGAAAGTTTCAGGGAGGAATATATGCTACATAGCGAAAATTTTGGGGGGGGGGGGGGTTCGTGGGCATCCCTGGTTACAGCCTTGATTTAATGAAAGAATATTCAAATAAAAATTTAAAAGACACAATAATACACTACTGCTTGGTTCATAATGATACATTTCTATATTATATATATATCGTTTGTGAATGGTACCTTTCTAATGTCAGAAAGAGATATATTACAATGATAAAATTAATTATAATTTCCTATTCGTTAAATATATATATATTTTCATTTTCCGAGAAAAATTTTATTGGATTCTTTACTTTTCAATATTTTTAAATTTTTTCCACGAGTGCTAGAAGTAATACCTTCTCAAACGGGCTAAAAACCACTCATGTTTTATTCATTACTATACCGCAGAGAACGGGAAACGAAATGTACACTGCGCGGCGAAAAAGCATGAAGAAAATCATGTGATAGTTTTGACCAATAACGGGCCTGCGTACATTCCCACATGGCGTCGAGTTGACTAACTTCGTGGTTGGAAAACCCCAGGTTGATTTTCCTCCGTGAATACCGATTTTTAACTTCGCAGCGCTGAGCCCCAACTCCGAGTTAACGGATCTCGTGGTTTCACGCGTGGAGTTAGATTGACGGTGAATATGGCGGTAAGGCGCCGTTCGCATGCTTTTTTTTGATTCAATCTCAGTTAACATCCTTTTTTGGCGAAATGTTGGAGTCTGAACAAAAATAGCAATAACATCTGACAAAGTGAGAGTCCTTAAAAATGAAATTAATAGCAAGTTTCTGTTCCAGTGTAATGGGTGATTTGCAAAATATTGGCACCTAATTCGATGAAATCGATGGTGAATAGCATGTAACAAAGAAAGTTCTTAAAATAATAATAATAATGAAATAACAAAATTCCATATGGAAGCTTCGTGTTTCCTGTACTAAAAGTCGCCAATAACATTGCGCTAATAGCCGGCATGGTGGCGTCGTGGTAAGACGCTGGGGTCGGTCCCCAGGTCGGTGGATTTTCAAGATGCAGAAAATCACCTGTTCCCATGTTGCATGATTATACGGCATGTAAAAGATCCTTTGAGTAGACATTTGGCTAGGATGCTCTCGGATAAATTAAAGTCCTAGTGCAATTTCGCATCAACAGAGTCCGATGCTCGCCCTTCCAGGTAGAGAAACTGGACGTTGAAATTCTCATGCGACGATGTCATTGAGGTTCCGCTCACTCATTGTCGTACCGCCGAAATAGATGGTAGCAATTCTCTCGGGAACGCACTAGGTCTGCAATTGGCAGAAACCAACAGCAGCTCATTAGAAATAAATAAATAAAAACATTGCGCCTACAATGTATTGGGTATTAACCCTATTTTTAGATTTTATCTAACCAACATTTTGTATTACAAGTGTATATATTCCCAGTTTAGTGGAATAATAGCACTGTTTGACACGGAGAATACATTTCGGTGTTTGATGCATCGATTTTGGTTACTTTGAAATGACAAACTAGAGTAGTAACAGATAAAAGGGTTAAAGAAAATTAAACACGAAACAATACCACGTTTATCCCATTTGGCGACTTTTGAATATCAATAAATAAATGCATCTATATATTTATGTATCCATATATTTTGGATGTGTGTGTGTAAATGTATGCATATACAAGATAGTAATTTTTCATGCTAATGTTTTATTATGTTCTTAATATAACACTATGTTCTTTTCCCACCAACATACATTACATAAAATTTTTCGAAATTTCAAAATGCAATAGAAATCCGAAAAGTTATTCCTACCTTATAATCCATTAAAATAGGAAACACTTTCAATTCCTTCACAAAGTTTTATCAAAATTCGGAATAATCAAATTCTAGCTATCAAAACGTTGCCAATTACGTAAGCAAAAGTTTTTGCATTAGAAGTAAAAAAATATTTGCACTAAAAAGAATAAAATAAAATATTTTTTGAGAAAAAAATAGAACCGACTTCAAAGCAGAACAACTATAAATTGCGCTAAAAAGTAAAAAATAAATTAATTCCTTAAAAAACATCGATGTGACTTTTAAACATAGTTTTAGAAGTCGGTGCAAAATTATGATAGATAAAATCTTTTGTAATGATGAATCAATTACAAATATAAATTAGCATCAGGGAATTAGCAACAGTGCCAATATGAAGTAACACATGGTATAATGGTAATTAGACCCATAATTTTGCACCGACTTCTAAAACTATGTTTAAAAGTCACATCGATTTTTTTTGAAGAATTAATTTATTTTTTACTTTTTAGCGCAATTTATAGTTGTTCTGCTTTGAAGTCGGTTCTATTTTT
This sequence comes from Octonoba sinensis, assembly GCA_038502835.1. NCBI lineage: Eukaryota > Metazoa > Arthropoda > Arachnida > Araneae > Uloboridae > Octonoba > Octonoba sinensis. The sequence goes on along the minus strand of CM076599.1, from coordinate 81,057,161 downwards.
TTCTCAAAAAATATCTTATTTTATTCTTTTTAGTGCAAATATTTTTTCAATAAATACTTCCTTTTCAAAAACTCCATATCAAAGGGCAAACCTTCTTTGAATGAATGGCTCTAAAAACTATTCATTTGTATGATAATTCCCGTTTAGAAGTCGATTTTAGCAAACAAACTGATTGGATCTAATTTTTGCTTTAGAGAAGCCTTCAGTCAAACTGTTGCTACAATTGCTTTTAACAATACAGTTCAATGGCAACAAACTCTTTTAATTTAACAATGACTTTTATATTTATTAATAGTTTTCCCCAACAAAGAAAAATCAAGCCAAGCCTTTCCAATTAAAATTAAAAAATACTTAATTTTTACCCGTAACGTTTTTTTTTAAAAACAAATGTAGTCAAATTGATGTGCGATATTTGAGTTAGATGGCCCTTTATCTATTAAAGAAAAAGTCATCAAAATCGGTTCATTTAGTCAAAAGTTATGGATGAAAAACCAAAAAAATGGCCCTATTTATGTCCATAACTTTTTTTCTAATTATCGAATATGGTCAAACGAAGGAACGGGACCTACGGGAAACCACCCCCGATTGATTAAAAAAAATCCTGAAAATTGGTTCATCCGGTGAGAAGTTATGAGTGGACAAACAAACAAAAAAAAAAAAAAAAAAAACGACATACATACAATATGAATGTATAACTTCCTTCCTTTGTGAAGTCGGTTAAAAATTAGTCTTGATTCTGTACCTGTAGCTTTAAAAAATCGGAGCCTTCATGCAGCTAGTGGCTTTATCGTTGGTACTTTGTATATCCATTATCCATTAAGTGTAAACTCGCAAAAACTCGAAAACTGGACTTAAGATACTGCGGCTTTTAGGTACAGGATTTATATCATTGTTTTCCAATCTTGATTAATTATTGATGAGCACTAGTGAGAAATATGCTGTGAGTGGTTTGTATTCTGTGGCATCAAATACATTTCCTTTCCGGAAACTAAACATACTGCATATTTTAATCTTTTTTTTTTTTTGAGTTGTTGATGATCATTTAATTTGTTTTATGCTGTCATGATAACCAGGAAAAATCTATAAACTTGAAAGGAAGTGAACTGAAGTAAGGTATATTTATATTATGTGTGAAATTGTATTTTGTAGATTTTAGTTCGTAATTGGTAAATACGTTGCTGTCATAGCGTACCTTGTTCGTTAACTAACTAACAAAAACAGCAAAATAATCTGAGTAAGTTTTTGCAATCAAGAATTGCACTTAAGTTTTTCTTTCTTTAAATTTAACTCTTTGCTTTTTGAGACAAAAACACTGACTCGTAGTACTTGTAAGAAAACACCATATTAATACAGTTCTAAACTTTATTAACCCTTTGACATGCTATTTAAATAGAATTTAATGTAACCAAAAATACTATTTGATTTCGCATAACTGAACAGTTACGTGAAAACTGAGTGAGAGTATTTTATTTTGAAATTTGTATTTTTATTAATTAGATTGATGTTGACAAAAAACTTCTAAATAATACTAAAAAAATAATACTTTCTCGCCAAAGTCTACAGTGGCCCATGGAATGAATCACGAGACAGAATCGTCATTTCATGTCAAGGGGTTAAAATCTTGCTTCAGAATGTTGACACGAACAATTTGAGTGACTGTATTCCGTAATTTAAAAATGTATCCAGGAGTACTTGTGAAGAAACCGGTTCTTACCTACATCAAAGAAATCTAACGAATTTTGTTGGCATCTGAAATTTGAAAATGAAATAACAATAAGTATGACGAGAGGAATATTGACATTGTGAAACATTGGATTCTATGAGAATCTCGCCAAATATCACCAGACTATTACTAGCCTTGGTATTTTATTTTGGCCCTAAAGTTGTGGACAACTTGGCGATATACTACTAATAAATGGTCGCAATTCATCACATCACTTCCGGTTTGTTTCCGTTTCATGCTTTTCCATCTCTAATATTCATATATATTTCCTATCCTTATTCTTCATTCCGAAAACCAGGAAAAAAATTGTCAGACAATTGTATCGCCTGATTACATAACACCCAACATCGTTATCTATGTATATAATCGAGCCGATTTAAAGTTACTAGAGAGCACGACAATCGAAGTTCGACCGTAATAATTAAATTTAGCATTGAAAACATTATTCTATTTATATAATTACATGAATATTACTCATCAAATTTGTCGATTATAACGTCGAGTTTATTTTTATCATCCTCGCTTAAAGCACCCGTATTGGAAATCACTGTCGCCGCAGGGACAATTGCGCTCATAAATGTAGCCGCATGTACTTCTGCCAGTTTCGTACTAAAATGAGTGGCAGTTGAAAAAAAAGTAATTGTTTGCCTCCATACACTATTTAATTTTTTATTCCATTGTTTCGAGAAGCCTTTCCTCAAACTCGCATTATAATTTCCTTTGATATTACAGTTTACTGACAATAAACTCTTTTTAACAATGAGCTTTATATTGCCAAATGATTTACTCAAACAAGACATGTTGCCATCAGATATTCAATAAACGATATCATAAACAATATATCATAAACAATATAACACTACAATCATAACTGGCTTGCCTGATAAAAGAAAAGGGGAAATAATTAACTAATAAAGAACTCCTTAAGATTTTTTTAAAATTGATATCGCTAAAAATCGTACCTGCTAAACAAAGAAAAAAGTAAGAAACTCGGAAGAAAAACAGAGGAGAAAATGGCTTTAAAACTTTTTGGTCTTTGGGTATTTATGTACAGATGTTTTTGATCGACTTCCCACAAAAGAGGGTCAAACCCTATGTATTTTTAACCGACTTCACAAAGGAAGGAAGTTATACATTCGTATTGTATGTAAGTCGTTTTTTGTTTGTTTGTTTGTTTGTACACTCATAACTTCACACCGGATGAACCGATTTTCATGATTTTTTTAATCGATCGAGGGTGGCTTCCCATAGGTCCCGTACCTTCGTTTGAAAATATTCGATAATTAGAAAAAAACCTATGCCAAAAAAAATTTTTTTTTTTTTGTTTGCTTTTTCATCCATAACTTTTGACTAAATGAACCGATTTTGATGATTTTTTTCTTTAACCGATAGAGGGTCGTCTAACTCAAACATCGCCCATTAATTTGACTACATTTGTTCTTTAGAAAAAACGTTACGGCTGAAAAACAAGTATTTTTTATTTAAATTGGAAAGGTATGGCTTGATTCTTCTTTGTTGGGAAAACTATTAATAAATACAAAAGTCATTGTTAAAAAAAAAAAAAAAAAGAGTTTGCTGCCATTCAGCATTAATATTAAAAGCAATTATACCAAGAGTTTGACTGAAGACATCTCTGAAGCAAAAATTAAATCAAATCAGTTTGTTTGGTAAAATCGACTTCAAAACGGAATTTATCATACAAATGATGAGTTTTTAGGGCCATTCATTCAAAGAAGATTTGCCCTTTGATATGTTTTTTTTTTAAATAGATAATTTATTTAAAACATGTATTTACACAAAAATGAACAAAATAAAATAATTTTTAGAAAAAAATAGAACCGACTTGAAATTATAAATGTCGCTAAAAAGTGAAAAAGAAATTAATTCTTTAAACAACATCGATGTGACTTTTAAACATAGTTTTAGAAGTCGGTGCAAAATGTGCTATTTCTTATTGGAACTGTTGCTAATTCTCGGCCATTTATATTTGTGATTGATTCATGATTACAAATGATTTGTCTATCCTAATTTTGCACTGACTTGTAAAACTATGTTTAAAAGTCACATCGATGTTGTTTAAAGAATTAATTTATTTTTCACTTTTTAGCGCACTTTATAATTTGAAGTCGGTTCTATTTTATTCTAAAAATTTTTTTATTTCGTTTGTTTGACTGTTCGTTCATCAATAAATTCTCATTGGATGAACCTATTTTTATGATTTTTTTAAAATCGATCGACGGTAGTCTTCCATAGGTCCCGTACCTTCGTTTGACCATATTCGATAATTATAAAAAAAGTTATGAGCGGAAATACAGTTATATTTTTTGTTTTTCATCCATCACTTTTGATTAAATGAACCGATTTTAATGATTTTTTTAAAAATGGATAGAGGGTGGTCCACTTAGATATTGTACATTTATTTGACTACAATTGTTCCTTAGAAACTATGCTATGAATGAAAAGTAGATATTTTTCTTTTAATTGAAAAGTATTGATATTTCTTTGTTAAGTAAATTATTAGGTGGCATAGTCCATGCCTATTCAAGCAGGTAAAGAAATATTCTTACCTTCATAGTTTCAGAAGTTTTTGAATTGAACATATGTTAAAATTTAGAAAAAAGTAAGTTACAGGTATGCTTTTGTTTTGCTCAAAATAATTCCTGGCTTGAGATACAAGCCGCCAAAAGTGGCGCGTCCGATGCAATTTCTCACTTGCGATTTTCGACAAAAACTTTCAAGTGCTCTATTTCCTGAACGATGCAAGATATTTTGTTGCGGTTTCTTTATTCGAAAGACAATTATGTTCTGTTTAAATTGTGAGGCTACACTTTAAAATATCTGTTTAACTTTTTTTACTGCAGCCTTCTGAAATTAAAAAAAATAACTTTTATGCTTTTTTTCTCAAAAAAGCCATTTTCAAAATTTTTAATTCTCTTGCTGTTGGTCAATACCATTGAGTACAAATTTTTTTTTCCAGTTTTTTTTATCACATAGTCATACATTGAGATGAAATATATCATGAAATCAAACGTATCCAAATTTAATTTTCGTTGACATGCCATTTAATTCTTAATAAATATTAGGGCATGAAAAAATCATGATTTTTTTAAAATAAAAAAAATCGGGTTGTTTTAAATTTTAAACCAGATTGCTTTATCATTCCAATAAACATAACTTAAGATTGACATTCTGAATAAAATGCAGTGTATATAATATTTTTTGAAAAGGAAATAAAAGTTTTACATTAAAAATTTAGAAAAATAAATGCAATACATTGTACTTTAAATCTAATACGAAAATGATGTTAAACAAAGTCAGAATTGGAAAAATTACTGTACATTCGCCGGGCTGTTAGCAAGGAACATAAATATATAGATAAAACTACTGGTGTTTCGTGCACATGCTTTGTTTTTGTTAACTTCCTTATGAAAGAAAAGGAAGGAAACTGCAAAGTGTTTAAATTATGAGTTGATTTTGCAACCCCCTTTAATAGTTTCTCAAATTTTTTTTCTTTCATGAGATCAATAGCAATATATGAAAATTAAAGATAAAAATGCTTCATTTTACAGCATAACACATATATTAAAATTGCAACTAATAGTTTTGAACTCCAGCTATTGAAAAATGAGTCATATTTAAAAAAAAAAATACTGAAATCAATAAATTAAAATATATATATATTTTAGAGTAGCGGGTAATAAGATTGGGAAATGTTTGTATGTGTTTGTCTACTAATATTTCTTTTTTTTTTTAACGGGAAGGGGAGGAGGTACATATGTTTCTAATATTTATTAAGAAAATTGAATTAATATAATTTTGATTTTGATTTTGTACGAGGGCAGATCAAAAAGTAAGTTGCACTTTCAGGTTGTGGTCATTTATTAGACCCCCTGTACAAAAGCAACACGGCTATTACATTATACAATGTAAGTTCACTTTTCCACATAGTTCCTGAGAGATTCTAAACATTTCTGTGAGCGGACAACCAACTTTTCGATCCCGTACGCATAGAAATCTCCTCCAGTGCTGTGTAACCACACGGAGACAGCTGTTTTCATCTCCTAATAATTTCGGAATCGTTGTCCACCCATATCCTTTTTGAGCTTACCTGAAAACATGAAAATCACATGGCGCTAAGTCGGGCTGTATGGACGTTTGGCCTGGCGCGCCTAACAAAGCCCGCCAAACGTGTGAACTGCTGCAGCGATTCTGTGGGAGGTACGGCAACATCCTCCATACAGTCCCGACTTAGCGCCATGTGATTTTCATGAAGCGCCACCTTTGGCGCTTGTATCTCCTGCAAGAATTTTTTTGAGAAAAACAAAAACGCACCAACTCACTTTGTTCTCAATTTTAACGTATGTTCAATTCAAAAATTTCTGAGACTATGAAAGTAACCCCTAACGGAATCGACTTGGATTATACCAGATAAACTGTAAAAATTTCGCGTTTAGTTGCCACCATTTTTGGTGTTACTGAACTCTATTTTTGGTGTTCAGTTGGTGTAACGTTGAAAATTATTTATTTTTTGATGCAATTTAAATTCTTTTAAGTGTCTGTCTCAAAAAATGTAGAGAATTATAACGTTTCTCAGCACTTGACATTCGTTAAATCCGTTGCGTGTCGAAATTTTATTGCGATTGTTCATTTCTATGAAAATAGGGTAAATAAACAATCGTAGTAAATTTTTGATGCGTAGATGAGTTAACGAACATCATATGCTAAAAAACTATTCTGATGCCTGTATTTTTTGAGACACACTAAATACATCAAAAAATGAATAATTTTCAACTTTACACCAACGGAACACCAAAAATAAGTACTGTGTAATAAATATAAAACTCATTTTATATTTAGTCACCATTTAAATTCAACTTCAAAACGGAGTTTATCACACAAATGATTAGTTTTTAATGCCAATCACTCAAAGAGGGCAAGTTATAATATGTTTTTTTTTTAATAGAGTAGTCATAAAAAATGTATTTACACTAAAAAGAAAAAAATTAAATAATGTTTGAAAGAAAAAAAAGTAGAACCGACTTCAAATGAAAAATGCGCTAAAAAGTAAAAAATTAATTAATTCATTAAACAACATCGGTACGAACTTTAAACATAATTTTTGAAGTCGGTGCAAAATTATGGCAGTCAAATTGCTATTACACCATGCGTTACTTTATCTAGGAACTGTTGCAAACTCTGGGCCATTTATATTTGTCATAATAATTTTATCTGTCATAATTGAGCTCCTACTTCAAAAATTATGTTTAAAAGTCATACCGATGTTACTTAAAAAATCAATTCATTTTTTACCTTTTAGCGCAAGTTTTAATTTGAAGTCGGTTCTGTTTCTTCCCCCCAAAAATATGTTATTGTTTGTACAGTTGTATGTTCGTATGTTCATTATACAAAGTCACTTCAACTGTATGTAGCGGTCAAAAAGAAGCTCTCAAATGTAGTTTGTTTTTCAATCTGTTTTTCTCAAAACAAAACAGAAAAAAGAAAAAAAAAACGATAGCACTTATACCATTTTCAGTATTTAGATCCATAGACTCAAGCATCAAGTTTCTACCTAACTACAACATGTAATGGGACAGATTTGTTTCTCGAAATTGACAGCGAACATATGGGGACTGATAACTTCTTTCATTATTGTTATTATAACGGGCAATGTCGGGGAATTTTGTTAGCTTTGTTAATAAAACATGCAAAAATCAGGCAAAAGCTAAATATTTTCAAAAATATTAGCTGAGGCAAAATTGAAGGGCATAAGTAAATAAATTAGACCAAAATTAAATTGGAAAGTTCTTGCAATTATTTCGCTGATATTTCATCAATTAAATAATTGCAACATTAAAGTCCTTAAAACAGTATGAATTTTGCTTTTCAAAGAGCAATAATAAAGGGGGCAATGAATTTCCTCCTATCAGCATATACTTTCCCTTTCTGCTATTCCGAATTGATCTTGTATCATGTCTCTTTGAGACAAGATTTTTCTGAAACTACTTTTATTTCAAAAAAATCGAGACAGGTAAAATTCATGAAATCTTTTTTTTTTTTTTTTTTGTTTTGTTTTAGGTTCCGAGATTTATATTGTTGCGTGGGGGATCAGGTTGTTTTATGAGATCATTGATCCGAACATGATCACGATCACATTTTATGTCACGTGATTTAACCGAAAGATTGTTTTGAGAAGGATAAGAATGAATCAACGCTTGCGATGGAGAGTAACATAAAATATTTAGGAAATGTAAAATATTTCTAAGAAATATAACTTTTTATCAACTTTCTCAGCAGTACATCTCTACAAGCACCATAACGATTCAGTGTAAATCAATTTTTTGTAAATTTATAGCGTTTTTTTGGGTGTGTGTTTAAATTCTGAAAGTCTAGTGATATATGCTTATATTTGACCTTCATTTATATTTAAAATTTATTGATTAAAATTAGTTTAATGAAATAAGAATAAAGATGAGTCGTGGAATGCTCTGAATTATAAGAATTGAAAAACTAAGGTATGTCAACTCTAAATACAGTAGATGAACATTCTACAACAATATAACTGAAAAAGATGCAACTGAATATATAAAGGACCGTTCATTTTCCCATATATTTGCCCCCCCCCCATTTGTCACAATATGGTACGCTTCTTGTTACCCCTCCCCTCCCCTTGTCACATTTTGTCACAATTTCACGAACCCCCTCCCCCTTCGAAACGTGACATCATTTATGAATGATCCCTAAAGAACTATGAATTAATGTACCATTAAAAGCTTACAGCGCACTGCTTGCCTAAAATAATATAACCGAATAAATGTACTCGTAAAAAATAAAAGAACTTTGTGTACTAGTAAAACTAAAAAAAAAAATCCACGTTAAGCTCTTAACGTGGTGCCTGGTGTTAAGCCTTAAACTTAGTGCACTAGTAAAACTGAAAATTTTTTTTCCACGTTAATGCTCATTTGTGCTTTCTTAACGTGGAATTTTTTTTTTTTTCAGTTTTAAATGTACTCGTGTTGCTCACTGCAATTTTGGCCATAAAATATTATATCTGCAACAGATTGAAATGTGTACGTGTCTGTTAGTCTGTGTGTAACTTTATTTCCTCTATACTGTCAGTCTGTCAAGGGGTCGAGACAGGTACCATCGCATTGGAGAGCTCCCGGGAAAGCAATTTCAATGGGATCCATCCCTCGATATCTTTGTTTGTTGGAGATCTTAATTGAAATCTATCCAATTGAAATGTGTCCCCGTCAGTTTACCGTTTCAGACCTCCGGGTCTTTTGTAGACCGACACCCGGGTTAGAGTCGAATTTATCGAGATCTCACGTAGTTTTCACCATGTTGTCGCCGACTCCGCTGCCGAGGGCTGCTGTGAAGCGGGCGATCGCAACGAGTACTGAGGTTTGTGAGCGAAGCGAGCAGGGAGCGGAACTCTTCATTATAGAAATAAAATATTGAATGACAGCTTATTCTAAAACATATTTTAATCTTTACGCAAAATGTCATGGTTTTGATAGGTGTATTTCGTTTGCGTATGAAATTTTCTATTCCTTACAGTTCCAGTTCAGTTTCACCCATTCATTCATTCACTTATTTATGCAATCATTAATTTACTTTTTCAGACACTCACTAATTCATTCATTTTCATCCAGTCACTTATTCATTCATTCAGTCACTCATTCTTTTCTTCATTCAATCATTCAGACATTCATTCTTAACTTAGTGCACTAGTAAAACTGAACATTTTTTTTCCACGTTAATGCTCATTTGTGCTTTCTTAACGTGGAAAATTTTTTTTTTTCAGTTTTAAATGTACTCGTGTTGCTCACTGCAATTTTGGCCATAAAATATTATATCTGCAACAGATTGAAATGTGTACGTGTCTGTTAGTCTGTGTGTAACTTTATTTCCTCTATACTGTCAGTCTGTCAAGGGGTCGAGACAGGTACCATCGCATTCATTTGCTCATTCATTCATTCACTCATTTAGTCTATCATTCATTTAGTCATTCGTTCCTTCACTCATTTAGTCTATCAGTCATTTAGCCATTCTTTCACTCATTTAGTCTATCATTCATACACTCATTTAGTCTGTCACTTTGCATTCATTAATTCATCTATTCAATTATATTGCGCATTTTTTAAGTCACAATTACATATTTGTTTTATTAAGTTCTCTGATTCTTACAGTTTCTAAATAATATTTCCTACACATATATTATAGTCTGTAACATCGACTAGAATTGAACATAATGCCTTAAAAATAGGTGTTATAAAGATACAAAGAGCAATTTTTAAAGAAATAAAAAAGCAGCAAGTGAGAAATTTTTTTCTGCAGAATCAACCGCAAGATGGTTTGTTGTTTAAAAACAAGAAAGTCTTCAAAAAGTTGAAGCTTTGTTTTATCGATTTCTGTTACCAACATGACTGAATTCTTTAAAGACAATGCGTCAATAATCACAGAGAAAAGAAAATCCGAAGGAAGTTAGTTCATAGTTTTATCTGATGCATTTCTCAATAAAGTTGACTTATTTTTCTTATGTTACTATTGAGTGCTGTAGATATGAGAGAGATGCTTATGCTTATGCTAAAATAAGGTGGTTTACATATACATGAATTGGTCCATTTTGTACCCTGCCAAAAGATTCAATGACTTCTCCAGGGTACTTGTTTAAAAATCCCCCGATTATGCACATTCAGCAGTTAAGCAGATAAGGAAGCCTGAAAAACGTCGCGATCCATTTTTATTTCTTGCCTTGAACTACATAAAGCTTGTTGATCTTTTTTTGTCGGTCTTGAAACGTCTTTGTTGGTTAAGAAGATAAAAATAAGCAAACATAAAATGTTGTTGATGGCCCGCGTTTTTCTTCGAAACAATATTCGAAATACTTTTGTTGATCTGAATGAAAAGTAATAAAAGTAATTTATGACCTGAAATAGTTGTCTGAAACTATGTAAACCTTTTGATAAACGCATTTGAAAACTAATATAAACACTTAAACTTGGATTATGCTGTGGTCTTTTAAAATATTTCTTTACACTAAAACTAAGAATGGTACACTTTACATGCATGCATGTTAGCTAGTTAAGCTGTGTTTGGTACGGAGAAATGTTATGTAAGAGTACCTTTCTGTTGAGGTATCAGAAGTTAAATAGTACATTTCTAAAAAAAAATAATGAATTCTAGTAATTGAGCAATCACCAGATCACTGTCGCTTGTAAATAAAAATATTATAAACCCTCACTTAAGCCTCGGATGAAAAAAATATGAAAGCTAAAATATAAATAAATAAATAAGTAAAAAAAAACAAGAGAACAAGGGTAATGTTGTTGTTGTTGTGTCCTCGCGCGTGGCGAGGAAGAACGTGTACGCTGTTATTGAGTTTAACGGGGCCCTTATAGGCAGGAGTTCGATTTCCGCCCCTTTTGAAAAGTCTCTGAATTTTTGAACCAACTCCCAGATGAGAGACCACCACCTGGGATCGGCACCCTCATAGGTATCGTTTCACTTGGAGGACATTGGAGCCACGACCTATTTAACGTAAACCAGCTCCCTTTAGCGTACACGGCCCTACAGGAACCAGCCGCGAGAGGTTGTCTCCCTCCCAAACACTGACCGAAGTCAATGTTGCTTCACTTTCGGTGTTCTGCGGGAACCGAGCTTCTACCGACTGGTCCACTGCGGGACTAACAAGGGTAATGTAATTCAAATTTTCATTGTGAAAATTTTATTGGGAAGGACTTTAATATTTATTATGATGCTTTTTTTCCGGTGCATCTACAAAATTTATATGTATGATGTGTATATATACTTGGATCCTTTCTTCTTATTTACTTCTCTGGATTTCATAAACTTTACCAACCATGATGCTTGAAAATAGGCCTTAAAAACAATTCACTTACCATTAGCCATTGTATAAAAGGCTAAATTCCCTTGATTTTTCGAAAGCAACATTAATTTGTTACAGTCATTTAAAGCGGTTGTTCAGTCTCTAAAACTGCAGGGCCTTCCTTGCTCATAAAGAAGATGATTTAATGGATTTTTATCGCAAGCAATATAATTCTGATTATTTTCAAATAAATATTTCTTCTCCACGTAAATGAGCAATAGGGTGGATTAGTATTGTATGGAGACTTTTTTTTCCTTCTGATTTCCATTTTCGGGCACAACAGGAAGCTAATTCCAAATTGTGATTTTCATTCAAATATAATACTTTATTAGAGTAGGAAAACTTTTGTTCCAATTCATGGATATTGTGAAAAACAAAAAAAGCTTTGTTGACGAATTGTAACGAAAAGGTTAAATAGATTTTAAAATTTTGCTTCTAAAACAGCATGAAATTGTTTGAGTATTATTTATAGCATTGTTATGATTTTCTGAATATGACGTCGCGTTCACCAAAATATCTTTAAATGACGTTAAACCTAATATTTACAGTAAATCATTCAGCAGTTAAGTTTTCATTACTTCATTTAAACTGTAGTTAGAATCTCCCGGTTGAAGTATTTAATGTTATCAACCAATTTTTACTTCATGGATAGAGAGAGAGGAGCGCTGTTACCAAGGGTCACTTCAATCACAGATTGAATAAACTGCACTGAACGTGATATTACATTCATGCATCATATTGATAAGTATTTGCAATAGTATGCGATGAACGGGATGTTACTTTCAAAGATTTTCAGTGTAATAATGACCAATCTACGTCATACTTCAATACTAGTTATTTTTCACTTTAATTTAATTATTAAATGATAAAATCAAACTTATTTAAGCACAAAATATTGCATACACATTTTTAGGGGGGGGGGGGACTTTTTTGTGGGAAATTCATAATATTTCTCCGTTAAAGAAAAGGGCTTCCTTATAACCGGAAGCAAATGAAAGCAACATTTTCGCAATTTTGCTCTTTAATAAGGTTGATTTTATTGTTTATTTTTTATGCGGAAAACTGAACGTCTGTTTTCTTACACATATTACTTTTCTAATTCTTCATAGTTGAAATGATGAATAACTCGATACTAGAGCTTAACTTTCTGAAATAGTGGGGGATTCACACCCATTGCGACTTGCAAGGAAACTTATCTGTCATAATAAATTGTTGCTATGTTTACCAAACTAACAGCAAATACCTATCTTTATTTATTTAATTTATTTATACCTCTGGCTACCCTGTCCTGTACCTGTCATGCAATTACTTCACCAGCGTAAGGTAGTCGAGGGACGACAGAGGGACTTACATTCCTAAGAATATGAACTTAACGTGTTTGGCAAAGATGTGCTATATTATATATGAGTAGGTGGTTGCAAGATGAAGTTAAATTTAAGTCGTAATGAATACAAGAAAATTGATAATTGATATAAAAAGCACTAAAGTTAAATAATAAAGGAAAATAAGACATAAACAAAATGTTAAAAATGAGAAAAAATAAAAATGAAGATGGTATAAAGAACACACACAAAAAGGGCAACAGAAAAGAGTCGCTAAACAGTCGAAAATCGTTCACTTGATAATGAGAGGGGGGGGGGGGGTGTTACCTAGGTCGCTTCTTGCAGAGCGTACTCTTCCGAGAGGATAAATTCCATTAAACGGCAAATGTCTATCAGTTCGAAGTGACGTCAAAATGCGCGGTCTTCTGGGTAAAAGTAATCTTTCTTGATAAAATAGAAAAATTCAAATGAGTCAAAGATGTGTTCACGAATTTCAAACCCGTTGAAAGTCTTTTGAAGCTTTTTGGTGTGAATCCACCATGATACTTTATAATAAAAAATATGTCTCCATCAATGTTTCAGAAACCAAAAAGCTTCACTGTTTTATCCATCGACCTATTCTGAGTCCCCGTGCCTACCGCTCAGGCGGTTTAACAGTTCTGATAAACGAAAGAGTGGTCATTATTACAATACCAGTTTCCTATAAATTTACTTTCTTACAAGCTTACGTTTTTTAAAGTGAAACCATCCCGAGTGTTGTTGTTGTTGTAATAACCAGCCTCGGTGCTTTCACACCAAAGGCGACAAAGACAAGTTACTTTTTTTGTCTTTGTCGCCTCGGTGTGAAAGCATCCTAAGTGAGTAATTAAATATTTTAAAAATTGTCTCAGTGCCTTATCCTCTTGCGATTCTCGGTACCTTTTAAAATACTGTTTATTTAACTAGTATTTGTGCAATTTGAAAGTTAAAACACCTAATTGTTTTTGAACTTAAGCACCAGATGGTTTATTTGGTTTTAAACATGGGGATTAATTATTATTTAAACTAATTATATTAATTTAAAAAACATTTTCAGCTGTTTTATTCCGTAATCATTTTTAAATCGAAAAACCATAAAATTGTGTCAAAATTGTACAGTGTACTGTGTCAAAATTGCTTAATTACTGAGTCCCAAGAGGTTAAATATGCGCGTGCGCGTGCAAGCCTGAAATCGATTGTATGGATGAGAAGCTCTTTGAACTATATTCGAAATGAATGGGTTTTGCTATGATTGAGTTCTCCTTTATGTCTGTCTATATCTTTATCTCGAAATTAATTAATTTGGAGGTGTTTCAGTGAGGCTGAGGAGGAGCGGACGATTTACTGTGTTAGTTTAAGCTCAATGTCATGTTGATTAATATAATTTCCCGAGTTCAAAGGGGTTATTTTTTGTCTCGAGTTTAAATATAGTTTTAAAAAAGTGTTTGAAGCAGTTCTCTTCTGTATGATGAAGTGTTGCTAGCAAAAGAAATAAAAAGTATTTAGTTTATATCATTTTCTTATTATCTAGTCCTTGTTATTAATATTTACGTTTAATCTCTTAAACCATAATAGAATATTATTAAGTAGATATTCTGTTTGTTGATTATTCGAAAAATATTCACGAATGCGATTTTCATTTTTTGAAGGTGTTTATGGAAATTACTAGAATGAAATAGAAGTAGTATTTAATTGTGTTTCTGGAGAGGTTATTGATTATGGATTGTAAATATGCGATTTATCAAGGGCATTTACTTTACAGTCAGTTTGTGTAATAGCTCTTCGTGTGTGTCTGCTTTCCGTCATCCAAAGAAAAAGGTATTTACATTATTTTGAAGCAATAATCCTTGCAATGCTCGTTGCCGTAGACTAAAATGGGCAAGAATTTAATCTGTGAAGAATTTTGAAAGAAAAAAAAAAAGAGATCAGGTGACTATGTGCACCAAATTCACAAAATTTAAAACTAAGCTGATCGATACGCAGTAGATAGATAGATAGATTGATAGAATTACCAACTGTAACGGAACCTCTCTTGTCTATTGAACTAAGGCATTGAACAACGGATGAAGTTTGGTCATTGTGACCAATATCTAGTGTCAGCAATGGGGAATACTCTTGGGGAGCAATACTAAAGGGAATACACTTGGGGAGCAATACCTGGGGAGCGTTGAGCAGAAAACTTGCAAACAAAAGTTTATTACTTTTTATATTGTCTAAATGCGTTTGAAATCAAAAACCAGTGTAGAAGAGAAAATAGAGAACCAAATGAATGAAGGGCTCTTAATAGGGGATAGTTGTATCTCTTATTTTAGAAACCATATGTTTCTATTAAGTCTGCATTGTATAAATGAGAAAAAATATTGTTTTATGTTAATAACAAATAATTATTATTACAAACACCTTACGTTAGTTTAAAAAAGGCTTGAAAAATCCGTTGTTACCAGATTACGACCATTATTTACATTTTTTCTGTAGATATTTACAGATCAATTCAAAAATTTGCACAACTATTGTTCACTGTTAGAAACACAATTTCGAATAAAAGCTTTTTACCTAGATCTAGTGTGATATATTTAAAACAAAGTGTCCCTTATTTACCCGTGGAGTATGCTGCTGAAAAATATAAATTTCATTATGAAACGGATTCATTCACTCTTTGCTCATTAAAAGCATGATGTTCCATATTTTTTGCTTTAGAGGTTTGTCATTTTTTCATTTATTTATTTCGAATTTTATATTTATTAATTTGCTAAGTATTTTTAATTTAAAAAAATAAAATGCTCTCTTAGTGTGTGGTCCAAAATCTCCTTAATGCCTAAAAAATATTTTCGAAGCGCCTAGCGTAATGGAGTAAAAGGATCTGCAACCGAATATCTAGCAATATATACTATATATATATATATATATATGTTTTTTAACCGCCAAAAACTATGGATTTAAGTCACTATAATCCTGATTCATTCAACTAGATATTATTTTCTCTTATACATAACACGTGTTTAATAAAACTCAGATGAGCACATAATTACGTTGTACTTTGTGAAATCAACTGGCCAAGGCATTATAAACAATACCACGATCATTTTAATAAATTACAACTTGTTCAGAAAGATCCAGTGTTAGAAAATCTGCAACGTTTTACTATTAACGGAATACAAAAATCAAATTAACATTTACACATGAAGACAGCACAAAACATTCATATCTTTATCTGTATGTTTTATCGTACCTCATGATTTTTCTAAATACTTGGCGGAAGTCTTTATTTTTCCAACCGTAAATGATAGGGTTGATGGCAGATTTTCCAAAGTAACAACACACAACAAAGGGTTTCAGGAGTCCAAATCTATATTGATTCATCCCATCGTGGTATCTAAGTGTAATTACTATGAGATAGGGTAGGAATCCCAGAAAATTTACGCCCAAAACCAGGGCCATCATTCTTGCTGTTTTAGTCTCTTGGCGAACTTTGTGGTTTAGTTCAAGTGCTACAACAGCTCTTTTGTGTCGCCAAGCTTCTTTAAATATCATCATGTACAAAGTTGTTGTGATTATGAATGTTAATAGAACGACAGATGCGACGGCTGCGAACACGTATTCTTTGGTGTGGGTATAATACAGGTCACATTCTTTGGAAGGGTCGAACTGCTCACCAATACCTAGCAGCGGCAAAGAACTGAGCACACCCATAGATGCCCACACAGCAATCACGTACAAAGATGCGTGGTATGTCCTCATGACCCTGTGGTATGACAGGGGGTGCAAAATGGCGACGTACCGGTCCACGGCAACACCGACTAGACACAGCATTGAGCAGTTCGAGGCATATGTTGTGAACCAATACCTGAGCATACAACTAATCCTGTGACACGATAATGATTGCAGGTCAAAGTAGAACAGAATGTAGTAAGGGACGTTGAGACCTACTAATAGATCTGCAGCAGCCAAGCCAAGGACAAACACATTTGTTACATTCCTTAGCTGTTGATACCTGAAAGAAAAATAAATTGGTTTAGTATAATAACCTTAAAATGTAAGTAAATAAACTTAATTGTAAAAAAAATGTCAATTCCTTTAGTCTTTCCTTGTAAAGACATTTATATTTCAACAAATTGGATTGCGACATTACCTTCATAATTGAAATTTACTGTTTTTAGCCTACTTTCCCGTAAAAGTAAAAAAAATAATAATAAAGCAAGAAAGAAGGCTTAATGTATTGTAAAAATATTGTTAAAAATAAAGAAAAGTCAAAAAAGAAGTGAAGTACTTAAATAAAGATTGAAAAACAAAAAATTTGAAAGTAGGGTTTTGAGATGGGGAAAATGTGTGTCTGTCGGTCTGTCGGTATGTCCCCCCCTAATAACTTTTGAACGAATAGTCCGATTCGAAAAATTCTTTTTTGTATTCGAAAGATCTCGGCGAGGACATCTCATTTCCATATTTTACTTTTTGATTTGAACAATTTTTCGTTTAATTTTGAACAGTTCAAAAAAATTTAACATTAGCGCCTATGGGCGAAAATGAAGCAAATTATGTAAACTCTGGGTACAAGATCCATGTTCCAATGAACAAGCTTACTGGAAGAATCTCTTGGCGTGAAATATCAATTTGAAGTTTTTGTTCATTTTTGAACAGTTCAAAAAATTAACATAGCGCTTACGGGGAAATTTAAATCCTATATAAATCCTGATCTAACGGACCGATTTGCTTGGAAAAAACTTTATCGGAAAGCTCTTTTAACGTCGAACATGTACAAATAGAAAGTTCATCCAGAACTAACGCGCCTATTTTCCTATAAAAATTTTTTATCGGGATTTTAAGGATATTTCTCAATGAATAAATGAATGAGTGAAAGCATGAATTAATAAATAAATGAAGGAGTGAAAGAATGAATCAATGAATAAATGAATGAGGAAAAGAATGAGGTAAGAAAGAAAGAAGAAAGGTCCTTTTTCAACGGATAAAGGTTTCAAATATACCTTTATCCGTTGAAAAAGGTATATTTGAAATAATTAAGAACTAAAGCTAAAGGAGAAAAAGATAGCTAGATTATAAATTTGAATTTGGTGTATACGGGAAAGTAGGCTCGTATAGTTCTAGACGGAACTTTAAAATGCATTTTAAATTTGTTGAAATTTAAAATGCATTTTAAGTGATTTTGTTTTTAAAGAAATTGATGTGTTAAAGTTTTAACGTAAGGTAACTTGCTCAGTTGAGCACAAAAGACTTCACTAGTGAATGTCTTCGTTTCCCGTACAAACCCAGTACGTGAGAAGGCGACCGACGGCCACCAGCTCCGAGCTTTGGCACGCCTAAGGCTTCGGCTAATAGGTGTATGGTTGTCTGGTGGAGAAAAGTACATGCGAAGGAGGGCCGTGGTAGCCTAGTGGTTAGAGTGTCGGACTTGTTAGAGCGTCGGTCGCGCGTTCTATACCCGCTGAAGACCCACCATGTACACTTGGGAATACGTGCATGTTAAGTCAGTGGACCCCACTACCTCGCCCCGTGCGCAAGCAATCCTAAGGCTTCTGCTAACAGATAGGGGTTTTGGTGGTGAAAATTACCCGAGAAAGATCAACACAGTTTCATTAGCAAAGAAAAGTGGTAAAGCTTTTTAGATTCATAGGCTTTACATTTTGTTGTATCTTTTGTGAAATAGCTAACATTAATTAAATTTATCTCTTAGATAAAACGGAGAAATTAATTTCTTAATTAAATTCTATTAATCGATTAAACGTTTTATTTTAACGAATACATTATTTCTTAGATAAACTGTGCTTCACGAGCTTGCTAAAAATATACATATAAATGTACGCTGACATTTAAAATATTTTTCGTTTCAGTCACATATTAAACAGAGTCCGCAATGCTATGAGCAAAGAAAAAAATAATGAAAATACACGAAAAAATGTTTGCATAAAAATTATAAGAAGTTTAATTTTGTATTTTTGACGTGTTAAAATATCGTACAAGACCTTGTAAACCTGAGAGGTCGTTCGCTCTCGCAACCTGCGACAATTACGATATGCTGTTGATTTATAGTATTTCAGCACAAATCATTACTTTCCACTTTAAAAACACATTAAGAAAGAACTCATAAAAATAAGGCATCAGAGCAAAAAAAAAAAAAAAAAAATGGTATGATCCTATTTATGAGGTCGTAGTGGTTGTTACTTCAAGCTGAAGTTCCTCCAGCAACCTATAGGGGTACTTGGTGCTCTGCCTGTTAGGCCTAATATGAGTGCGCAATATGGTCGGTCATTAGGGTTACAACAAAAATAGTATAAGACAAAAATAATTTTCGTGTTAGTTTGGAAACTAATTAAAAAGATCTGTAAAGTTGACCGCATTATGATCTGTCGAAAGTGATTTATCCATTCGAAATCATTTTAAAATGTTTCAAAATATCGTGCTTTTTTGTTCCTTAGAGTCCAATCATAATATAGTATTTTTGAAGTTAATAAAAAAAAATGTTTTTATTTTTTAAAATAAGGAATCATATTTAAAAAGCAGCTCATATGCTTTCTCTTCATGTTTTTATCAGCTATTTATTCTTGAGAAACCTGATAAGAAAATGAGTTGTTTTACACAATTAAAACTAGAAAGATAGTATGCATGCCCTGAAAGGCAAGCGGAGTTGAATGTGTAGTTTCATTACTTACTTGTAAAGAGTTAAAGATTTAAAGTAAAAGTTAAGTACATTTATTTGCAAAAAAAAAAAAAAAGTTTATTTATCATTTTTTTAAAAATCATTTTTATTTTTATAAACTTGGATAAAATAACCTAATTTGAGCGCATAGTAAAGTAAGCAAATTATTTTATGTGTGCAAATGTGCAAATGCTTTATAAAACTTTTTACAATAAATCTCTTTGCATTTGAGGTTCAATGACCATAAAATAAAATGACAATCATTGAAATGTACGTTAAAGTCGTTCTCCCTTTTTAATTAGTGCATTATGAAGTACAATTTTGGGGCAGCAAGATCAAGTCAAATATTTGATAGTTGTCTCTCAAGGTCTTTAATTAAAGTCATCACCTTGCTAACATCACAGCTTGTTAAGAGTAAGCAGCAAGAAGTTTAACTTTCATGTCTTTCAGTTGCTTATCTTGGGTAGACTACAGAAGGCATAAGATGTCCTTTTTTAGCCTACTTTCCCGTAAAAGTAAAAAAAAAATAATAATAATAAATCATGAAAGAAGGCTTAATGTATCGAGAAAATATCGTTAGAAATCAAGAAAAGTCAAAAATAAGTTAAGTAATTAAATAAAGATTGAAAATAAAAAAATTGAAAGTAGGGTTTTGAGATATGGAAAAAGTGTGTCTGTCGGTCTGTCTGTCTGTCTGTCGGTCTGCCCCCCCCCCCTAATAACTTTTGAACGAATTGTCCGATCCGAAAAATTCTTTTTGCATTCGAAAAATCTCGGCGAGAACATCTCATTTCCATATTTTACTTTTTGGTTTGAACAATTTTTTGTTCAATTTTGAACAGTTCAAAAATTTTTTAACATTAGCGCCTATGGGCGAAAATGAAGCAAATTATGTAAACTCTGGGTACAAGATCCAAGTTCCAATGAACAAGCTTACTGGAGGAAGCTCTTGGCGTGAAATATTGATTTGAACAATTTTTGTTCATTTTTGAACAGTTCAAAAAAAATTAACATACCGCCTACGGAGAAATTTCAATCCTATATAGTTCCTGATCTAACGGCCCGATTTGCTTGGAACAATTTTTATCGGAAAGCTCTTATGACGTAGAACGTGTACGAGTAGAAAGTTCATCCAGAACTAACGAGCCTATTTTCCTATGAAATTTTTTGATCGGGATTTTCAAGAATATTTTTGAATTAATGAATGATTAAATGAATAAGCAAAAGAATGAATGAATAAATAAGTGAATGAATACATGAATGACTTAATAAATGAATGATTGAATGAATATGTATTAACAGTTGAAAAAGGTATATTTGAAGCAATTAAGAACAAAAGCTAAACGAGAAAGCTAGATTAAAAATTTGAATTCGGTGTATACGGGAAAGTAGGCTCGTATAGTTCTAGACGGAGCTTCTTGTTATTTTTAAACTTGCCATTTATTCCTAGATATCAAGCTTTCTATAACTTTCTTGAGTTAAACTGCTTAAATTTTTAACATTTTCACTTTGCTCGGAATGTTTAGAATAATTAAAAAAAGCTTTTTCTTCTCTTTTCGTTCTTATCTTATCTTATCTTTTTTTTTTTTTGTAATTTCTTACCAGAGAGACATTTATTTTAATCCTGTGGATAATAAGTTTGCAATAAAGCTATTGGCTGCAGAGCTATCAGTTAAATATAATGCTGGCCAATCTGTTGTCATTGCTATGTGCCTGGCCACTATTTTAAATGTTTGATTCATTCCATCGCGTTACATGCCCTAGTTTGGTTTTGGAAATGTTCAAGTTCATACATGTCGTCACCCTTCAAGCAACATTCACTATATCCACAAAATACATTCAACTGACTACTGCAGGGGAGTGACTCTGTTATCCTCACATACAATCTCCT
Source organism: Octonoba sinensis (assembly GCA_038502835.1). Taxonomy (NCBI): domain Eukaryota; kingdom Metazoa; phylum Arthropoda; class Arachnida; order Araneae; family Uloboridae; genus Octonoba; species Octonoba sinensis. Next base: position 81,035,669 of record CM076599.1, on the reverse strand, counting down.
TCGATGCCTTCCACATGAACATGCATATTTCCTCATTGCTATACGTTATCGGTATAGTCATGTGCTGATGGTAACAATAGAAATATTGGCTTCATATGCAAGTGCTACTTTGTTTGAAAAATGTTCTAAAAATAAACCAGCATATTGATAGTTAATATTACGCTCTGATTTCTTTTCATTTCGGCGGTGGTTCTTTTTTTCTTCAATTTTCAGTTTTAGTTCTTTGTAAACTTTATAAATTTTCGTCGTAATGACATTTTCTCCATGTAAAGTACAAATATCTCATGCTGAGAATCACTATAATTGAGAAGTTATATAAGTGCATATCTCAAAAACATATAAACTGGAAAAGAAAATCTCATTAGCTCTATTGTTAGTATGGCAATGGATTAAAATTTAATGCCAGAAATATAAGCTGTATGTAAATACCAATCTAATATTTTTCTGCTTAACTTCACCAGTAATTGATAAAGAAGACTTTTTAATATTTCTTTCAAAAAATTCTTTGGGAATCATTTGTCAGCATAGCCTTTTTGATGAGTGCTTCTTTTTTTTCATATGACGGGCACAAAAATGCTTTATAATTTAAAACTTCACGGTGTAAAAAGACACGCTTGAACTTTTTTTTTTCTAAAACTATGCAATTTAATATTTCTATCGATTAGATTATTCATTTTCAGTAAAAAAAAAAGATATAAGATATTCTTTTCCTTTTTATAAAAAGTTTAAACAAAACTTACGACTCATACATATATGTTAATTTTTAGAAATGAAAGTAATATTGAATTAACATTACACGTCATTTAATTTGTAAGGTATTTTGAGCTTTAAAAACACGAAAAACATCATCACTCAAGCTTCAGCTTTTTAGAGATGGCGATGAAATGTACGCTTTAGGGATTAACGTTGAAAGTATAGGATTTGCAGTTAAGCTTATTATTGGCGAGCGTGGCAGCAATTTGGTGGTCAACTTATAGAGGGTGAAGGGCTAATTCCGTTCCTGACATAAGTGGTCAACTTACAAAGGTGGTCAACTTTACAGGTTTTACTGTATGTACATAATTGTTGTTCATATCTTGATAAATATTTAATTGGTTATTCATATTCTAAGGATGAGTTAATTTTATCGATATAGCTCTACTTCCTGAGCGCTAACTACGATATTAATGAAATAATATATAACTATAACATGAAAAACTATTATAACTTTTTTTCACATAAAAGACTTAAAACTACTGTACCATGCCGTGATGCTCTTACAATGGGATTTTAATGTAAAATTGTCAAAATTAAAAATATCGTGCGTTGGAAAAATACTCTGTCTAACCCTTTTATAGTGATGACCTTGAACAAAGAGCAGTTATTTGAAGGACCCAAATAATTCGTGACAGATGTCACTAGCTTGCCCGCGCGCACATACATCCCTTCATAATCCATTTTGCTACCTCATTAGTGAGTTCTTTTTCCCCATGCAACATTAACGATGTCCATTTTCTGAGTCATTAAAATGCTGTAAATTTGTTCATGATCGTTAATGTCTCTTAAATTTTAATAAATTACGAAAAGATAGCTTGATTTGCATTCATTTATGTGATATCAGAGTGTTAATGTACATTTTATAATATATTTATGCTTTTAATATAACTTCAAACGCGATGAAGGGGAAAAAACAGAGATAGATCTCAGTGAATCATACACAAATAAAAAATGCTTTACGCTAAAAATACTATTAAAAATATCAGTTTTTTTTCTTTCTATATTTAAAGTCAACGTAAAAGAAGCAGCTTTTCAAACACATTGAATCAACCATTTGCTTTGACGCAAAATATTTCTTTAAATATTATTCACGTTGAATAATTGGCTTTGTATTTCGTTGAATTTAATGTTTTGAACTAAAATTATTAATTTTATATTGAAGAAAATGTTTGCTTTTGCATCTGAAAACATAAGTTCACATTAAAATTAAAGCTGAGATATAAAACGAAAAAAAAATAACTAAAATATTTTAGTGCATTATCTCAGCTTTAGTACTGTGTCTGAAAAAAATATCTTGCATTGAATATTTTGTTTCTTGTTGTTGTTAAAACATCGAAATAGAATCCTTTGTGATGGTACCCAGATTCAGCTTAATATGAATGGAGCCGAAATTCAGCTTCAGATGATAGTGGGAGCGAAAGGAAGTTCTGAAAACACTTGAAGAAATTTAAGAATGAAAAGGAAATAATTTATTCTTATTATATATAAATCTCAGGCGAAATCTTAAAATTTTGCTTTGTTGTATTTCATTATTATTTGAACTTGCATGTACGAGTTTAATATTTTCCACTTATATTTCAAGTTTGAAATATTGTAACTGAATCGATATTAGTAGGAAAAAATCAACTTGTACTGAAATGGGAGACTTACCTCAGTATTGCGAACACAACTAACACATTCCCGGCAACCGCTATGATAGAAAGGATTATGTCGAGTAGCGCTACTATAAATATGGTGCGACTTGGTCTGGGTTGAAAACAGATGGTTTTCTCAAGGTCTTGAAGGTTGAACTCTCCAGATAAATTGTTGCTGGCATTTCCCCCTGAGGCGTTGAGCATTTCATGAGTAATGATCTGAAAAATCATCGTTATCAGAAAGACGTTATCAGAATTGGTGAATTTTGCAATAACTGGACCGATGCAGCTTTCTACATTTCCAAAAAAAAAAAAAAAGTTTGGTGTAGATACAATCGAAATAAGTATTATTTACTAAAAGTGAGAAAAAAGGAGTGATGAGTAAACCCTTTTTCAACATTTGAAACAGATAAAGCTTGAAGAAGCTGTATTTGGAACATAATAATTTACTCTATATATTCGAACGTCTGGGATGATGTAGTCAGTACAAATTTATAGATATACTATCTAATAATATATTTAGATATGTGTGATAAGTTATAATGTTTTCATTTTGGATGAATATAAAATAAAGTAACATGTTTAGGAGTTCCAAAACTGCTATTTAAGCAATCAGTTGCACCATTTTTAAAAGCTAATAGAAATTTGTCATATATACGATTGAAAATCAGAAGGATAAAACTATTGTTACTTAAAAGAAATTGCGCAATTTCAGTGCAACTATACTACTTAATAAGCCTTTTAATAAGCTTTTAAGATGCGTCCCTTAAGGTAACTAAAACAAATTAGTTAAAATATTTATAAGTCTGTAAATAAGTCATTTAAATAATATTTGACGAATATTTTCGTTTGGTTAACCTAGAAGAATTGCTGTTTTTTTCTAAAGTAAGTTCCAAATAATTATACTTTTTGTTGATTCTCCAGATTATGACCAACTAGATCTTCAAATTGCGAGCAGCCGAAAGAATCTTTCATTTCGTGGTGAGTTTAGTAAATATTTGTGGTTAGGATTCCTTAGAGGTAATCAGTGACTTTAAGCATTGCTATTGCTTGAGCACATACCTTAAACAATGGGACTTTTATTATTTTATTACCTCTTTTTTCTCTTCTAAATTTACATACATTTATTCTTTGTTAAAATTTCGTATTATTCAATTAAAAATGATGATTTCAAATTATCATATTACTCATTTTGCTTTCTTCTTACAGAAATTATTTAAACAAAAATCTGCACACTTTCTTTGCAGCAAACATTATGTTACCAAACTAAATTGTAACCTTGTAATCAAACATTTAAAAAAAAAAAAAACTTAAGGAACTGAAAGAAGAATTTGAAAATCGGGCTGTTGTGAGGAGTATCAATAAATCATTAAAATGGCAGTGAACAGAAGCATTCTTGTTTTCGAATAAAATTCAATGAAGAATATGAAGGATACTTTACATCTTAGCGAGACCAAATTATTCATTTCATGCATCGTTGTACTGAACATTAAGATTTAAAACGTCAAAAGCTTTATGAAATAGGTAGAAAAAATCTCTAAAACACTGGTCTAATTTTTAGAACACTGCATACTCAAGAAAAAATTTTGTAAAAGCAATTTTGAATCAGTATTAAAAGTTAGTTTATAACTCAGCAAATTAAATTAAACTTAAGCAAAGTAAAGGGTGAAATAATGGAAGAATATGATAAAAGCCCACGTGTTTTATAACTGATGGCTTCTTGAAGTAAGGCAGAAAAGTAACTATCAAGCATTCATTGAGGAGCCAAAAAATTAGACTTTATAATTAAAAGAAATATCTAAAAGTTGGTGAACAAATCATCAAAAACATTTTGAATGAAAGTAAGTTTGCATGAATATTAAAACATAGTTTTAACTCAGAAATACTGAATTGAAATTAATCACAGTAAAAGGCCATAAATATGATTATAATTGACGTGTTTGTTGAGTGATTTTGGTTTGAAGCGAGACAAAAAGTTAACTATCACGCATTGATATGCAAAAATAGACTTTATAATTAAAAAAAAAAGACCTAAAAGTCATGAATAAATTACAAAAAACATTTTGCATCAAAGTAATTTTGTATCAGCATTATATAAAGGCTAGTTTTTATATTTTTTATCTGACCGACGCTTCCTGGTGTGATACAGAAAACTATAGAACACGCATTCATTTATCTGAAAAAATTAGACTTTAACAGTAATAATAATTCATTAATAAATTAGTAAATAAAACTAATGAACAAATTATCGAATCACTTACTTAGATTTGAGCGGCAAAAGATATCCATGAAAATATTTTTACATAATTGGTTCTTACTCATTACTTCAGAAAATATCTAATTATTTCACAAAACTATACAGAATTTTTGTTCGGTTTGGATGCAGCACCATTATGACCACCGAGACTACTGTCGAATAATGCCTCGTGACGAGAGACAGGAAGTCATTTGCGTCACGCATCGCCGTCTAAAGCAATAGACGATCACTGTCCGTGATTTGTGGAAAAACTACTCTCAAATGGATGCTGAAAGTGAAACATGTCCCTAGCTCACTTTCAGTAGATGTAATACCGGATGACCCGTAAATTGTTATATCTACAGGCAGGAGAAATCGATAATTTCAGAGGACATAAAAAATGTCCTATACCCATTTGGAATTACTGTCATTGAAATGCAGTTTGAATGTATTTTTGATTAACGATGGTAAAAAAAAATATATCCTTTCGAATGTCTAGGTAATGGTCATCGCATGGTTATACATGATATGTTTTAGTCTTATGTCAATTAAGGATTAAAAAAAAAGATGTCTGCTATATGAACTCTTTTGAAATTGAAGTAAAGATAAATATCTTTGGTAATAACCTTGAATCATACAAGATACATAAAGTACTTTTACTAGAAGGTTAACTGTAATAATTGTTTGAACTTGGTTAGAAAATATAAAATGCACACACACACACACACACACTTACGCACGAATGCTCACTTACACCCGCACTATATATGTATATATATATATAGATATATATATATATATACACATATTTGATGCAAACAGTTACCTATCCTTTGATAGCTATTTTCCTACAGTTCCATACCCCCATTATATATATATATATATATATATATATGGGGGCATCAAGTCTGTGAGGGCAAAATCCCATTCCATAAAATCTTGGGTATTTGGTTATTTGTGGTGGGAGTTGCTTAATAGAGGTTGGTTTCTCAGAAGGAAATCACAGTTATAGAAATAAAAGCTTATTGACACATTAGGGGTTCAAAATAAAATTAAAAGTGAATTTGAGTATTTCGAATAACATTTTCAACTAAATTATTTACTACCTGCGATAAAATACAGCACTGAGAGAAAAAGTGCAGCAACTTGTTTTGCTGCCTGCCAGACATGATGAAAATTAGAAAAAGACTTGATGATAACTAATCATACCTTAACAGTTATAAAATAGAATTACGTTATATTGAACAAGATTTAAGGCATTTCAGGAAAAAACAGAAAAACTAAGTAAAAGTAAACACTAGAACATGTGGTCACAAAAGAAACGACAGCCACTAGAGGAACTTTTTGCAGTTTAGATGAGTAAGGACTCGTGGGTGGGCATTGACCTAAGTCGGTTTCAACAGATTTATAGATAAGCTCCATCAAACAACGTGTAGAAGTCTTTTTTCCCCATTGTTGCCTAAATCAGCAAATGTTTCATTATCGGATATTTTGGGTACTTCATAGCGTTTACATAAACCTGCAAAATACTTTGTATATGGGTTTTTGCGTTTTCTTTAATTATGGCTCAATATCTAAGCAAAGAAGTGGTTTAGCCCTGTAATCATTTAATTTATTCTCATATGTTAAGACTCGGATAAAAGAGCTGAACTCCGGTGAGCTCCTATGCAAAAGGTCTTAAGTCATGACTGTAAGGTTTCTTTTTGTTATGTATTAAATTATTAATCTGTTTAAATAAAAGGTCATGAACGGGTAGTTTACTTCACAAAACTATACTTAGCTTCAATAAAACGAAGTTTTCAGAGCAATGTATAAATGTTTCATTAAACATATTTAATAAATTTAGCAATTTAAACCAATATAATAAAACTTTACATTTTATACTAACTATTCACTTTTATTTTTCTTTTATTGCTTGAAACATTCATTCGGTGTCTCTTTCTTTTGCTTAAACTAATGCAAAGAGCACCATTTACTGATTCCTCTTCCATTTTCTTTTATTAAAGGAAGCTTTGTTTCCGTATGACTAAACGAATGTTAGAAATTTGTTCAATCGTCAACTCTGTTTGAAACACCTTGTAACTGCATTATGTTAAAATTTACACTTTCTGTCCAGCGTTAAACAATAATAATTAAAATAAAACAGGTTTAAAATAAAAATTTATTTTCAAAATAAAATATTCATTTTATTTTGTGTTACTTATTTCCTTTTACATCGATTAGCCTGAAATATTTAGCTCATTACCATTTACATGAAACGTGATGAAAGTGGCAAACATGAGTAAAGTCGTCCCACTGTATAGCACGCTATATTCCATTCACCTAATTCCCGGTTTAATCCCTGCTGGTTTTACGTTATTTTAACGATCCCCTTAAATGTCTCTTCTGACGTTTGGGCAACATGAAGGCAACGCGTCATTATATCGAATGACTTGAAGTTATTTATAACCACGCCTAGATGTCTGGTGGACAAGATGTGTCTATTTGTGCATTAGGTAAAATTTATATAATTTCGAACCGAATAATTCTTGTTGCTCAAAAGATTTCAGGAATATATTTTATTGTATAAGCTTCCCCTTTCATGAGGTGGAAGGTCAAAAGGAGTACTGTCGTAACATATACCACAATGATAATCAAAATAAAGTATTTTCTTCGTTTAAAAGAGATATTTTCATTCTAAAATACCCCTTTTTCTTCGTTCCTTTTTTAAAGGAAATATTTAAAAACTTGCTTTAAAAATTAAGCATTTTATAAATGCTAATGCCAAATTATGGAATCAAATCCTATCTTATTGAAAAGATAGACGGATAGATAGGTAGAAAGATAGATAGAAAGAAAGATAGATATATAGAAAGAAAGATAGAAGGAAAGAAAGAAAGATAGATAGATATAGATAAATATTAAGACAGATAGATAGACAAATAGCCCGGTACACAGGCAGACAAACAAAATAAATTAATAAAATAAATAAAATAAATAATAAAATAAATAAATTAATTAATAAATAAATAAAATAAATAAATAAAATAAATAAATAAAATAAATAAATAAAATATAAAAATAAATGAAATAAATAAATAAAATAAAATAAATAAATAAATACATAAAACAAAATAAAATAAAAGACTGGTAATTTTTTTTTATTGAGATAAGAAATGTAGTAAAAGTATCCTTTAAAAGTATCACTAAACCTTTTCACTTAGGGAACGTTAAACATAAACTTTCATACAATACTTGACAAATTTGATACGAAGAATGCCTTACTCAAATTTTTGACTTGTTTCCAAGGCTGAACAACATACTGATACAAGAAAGAATGATTCACTTTCTTTTGTGTTTGATGAAGAAAAAAGATCCTTGCGTATCAGATTATAGCTTTTTTTTCTGAAAGTTAATTAAGGCAATTGAGTGAGAAATATAGTAGAAAGGTCATCCCATTAAATAAGCTTTTATATTACAAGTTTCAGAATATTTTGGCAAGCAAGTTAATTGAGCTATGAAATGAATAATGAGTATTTTGTTGGCATACTTCATAAAAAATAAACTACGTACAGACTAATAACATGCTGTTTTTATTAAAAGTGTGTGATTAAATACATTCGTTGCCTTTGCCTTTACGAGCATCACATTTACATAATTTTCAATATATTTTTTAAATTCTCTACATAATAAAAAATACATATTCTTTAGGTCCAGGTAATGCACTTCAGTTTAAGTAGGATATACACATGAAAACGTCTTAATTGAAATTGATATATCAATGATAATATTAAAATATCCTTATAGCAGTAGGAAAAATGTTTGTGTCACTGACATTATCTTAAGCAAAATGAAACCGTATTCTATGTTTTTTTTCGTAAAATAATAGTACAAAATTGTAATTTGTAAAATTTTAGAATCCTTTTCTGATGTTGAAGACCATAAAAATGCATTCCCTTCCTTTAATTTTAAAGCGGTTCTGAGTTTCCAAGTGACATAAGCGTTATTCCAATCCCACTCTTTTTCCGAAAAAAACCCCTAATTTCTTTATTTGTAATTATGATGCCCGCTCATTTTCAACGGACCGTTTATGGAGGGAAAAGTAAATTTTATTGTATTGCATCGAAATTTAAAAGATTAAAATTAATACAGATTATTCATTAAAAATTGAAACAATTTTCAAAGATTTATAATTTTTTTTTAATTATCAAAACGTGGTTTTTATTTCAAATCGCTAAATGATTATATTCTGAATACATGCTTATCTAAAATCCAGAAGTGAATGAACTTATGTAACTATATGTATGTTATTACTGTAAAGGCAAGATTTACAGGCAAAACAACGCGTGGTAAAAAGTGAAATTCAAAGATACATCGATAAATTCGTGCATACTATGCTATCCTTCTAACTGTGCATCACAGGGATACGCATATCCATTGTTATGCGTATCCCTGTGAACTGTGAAGCAAAAGACCCTGTGTACTCTGTGAAACAAAATTCACAGAAATTATCATTTATAAAAAATATCTTGTATAACACTTTTATGAATAAGCACCTATTCATACATTTGTTTACCAGTATAATTACATATTTATTTTGCATAAATTGTATTTAATTAACATAAACGTAAATATTTATCCTTAACGATACCCCATTTATCTATTTATATCTATATTTATTTATCAGTCTATTGATGTATCCATATTATCTATTAATTTATCGCCGATTTCCCTATACATAGCTACACATCTGCTCATGTTTCTTTCAAAAGTAGTATCACTATATCTAACTATGTACCATGCGTACCATATTTATGTACTTATCTCATTTTACAGAGCCCTCAACGTATTTATATATTGGAAGTATAAAATAAAATAGGTATCACAAAATCTTCGTATCCACTAAAAAAAAAACCTGAAGTTCTTATTAATAGTTAATCACGTTAAATTAACCTACAAATATTTAATGGATCCATTCAAGTTAAAATTAAGTTGTTTGATATTTCATTATTATCTGCACCTTTTATACATAAAGTAAGGTGGATACTTAAAATTTTTAATTAACGGCACAATAGGTTTCTTTCTTCTCTCCGAGTCATTTGCTTCTCTGTTAGCTTAAGTAACCCACTGGCTGAATTTAATTAAGCATTCAAATAACACCATCATAAAAATATTATGTCAGCATGAGCGATGATCCTGTCCTTTCTGAACGGGTGAGGGACAGCAGATTCACTGACTATTATTATGAGTTTATTCATTCGAGTGAGTCACTTTGTCTGAAATATTTTTGTTCTTAATTTACATAGTTAAACTGTTAAAATAATAAGCAATCAATTACAAGCCTTCCCCCCCCCCTCTTACAACAATTTTTGATCTTCTAAACTGCATATTAAAATCTCCCTCTTACTTTCAAACACGCCATTTTTCTTATCCTGGAATTCAATTTTAAAAATTGCGGAACCTCTCTTCATTACACACAGATCGCGTTAGAGTGAAAGTAAGGTTTCTTTTTGTTATGTATTAAAATTATTAATCTGTTTAAATAAAAGGTCATGAAAGGGTAGTTTACTTAGTTTCAATAAAACGAAGTTTTCAGAGCAATGTATAAATGTTTCATTAAACATATTTAATAAATTTAGCAATTTAAGCCAATATAATAAAACTTTACATTTTATACTAACTATTCACTTTTATTTTTCTTTTATTTTCCCTTACAATCACTCATCGCTTCAAGAAAAATACATTGCTGATTGGATAATTGCACAGGTAAACCAGGGAGAAAATGTGGAATGACAGCAAAGAGGCATCATGTGAGAGCTGAAAGAGAATGTGTATCTTTTTTCCCTCAGCCGTGATACAAGGATATTATTTGTATGTAGAAATAACGACTCTTCAAAATCAAAAACTGGTGAACGATTTCAAAGACTCAGCCCCTTGGGAAATAGTAATGAATAACGGCTATAATACATGGCTACTCTCCCAGAGAAATTACAAATTAAATAACGAAAATGAAAAATGAAGTAAGAAAGGAAAAATGAAATTAGAAAACAGGAAATTTTTTACCTTCGTGTGTAGTCGTTAAAAAGCTCTAATTTTTAAAATTTTTAAGAAGATTTTAGACATGTTTTTTTTTTTTTTTTTTTGTTTTGTGGCTTTTAATGTTATATGATTTTATCTACTTATTTTTGTTTTCTTGCTGCGTAATCTCATACACTGTATAGCTAAAAGTCATCGGAGCTTTTAATTCCTCTATAACACGCAGTTTTTCTCGAAATTTCAGCAAACTTACAAAAAAGCTGAAAACACAAAAGATTATAAATTAAAAATTAAAAAAAATAATAATAATATTAGAAAAATTATAAGCACTTAAAAACACATTTTCTTTTTTTTTTGTTGAGCGCACACTGTTAGAAATTTCAGCATGAAATTACGGTTAAATAGCTGGCAGCAGTCTGTCCATCTAATTAACCGTTAAATTTTCGGTTTGGAACATTTTTGTATCTTTACGGACTCTAAACCGTTTCCAATCAGCTTGGTTAAAAAGCAGTAAATACAAAAGTTCACGGTTTCATAACCATAAAATTTGCCGATTTGAAGCCATTTATACGTAGCATAGTCGATTAGTAGTACTTTTGATAACATACGCAGGCCATCGTAATTAACAATATGCGTTGAATATTCGAGGCGTAGAAACCATTCATAGCTATTATATTGTGGCGGACGACGAGGTGCGAGGACACGGTGGTGCCGGTGGTCTGCCGGAGACGGGGATAGAACCCCCGAACCTCTACGGTGGAAAGCCAGTACTTCCATGCTTTCCCAATAGGTACCTACGGGCCAGCACAGATGTCGGCCTATGAAGGCGTCGTATCATGCCGGCACAATATGTAAAAAAAAAAAATTTTGAGTTTATTAGATTGAAACATGGAACCTGGGTTATAGTTGATGTCCAAGATTTTGAGAAGTTTATTTTATTCTGAAACAGATAAAATGCAATATTCAAAAATAATTAAATGGGTTATGTTTCCACAAACAGTTTTTATGACTGTTACTAACTTCATCTTCTCTTCATTTGCCCCCTTTCAGATAAAAAAAGGAACTACATAATATTATGCGATGGAATTCTTATCTTCACACTTCTTCGTTTCACAACCAAGATGGACGCCGATTCTTATTGACTACGAGACCTAGGTGTCGCTAATAAATTACGGTTAGCTAAACGTTCTTTAGGAGAAACAGAGAATAAACGATTTTTTCACAATCAGCGGTTTGAGTACCATCGTTTTAATGGTTATTCGACTGTTGTAATTAAATATGGTAAAATAACAATTAAATAAATTGTTATGTTACTATTTTTTCACGGAAATTTTTAACAGTGTATGCTCGAAAAATTGCAATTTTTAACTTTCATAGCGTCAGACCCAAGTATACAGGGAAACTCTTAGAAAATTTTTAGTTGCATATATTGAAAATAAATGTTTTTCTTCTCTAGAGAAACGTACAAAAGCTTTGTTTCATATTTAATATATTTTCCTAAATTTATTAGTTGAGCTCAATCAAAATTTAAACATGATATTGTTTCAGAAATAGATCTCTCAAAACTAATTTATAACTTTTTAAACTGAGCTCTAACTGTCTATAATATATACTTCGATCAAATTGTGTCCAGTGATCCTTGAACCTAAGATACATCTCAGAAATAACCGTCTACAATGTTTCTAGGTCAATAACAACGTCTATCTTGAATTTAACAATACTTAAGTCTTTTATTGTCTCACTTGTCAGTTCTTTGGAAACAAGACCGTTTGATGTATTAGTTAGATCACTCTTCCTGACATCGCTCGGTCCTCCACATGGTATTCATTAGTGTTCTCGTGCTCTCTTGCGTTAGGATATGGCAAATTGAGTAAATAACTTGTCAAAGTGATTCTATATTAGAATTTATCAACTGCTTAAATGCTTTTGATCGCAATTGCGCTAATTGTTTGGGACAACAATCTTATCGGTACATTGTATGGATGGGGGCAACTCGGACAGTAATTTTACAAGGATAATTTATTTTAACTAAGCGCAAAGCTACGGTTTTGTAAATTCTGAATTTTTTATTCCCATGTAGCGAACAGAAATGTTTTAAGTAATAGTAAATCAGACATTACAATAAATACAAATATTCATGAGAATGATGGTTATTTAAATAGTAAAATTTATGTGTAAATTACTTGAAAATGTAAAAATAATTATTTAATAATTAGAAATCGAAAGATTTCACTTCACCTGAAAAAAGAGCAGCATTTTCCCCCCTCTTAATTTATAGTATGCTCATTATAGCTACAGTCAAAGAAGTATCCCACATCCACGTAACATACTATTCCTTTCCTTTCTTCTTTAGAGAACGGAACATAGTAGCAACATCTAATGTGTCTTAATGTCTTTTATCTCTGAAATCCTTCCATTTGTTTGAGTGCGAACTTGTGTTCTCCTTTGTTGTCGTTCATTTATTCTTACCAATTCCTTCATGGGTTTTGTGCTTTTAATTTGAGCAGTCTATGAGAAACTTAAAAAATTTTCGAACTAAACAATGATACTGATGCTCAATTGCTCAAGGTGCTGATAAATTGCAGACATCTGGGCAGTTTTATCATAAGATGAAAAGAGGTTCGAGAAGAAAAAGCCATCTGACAAAACTTTCGGATGTCTTTTATATTCATAATGTTGTTTTTAATTTTTAATGTTTCAGAAACGCAATGTATTGCTCATAAATAATAGTTGCTCAAATTGTGCTTCACCTTGCAATTGATGCTCCGCAGAATTATTTATTTTTTCCTCGAAAATATTAGATTTTATTCTAATTAATATTAAGAAACGTAAATATTTCTCCGATGAATCATACTGTTTCATGTAATAAAGAACTCTTACGGAGTTTATAAATTTTTTTATAAAACTAGTAAATAAATTAATAAGAATAGAAAGATATATATATATATATATATAGGGAGAAGTATTTGAACATCATCAAGCTGAAGTACGTCAATATTTTTCATCTGACAGTCGATTTATTGGCCTAACCAGTATGTGTCAAATTACGTGTCCTGGGACAAACATTTACCAATTCTAAGAGATAGTAAATACGTTAAAGAGTAAACAATTTCTTATCAAAAGATGGAATTTGGTTAATCCGACTTAAATTTAGTAGAATGTTGTGCAGATTTCGTTACTTCAATCATCCGCAATTTCACAAAATCTAGGATCTTCTTAAATGAGCCCATCTAAAGGTGTAACGGTAATTCAAACTTATAAAAATATAAACTTGAAAAAATATTCACTTAAGAGAAAATGCAATTCTGAGATTTTGGCAATATTGAAATTCTACGATGTTAAAGAAAGATTGACGGACAGAATAAGCGATGGAAATGAAATGCATTCTTTCTCAAAATCAATCGTAGAAGGTCTAAAAAAAGGAAGCAAAACGTTTTTTTACTCAGCAAGTATTTGAATTTCAAAAGAAACGGTAGATTTAATCCAAAGCAGAATTGAGCTTTTTGCCAATGCAATGCAAAAACATTTTGTGTTGTATTTAATACTTTCTATTAGTTGATGATGATTTATTTTGAGATATGCAATTCCTATGTATTATTAGTTTAAAGTTGTGAATATTAAAACCAATATTTGAATGTAGATTCACTCACTTCTCTTATTTAGTAGTTTTAAAGAAAGCGTGAAGGGAAAAAAAGAATCATGGTGATGAATAATTTTAGATCTTTGGACGTGTAGATTTATAAGTAATGAATTATGAATTGAGTGGTTTTCTATAGAGTAGAGATATAACATAAAATCACTTCCGAGAACGAAACTAACTTGCAAGAGATGGTCCTGAATACATTGCACAGAATTTCTCAAAAAATTATTTAAGCCCTCTCTGAAATTATTAACAATATGTTCCGTTTTATGAAATGAATACATTATTTTTTTCTTATAGGTCTGATTATAGTTTTGACTAATTGGAGCAGTATCAGCATAAAATTTTGACACATCTTTTTATGGCGGAGGCTTTTTATAACACTCATATGGAACCATTATGTGAAATTTCAGTTATTAAAATATTTCTCTTGAAGCTAAGATACTGAACAAAAGTTGGTAAATGATTTTTAATTTGATCAGAAATGTTATTAAGACACTCCATAGTTGTATTAATTATAGAAAATAACAGAAAAAAAATTAAACCTATCACTTACAGAAAGGAGAAAAGGAGAAGCCATAAAAAAAAAAAAAAAAAAAAAAAAACAGGAAGAAAGAAACATATCACTGACACTGGAAAGAGAAAGAAGTATTGAAATATTCTCACTTTTTGTACCAAGCTTATTTGCAATTTAATTCCGTTCGTTCAAACTAAGCTCCAACTTTTCCTTTCTTTCTTTATTTTTTTAAGATTTCGCCACTTAAGATTTCCCCATGTTCCAAAGCGACAAGAACTGATGGAGCAACCGCGCTTCCTTCTTTTGTAAACTATCATTTTATTAGAACTTTTTAAGTCGCTCCAAATAACAGTTTCCTGTTTCTCTTCGATAAAAATTTACTTTTTCAAAAAGTAAAAAATAAGACCCCAAAGTTTCTCAAATTTTAGTTAAGGTTTCAAATACATTTTTGTTATCCATTATTATCGCCTGCATGTCGAACATTAAAACTATTGCTATATTTTCAGATTTTATTAGTTCAAATTTTTAAGAAGGGGTTTTACGGGAGAAATTTCAAAATTTTTACCATAAAGAGGGAGAGAGAGAGAACACTTGAAATAGATTTTTTTTTCAAGCACGGAACAGTTAAAAATATTCTTAGATATTTTTAGTGGAGTTGGGGAAAAAAGTTATAGTTTGAGATTTTAGACCGAGGGTGGCCAACCTGCGGCTCGCGAGCCACATGCGGCTCTTTGAAGGATTACTTGTGGCTCTTGATAAATGTACGCAAAAAAATGTGTTCGAATATTAAACAAGAAAAATTCAACGAGTATATAAAAAAGCTATAAGGAATATGGACGGAATTCCAAAATAGATTTCAAGACTTGAAATATTTTATAGTCTCTTGATTTTTTTCTGAATCCATTAGAAATTAACATAAAATTTAAGATGAGTCTTCTATTTCCAAGACAATTATGACCCTAAAAGCATCTGGAGAACTGGAATTTATAGAGATGCAAGAAGATCAAGCTCTACAATTAAAACATAAGTCGACGTCAATCACTGAATTTTGGAAATTTGTACCAGAAGCGAAGTATCCTGAATTTAAAAAAAAGCTTCTTGTCGAATTATTTCAATATTCGGAACAACGTACTTATGTGAATCATTTTATTCCACTTTAAAATTCGTGAAATCCAAACACAGATCAGTATTAACTAACTAGCATCTCAAAGAATTACTGAAAAGTGCTTTCACCAATTATTCATCAAACTCTAAAGAATTAACAAGAGAAGTAAAATAACTGCGTTTAATTTTTAATATTTAAATTCAATACATATATTTTGTACTTTTATTTATATGTTTTTAATAAATATAATTTCTGTGAAAAAAAAATCAATACCTTTTTCGCATACCTTTTACATACGTATTTAATCGCGGCTCGCGAAAAATTTCAAATTTTGAAAAATGGCTTGGACTATCAAGGAGCCTGGCCACCCCTAGACGCTACTTTTTGCATCTCTATAAAGTCCAGTTCTCCAGATTGTTTTAGACGCTACTAAAGTATTTTATTTCATATTTTATACAATTATTAGAATGTGCTTCTAAATTGGAGAATATAAGAATTTGGAGTATGTACTCCAAATTGTTCATCTCACCAGTCTGATCATTATTTATTCATATTAACGCATTAAAACAGAACCACTTCAAGACTTTTTAGTTTTGTTTCAATAAGGCATATATTTAAATGACTACAGTCAAACTTTTTGACACCAAGTAAAACGTTTACGCGAAGTCCGTTAAACTACTTTATTTCATCCCTTTAATAGGAGTTGCGGAATGTTGGTTCTATTTCCCTAAAGATTATAACTTTTTACCACTGAACTTTCCTTCGGCCTGAAACTCTGGTTAAAAATGATCTTCATGATGTTAGAAAAAGAACAACGTGAATAAGCACAGAATTAGAGTACAAAAACTTCCGATATGTGTTTCGGAATTACCTGGAATTCTTTTTTCGATGCAAGACAGAAGGGAGCAAAGAAAGCAAAGACCCAACAAAAGTCCTGACAAACAGAAAAGTCCCTTGACGGTATCGTACATTGGTTGCACAATTTCCTTTGCATGTTTAAGATTAAACTCTCATGTCAACTAAAAATTTATCAAGGTTAAAAATTCATCAAATTTTCTCAATTAAAAAGCACAATCTTCTAACAAGCCTACATAAGCGATTAAACCACATTTTTTTCAAGTTTTTTTTTTCAAAATAAATATTCGGAAATGCTTTATCTAATGTTTCACCGCCCGGTTAATCTAGGACCAACTATTTGACAAATATATTTTGACAACTAATTCTAGATTTAATTTATTCGTAGACTCCCTCCTTGGGGTCACTCCATAACCAGTCAGACAGTCTAATAATGCTCGTATAAAAAAATGCTCGTATATTCCAAAACAGAGTGAATCCGAGAGCAAAGATTCACCTACGGCATTCCAAAATAATCTTGTGGGAGCAAACTTTTTGGAAATGTCGCATGACATTCCGTGAAGGGGCTGATTAACGAAAGTGACTACGGTGGCTGTGCCCGTTTTCGCTCTTTAAGAGGGGCCCCAAATTTCAGGTACTTACTAGCAATTTTCTGCTCTTAATTTTTCAGACCTTGAAAGGGAGCCCCAAAATTTTGCGTGCTTATTAACAATTTTCTGTTCCATATTCTCAAAATTGTGTACATTTGGAGATGAGAGCCGTTATTTATAAAATTAAATGTTTTGCTTTTTCCTGCGCTCAATGTAAAAAATAATAATCTGTTTGCTTAAAGCTAAAGAGCAGGGCATATTTCTCAGAAGTAGCAATTTCTATTGATTAAAGCGAAAATTTCAACTGCACAATGTCAGTTGCCGTATAAGTTGTAATTTGAATTGTAAATCAACAATGACAATTTTGGAGAAAAGCAAAGCCCTCAATAAATAAAAAAAAAAGAATGGGTATGGAGGTCTCATTTGGTGCCATTTGAAAAATAGCTAGCAAGAGCAATTTTGCTTTTGAAGTTGTCGATATCTCTTCGGTAGCGGTCACAGTTGCTGTTTGTCCCCAGGTCAGAGTTCTTAGGCAAAAATGATCTTGATAGTGTAAAAATATATACTGATGGTTTTGGAACACTACTATAGTATTTAAAATTCCTGAACTTCAAACGTTGTTTTTGACAGCTCGCAAAATATTTTGATTATTAAAATATGTTTTATCAGAAAGACGCCTCATTTATTTGATTGTCCAGGTTAGATGATTTCATGCAGCCAATTTTTTTAAACTTGACCTAACTTTCAAACAGAATTTTATGAAATCGCTCATATGAATCATTTTTCTATTACTTAAAATTTAATATTATATTCCAGCATTCGGGGGGAGGAGAGTTGGATCCTTCCCTCGCAAGCTACCAATATCAGGTGTGCAAGTATTCGAATGTTACAAGATCACATATGGGTGAAGTTTGTGTTTAATGCATTATGCATTTTCGCAAAAATCTGTGGTGATAATCTGATTAAATGCAATTAAGTGGCCTTCTTGTGAACCCTCGTTTGTTTCTCATACACCTTGTATTTTTTCTGTCTGTGATATGGACCCCTTACAGATAGGAATGAACTGCGACTAGTTTAATAACTACAGATCTAGGAGCTTTGTCAAAATAGATTAAACAAAGCAATGACATAAGGAACGATTTAAAAACTTAAAAAGGAGCGCAAAAGCAGAAAAAGAAATATAAACAAAGATTTTTAATCACAGGTACCGTAATTCAGATACATGCATTGCTATTGATCGTGCACCTCCATTAAGCACTCATTTAAATAGAATTTTACCCCAAAAGCTTTTTCATAAGAATTAACAATAATTAGAATTAATAATTATTTTATTTTGAACGGGTTCGAGCATACGAATGCGAATAGAAATCGTTGACACAGTAATATTTCTTCATAAAATTAAAGCTCAAAAACGTTGGTCGTATTGTCTTTTTCCAGTTTGATTTTATAAAGTATGCAAGAAACTATTATTCAACAAATATTGATGCTTAACATATTTTATAAAAAATTAAAATTGGGGGGAAAAATTTGCAAAAGTCATATTTTAATTGGTTTTTAAAAATATATAGTAATATGAATGTTAATTAACAATTTATAAATAAAAGAAGAAAACGGTAAAAGTTTTGACATTTCATGACTTTACGTGAAGCCACTTATACTTTTTGACTCAATTTCTTTTAACAGCGAGAAAACATTATGAATTTATGAGGGGGAGTAGAAAACTGCTTAATTATAAATTATTCCTTAATTTCTCTTTTAATTCAGAAATAATAGTTTCTCACATATTTTTTTAACCTGACAAATACATAATATATTTTTAACAATATCATAATTTCTTTGTTTAAAAGTATAAACATTTTTCTAATTGAGTAATATCTACTACGGAAATAAAAAACTTTATTTTAACTACAAGTATTGAAACACTGCTTAACATTAAATTCAAAACTTTAAATTTTAACAAATTGTCAATTCTACTTGAACATGTAGCTACTGAAAAAAGCACTAAGCAGGAATTTTTTGTGTGCTTAATTTGCAAATCAATGCTGTTTAGCAAATTGTTAACGCTTCGTTCTCTGTTTTCAATATTTTTCAATATATATATATATATATATATATATATATATATAATTTCCGAATAATGTGTGATACGTCTAAGTATTGCTTCTGACAAGTGTAAATTATTAATGCAAAAAGCTGTTTAAAACTACTTAATTCATAAACAACATTTTATATAAAGTTGTACATTTATGTTCAATTTATTGTTTGAATATTTTTTATATGCTTTTCAAAAAACTTTCTTTTTTATCATACTGCTTAGATAATTTAGTTTACTTACTTGTAGATCTCTCCATGGCATGCATGTTATTCCTGTAAAGTTGCCATAAGACATTGTTTTTATAAATTTAATTTTTACGTATTACAGTATAATAGAAGTTTTGGTCAGAGCTCCATTTTCAAAGACACTCTTGTCGCTCCTCTGTCATAGTTCAGCAACATTTGCTCTTCGTGTCGTAGAGCCGTTGCCAGATGCTGAGAACAGCAAGAGCAAACGATCCGTCGAAGAGGAGGAAACCAATCGCTGGTCTCCGGAGGACCCTCCCTCTACTTTCTACCCACCTGTCAAGCTGTTGATCGGATTAAGTTTTTCTTTGTGCATTTCGCAATTTTAAGACAGGGCTGCCGACACTGGGTATTGATTTTGAATTAATAGAGGATTTCTCTTATCAACTTCGAATTCATTTTCTATTATTTAAAACAATCAGTATATATTTTGGTAATTTATTATTTTAATAATTAGAATTTTTCATTAATAATAATTAATACTTAGTTTAAAGTGTATGATCACAAGCAAATTGTTCTAAATTAAGTTAAATTCAAATCAAAATCCTTCTAATTATTTTATCTAACTTTCCCTAAATTAAAGAAAAAATGTGTATATTAAGTACATGAAAATAAAAATAATAAAATTAGGAGACATATTTTTTTATGTGCTTTGAGAAAAATAGTTTGATTTATATTTAAATTTAATTAATAAATAACTAAAAACAACAGTCGTTAATGTAAGCTTATAAAATAGGGAAGTGTATATCTGGGAAAAAATTCAGAAAAACAGAAATAAATAAATAAGAATATTGCTATTAAAGCAACTATTACAAATAATACTGAACATTACAATTAGTCAGGGAGAAAGTAGAGTTGAAAGTAAGGAAATAAAAAGAAATAGAGCGAAGAAAACGATCTAAAACTTCAATTCGGGAAAAAAAAATTCTCAAAATAATCTGATATAAGAATTTTAAAATATATGAAACTCAATGACTAGAGAGAAAATCCTAATGATTACGAATGAAATACAAGTTATTAAGAAAACTATTGACAACTGATTACTTCATCAACAAACTGTGAATTCTTCAAACATGATATTCAATAGCTAAAATATTGTGATCATGCATATGGGCATCCCATTTTTCAGCATCTAATTCGTATGCGCAATTTTACAATACTTAATATTGCCAATTCACGTTCACATCCAAATAAAAAGTTTGAAAAAGAAAGTGCAATCAAGTACCACATACATCGGTCCCAATAGTACGAAAAAAAATTCTAGAGCTCAGTAAAAAAAACCGTGGGAAAACTTCTGTCGTTATATGAAAAATGGTGATGACCGACCACAATAATCTATGATTAATCAGATATAAGCTGTAGAACTAAGGAAAACATTTTAATATAGTAGTTGCCTAATAGCAAAAAGAAAATGTGATGGATATTATGGAAAACTTTACAGCCGAAGAAAATATCCAAACGGGGAAGTTATCCCCCCTTGGCGAAATTTTAAATTTCATCAAAAATCAGCGATACCGAAACTTAGCGATTCCAACCTAGTAAATGTATGCAACTTAATCCAAAAAATAGTTTTCATCAGTTTTACGTTAACAGAAATCATCCATTTGGAGACAGAAGTACTCTTTATTTTGGCGAAAATATTTAATTTGAGCGAATAAATTCCGAGATAATTTAAGCCACGTGTTAAAATTCGAAACTACTTAAAATGAACATAGCGTGTATTCTATTTGTTCTATGAATTTCAGAAAGACATCATCTTGTGCAGTTATGCAGAAAAATTACGCAACATAAAATAATGAAATAAAAACAATTAATTACACGAAAAAAAGTTCGCTCTTCTTGGCGAGAAAAGTATATTTTTGCGATTTAATCCAAAAAGAATATTCATTAGTTTTACTTTAGCAGAAATTTTCCTTTTGGTGACAAAAGTGCTCTTAATTTCGGCGAAAATACGCAATTTGAGCAGATAAATTCATAGATAAGCCTTGTTTTAAAATTAAAAAACTATTTAAAATTAATATTGCTCGTCTTCTATTTGTTCTACGAACTGCAGAAATAGATCATCTTGGGCAGTTTTTTTACAGGCATAATCGAAAAGCTGTGGCGTTTCTTCTATGAGATAATCCCAAAATTAACAGTTTTGCTTAAAATTGGAATAAAAAAAGAACAAATTCGAATCTTAGGAAAAACGCTTCGAGGTGCACAAGGACCTGACCCATGGTACCTGTAATCAAAAGTTTGTACATCTGGACCCTTCTATCTCGCCAAGAGGTGACCGATACATACACACACACAACTGGTACAACTGGTACACAAACTGTTTTATTTATATAAATTATTTCTTTATTTACGACCATTTCAGGTCATATACATTTTCAAGTTTATTTGCTTTCTCAATGGATATGCCTTAAACTCTCGTCCAATATGACAGATAGAACAAGACAATACAGATTGACCATGAAGTTCTAACGTTTGGATGCTTCTATACATCTCAGTAAAGGACGAACCCCTGCGAGTTTCCAGGAAGTTCCTTTTGTAGGTGCGTTAGTTAGGATGCGGATCAGAATGTTTGCTTCTCTGTTTGTTGAAAGCAACTAAATTTACAAACTGTTATATATCATCAGTTCGGAAGAAATCAAGTATGCGAAGCGAACTAAAACGAGAACAGAATCCTTATAACTGGAGTTTGTCGCTTGAACATGAATGAATTCTTCCTGACATTCTGTGAGTCAGAGCTCTTTTATTGATGGTTGAACAGTACGGTAGAATATTACAAGACGAGGAAGGAAGTTGTAAGAATACATACACCCACGGCACAGGACAGGAATCGAACTCATCGCCTCTTCACTGTTCGCAGGCAGGCACCGGAAACAGTCGCTTAGACTACTCAACCACTGAAGTCACAAAATTTAATATAAGGGATCATTCATAAATGATGTCACACTTCGAGGGGGGAGAGGGTTCTTTAAACTGTGACAAATTGTAACAAGAGGAGGGAGGGGTAACAAGAAGGGGTCAAATATATGGGAAAAAAGCGTGACATCATTTATGGACGGTCCCTATAAGTGTTGACTCTAAAAAAATATTTTGAAGGAATATTAGTACATGCAAGTTAGGATTTTGAGGAATTTGCATGTAATCAAAAATGTTCAGTAAGTGGGAATTCTAAAGAAATTTTTTGCATTTGTTTGTTTGTAAACGACCATTTCAAGTCACATTAATATTCGAGTTTATTTGCTATTCTCAAGAATAGGCTCAAACTCTCTTCTAATATAGCAAATAGAACAAGACAGTACAACAGAATTACAATACAAAGAAGGAAATACAACCAGGGGAAAGTGGGAATCGAACCCACGCCTCTTCACTTTTTATTTGAACAATTTTGAACAGTTCAAAAAATTTAACACTAGCGCCTACGGAGAAATTTCAGTCATATATAAATCTTGATATAGCACACCATATTTGCTTGGACCAAACTTTATCGGAAGGATCATATGGTGGGGGGTAGAAGATGTACAAGTGCTAAGTTCATCCAGAACTAAACGAGCTTATTTTCCCATGAAATTTTTTTATGTGGGTTTAAAAAAAAGAATGAGTAAAAGAATGAAGGAATAAATGAGCGAATGAATGAATGAATGAATGAGGGAATGAATATGTAATAACCGTTGAAACAGGTATGTATAAGTAATTAAGAACTAAAGCTAAATGAGAAAGAGCAAGAGATAACTATATTACAAATTTAAAGTTGGTGTAAAATAGGAAAATAGGCTCGTGTAGTTTCTAGACGGAGCTTCTTGTTCTTTGTTAAAGGTATAATTTCACTACTACTCCAATATAAAAATTATAAAAACTCATACCAGACGGCATATATATTGTTTGGTTTTTACTATGCTTTCAAGGAGTCAGATAAAGCCATTTTCTTATGAGCTAGAAAAAAATGCTTTCGCACTATATAAGTTATATGTCGTTGCTGAGACTAACTGTTTAATTTGAGCTCTGTTGTTATTACTATTATTTTTTTTAACAAATATTATTGTCCTTCCACTATGAGTTTGATGTGTTCTAGAACCGGAGTCGGCAAAGTGTGGCTCGCGAGACTTAAGTGGCTCTTTGGCTACTTGGATGCGACTCTTCACAATTTTACTGACATTTGGAATTAGGAAAGAGAAGAATTAAATTTGCTTCAAAAATGTACAAAATGGAATTCAAGTTATTTTCAGTACAAAATCGTACTGATTAACTTAGATTCATGTTTGAAATTAACAAAACGTTACACATGTAATGTTACAAAACTTTTTAAGTAGCTACAAATTTATTTAAGCGTTTACACTATAATAAATATTTAAATATAATTTATTGAATGGACCTTTCAAAATTTTTCTGGCACCTCAAACCTTGAAATTAGCTCTTTAGCTTCTAAATTTTACCGATCACTGTTCTATAATATTAAACCTAACTATTGTTTTTTGAAAAACTAACAGTCGGTGCGGTTCTTGATATGCGTAGACATCTGTTTTATTGTGTTGTAAATACGAGATTTATACAATGATTTTTATGTTTCCTCCTTTTTTTCAGTGTTTTGATGCATTTTTATGTCTAAGAGTAGAATGAATTTTTACACACATTCTACTACTTTTCAACATGTACTTTAAAATTTCTGTGTGTAAAAACATCTATGAAAATTTCTACCTTAACGGTAAATAAATTCTGAATAAATAAATAAAAAGATGAAAGAAAATAAATAATAATTAAAAAACAAACAAACTGTAGCTCAATATGTTTTTTCAATTTATATATATTCTACGATCAAAAATCTTCAACACTTCTGAAATCTGTTTAATCTGACAACAGTGGCAATATTAAATACACCTGACAGTATAATTTTCCATGTTCTTAGTAAAATGCAGCGAATAAGATTGGCTTATTATGAAAGTTTATGCATGCATATTAATTAAATCATTTTATTTTAAATAATAATCGTAAACTATTCGAAGAACTCAAAAGTTTTGAAAATTATTAAAAATATGTATTGTTGGTTAATCTGATCAATAATATAATTAATCAATCTGATAATCTAATAAAAATTTTTGTGTTGCGTTAGACACAAAATGTCAGTTTTCTCTAATAAAAAACTTAATATTGTCCTTAAAGTTATGAATTGTTTATCTCTATGTTTATCTTTTGACCTATCTATGAAAGTTTTGTTTTTAATTTCATCGTAATTGGTTTATTATATATCTGTGTGACCAACGTATCATATAACTCTTTTAACAAAATAATCAAATGAAGTGCTACAATAAGTCTTTCTTCTTAAAATGTTTCTGCTAAAAATTGTTACTAAAAAGTGTTTGCATTTTTAATAGCTGTTAAGATCACAAAAGTAATAAATTTTCTATTTTAAAGAAAAAAGAAATGGTTTAACAGCTGCTCCAGAACAGAAAAGAAAGAGCAGAACTTGTAACGAAAACTTGAAGGAAGAGGAAAGCTAAAACTCGCATGAATGCAGTTGAGATTAAAAAGGAAAAAAAACGTATTGATCGGAAAAGTCAAGGATTATAATGCTTAAAATGTGAATAAAGAAGTACAATCTTCTAGTATTTAAGTTCTTGTACTTACTCTCGTGAAGAACTTTTGAAACATACTCGCAATGGTTCCACCCCACACAAAAAATGCTGTTGCAAAAAGGTGACTAAAGATTCGAGTATTTCAATGAAAGAAACAAATGTTAATGAATTACGAAAAAAAATAAAATCTGAAACTTCTCGAAGTGAAAAATGTAGTGTTTACCACCGTGAAACTACTGAATGGAAAAACAGTTGGCTTATGACATTAATAATTTAAGCATGCTGTAATTAAATATGCTTGCCAAAACAGTAATAGAGTTATACATGTTCAAAATGTGATCTTATAATAATACTCGAAGGCTCATCAATGAAATAAGACATATTCTAAGAGAAAATAGTTCATTGTTGGCAAATGTTTCAGTAATTAAACAGGAAAAATACAAGTGTGTATTATGGCGTTAAATAGGGGATATGGGCTATGTTACCTCACGTGATGAAGAATTGATAATTTTAAAAATAAAGCTTTTCCATTTATGGTTTACTAAATAAGTAGTCATCAAATGTTAATATTCAATTTCCAAAAGGAAAAAAAAACATATGTACAAGCCTGCAGATTTGAATGAAAATGATTCATTTAATGTAAGGGAAACAGAAAGGAATAAAGTAATTAAAGTAAAAAATATTATAAATTAATTTTACTTCAAACGTTTAAGTAGCTTTCATTTCAAGAGTTTTTTTTTTTCTATATTTTCTGTTACTTTGGCCACATGAGTTTCACCAGATATTTAGTTTTAATTATTATTTAAAAGGAAATTGATGTCTAATGCATATTCAGAACTAGCCTTCATATTTTATTGTTTGAAAATACAATTGTAAAATTGTAAGTCTATAAGATTCAGAATAAGAATTGTGGCCAGTAGGGTAACACACTGTTAGAAATAAGGTTAAATAACCGTCAGCAGTCTGTCCATCTAATTCACCGTTAAATTTACGGTTTGGAACAATTTCCATCTTCACGTGACCTAAACCATTTCCAATCATCTTGGTTAAAAAGCGGTAAACACAAAAGTTTACGGTCTTGGTTAAGAAGCGGTAAACACAAAAGTTTACGGTTTTATAACCATTTAAAAATGGTTTCAAAACAAAATTTCTACCGTTTCTGAACCATTTCGAGGCGTAGAAACCGTAAACGAAGCGTGCGGGACTCGAACCCGGGTGTATGGTATACCAGCCTTGTGCTCTAATCATTCGGCCATCTACACCACGTAAAGCGGCCATTTATTTATCAATAAATCTTCTTTTCCAACAGGCAAACTGCCTTAAAATTGAGATTTCAGTTTTTGATTGGATCCAAAGTCATTTGTGGTCTAAATTTACTGTATATTGGTGAAAATCATTTTATTTGCTGCAAAAATTAAAGTACAAACAAGCGTCAGCAGCTCAAATTATGGGTTCGCTTATTCGCAAACAGTTCGGGAATCCGGTGTCTCCAATTTTTGATTTACGTGTGTATGTGTTTCTATTTAGTAACCACTGCTTAAGCTACTTTGTTTTTTCTTCTTTTTTTTATATACACATGCAGATGTGAAGTAATAAATCTTGATTCATATTTTAACAACAACGTACAACCGGTAAGGTTTCGCAACCAAGATGGACGCCCGATCCTTATTGAGCGCTTGAGCAAAATTACGGTTAGTTAAACGTTCTTTAGGATAAACAGAGAATAAATGATTTTTTTTCACAAATCAGCGGTTTGAGTACGACCTTTTTAATGGTTATTCAACTGTTGTAATTAAATATGGTAAAATAACATAACAAATAAATAGTTATTTTACTATTTCCTTACGGGAAATTTTAACAGTGCATTTCATGAGTTGCAAAAATGTTACGTTGGTCACATGCCTTATTTTACTAAAAATTAATTAAACGTTCTTACAAAAAGATATATTTTATGATTTCTTGACCTAACACACTATTGTAAAAGTGACAAGAACTTTTAGTATGTAATTCTTCCTACATATATATATATATATATATATAATATAACTAGTGTAAGGATAACTGCTGTTTGCTGCTGTAAATCTTACGTTAGTCACAATAGAATGGACCCTATGTTATTTCTCTATGTATGCATGTGATCATTCACAATGATTTTTCATTGTGATTTTAAAGAGGAAAAAAAAAGATAGCTGTTCCAATGTGCCCTATAGTTGAATCAATGTCCCGATATGCTCCATGCATAATCATCTTGGGAAATTTTAGCACAGCATTTATTTGCACTTTTTAAAAAAATGTTTTTAAGGTTTAAAATCATTGTGGAATGCTGATTAAATGTTTGTGAGATGGTCAACAGCAAAATATTAAAAACAAATCCTATTAAATTTTGGTACACGTGTTCCAGCGCGCTCTCCTCCTCTAAAGATTAATTATTATTTGTTGTATTATAAGTATTTATTAAAAACCATAAAAGGGGGCTGACAGTTCAAAGCAATATACATTAATAAACAAAATTTCTTTCATAGTAGACATTAAAATAATAATAATAATAGTCGAGCTATTTATTATGTTACAGTCTTTCTTAGTAATATGGAGCTCGTCTACTACAGTTACTTTTATAAATGTTTCTGGCAAAAGTTATAAGTTCTCAATATTTTCGCCAGTGAGTAACGCAAGATTAATATTTTGAAGACATATTACGACGCAGGTCTTCATTCATAATTTATGCTTTTGTTTCTTGAGCAGAACTTACTCTAAATAATTAATTAAGATTGCTATTTGAGAAGACTTACTGAGCCGTATTCCACCTTGCTTTTAGGCAAACATAAACATTCTGGATCATAAGACACTACATGAATGGTTATCGTATCGACCATAAATAAAAGTGTATTTATGTTGCTTATCGAAAGACTAGGGAAGCAAACATTTTGAGTCTCTAAATTGTGTTCTTCAAGCTTTTGGATTGGTGCTCAAACCTCTTAGTTAATTGGTGTTTCAAGAATCTATAATTAGTAAATTAACCTCGTACGGATGCGTAGGTAACTTCAGGGAAATGCTATTACCATACATAACGATAGTTTTAAAGACAATTACTTAATAAAACCTTCTTTGGAGGGGAAGAAAAGAACTTTTTTTCTTTTTTTATTAGCAGCACTCGCACGACGCTGCTCATGCTAAGAGTTTAAAAGAAGACTACTGCGGGACCACACGGTGCCATGTGAAGAGTTTAAAAGAACAAGGCGACATTCAAAAAATCCATCCTAGAAGAAAAAGAAAGCTCCTGTTATTTATTTGATTAAAATAAAGTATTCTCTCCACAGCATTACCCGTGACAAACATCTATGCATGCAGAAAACCCATTCTTACTAAGGTGTTTGCCCTGTTAAGAGCTTAAAAGAAATATCTATTATTCCCCCCCCCCCCCGAAAAAACCCCGCGCCATTTATTGCTTTAATTTAAAATAAAATATTCCCGCTACTGTGCTACCCGTGATAAACGTGATGCATAAAATTTATTCTCGTTACATCGGACCCTGTGCTAAGTGTTACACGAAATAATTTGCGTCGACCTCAATTCAAGACTAGTCAAATATATAAGTA
This sequence comes from Octonoba sinensis, assembly GCA_038502835.1. NCBI lineage: Eukaryota > Metazoa > Arthropoda > Arachnida > Araneae > Uloboridae > Octonoba > Octonoba sinensis. Next base: position 81,006,821 of record CM076599.1, on the reverse strand, counting down.
AATAAAAATAAATAAATAAGAGCTTTTACTCTTTAATTACTTAAAATGCGCGTCTAAAGTATCAGTAAAGTAATGGAAACAGTTTGTAAAAATCCTCATGACAATAAACACAAAACTTCCTAATTAATATTAATATTCCTTCTACAACATTGATCTCAAAATGTGGCAAGAACAATTGCTCCATCTGAAATTTTACAGATAAATCTTGAGAATCAACAACAAGAATAAACCGAGTTAAGACTAGGAATTTCGTTAATTTAGAAGCGCATATATCTCCTGTTCTAGTTAACTTCGTAACTTGGGACAAACCTTATCTTGAGAAGGAAAAGAAGTGCTTTTAATATATATTTTATTCACATCCTGTTAAGAAATTTATGTGAGCATTTTGCTTTAACAATTTTTTTTTAAAAATCTAGAAAAAAAATTTGCTTCGACCTGTTGACTCACAAAGTTCAAAGCAACAAAGTAATTTTGTATCAAATTTCATCAAGACTGTTGATGATTTAGGAACTTGTGAGCACAGGAAACGGAGAAGTAAATAAGCGAAGTTTGTCTGCTTTATTTGTTAGAGAGTGAGTTATAAACGGATCATTGGAACTAAATTTTTGCTTGCGATTCTTTTCACTTGTTTAATAAAAAAAAGTTTTTTTTTTTCTTAATTGCCATAAAACACACAATTTTGAGATTTGAAATTGATGCAAAGAATGTAGCAAAAGTTTTTGAGTTCAACATTTTTATAATAATCAAAATACATTACTGTAATTCAATAAAATTTCTGCTGACATTGAAACCCTTAGATATTTTGTTCGAATAGAAAGAAAGTGCAATTATTTGTAATAAAAAATGTAAAAAAAAAAAATTAATTAATTTAAAAAAGGAAAGGAAAAGAAAGAAAAAGAGAAAGTTCTTCCTGTTGAGTAATTTTATTCTTACGAAACAGTTCTACATTCTTCTTTTACTCTGCTGTATAGAACAACGAAAAACAATTCACTTTAACTAATAAGCGGTTGATTAAAAACAATTGATTTTTTCTTATGCTCATGATTACATAGAAAAAGGTATAATTTTTTCGCATTAACATCATAATCTTTTCAGAAAGGGGAGATAGAGAAGGAGGGAATAAATAGACGGATTGATCAGAGCTTCTTTATTCATCCTTATTTTTATCTATTTATTTATGTATTTCCTTCTTATTCTGTTCTTTTATTAGGAGAAAAAAAATGAAAATGTCGCAACAACATGATTTACAGCACTATATGGCTTGATTTTGATTTCGAACGTACTACGATGTTTTTCTTTATTTTAACCTTATAACTACAAATTAATTAATTAATTAATTAATCAATCAATTAATAATGAGTAAAAAAATTAAAATCTTACCTTAGTTGAAAATAAATAAACATAAGAAGAATTATATAAAAAACTCGTCACAGTAATAAAACGTAAATAAATCAATAAGCAGCATAAGTAAAGCACAAACTGTAAAAGGATGTGAAAGTATGTTGTAATTCTTATTAGATTAAATAAATGTTAAGTAATGTTGTAGCTATTTCTTCAATGTCTACAATCTGTATTGGCCAATATTACAATCTGTGAAACTAAAACGACAAGCGCAAATAATATTTTTATGTTTGGCTTTCAGTTTGAAGTATACAATTATATTTATGTGATATCAAATATGAATAACAACATGAAAATGAAAGTAATATACAGCAATATATTTTTATGACCTTTAGTATCTACTAATGTGTTTTATGACATTAAATGTCTTTTAATACGCCATACTAAATAAAACGTTGCAGATTATTATGTTCTGTGCACAAAGTAAAATTATTTTGACAGCACAAAATGTGTTTTGAAATAAATAACTCAAAATTTATGTGACAATATGATGTATTTGAAAACATGAATCCTTGATGAGATTTAATAAATCAGTTTCAAAAAAGTATGCTACATAATAAGTACAAATCGCATGAATACAGACACAACAAATAACCTTTTTGTAATTTGAATTTTTCATATTGTAAAATTCAATTACTGCACCAAAATTCATTGCTCCAGAGAGTTAAGATTTTACCTATTCTTTCTGTCACAAGGAAAAAAAAGCTAATTATTAAAGAAAAAGTTAGCAAGAAAAAAAACTCATTAGGTATTGTATTTTCCTCATGATGCCCCGAATGTCCTGAATAATAATTAGAAGCTCGTTTTAAGTTGACCGGAAGTTGCGCATGGAGAGTACATAATCAATATTTTTGAAGTCTCATGAGGCAAATGAACAGATGCATTAGGTGATTGGTTTTGAAACTAAATGCAAAGTTGGGTAGCATAGTCTAATATTGCTACTCACTATTACTGGAATAACTTTTGACCTTTTTAAAATTATCTCTTGTCTTTTTTCGGAAATATTAAACAAATAAAAGAGTTCTTTTAATTCTATGGGCTGATTGAATTTTAGACTAATATTGCTACTCACTATTACTGGAATAACTTTTGACGTTTTTAAAATTATCTCTTGCCTGTTTTCGGAAATATTAAACAAATAAAACAGTTCTTTCCATTTTATGGGCTAATTGAATTTTAGACTATAAATGCTTTAAATGTATCATTACAAAATTATACAAGAATCTTGTCTAACAATCTGATTTCTGAAGTGAATTACGTTAAAAGAAGCAAATGAATCCGTAAAAAGGAGTAAAATCACTTAGTTATTAAGCAGGAAAATTGTTTTATAATTTCTGCTAATGGAAGTATTTTTCTGTCTCTTCCCTGGTATTTCAAATTTAAAATTTACTGGTTAAAAATTTACTGGTTATGAGGGAACCGCAGTCCATACGGGATGAAAATTTCAAATAATCAAAACACCAGAAACTAGAATAAACAGACCCTTGAAATGAAGTTTGCTTACTGTGTGTAAATGAGCTTTCTTTTAAACAAATATCTCAAAAGGTCGATGGGCAAAGTAAGTGTACTAAAAGTTACTTCCGGTCAATGAGAAGTAAACTTTAAAAATGAAATTATAATTAAGAAAACATTCAATCGCATATAAGCTGAAAATTTCCAAGTGTTGTCAGGGGACATACTTTTCCATTGAAACTTAGCGAAACGGAACTCAGAAAAAAATGCTCACTCTGATTGGTTAAAAAAAGCTAGCAGACTTTGTGCGTTTATACGCGTACAATACAACTCGTCAAATTTTACACGTTTTCGCTGAATGCATTATTAACATTTTATTCACATGAAATTCAATATCCAGATAAAAGCTCCTTAGGAAGATGTATCAATTCATCAGTGGAAAATACTTAAATGTTCCAGGTATGCAGCACGATAATGTACAAAGACAATCGATCCTCATACTGAAAAAAAAAAACAGTTTTTTTTCTAATCTGGTATAAGTATAGATCTGGCATTGACAACTGGACACATGTTAGAGACCTAGGGTTTAGCAAGATTTGGGACTAGATCAAAATCTACTAACAGTGTTAGCAATTCTTGAAGTTCCTTCATTAATTTCTGAAGCTAGTGAATACATATTTGTTTAATAAATAGGAATGATTATATACTGTCAAAGGTCTTAACACTTTAAAGGACCAATCTTTCTAGTAGTGGCAAATATCTTTTTTATAATTTAGATAGGCTTCAGAAAATAAATTCATCTAGGTCAATCAATAACATTAACATTATTCCCCTCCCTTTTAATGGGAGCCTCTCATATTTAATGGGCATGACTCTCATATTTAAAAACTGATGCACGTGGTGGTAAATATACTTCCCATTGTCTTTTGAAGTTTTTGACATTAAATGGTGTAAAACACCTTGCTATCGTCATTTATAATTCGCTGAATATAGTGGGAAGTACACTTTCTTCGTACCAGATTAGAAACGGTTAATAGACTTATCCAAATAAAAAGTGAAACAAAGGTTAAAAACATAATTAAAACGCTTTCCTTGGTATACTGGAGCAGTGTCAAGATGCATAAAAATTTCCACGGAAAAGAGGGGAGTCGTGTTTTAATTTGATTGTGTCTAGAGATTTAAAGCTAGAGAGAGACGATTGTCTTGAAGATGTTGAATATACGTAATATTATGCTAACATTTAACACTAAAAAGAATTATAAGCCCATACGGGGTTCCCTTACTAATATAAGAAGGAATGGGAAGAGGGGCAGAAGTCAAGTTGTGACTTCTGGGTAGTATTTGTTAGTAAATATGCAAATATCACGGACGCATGTTGAAATGTTTCGTTGCTGACACCCGTTGGTGTTGTCCTAATTGTGAACCACCATTACGTTTGTAAAATGCATTCAAGACAATAAGCGGTGAACTGCAGAATACCAAAACATCTGGACATCCACATTTTTAAGTTGCTGCGCTCCGACTTCTGAATACTTGCTCCGGTTTCGTTCCGTGCTCCGAATAATTTAAATAGATTATATTATTTATCTCTGTTTTTTTTCACTTAATTAATGTTTTTATATGATAAAAAGTTAAAAAAGTAAAGAAAAAATGGAGCAATGCTGCACAACAATTTATTTCCTCCTCTTCGCTCCAGTGTCGAGCAAAATCTCGATGCTCCATGCTCTGCTTCAGATCCCCCTGAAGCACACTCTTCTTAAATTAACAGTTTATCCAAAATCTTAGTAATATTTCGATTGGCAATTGTAGAAAACTGGTGGTGAAAGCAAGAAGACGATTTAACCAAATTTCGGTACAATGAGTTTGGGTTCTAAACTATAAAAATTCTGCTTCGTTTAGGTAGATGGCTTTATTGATTTGTACACAAACTACTGTTTACTACCTTTGCTTCCTTGCTCAATATTATAGTAAGGTGGAAGTCTGTTTCTCATGAATACACTTCCAAAAGGCATGATGCTGATTTGCATTTTATTCATGCATAGGAATTAGCTGCTACCTTTAGCGATACTTAAAGTAAGGTATATCTTCTTTCATTATTATTCAACGCCCGAACAAGCAGAAGTAAAAAAGAAAATATCAGTGGCGGGGGAATTATTTTCGCTTAACGCTCTCAGGGCTATCAAAAAACACGCTTATTTTCATTTAGCTTATTGTGGCGTTAAAGGTCAGCAGTGTATTGTTATGCATTGAAAGATAATTGGCAAAGGAGATATTTTTAGATGAACAGGATATTGTTTCTATCATCATTTCCGTCGAGTCAAAATTAATGTTCTTAAAAAAATAAGTAAATAAATAGATAAAATAAGAATAGGATATAGTGATTGATATGTCTTGCGTTTTGTTTTGCCTCAAAATTCAATTGAAAGTTTTTGCGTATTTTTTTTTTTTGTAAATCTGTAAAGTTTTGTATTACTCCCAAATCGCATCAGTAGTATATTTTAAATATTACATCGTTTTTCTGAGCATATTCAGAAATTATACCATATAAATCACTAATTTTCATACTATTCATGATGACATCATTTAGATAGTTTATGCTTCAGTCTGTTAATTACTAAATTCATTTGATATAACAGGCATTATAACAACTTATAAAACAGCTTTTGACAATAAAATTAGGAAAGTTACATTTAAAAAAAAAACGCACTCATTTACTTGTTTCGAAATATGGCCAAATCAAGCAAGGAAATCCGTAAACGTGAAATGCTTAGAAAAATTATTAAAATTTTTTGAATTTTGAAAATGAAATCTGATTATCAGTTCATTAATAATTTCAAAATTTTCTTCTTAACAAAATTTTAGTTTATTTATTCTTGCAAGTATCTTTATCTTTATTTATTTGGTAATATTTTACGTTAACTTTAACGATATGGCCTTTTCTTTAATTTTAATGCGATATTGCTTTTATTAATGTTATCATCATTATATTTTGTTTAATCTCACTATCTTTTTAAACGTTTTTACGAAGATAGTAGATTTAATGGCGCAGCAGGTATACTAGCATTGAGAAATGAAAAGTAACTGATAGAGCCTGTTGCTTTAGTGTAACGGAGAAGTCCTTACTTCCCTAATTGCCATTCTTCACTTAAAAAAGTAGAGAAAAAGCACTAAAGAAAGCAAAAAGTGGAGGAAAGATGAATTTCACTATTATGACAAGATTTTTATTTCTTTTGCGAATGCACTGTAAAGGTCACTTCTTCTCTGACGCAGAGGTGAAATAGCAAAGGAAGTATTTTTAGTTAGTTAGGTCATTTTTCACTTCCTCCATTACTAAATGAAAATGCGGTAGTGAAAGAATTGAAAATAGTCGACCTTCGATTTTTTACATTTTTGATACGCTGAAAAATATTGGAAGGAGGAATTTCATGTTCAATTAATTAAGAATTTTTATAGTTCGGCTACGCTTACTAAATAAAAGAAATAACAAAATTTAGCAGTTACCATGTAGTGATACAGATGGCAGCACGAGTAATCCTTAATTGTATGTTACTGTGTTATACATCGTGAGACTGGCGTGAAATTCTTGAAAGATTTCGCTCCGCATCAATTCATTGCGCATCATTAGATCGCAACGATACAAAGTCGCTCTTCTCTTTGAAGCTTCCAATTCACTGCACGAAGTACGAATTTGTGCATTAATGATTATTAAAAGGGCAGCATTAAATGCAAATAAAATAAGTAAAAAATGTTTTAAGTTACACGGTTTTATTTTAAAATAAAATCGTGGGGCGACCATAAAGCAAATATTACTGTTAAACATTAGGAACTTTACCAAACAATAGAATTCCATTAATTTAAGACAAAGTTAATCCTGGATTGTTTTCTTTATGGTCGCCGCTACATTCCAAACAAAGCTATCGTTGCCATTCGACAAATACTAATTTCGATAATTTCCTCAGAGCCAAAATTATTATTATTTTTTCTAATTAATGTTACAATAAATTATAAAATGGATGGAATATTGTATTGTCATCGGGGGAAGATAAGCTTGTGTGCAAAGTTTGAAGATAATTTATGCAGTAATCGTGGTCGAAAACCGCGTAACAGACTTCCGTGACAAATCAAGTTAAATAAAACCGTGTAAAAAATACAACACCAATTTTTTTTTATTATTTGAAATCTAAAAATTCCACAAGCGGAAACTTATGCTGCTTGCTGTTCTAAGCCATTAAGACATAAGAAAATCCTCTAAAATTTCCAATCGGCATTACCAAAAACAACAACAGTTATGTAAAATAAACACAAAAGTGTAATTTACATCAAAACATAATACTTATTGTACCCCCAAAATTTTGGCAATAGGATAAATTTAAGTGTTTACAATTACCCCAGAGTGCGAAATATATGGGGTAATTGTAAACACCTAACTTGCACATGAAAAATAACAGGGAAGATTAAATTCATAACTAAATGTTTTTAGCAGCATTCCATATGACAAATAAAAATGGTTGAAACTGCTTACATCGCTTTTGTAGATGAGCTGGAGAGGAAAATGTAAGATCACTAAATTTTGTTAAACAACTTTTTTCACCGTGCCATTTTCAAACAATAGTGGCGCCTCCACAGTTGTTTCGAAACTTACGAAACTTGTTTCAAGGTCTTCCCTCTGCTGCCAGGTTACCACTCACAAGCAGATAAGTTTACAAAACCAGCACAAGTGTAGTTATGAAGCTTGTTTACAACTACCCCATGTTTACAATTACCCCAACTGACCCTACATGGCTGCGTATAACTGCGCATAAATTTCATTAGCATTACCTAATCCTTTTTCAAAAATATGCTACGAATCTGCAATAGCTGCAGTAGATTTTAAGGCAAGTTTCACAAAAATACTCGCAGTAGTTACGTATAGAAAAATTATTAATTTTTTTAACAACTAGCCCGTCTCCCCTATTCCATATTTGTGTAACACTATGACTAACTAAATTTTAATTGAATTATTTTAGAAGTTTACATTTGCCATAAATGCCGATCATGAACATAAAGTAAATATGCATTAAGGATTGGAATAAATTTCATTAACTCGTGACGTAACAAAAGCCGCGGAGTCTCAGAAACCACGCTTTGTTTAAAATATAATAATAATAAAAAAAAAAAACGCATTTAATCAAAATTTCGTCCTTATATTTCACTCAGATATATAATTTGTTTTTTGTAAAACTTTTATCTTTTACGGTAAAAAAAAAAAAACTTGTGTATTTTATAGCGATAAAACAGCTTCACAGAAAATTTATCAGAAGCTAATATTACCTGATAAAAATATTATATCACAACAAATTTTCCGAAACTAACGAGAAAACCCGTTTTACTTTATATTAGTCAATGTATTTTATTATTTTACCATACAATGTAAATTTAATAGGTAAAACTTTTATATGCCCTGACCTTCTGGGTTTAGTTATGATAGCGCAACATATTTAAATCCATCAAAAGAAATTACATTGCTTTATATGTTTTTTCTCTTAAATAAATTTATGAAAAGAATTACTAAGCAGTCTTGCCCATTTCAGTTATTTTATTTTTGCTTGAAAGCGCATAACCTTCTGAAATCCAACGGCTACTCCATGGCTTTTTTATATAAAAACTAATCAAGTCTATTGAACAGTGGTGTTTCTCTCATTTCGGTAGCTATATCTTGATTAAGAATAGGCACAAAGGAGATATTATTTTTATTTGTAGAGCAGCAATAATATTATTTCCTCTTGTCTTTGACCTTGCTCTTGTGATTATTACATGCATCAAAGTGTGGCAACGTATATTTTTGATATTTTCTGCAGACGTCTATGTATTCTGCTTCGTTGATCAAATTGACAGATTCCATTCATTAATCCAAATAGCAACAGCTAATCCATCACGTGAAAAGTGGTGTACGATAAAAGAAGGGAAGGAGCATTAATAAAACATGGTTTGTATTCTGCCTGCGGAAGATATATTTTTTGTGATTCGTACATATTCATAAAAGTACACAAAAAATGCCGCAAATAAGCGAGTGGTGCTAAATCGGGTTAAAATTATTATTTTTTTTCATCCCTTTTTTTTTTGATTTTATGAAAGTTTTTAAAGACAAACTAAGTCTTAGAAAATACTTTCCAAAAGTCAAATATTGAACCGTTTATAATTTTAATTTTGGAAATTATACATATCTTTTCTTTCTTCCTCTTTCTTTGTAATAAGATGCATTAACTTTCTTTCGCAGACGCTAAAGTTAAGATTGTGTATCTGTTTCATATAGTTTCAACACGATCTTCAAAAAATCAATTTCACCGTAGTACGGGTGTCAATAGTTATTTGCTGATAAAATGTGTCTCGAGATTGACATGCTGCATTTAAAATACGTGCAGAGCCGAGAGCAACAGTTAGTATGTTTATAATAATAATAATGTGATCTAAAATATATTTACAGTAAAATTTCATGACATTTTATTTCATATGAACTTTAACAAGATATGCTTCATAAAATAACTTCAGGGGGATATTTTTGACTCGTTAACTTTTCACCTTTTCGATTACTGAGCGATGTTTCATTAATAAACTGTGCAACATTTAATGTTTTAAAGTGCTCTAAGGAATATAAATGTTTAATCTTGAAAATAGAGGCATTGCATGCCAAGTGTAAAATAAGTTCCGTCTGGAAACCTATGTGAAATACCAGAAATGGAATGGCGATTGGAAATCAATTGAAGCGCATAAATGATATTTTCCTATACGTACACGACAACTGAATACAACAATGAGAAACTACCGTAATTCTTTTTAAATGTCAAATGATTCTATAACAGTATTGTTCGGGGCTTTAGCCTTTGCACGCGATAGTGAAATGGTTTTCTCTGAACAGATATTACTTTCGTTATTGCTTTTCAAGCGTTTTCAAGCAAAATATTTTTTTTTTACTAATTTTTGCTTGTTGGAAAATAAAAATATTGAAATTTTTTTTTGAGTGTTTTGAACAGGCTGATATTTTGTATGTATATATATAGATATATATATGTGTATGAGCACAAATGTACACATTGCCATCCATCCAAAAAACAACACCATGATGGACAACAGATTTGAAAATGCTATTCTTGAGCAAATTGTTATGGGATACAAGATTTAAATGAACGAAATTACAGTTCGCTCACAGGATTTTGACATTTGGACGCTTCTGCACATGGTAGAAAAGGACGAATTCATTCGAGTTTGAGGGAAGTTCGTTTTGCAGATGCGTTTATTTAGTACGCAAATCAGAAAGATTGCATCTCTGTTGGTTGGAAGCAACTAAATTTATAAATTGGCATCAGTTCGGAAAAAATACAGCTTTCGGAAACATATGGTTTTCATATGAACTCGCACCGATAAATTGTAATACAACAGCTTGCTTCCCTTTTTTTGAAGCATCCCTTTTGATTAAGCTGAAGGATGCTCGCATATTAGCTACCTTACAACGGCCTTTTTTTTTTCAGCATCACCCCAAACGATGCATCAGTACGCTATAAGACAACACAAACTGTTTTTATAGCATTACACAGGGATGGATGCTATAAAAAGGGGGTAGGAGAGATAAGAGCGCATTAAAACCCAAAATGGCGAAAATACATTCTGGGTTTTAATGAGCGAAACATAAAAAACGAATGCAGAATGGTTTTTTCTAATTAAAAATGAAGGACTACTTTTAAAATTGGTCCGACCGAAAAGAAATAAAAAAGGAAAAATAAAACACAAACGCTATATACTGTATGGACAGTTTTGTTTGCACGATGGTTGCTGTTTCTGTATAGCAACCGTCGTGTTATAATTTAAAGTTTTGACGATGCAAAGACGTAGCTCGTAAAAAGTAAATTTACATTATGAAAGAAAATATTGGGCAAAGGTTCCATATTTCTGCGTTGCAATCTATATTCTTAATTTAACCAAATAAAAACTAAGAAAGAATTTTTTGTTATTAAACAAAGATAAAAGATAATTAAGCAATAAAGATTAAAATAATCTTTTTGACGATTTCAGTAGCAATTATAGCATAATGTAATAGTAATTCCCTTTAATAGTTATCGTTTACGTAGATATTAAAAAATAGTAAATATAAAACGTAAAATGAAACAGTAAAAAATTATAAGTTATTTCCTGAAGAATGATCCTTGTATTAAAACAAACTTTAACTGTTTTATCGTATTAAAAATGCTGTAAAAATCGCATACTTACCTGCTGTATTCATGTAAATACTCATGCATAATTTGCGGCTTTTTTTCTTATTAAAACCAAATTAAAATGTTTTATTTTCGTTTTTATTCTCGTAAATAATTTACGTGATACATGAGAAATGTGTCTTATGTAACTGACGCGTAGTTCCTAAATTTGGGACATAATTGCATTAATGAAGTACAGTAACATATTAATAATGCCGTTTTGTCAAAAATTTCAAATGAAAAATACAGCCATAAATACTAAAATATTTGTACACTAATAAGTAACAGATACATCATATTGTTCAACAAATTGTTGCGGAGTAAGCTTTTGACATCGATTAATATTTTCACGTGCTAATCTAACAACGGTGATTTATTTTAAAGGTATAACACGATTTATTTCAATAGTTTGGATGTATCAGAGATAAAATTTCAAAGGTTACTATGATTGATAATAGTTCATGTATTTTTTTTCAGAACAGAGTTGTAAGAAAGGTTTTTTTTTTTTAACTTCGTAGTCTTCGTCATTATTTCTTGTATGTTGCTTAAAATTATAAATGATACACAGAAAATTGATTGATTCGTGGAAAGCGGAGATAATAACTCATCTCATTTTCAAAGGAAATGCATTGTCATCTAAATGGTATACTCTGAGAACTAGCAACGCTTTCGAGACAATTTTTGAAATTTCCTTTCTTATTGAATTTGGATAAAAAGGCTCTGCATCTGACAACTGAGAGTGGTTAAATTTCTGAATCCCTCTCTGCACAGGTGAAAATCGAGCATTTTGAAATCCTTTTGGGCTGATTTTTTTTTTCATTATTTTCTATATTATTTTGAAACTAAAATATTCACAGACAGTTTTGTATTTGCCAACATCGCGCCAAAGCAATAAAAAACAACCACCTATTCAGTATATTTAATTTTAATATATCATTCTGTTATCAAAGAATGCAATATTCCATTCGCCAGACAAAATTCGTTTGGAACTATTTTTTTTAAGCCAGGAGGGATCATTACCCCACCTTTTGAAAAAATAACGTCTTTATGCATTTGTGGGCAGATTTTTTGTTGTTGTTTTTTTCGTGCACTATATATAGCCTTTTCCCCCTCTCTTCCTCCCCGGAAATGTTTGAATCCACTTGTTTATCTTTATGGACCGAATTCAAAGACTAACTATACTTTCTAGGGTTATTCATACGGTGGCGAGTACTTTGTATTGGCAGAACATTGCAACCAAAAATACCTCCTTATATTGAGTTTCGACTCAAAGTGTCATGTGCTGTCTATAAATACAACTTTATGGGATATATGATTTCTTTGGGCTGATTATAAGCGTGGGTACTATCTAGAGTTACTGACGAACATGTGCCCATGTAGGTACCGAATTTCTCTTAAAAATTTTACTTTTATCGGCCAATATTCAGGCAGAAAACTATGGAATAAGAAAGCGCAAGGAAAATTTGAATACCTTTTGCGTGTCTAGTATTTAGTATGTATTGCATGAAATAAGCATTAAAAAATATTCTAGTTTGGTTAGGTAGACATCAGTAACTGATAGCATCAATGCAAATATATCACAAAATTGTGTCAGTTAAACATCTGTGGAATAATCTTCCTGTTTCGAAATGTCGCTTTCATTGTTCTCATTATTAAAATGTTAATAAGTATGAAAAAAAGAGTCTTTCCGCTTTTGTGTCAAGTTTCAATAAAATCTTATGAACACATTACTTGTCTAATGTCAATCCCTGAAGTCAAAATATATATATATACATTCGACTGCACTAACTTCACGTTTAGTTTATATCTTGTTAAATTTTAATATGCATATGCACAAAGTCATTATTTTACTTTCTAAATTCAGTTTGGTTGATAAGGAAGTTGAAGTTGCATCATTTAAGGTTTGAAGGTTGTCAAAATTCGAATTTCTGGCTTGAACTTTTTTCCTGAGATGAAAGGTATATTAGCTCCCCCCCCCCCCCAAAAAAAAAAAAAATAAAATCAGGAACGTTTGTTCAGACACCAAAAAGAATAAAATATGAAGAACCCTATTTTTATGCATTATACGATCGGTTTACTCTAAAACTATATAGAAAGCAACAATGTGAAAGCATAATAATAATAATAAAAAGTATTCAACAAAAGATAAAAACTAACAGCAAGCTGGAAAAGGTAAAAGAAATTTTTTTTAACAGCCATAAATGTCTTTCTGAACCAAGAGGATGAGCAATCATTCGAGAAATTCGTTTTGAATGTCACTATGGAAACGTTTAGGACAAAAGCCACGTGACCATCGTGAAAAGTAGAATCGACGAACCGTTCTGAAATCTAACAGTTTGTGGCAAAAGAAATGGTCGACCGACGTTTATCCGGATCATAATTCCAATAAATGAAAAGAAAGCGGAAAAGATTTTTGTGCGTAACGGATGGTTGAACTCGAGAAAGATTTTAATGAAAGTTGTGTAATATGGATTGAGAGCTTCAATTAATGAAACTTTTATTTATGATTCAAAAATGCGTGGATAACAATCAGAGTAAGACTTTCTATGCATTTTAATTGCGTTTTATTTTTCTTAATTATGCATTGCTTCATTTCATTTGGATTACTTGACGGGTAAATTATATAATAAAATAAAATTTTATAAACTCATTTTTAAGTCAAACAATACAAGTAATCAGAGCAAAGGATAGATTTAGTACTGAAAAAAAAGAGAACTTTAGAACTACTGCTAAAGGAATAAACTTATATCTTGAGGTGATGAATTACATATTTTGGAAAAACATTTATCATCAAAAACAAAATAAAAGGATAACAATAGCAATAATAATATTAATACTAAAAAAAATCAGTAGCAGAAAAAAAGTATGGCTAAACTCTCGACTTTTTTCTTTTTTCTTTTTTGGATGTTGCGTTGTAATATTTTTACCCCACAAGTTATTTTTTTGTAATTGAATTAATTTATAACAGTTCTGTATTTTATTTAAACTCATTTTAATTTTACTTTTAAGTTAAAAGAAAATTTAAATAAATAAGGTCATAATATAAAATAAAAAGTTCAAATTATCATTGAAAGAGGACTTCCTGAAGCCTTGAAACAAAAATTTTAGCTGTTCTAAGCAAAATTGCTTGTGTAAAACAATTTTTTTCTTCACAAAAAGCTTTATTAACGCATTACTTATAATGTTTTGTTTTGTATTTCATTCTTGTGTGTGAACACAAAAGTTTATTAGATCTATATGTAACACAAATGTATTTATTATTATAAGATAAAACTGAGAGCAATGTTTCTTATTGCACACATTCATTGCCATTTTTAGTTACATTTGAATCACATTTCTCATATAAAAATTAATTAGTTATACTAATTGCTAATGGAAATGTGAATAAACAATGACCTAAGAGAGAAAGCACTAATTTTGCGCACTAAATAGAAAGTATAGAGAGAAAACGGTTTCGAAGGTATTTTTCAAAGTTTGTGGCTAATGTCAATATGATGCTATAGCCGTGATCCTTGTAAAGATTTTCTCTAAATGAAGGGTAGACTTGTATACCTAGGGCCATTTTTTTACTGCACCAAAACAGAGCAACTGACTTGCTTACAGTGTGACATTGCACACCTCGCTTATACTGATTACCATTCTACTACAGGATTAGTGTTAACTAGGAATGTTTAAAATAATAAATTCTCACAAATAGAGAGGTTCTGAGAAAACTTCAGAAGTGCTTTTTCTTAAAAAGGGTTTTTTAGTTCGCTCTTGAATTTTCAATGCAGTTTTAGTTATAACAGATGTTTTGCTACTATCATTATTCATGAAAATCTTTTATTTTATTTCATTTATTTCTGTCGTTAATTTTCATGTGTATACAAAATCAAAATAATAATAATGATTTTGAATTATTATTTTAGTTATTTTATATTTATTTAGAACATAAGATTTGTTCCTCGCTTCTTCGAGGACATACAGATGCGCATCCTTAACGACGTCAGATGCTGGTAATTTGAACATATACTAGTGAAAAATGTAAAAATAGAATACCAGTGTCTTATCGATGGGGCCAGAGGTACGATTTTAACCCTGTAAAGTTCAAACGCAATTATAGATATCCGGTAATAAGGAACAGTTCAGTTTTTCCTTATTTAAAAAAAAATAACTAATGCAGAATCTATGATCCAGTATAACTCTAGCTTTCTCACTTAAGAGTAAACGTCATTTAGCTGCAACTTTAGGAAATGTGCAATTGTCATTACAAAACCGGAACTTGCAAATGGTGCTTAGTATGAAGAATCCTATGCTGTCACGAAGCTATGTAAAATATGTGAACACATTTTGGTTAATAAATGTTCTCAGAGAAAATTTTCGAAATGGTGAGCTTAGAAGCATAATTATTTTTGTATCATAAATAATCAGAGAAACTAAATGCATATAACGCATACGTAGCAGGGCTGTTCTGGGACATATCAACACCTTAAAGGGAATTTATGAATAGCTGATTAGCATTTAAGGATTAAATCAATTATTATTACAGAAAATATTGTTTCTTATATATTATTATTAATATATGTGAAAATTTGGTTTGTTTTAAAAACACCATAAACCGTATAAGTACGATAAAAAACATAGAAGCCAGAGGCCCATTTCTCGCTTCAAGAAATCTCGACAGGTACCTACGGAGCGGCAAATGCAATTTAGAATAATGGATTTTGTAAAAAAAAAGGAACAGCCATGCTCCTGAATGTCTGATCTTATTGGCCAGTCCCTTAAAAATCGCCAAACCTCAAAGCCATCAACATTTATTACGGTTATAAATGCTAATGTTACATCAGGTTTTGTAAGCTGCGAAGAACTTACCTGATAGACTTTTGATATTTTCTTGCTCAATTTCTGAATTTTAAAGAACTGCGAGCTACAACCATCCACTACACTCTTAGGTTTCTATGCAGAGGGTGCTTCTAAGGTTTTTCATTTCATTTTTATCATGTCGAGATCTCCCAAGTGCCGAGATGTTCCTAAATGACCTTACATAGCAAAACAAAAACCAATTCTAAATTTTTTTACTAATTTTTTCATATAATTTTTGAATACACCTGCCTATTAAAAAGATTGAAGAGCATTTGCTAGATAAAGCTATTTTTTGGAATAAAGAAAAATTAAGTAAGTATAAATAAAATACGGGGAAATGTCCCTTATTATTTCGTCTTCACTCTTTCCGGGTCTTGTGACTAAAATATGAAATATTTATGTCCTAACCAAAAGAGACCACTAGCCTGTAGTCATTAATTTTTAAGCCCACAGACAGCATTGTACATTCTACAAAATAATTAATGGAAAACAACCGAAGTGAGACTGTCCTCACGCTCAATTGCTTTCTCAACTAGAAAAAAAGGTATTTGTACTATTTCTTGTCAACGCAAATAAATTATTTCTATGATCAAATAGTAGTCAAGGAAATGAAGAATTTTTTTGGTTAATTTACATTGAATGAAAGGGAAATGGAAAAATGGACTTACAGCAAATACTGTGAACCTTTTCATGAAATGTAACATATTTTTCTGAACTTAATAACAACTTTTAATATTTTATTTGTTATTTGAACGTATTTTTACGTTATTTGGAAACGTATTACGATACAATATTTCTTCGAATGTTTTCCTGTTATAATTTAACAACTATATATGCATGCAATTATTTATTTATCCTTTCATTTATGAAAGGATATGAATCCTTGTGAATCAATATGAATCAATGAATCCATATGAATCAATGAAATAAAATTTATTAGAAAAGCATATAACGAACTATTTTAAAAATAAGCTTTATTTTTACAAATTACTAATGCCAATATGAAAATTTAAAAATTGATTTGAGCGATGGTTTTATATTTCGGTCCCAAGCCGGGGATGATTCGTAACTTGTTGCTCTCTATTGGTTGAAAAGAAAACGTAATGAAGTAAAGATATGCTTCTTTCACAATATGATGATTTTTTTTATGTTAGAGATTTCCAACATGGACGATGTTACCTTCTTATTTGATAAGAAATTGAAGAGATTTTTAAAAAAATCTAAGGAATAATTTATGCTCAGTTGAGAAGTGCTAATCAATTACATTGCAACAACACAATATCGATTTAAAAATTCACACCAAGAAGAGAAATTTTAGTCAGTTGGCATACTATAAAACACAATTTTGCGGCATAGCAAAAATGAAGTTCAGCACTCGATTCATTGTTTCTTTTTACTTTTCTTCAACAAAACCGATTTAAAATTACATGAATTCGACGAAAGTTAAAATCCAAGATTTGAAGTAAAAGTGGCTATTGCTAACTTTTAAGCGATATATAGGAAAAAAATAACTATCGTAACAGCCAATATGAAAAAAAATAATATGTGATGAATTTTAATTTCTCGGAAAGGACAACTTTCTAATTAAGAAGTTTTATTCTTTAAAACAAGAAAGCACAGGAAATACTTCAGAAGCTGTGGTAACAGTTTTCAATTCTTTTAGAGTAGTGATCCATTATTTTACACTTTAGGTAGCGGAATAATTATTTCAAGCTAATTTATACTCTTTATTCTCTTTATTTCTCTTTGATATAATCTTAGTTAACCTTCTCAAAGCTTTATTGTCTCTGATAATGTTCACTTTACTAATCCAAGGCTGAACTTGATCCAGTTTATTATTTACAATAACGGTTACAATCAAGTTCAGCCTTGACTAATTATTGTCTTAGTACAATACCTTGATTTAACGAATGTTTCAGAAATTGAGCATCTGAGACCTGAGCAATTGTTTTGGTCTTAATTTATTGAAATAAAATCTTACTGTGTCAATGATTTTTCTTTTCTCGTGTCCAAACGAATGGGTTCAGATTTCGTCGTAGTGTTTATGATATTTTAATGTTCAATTATTTTTTACCCATCAAAGTTTAGTTCAATTTTAATTTTACGTACATTTACAGATATACAGTTAGTGTATTATGGGCGCTGGCGGCTCAACAAATGGTCGTCCAGGCTCTTCGACTGTTATTGTGTCACAAAAACGACCTCAGACGACTGCATCTCAGCTGACAATAAGTTCTACCAAAGGCGGCACTGGAAGCAGCGCCCTTCCATGTACCCGTGAAATCAACACTCGCAGACCCACAGATTCGTGCTGCTCTCACTTTAGAGATAATCACACACACAACGCCTCCAACCGAAATGTTACAACGCCAGCATCAAAATCCACAAACAGTCTTGATGACGACATTGAAGCAATAGTGGCTGATGAGCTGAGTCTGTCTTCACTCAGTAGAATTTCAACTCAAAGTACGCCAATCCACAAAGACACCGCCAATGCACCTGTTCGAAAACAGCTTAGCGAATCATCTGTTATGGACACGAGCGAAATGCCTGTTCGTAGAACTCTTGGAGAATTGCCTGCTCGTAAGGAACGTAGCGATATGGGCAGTGACCCATCTAGAGGCTCCGCGCGCAGTCAGGTAGGACAGCACAGGGTGTTACGATCTTATAGTAGAAGATCGCTGAAAAAAAGGCCAAGTGCGAGTGAAATTGAAGTGAGCTCCGAAAGTAAATATGATGCCAAAGTAAGTTATTATTTCAATTAGAGAGTGAATGTTTTGCTCATTTTCTCAGTAAAAATAAATACAGTAAAACCCCGTTATACCGCGCCTCAGTATACCGCGGAATCGGATATACCGCGGTGGCTATCATGTCCCCCGACGTTTAAACGACCCTTTAACATTGTCTTTTAAAAGTTCTTCCTTATTTACGCTTGTAAATAGAGCCAGCCCGACCACACAAATACTCTAGCCAAAGAGCTGCCATTCTCCCACCACACACACTAATAGTTAAAGCCCTATAGTAATAGGCCTGATGTACACCTTTTTCTGTCTTTCAACCTAGGAAACTATAGAGCTTGATTTCAAAATTGGGTACAATCGCCCTGGCTCTGACGTGTTTCTCTTGACATGGGGTGAGCTCAATCTGTCAGGAGCTGTTCAGTTCAATGCTTAACTATCTTCCATTTTTCAGAAGTATACCTTTGTATTACAGATTCTTTAGCGTTCCTGCAAAGTAAATATATTTTCCAGTCTGAGTGTATGTGTGTGTGTGTGTGCAGGCTTAAAACATTGTTTCTTTGAGAAGTGCATTCCTCCCCTTCCAAATCTAATTTTTTCTTAGGACCTCTTCACAGTCCCATATTGATAACGTAAAAGATATTTTTAAGCCCCTTTTTTCTCGGAACACAGTTGGTTTATAACCTATCGCTCTAAAGATTGATTGCGCTGTTGAGATGTGTGCTTAGTGCACAGCAATTAGAGTAAATAAAATAGCAGCAAAGAAGAAAAAAAAATTATTCCACAGAAGAAAAGTTACGAGTGATTGATAAAGTTAAAATGATGCAACAAAAACGAGTATTATTTCGTAATATGGCTCTGCGGTATAGTTTTACTATACCGCGGTTATGTTATAACGCAGGTGCCAAACCTGTCCCCCGACACCCGCGTTTTAACGGGGTTTTAAGGTATTCATAACATCCAAAGTTTACGCCATGGAGAAAGAAAGTTCAAATACGAGTACAAGGAAGTAACAACGTAAATAAAGCACAAAATGTCAAAACAATAAAGCAAATAGTTATTTTAAGGCTACAATGGAGCCTCTTCATCAGTGCAGGGAAAGAAATGTTCAAAACACTACTACAAAGTTGCGAGAAAACAGCCAAAAGGCTCAGTGAAGAGTAAACAGTGAAGAGGCTCCATTGCAGCCACAAAATATCCATTTGCTTTATTGTTTTGATTATTTGTGCTTCATTTACGCTGTTTTTTCCTATTACTCATATTTTAGCACAACGCATTTTTGATCATTTTTCTTATAAGGTTCAAATAAGCTGAATTTCCATTATGTTTTCGTAAACTTTACAAATTGAAAAGCTTTTCATAATTGAACTTAAATAAAAAGCCATCTCAAAGGCATTTTTATGCTTTAAAGAAAGGAAGAGTTCCTCTCAGTTTTTTTTTCTTTGCTTAAGTATGCTACAGATTGCATAAAGGAATTAGACATTACAAATGAAATCAAACCGTTTGCCATTTCTGTACTTTTTTTGTGTTACTGCCTTTTGAAACTATCTCTTTTTTGAGATCACAGAATCTAAGTAAACTTCTAAGGTTTCGAAATGCATGCAAAAACATTCCTAAAAATTATATTTTTATTTGACAAGAATTTATATGCATATGAATCAGTGTTTTCAGTCGTTTCTTTTATTTCGCCTAATTTGGTCTCATATTTTAGTTTTATTGAAATCTTATTACAAAAGCCAAATAAATAGTATTCGTTTCTAACACTAGCCAGGACCCTTGAATCTAGTTAGGAATCATTGAATTATAAAGCAAAAAACATGACTCTATATAAAAATAAACGACAATGTTATAATTTCATTTCTGACAAAACCAAAAGATAAGGGCGTAAGATTCTGTGGTTTACTATCAACAAAGTAAATTCTGATTGCTCTCAGTTAAATAAAAAGTAAAAGAAAAATCTTAATGCATTCACTAGCTTTTTTTAAAAAAAGGATATAATGGTCTTAATGTTCTAAATTAGAACTGGTGCAGCAAAATCATAAAGAATTGAAGCTTTGTTGCTTTTAATTAGAAATAAAGGTCATTCAGATAATTTTTGCAGCAAAAATCATCTGCATGACCTACATCGCTAATGAAAGCCTAGAAAACTACTCGAAGAAAAAATTTTACTTCAGGGAGAAATGAATGTTTTATTGGGCCGTGGTAGTTTAGCGGTTAGGATGTTGAGCTTCGGATTGGAGGATCTCGGGTGCGATGCCCGAGCCGCTGAAGACCCACCATGTACACTTGGGGATACGTGCATGTAAAATCCGTGGACTCTTAAGTCCCGAGGCAGTTCCGAGGGTACTGGTGGATGGAGATTTTCCCTTCCCTTCACCCATAGGTCTAAAAAGGAGGTGGCTTACTTGTGGTGGCACCATCTGGTGTCATCCAAGTACATTATGGGCCAAGTCGTACTTCCACCGTTGTGGTGCTCAGCTTTAAACCGAAGAGGCTCCATACTGCCTTAATTCCTAGTCGCTCCGCGACGGAGAGCTTGGATAACCAAGTGGCATTAGAAACAACAACAACAACAGGGATGTTTTATTATTAAACTAAAATGATGGAAAGTTCAGAATAGTTTTCAGAATAATTAAACAATTAATTTTATGACGTTGCATTTAGTATGCGCAGACGTTATTATTTACTAAAATTCACTATTTAAAATGGTTATGCAGGATTTACATTAAATTTCACCCAGGACAAGCAGTGAAGCACGAATTTGCGTCACGATTCGTAAGTTTATTGAAAATAAGAATTTTGTACAACGATGTTCGTATCAACATTTAACAAAATTATTATACATAAATTTTGTAAATAAATTTAAACATATTGAAAAATAAATTTAAACGTATTTACATAACTTGCAATCATGAATATTGCTCTAGTAATGTTGAACAATGCTTTAATGATCTTTCTTAAAATATTTTTACAACTTATAATATTTTACTCGGAAAACAACAAATAATAATTTGATCCGTTTGTTTCACAAAGTGATTTAATTTTTGATGTCGCACCTTTAGTCTATTTAAGTAAACAAATCTCTTTCATTTTATTATAAGTACGAATTTATAGAATTTAGCGTTCTTGGCTGCATGGGTTACTTTTAAGTTTATAATGTTAGGGTTTAATCATGTTCTCAAAAAAACATTTAAACGAAGAAGAAATTTGAATTCATTTTCCCGGAAATTTAAACAATTGTGAAGAAAAGATAACATTCGTAAAGCACGCCTTAAATCTCACAAAAGTAAAATATGTTTAAATTTTTATTCGCAACACAATAACAACAACAAAAAATAAATAAATAAATAATAAAGGAAAAAATAATAAATAAAACGAAGGAAGGAGCTTCTATTATGAAAAACATATTTACTTTTTTAATTGCAATTTAGGTTAAGCTGTTCTGAACCTCTTAAGTACTTAAAATATAAGAGTTTCTTTAAAAAAATTTAAAACGTATAATTTCACTGCCGACGCTGGATGAAATGTGATTTTAATGTTTGATACTTTTCATTTTATCTTTTAATGGTACAATACTTGGCAAGTTGTGAAAATGTTCGCAAATTTCAGTCTATTAACGCTATTTTAATGAAATTTAAATTGAATTAATTTATGTAATTCTGAAATATGCAGTTTCATTTGTAAAGATTTTTTTAATGTTAAGTTTCTTTATTCCAGGACTCTTTACCAGAAGTCGACTTTGCCAAGTTTAAAAAAGTTAATCATAGAGTAAGTTTTTTTACTTAATCAAATGTTATATAGTCTGACAGGGTGCCTTCAAAGGAAAGTCTTTTACTCCAAAACGCAATACCGACTGAAAGCTGAGTTATATTTGTAACTATGAATATTCTTTTAGTTTAATAAGAGCTAACTATTTTCGAAATTTGTGACATAAAATTTAAGGATCTGCTACAGAACCAGCATGTCATATCATTCATTAATAAAAGAGAACACGTTTGGAGTACTTTAATAGTAGGTATTGACATTTAAAATTACAATTAAATTCAAAATACATTTGCTTTCGAATGCTTTGGTGCAAAAGCGGACCCACATAATATGTTTCAAAAATTCTGAAATTGGGCCATTTTTCTTCTTTAATATAAACCTTTAGTGATTATTGCATTTTGATATTGAAAAAAAAGTTGTTTTTTTACTATACTCTAATATATAATCATAATTTTGTGTGTGTGTGATGTGACAGTATAATTAATCAAAACCGTTTGCAAAACAGTAACAGCTGATTTTAAATTCAAAAAACAAAAGTTATTTTTCGTACTATTCTGCATTTTAAAGTCAGTCACAGCCGAATGCTTTACTTTTAATTCGGAAAGTAGATACGTTTCAATCCCGCATCATTTATACAAAGCATCTAACTTACATTATTTACACAAATAGTGCATGATTTTAAAACATAATATTTATAATGCACATAATTTATGCGAAATTAATTTTTAGAAAAATCGTTCGGAGGTGTACTTTATCATGTTTCGAGCTAATTTTACACCACACAAACCGGTGGCTTGGTCCTGGCCCTACGCGAAATACACATATACAAACATTCAAATACACATACACAAACTTTCAAATACATATACGCAAACATTCAAGTACATATGCACAAACATTCAAATACATATACACAAACATTCAAATACATATACACGCTTTTGATTTCATTATTAGTAAAGAAGTTAATCTATTCGAAGAAAAGATAAATTGGATTGTGAATTCTTGATTTTTCAACGATGAAAAACAAATCTTCTAAATTTTAATGGATATTAGTTAACGTACTATAACAGTTTTGTACCAATTTTTCCAATTCCAGTATATGTACTTGAATAACAAAACTTATCCAAAGAGCACGTGCTTAAAATATTGTAAAAAATTTGTGTTTTCTGATGTATTCGCTACATTAACACAGGTTATCTTTTCCCTGAAATGAAGTACTTGTTAAGCGTGGTTTTTTAAATAGAATTTCATGTAAAATATCTTAAATAGGCAAAATCGTACTAAGGTCTTTTTTCTTTGACACATCTTCAACGTGAAATTTTCTTTTAGAACCTTTGTATGGGAATTGATCTGCTTTAGTGTTTCCAATTGTATTTTGTGAATGAAAACAAAAAAACTTTCCTAGTCTGCTGCAGTGATTCAATTGATAAATGAGCGTTTTCAGTTGCCGTAGCTGTTTCACGGTGCCCCGCATGATAAACTATATGAAAGTACCTCGAACGTTCTTTCAGCAATCGATAGCTGTCGATATCTGGAATTCGATGAATCAGGTAACTATTTCTAGGTCAATGTTGCATTGAAAATTGTGACATTGTGTCAATAAAAATGCTTGCTTCAAGGATAGGAGAACAGAGAAGAATTTCTTATACAAAGTTAAGTATATTTGAATTCTCTATAAGGATTTTTTTTTTGCTTTAAGCACTCAAAATAGATGGGGGGGGGGGGGTACTTGTGATAAGCATAGATATTGAGACTGACAGCACGCAGCCGATAGCAATATGACACTTGTTTCAGCAGGAATGAATCATTTTCGAGATAGAGAAGCATAAAAATGTGTTCGAAGTTTTTCTTTTTAACCTATGCCCGTCCTTGACTTCTCGGTCATAAGTCGACGAGCAGCCCAGTACAAAGAGGAACGATGAAAAAAAAGCATTAAAATTATCATTTGAAACATTATAAACATTAAAAGAAGTAAAAAAATTAAACTGGGCAGGGCATATGCTGAGATGATCCCCAGTCATGGGTGTGTCATGATCGTCACAAAGCGGACAAGTATTACAGTTCGTCATTTTCAGTCTAAAAAGGTGATTCTGCAGATAATCATGGCCTGTAGTTAGTCTGAAGCAAGCCACTCCGACTGCTCTAGGCAAGGGGCTAGGAATTCTTGCCGACTTGCTGTGTTCGAAGTGTGAAGATAAATATCATATTCAATCATCAACTGTTATGCTTGTACAATGCATTATTATTTGAGCATAACTATGATAGTTTCACACATATTGCGACAGTGACGAAATCTGTTACAGAATTTTTGCGTACGTCCTTCCGGCTTCTTACAGGCACTGTATCTCGGGAGACATTCATCTTCAGCACTTTTCGGGCTCATTTGACGGAGCATAACGTGCCTATAGATTTTTTTAGGACATATATATTGCTTTAGATGTGCTCTGAACCACTTGGTACTATATCGACCGAACATCTATATTATTGCGTGGACTCCATGGTGCATGAGCAAAGTGCTCTAGCATCTTGCATCAGAACCGCTAATGAACATCACCAATGCATCCGAAATTTTGGATCAGAACGCGGGTCGTGCGTGGTTACCCTTTCTAGCATGTATCGCCTTTCGGCGATGCTTCTCTCTCTGCCCAAATTCGGCGAAATTTGGTAATGTAACACGATACCAGAAGCTTCGCTCTGTTAACCAAACTTTTCAACTTTCAACAAGGAAAAATGTGATCAAAAATGCCTGTTGCGTCGGCTGGTATATATAGATGCTTTACTTCTAGGTAGCTGATTTTACATAACTTAATTTACAGCCCTCGTGTTGCCAATCGCTTACTGATTAGCTACTATTTTTTCCGTCAATAAATATTATTTACATAGAGAGAGTCATGGTTTTTTGACTGTGCTTCTTAAAATGGAATAGAAAAACTGCCATGCCCTAGGAATAGTTTGTAGCAACAAGAGGGACGACAGCAAAATATTTTACATCTATCTTAGTCAGTCGGGATCAGGACTTAAATTTAATGTGACCTAAGTACTCAAAAATGTTTTAAAATCTCCGAGAAACAACAAAAAAGGCTTTTCAAGTATAATAATACGAAATATCGATTATATTTTTAAATTACATTAATATTAAAATATTTGAAGAAAAATTGATTCAGTATGTATTAATAAAGTTTGCTATAAATATTAACTGTTCTATGCTAAAAAAACCCTAAGTAAGAAAGAAAAACAATCGATTGATACCTAACACGTTGATATTTTCTTTATACAGTTTTACATTCTTAAACAAGAAGTTCCGTCTAGAACTATACGAGCCTACTTTCCCGTATACACCAAATTCAAATTTATAATCTAGCTATCTCTTTCTCTCTCTTTCTTATTTATCTTTAGTTCTAATTATTGAAAATATACCTTTTTCAACGGATAATACATATTCATTCACTCACTCATTCATTCTTTCATTTATTCAGCCATGCATTTATTCATTCATTCGTTACCTCATTCAAGTGTTTATTCATTAATTTACGCATTCATGTATTTATTCACTCATTTATTTATATTTTCATTTATTCAATAATTTATTCATTCATTCTTTTCCTCATTCATTGATTTATTCTTTCACTCTTTCATTTATTCATTCATTCATTATTTCACTCATTGAGTCACTGAGAAATAGCCTTGAAAATCCCGATCAAAAAATTTCATAGAAAAATAGGCTCGTATGTTCTGGATAAACTTTCTATTTCTACATGTTCTACGTTATAAGAGCTTTCCGATAAAGTTTGTTCCAAGCAAATCGGTCCGTTAGATCAGGATTTATATAGGGTTGAATTTTCCCCGTAAGCTCTGTGTTAATTTTTTGAACTGTTCAAAAATGAACAAAAACTGTTCAAATCAATATTTCACGCCGAGAACTCCTTTCAATAAGCTTGCAATAGGAACTTGGCTCTTGTGCCCAGAGTTTACAGAATTTGCTTCAATTTTGTCCATAGGCGCTAATGTTAAAATTTTTTGAACTGTTCAAAATTGAACAAAAAATTGTTCAAATCAAAAAGTAAAATATAGAAATGAGATGTCCTCGCCGAGATCTTTCGAATGCAAAAAGAATTTTTTCAATCGGACAATTCGTTCAAAAGTTATTAGGGGGGGACAGACCGACAGACCGACAGACAGACAGACCGACAGACCGACAGACAGACAGACCGACAGACCAACAGACAGACATACTGACAGACATACTGACAGACCGACAGACATACTGACAGACCAACAGACACACTTTTTCCCCATCTCAATACCCTACTTTCAAATTTTTTATTTTTCAATCTTTATTTAATTACTTCACTTATTTTTGACTTTTCTTGATTTTTAACGATATTTTCACGATACCATTAAGCCTTCTTTCATGCTTTATTATTATTTTTTTTTACTTTTACGGGAAAGTAGGCTAAAAAAAAGCATTTTATGAAATTACAGGAAATCAGAAGTGTGTTGTCTTACTAAATACTATTTGATATTTCCAAATGTTAAAGAACGGTTCTTTGAAATATTTTAATGTCTCTGGACATCTGCAGACATAACTGGTGCGTAATTGAAAGAAACCGACTCCTTTACCAATTAAAACTTTCCAGCTTCAAAAGTATCCACTTTTCTTAGTAAGAAAGGTAGAAATTTTTCTTAGTATTTGGGAATCATATTTATTTTCCGAAAATTCTGTGACTATGTTCTGATAAGATCGAAGAGAGAGAGAGAGAATATCTACAACTTATGAACCACAAACATAAGAATGGGACATTTCTTGTAAAATAAAAAAAAGAGTTCACCTTGTTCCAAGAACTCCGCAAAGTGTAAGGAGGTGGAGAATCCATACATTGAATTAGAGAAAGTGTCCAAAATGCAATAAAATGCAAGTATTAAAAAAAACGTTCCTTAGGTTAGCTACTTAGCTACTTGGTATCGTTCTCTGTCTCGGAAAAATTGAAAAAGAAAATGATCTAATGGAGAAATGGATTTTTTGTAGATATTAAGAGACACGTGTGAGAAAAAATGGATAAAAGTGGATTAAAAAGATTAAATTTTCAAATTCATAGTTTTTGCGCAGAATTTTTTTACCAACTACGGAAACAATATCCAATTTCCGCAGCGTGATTTTTATCTTTAGTTTATGTTCTGCAATTATGTTTTTTGATTTTTATTCTTACATGTATTTCTTGATTGACAGGTTTATCATTCTTTTTTTTTACAACTCACCTTACTATGCAAGAGCTTACATGTTAATTTAGAACAAAAGATATGCATTCTTTCACGAAAACTATTTTTTTCCCAATTGTGCTTGTGTTTACTTAATTCGAAATATTTAGCCAAATTTATTTTGTTAACATTTCAAAAATTTTGGAAGACTGTTTCAAAATTTATGATTTCTCTTCAAACTTCAGTTTAGTGGTGCAGGCCTCTTTTTACTGTGTCACATTAAAAAAACTCGTAACTTTGACTCTTTTTAGAACAATGTGTACTGGTTTAAATTTTTAGTAGCTCAGCCAGGCGTTGTAATTGTAAAAGAATGAACCAATTGCTTCTTTATTCCGTGAGAAAATCATAATTTCAGTGATAATGACCCAACTTGTTGCTATCATATGGAGTCCAATATATCAATGTGTTACATGAAATTGAATTTGGTTTCTTTCTATGCCTAACAAATTTTTGATTTATTTTATCTTGGTGCATTATTTTTCATATTTCAATCGTCCTCCAAGTTTTAAATATCTTCTATCATAATAACTAATCTGTTTCGTGCATTATTTCTCCTATTTCAATCATCCGCCAAGTTAGAAATCTTCCCTATCAGAATAACCAATCTGTTCCTATTTTATCAGCAATGGCTTAATTTCATTGTTCTCATCACGATTCGCATATGATAATGTATTACATAGAACTGAGTTTCTTCTTCTTTAATGAAGATGTATTAATTTTATCGTTCGTATATGATATGTTTACTACAAGATGCAACAACGCCCATTGCATCAAGAAGTAGCATAATATAAATGGGTTTATCAATCATTTCTGACAGGTTTATCCTTGTCGGCACTATTTTAATTCCATCATCTTCAAACGATTATTTTTCTTTGTGTCCAAACTGCCAATATTTTCGATTCCTTTTTTCAAGAAATTTCTATATAATTCCCTTTGGGGACAATACTTCGAACACTTTGCCATGCCTTTTCTTGGCTATTCAATTACATTAACATTGATCGATGTAGCAGTACCTTTTATTGATTCCAAAATTTTTGCTGGTCAACTTTTCCTTGACCGAGACATATTGAATCTTTTTGTATTGTAGCAACGATAGATGTTTACAATATGAAGATAACAGTGGCATCTTAAAAAGAATTATTCTATGTATAATGGTGCTGTGAAAACAGAATTCAATTTAGGAGAGGATTTTAGTGATTTGTAGCAAAAGTCGTTTCACTTATTAAATTTGATTTTTGTGAGAACATTAATAATGCTTTTCTATTTTCATTGTTCTATTTCGCTCAAACAAAATTTCCTTAAGGCTCAGTGAAGTCATTTTTTAGATAAATTTCGTGTAAGGAATAAAAATAAATATGAAAGTGAATTAAGGAAGTAAAGTAATTAAAGTACAAATAGTAAATTAAGTTTATGTTTTCTGTAACCTTAATACTTAAAGGGTACGGGGAGCAGGGCAAAGTTGACCGGGGTTTGCTGATTTTTAAGCGGACTTGTAACCGACGCAAAAACTCAAAATTAATGGTTAGCATACTTCAACCATCCAATACACGATGGAGACTTCCAATAATGCTAGGAATAAGTTAAGTGCATGAAAACTTCCCCTAAAAACAAAATAATAATACTTTGTATTTGGAGAAAAGTTACAGAAATTTATAGAACTGGCGAAAAACTATACGACCCTACGGAGAACTTAGAAAGGTAAAAATGTTAATCAAGGTAACATAAATAAATTTATTAACAAAATAGCGAACAAATTATTATCATTAAAAAGAGAGTAACAAATAAATAAATAAAAAATAGAAAAATAACAAGCTTATTTCTTGCACAATTCTTAAATGGAAGAAAAGTTATTTTCAGCTCTTGTACAGAGTTTGTGGGTTCAAAAAAAGGAAAAAACACAGAGAGAGATTCACACTGTTCTTGTGAACTTGAAATCAAAAAACTTTCGTAGCGGAAAAGCATTTGAGAGTTCTTTTGATAATGACAAGAGAGAGAGGAGAGAGAGGGGAAGCGAAGCGTTAAAGAAAAGAGAGTTTTCAAAAAGCTAAAGATAAAACTCGTTTTAAATCTGAATTTTTCCTCCTCTCTCTTAATGCATACGAATGCCCTCTGCCTATCTTTTAAATTTAACCCAAACTTCGCAATTTTGTTTCTTGACTTGTAATCACGAAGTACAAAATCAGCACTGTCCAAAAGATAACAGCCAAAGTGGTGAATATCTCACATTGCCCACCAACTCTATATGTCACATGTTATTCTTCTTTTCAAAGTGGAGGTACTTGCCTTGTCGGCATTCCCCCTTTTCAAAGTCACGGTAATTACTGGCTATTTCGGAAGGGTCACCTGAAAGGTGGCCATTATTAACCATAACACGTTGTGGTCTGATGACACCAAGTGGCGGCAGCACAACCACGCCACCTCCGTTTTTGGACTTCAGACTGAAGGGAAGGGAAATTGCCTCCAGCCTCCGTCATCCTTGGAACTGCTTCGGGACTTGAGCGTTCACGGATTTTACATGCACGCATCCCCAAGTGTATATGGTGTTCAGTGGGTCGGGTTCCGAAACGCACATTTCAGCTCGAAGAACGACGCCCTAACCGCCAGTGTACCAAGACTTCATTTGTTGAAATACTGTGAACAATTTTTTAATGTTATAACTGCTTTTCGGCAAAAAAAAAAAAAAAAAATATTCGTAACGGTTATTAAATTAGTGGAATGTTTTTGCAATTTTCCGGAAAACATTTAAATTACTGAAAACAGCTTGTTTTTAGCCAGCAGCATAACTTTGTGAAAAATGATGACAAAAGCATTGTTAAAGGGCTTTATTACTTTTAAGATTTTCCTCGGTTTTTTTTCCTTTAATCGTATTTGTATCCATCTGAAATAGGTGCTCCTTATTTTTGGCACGTACATCTTTTGTTGGGCTTTTCTAGGATTATGTAAGATAAATTTCGAACATGAAAACGTGGTTAAGCTCCTAATACAAACTTCTAAGCTTTTTTCTGCTCTCCAGGATGTTGAGAATAAGATTTTAAAAATTAAGACGAAAATAAACGTTATTTTGATTATTCGTTATTAACATTGGAATATATAAGGCAATAGTCGTAATTTGACTCATCGCACCTATCAATTATTATTGATTGATGGCAGTAGTACTTTCATTTAAATTTTTCAGTCAGGCATCTTTTCTTTTCATAATTTTCAAAATGTTAGTATTTTTGTGAGAATATAAAAAGCAAAAGAAAAATAACAATGACAAAAGGCGAATTTGTGGGAAAAAATATTCAATATAAAATAACTATAAACACCACTCTAAGCAGAAAGTTTAAAAAATGATTTTTGCTTTCAAAACATGGGAGAATGGAAATATGTCTTTTTGCCTAAATATTCGTATCTGTTCGTACCAGTAATTGCTGCAGGTACCAATAAAACTAGAGAAGATTATCAGCTATGGCCATAGCCCGAAAAATCCCGGGTGCCAGGTAGCCCGGGTGACTAAAAAAATGCCTTGGCGACTAGTTTGCAAATGAAAATATTATAGCTGACTCCTAAAAATTTTCCCTGGCTCCTAAGATTTTCACGTTTTTGTCGGACTCTGGCTATGGGGCTGCTAGTAACATATTAGAAGAATTTCATGAATAATATATACCGCCGATTAATTCAATCACAAATAACTGCAATTGAACGCAAGAACACTTTGCTTTCCTCGAAGTTGTCCATTTATAACACAGAATTTAAATATCACCGCTGTTCGGTATAAATACAAGTGCTTAAACAGATTAAGATCTTTTCGTAAGACAGAAATTGCTCCTTTCCTACAAAATTGATCCGTCGCAAAGGGCGGTGTCACTTGGACATGGAAATCCTAAGAACCGCTGACCTTCGATTTTACGACATTTTTAGGGAGCCGCCCTTTTATCCAATCATGTTTTGCAATGTCCTTTTCATTCGCATACATTTAGTTTTAAACAGAATCGAATCCTTTCCCCGTTTTTAGTAGAAAGCATTGAATTAAGTAAAATGTCAGCTCTCTAATATTTGTAACAAAATCACTTTCCCTAATTGAACGTCATTAATGTTTTCCTTTTTCTTTGCTGACTTTAGATATAATGATTGGTTTTCTGTATGAGCATAAATTATAGGATTGAATACTTTTACCGTGTTTCCACAAAGTATCACTTTACGCCCCAATTTTTCATAGTTATTTGAGCTTTTCATGCTCTCCAGTGAAATTGTGTGAGACCCAGCCAGTGTCAAGTAATATGTGAAATACTTATAATCACAAAACCAAACCAACTTTAAAGAAACTTTTCGTTAAGTAACGAAGCTATATTTCGATACATTAAATTTTTCATTACAGTCACGTTTTAAGCTAAATGTCGTATCCAAAGGGTAGTGAGCACATTTAGTGTAGATGTAAAGTTATTCTTCATAATTTTGTTATATTCATTTGATTTATGTCTTAAATGTTTTAAAAGATATTTCAAATCATGTATGTAAACTTGAAGCATAAAATTCACATTAAGGATTTAACTGTACCTCCTTTTCATTTCTCATCCATTTAGAGCTACAAAAGCCATTTTGAACAGAAAATCTGAGACATTTTTTCATTTGAAAATCTTCATGGAATATGAATGTCTGCGTTAAAAATATTTTTAAACGTGTATAACGCTCAGTAGGGGAATGTGGGGCAAAGTGAAATTGTTAAGATAAATTACATTTTTCAGAACGTACGAATTGGAAATTTATGCTGAAAATAGTAGAATGTAAAGAGAGAACTATAAAACTTGCATTGAAATATTATTTTTCATTTTAGGCAATAAATTTGTACGTTAAAATAAAAGTGGAAAATTATGGCATTGCCCCATGCATAAGGCAAAGGAAAGAATTGAAATATTTTCCTAACGAAATAGTTTTGTATGAGATAAGTAACATTTTGTATTAGTATGTCGTCTTATGGTAGTCCAAATAACATGTTATGATTCGTATTTACGAGTACAGAGGGTTGAAAATACTTTTTAATAAACATGAATAACTAAATGAATGAATGATTGATAAAAGGATAAAGGAATTAATGAAGGTAAAAATCTGATTATTTCAATGAACGAATTAAAAATCTACTCAATAAATGAACAAATGAATGAATTGATTGAATGAATAAATAAAGCAACTACAAATTTAGTTATCTGATGACTTATGTAGGTACAAAGTGAAATTAAATTTCGTATTTCACTTGCCCTCATATGCACATGACAAATTATACAAAACATTTGAAATCAAAACAAGCCTAGCGTAAGATAAAATAATATTTCACTGGACATTAATAGGTCTAAATTAATGAAGGAATAAATGAACGATGAATTTACTTATCTGATGACTGATGCAGAGACAAAGTGAAATTAAACATGTGTTTTACTTGCCCTCATATGCACAAGACAAATTGTACAAAACATTTGAAATCAAAACAAGCCTAGAGTAAAATAAACTAATATTGCACTGAACATTAGTAGGTCTAAATTAATGTTTAAAATACAAATAATAGGAATTTTGTCGTCATATAGTATAGCAAAAGATTTTTTTACTTCACGCAAAATATTGCAGCATGAGCATCAACTTTTGCAAAAGGCTTGTATTATCATAGAGCTTCAAACCTTAGAGTTATCTTTTTTTGTCTGGAATAAACTACATGTAAGTAAAAGAGATTAAATACATTTGAAAGCAACATTTTATCAAAGAAAAATTTCCGTCGAATTTCTCTATTATCACCATATCTAAGATATCAAGCAAAGCATTTCTTTAGACAGGCTTTAATTTTTATGTTTTGTTTTTTCAATTTTAACTTTTCTTTTTTTTTTTTTTGAATAGAAAACTAAGATTACAAAACGTACTTTATTGCTTCAGAAGCGCAGTTGCATCAAAGTTCCAGAATAGTTGTTCCAACTGAAAGTGTATATGAAAGGATTTATTTTTTATATAATTTAGTTCTAACATTTCTATCAATATCATAATGTTAATGTGAAATATATTACTTCTTTGTAATAACAAAAACGATTGTTGATTAGAAAACAAAAGTCATTCCTCTGAACACTATACAAAAGTCATTCCTCTGAATTGTTATACCAAATGTTCTAGCAAAATCCGAGCAATAAATTTTTAATCAAAAATAATTGCAATATTCAAGAGCAATTCTTTAATTTCCAAGAACATAAATACAATAAAAACGTTTATGTGAAGCTGTGTGTGAACTGCAACTAAAATGTCTCCAATGTAAAATTTCTGAATTAAATAATCAAAAAATAAATAAAGTAATAAAATTGTTTAAACAATTTCTTAAAAAAAGCAATTAATTAATTGCATTCATTTGTTCCTTAAAAAAACAGATTATTTTACTTTATTATCGTGGCCAAACAAAGCGATTAATAATAATAATTAAGTATTAATAATGAAAGTAAGATTTACATCTCAGTTATCTTTTGTACCATACATATAATAAAATAAAAAGTTAGTGTGTTAGTGTGTGCGTACGCTTGTTTGTGGCACGCAAGTATGTATGTGAATTACCGTTACGGTAAGATTTTAAAATGTGAAATTTGATTAAAAATATGAACAGGTGTAGCTTTTGCTCAAGTTGTGCATATTGAGGCCCAAGTTCTGATAAATGTATTTGTATTTTGTAGGTTAATGTTTTATGTGAATTTTTAGAACATTTTATCTCAGAAGCCCCAAAATAATTGCATAAGAAGAATATATTTTTTAAGACATTGTCGAAAATGCAATTTTAAGTGTAATGGGGGAAAAATTTGCAAATAAAGTGCTTTTATATAGTTTTTTTTTTTTTTTTCTTTTCACTGAATTTTTGAAAAGGCATTTGAAAACGCGAGTTCTTTTTTTGTTCCCCATAGCTTTCGGAAGTTGTTGGATGTCGTCACATTATTTCGCGTTTCTGTTTGCTCTCTTTGAGTGAAGATGGAAGGACAATAAAAGGAATTTTATAACTAAGAATTTATTTGGCTTTCGATGCCACAAATTTTTCTCTCCTTTTTTTACGTTTTATTTTCCCGCTATAAATTTTAAAGAGTTCTTCTGTGATCGATGTTTGACACTGGATGAGAAAAATTATTTTTTGCGGAATATTTATTTTAAAGCTATATATTTCAAAAGGATTATGAGCACAATTTATTATACAACCGAGTTTAAATATAGAAATAAATATATAGAGATACTTAGATGGGTACAGATATCGACAGATGCTACGGTGGGTTCATAGAAAAAATATAGAGATAAGTAAAAATAAATAAATTGATAGATATAGACAAGTATAGATAGATAAATTGATAAATTATCGATACATAGTTAGATACACAAGTATAGATAGATAAGTAGATAAATATCGATGGACAGATATAAATAGATAGGTTAAAAGAATTTTTACACCACCACCAAATTAGCAGCTTAAAAGAAAAACTCGACTTTTCTCGGTATTTTATTAGCGTGTTGCGTCAAAAACCGTACAGTTCAATACGATATAAAAGCAATGTATGAGAAATATCTTCGTTTCGTTGTCAACCCAAAAAATACGTAAAGATGAAAAACCTTAAAGCTGTTGCAAAACTTTTTATCCTTTTGAGAAACTAATACATTGATTTTTTGAGGCATACTTTAAGATAGCAACCTTTCTGGAGTGAAACAGTGCTGTGAAAAGAACTGGATCCCACCTTCTTCGAAGGAAAACCTTATTGTTTTACCGAAGTTTTATCATGTTTGTTACGAACAAGTTCGCGTGACAACCAGACGAAAAATGAACGCGATGTGATTGATGATATTTTGCGTTGCCCTAAATATTGACGAAAGAAAAATCGTTAACTTTTTCAAGTTCGCTTGTAATGTATGACCTTTTTTATCTCGGTGAAAAGACAAAGTTTTCAATTAATTCATTAACCCTTTCAGCACCAAAAAGACTTATATCTGCACGTCACGCTATTGTTAGTTCTTTTACGGAAGATGTTTGACCACTCGAGTTATTGAAATCAATCTTTCTGTTTGAGATTATTCACATTGTTCCATTTTTCATTATTATCTGCGTAATTCTGCCTCACGTACTATCAAAATGCAAATCAACTTGCTGTGAACCAAAACTACTCTATCATCTTTCGCACAAAGATCAACAAAGGCGTGACAAACGGTACATAAGTTTCTGTGTGTTAAAAGGGTACGATGATTATCAATTTGTAAAGAAATGTTAAATTCAAAAGGTGGGTTATATTGGGGAAAAGTTCTTTTCAATGGTTACACCTGGAGACTTGATTGTAAAATCACAAGTGCTTGTATTACTTATGGGGAGCAAATACAAATAGTAAATTGTACATTTAAAATAAAGGCGACAGAAACCCATTTTAAACCCATAAATAACATAATAATTAAAATGCAAGCAACATATAACTATTGGGCAGGTATGCGTAATGTTTTGAAGCAGCCTTACATCGTAAAAAAGCAAATTTTTAAATATGACGCTATTTCAATTACGTTTTTATTATAACCCAAACAATCCTGTGTTCAATGGCTTAAACAGCACAAAATTGCATCATAATCAAGTTATGACAAAAGCGAATAAACATTTAATTTTTTTTTACCCTTGACGAAAACGATATCTTGGGGGGAAATCCCTTTTTAGTTCTGGTTTGTTCGGAGGAATAATGTTTTTTCGGTGGTCCTCGCGCCTATATATAAATTCTATGACAAATGTTAATCCTGTTATATCATTGAACTCAATAACTGTAGATCTCCGCAATTCATGGAGGGGCACTTCGCACGTTTGGACTGTTTAACTAATTATAAGTAGACATGTAGTTGGGCTTTTGGGCTCAATCAAAGTATTATTGCTATATATTTAAACATTAGTTAAACTGCATTTATGAGAACAAAATAAACTGAAAATAATTATTAACCGGGAGATGTTAAAGTGACATTATATACGATTACACTATCAATTAATTTCAATAGAAATAAATTAATCATACTACAAAACATTTGATTCACGATCTTAATACGATAGTTAGTTAAAACAATTATATGAAATTTAGACATCTGATCCGTGCCATTTTCTACAGCTAGATCATATTGAAGCTTAATGAAAAGGCTTGGGTTTTTCCAAAGAGCATAGGGCACAACCCTTTTCCTCCTGTTTTCTAAAAATAGAGAAGCAGTAAGTTTGTGAATAACTATAATACTATAGAAAGTCGTTAGTAGCTCGTTAGTAGATTTATAACGTTTTTACACTAAACTGTTCTTTTAAACTCAAATTGTTACTTAAATTATTATGTACCCGTTTTAGCAATCCACCCTATTTTTTAGTTTGGCCTGAGCTCAAATAACCATCTTTTAGTAGCAGCCGTGCATGAAAAAAGACATTCTTAGTTTAAAATGTCAATTTTGTAGTTGACTGCGAAAGTTGAAAATTGTACATTACAGCTTGATTAGATTTTTCATTGTTTGCTTTGAATTTGATTTTATTTTACGTCATTTAGAAGTATTTGTAAAAACTACGTTGAGCTAAGATGTGTGTGTGTGTCTTTTAAATAAAAATATTTAAGATAGCTCATTACATAAAATATTTAACATCAAAAGAAAGGTGTAATAGGACCTCGTTAATTCGAAACTTTCAAATTTGAACGTCTACTAATCCGAAGCTACCAGCGTGCAGTTAATTTTAATTCCGTATAAAATAGCATGCAACATAGCCTATGCGTTAAACTAGAGAAATGATTGTAGATTTTATTGACCTCTTCATTAGTATCTGAGCATCTAATGATTTCCTAAAAATTGTGCAGTACTGATATTATGAAAGGGTTTGAGTACTGCATAATATTGTGAATTATTAGCTTAAAATACTTCGTTAATGTACCGAAATAATTTCAGAAAGCAAACATAACACGTTAAATATTCATTAAAAATGAGAAATCATTGATAGATTTCAAGAAGGTGAAATCTATTCGTTCATTCACCAGAAATCGTAAATTTATTAATACGGCTCAATATAGTTACCTATACTTAATCCCAACGTCTTGTTGACCCGAACAGTTATATTTGGGGTTTATATTACACCCCAATTAGTATAATAAGCCTTGTACTTTTTAGCCTACTTTCCCGTAAAAGTAAAAAAAAATAATAATAAAGCATGAAAGAAGGCTTAATGTATCGTGAAAATATCGTTAAAAATCAAGAAAAGTCAAAAATAAGTGAAGTAATTAAATAAAGATTGAAAAATAAAAAATTTGAAAGTAGGGTATTGAGATGGGGAAAAAGTGTGTCTGTCGGTCTGTCGGTCTGTCTGTCTGTCGGTCTGTCTGTCTGTCGGTCTGTCTGTCTGTCTGTCGGTCTGTCCCCCCCTAATAACTTTTGAACGAATTGTCCGATTGGAAAAATTCTTTTTGCATTCGAAAGATCTCGGCGAGGACATCTCATTTCTATATTTTACTTTTTGATTTGAACAATTTCTTGTTCAATTTTGAACAGTTCAAAAAATTTTAACATTAGCGCCTATGGACAAAATTGAAGCAAATTCTGTAAACTCTGGGCACAAGAGCCAAGTTCCTATTGAAAGCTTATTGAAAGGAGTTCTCGGCGTGAAATATTGATTTGAACAGTTTTTGTTCATTTTTGAACAGTTCAAAAATTAACACAGAGCTTACGGGGAAATTTCAACCCTATATAAATCCTGATCTAACGGACCGATTTGCTTGGAACAAACTTTATCGGAAAGCTCTTATAACGTAGAACATGTAGAAATAGAAAGTTTATCCAGAACTTACGAGCCTATTTTGATATGAAATTTTTTGATCGGGATTTTCAAGGATATTTCTCAGTGACTCAATGAGTGAAATAATGAATGAATGAATAAATGAAAGAGTGAAAGAATAAATCAATGAATAAATGAATGAGGAAAAGAATGAATGAATAAATTATTGAATAAATGAAAATATAAATAAATGAGTGAATAAATACATGAATGCGTAAATGAATGAATAAACACTTGAATGAGGTAACGAATGAATGAATAAATGCATGGCTGAATAAATGAAAGAATGAATGAGTGAGTGAATGAATATGTATTATCCGTTGAAAAAGGTATATTTTCAATAATTAGAACTAAAGATAAATAAGAAAGAGAGAGAAAGAGATAGCTAGATTATAAATTTGAATTTGGTGCATACGGGAAAGTAGGCTCGTATAGTTCTAGACGGAACTTCTTGTTACTTATTACTTTGGAAAACTAATGTTGTAAATGGATAAATAACGTTTCTTTTATTGTATAAACTTTATGTAATAATGAATATTTCTTTTTCCAGGGAGCTTCCTTACAAAAAAATGGTAAGTAGAATTTTTCGAATTAATATTTATATTCTTTAAAAGGAAAAGAAAAACATTTCATCCCTATATGTACTACAATAGTACCTATATTGAAGTACCTAGTAGTGTAGGTACTATCTCCCCTTCGAGCATTTTTTCAGAGAAATAGGATTCTTATCATGATAGTGTCCATAAAAAGGCCCCAAAACATTGAAACAAAATATTTCGTGAAATTATTTGGGACTTCAATTCAAAAAAAAAAAGAGTAACTTCTAAAATATCTCTTTTGTTAATTTTTTCAATGCACAACGCAACATAATTGAACCTTAATCTACGCAAATGTTTGTTGTGGGAAACAAAGGGACAAAGTAGCACTCAGAAAATTTTCAAGTAAGAAATAGCACATGGAACAAAGCTCGATGACAAATCGTGAAGTAGCTCTTAGAAAAGTTCAGAGGCAAAAATGGAACTTTGTTTAAAAATGAAAAGAATTACTTTATGATGTCAAGTGACAAAAACAGTGCTAGTCTTAAAAAAGCTTAGCAACTAACTACTGGTAAAAGCAGCATTTTATGCCGCAACATTTAACAATTACTTACCAATAAAAATTTTATTTAGCAGCTAAGTGACGAAATTATCCTTTATCAAATTACATGGCCGAAATAAATTTGAATAAAAAGCTGAGTGCCAAATAGCAACTATCTGATTGACATAAGCGGAACTTTTTTCTTGCACAGTGTGATTTATAAACATTGATAAAGATATTCCTTTACAATTTCATAACACACACTTGCCATCTTCATTGCATATTTGTGTGCCTCAATAAATTGTTTCCTCCAACAAGGATATTTTATTCGAACTTGAGTTTTCTGTTCAAAATCTCACTGTCAGTAACACTCAGAAAGTCTTAGTCCACGTTTCTAAACTTCCCATTTAAAACAAAAATTAAATCAAATGAAAAGTATTCTCGTTAGTTATTCGAGTAAAACAGAAAAATATGTAACAATCTTTAATAATAATTAAAAAATCAATTTCATGAAAAAAATATTTTTATGATCAAATTTAAAAACTTAAAATTTTGAAAGTTAATGTAGAAAAAATCAATATGTAGAGCTACTGCTTCTGTCACACAGTGCGTAATTCAGATTTTTTTCTTTTGAGCACTTAATAATTACTCAATTGAATAATGTTTATCATACTACTAAAACATTCGGCCTTCAGTTAATAAAACGTTTTTCCCCTGTAGGTCCTGAGTTTAAACACACTTGTATTATGCTTTACCTAAAAATTTTAGGCATTTTTATTGGTTAATTTCTAAGTATTCTAACAGACAGATCAATTGAATCGACTTTTAACATTTGATTGAATTCAAAAGAGGGAAAAGCTCCAGATTATATCATGTCAGCTTGCATCGAAATTTTCATTTGCTTTACCAATTATCTAAAAATAGTTACAAAATTGACTGACTGCGTTGAATATAGAACATGATTTATCCCAGTATTGATTTCTTCTGTGTTCTATTTTTAGGCATAAGAATTTATTTCGTAACTGCCAATGCTATTTTTGCATAGAACAAATTGATTTTCTCCACATATTTTAAAGAGCACATTTATCAGATTTTCAAAATTTACAGAGTTCAAATTAATTGATATTACTTGTAGTTTTAGCACTCATTATGTTTTTTATGCTTGGGATTAAATCATAAAACAACATTTTTTACATAATATGTAGATAAACATTGATTTTCAAGTCTGTTATTTATTTCATTCAAAGCACATTTTTTGGGGACTTTCTGTTTTACAGTAGTTTAAAATGTTACCTGACTAATTTTAGATTACGAGCCCCAGTAGAGAAACCTAAAAAAATTTTCAACATGTAGAAATTGCCACTTACATTTAAGGATTAGAAACACAATGAATTTGTAATTTTAAATCAATTAAAATTTTCTTTGTAATTTATTTCATACTGAATAGTTTTAAAATAAAAAAGTAAAGCACTAAAATAAATTGATAACTGTCTAAAATCGAAATCGTAATATACAAAACAATCAAACTAAGTAATTTTACAAAACGAATAGTAAAATCTTTTATTTTAATGGGAGTGATTGCACGACGCTTAGGTAATTGACGTAGTTTATAACTTCAGCAAACTCAGAAAGAAAAAAATTATTTATAGTTAAAACTAGATATGTATTTTTAATATTGCATAATTTTTTGCTCACTATTTAATAGCTGTTTTGGGAAATAAACTTCAGAAAAATGTTCATTTCCGTAACAAAAAAAAGCATAGTTATTGATATTCTGCGCACATAAAACATGCATTCGTGTGAAACATCTTAAAAGACGCGATCGATATGGCGGCTCGTGCAGATATTAACACAATTATGCTTTCATAAATACAGGGAAATCGAACGCCTTGTGATCGATAATTGCTATCTGCTATAAATCTAATCAACTTCAAAAATGCAGTAAATGCATATGCACATCAGTTTGGAGTGTAGGTGTTTGTGAGAATGATTTGCATCCCATAGTAACGCTATTGTTTTAGGAAAGTAAGAATGGTTTCTATATAGTTGATCTAGTCTGGTAAGCGCTTTTATTGGCGTTATTATGCATCAGATTAGTGTGTTGTTACGCGTTAGATGCGTTAGCAGTATTAAAAAATGGGGGAAAGAGAGAGAGAGATTATTGTGGAATTTCAATTTCGTTTTCACCTTTTTACTTCTGTTACTTCAAAAAATTCAAAATTTCCTTTTTATTTTGGCTATCATTTTTATTTAAGTTATCTTATATTAATATTTTAAAAAACCTTTTTATGAATGTATTTTTATTTTGAAAGAACTATTAAACATAAATGTCAGGTTTGACAAAATTTTACAATTGATGGATTTTATGAGAGTTATTAAAATATTAATATCGTACATTATTTTTAAAAATTGTATATACAATTTTTGCTTCCACAATTATTAGTTTCTTATTTTTATGGATATTTTAAAGAAATCATAAAAACTATCAGCTTTTTTTTGTTGTTGTTTTTTGCATGTTACCTAATTATGTTTTATATGGGGAAAAAAGCAATTCAAATGCAAAAGCCATATTGAGTCTGTCGTAAGGACGATTAATTATTACGCAGGGGCAGTGGGAATTCTTAGTTCTCTTCATCTAATCATTTAAAATGCCGGTTCTTGAAGTAATAGCTTAAGATTTCAGACTGCGATTTTGGATCTCCAAAGAGAGTCCGTGTCGTTGTTTATTGTTAAATGGCGCTGTTTGGTTTATGCCGATCAAGACAATTGCACAATTCCACCAGTTATACTATTATTGACGCTTAGTAGTTTGTATAACTTTTCGAATATTGGCTCTGTTTGCTTTATGTTCCTTAGTTGCCTCAACATAATTTTAAAAAATAAGGAAAGTAATGATTTAAATAGAAAATTCATTCAATAAAATTGGCAGAAATCCAAAATGTTGAAAATTATAATGGACATTCTTCAAACTAAACATAATATCTGTATAAATATTTTAGTATTTTGTTTTATGTTTTAAAATAAAGGAAATAAAAAAAGGTATAGATTTTTTTTAAATCTATGTAATATTTTTGTTCTTCTAATGAATAATTTATAAGATGCATTTGTAATGAAGTATAAAGAAGACAGAAAGAAACTATACTTTTTATGGTTTTGATTCACTTAAATGTAACAGAAATTCTGTCTTAAGTTTTCCATTTTAGCATGGTACATTGAAGCGCTTTGTAACATTACAGGAAATATATTTAAGTTGATGCCAGCACGGTAGCGTCGTGGTAAGGCGCGGGACTCACACGCCCCAGGTCATAGGACTGAGCCTGGCAGTGTCGGTGGTTTCAAAGATGAAGGAAATTGTCTGCGAACCATGTCGTATAAGTATGCGGCATGCAAAAGATCCCTTGAGTAGATATTTGGCTTGGATGCTCTCAGCTAAATTAAATTCCTAGTGCCTTTTCGGTTCAACAGAGTCCGTGGGCTCACCATTCTAGGTGAAGAAACTGGAGGTCGAAATTCTCATTTGGCGTTGGTTCTACACCCATTGTGGTGCCACTGAAAAAGATCTTTGGGGTGTGCACTCGGTCTGCAGTTGAAAGAAGGCAACACCACCCTATTAGAAAAAAAATTTAATTGATGTTTACTGTATTGCTATACGTATCCATTAAAGTTATTGTGGTTCAAATAGCTATTTTTGTAATTTGAATATATTTTACTATTTTCCAATGAGGAAATGTTTCTTAAATTCTGAAACGTGTACATATTGTGTGAAAATTAATAGCAAATAAAATAGTCTAAAAAAATTCTAAAACTGATTGTTTTAAATTAGACGGCTTTGAGTAAAAATAAATCTAAATGTTTTTTCTTCCATTCAGAGATACCAGCGGATAAATGTTTCATACTACAGGGTGGGGCAAAAGTAATGACCCGGTTTTGAAGGGTTATAAAAAGAAAACTAATATAGTTTGAGACTTAAAACTTTTTTATTTTGATCTGTGTGTTAATTTTCTTACATTAAGTTTTGAATACCACTTCAGCAAGATGGCGGCCTGCAGCACCAATACACCGATGCAGTCAATTTCTGAAGTTTTGGGAAACTCTTCTTCGTATTTCAAGTGGTATAGCTGATATTTCCTCGATAATTCGGTCTTTCAGTTATTCTAAAGTATGCGGGTGATGTTTCCAAACTTTTTCTTTCAAATAACCCCACAAAAAAAGCTTACGGACCGCAACGTTACGCGGGATATATAAAAGCACACAAAGAAGAAGTAATGACCTGGTTTTGACGGGGTATTAAGAAAAACTAATGCAATTTGAGACTTAAAACTTTTTAGATTTTGATGTGCGTATAATCCCATTTTTTTACATTAAATTTTGAATGCCGCTTTAGCAAGACGGCGGCCCTCAGCACCAATACACTGATGCACTCCATTTCTAAAGTTTTGGGAAACTTTTCTGCCCATTTCAAGAGGTATGGCGGATATTTCCTCGATAATTCGGTCCTTCAGCTCTTCTAAAGTATGCGGGTGATGTTTCCAAATTTTCTCTTTCAAATAACCTCAGAACCCTGCAGAAGGCAGCCATCTTGATGAAGTGGTATTCAAAACTTAATGTAAAAATTTGGGATTATATACAGATCAAAATAAAAAAAGTTTTTTTAAGTCTCAAACTGTATTAGTTTTTTGTTATAACCCTTCAAAACCGGGTCATTACTTTTACCCCACCCTGTATAAATCGCTATGACTCTAAAGAATTCTTAGAATTGAAATTTTCTGAAATATTTTTGTACTGGTTAGTTAGGTAGAAAATCCAGTGCTTTGGCAGCATTTTTTGTGATGTCAACTTATATTAAAATTACATCTATGTATTATGCAATTTTTCAATTTCAGGAAGAATTATACACCATCAGGAAAGTGACCTGCTT
Source organism: Octonoba sinensis (assembly GCA_038502835.1). Lineage (NCBI taxonomy): Eukaryota > Metazoa > Arthropoda > Arachnida > Araneae > Uloboridae > Octonoba > Octonoba sinensis. Next base: position 80,962,349 of record CM076599.1, on the reverse strand, counting down.
TGGAGGTTGGGGCTAATTAGTCCTGAAGCGTATCAAATAACGTCCGGGACCAGGTAAGAGTAAAACAATTCTTTTGTTGTAGTTTTTTTATTTTTCATTACTGAAAAACCAGAGTACATGTATTACTTTTCGAAATCCACATCTTCTAATTCCATTTCACCTTCAGTTGTCCCAAGTACTTTGAATACAAGATGTTTCTTTCTACTAATTTTCCATGTAGAGTCCAATATCTTAAAATAAAACTCTTGCCTAGGAAGCCATTAGGCGAATTTAATACTTTTTATACAATTATAATCTTAGAAAAAGTTATACTGTATATTTGTGTGAGTTTTTAATACTTGTATAATAAAAAGATAAGAAACATTTTTCATAGCTATGTTTTGGTACTAGAACATGTTTAATATAGGATGGTTATAGTTAAAGTTGCCCTGTCTATATTACATACAGCTCGTTGTAATAGACGTACGTCACAAACAACACTTTATTTTCAATATACGAAGGAAAAAATGTCAAAAGAAAAAAAAACGAATTACTAAGAATAATTCGAATATATATATATATATAATATATATGAACAATAAATGATTTTTAACTCTGGTTTAGATATTCGAATGATTCAGTTGTTTCACGGACCAATCTTTTCTATTTAAAAAAAATCTTCCTTGCAAATGCTTTTCAAAATAATATTTTTTTTTCCTGAAGATGTGTATTCGCACTTCAAAACGCCGCCCTCCAGCTAAAATTTAAATTTAACCTGTGTCTTAGAAGTTCCTTTAGCATAAAAATGAACAATACCTTTAAACACACTGAAGGGGGGAAAATTTTTAAATTATTAATATTACTACAACTAACAAGCATTAACAAGCTAATTGCCGAAAATATGAGCTATCTCAAGTAATTTATGATTATAGGTAAGATAAACTTCAGACTCTAAATGTTATTTTTATTTTAAAAAAGATCTATGCGTAGATTATATTTGCACTCTTCATTTTAAAATCTTATATTTTTATTTATTTTTGAAATATTTTCAAACTGGGTAGTGAAGACTATTGTTAAACCTACTCAAAATATGAATTAATACAAACAATTAGGTATATAAAAAACTTTTCTTTCAACATAAGAGCATGGAAAAATAGAATAAATATTTACATTGAGCTGAGTATAAATATTTAGTGTTTGAGGACAGGTACCGGTAACAATAAGCATAGTTAAATAAGTGCAAAATCAGATTATTCAAGTAGTTAATTATTGTAAATTATTCATCGATTTATTTGAAGAACTTTTATTATTTGGTCCACAATGTTTTCTGATTTATTTTTATGATACTTCTTTCATTAAAAGATTCAATATAAGTGGTCTTTCAGACTTAGATTATGAGGTTAGGCTTAAAAGGCTCAATATGTATTGTCTAGAGCAAAGGAGAGTTAGAGGGGACATGATTCAGTTGTTTAAATTCATTAAAAGGGGAAACGTTGATGGGCTACAGTTATGTGCTGAAAGTAGAACCAGAAATCAATGTTTTAAGCTTTTCAAATCTCAGGCTAATCTTGAAATAAGGAAAACTTACTACTTCAATAGGGTTGTAGGCAGTTAGAATAGTTTACCGAAAGCGATTGTTATTTGCAGTGGGGTAAAAACTTTTAAGAAAGCTCTTGATGCTCATTGGGTACTGTTAAATTGACTAGGACTAGCCTACACTCTCAGAAACGCATTCACAAATTTCACGAAACGTTCGTCGTATTTGGTGAAATGGCTTCGTGAAATATGCTCCGAGTAAACCCTTCGTCAAATTGGCGAAATTTGGGAAGTAACTTTTTTAAGTCACGTGATCGCGCGAGGAAAGAATCCTTACAATAGGATTGAAATTTTCCTGTAGGCGCTGTGTTATTATTATTATTATTTTTTTTTGAAATGTTTAAAAATGAACAAAAATTGTACGATGAATGAACAAAAATTGTTACATAATTTGCTTTATTTTTGCCCAAAGGCGCTAATGTTAAGTTTTTTTTGATCTGAAGAAAGAAAAAAAAATGTTCAAATCAAAAAGTAAAATATGGAAATGCGATGTCCTTGCCAAGATCTTTCGAATGCAAAAAAAAAAAAAAAAAAACAACTTTTGAATCGGACAATTCCCACGAAAATTATTAGGTGGGGACAGACCGACAAGCTGACCAGACTTACCTTTTCCCCACCTCAAAACCCTACTTTCAACTTTTTTATTTGTCATTCTTTATTTAATTACTTCACTTATTTTTGACTTTTCTTTATGTTTAACGATATTTTTACAACATATTAAGCCTTCATTCCCACTTTATTTATTAGTTTTTTTTTTCCTTCACTAGAAATTAGGCTCAAAAGCAGCTAATTTGAAGTTTTAAATGTAACCATGTTTGTGTTTCCGTACAAGGGTGCAGTTGAAATTTTTCTAAATCTTATTCAAATCTGTCAAGGAGTATGGAATAGCATAATATTCAAGCAAATACATAAACTTTCAGATTTATTAATAATTCTTTAAAAATATGCGTGATTCTTCAAAACAATTATATTCATAATGCGCCTAATATTCTTTGGTTACTTTAAATATTTACGCAGGATTGACATGGCGGTTCATCAGGATCAGTGGAAGGTTGATGTTAAAATTTACCAACAATTTTTTCATATATTTTAAGTAATAAAAGAAATCAACTTTTAGCTAGATTTTGCTTAAACTCAAGCAAGATTTAGCTAGATTTGATAGAAATCCGTTTAAACATCCAGTGAAAATTTTCTGCAAATGCAGACCATAAAGAAAACCAAATACTTCCTTACAATTTCTTTTCTTTCTGTCTTTTTTCAGCCTACTTTCCCGTAAAAGTAAAAAAAATAATGAAAGAAGGCTTAATGAATCGTGAAAATATCGTTAGAAATCAAGAAAAGTCAAAAATAAGTTAAGTAATTAAATAAAGATTGAAAAATAAAAATTTTGAAAGTAGGGTTTTGAGATGTGGAAAAAGTGTGTCTGTCGGTCTGTCGGTCTGTCGGTCTGTCCCCCCTTAATAACTTTTGAATGAATTGTCCGATTCGAAAACTTCTTTTTGCACTCGAAAGATCTCGGCGAGGACATCTCATTTCCATATTTTACTTTTTGATTTGAACATTTTTTTGTTAAATTTTGAACAGTGCTAAAAATTTTAACATTAGCGCCTATGGGTGAAAATGAAGCAAATTATGTAAACTCTGGGTACAAGATCCAAGTTCCCATGAACAAGCTCACTGCAAGAAGTTCTTGGCGTGAAATATTGATTTGAACGATTTTTGTTCATTTTTGAACAGTTCAACAAAAAAAATTAACATACCGCCTACGGGGAAATTTCAATCCTATATAATTAATGATCCAACGGACCGATTTGCTTGGAACAAACTTTATCGGAAGCTCTTATGACGTAGAACATGTAAAAATAGAAAGTTCATCCAGAACTAACGAGCCTATTTTCCTATGAAATTTTTTGATCGGGATTTTCAAGAATATTTTTGAATTAATGAATGATTAAATGAATAAGCAAAAGAATGAATGAATAGATGAGTGAATAAATACATGAATGACTTAATAAATGAATGATTGAATGAATATGTATTAACCGTTGAAAAAGGTATATTTGAAGCAATTAAGAACTAAAGCTAAACGAGAAATACAGAGAGAGAGATAGCTGGATTATAAATTTGAATTCGGTGTATACTGGAAAGTAGGCTCGTATAGTTCTAGACGGAACTTCTTGTTAATTTCTGAAACGAAATGATTTGGGTTTAACATCTGAGACGATTTCTCCATCAGCAACTGTCAACAAAGGCGATACTTCTCAATTTGAAGGTTCATATCATCCAATAAAAACACAACTGAATTAACAGTTTAGTTACAGATAATCTGATAAAAATATATAATTGAATAAACAGTTTTATTGCACATAATCAGATAAAACATGTAACGGAATTAACAGTTTAGTCAACTTTTTTAACGAAGTTGCGCAAGCAAAATAGAAACTAAAACATTAGTACCTTACTCCAGTGACTTCACGTTTTTCTGAATTCAGTTCATTGAATGTTACGCAAATATGAGGTAGATTTTTGTCGTTTGTGACACTTATTACAATGATAATACCACTTTTAGTTTTAGATGTCTCTCTGAATTTGTATTAAAGTGTCCATTGCAATTACAGTTTAAATATTTTTCTCTTTGACATCTCATACGTTTTGCAATTTTGTATCGTACTTTTCTGTAGCATGTTTTGCTAAAAATGGAAAACGAAAAAAAATCAAGAGAGTGTAGGGGGAGGGAGTGGCCTAAAACTGAGTGCAATAAAACAGATAATAATAATTTAACTTTGTGCAAGTAAACTGTAATAGAAATATAATTTCACGTTAATTTAAAGCACAAATAAGCCTTAAAACGCAGACACATGTTTCGGGATTGCTTGGAATCCCTTTTTCAATGCGACAGGGAGCTTCTAGATGCAAAACATCCAAATGAAGCAGACAAAACAACAAAAACAAAACTTATACAGCCTAAGAATTAACTGTAAACTAATGAGAATAAAGGCAGTGTGAAGTGGAAGTAGAAGTAGCAGGGAAGGCACCAATAAGAGAGCAACAAACGAATCCAGTTGAAAGTACAGGAAGTAAAAAGAAATACCAATAAAAACAAAGCAAAAAATACAACAGCATGCATAAAAATGTGAAAATACATGAAAATTGCAAAAATAATAAAATAAAATACAAAGAATAAAATGGAAATAAAATAAATACAGAAAATACCAAAACAAAAAGCGAAACAAAGTACACATGTAAAGGAGGGGGAGGGGGGAGAGAAAAAAATAGACACCAAAAAGGAAAACTAACAAGAAAAATAAGAAAGATCAACAAATTAAAGGGACTTATGCCAGATCTGTGAAAAATAAGGAATTGAGGAGGAATCATTAACCAAATTAGAACTCTCTCTCTCTCTCTCTCTATTCCTGTTAATATGATAAGCTTCCCAAAAGTCAAGCTCTAAAGGGGAAGAACATTTTTGAATAATTTTCCCAGAATTGAAATCAAAAGAGTGGTTGGAATTCCAACAATGTTGAGCAATGCTAGACCAATTAAACTCTTGCTTTCGTACATAACCTTTATGCTCATTTAACCGAATTTTCAGAGCACGTTTTGTCTGTCCAATGTAAGAAAGGCCGCAACGGCAACTAATTTGGTAAATACCCCAAGTGTTAAGTTGATCGACAGGATCTTTAAGAGAAGAGAGAAAGTTTGTTGCTAGGAGCAAAAACTACTTGATATTGAAACCTTTTTAGGATTTTAGCAATACGAAAACTGACAGAATGAAAGAATGGTAACACAACCAAATTCTTTCTAGAAACCACATGATTGAGACCAGAAGTTTTTTTTAGAAAGTTTGTTATGAATATAATCAATTAAAGAGTGAGAAAATCCTCTATCAACAGCTACAGCTTTCAGATAGTTTAGTTCAATCTTGAGGAGCTCATGAGAAGAGCAAATATTAATAGCACGATAGACAAGAGCTAAATGTAAATCATATTAACAAGTTGCTTAAGAGTAAACTTTAATTGAACGCTGAACTTTTTTTTTTTTTTTTTCAAATTTTCAAATAAACATCAAATTTGCTAAGTGTATTATTTATCCATCTCATCCAAAGTAGCTTCACTCCATACCTATGCCACAGATGATGGTGATGAAAAAATCGAATCATACAGGTAAAAAAAAAGTCATAAATATTTTAAATGTCAATGTGTAGTCGAATAAATCTCGATTCATGTAGAATGCTAGTAATTGAAAAATTTAGACCGAACATATATTATTCATCCATCTTGACCAGCGTATGTGTGTGAAAAACATGAATCTTGGACCAGCGTAACTGCGCCCTGTGCTTGTTGCTGAGATTGTCATCATTTTAAATGTCATTGTTTTTGTCGAATAAATCATTAAATTTAAATGTAAGTAATCCCCCTTTTTGTCTTTTTGATTGAAAATATATTATTCATTGAGGATTGTTAAACTGTCTTGGACCAGCGTAACTGCGCCCTGTGCTTGTTGCTGGTCGTCACTATTGCATTTGTAAAATATATTATTCATTGAGGATTGTTAAACTGTCTTGGACCAGCGTAACTGCGCCCTGTGCTTGTTGCTGGTCGTCACTTTTGCATTTGTATTATTATTATTATTATTTTGTGCCTCTAATAAATAGTTTTTGGATTTTTTAGCCTTCACTCTTATCTAAGCGGACAACAAAAAGGCAATAATTTCTTCATTCATTTTTAAAAATCAAACTTCGGAATTACGATACGGGGCTAAATGAATGGATTTATGAGGCCATTAAGGCAATAGTTTAGCAATTAAAAACTTCTATAAGCAATGTTTTCTGATTAACTGAATTTATCGAACAACATTGCATTTGGATATTTTGAAGTACAGTAAATAAATAGGAAAACAGAAAAATCTGCGGGAAAGTTATGTAATTCTACTAACGACTCTTATATTGCGTCACTAAATCGTTTGCGCAAATGATTTTTGTCTTTTATTGGATGTCTAAATTATTAGAATAATTTTTAGCCATTACAATAAGACTTTTAGATACAATACATTTTCGATTATACTTTTTCTGCATGAGTTCATTTAAAGAACTCCCTTTATTTTTAGGAAAACTATTCGAATTAATACTTTCTTTATTTTATATTCCAGATCAGCCCCAAGCAACAATCAAGGACCCTATTTAAAAACTCCCAGTTACGACCTTACGGAAGAGCAACTAATGGCGAATATAGAAAAAGAGTTCGAATGTACAACAGCCATCTGATGACTACAATAACCACTGTGCTTGATGTAAATCAAAGTATATTTTAAGGGGAAATCAAGAATGTGACATTAGACTTTAAAACCAACAGTGTATAAAAAACTTACATACATTTCTGATTGCAGTTCAATTACCTATCAATGGTTTGTTTTCGTCAGGAATATGCTATTCTTGGAAAATTTTCACTTAAGCGTTCGTTTGATTTGTTTTTATATCGATAGTTTGTTCTTTTAACCAGAAATGCAAGATGATAATATCTTGATATTTTCACTGAAATGTTAAAACATATTTATTGCTAGCGGATATCATTTTCACCATTTTTAAACAGCACTTCTTTCGTTAACACTAGAACCGCCAAAGAGGTCAATTTGACCGTTTCAAACATTTCAGTTTGCACCTAGTTGCTACTAATTATAACACAACCTTCAGTTGCATTTACTTTTCCTAATTTACCTTATTTTAGGAAAAGTCAATGCAACTGAAAGTTGGACTGTAATTAGTAACAACTTGGTGCAGAGTTTCGAAACGGTATAAATGACCGCTTGGGCGTTTCTAATATTAAACAGAAATAATTCATTCAATGTGTTTTTGCATAGATTTTTCATGGCCAAGGGTGTAAAAAATTGTCAGTTGTCAAATTCTTGTGCATTGTGATTATATCATCAGTGTAAGGTTTACAAATTGTTTAGAAAACCTCAGTTACTTCCTTAAATGGTTGATTATGATTGATAAATAATTTAAATTAAATGAGATGTGCTATTATTAAATCGTTTTGCTATATTTTGTTAAAGCGCTAAATTTTTCTAAAAAGCAATTATTTTATTTCAGTTTTACATTTTAAATTATTTATGTCAAAAAAAAACAAAAGTTTAAAAAGGAAAACAATCGAAAGTGCCAAATAAAAATCTGGATCTTTAAATTTTTATTCTTTTAATTTCGCTTCACTGGACTTATTGATAAATTAACGAATTGGAGAATCGATAATTTGTAATATTTTTGCACATCAACAAATGTAATGAAATGCACTATTCTTGCAAGCAGATTTATTTAGACGTTTCGAAAAGAACCAGATATGAATTGGCTTTTTATTCGAATATTTCTCCCTTTTGCTGAGTTTTCTAAATCAAGAAAGTTGTTGAAAAGGAAGATTTTGAAATCTTTCTGTGTTCTTTTATTTTTGAGGAGTGATGGGAGCGAATGGTTACAACTTCTTTTTATTATTTTAAAAACTTCATTCAATTTGTATGTATTTATGTAAAACTAATAAAATTGTCATGCTCTTGTTATATATATAGCAGTGCTCAGTTTAAAGGTAAATTAACCGCGCGATTACGAAGTTAATCAAAAAGCAATTAGTTGGACTCATTCAACAGTGAAACTTAAATAATTCTATTCAATAGTGTTAAATAAAATGTATGCATTTTTGTTCTTTTTGCAATAACATCTTACACGATAAACATTTTGTATCAAAATCTTTAATTATTTATATTTCTACACTTTTGTTCCCTCTTTAAAAAAATCTTTGTTTTGTCTTCAAAGAAATAATTCTCATTTGTGAAAGTTAAATGCATTTCTTATTCTTGTAAGGAATCCTTTTAATTTTTGCATCACTTAATTAATAGAACGATTTAATATAATACATTAGAAAATCATTTATCATGATTCATGACTGATATAATATATTATTTATCAGTGCTGGTTTGTGTACTCCTTAGTTTATTTTTGTAGCAAATCTCTGGTTCCCGATGACATATCTGATAGTTGCTTCTCATGCTTGCAGCATAAAATAGTTTATAACGAAGAAGCCAAACACGTATTGTTAAATAAAACCATGTAGTAAATCATGTAGTTGTAAATATTGGGATCAGTCGTGCTTAATGTTCATTGTTGTTGTAAATATTGTAATGAAAACTGGCAATTCATATGTGCGAAAAAGCATACTGTCTTCCTATTGTACATTTGGCTGTGGTGGTGAAATGTTCTTAGTTTTGTGCCAATTTATTGTGCAATAAAAAATGTCTAGATATTTCTTTGTTTGTTGTTAATTTCGAACTTATGAGTTACTATTGATTTCAGTTATTTGTAAATATTTTTCAACAATTTTTACTAATTATGACTTGCTTCAGCTAATCATAAAATTATTTTCATCAAAGGAAAATTGCCACTTCTTAACTTCCAACGACACTAATATTCTATATTTCTTGATAATGGCTACATCACCCCTTTTTTTCTTCTTTGAGAAAAAAGTTCAAATTGTACCATAAAATATTCATTTTAATTACCAGTTATTATTAGAGAGCGAATTTTAAGTCTTATTAGAGAGCGGGGAAACGATTGTGTAATGCGCAAAATGTTAAGAGTTGGCATTGAAAACCACGATTGTAAGGACATCACCGTTTTTCTATATGATTCAAAATAATATCGGAGTGGTGGTCACGGAAGAACCCATTTTGCATACTTGGCTTGGTAGCTTATGATTCAAATGAGCATAAAATTGTACTAAATCCGCTGAGTGCAATACAAAATTTCAATTTAAATTCAATTATTTTATTATTATTATAATTATTATTATTATTATATTAAAATTAATTTAAGTGAAGTTATGTGCTGCACAAGGTTATATTAATATTAAAAAGCTGAGAAACTCAGTTTTAAAAATAATTAATGAATTAAATAAAATATCATATCCGATATAGGTAAATCGCCTTCTTGTACATTTTGATACATTTTCCAGTTACATTATTGAGAATACCACTTAAATATATACGACGAATATATCTCCCGCAAATAATGAATGTATTTTTAGATTTAAAAATAATTATCGCATATAAAAATCGATTTGAAAACTGTTACATATTATTTCAGTTTGATTAGTATTGTTAAAATGTACCTTAATTTAGCGAAATAAATATAATAAAACAGAACATCAATTCTTCATATAAATCAATCAGCATAATAACCTAGGGATGCACCGATTAATCGGCAGTAATCGGAAATGGGTTACTTTGCCGGTTATTTATAATTTTCCAATTTTTTCCAATTAATCGGAGAACCATTATTGCTTTATTAAAATCATTTTAATGTGCCAAAAACAAGAAATCATGCTGAATGAATTTAGTAAAAATTGCAGAGGTGGATTACCTTTTAGATTGACAATGCACTTCCAACCCCCCCCCCCCCCTTAAAAAAGTAAGAAAAGAACAGACTAACATTAATTCAAATATGCTTTCATAAAATAATTTAGAGGATATAACAAAGAAACCGGAAATGTGCAACATCACAGTTTAAATTGGTTTTACAACCCCCTCCCTTTCCTACAATTACCAATTGCACTATGACCCCCTCCGTCTCATGGGTGCCACTGCAGTATGTCAATGTAATTTTCTGCATTATAAAATGGCATACAAACATACACATATACACTATATTTTTTGAGCTGGGAGGAAGGCAGTTACTTCCTCCTAACCTCTCAAAATAACAACACCACATGTCAAGGTAAAAAGTACTACTTCGTAAATACAAATTTGTGGACGCAAACTACGACTAACTATACCAATGATTTCGAATTGTAGCTATCCTTTCCTACATTCCATTCAATGTATTACCCACTCCCAATTTTTAAAGTACCCCCAGTTTTCAAAATGTATAAAGTATCACCGTAAAGGTTTGAACACTTTTTTTTAAAAGAAAATTCTTAAAATCAACAGGTGACCAGAATTTGCTTGCTTTTCCAAAAAAGAGAAAAAAAATGGAAAAGAAAAGTCCAAAAATATATCCAAAAACAATCAAAATAAATAAAGTAGTAATTAATGATCGAACAAAACTCTTTTAAAAAGTTCATGAATTCATTAAAAAAATTTTTTTTCGTCCTATATAAAAAAAAAAGTAGGGGTTATGAAATAAGGATATGCATGTCTGTCGGCCCCCCCTATTCCTTTGAGCGAATACTCCAATTCAAAGAATTTTCTTTTTTTTTTTTTTTCACTGTTTATACATAAATTTCAACATACGTTTTACAATTTACTTAAAGTTGTTTTCTTTCATTGAATAAAAAATTAATTACTATTAAACATATTTTGATTGCTTAAAATTTATTACGTACATGGTTTTAATTTTTTCACAAGAATTAATGCTTGATGTTTTTTCTTCTTTTTTATATATAAAAAAAACATATTGTAACGTATATCGTGTACCAATACTTTCTCCACAGTCTAGCTTTAGCATAATGCTGTAACACCACTTCATAGTTTTTATAAATAAACTGCTTTTGGATAAAATGTCTTCTGTTATTAAAAATATAGCAACTTAGTTGCTCATTAAAAGTGACTGCTATAGACACTGGCTAGCAGGCAACTGTTCGAACCTTCAGGTCTAGTAAACAGAATGTGATTTTATTAACAATTAATAAGAAAATTGGTTCACAGAACTTGAATAAGATCTTAAAACATTACATTTTGGAGTATGAAAGCCGAGGAAAATAAACCATTACTCATAAAAATTAACTGTTGGTAAATTCTATAACGTTGAAAATTGTAAACAAAAAGAAATAGTGATGGAGAATTGGTAGTATTAAAAATAAGTATCATTATAATTACTCGGCTGTGATTAATCGGTACTGGCCGATTATCTTCTGCCGGTTTATCGGCAATCAGCCAATTTGCTTATCGGTGCATCTCTAATGCAAACTGAATAGTATTTAGTCCTTTCATGTCACTTTTTTTTTCAAAAAGGTGTAAAAATTCTGCTGATGCGTAAAGAACTCTTGTGCATGCATTTTATGAATTGCAGTTCTTCCAAACAAAAGTGATAACTTAATGGAAATACAGACCCATAATTTCGAAATTGGGGGCAAAGGGTATAAACTCGGGTATACTGCATTCTAAAGAAACATAAAATAAATTCACATGCACATACTTCTAAAGCTAGGGTGCATTTGCCCCCTCTGATATCTCCCTCCCCTCCCGCCTCCAAATGATGAGTCTGGAGACAGATAAAACGTGTTTGATAAATAGCGTTTTAAACGTTATAACTTTTGAAAGCTTTTTTAAAAAAATAATGAACACAGAAAATAAAGAAGGTGGATTTATTTATATGCTTTAGAATTCTTTTTTTTTTTTCGTTCTTTCTTTTTTATGCGATATGCTCAACGTTTTCCTCTTTCTTTTTTTTTTCTTGTTTCCAAGGAGTAAAGACACTCGTTGGAACTTCCACAAATCCACCGACTACGTTGAGCAAGTACAGCGTTGGCTCAAAAAATGTGAAAGCAACCAGAATAAACAAACGAGGAGCGGAGGCACCAGAAGCCGGAAGCGGATGAGGAACCACACAAAGAGGCGTTTTTCAACTTCTCTTCGTTGCATCATCGTGACGCAATGTCACTTCCAGGCAACTTATCGAAAATGAAATCTCAAAAATCCGCGAAATTGTGTCTGCTGAATGCTAAGATGATGCAGGAAAATTTACGTGTGTTAACCAATGGCTCAGCGTGTGAAGAACGATTGGCTTGATTTTTGTGGAATGTTGCTGTTAAATTATGGCACGGTTTCAAAACTTATGGAGTTTAACCTTCATAGCTGTATTTATGGAAAGTAAGCCCACTTTTATCTTTTTGCATTTTTGAACAGCTTGCTTCGTTGCGTAACTCACAAAGGACGTTATTGCGCGCAACTGAGTTTGAAATGAAATTGCTTGTGTTTATTTAATACCAATAATTTTAGTAAATGGTTTATTCGCTTTTCAAAATTGTACTCTAAAATCAAGAATTTTTTTCAAAAATGTGCTGCATAAACAATTATGTTACCGAAAAAAACTTGATTTTTTTAAAATTTATGTATTTCTTCGTTTATAGATAATATCACTTTTCTGGAATAAACGTAAAATTTAATTTAAAGAATGATTATTATTCTTTTTTTCTACTTCTTCTTTAAACAGTTTAATAAAGACATGTTTTTGTGAAGCTCAAATTGTCCTGAAAGTTGCATTATTTAAAACGTTTTTCAAATGTCTCTGAATGTAAGAACTTAATTTAATTACACTTATTTTCATTTAATAGTTGATTGAATTAGATATTGAAAAATATGACAAAGTAAAACACACATTTTGTTCATAGTAAATTTGTCTATGTAACTTAATTTACTTTAAAATACTTATAGAGAAAATATCCTATGTTAGGAATAAGAAACAAATAAAAGAATAAATAAATGAAAGAAAATAATACATTAAAGCATTAAAATCCCACCCTACGAAGTAGCATCTATATATTTGACTCATTATTCAATGATTCTTAGAAAAAACGGATTTTGCTCTTAAAGGATATTTAATTATTATTATTATTATTATTAGTGTTTATTTATTTAATCATCATTTTAATGAATTTAAATCTGTTATGTCATATAAATAGGAAGTAATGGGTATATTCTTTATTATATCTCTTCAAAATTTCATAAGTTAAGATATTTCCATATCATGATGTTCAAACATTAAATCAAATTTTTATATGGACAAAAAATAATTATTAATATTCATAAACCACAACGGAATTTTTTTTCTAAAATTTCCATAATATAATAATAATTAATGAATAAATATAAACAGGCATAAACAAATAAACGCATCAAGAAGCAAAAGCTCCTCATCATAAAATTATATTGAGATATTGAGTGTTTTAAATTAATAAAGATACAAAATTGTTAGGGCTCGGCCGATGGCCGATTGCCGATTATTCTCCTCTTCCATCGGCCGATGGCCGATGGAAAAAAAAGTCGCCTTAAACCATTAAAACGTGTAGAATGCTTGTCAAAAATGTCATTTAAATCATTTATTATTTATTTTAATGTTTATAAAAACATAAATGCATTATTCAAGCACCGTAAAACTGTTTAGGGTAAGTTTACATAGTAATTAAAACTGAAAGAATCACTCACGATTCTAGTAAAGTAATACAACTATTTGGAGGTTAAAAAAATTAAAAAATGCTATATCAGAGGATTTTTAATTCTTTTTTCTTATCTTTGCAAAAGAAAAATACTCAACATCTATTGGATCGGCTCGGGTCTAATTCCCTTTCCTTCAACATTTTCTTTTTATCACACCTGCACTGCAAATGCCAAGTGCAGCTGCCTTTATTTTCTTATTTTTTTTCATGGAGAGGAATGCTGATGTTATGACACAGACTAACAAATAATGTATGTTTGTATTTTTAACGAAACTGTCAACCCCCTCCTCCCAGATTTTTTTCATGATACCCCCCCCCCCTCCCCCGTTTTTAAAAGAAAAGCGGGAACGATTACATGTTTAGTTTTCATTAAAAAAAGTTATTTTAAGCTCTTTTTCTGAAATAAAAATAAAATATTAAAAAATTTCGCTCGCAGTATTATCCCTTGTTTATAACCAAGAAATGCTGAATATTGCTTTAAAACCATAGACTTGAGATTTTTTTGTCATTACAAATGAATGCTGGGTCTTAAGAACTAATATTATTAGATTTTTTTTTCTTGTGAGTTGAAAATTACTCTGAAATACTTGACATGTTCTTTATATTTTCATGAGCACAATATGTAAGGTCACCGAAATAAACCAATATTTTCAGTACCAGCAGTTTTCTGTTGACAAATAATCTTCTGAAAACACGTGATCGTTTATAAAAATTAAGATGTATTTTGAAATATATATATATATATATTATATATATTTATATACGTTGACAATTTTGGAAATTAATGAAATTGTAGCATTTTTATTAAGGTATTGTTCCACCCTGTATCCCAAACTCGTTTTTAAAGAATTAAAATTTTGAAAATTGCAAGTCGAACTTGGACACATAAAATTTCGATCAATAAACATTTATACTGAAAAATTGATTCATATTTTTATCAATATGTTCTATGTTGTACAAGAAATATTCTAAACTGAAAACAGAGGGAACGAGATTGTTGTACAATAGCAGAAAAACTGTCAACTGTCTACACGTGACATCAAAGAAGCTAAAAAAACGAAGTATAAACGGGGAAAATTAAAATTATTATCGCATAAAAAATGTTAAGATGTATTTTGAAAAAAAAATGCTTTGATCAATCTTTAAAAATAAAGTAATTTTAGCATTTTTATTAAGATGTTATTAATGTTATTAAGGTTGTCACGCGAACTAGCATTTTGAAAATTCAACTCGAACTTGGACACATGAAATTTCGATCAATAAATATTTATACTTTAATTTTTTTTCTTATTTTTGACCACTCTTTTCTATAATAGAAACTAAAAATGAAATAATGAGAACAACCGCACACCAAAAGCAGATGAAACAAGATTGCTCCACAATTGTAGAAAAACTGTAACTCGTGGGATCGAAGAAGCAAAAAAAAAAAAAAAAAACGCAAAGAGAAAAAAGTTTACGCTGGTAAAAATTAAAATTATTATCGTACTTTGATTGAGTTGACTTTGTATTGTTTACAATTTCGGAATAATAAGATGATGCAAACTAAAAGCAGATGGTATAATATTATTGCACAATGACATTTAATGCACTAAGTCATTATTAAAAGAAAACGGACAAAAAATGAGGCAACTAACCTAGTGCAAAAAACAAATAGCACTCATAAGACGCTTCTATGACTTTTACTTTAACATATTCTATTTCGCGAGCATTCTGCTCAAAGAGAACTATTTTAATAATGAAGGTTTTCGGGCAGCGATCGCTTAAACTAGTTTTCCGAATTTTTTATCAAATACTTTGTAGAATAACATTATTTCTGTGTTTTTTCTTTTTAACTTATGTGCTGCCTGTTATTGTATGGAAATAGAAATTGAGCTATGGAGAAGAAATAAAGTGAAAGACAGAATGTTTTCTGGAAAGTTGTCCCTGCGAAAAACATCGGCCTTGCATCGGCTTTTAGATGTTTTTTAAGGCCGATGGACCGATGTTTTTCTAAAGTTAACATCTGCCGCCGATGCCGATGGCCGATGGCAACTTTGTTGAACAATTGGCGCCGATGCATCGGTCGAGCCTTAAAAATTGTACAAACATATCCAAACACTGTTGAACTTCAGCTGTTTAATTTCCATCACGAATTTCTGTTGAATGTCTTCCTAAAAAAATCATCAGAAAAATAATTGGATTTCGACAAACAGTAAAAGCTACTAAGATGAATTATATGCCTATATTATTGAATTCACTACTCGTTTTTAATAATTTTCTAGCCCCCCCCCCCCAAAAAAAAAAAAAACCTAAAGGCTAAATATGGCCAAAATGTTTTAACCGAAATGAGATTATAGAAAAATAATAAAAAACTTCACCAAACATATTTTTTGTAATGTTAAAACTACGTTATTAATAACAACTACAAATGAAATTTAAAATACTGATACTTAATCAATATAATTCCAAAAATTGTAAGTACGAAAGCATAAATATTTCTAATGGCAACTTTTCACCCTTTCTAAAATTGAAAAATGTGTTTCATCAGTGACAAGTATTTCACTTTCTTTAGCATCTTTTAAAAGCTTGTACGGGCTCTGCTATATATGCTCTTTTGGAGAATTCTGATCTTTTGAAAATATCTCTTTCCTTATGGTTCTACCATTCTAGAGCCAACACTACTGTAAAAGCTTAAAACACAGTGTTTGGAGGAGAAAAAAAAACTTTATTTTATCAAATGAAATTTAAAATTGCATTACTAATCGATTTTACAAGAAGGTCTTTGAAACTTCATAAAACGGAGTGTCTACTTTAGAATTCAAAGTGTCAAAAAAGAAACATCTTTACTTTATAAAATGAAATTTAAAACCATATCGATTTTAAAAGAAGACTAATCGACTTGTGCGGAATTCTGCACTAATTTGGGAGAAATGACATTAGGAAGAAGAACAGAAAAAAGTAAACGGGTGTTGGTGCAAAAGGAGCATGTAATTGAACACAAATAATAATTCAAAAAAAAAATAATAATAAAATAATCACAATAAAAAAAGATGATTATTTTTATTATTAGTATGCGTAGCATTAAAATACAATAACGAAACAGTTCCATTACTTAAAATATAGTTACTGCTTGTTGGTTAGGCTCTACAAATTCATAATATAAATGAAAGTTCAGAGCCTAACGATTGAATAAGTTTAACACACAGACGCAGCTAAAACAGTCCAATTTTCTACACGATAAAGACCGAAGAGTTTTTTTGTTTACTTGATAACAGATGGCATCAGCATTCACAACACCAATTTGGCATCTATTAAAGGACATCTTCCTAGATGATTTTAAATCTCAAATTTTTAGAGAAGTGGTACATTTTAAGACCTTGGGTCTATTTTTCGTCATTAGCCGGCACGATAAGCTTTAAAATGAGGGGTAAATCATGGAATTTGATAAAAGAATCAGAAAGCAAAAAAAAAAAAAAAAAAAGCACAGGCTAGAGAAATAATATATAAAGATCGTTGAAGTTTCACAGAATCGAACCTAAAATTCAATGTTTCAATTCCTAAATATATTTAATGCTAAAATAGCTTTATTTTAAAACTATTTAGGTTGTACACGGACTTCCTGTTGTCATCCTAACTCTAAAAATCTTCACGCATGTTTGAATATTTATCTGGAAAAGGGTTTTCTCCACATTGAAACTGCTGCTGTTCAAGTACAGAATTCGAGAAACCGCTGGGGAAGAAGAAATCTACAAGGACCTGCTTTTCAAGAAATATGTTTGTGAGCATTCTTCTTTCCCCTTTTTAATCTCGGAGAAATCAACCTACTTTCACTATCCACTTCAAACACCATTTAAACAGAACAAGCATCAGTATTCATTGTCATTGCTTCAGAAACGAGAGTTGTGAAAATGAATTGAAATTCTCTAATTCTTCGGTTCCGAAACGGTCACTTCTAAATTAAGTGATATCCATATACTTTGACAAAACTAGGGACATTTTCTACCTTTCTTCGGTTAAGGTCTTTGCTGATTGACAATTTGCGGCCGCCTGTTGTCTTTTGTCGGATAATTGTTAACGTTAACAGTTCGTTTTTTGAGATGCTTCCAGGATTAACGAAATATTAAGTTTAATGCCGAATGACACTAAGTTATAAGAGGATACCATTAGTGATCTTAGAAGCAGTTTTTAAAATTTTTATTTTGTTTCTCAAACTCATTTTTTTAAAGCACGATTCTTATAATAGATAAATAAATAAATAAAATAAAATAAAAATAAGAAATTAAAAAAAAAGAAGAGCGTGTATCAATAATCATAATTTTCAGGATTCATTTGAATGCGAATGCTATTAATATTTGCATACACTGCATATATTTCTGTTTTGATAAATTTAGTTGGAAGCAATAAAATTTTAGTGCGGTGTTTGAGCTGACATATACTGAAGCAACGCTTACATGTAAAACAATCACAGTTTATAGTGCTACATTTTCGCATTTTTTTAGGGAAAACACACATGATTATTCAGTTTTACTTGATTATTTCCGATGACATTCTAATTAATGTTTAATTCATCCTATATTTGTCACCAAATGCCTCAATTATTTGCATTTTAATTTTGGTAACTTAATTTTCATGTATTTTTCAATAAACACTACTAGTTAACTGTTTTAATTAATGAATTTTATGTGATGTAATTTATGCAACTAATTTTTATGAGACGTTTCATACATATAGAAACTATCTCCCCCCGCATCACCTACCCTTGATAGCAAGAATATAAAAGACTTAAATAAAAAAGACATATAAAATTTTATTCCAGTAAATCTAAAACTTTTCAAAAAAAATTTAGACCATTTATATTTCAATGTTCATCAAAAACTAAGAGGTCAATAAGCCCCCACCGCCTTTTTCAGACTCCTGACCATTTTAGGAATAATAATAAATAGTAAAAACAGAAAATGAGTAAATTATAAGATCTATTTTGAAATCTCAATTTTTCGATTTCCTGCAAATTACAAAATTTATGATTTCCAAAAAATTCTGACGTTACGGTAAAGATGGAAAGTCATTTCAAGATTCAGTGATAAAGAAAATTTGAAAATCAATTGTTAAAACTTAAAACACGCTAGTTTGTAAAATAAATGAAATGTCGTTTTTAAAGATTATACTTAACACATATTATGAATGTAACGCATGCGTATAAAAATTTTCATACACCATAGTATAAGTACCTGAGAAAGCGAATAACGAATTTTTCCAAATTTCGCAGCGTTTTCAAAAGTCATACATGTATGTATTTCAGATTATTAAAAACTAATACATTTGTAAAATAGTAAGTAATTCCTGAATCATTAATAAGATTTATTATCATTTGTAAATTCTATTTTTAATAGCTCAGAAACAGAAGACTAGTACGGCAGATAGTACGAATACTGAGTTAGAAATGATAATTATTTAAACTTTTTTTATTGAAATATTTATAAATACCACGTTTTCAGGCATATATCGAGTTTGTACGATTGTTACAAGGAAGTATTTATTGAATGCGACACTTTGTGGCAGATGGACCGCTTTTCAAGAATGGTTAAAGTTTTGAATGCAACATATGCCCATCTATGTGGAAATACAGCAAATAATTTAAGAGGTAAACGGTAGAAATTAGTTCTTACTATATTTGTATTTTGAATTATATTAGAAAAAGTAAACAATTAAATAAAGCCGACAAATTAGAATGGATTATTACTTAGAAATCTGATTATGTTTGCATGCAAGTTTTGCTTATGTGAACAAGCAACAACGTTGCTTGTTCACATATGCAAAACAACATATGCAACGTACAACGCTGTTATAACATGAGCTAATTCGAGGATTGCTTTTGCTTAAATATTAGTAAAACCGGTAAAAACAATGGAACTATTCTAGAGAGAAAAGAAAGTAATAACAAAATATTTTTAAAGATAATATTTTTTTCTTTTTTTGCAATATTTAACAAATCATTTTGTTAAAAGATAAATTTGTAAAAAGATCATTTTGTAAAAAGACGTCAAATCTTTCAAAAATGTGTTACATAGTTAAAGTATTTTACAGTTCATTAATTGTGAAAAAGTGATTTATGCCCCTATATCCAAACCAATGCCAATTGATATAATGTATTGCCTAATTCGTCAATGTAAGGGAGTTAAAATTATTGTCTAGGTCCACTTTGGCGAACCCCGAATGCAACTCACAAGATGGATCTTTAGGAAGCCTTCTTATCAGAACCAAATAGCAATATTGTTATATGTATATATATATATATATATATATATATATATATTAATATTTGAAATTACGGGCGAATAACTAAAATTGATTTTGCCCAATGTGTATATCTTTACTTCAGCTTTTAAAGATCATTATGTTTAATTAATTGATAAATGAACTCTTTCAGATCTTTTAGACCTAAGCAGTTGCCTCAGGGATGCGAAAACGCAGATCGAAAATTGTTCTGCGAAAGGGTTCGATTGGTTCATGACCTGGCGGCAAGTGCTGAGGCTACAGGTTTCCCCACAAGAAAAATGTCAAGATCTGAACAGATATAGGACCTGCGTAGGCGAAATTCTGCCAGCTTTTATATGCAGCGAAGAAGCGACTCGTGTTTACGGAGCCCTCATGGACGTATGGCTGCAACACTGGTGCAATAAGAATTCCACGTCAGCAGAAGATGTGGCGTACCTGTATCTGCCTGTTTACCTCTTCATTGGAGACGAAAGCATCTCTGTAGAAAGCAAACACGAAGATCCCCCAATATTGGAAGTGTAAACGATAACTGAATGGCTGTAAAAACGTATTACTTTACCAATAAGGCCATTCTTTTAAACAATTTCAAAGAAACCAAAAAAAGACAAACTTAAAAAGTTGACTTGTGATATTTTTATGACAATTATGATTATCATAATTTTCAAAGATTGGATTGATCCATAGCTAGTTTGTCATGGTGTGTACATAATTGTAAAAAACTTACGAAAAAATATTGCGTGTAAAATTATTGTGCATTAAAATATTTCGATCATTGGTATTTTTTTATCTGGTTGTAATAACATGAGTAAAACCAGCTGCAATATATTGGTAAGTTTAAAGTAATCAAGTAATATCCACAAACTTTACAAGTTTTTCCACGGAAATCCAACATAAAAAATTATGCTTTAACCCTCTTTATTATGGAACAAAATAAAGCAAAAATAAATAAAAATATTTTTTAAACAAAAAAAGAGTGAACAAAAGAGAACAAAGAAAGAAACACATAGCGGAACACAAAGTTTAAGCGAAACTGATCGAGAATACGTTTTATACGTTTGTGTCGATTTCGGAAATTGATAATAATTACTTTAAAGCAAAGGAACCTTTTACTAAAACGTGAGATCAATTATTGAATGTAAAATCCAACCGAGCATTTTTTTCTGAAGTTATTCGGTGACAAATTTTTGCAAATTCCTTTTATACATCATATACTGTCAAAACATATGTACAGATGGCAGCACTACTGAAATGACTCTACATTGCATGATCGTTGCGTTTAGATACGGTGCAACTGAAACGTTGAAGTTGCTAGAAATTAAAATATTTATTTTCCGTGCAGAAATGAAAACTATCATCAAGATATAGCATTCCGAAAGCAATATAGTATTGGCTTTGCTTAAAATTTAAGTAATAATAATAATATACATAAATAATAATTTAATACCTTTGTTAATTTCAAAAAATAATCTGATATTCATCGCTTTAAACATTATAATATAAGTATGATATTCACCGCAGACAGATCAATGAAAACACCGATAGACTCGCATGTCCTCCGTCTCATAAATTTTTATTGTTCTTTCTTTGGGAGTAACAATGTAAAAAATATGTGATCTATATGAAAATATTACATATCGACCTTCCAATGCAACAGGGTTAAAGCTCAAAAAAAAAAAAAAAAAAAAGGAAATAGCGGTAAATTCAGAATTACGTATATTTTACAACGTTCTTCTTCGTGAACAAATCAAAAATATTTATTTGTACAACTTTTTAGGTTATTCGAGATAATGAAAATAATAACTGAAACGGAAACATTAGATAACTTCAGACTCAATGCACAAAATTGTCCCTGTGCTCAAAACAATAATGCTGCCATACTATTTTGACAATCCAAAATGGTGTCCAGCCTCAGTTAAATGTGAATCAAAAACAAGATCTAGATTTTAAAATTACACTGTAAAAAATTCTAGTTCAACCTTTCACCAAAAAATGGAAAAAATGGTGAAATTTAGCTGCAACCAACATTTGGAACTAAAGTTGAACCATTGCAATGGTGTAGTTTCACCATGAATGTGAAACTAGAAACCATTATAATAGTGTATGGTTAAAATTCTCAAATGTCTGCTGAGAAACGAGTTCGGTCAAGCTGTGGCCCTCTTTCATTGGAGGTGTGATATACACGATCAAATATCTAGTCAAGAACTATATATGACTCTCAACGAATAGAATGTGTATCCATGTAATTGCTGTGCTCATGACGCGTTGTAGTGTCAGTCCCTATACGAAAAAGTTTAATAATTTTGCTAATTTATAATTTTGTGAAACAAAAACAAGCATATATATGATACGCGTGCTCTAATGAGAGTTCGGTAGCAAAAGTACTTAATAATGATGAAACAACGTCTAGGCTACGGAACGAATATGTCTAGCACTCGAATCAGGTTATAAAATCAAGATATCAAATCATAAATTTCATGGCAGTTTGATTTTATGTCCTTGTGTGTGCCTTTTAGAGCGAACAAACTTCCCTTTGCGTAAATATCGTAAACTTTTAATATGGTTTTTAAAAATTGAAGTGAACATTTCTCCAGTGCTCAAGGAATCACAAGGATATGGGCTCTTGCATTACCTTCGCTTAAAGGTTAAATTGAATTTGAAGCACGGATATTATTTTCTCTCTTGTACCCTCTTCTGGTCGTTTGAATTGTTTTTGACGTTTTTCTCTGCGGGTTCATTTAAAGAGTTTACTGAGAAATTTTATAAGGCGTAAGTACTTGTGCATATATATATACCCCTATTTTTTAATTTTATTTATTTAATTTTTTTATTTTACTCCTTGAAGAGATCGGTGCTTCCATTCTCGAATGAAAACTTACTGATTCGATTTTCTCACAAAAGCAAACAGTATCAGTTATCCTTTAGTGAAGAATGAATAAAATACACTGCGATATCCCTCCTCCGCATCACAAAATTTTAATATGCAGTCATGTTTTCTAGTCAACAAATACTGTATTAGTTAGCTTCGTCGTACTGGAAAAACCTTTTCCCGACTGGAGTAAAAATCTCAGCAAAAATTCTTTCTTTATAGCTTGATAATAAATTTCTTTACAGAACAGACCTAAAATAATGAACGTGCAAATCTGAATATTATTAATTTTATGAATTATAAATGCAATGTATGTAATTCTTTCAAAATAAATAATTGAAGGTTTGAACAGTTAATTACTATTACATAGAATTCATCCTGTTTAAAAATTACGTAGCCTGAAAATATTTGGCGTTCATTTATTTTTACAATATTTCTTTCGAATGATTTTAAGAAGAAATGGTGGCAAGAAAGTTATTCTGAACGAAATAAATGAAGTGACAGGCGACCTTCCAATTTTCTTTAGGGGGAAAAAATGAAACGAACGTTAAATGATTGATAAAACATAATTTTAGGTTACCATTCTACGGTCTGTTGAGCAGAAGTTGTCAAAGCAATGTCTAATTTGTAGCAGATTTTCCCAAAAAATAAGAAGGATAAAAAAATGGAATAATTTGAGAAATGTATAACAATGTACAACTGAGGAAAACTACCTACTAATTCGTCGCACTTCAACAGTTCTTTTCAAGCTCAAGGTTAAAAAAAATCTAAACGTATTCTTTCTTTTCTCTCCTGACATTGGGAAGTAAGTATTTAGTTGTTCTTTTTTACATAATATTTGAAACTATTGAAAATCAAGGACACAATTAGGCTGTATGAGTAACACATATGTGTACATCAGAATCAAACCGTCATCATGGTTTGTAATAAATATTGAGAATTCCAAGGTCAAGTTTTTGTTCTAACAAAATGAGATGACGCACTGACTTATCAAAAACTTATTCATAGAATATGTAATTTTTTTTTTTTTGCTCTTATCAAATGCATTGTTCGCAATTTGTGATGTGCAGCAGTCGATGAGCGAATAAATACCAGATATTTGGTCTAAAAAAGTACCGTTAGGGTATGAGAAATTTTAAACAAAAAATAAGAACCAAGATAAAAACAAACTCACTAGGTAAAATAACAAAATAAGTCATATCCAGTCACCACATGATTTTTTGTAGAAAAAATATAATGTATTAAATAGAAAAAAGATTTCTCTTACATTTATTACCCTTGTCTTTAAAAACCTTGAGGATGTTCGTTTAAAAAAGTTTAGATTTTTCCTGTTGAAATACTAATTTTCATAAGGAAAAAGAGTATTTGCTCGTTATTTAGCTAAATTAATGGGATGAAAAATGTTAGAAGTTATTTTTAATAAGTACATTAGATGGCGCCACTATAGTTCTTTTTTGGCAGCGGAATGGCTAGTGTTTTTTAGAAACATTCGTTCACACATTTTTTTTTAAAAATTCATTGCTTCCGGTGCCCCAAAATAACCAAAAACGTATGAAAAATATATTTATGGAAATCCTTGGAGATCATAGCAAACAAATTCGGAAAGTATGTGATCTAAAATAATCCTAATAGTTTGTGGATATGTTAGAGTTGTAAATTAATGTAAAATGTTTATAATAACTGGCATATTATTAAGACCTATCATTATTTCTTTGTAAAATCAATTTTTTAGCCCATTTTTTCTTTATGTATATATATTTTTTTTTCAATCAGTATCATCAAATCTATTTTCAGCATAAATTTAAGTGTCTTCGTTCGATGTAAGAAACATTTCACGTATGCTAGTATGTTTATAGGACAACTATTTCACCTTGCACCTATTCTATTATCCACATTTGTATCCAGAGTTGCAACCTGAAAAATAGCAAGTATGACATTCGCGACTTCCTACTGCACTGATATCGTACATTGTAGTAATTTTGTATTGCCACAAAAATAAAAATATTATTGCTTATAAATTAGCACATAAAGGCAAAAGTAACTTAAATTAAGGTAATTACCAAACAGGAAATTTAAATTATTTTCATCAGTGGAAATGTGACGAAACACCATTTAGTTATTTGATGTAACAAAGGTTCAATATTTAGTAAGAGTAACCAATCATCAAAATGATCACGAGTATTCATATTAAGTTTTCTCCGAAGGACAATATCCTCCTCTCCCCCTCCTACCTCGAATGAGGTTCTAAGCTAATTTCAATTACAAGCAGTAATCACTAATTAGGGGTGGAGAACTCGCTGCCTTCTAGAGTTTTCAAAGCGGTTCTACCGGCATAGACATTTACAATTTCTCCATATGCGTTCAATTACATAAATATGCTCAAACAAACGCAATTGTTACACTAGTACGTTAGTGTCGCTATATTTGTATCATAAAATATAATATTTATAGCAGTTGTTACTTATAAAAGCAATATTTATAGTCATGTCCAATGACAAATAGAGCAATAAATACAATAACCCTTAAGATTCTACACATTTGGCATTTTGTGCACTTGCCCAATTTAATGCTGTTTTTCTGTGAAAAACGGTCCCCACTCCTCTCATTAACTATTTCTCTTTTCATAGGATCCAATTTTGAATACCTAAATAATGTGGCATAAATAAGTAAATGAAATCGTTGCATTAGGACATATGTTATTTGTGTTGCCACATCTTCATAATCAACGTGTTCCATTAATTTTGAGTAAATAATTTTTTGTTATAACCCATAGTTACAACCTCGTATAAAAAGAAATTAAACGCTAAAACTATCATTTTAACTCTCAGATATTTGATAACATGTTAGTCGGCGTGTTTCACAGAAAACTAGAGTTGTATTTTTGTATAGATATCTCCTTACTTGCCATTTTAGATTATCCTCATAGAATTAAATTATTCCACGTAAAACACGTGCTTCTTGAAGACACGTGTATCCCGGAAGTTAATGCTGTTCATTTAATTTTAAACATTTGAAGTAAAATTTTATTTTTGTTACGCAATAAAATATTTGAGTATGTGCTATCCAAAATGTATTCCACAAATGCGTCATATGTGTTTCCATGGAATAAGGAAGAAATATTAATTTAAAAATATAATTTAATGAACAATCGGCTTGTTTATTCATTTTCTGAGAACTTAATTAAGTGACAGCAGTTCTTTCTTTGTTTTTGTTTTTGTTTTTTTTGTTTTTGTTTTTTTCACAGACAAGTGTAATTCTTGAACTCGCAAACTGCGTCGTACATGAATTCTGCGAAATGGCGCAAGAAGTAAGATTGGAACAGAGCAATTATTTCTAAAATTGAATTTGAATGACTAGTTTTCATTCCCTCTTTGGGCAATTATTAAATTGCATCGTTTTATGTTTTGTTAAGGAGGATTTATATCGCGTTTTTACTCGTGTATAATGGCGATTCCTGTTTAAATCGACCCCTAACTTGAAATTTTTTTTAATAAATAAATAATTAATTAAATTTAAGATTTTTAGACGTGTGAGATCGATAGACAGTTTCAAAATTGGACATTTTTTCCCACTAACGCACGTATAAATCGAAACCCCTTGTTTCGCTCTCAAACGTTACGAAAAATGTTTCGGCTTGCACAGCCACATATAACAGAACATTATCAGACAAGTAATGCATGTCTAAGAAAAATACTACCTAAACGGTTTTTTCGAAAAATATAATAACTCACAAGAAAGAGAAAAAAAAGAAAAGTAAAGAGCTATATATAGAGAGAGATCCTTACATTTCTTTTTTTTTCCTCTTTCTTGTATATGTTTATATATATATATACAATATATATATATATATATATATATATATATATATATATAATCTTAAGTGAGTTACTTTTCTGTACTCATAATTTTTTGCGCTTTAAAATAAAACATGCAAATGAGATATACGAATATCTCTCAGAGGAATATTTCCAGCAAAAACAATAATAATAAAAATAATTAATTAATATATAATAAATAAATAAATAAATAAGTTTTAAAAAATTAAAAGGAAACGTAACAGTAGAGTAGCGTGAAACAGAATCCCAGAATCAAATGGAGGAGCACTGTTTCATTGTTTTCTCAAAATCCTTTTTTCTCAAATTTGAATTCATTCATTTTCTTCATTTTTGTATTTGTTCTCGGGACAGCTATGATGTCGATTTTATTTTTTTTAATTTCTCATTCTGCGTTTTACAAAAATTAAAAAATATAAATAAATAAAATAAGATAAAATAAATGATGGAATTTTTTGGAATTTTTAGGAAAATTCGGAAGGGAGTTCTCTATATTTTTGAACCGCTTATCAGCATTTCGATGGCAGTCTCGCACTTCAGTGCCTTTGATCCTTGTGAACTACCAGTTGGAGCAAAAACAAACTTTTACATTTACTACTGATACGGGATCATTCATAAATGATGCCATGCTTCAGGGGGGGGGGGGGCGCTCGTGAAGTTGTGACAAAGTGTGACATGGGGAGGGGAGGGGTAACAAAAAGTGCGACATCAGACATTATGCAACATAGCGTGACATGTGAGAAAGGGGGAAGGGGGTCAAATATATGGGAGAAAAGCGTGACATCATTTATGAACAGCCCCTATGTTGAAAAATTAATTTTCTCACTTCCTTTCGAAATTACCATAAAATAAGAAACATAAAAAACTTTTATTTTTGAGACAATGGATTTAAATGAGATAACACGTCAGAAATTGTTTATTAAAAACATTGAAGCGTTTGCCAATGTGTTCACCATTTAATGAACAATGTACCTAAAAACCTGAAGGCTACGGCTAGATGCGAAAGCGTGTTATTGTCCATCCACATACAGTATCGTTTTCCCTTTCATCTGACGGCCAACATTTATCCTTCAGCAATCTTTCAATTCAGAGTGATCCGCTGGCCGAGAAAAAGCGCTCAAGACTTTTCAAATTATAACTTTCGTTTCCCCAGACAATAACACATCATCGTTGATTCAACCTCCACTCCAGCTTCTCGCATCCAAGGTTGCGGGTGCGACTCGGCATCGACACCAGCTCGAGGACCTTCGCCAAACTTGAGTCACGCTTGGCGAGTGCACGCTGTGGAAAATTCGTTTCCGTTTATCTCGGGGAATACGCGAGAACACAAAATTAGTCCGATTTGATGTTTTATCGATGTAGCGTTATGCCGTATGGCTTGTACTTTAAGGCCGTGATCTGTTAGCGTAAAGATGTAATTAATTCCCTTAATGTGCAAATCAGCCTTCGTTTCTCAAAAATTGGTTGCTTTGGAAAGGGAAGCATGTTAGCACAGACGAGCTCGTCTTAGTCATTTGATGGGTCGGTTCTGCAATGTTTGGGCAGTGAAAAAGGAATTAATATAAAACTTTCCTTTAAAAATGAGAAACTTAAAATTTATTTTATTTAATCACTTAAGTCACGGACTCCTCAACCGCTGTACACTGTTAAAAAAACCCTGAATTTTCAGAGTACTTTTTGACTGGTTTTAACGGAAGATTTCTGTAGTGCTTCAATACATGGTTTTTCCTTCCAAAAACGGAAATATCACGTCCTGAAAATACGAGAACGGAATTTTTCCGTTTTACGGTTGCTGTATTTTCACAACCTAATTTGGATTAACGGAGAAAAAAGAAATGGAACTTCTGTCAAATTTCGGAAAAATATTATCAGAAACGGAATATTTTCGGCAACTCTGCTGCTATACTTTTTCCGTTATTTTCAGGAGATTTTTTTACAGTGTGGTGGTTAACTACGTGGATGTTAAGCTTATTAATATAGACTGGAAAATATCTGAAATAGCAATTTAAACGGTGGTTGTCAAACCGAAACTTTTATAAGCTTTGAACTAGAAACACAAAATGATGTTTATATTTATTATTTATTTATTTATTCAATTTAAAAAACACATTTCAGTATTCAGTTATTGCCACTAAATTATACACTTTTATCAGTTAATAAAGGAATGACACAAAAGCAACAATGACAATAACACAAAAAGTTACAAGAAAATACAAAGGATTAAAGTCATTTAATATAGCGACTTTATGGAAATATAAACAAGTATATATGTAGCGTGAATTAATTTAGCAAGTCTTTACGAGTTGAGCTTAGCTCATTTTCTTGCAGTTGGGCCCTAAAGCAAAACCACAGAGTTGATTCATTCTTATTTGAAGCCTGGAATCGGGACAAGCTACGAAATTATATACTCTTACCCAGGCATACCTGCAGATTTGACGTGTGAAAACCTTTAATTTTATTTTAAAACAAAGATGAACTATTTTAAATTATGAGGTTTAAAAGAAAGGATAAATAATGGTTGAAATCTTCTGTAAGAAATTGACCATATAATTTGACTTCTGTTAGTCAAAAGGCCGTGGATAAGTACAGTTCGTTAAGCAAATTTTAAAACTACAATAGAATTAAATTCGAATGAATTATTTCACAAAAATTGCTGCTTAAGGCTTTGATTACCATTTGATAAATCAAAGTTCAATTTACATTGAATAAAATTTGATTCGTACGAATCATTTTGCAAAAAAATGTCGTTTTCATTGCTTTTGGCTACAGTTTGTTGAGCCGAAGTTCAATTTGCAATAAACAAAATCAAATTCTTATGACTCATTTCACAAAAATTGCTGTTTAATGGTTGGGTTGCCGTTCACTAAGATAAAGTTCAATTTTAGAAATAAAATTATGGCTTTAAAAAACTAGGGAAAAAATGCTTTTGTAGCAATATGAACTAAAAAACTAAAAATATCTTTATATATAAAGATATGTTTAGTAGCAATGGGATGTCCCATAACTAAGTATAAGTTAAGCTTGAAATAACCAGAATAAAACTCCTTGACCAAACTATTAATTTTATTATTAAAAAAAAGTGTGAGGTGCTTGAAACCAGTTGTTTTAAAATTTCTTATTATGAACTATTCTTTAATGTAGAATCATTACCAAATAAATGTAAGATAGGGAATCACCTCACGCTTTCTTTTAATGTAAAAACTATTAGTTTGGTCAAGAATTTTATTCTTGTTATTTTAAGTTCAATTAACTTATTCTTTGTTGTGGGACATCTCATCGTTACTGAACATACGAATCACTCTCTGTAAAGTTAAATTTTTAAGTCCTCACATTTTTTTTTTTTTTTGCCTTTTTAGCCTACTTTCCCGTAAAAGTAAAAAATAATAATAATAAAGCATGAAAGAAGGCTTAATGTATCGTGAAAATATCGTTAGAAATCAAGAAAAGTCAAAAATAAGTTAAGTAATTAAATAAAGATTGAAAAATGAAAAATTTGAAAGTAGGGTTTTGAGATGGGGAAAAAGTGTGTCGGTCGGTCTGTCTGTCTGTCGGTCTGTCCCCCCCCCCCCCCTAATAACTTTTGAACGAATTGTCCGATTGGAAAAATTCTTTTTGCATTCGAAAGATCTCGGCGAGGACATCTGATTTCCGTATCTTATTTTTTGATTTGAACAATTTTTTGTTCAATTTTTAACAGTTCAAAAAATTTTAACATTAGCGCCTATAGGTGAAAATGAAGCAAATTATGTAAACTCTGGGTACAAGATATAAGTTCCCATGAACAAGCTCACTGAAAGAAGTTCTTGGCGTGAAATATTGATTTGAGCAATTTTTGTTCATTTTTGAACAGTTCAAAAAAAATTAACATACCGCCTACGGGGAAATTTCAATCCTATATAATTTCTGATCTAACGGACCGATTTGCTTGGAACAAACTTTATCGGAAAGCTCTTATGACGTAGAACATGTACAAATAGAAAGTTCATCCAGAACTAAGGAGCCTATTTTCCTATGAAATTTTTTGATCCGGATTTTCAAGAATATTTTTTAATTAATGAATGATTAAATGAATAAGCAAAAGAATGAATGAATAAATGAGTGAATAAATACATGAATGACTTAATAAATAATGATTGAATGAATATGTATTAACCGTTGTAAAAGGTATATTTGAAGCAATTAAGAACTAAAGCTAAACGAGAAAGACGGAGAGAGAGAGATAATAGATTTGAATTCGGTGTATACGGGAAAGTAGGCTCGTATAGTTCTAGACGGAACTTCTTGTTACTAAATATCTTTTACTTTTTTATGTATCTTGCACAGAAAATAAGTATTTGTTTCTAAATATAGAGCCCAAATTTTCAATGATAAAAAATGCTGACTTGGTATAATGGAAAAGGTATGAAATGCTACTACTGTCCCTTGTCAGAAGCATGGAATCGCAACTTTACGTCCTCATATTTTTATCATGTTTTCCAATACTTAACTTTTGTTTCCTAGTCCAGTTCTGCATAACTTGAAATTTAATATCAATTGATTAGTTTTTAAGATACATTAATTTACTGTTTACATTAATGTAGTTCTTAACAAACACTTTCATTTATTTATTTATTTATTTCAAATTGGGGGGCTCCCGCCTTCTGCTTGCTATCGCTCGCCAACTCCCAGAACTGCTTCTTTGGATCGTTTTGCTATCTCATTACAAACTAAATTATTTTAGAGTAGCTTGATGGAAAGAATCGGTTCTCTGTCAGAAATAAAATCCTATACTGCACACAACTCTTTGGAATAAAAAATATACATAGTATCCTAATGTACATAGATTTTACACAGTGTCACAAATACGGAGAGATTCCAAAATCGCTGTTATGACTCACAATTGAAATTGTATATATTGTGACGAAGTACTATGCACTCTCGAAAATTGAAAGTGAAACGAATCTTTCCCTTAGGAACAAAATTCTAAAACAAAATGCGCATGTACACGTTTTATTTATTCTTATGACTATCGGCGACGACAGGAAGACAAGCACTCCACCCTTTATTGCATATTTTAAGATCTGTGTAAAGACGTTTTAATATTCGGCGAACAAGAAATCGCTTAAAAGCTTAAAGGAAATGCAATGTTTTCCTTGGCAAAATTTTTTTTTTATTAAAAATGCATGAGAAAAACTTAGTGCCAAGAGTCTCAGTTATTGAAATATTCCCAAAAGTGTTGCCACGCTAGATATTTAACTGTAAAAGTATTTTAAAGAAATCAAATAAATGAAAAGCATAACAACCGTGTATCTTGTCAAAATATGGTATTGTTTGAATTTTTAACGCGAGGACCGCTGATACCATCTCACGGCTGCTGTTACTAGCCGTTTCGATTTTATTGGTTCCTGCAACACCATCAATAGATTTATATACATACACACACACACACACATATATATATATATATAGATAGATAGATAGATAGATAGATAAATAGATAGATAGATAGATTAGCAAACATGCGTAAGAATTGTTCAAAGCAATAAAAGAGGTTTTGTGACAAAGATTTATCGGGGGGGGGGGGATCTCTATAACACAAAACAAATGGACAATTTCCTTTCTGAATCAATTTTTATTCCTTTCAAAATTATTACTTTTTCACTCAAATTTTAATGAAACTCAAAAAAGTTCATTAAAATTAAAAAAAGAAAAAAAAAATCTTTTCATTGCCACTTTCTTAAACAAGGAAAACTAATATTTATTCGGACGGATATTTTAATTTAATTAGTTATTATGAAAACAGTTACTTTATAATTTCGATTTTCTAATAAACCTTTCGAATCGAAATGAGGAAAAATATATTTATTTTTTATTTCAGGTAAAATATTTGAATTAATTACGTATTCTCACGACTGGAACAAACAGCTTTAATTAAACGTATTTGGGTCAAGATCGGTAGGAAAACTAAACGCTAAGGTGATTCGTAATAACGTTCAAAGCTTTTAAATTTCTTTAAAATCGTATGTTTAGGTAAACAGTAGTCTTATTACACAAAATTATTGCTTTCTTCCTTTAAAAGCCGCGTATTGAAAGGTTGAGTACAGTGAAAATTTGCACGTGCATTGTTCGAACGAAAAGCATAACATACGCGATGTGTCTTTTTCTGAAACAAGGATTGACAAACTAATTCAAGCTATGATAATCTTGGAGGCCATTAGAAATTTCTCACCGCACCCTTGATTAACACATGTGTGTGTATATATGTATATATATACTGTTTTGAAAAAAAATAAAAAAACATAACTAGGTGAATTCTTTTTATTTAAATCGGGATGCGATGGTTAAACTAAACTAAACGAAAATTAATATACAAAGCTAAATTTTAATGCTGGTTCGGATATAATATTTCATTTCAACTTTGATGCTCATTTTCATATATAAGTGACCCAATAACAAATCAGTATTATTGACACTACACGGAGTATAACATTTTTGAAAAAATAATAGATATTCTATTTCTGATATACTAATTATAAAATAGTAACAATTAGTTATTATTCATAAATTAGGATAAAATTATACCTGACACATTTTTTCATCCGGAATAATGCCCATAGAATACATTATTCCTAATTTTAAAAAAAAATGTAATATTATAATCATTGTATAAAATATATTTTTTTCTGACAAAAAATTATAATTTCAGATATAATATATTATTCCTGCTATAGACTATATTGTTTCTGATAAAATAAGTTATTTTTGATAACCCATCTTGATATATGACATGTATCTGCATCAAAGAAGAAGGAGGGTTGTTTCTTTTTGCTTTTTTTCCGAGACTATCTAGTTAATTTCATTTGTGTGTCAACAAACGCATCATCAGCCATATCGTTAATAAGGAGAGCTATTTTAAGCAATAATATAATTTTTTAAGCCTAAAATGGGGTCAACGATAAAAATTCTTTTGTTTAAAGAAAGGAAAAGTTTACAACAAGGTTAGTTCCTGAAAAGAAAGCGTAGCGTGGAAATTTAATTCCAGAAGGTGATGGAGTAATAAACAAAGATTGGTTCTTGAAGGTAAAGATTACTAGGATTTTTGGCACTGTTGGCTCCATAGTACCAAGGTTTAAGGGAATCAGTTATAGTATCTTTTAATACGTTGTTGAAGGGGCCGGCTTGAAAGAGCGTCATTCCTAGTCAATAGGGTGGATCGAAAAACACTTTTTTTCTGCAATACAATTCTAATAGCGCGGAAAACTTGCGCATAAGCGTCATTATAAATAAAAAAATGTTAAAAAAATTCTTTTTCAAAATTTGAAATCGCGCAAACGGCCTAAAGTTACCAAAAAGGTCAAAATACCGGTACATTTAAAAAAAATGCCAAAATTACAAAAAAAAATACATTTTTTGTTCTAATAGTGAAAAAAGTGTTTTTAAGAGTGTCCTTAATGCATAAAAAATATAATTAGACCCATTCTTGTTTTACCGAGTTCGCGCAAAAGGCCTAAAATTGCGGGTTGTATCGTAAAAAAACGAAATTTCATGGTTTTCAACGATTTTTCAACGATTTAAATGTAGAAATAATACTTTCAGACCTGTTATTCCTTAACTGTATTCGCGCAAAAGGTCTAAATTATAGTATAAGTTAAGTTATGGAGTCTCGTGAAAACGCCGTTTTCCATATATGATGAGTGTTTATTTAACACATTAACAAGTGATTTACAAAAAATGTATTAGCCAAACATATCATATTGCAGATCTCAGCTCATTTTAACATTTAATCTGTGCTGAAATAACCCAGGACTCATGGCGAGGCGGTGGCTGCAAGGCGAGTCCCACCTCCACTTGACCCAACTAACCAACCAGGGTGAATTTTATTTACAATATTTACAGTAACTATTTACTTTGTACAATGCATATATGTTCGTTGTAGGCAAAAGGTTATTTACATAGAAGCCCCTTTGAATTCTGACTTTGAATTAGATGTGGGCATCAGCTGTCTTGATTTTAAAGTAGCTCTAATATAACCATCTCGATTTTCATGCCCGCACACTTTTTCTGCTGCTTTTGTAACCAGTCTTACACATCTCTCAACTGATTGGGTGTGGCATGGGAATTTGAGGTAATTTAACTCTGGTAGCGCTTTGTCTTTCAATCAAGAAGCAATGTGTTCAGTTGGCTTCTTTGACAGTAGTGGCGGCGGTGTTAACTTGCAGATTGACCAATCAATTAGTTCGGTATAGTCGTCTGCACTAAAATTTATTGAAGGTATTTTGAAGTCTCTTACATAACCTTCAGCTGATGGCTCATTTCTGGATTTAAGGATCCTCCTGTAGTCAAGTTCTCTAATGAGTGGTCCCTCATCCATTATCATAGCCAACATCATATTTTCAGGTTGGCAGAAGAATGCGTTCCTTTGAATTACTGGATCAATGATTTGCTTGATATTGTCCGGTAGATGCCTTGTTGTTTTAACTACCTTCAAAATATGCTTCGGCCCATCTTTCACAGTGTAATTTTTCTTCATATCAAACCAAACAGGTGCATAGGACTTCACTATGTAATTTGCAAGAGTCTGTAACTCAATTGTTGGACTAGTTTGGGATACATACAATCTTAAAACCCAGTTAGCACAGGTTAGCCAACGAGAGTGGCTGATGCGTCCAGGATCCTAGGAGCCAATTCTGGATTACAGATTCCTGTGTTGACCGCTCTTACAATGTCTAGGGGGATACTTCTGATCTTACTCAGATCGTTTTTTACTGATATAAAGGACTTCTACTGATTGTATCGGCTCAAAATCTACAACAGGGAGTTTCTCACATCCAGGGAGTTGTTTTCCAACTGGACTGCTAAATGATGTTGTTCCTGTTGTCGTTCCATCCCAGTGATCAAACAAATTCCTATAAGGTAGCTCCTTAAAATGTAGCAAAGCAGATAAACCATTACAAAGGGCGGCGACACTTAACTTCAATGTTATGTACAACACCGCTTTTACATCCAGTGTTTGTGACTGTTCCATCATATCCGATGGCCTCCACTGCACTCATATAAAATGTCTTCTTTTCCAGTCAGTTGAGAGGTGTGTAAAACTGGTTACAGAAGCAGCAGAAAAAGTTTGCGGGTATGAAAATCGAGATGGTTGTATTAGAGTTACTTTAAAATCAAGACAGCGGATGCCCACATTTAATTCAAAGTCAGAATTCAAAGGGGCTTCTATGTAAATAACCTTTTGCCTGCAACGAACATATATGCATTGTACAAAGTAAATAGTTACTGTAAATATTGTAAAAAAAATTCACCCTGGTTGGTTGGTTGGGTAGGGTGGAGGTGGGACTCGCCTTGCAGCCACGTCCTCACCGTGAGTCCTGGGTCATTTCTGCACAGATTAAATGTTGAAATAAGCTGAGAGCTGCAATATGATATGTTTCGCAAATACATTTTTTTTAAATCACTTGTTAATGTGTTAAATAAACACTCATCATATATGGAAAACGGAGTTTTTATGAGACTCTATAACTTAACTTATACTATAATTTAGACCTTTTGCTCGAATACAGTTAATGAATGACAGGTCTGAAAGTATTATTTCTGGATTGGGAAAACTATTTTGAATGGTTTTTACACTATTACAAATTAAAAATAAAACTTTTATGGGTTTAGGCACATGTTTAAAAATCGTTGAAAATCATGAAATTTCGTTTTTTAACGATACAACCCGCAATTTTAGGCCTTTTGCGCGAATTCAGTAAAACAAAAATGGGTCTAATTATATTTTGTATGAATTAAGGACACTCTTAAAAACACTTTTTTCACTATTAGAACAAAAAATTTATTTTTTTTTTTGTAATTTTTGCATTTTTTAAAAAATTTACCGGTATATTGACTTTTTTGGTAACTTTAGGAACTCTGCGCGATTTCAAATTTTGAAAAAGAATTTTTTTAACATTTTTTCATTTATAATGACGCTTATGCGCAAGTTTTCCGCGCTATTAGAATTGTTTTGCAGAAAAAAAGCATTTTTCGATCCACCCTACTAGTCAAGGAGTTAACTAGACAAGGAATGACGAGTAGCACTCGTCCTGCTTAAAACTAGCCAAAACGGCCAATGACGAGTAACACTCGTCATGAAGTTTGTAAGGCAAAACGGCTTTAATATAATCCAATGTAAATAATAATAAACGCAAATAATTCCATTTATTTATTTTTGATGTGTTGTATTCATATCATCTCAGCTGAAACTTTTCTGATTCAGAAATTAAACAGTCTTTTTTAACACCGCACGCTTCAGATTAATTTCGGGTTAAGGGGTTAAGCGGGAAAACGACTTATGGGTGAATCGAAGTAATAATAATAATAATAAACACGGGTCACGAAGTCCTCGTCAATTGTTGCATAATCGAGAAAATTTTGTACTGGTTGTAAATACTCATCTTCTAGTCCTGAGCTGTCAGCTTGTTCAGAATTGGTCCACCAACCAAACGCAGGTTTCCGAAAGCAGTTTCTATTATTACGTATGGTTTAACTTCATCCCAAGCGGAGTTGTTGCACCTAAGGAAAGGAAAACACTAATTATAGTTGAATTCGTAAACTCCATGTCTGTCAAATGTCACTGTACTAATTTTTTCTTGTGTTTTTGTTTTAAAACTTTATTTAATACTCTGGTCTAAATATTGCAATCTAGAGTAGTTGGCGGCGAAAGGATAAGTTTTATGTTGGTTTATAAATATCTGAGTGCGCCGCAGAAAGATGAAGATCTATGAAGGGAATGATTTTTATCTTTTCCTTATCAAAAATGGCATCTGACTGTTGAATCCAGTTTGTGAAAATTCAGCCTTTCGGGTGAACGAAACATTGGAACAACGTGAAGGGGAGGAGGAGGAAAAACGAAGCAACGGGGAAAGAGGGATGAGCGTCTTATCCGAAATCACCACGGAAAAACTAGGCGTCTTGACAGATAAAAAATATCATTTTGTCAACACCCGAGATGACACAAACGCATCATTTTAAGCAATAATATAATTTTTTAAGCCCAAAAAGAGTCAATGAAAAATATTATTTTGTTTAAAGACAGGAAAAGTTCACAAGAAGGATAGTTCTTGAAAAGAATGCTTGGCGATGAAAATTAATTCCTGAAGGTGATGAGCAATAAACAAATATTGTAATTGAAACCAAAGTTAGCAGGAATTTTTGGCACTGTTGGTGCCATGGTGCCAAGGTTTAAAAGACTCAAATATTTAAAAAAAAAAGGCTTTGATTTTTAAAAACAAATGCTGAGACTCACTAGCTTATTGGAGGCGATGTTTTCTCGTATTCTAGAAAAGAATAGAGTTGATAAACTATTCAATGCTTTATGTTCTTATTGCAAAATTGCCGTAACTCTTTAAATCTCAAACACTTCCCTTATAATAAAATTACTTTTCAGCTGTTTTTATATTTCCTTCAAACGATTTACCAACTTAAACAATAGTGTTATGAAACAAGAGAGTATTTGCAAAAAAACATATGTAAAAATATCAGCAATAATAATTGTGTGTGCCGACACTAGAAAACAATTCAAACAAATTCAACACGTTTTGGGTAAACTTTTTTTTCGCATGAATCATTTTTCATTTATTTGTTTGATTCAGTTAATGTTTAACCGGAACCATGCATCATCTTCTATTCCAATGCAACGTAGTCTTGATCTTTCGCTCCACTTTCCCTTTTATTATCATGAAGATCGTTTCAGAATCTTGTTGCAGTCCCGCAACACAAATGTATCTTTAAAATAGAGCCAACACTTGTAATGCACAAATGAGTGATGAACGTTGCGAACACGTTTTTCTTTTGAACTTTACAGAAAGTCTTTCGTAAAAAAAGGCTGATTTATGAAATTATGAGGAAGAAAAAGATCATACAGAGACATGCAAAAAATATCTATGAGCGTCATTATAAAGACTTATAACATAAACCTTCGAGAGAAAATGGATTGAAAACTAATTACTAAAAATTGTCGCGTACCGATAGAGAAAACAGGTTGAAAAAATTTTACTGCTTGAAAGCAAGCTGGGAAATTTTGCAAAACATTACACGTTAAAGCCAAAAAGAGGAGAAAAAAAGAAACAGATAATAAAATGGATGAATTACACAAACGAATGCCAAACTTGAAGTAAATAAGAACTAACGTGCCCGAACACAGAATAGGTAAAAATGACTCGCTGTCTCTATTAGCTTAAGCTCTAAATTATTGCAATCATTCTCTTTTTAACGGTAAAGCCCTTAATATTAAAATAAAATAAATTAATTTTGTTAAAGAAGAAAATTATTGTCTATTATGCAATGCATATCAAATTTATTCTCTCAAAATGTTAGGAACAATATTTCTGCATTTTAATTATCAATGATTTTAACAGCAAAATCTATTAAACCTAGCATTTTTTCATACAAAATAAGAAAAAAACAAAACTGAAACTCAACAAAATATAAGTATAATCTAAGTATCAGAGTTCACAATTGAAAAGGTAAAAAAATGAGATAATAACAATAAAAAAAGGTTTATACAATTCTATAAAAGAGCTCTGAATTTTAAGCTGAATACATAAAATCTACAGTTGTTTTATTCCATCAAAAATAAATAAATAAATAAGGAAATAATAAATTAAAATAAAATAAATGAAATAATTAATTACTTAGTTAAATAAATAACTGAAAATTAAATAAATAAAGTAATATTAATAATACTTTTTGTTCGTTGTGAAACAAAAGTAGTAAAACTAATAAGTACCTTAATACAGTCGAACTCTTAATTTCCGGGTTCACAATAAATTCAACTCTCATTGAGTAGAAATGAATTTAATAACAAGAAGTTCCGTCTAGAACTATACGAGCCTACTTTCCCGTATACACCAAATTCAAATTTATAATCTAGCTATCTCTTTCTCTCTCTTTCTTATTTATCTTTAGTTCTAATTATTGAAAATATACCTTTTTCAACGGATAATACATATTCATTCACTCACTCATTCATTCTTTCATTTATTCAGCCATGCATTTCTTCATTCATTCGTTACCTCATTCAAGTGTTTATTCATTCATTTACGCATTCATGTATTTATTCACTCATTTATTTATATTTTCATTTATTCAATAATTTATTCATTCATTCTTTTCCTCATTCATTTATTCATTGATTTATTCTTTCACTCTTTCATTTATTCATTCATTCATTATTTCACTCATTGAGTCACTGAGAAATATCCTTGAAAATCCCGATCAAAAAATTTCATATCAAAATAGGCTCGTAAGTTCTGGATAAACTTTCTATTTCTACATGTTCTACGTTATAAGAGCTTTCCGATAAAGTTTGTTCCAAGCAAATCGGTCCGTTAGATCAGGATTTATATAGGGTTGAAATTTCCCCGTAAGCTCTGTTAATTTTTTGAACTGTTCAAAAATGAACAAAAACTGTTCAAATCAATATTTCACGCCGAGAACTCCTTTCAATAAGCTTGCAATAGGAACTTGGCTCTTGTGCCCAGAGTTTACAGAATTTGCTTCAATTTTGTCCATAGGCGCTAATGTTAAAATTTTTTGAACTGTTCAAAATTGAACAAAAAATTTTTCAAATCAAAAAGTAAAATATAGAAATGAGATGTCCTTGCCGAGATCTTTCGAATGCAAAAAGAATTTTTTGAATCGGACAATTCGTTCAAAAGTTATTAGGGGGGGACAGACCGACAGACCGACAGACAGACAGACCGACAGACACACTTTTTCCCCATCTCAATACCCTACTTTCAAATTTTTTATTTTTCAATCTTTATTTAATTACTTCACTTATTTTTGACTTTTCTTGATTTTTAACGATATTTTCACGATACATTAAGCCTTCTTTCACGCTTTATTATTATTTTTTTTTACTTTTACGGGAAAGTAGGCTAAAAATGAATACTTTAAAAACGATGTTTTTTCCATTTTGTATCATTTATTGTACAAGAAAAAAAATAGATCTGTGCCATGTATAAAATTTTTATTTTCTATGTTCCGGCAATTGCCGAGTTGAAATTGTTGATGAATATTAGTCATATTGATAAAAAAATTTCACGTTAGGAAAGCACAAATACGCATTAAAATGCAGAATATGTTTCGGGACTTCTTGGAATCTCTTTTTCAATGCAATAGGGGAGCTTCTAGATGCTAAAACATCCAAATGAAGCAGGCAAAACAACAAAAACACGGCTTATATAGCCAAAGATTTACCTGTTCGTGATATGAGAATAAGCTTTCTTCAGTGCGAAAAATCATTCGCTTTGATTTTCCTTTAACTTGATTCAATCAATCAATCTCTAACTGCTGTCAATGTTAAGTACATGGGAAAATGTATTTCGTTTTTTCAAGAAATAGATTAATAATTTGTGTTCTATTTCTAGAAAAAAAAAAAAAATAAGAATATCAGAATCTTTACAATTTTCTCGATTTTGCAATACTAAGGAAACAATGTTAAGTATTTGTGGGTTTTTTTGTAATTAAATGAAATAAAATTAATGAAAACAAAATAACAAATTAAAGAAAAAACTCACACGTTTAAGATATATAATATTATGTAGTATTTAAATGTTTAAACATTAATTTCTTTTAATGTTTTTCAGATAGAAAATTATTGTTTTAATAACAAAAATTAGGGGGAAACAAACAAAAACGAAATGCTATCGTAATTTCGTGATATAATGCGCGCCTTTAAAACTTTAGTATATAAAATGTTTTGCTTTATATTTGTTAAACGATCCGTGTGTGTAAATAGGAAGGGAAACAAACATGTATTACCTAGTGAGAATGGGGCGAACGGAAAAGGGAAGTTCTCGCGATTTAAATTACTAGCTTATGTGATGATATGAATTAAAATAGTTTTGTTTTATTATCTCTCTATTTCAGGGAATTATTTCCTCTACTTCCCTTTGCCGAAAACGTACCTATCTTTTGAAATCTTTGACGTGTTTATGAACGTCGTACTGTTAAGAATTAGTCTAGTTTCTGGCACTGAATTTCGATAAGAAACAAGAAATCCCATCTAGAACTATACGAGCCTAATTTCCCGTATACACCCAACACCAAATTTATAATTTAGCTATCTTTTTATCCCTTTCTCATTTGGCTTTAGTTCTGAATGACTTCAAATACACCTTTTTCAAGGGTAACATACATTAATCCACTCACTCATTCTTTCATTCATTCATGCATTCATTTATTCATTCATTTGTTTATTAATTAGTTCACTTCTTCATGTTTTTATTCATTCATTCATTTATTAACTCATTTATTCACTCATTTATTTATTCAGAAATATCCTTAAAAATCTACATCAAAAAACTTCATGAGAAAATAGGCTTATTTAGTTCTGGTTGAACTTCGCATCTGTACCCGCTGTTCTATGTCATTAGATACTTCCGATAACGTTGTTCCAAGCAAATTCGTTTATTGGATCGGGATTAGGATTCAACTTTCCCGTAGGCGCTAATGTTATATTTTTAACTGTTCAAAATTGAACAAAAAATGTTTGAATCAGACAATACATCACGCAGGGAGTTCTTTCCAATAAACATATCGGAAGGAAGTTGGATCTTATGTGCAGGGTTTATATAATTTGCTTCAGATTTCCCTAGTACAAGTAATGTGGAGATTTTTTGAACTGTTCAAAATTGAACGAAAATTATTCAAGTAAAAAAAAAAAAAAAAAAATATGGAAATGAGATGTCCTTGCCAAGAGCTTTCAAAAGCAGAAAGAAAAAAAATCGAATAGGACAAAGTTATTAGGGGGGAAAGGGGGCAGACAGACCGACAGACACATTTTCCCAAACCTGATTGGCGAATCACCAGTGTTTCATAAATGCTAAGAAAAAAAATAATAATCGTTTTACTAACGTTTCAGGATTTCGGATTTTGAAACTTCGCAGAAGTGAGGCAACCTTGTAAAATGATATTATTAAATAAGATTTCATTAATTAAAGTTATAATAAATAGAAAAAGAAAAAAAAAAGGTAAGTTTTTGAGCTGCGTTTCAATG
This sequence comes from Octonoba sinensis, assembly GCA_038502835.1. Lineage (NCBI taxonomy): Eukaryota > Metazoa > Arthropoda > Arachnida > Araneae > Uloboridae > Octonoba > Octonoba sinensis. The sequence goes on along the minus strand of CM076599.1, from coordinate 80,919,602 downwards.
AAAATTCTCTTTATATAATAAGTGGTTCATGTGCTAATATAAATTAAAAATCCTTGTACTTCTTAGAAAACTTACTTAATCCACTTCCCTTTTTACGAAAACGCATCACCTTTTGAAACCTTCGATATTTTTTAGAGTATCATGTTATTAAAAAATAATTATTTCTTGACTTTGAAATAAAACAAGAGAAATGCACGAAAACTCTTCAACCAGTTTTTAACCTCCTACATTTAAGTCACACCTGGTAATCCTTCACTTTTTTTAACACGAATCACGCTTCTGACGTCATCAGCTGCCCAAATGTCTAGAGAGAAAACGAAATACTTTTCTTTTCACTATCGACTTGATTTGGAGCATAATTCTACGTTGAAGGTCTTGATAATAATGTTTAGTTTTTTATTTCCGCTTAGAATTATTGTATAAGCAAGTTTATGCGGTGATGTTTTTTTATTTCCAGCAACATTGGAGAATCAAGGATAACTACCTGTTATACATTTCCATTCTTCGAAAGCTAATATTTCATTCTGCTATTTTGTGCTGGAAACTGTTAGAAGGCACTCACTGCCAACCGCAAATAATATATATATATTTTAATTTCTCATCTTAAGCATTTTGCAACCAAAAATTCTGTATGAATTACAGGTTCACCATCTGAAAAATTCTGATCGACAGATTTAGCTATATTTCTTGAGCTCAGAATGATTTACTGCCTTTATATTCAGGACCTCAGTGATTCAGTCATTTCGTGAGCTGAAACTGGAATTTTGGCCGTCAAAGTCAAATCTACGAAATTTTAATTTATTCAAAATTCTTTTTATGTCAGTAGAGAAATGTACATACATAATCGGCCCTTAGTGTAACAAACCTTTGTTTTGCAAATTTGTCCTTAAAAAAACAAACAATCAAAAATATTTCAAAAAGAGAAATTTCAATACATGAACCTAATATATTTTAAGGAGTAAAAAATTTAATTGAGAAAGAACAAATTTTTTTTTCTGTCAGTGGTTCTCAAATGATGGTTCGTGCTTCGTGAATCCCGCAGGATTCAGGAAATTCATGATTCGTGAAACCAATATCGTAATGTACGATTTTTTATTTTCTAATGTAAAAGCATTAAGATGTGCTCGACTTTCGTCATTAAATTTTGATATAAAAATTATAATGAATGATTTTCGGGGGGGGGGGAGAGAAACAAACTTTTTTGTTTTGTATGTGCATGGTGGTTGCAAACTTAATGCCCAAAGTATCTTCCGAACAACGCGAATGAAGATCTCAAAGATCGCAAATGTTTCCCTTTACAGTTGGATGGACACTATAAAACTTGTACATTTTATAAAATCGTTTTATACTAAGTCAAGTGTATTGTGCTCGGTGAGTAGTGTACGTTCTATAGTTTCTGTGCGTACAGACTCTTCAGCTGCAAAATCGTGATTTATTCTTGAAATCTGAACTTCAAGCTATGTTTTGACATCCCATTTCCTTTTAATTTTTGCTTATTTGGTATTCTTTAGCTACAAAAAAATGTGCATATTTAATGCACAATCGTTTTAAACAAAATGATTTAATTATACTTTTATTAGGTTTATGTATTGCCACTTTCAGTATCCATGATGAACAAAAAACTATGCTAAAAAACTTTGGATTCAATGCTTGGAGGTGTATGGAACCATATATTTTGTTTCGCAAAGCAGCAACTATAAGAAAATATGATTCAATTTCACAAAAATATTAAAATGCATGTAAGTTTAAACATCTCGATTAAATTCAAATAAGTTCCAAGGATTTTTGGCTCTAAGACATTGCATGTATTTGGATCACAAAATTTTATATTTCTAGTGTTCTCAATGAGATATATAAATGCTTCTTACTCAGAAAACCCTCCTGAGTTACGTCTGTCAACCTTCTGAAAGTTGCTTTTAAAGATCATTCCTTAGCTAACTATTGACATAGCGTAAGAAATAACTGTACTTTGACAGGAAATGATGTTAAATTTTTATCACTCTCTTGTAGAAAACTGCTATGTCAAGAACGATTTTTAGCATTTGCTTGCCATAAAAAATAAATAGAGAAACAGATTAATTGTTGAATCAGATCTGAGATTTGCACTTTTCATGACATTGAATACACTTTATTTATATATTTATTTAATTTTGGTTTAACAAAAACAAGCAGAAATATGTCCTTAAGTTTTTCCCCCAAGTTTGACTCAAGTTTTTTAAGATCCAATTAGTACTCGCTGACATTGAAGATATTTTCGTTTTATTTCAACTTAACCACAACAAGCTGCGAAATATGCAAAAACATCTGGAATTTTTAAAAAATACTCTGAAATGCTGAGCATTTCATCACCAATTAGTAGTTTAACATTATACAAAATTTCAGCAACCCGATATTGCACAATGCAGGTGAAGTACAATTATTTTCGGGAAAAGTTTAAAAGATTAAACACTATAGTTTTGCAAAATACTAATGAGGGTGAAAAAATCAACATAAATTTACTGAAAATTCCACCAAAGATTCAACAACATATGCTAAAAACTATACTTTTCAAAAAGTTTTTATAATTTCATGTACCACTGTGTGATTAGGTAAGAATGAATTGCATTCTTCATTACGTTTAAGAACAATTAAATGATTATTTCTGGAAAATCGCTTCGCTCTAGGGAACCAACAAAAGAATGATGTTTCCTTGTATTCATATATTTAAACATGAAAAATATCAACGCCTGCCACACTGAATAAAAATATAAATGTTTCCATTAGTGATTGCAGAGATGACTTGGTAATAATCTCTGCCAAATTTAATGATTAAAAGTTTAGTGATTATTTCTTAAAAGGACTTCTTTTTTTCTTTATTGTCCATTTTGTGAAAGTTTCAGTTGAACGGTGCAATAAAATGCGAAATTTAATTATTGTTTGATACAGTTACAGGTCATTTCAACCAAAACCATAGGAAAACAACTTCTTTAATATTAATGACTATAGAACAGGCATAATTTTTTTTTTTTTTTTTGACATTGTTTTATCTTCCTCGACAAGTCTCAGACAGGTGTATTCACAGAAAATGACGGCAGATATTCGCACCTTAAGCACGTTTCGATAGTTAAATCCGAACATTTCGTTAGTTAAATTCACAAGACATTGTATAAATGGGATTTTCTTATTTCATATCCTAAATTTTACTGCAAGTTGAACTGAAACGCACGTAAAAGGCTGTGTACAATATAAAGCAATTTGGAAATAAATTTCATACTGTACATTAATTTTCCTTACAGTCGTATTATGCCTGCACTGAAACAACTATTTTAAGCGCCAAGATGAATTATACGGTAAACGTTACTGGAAACTAATGATGCCATTCATTTAAGATTGAAATATCATTTCCCTCTCTCATATGGCTCTCCAGATTTTTGAATATTAATAATTATTGCCTAATCTATATATATATTTCTCTTAACGTGGACCAGTTCGATTCAGTTTTGTGGTGCGATACGATACTGACGTCATGCACAAAACAAACTATGGCAAAACGATATTTAAAAATTTGTTTGATGATTAGCTTAGAAAAATAACATATTTGTTTTTATTGTCGTTAACTTACGGACTTTAACACAGTTGTTTCTATTTGTTAAAAAGTATTTTCATAACTCAACTTTTAATTTCCGATTCTTTGGAATGGCAACACCTTAGTTTGTTTATATCTAGCGATTTTTCTTAAGCCTTTAAATTTTAAAGAGTGTTTTTAAAATGGCAAACAGCCCGCAAATGATCTGCGGGGAATCAGCTAGTGTTTTATAATTTTATTAATGCTATGTATAATTACATTGTTATTAAGACTTTCTTGCTCTGATGTTTTCTTTCAACACACGTTCACAGAGTTTTAAATAAACCAATGTAATAGATTTTGTTGAGTTCCTGTTAGGATAGTGTTGCTTTGTATTCTTAAAACTATTTCCGAAACGATTAAAATAAAAATAAAAATAATTTTAAGAAACATTTTACGACTTTTGCATTGATATGCAATTCAATAAATAAAACTATTAGTGAAAACATGCTTAATTTATTTAAAATTCGAACATTGTTCAAGCAATTTTTTGTAAGTTACAAATTGTATTGTTAAACTTGCTGTTTTAGCTGCTGTCAAATATCTTCATAGACACTTGTGAAATGAATATTACTTAAGATTTTGTGAAAGACCCTTTTATTTGGAAGTTTCTTTCAATAAACTACCTGATAAATTTAAAAAAAAGTTTTTGACCAAAACTTATGATTAACTATATCTAAAAAATACTAAGAAATAAAAAAGGTTATTGATATGGAAAAAAAGAGAAAAAAATGTGATACCAAATTAAAATGATTGTAGAAACTTGCTGAAAAAATTTTAATTTCAGCATTGTAGAAAAGTATAAGAGAAGGATGTAATTTCATTCAAAACAATAAGTCTTACAATTTTTTGGGGGGGGAGGGGGGGAATGTCAAAGCATTATGCAATTGATGGATTAAGTGTTATGTAATAAATAATTATTAAGTGTAATGTATAAACTGAAATATGTAAATCAATTACTGCTTTGCGAATGCAAAAATACTGCATGCCGAGAAAAAGTAAGACGAATTCGAATTTTAATCTATGTTTATTTTCAATGAAAACATCTTACAAGAAGAAGTAATAAATATTTCCGTTTAGGGATCATTCATAAATGATGTCACGCTTCGAGGGGGAGGGGGGTTCGTGACATTGTGACAAACTGTGACAAGGGGAGGGGAGGAGGTAACAAGAAGAGTGACATCATGCTTATGCAACATAGCGGGACGCGTGGGGAGCGGGGTATGTTGAAGTGTGACATTTTGGGACAAAGGGATGAGGGGGGTCAAATATATGGGGAAAAAGTGTGACATCATTTATGAACGGTCCCTTATCAAGAATAAAAACTCTTTCTTCGAACGGGAAAAACACAATTTTAAAGATTAAAATACATCAAAGAACATTTTCAAAAGTGTCGTAGAATGGGTAAAGTTATCGATATACAAAATAAAAGATGAAGAAAAGACTTATATCAAAATTTAGGAAAAAAAACCAGTTCATTCGAAAACAGCGATACCGCATTCAATCAGTCCAGTTTCAATTGTTGGCTTCGCCAACGAAAAATGAAGAATGTTTTAAGCAATGTCTTCGGTTGTAGAGACATTTAATTTGAATGCATGTGTTTTATGTCATTACCATAACTTATACCGAATAGAGAGCAGTATTTTTCAAGATCATATCCAGAAATTCCTTTCCTAGAAAGTTACAACGATATCCATCTCTATAACAAAAAAAAAATTCCAACTACTTGATGGTCAAGATTTTTATATCCATTACGATACGACAGTGAGGTAGATTCCTTTTATACCAAAAACATCTGTTCAAACACTCAGTAACTGGTACTAAGTATTTATCTTTGCACTTACTGTACATTTGAATAAATAGGCCATTCCACGGTCGCGTGTGAAACATTTCGTGTCAATATGTTTCTCAATGTTGCGATTGAAACGACACTTTTTCTGTCACGCATGCGTATGGGATATCTATATTAGGTACTTTGAATTAATTAATTCATATACATAAATTTTTCTACAAATCTTGTTAAAGAATAAAAAATAAAACAATAGATACTTGCTTGTTCTAATTTCTAATGTTTAATTTGTTTAAATAAAATTTTACAACTAAGAGAAAAGCTGAAAAAGATTAATTTTAATTGCATACCGTAAACTTCTCAAAATGAGCATGTTTGACTTCGACCCAGGACTTTTGGTAGTTGGACGCTTCTGCGCATGGCGGAAAAGAACGAATCCATTCGAGTTTTAGGGAAGGAACTTCGTTTTGCCGCGTATTTTTAGTACGCGAATCAGAATGTTTGTTGAAAGCAACTAAATTTAAAAACTGGCAACTAGCATCAGTACGGAAGAAATCGAGTATGCTAAACGAACTAGAACGAGAACAAAGCGGCACTTTTCATATACCAGCAGTTCCTCCCTTGACCATGAATGGATTCTTCTTGGCACTCTGCCAGGGTGCTTGCTCTAGATGACGGTAGAACTGTATGTAGCCACTGAAAAATAATCTTGAAAACTGAATACTTAAATTGCAGTTTATTTAAGACCTTAACTGCAAAATAGTATAAACCATATCATGAGGATTTTTGTTTTCTTTATATTGTTAGTTTTTCATGAAATTACCCAAATTCAACATAAATAAGCCCCAAATTTGCCATGTATATCTTCATTTCGAATTTGTGTCCTTTTTACGCTGCATTTATTCAAATACATAAGCAAAAAATAAATTTATCAAAAAATAAATCGGCAACTTCACGCACACAAATACACGTACCCAAATAAATAACATTACAGGGGCTCGAAAAATCCTAAAAGTTTAACATGCCCTGCCGGGCATGTTTGTCAAAAAAGTACATGCCCGAACTAAATTTTTACATACCCGGAAGCTGTTTTATTTTGAACTTATAAAAAACATTCGAATTTGCTGTATAGTTGCATTAATCAGGCAAAAACAGAATTTACATTAATCAGGCAAAAACTTAAATTAAAAGCTTTATATCTGAATCAAGAATTATTTTAACGTTAATATAAATTATTAAAAAATTACATTGCAAATACATATTACATAAGTCGTCGAAATAATTAAGTTTGGAAAAGAAACATAATATTAAAAAATTACATACCCTGCCGGGCATGTAAGGGTAGAAGATTCATGCCCGATCGGAATTTTTACATGCCCCGGGCATGTCGGGCAATATAATTTTCGTGCCCTGGTACATACATACGTATACATATATCTATATATATAAATTTTAAATGTAAATAACAACTTTGTGTTTCTCAATTGCTGTGCCTGTTTGAATTAGCAAACCCTCGTTCCTGGACGCAGCTTCAATCTGGTTGATAGATCACTGCGCATACAACAGGACATCTGAGTTGTAACGCTGTAATTTCTTTAGGATTTTTTTTTTAAATCGTTTATCATTCACATGCCGTAGTTCAACAGGCTTTTTTTCAGTGGAGAAAGGTTCTTTTCTTTTAAGAGTAACCAATTTTGAGAAAAACGAGCGATTTCGTAAAACCACAACTTACGTTGATTGCAATTTAGTTAGTAACTGAAAAGTACGAAAATAGAAACATTTCACTTGTTCTAGGCAATGTTTTTGTTTGGAGAATCTTGTAGGAAAAACAGGTATTCTTTTTTTTTTGTATAGAAAAACATATACCACAAAGAAGGGGGAGGGGGGAGGTTGGTTGTTTTTGTGACTTCATATGAGAAGAAAAGGTGGCTTTATTTTCAGAATGTATTTTTTTTAAGTAGCTTTTACAAAAGTAATCTGTAAATGCGTGATTTCATTTCGGTTTATAGGTATTTTATTTTACTTTATACCCAGCTGCTGTAAAACTATAATTCACGTAAATGAATGAAAGAATATTGCTCATTTTCACTTTCACATAGTGTATCATTTACTGGTGAGCGAAAGATTTGCAGTATTTTTCTCGCATATTATCTTTAAAATAACATCCATAATGAAAGTTGAACTAGTCGACCCGCTGCGGAATTCCGCACTTATTTGGGAGAAACGACATTATGAAGAATAGAAAAAAGTAAACTGGTGTTGGTACAAAAGAAGACATGTAATTGAACACATCAGTGCACATAGCTGTTACAATTTTTTTTTTCTACTATTATTTAGATATTCAAAGCAATTAAATAATCACAATAATAATGATAATTATCTTAAAATATTGTTAATGTTGGTTGGTTGGGCTCTACACATTCATAGTATAAATGAATGTGTAGAGCCGAACAATTAAATAAGTTTAACACACAGACGCAGCTAAAAGTGTCCAATTTACTACACAATAAAAACACAAGAATTTCTCGTTCGTTTACTTGATAACAGATGGCACTAACATACACAGCACCAATTTGACGTCCATTAAAGATCCTCTTCTTAGATGATTTTAAATCTTAAATTTAAGAGAAGCGGTACGTTTTTAGACCGGGGGTCTATTTTTCGGCATTAACCGGCACGATAAGCTTTAAAATGAGGGGTAAAACATGGAATTTGATAAAGGAATAAGGAAGATCTCGCGGAGCGACAAAAAACAGGCTAAAGAAATAATATATAAATATAGGTTATAAGTCAGTCATTGAACGCAATCGATCTAGAATTATTACCAGTTTGCTCTACTTCAGCAGATTTTTAAAAAATGGCTGTTTGCGTCCCTTTTTCTCCTTTTCACTGTATAGTGATTTGCACCAATAAAAATGCTTTTAATTATTTCGAAAAGTCAAGTTTATTAGAAAAAGTTTACTAGAAAAGGAAAGATTACATATTTGCAGCATTGAAGAAAACATTTTAAGAATTAAATTCGTTTAATTCTTTACCCTAATACCATTGATACTCATTTTTTTCTTTTCAAAATCATAAACAAGTTCAATCTTTATGAGACTCCTTTGCTCACCTTCTTATAAAGACCTTCAAGCTGAGGGAACCGAGGAGACACCGAAGGGGGCAGCGGCGTCACCCTATTAGGGTCATTATTGTGTCAGAGAGAGTGCTGGCGCACAGATGCACGCACGCTGTACTTTAGTACTAGTAAAGACAAATGACAACAAACCACCTTGTGGTAATAATTCAATTTCGCCAACATGGAATTAAAAAAGAACAATTTCGAATTTCAAAAAAGTAGGTCCAAGGTGCACATCCTCAGGGCCCAAAGAGTATCTATACCGAATTTTGTAGCTTTAGGTTCAGTTACCTGTTCTGTAGAACGCGTGAAGACACACCATACACATCCGAACATTGCACTTATTAGTAGTAGAGAAGTAATCCCACTATCCTACTTTAAATAACTGAACAATAATCAATAATGCGATGCAAGAAGAACAAAAACTGTACATTTTAAAAACTAAATACCCTAAAAAATTTTATCTGAAAATCCGTAAAACGTTAAAAAAATTTTTAAGTGATATATTTATTCAATAAATTTTCTTTTCGAGAAAACGTATATGAATTTATTCTCTAAGCACACAGGAAAATTTAGCAGTATTTCTTTTTTTCCCTTATCCTGCGTTCTTTCTTTTTACTAAGAAAATGCTCCTATAAAGCTCAAAGCCTAGAACTTCAAACCATTAAGACGTTGTTAATATCTATTGAATGCAAAAGATGACGCTAGCAAGTCAACATCTTGTAGAAGTACATAATTTGTCAAAAACTGCTTTTTTGTTAAAATTTTCATTATTATTTTAGGTAATAATTGTTAATAATTTTTATTTATAAAATTATTACCCGCGTAAGATTAGTAGGCCATGGTACAAGGCTTGGCTTACTAATCTGAATGATTATATAAGCGCATTAGGAAGTAAATTTTTCAGTTTCAAAGCATTCAAATTGAAACATCCTTAATTCGTTCAAAAAAAAAAAGACTTTGTGGAAGATTTAACACATCAACAGAAAAATACACGTAGAATGATAAACAGGTGAAGTTTGGTGTATAATGAGACAATATAAATAATTCACAACTAAAATTGCCATCATAAAACAAAGTCTTTCTAATTTTATCACCATCGTTAGTTCAGTAATTCGGAAGTTTACTGAGTGAACATCCACACTTAAACTTATTGAAACAAGACTTTTGATTACTTTATTTCATTTCGTTTCTCATTTCAGAAATAGAATTAAGTATGGAATTTTTGAAATGGCAATCTAAACATATTTTTAGTAAATTAAACGGCAGTTATTTCGACATTTAAACGCTTTAGTGTAAATATCATTACTATGTCAGAACAGAGACTTTCTCAAGATGGGGAAGAGCTTTTAATAGAGAATAAGGGAAACATTCTTTATTCCGGGAAAACTAAGATACATTTTCTAGGAATTAAAAAACAAAGAAAAAAAAATGTTGTTTTAAAAAGGGTGCAAAAAAATCAATCAATAAAAGAATAAAATAAAGAAAAAATTGAGAAACTGATGATTTTGTTGAGTAAAAAAAGCGTTATGAGTAAAAATTGAAACACAAAAAAGTTTTTATGTTTTCTTGCTTTATAGAAAAGCTTTCATAGACGCTAATGTGAATTCAGTTACAGATATGGAAATAAATACTACTATTATACTTTTTTGACTTTAAGAAAGTATATCACAAAGAAATAAGTACAGAATTAACGTTTAGCACATTCAAACGTGTGTGCATTGAGGATTTTTTGAAAAACGATCTTTCTTTTATTCACAACTTATCTCTTGGCAATTATCACTCGCGTATGATGAAACCGAACATTTTATCTTCGCTTAAGTCCTGTGAATTGCACGACTGGCGGTGAATAACCGTTACGCTTCAGGCGTGGAAATCTTAGGCAAAGTAATTAGCGTAGTTTTTTAGTAAAATCGTTGCTTCATCAATTGACAAATGTATCACAATTCAGTGCAAATTAATTACACCCGCGATTTTAATAAGCTCAAGGTCATTCTTAGTTGATTTATTCTCGTTCATTTAGAACACATTTATGCAAAATTTCCTTGTTTTAGAATTTTTACTAATTAGCAACAAGTTTTTTTTTTTTAGTGTTGATTTCATAAACTCTGAGTTAAAATAAGTCAATCTACTAAATTTCGTGCAAGCCTTATTTTTACACTGATTTTGGGATGAATAGAATTTCAAAATATAGAAGTGACTTTTAATTATTTTTTTTTCATTTCCTGAACAAATGAAATGCTCATGAGAATTGAACACCATTATTTTGAAATTAATTTTTCTAAATGTTGGCATTTTAAGGTATCATTTTAAATTGTTTTTTAATTATTTCGAGACATTTTTTTCCTGAAATTATACTTTTTTAATGCTATGACTTTATCCAGAGTTTGTTTAGCGGTCAAAATTAGACCATAATTCATTAAATTTTTCAAGCTCAGCCTCGAACTTTTAAACTACTTTCAGACGTTTTTCTTTTTGGCACCACTTTGTTTTTTTTAAAATAAGTGATAATATCTTCTCATTGTGACTGATGGACCACTGAGTTAATTATTTAGTTTAATACATTTTGTAACACATATAATCAGGGTTCGCGCTAGGCCGCGCGATCGCACGATTCCCGCAGTATTTTTTGAAATCCCACTCAAAAAAACTTCGTTTGCGCACTGTTCCCGCAACTAGCAGACAAGCGTTCAAAACATCGCGAAACGAAACTACTATTCTAAACTGATAATTCAATACAAACTAAATGAGTATATTAGTTTTCAACTACCATCTTGTACTCATTAATGAAAAGAAGAATTTAGGAACATTATTTATCATATATAATAACATGGGGGAAATATTGACAACTTCTTCAGTCCTTGGGATTACTGAACAATTTAAGCCCTTTGTGAATGCAGACTTATTTTCATGCATTCTTTTCACAGAAGACAAAATAAAAAAAAAGGAGTGGAAAAAGGGAATCTTCCTTGGTCACAAGGTTACAAGAGAATGCTGGTTTCTAAAATGTACTGTTTTCATTGAAAAACATCACTAGAGAAAAACGACATATGATCAGAAACAATAGAGGAGATATTAAACTAATTTTAGGATTTTTTTTTTTGTAAAAATTACACATCAAGGAATTTTGGTTAAATAAAAAACCAAAATACTAGAGGATCTTTTTCATGCTTAACATTTTATAAAGCACCCATTTTTGCGATCGCGAATTTTGTGAAGAATCCGTTTTGTGTGAACCTTGTTGATGTTTATTCTTTCCTTGCTGAGCATAAATGAGATTATCATCTTTTATTACATAGTTTGTATTGGATCATGATCGGACAATTTAGTAATATTTTTAAAGACAAAAACAAAAAGAAAAGTTCCCACTTCAATTTTAAAAATCCCACTTAACATTTTGGCCAAGGTGGGAAATCCCACCTTGTATTTTTCTCCAGTGTGAACCCTGTATAATACATAAATTTTTTATCTTCCTTCACTCCTTCTCCGGTAAAGAAAACTGAAAAAAAATGTTTTTTCATGCCACCCTATTATCTTTATCTATATATATAAAATGAAAATTTGATGAACTTTCGAGTTGGCAACTCCCTTGTGGCTATACGCTCTACAGCAAAATCTACGCAACGTACGATTACGAAAACTGGCCCAAAATTCTATCATATCTTGATTGTTTGCACCTCGAAGCTATTTTTCTAAAATTCGTCCTATATTCTTTAAATTTAACAATTAAAATATTAATTCTCCAGCATTTTCTTTACTTCACGCGAGTTCTTCAAGAATTGACGCGAGCGAATTGAAGTGAAGGGAGAAGCTAATTTCAGAAATTCCGTGGTTGAATTGTAAACAACGTAGTAGTTAGAGCTATGAGGCAAGTGTTTAGGAATTAATTGGATCCAAACTCATTTTTGGCTTAAATTGATTGCATATTGGAGAAAGTCATTTTATTTCCTGCAAAAATTAAACACAAACAATCTTCAGAAGCTCCAATTATGGGTTCGTTCATTCGCAAACAGTTCGGTAATCCGATGAATGCAATTTTTGATTTACGTGGGTATGTGTTTCTACATACCCACGTAATTCTATTTACCACGTGTTTCTATTTAGTAACCACTGCTTAGGCCACTTTTTTTTAATTCTTTTTTTTTTATATATACAGGCAGATTTGAACTAATTAATCTTTTCATATTTTAAGGCTTAAGATTGCTCGGTGCGGTCGCCAATGTTTTAACCACTCGATGAGAAATTTACCGATTTTGGAAAGTCTTTACAAATTTGATCGATTGTTTTAATGAAATTTATTTTTTAATTGTTCCTAACGTGAAACAAATCCTTCTTACTAACAAATGATGTTTACTGCATGGGATTTCTGATCCGAAAATTTTCGAGCTCCTGTTCCGAGCCAAAAAAAAAAAAAAAGATTATCCGAAAGTTTTTTTTGACAATTAATATCTGCTTTTCTTTCTGCCTTCAGATAAGCAAAATATTTTGTGCTGCTTTAAAAAACTTTCACTACAATAATTTTTCCATAAAAAAAACTTCTGGCATAAATATAAATAGACTTTTTATTCAATTACATGAAAGATTATTTTTAAGCTTATATATATATGTGTGTATGTACTGTTGTGTTGAGAGGGAAATGGGGATTGTTAACCTAAGTATACAGTTTTATATTTAAAATTGTTGGCTCATACTTTTTCCGAGAATTTTGTGTGAAGCTCCGATTTTTTTCCCCGCTAAGAATCACCCATGGTTTACTGGAAAGGTGAAAAATTTGATTTTCTTTTTTAGAATGTTGCTGCTAGATTTTGATAATTTCTTGAAATGTTCGGTATTTTTTTCGTTCAGCATTATTCTTTTAATTTGCTACCTCCCGTGGATACGCACATTCAAAATAAAATTAGTACGTTGTTATTAAATAAAGTATTAAAAAAATAGTTGAGGTATTTATGCATTTTAATGAATTTTGATCATTTATTGATATGTTCGATATTCTTTTCTTTCAGCATTATTTTTTAAATTTGCCTTTAATTATACAGAAGTGTCGATCGCTTCCGCTCTTTATTGTGTTGAGCCTAGAATGTTCTTGGGCCTGCTTAAGCAATTTGTATCGAATTCAACCATTATTACTCAATTAAGTGACTCGATCAACCAGTTTAATTCAACTGAGCTGTTCATAAAAATAATAATCATTCATTACAAAAAACAAGTGGCAAACAACTTTCACTCGAGCGGTGAGGAATTTAATTTGTCTTTTGACAGGGCACTGCTTCAGTGACGTTATGGGGGGGGGGGGGGTGCCTCTCATATGATGCACACATTAAAAATAATATAAGTATGTTTTTTTAAATAAATGATTTAAAAATAATGAAGATAATTTTAGAAATCCCACAGATGAATGTAAACAGCATTGGGGTCTCTGGTTGTTTCGAAACGATTCAATGTCTGCTGATTTAATTTCTTTATTCTAGATGTTCGCCTTATTACGAATAATCCTGTTAAAATTTGATGCTCCATGTATTGGAATACTTGCTTTTTTTTTAATTGCTGCTGGATTTTGATCATTTATTGAAATGTTCGATATTTTTTCTATCGGCATTTTTTTTTAAATTTACCTTTTTTATACAGAATAATAATAATTTAAGTTTCATATTCATTTTGTGTTGTTTTTGTTGTACGCCTTTGTTTTTTTATAAGGATTTCTAATACTGAATGCTTTATTCCTTGGAATAAAAATATTCTTTTTTCTCTTTTGGCTTTTATTTTTTTTTTTTGTTAATTTGCTTTCTATTGGGAAAGTGCATAAAATCAGCTTACAACTTATTTGAAGGAAAGATCCTCAATTTTCAAAACAATGAAAAGCTGTATCTTTGTAGCGTGACAACATTGTGTGTGTGTGTGCACAGGTGATGCAGCTTTAAAATTTGTAGTTTAATCCTTATTTTTAGCAATTATTTATCAATTTTGCTTTGATTCGTAAAAAAATTATTATTACCACAATTTCATGTTAACTGTAGGGGTCAAAAATTTATTTATCTTTTTGAAAGCACTGTCAGTCACATGTAAACAGGTCCGGAGCAAGTATAAGCGTTGCCATGAAGCGGCAAAATATTCTGTGCCCAGTGGTGTAGTCGAGGCGGGACGCAGGGGGACGGCGTCCCCCTACCCTTTTATTTAAATACAAGCGTCCCCCCAAATTTTTTACATTTTAATATAAGCGTCCCCCTACTTTTGATTTCAATTGCTTACCTTCGTATGTATAAGCGTCCCCCCAACTTTTTTTTCAGGACTACACCACTGTGTGTGCCCCTATTTTATGTATTTTGTTGAGAATAGTGATTACAAATATTGTCATTAATCTGTATTTAAATATTAAATATTCGCAAGAAGACTTTTATGCAAATGTAATATAAGTATGTTGTTTTAAAAAATAGTTGAAGTATTTAGGCATTTTAATTATGTAAACTTCAAATGTTTGCTTAATATTTTATGATTACTTACATATTCATTATTAGTTCTAAATATTTCCACATGATTAGAAACAGGGAAGCCTCCCTCGATACCATGAACAATGCCAAATATAGAGGGGCAAGCTAAGTGTGAAGACTAAGCATGAATCAAAAAGGGGATCATGACCCCTCTTAATGTGACCAAAGGTAGCCGGAGATTAAATTTCTGGAACTTTCACGTCAAAAAGTTTTCTGGAAAAGCTCACATCTCCTCCCTCTTCTCTTAATGCCCCCAAACATAGCTCAAAGGTGTGTTTTAGGACTTGAATAAAAGCTTACAAATCCCTTTTCCTACCCCTAATTGCACCAAAGGCAGTGTAAATCCAACTTTAGTTATGAAAACGATTTTAGAATGGAACCTAAGCACCTCTTCTTTATGAAAATTTCATAAAATGTTGCACAGAGAGCCGCTGAATCTCCTAATGTTCTTAAGATGGCCTAAAGTTGTGTCTTGAAGACTTCGAATTTAAAAATTTCTTTCGGAAATGACCAAACTGTCCTCTCTTCTTAAGAACCTCGATTCCAAAAGATTTCGGGAGGAGACTTTTTGGTCATTTTCCTGTCTCCTAGAAATAGACTAAAAAATTGATTTTCAAATTTCAATGGCAAAATTTTCTGGCAGTTTGAACCTTCCCCTTATGTCAATAATAAACCTAGCTTAAATAAGTATATGCTTTTAGTATTTCAATTTGTAAGAAATACAGGAAGAGAGCTCGGGCGTCCACCTTCCGCTAACCGCCTCGAACGACAGCCTATGCGAGTAATTTTAGAACTTCAATTTCAACTAATTTCGAGGAAGAGCCCCCTTTCCCCTCCCCTAATCGTACCAAACATAGTGTAAAATTGAGTTTTTCGAATTTCAATTTCAAAAAACTTCTATGGAAGCACTGTTGCCGTCTTTCTTCCTATAACATCGCTAAAGATAACCCAAAATTGTTTTCAGCAACTTCAATATTGAAAACCATTTTAGTTGGAGGGGGCAAGAGGCACAATTTTCAAACACCGCACCCTTGACTGGACTGTAAATCTGCTCTGCCGTCATACAAATATCATTGGTTACAATCGGTATTATGCAGTTAAGTGTTGTATTTGATTGTGGCGGGAAATTTAATACTTTAGTATATTGGGTAACCAAATTAGTAACACAATAGTAAATACTAATCTGTAATTACTGTTATTTGTTAAGGGAAAAAATCTTGAAATAATTCAGTCAACAATTATTCTCTTTCTTCATTTTTTGAGATCTAATGAGAAATTTTAATGCGTTAATGTCCACTTGCTTGAAAAATAATGGAAGAAAGTAGGTTGCCAGCATAAAACAAGAAATAACTTGATGCCACTGCTAAAGTACACATGTTGAGAAATGTGTTCATCTTCAAAAAGTCGTTTTAAGGTATCTTAGATAAAAAGATCTTTTTTGCATTATATGGGACTATTCTATTATCAAGCAGAGAGTGAACAGTGTCTGTGGGAAAATTTTTAATTTTAATCTTATACACAGGATATTACATTATCCGCTACCAAAGAAATGTCTATTTGACTTCAGGGGTGACACCCAGCCGGGACGGAGAAAAAAAAAAGGAACCTTTAAAAGCTCCATAGAATAAAACAAATGCTTTAAATTGGATATTTTTTTCTCTTTTGAACTGAGGAAAGTGTTTCCTTTAAAAAATATATTCGCAATGTTTTTTAACCGCTAATCCTAACCATTGTCATCATCAAATACTTTAAATATTATGAGGCTCATGATACAAATAGGCGCCGCTATTTTAACTTTGCACGGGCAACGCCGTTGCGGGTACCGCTAGTTATTGAATAAATTAGGAATACAGACCCTCATTTTCAATTTAATCAAGAGTTCAAAACGCAAATGCAAATCAACAACCTCACGAAACGTTGATTCGAAGACGGAAATTAAAAGACGGTTCAAAGATGAACCCTTGTTAAGTACCTTTAAACATCACGGTTACTAATAATACGTTCATCTCTGTCTTTTTTTTTTTTGTCATTATGATCACTCTATTCCATGTACTACTCCCTTTTACCCCATCCTATGGGATAAAATATGGTGAGAGAGAAGAAGCGTGAAAAAATTGTTTTACTCGGCCTTTCTTTGCCCAAAACTTAATTCAATTTGTTCTTTAATAATGTAATGTAAAATATCAACCAAAAAATCTGAAGGTTTTGGACAAATTTTATATTTATTATCCACTAAAGTTAAAAAACGTGGATTTTATGATCATTTTACCCCACCTGACACTACCGTTTTTTCGGAACGAGCCACAAACAAACTCCTTACTTTAATATGTTACAGATTTAAATTATTTGAGCGCATATCATATACAATCCCTTCACCTACTTCAGCAGAATGATTCTGTTATAGAAGTTTTATAAAAACCAATCAGGTTTTCCCCTTACTGCCTAACAATATAATAATATGGCGTAACATAAATGTATGTTTCATTTGCATTTTTAATGCTCGGGACGTTCTCTTTCGTAATTGATAGCTATATTTTAAAAAAGTGTATTGCTTTCAAAATCTATTATGCCTCATAAAACTAGCATCATTTCTTTCACCGTATTATCAACATTAAAGTATATTTTCTTTGATACCACACTTTACGTTGCTTCCTTTCATCCATTGTGAAACAATATACAGTTATTTTAAATGCGCAAAATAATAGTCGCAATCAGTTTTGTTGAGACATTAAATATAAAGCATATATCCTGTAAACAGAAAAATCATGACTCGGAGCAGAAAATCTGTTTTTAATGAACTTGTTTTTGCTAAAGAAGACACTTTATGAAATTTACATTTTCTTTCACGTTGACCTTGAAAATTTGTTACTCACAACAACTAAACTATTAAGAAAGGTACGAAAATGCCAGTCTCTACATAGGATTGATTCATAATACCTACTTAACCTGAGGTTTATGAAATAACCGATGTAGAGCCTATCACAACAGGACTGAAACAATGTTCGTTTACACTAAACAACCAGCCCGGCAACAACAACATTAATAAACAATGCATTAAACCAGCCAGCCCGGCAACAGCACATATTAATAAACAATGTTTCTGTTTCCCAGTACGGATTTTTCGTCATCGTGACGATTCGAAGTCAGAATCGGGATCTATTTCGGACTTTTCCTTATACTGCATAACATTGAACACTCAGTCGGAATGCTAATATTTACGAAGATAATTCCATCTCTAACTACTTGATTTTGATTCAGGAACAAAATAATGCAATGATAAATCTGTTAGTAACATTATTTTTAATGTAACAAATTATAACAAAATGTAAAATATGTTTTTGCAATATTCTTTATTTTGAAGTTTTTGTTTTTTATTTTTATTTTTTTATTATTGGCTCTGAGTCACAATTTGATCAACTTGTGCAAAAAAAAAGAAAGAAATTTTGCAACATCCACTCTTAAGCAAGAAATGATCATTTGCTTTTTCAGAAACAGAAAGAACGATCATATTTAACCCACAAAAAATGTTTTCGTAAGCTGTTACAAGAGTTGTCGTCTACTTTTCTCCACCAGACCCCTACCTGTTAGCCGAGGCCTTAGGATTGCTTACGCACGGGGAGAGGTAGTGGGGTCTACGGATTTTACATGCACATATCCCCAAGTATACATGGTGGTCTTCAGTGGGTTGTCGTCTACTGGAAACTTTAGTGTTTTCCCTGTAAATCTATACATCAAAGGTACTAGAACAGTAAACAAATGGCTTACTTCAAATTTTATAACAGAGCCATGATCTTAATTCTGGAAATTTTTTTAATACGTCATAGATCCTGTAACTAAAACGCTCTATTTGATAATCACCTAGGATGTTTGAAGGAGGGATCTCTTGTTCTGCGGTCATGCTTTAAACGAAACATGGTTACAAGACCTAAGGAATTGAGAGGAATCCTAAGAAAAATTAATCTGTTCTGAACAAACAGACATAAAATACGATTGCGTAAAAATGTTTTGAAACATTTCCGAATGCAAAATAATTAACACAATAGTGATATAGGCTGCTTTGATGAAGACTTTAGTGACAAATGTAAATAAAATCATGAAAACAATTCGAAAAAAAGGGGGGGGGGAAGAAAGGAAAAGGAAAAAATGGTTCAAAAGTTAACCCTTAGTAATATTGCGAAAAAGGAATGTGCAGTTTAAAAGAATGAAGGGAACCGAATTTAAATATTTTTTTAGGATGGGAGGGACTTTTAATATTTGCTACATATTGAAGCAATCCTTTAAAAGTTGAAGCTATTTCTTCTAAGTACGTCACCATCACACAATTGCGATGAACTCTCATTTCTAAAAGATTTCAACCAAACATTTTGAGGCTGTATCTTGTGGAAAGGTATGCATATGATATGCTTGATAATACTACGGCGAAAATGTTATTGTGCAAATTTAAAAGTTAAAAATGATATATCCTCATACCTAAATTTATTTCTCAGAAATTTTAGAAATTACTTTATGACTATTTATTGTAAAAATGTTCGCTGTTTTAACATTATCGTATGCAAAGTGTAATTTTTTCTTCTTCAATTTCTGTTTTCGCCAAGGGCGCTGAAGACATTGTTTTCTTTCATTAGGGCGTTATCAATCAGTTTCCTTGCGAATTGACAAATAATACGCATCCAAAGCTTTGTTGAAAAAGAGAAAAAAAAAAAAGAAAACGGGTTGATTTTTTTTTCGTGAGCCCCGTTTGCTGCGAAACTTGTGTACGCAAAAGTCCTGGTATAAATTTATAATCATGTAAAGATAAAACTTATTTTACTGTCTGAAATCTCAAGATATAAATATGCTATACAAAATAAAATTAGTTTTTTTTTCGTTCAACTGCTTACTCTTCTTTTGCGTGATTGCTGTCAATAAATATTTCTACTGAATTCTGACAACAGATAATTAGATTTTAAGAAAGTCGACGAAAGGAGAAGAGAAAAGAGGGCTAGATTTAGGTCATCTAAATATGTGTTGAAAAAAGTATTTTCCTCAAAACTACTAAACATAAATTTATAATTAAGAAAAAAGGTAACTTTTTTCACTGCTTGAACAGTGAGATACTCAATTAATACCTTGTGAAATTTATGTGGCTTTCATTTTCCCTGAATTTCTATTTTGTTGGACGTCTCTTCCCTTCTTGGGCGTTGTTCATACACATAAATTTACTAGCCCCAACAACTTGAATAGGAAAGTAGGGGGGAAAGATTTATATCATCTGAATATCCGGATATCGAGAAATAAATGAACGTATATTTTCATTGAAAAATGAAAAATTTAGTTAGCAGCAATTGAATTGTGAGGAGTTTCCACTCATTTGCTGCTTTGTTTTCTTGTTAAAATCAACAGAAATAATACTTTTGTTGAGCAGCTATAGCTTTTAACAAAAAGTTGTGTGTTTAATAGTTTTAACATGTTCAAACACATGATGGTAAGTGATTATGTCCTTTTGTCAGAGTGGTTTTTCCCGGTATAAAATTAAGTTTCGTTTCAGAGAACAGTTACATTGTTGCTAGAATGAACTGTTTTCTTTCTGCATTATTAGTACTGGCTTGTTCGATCATGGTAATTCCCGAACATTTTCGTTAAAACTTCAATAAAGCAAAATACCGTACATCTGCCGAAGTTGGATGAAAGGCAGAGAATATGCTTCACCAATGCGGGGAAAATGTGTGATGCAATTAATTACCATTCTTGCAACATTTTCCTTCTCGAGGCTGTTCCGCTGAACTGCACTTGACTTTGAAAAAAAATAGCGAGGACAAAACACGGGAAAGTTCTTAGTAGTCTTTTTTTAATGTTGTTCCCAATGTAATTTTCAAAGAAGTGAACATGCTCACCCATTTGTTTTACATGAGCATTTACGAATAAATAAAACGAAGTTTTTCTAATTCAGTTAGTAGCTAAAAAAGCAGACACAAAATTAAAAATTGCCGAAGTTTTAAAATTTGACGCATTCATTTTACTCCAAGATTTTATTTTTGAAAATGACATAAGAATACAGATTACTATTGCATTCCCTACAATTTGTTTATTGATGATGAAATCTTAGAAATTTGCTTTTTTTCGTATGCTGCCGTATTTAAATGACGGATGTTTGTCTCAATGAGCAAAATTAATTTTCAGAAATATTATGCAACCTTGCAATAAAACATCTTAAAATTAAAAAAAAGTGCACTGAAAGTTTTCACTCTAACTGTGCTCTTTATTAAGTGTAATTTTATAAACTGGAGACTTAATCAGTACTTAATTATAATTTTTCATTTCGCTCATTACATTTTTACCATATAGGGTCAGTTGGGTTAATTGTAAACAAGCTTCATAACTACACTTGTGGTGGTTTTCAAAACTTAACTGCTTGTGAGGGATAAACCGGCAGCATAAAGAAGACATGCAAAGAGTTTCATAAGTTTCGAAACAATTGTGGAGGCGTCACTATTGTTTAAAAATGGCACAGTAAAAAAGTTGTTTAACAAAATTTAGTGATCTTACATTTTCCTCTCTAGCTCATCTACAAAGGCTATGTAAGCGGTTTCAACCGTTTTTATTTGTCATATGGAATGCTGCCAAAAACATTTAGTTAAGAATTTAATCCTCACTGTCATTTTTCATGTGCAAGTTAGGTGTTTACAATTACCCCATATATTTCGTACTCTGGGGTAATTGTAAACACTTAAATTTATCCTATTTCCAATATTTTGGGGAGACAATAAGTATTAAATTTTGATGTAAATTACACTTTTGTGTCTATTTTACATAAATGTTGTTGTTGCTGCTAATGCCACTTGGAAATTCAAGCCCCCCTTGCAGGGCGACCATGAATTAAGGAAGCTCCTACTGATTATTAATGAGCTCCGCTCGAATGAAGTACACTTGGCTCAGAGGGGCCAATGATTTTGGACTATCTCCCAGCTGAAAGATCGTCACCTAGGATGGCCCCTTAGCGGAAATTATTTCTAACTTGGTGGACAATTGAAGCGACGATGTATTTTACGTGCACAGCTCCCTTTAGCGCACTCGGTCTCAGAGTAATCAGTCGCGGGAGGTGGTCACCCTCTCAAGCGTTGATCACTGCCAGTTGTGCTTCACTTTCGGTGTTCTGTGGGATCCAAGCTTAACCAACTGATCCACTGCGGGACAAATTTTACATAAATTTGCCGCATTACTTGATTTTTTGCAAGATATTTCTCGTTAAATGATCTCCGCCAACTCATAACATAACTCAGCGGTCCACATGCGGCCTGTTGGCCGCAGATTGAGAACCATTGCTCCGGAACTTCTTAAGCTCCCAAGAAGACTGTGTATGAAACAATTTTTCATTTGCACCAACCTTATTCGAAAATAAATCACTGTTTACAATTACCCCAGATCTCTGGGGTAATGTAAACACACTGGGGTAATTGTAAACACGAGCTCATTCGCTAACAAATAGTCATAAAGTCAAAATTTTTGTACACATTTACTCACAAGAAGTACAGTATTGGCTACAATGCTCACAATTTTAACTATGAATTCATTCAAGATGTAGGGAAGGATCAAAAGTTAAAACATTAAAAAAGCGTTTACAATTACCCCAACTGACCCTACAAACCGGTATTTTCTTTTTTATAAATGCAGTAAATAAATAAATAAGTATTATATATATATATAACAGCAATTTCGAATAAAGTCAATACGAGGATATTATTTAAAACTACTGTCGCGTTTGACGGACGCAATTTTGACTTGACGCCTACGGCGCACACAACACGATTTCAACGATTGCTTACGCAATTCATCTAAACATTGTCGCATTTTTAAAGCATTATAACGACACATAACAGTAACATGTTTGTGCGTAGCAAATAAATCCGGCAAACAGCAGCACTCTTTTTCCTAAAAATAGAATAAAATAATTACAAACTTTTAAAAAATTAATTTATCAGAATTTGGGCTTCGAGGTACAGAACTACGGCAAAAACTACACCTGTATACCAAATTTCAACATTCAATGCCTTTCCGTTTTCCCAGTATGCGCCCCCCACACACAGATAAACGTTTTGCTAAGAGTACCACAACAGTGAAGAAAAATATATCCCTTTGTTTCACAAGTAATTTTTCAATATTCAATCAATGAATCTTATCAGCAGTCCTATGTGCAATGCGTCTCGTAAGTTCATAAGCAATTACTATTTTGAATTTAATTGTAAAAAAGAATCATAAAGTAAATTATACATTTAAATGTATAATGCAGAAGTGTAATAATACAAAACAAATTATTTCTATTATTGAAAGATTTAAAAGTAAAAAATATATAATGAATTGACGCATAGTGATGAAGACAACTCATGAGAAATGTTTTTGTAAAAGCTGAAATTAAGAATATGCATATCCAGACCTCGCGATTGAGCGACTCAAGCTTTTCTGGTATCCAAAGCAAGCAGTCTGTCTATTTTCGATTCATACAAAATGCACTGCATCGTGCAATTATTGCATGGCAAAATTATGGAAACATGGTATTTTAAAGTCCTTAGAATAAAAGTTGTGAATGTTTAAAGGAAAAAAAGAAACGCATCAAGTCTGGTATAGGTAGGAAATATTATCTAGAGGGGACAGATTTTAAATGAAGATACGTTCTGACAAAAAAGTGTAAAAAGAAAAAGGAAAAAAGACGATACACAGATATATTTGCAATAAATTGCTGCTAAAAAACGCAAAAGAATTGCAACTAATCTCATTTGCGTATTTCCTTTACATGCAATATTTTTTAACATCTTTCTACTTATGAGTCTCTAAAACCGTAGCTTATCTTCTTTTCAATATTTTTTAGCAATAATTAACCCGTTTCATTTTGGCTGTTTTAACGTCTTTTTTACTAGATATGGCGCCTCGAGTACAAAGAAACTTTTAAATTGTAATTGAAACATAAATACATTTTATTTAGCGGAAACATAAAAAATGAATAGCGCAGTATATCCTTTAAAAGCTCATGCTCCAATAAATCTAATAAACAGACCAATCAACCAACCATTTCCTTTCTTGCTTCTTTTCCTATTCTTTCTTTCTTCTTCCATCTTCGATATGATTTTTCGAATAAAAATCTTAATTTTAATTGTTTTTTAATTAATATTAACGTTATTTTATTTAATGTAATAATGAAAATATTTTAGAGCCTTAATTAGTTTCATAAATGCTTTTCGTATTGAAATATAGTTTTTTTTCATTGAAAAAGATCATACCAAATTACAGGAAGCCACACGCTGTTTGTCCGCATGATGTCTGCATGTGCTATGTACTGAAAAGTGGTTCTCAGTAACTTTGAAGCAGTTGCCTGAACACTTAATGCAGTACACAATAAGGCGTAAAGGTACTGTTTTATGACTTTAACACTGCAGTTAAAAATAAACTAAAAGTTTTTTTTTTTTTTTTTTTCAAATTTAAATTTTAAATTAATAATACAAAAAACAATAAGAGGAAAGGTGGAAAATTTTAAAACTTTTTGTATTATTTGAATCATAGTCTGAAATTCAGTAACCATTACAAGGACAAAACTTTATTTAAATACCGAAGGCCAAGTTAATGACGAATAGAGCGCTTGGCCTTGATATATAAATGTAGTTCTAAAGCGTCTCAAGTATGAAATTATTTATTTTCATTAAAATGTGGTATTTTCTCAAATTTTATTCTGTAAAATAATTAAAAATTACGTGAGTTCAATTATTTTTACGTATTTTCCTCTCTTAGGAAAATTAAGTGTTCCGCCGCTGCTCTCTCATCACACTAAATTATAGCGAACGTGCTATAAGAACAAAAGTAATTAATATTTCATTAACTGCGAAAATAGTTGTACGTTTCTTGTCACAATACGAATTGCAACTATGTAAAAAAAAAAAAGGCTGATGATATGAAAACTGAAGCTGAAGCACTAGTTACAATGATCTTTTCGAAAATGCCGTAAATTAATCTTCATTTGTCGGTGAGCCTTGGTTTTAGAATAAATTGAAAAAATATATTACAAGTTTTCTAATTTCATTTCTGTAAGAATCAATGAACATCATCTTTGTAGTAATTATTATAAGCTCAATATTGGTATAATTTTTTTTTAAATATTGGAATTTCTTCCTCTTCATTAGCTAATAGAAATATTTTGAAAGTTATCTACGCAAATTACTTCCACAAGATCATTTAATATATTTTTGTCATGTACGACAAAGTAATTTAATTTCATTTCGTTTGTTTTTGAAAATTACTGGGGAAAAACGCAAAATTACGGAATTAATTTTCAAATTATGAACCAATTTATTAACTAACATTATTTTCTCTCTTTTTTTACATAATACATATATAGTTCTGGCAAAATCATCTCGATCTAATATCATTCGTTTTATTAAAATAAAAAAAAAAACTTTGCTTCTAAGATCAAACTTTTTCCTAATTTTCTAACCGAAGACAAAAAGATAGCATTAAACTTATTGAAGTATGCTACCGTGCGTACAGAAATTTGTGCAGTCATTATTTGTACACATAATGCTTTTCCTTCTTGAACAAGGCATACGCGTACGTATATAACTTCTAAGTCAGGTTCTGTTTAAGGCGTTTAAATTTATAGACTTGATATGGTTATTCCTTTTCTGGTCTGGCAAGACCATGTTGTATGTTTCTTGCTGAGCATAAAAAAACTCGTTTTTGCTTGTTGTCGTAAACTAACATTTGTCTTAATTTAAGAAAGATGCCGTAAATTGTGTGGAAGATAAAACAGCAGACAAAGAATTTATGCGTCCCAGGGATGACAGACGGTACGTACATAGAAATGAAAATTACGATAAAAATTTAAAAAACGGCGAAAAATGTTAATTTTTTTTATACATGGAATTGAATTTGAGATGAAAAGAGTTGTGAATGAGAGTTCATTCTCAAACAAGTACAAAACTATTGTGCAGTCTTAAGGAAACCATATTTCCTAATACTACACGTACAAAGTTTTGGTGAACACCATTTTGGTGTTCAGTTAGTGTAAAGCTAAAAATTATTAATTTTTGATGTATTTTAAATTTTTAAAAGTGTCCGTCTAAAAAAATACAGATAGCAGAATGTTTAGCAGAAATAATTTTCAACTCTACACCAAATGAACACCAAAAATGGTGTTCAGTAATACCAAAAATGGTGGCAACTAGACGCAAAATGTTTACAGTGTACAAAAATAGTACGGAAAACGAAGCCATGAAAAGTAAAAATTGGAGGAACTAAACCAAAATTAAATAAGCGTTAATAACCGTGAATTGAGCTAGCTAAGGAAAACAAGAAACAGACGCGGAATAGAACCAAAAATGTGTGTTGTACATTGTAAAAGTACTGCTGTTTGGTTGCCACCATTTTTGGTGTTCAGTAACACTAAAGTTCATTTTCTCACATCTTATCTTTTTTTTATATGCCAAAAAAAGTACTTTATAATTTTTTTTTAGCGTATGAAGTTCGTTAACTCAATGACATATCAAGCGTTCATTACGATTGATCATCAAAAGTTCCTTACGATTACTGATTTATCCTATTTTAATGAGCAATCGTAATAAAATTTTGTTTCATAACTGAGTTAAACAACTCAATCAGTGAAATTTAAGTTTACTCAGACTGATAAGAATCAATTGCAGATGACGAAATAGCGTTTATTCTGAAAACGCAATTTTTGTAGTAAAGACTCAGCTTTTATTCGAACGCTCAAACTCAATGACATATACCCAGATGACGTTAGATGCCCTCTTGTGCTCAAGTATTCTAGTGCTTTAAGTAAAAGTGTCTAGATCTAGACAGCATATGACATCGGCATGGCATCTATTGTCGAGTTCTCTTAAACTGTGTGCATATAGTGACTATTGCTTTATCACCGATGCTATTACCTGTCCTCCTTTATATCCACCTAAAATTTGGTTCCAGAAATTTAATAAAACGATATTCCTTCCCACCCTTTACATTCATACGCCTCTCATTTACAGGTAATAGTAACGTCTTCGTAGCCAATGTACTAAATCATCGCCATGACTTCTTCTGTGTTCTCGTCTAATTTCAGCGAACGGTAGTTGAACGTACTGATTATTTGCCATGATCCGATTTTGAAATTCTGAATTAATCACTGGTAGTGAACTCTTCGGCCTTCACAGTTTCGTATTTACAAACAAAGAAGTAGCTCAGTTGATATGCATTTTAAGTAGTAGCTATTTAAAGGTTGTTAAACAAACGTGGTGAAAGAAAATCTCGTCTGTGACCCAGAATGAAAACGGGGTGAGAATACGCAGTGGGTCAAGTTCGCGTGATTAACAACGGAGGAAGTTGGAGAAAAGGAAAGGTAAGCTCGCGACGGTATGAAGAAAGTGCGTAATCCGATTAAGCGATGACAACATCGATATACTTAAGAGGAGCATAAACATGTTTGCAATGGTATTAAGTCATTGTCAACCGAAAATATGAATTATTAGGAGTATAACTTTGCTTCTGCTATTTTCCTATAGATGGCTATGTGGGTAATTAGAGGTCTAAAGAAAAATATAGATCATAGACGTCATGCAATAAACTCCAATTGAACGATGACAACATCGATAGACTTAGGAGGAGCATAAACATGTTTTCAATGGTAGTAAGTCATTGTCAACTTAAAATATGAATTATTGGACGCAACAACTTTTCAGTATAAAGAAATTTAAATAATTCAATGACTAAATCATTTTAATTGGTTTACTCTTTTATTTTAGTCCATTTAGGTACATATACCTGGTCTAATACTTGATGAAACAAAATGAGGGAAATAGTTTTCTGTAAATCACACGAGCACTTGCTTGATGAGAAAAACACTCACATTCAAAAAAAAAAAGAAAAATCACCAGAACTAGCACGATGAGAAAAACACTCACACTTGACTACGCTGATTAGCAAAGCACCCCCGGCGACAGTCAGACAAAGACTTAATGATTGTGAAACATATCGGGGCAGCAAGGAAAAGGTAACAAAATCTAGCTAAACAGAGCAGCACTTTCGCCTATGTGGCCTATGAAGTCGAATATAAAATATACATTTTTTATACTTGGTGTGAGTATTTTGCTCACGGTGCGTGTTCCGAAGGGTTAATGAAAGAATGTGCCGTAAGTGGTTTCAACACTTCAAAAACAACAATTTACAAGTCGAACACAAACGTAGCTGGAAGAGGGGGTTTTCGAAGACACTGAATTGGAAGCGTTACTTAAGGAAGACTCGTATAAAAGTCAGTGAGGCCGTTAGCCTAGTGTTAGGATGTCCAACCGGAAGATTGGGTGTTTGATACCCGACCCGCTAAAGACCCACCATGTACACTTGGGGATACATGCATGTAAAATCCGTGACCCCCCCCCCCCCCCCGTGGGTGGAGAATTTATCTTCCCTGCACTCTTAGGTCAGAAAAGAAAGGTGGCGTATTTTTGGTGGCGTCATCTGGTGTCATCCGAATGCATAATGAGCAAAGTCGTACTTCCACCGTTGTGGGGCTCATCTATAAACGGAAGGTGCTCCTTACTGCCTTAATTCCTGGTCGCTCTGCGAAGGGGAGCTTGGATATGCAAGTGGCATCAGAAATTAACAACAATAAAAGTCTAAGAATTGGCACGATCATTGTGAGTGACACTCCTTTACCTCTGGATGCCTCACGTGAAAAGGATTATGTTTTATCTTAGACTGTTGCGTGAAGAAAAACGACTCACAAAGTGTAAAACATGTCATATAGGTCTATTGCTACTTACTAAAGAAAGGAATCCCTACGACTTCAAAATGCTTGCTTGTAATTTTATGCCTTTGTATGGAATTTCATACCTTCGTGTATGTGATTCTGTAACTTCTTCCGTCAATTTGTTTCACATTCAAAAAGGGATCTAAAATGCAGATAAAGAAAGAAGAGTTGCTAATGGCCCACGAAAAATAAAGTTAAGACCAATAACTTTTTATGGAAGAAAAGAAAAATAATATACAGTTACAAATGACAATTCAAAAGAAAAAAAAACGCATAGAAACAAAACGTTTACACAGTTAAAATATTTACCAATATAACCGAATTTACCATTTTCAGAAATTTTTGTTAGGAATTTCCCTCAGCGACAACCAATTTGCATCTTTTGAAATTCGCGAATTTATGCGTAGTTGGAAGATATTTTTCGGAATTTATAGGTAAAAATCCTGCAGAACCTGACATTTTTAATTACAATAAGTGTAAATTGAAAATTTATTCGTTCATATAATGGCTAAACAGACAGTTTGAAAACGGTTTCTCTAACAAGTATAAGCTTTGTCATCAAATTTCATTCGTAATGAAATATATTCCTTCTGTTATTACAAATGTAGTTAGGATCAGTTATTTTTATATGGCTATTACTGAAGAATATATGTGGAAATAAATGGGGGAAACTTGGAAATTATTAAATGAGTTATGTAAAAGAAAGTATGATCAAAAACAGAAATTTTCAAACATAGCATGGACTTGAAGATCTAATTCGTATATTATGATATTCATAGTAACATATCTCCTATTAAGAGAAAATCTTTAGGTACTAGAGTAAAAATGAAATAGCATTAAATAAACAATGCGTTTCAAAGAAGTTTTAACTGGAACAGTCAAAAATGATTTGTTTGCTTAGTGATATCCACAGTAAAAAAACTTCTACCTAAATTTAATGTATTTTCTGAGTGAAAAGTGAGTTACATCAAAAGCAGTAGTTGCAAGGAATATATCCATCAAATTCTTTACTAATAAAAAAGTACTGCATTTACAGAATATGAAATCTGTATGTCAATTTACAATGGACCATTTGCATTTCTTACACCTTAAGATAAGAAATTAATAGATTTTAAAAAAGTTCAAAATTCTAAGTCATTTAAGTGTTGCTAAAGAGGCCATTAAAAATACTGAATGTTCTAGTTATTTCGCAACAGTCCTAATAATTCCGTTCAACTGCGGTGGGTGAATATGAAAAATAAAAAAATCACAGAAATGCTCTTAAAGTAATAGTTTTCTTCAGAAATCATAAAATATCTTAAAAAGAACAGGATAAATCTATAAATATCTCTCTGAATAGTTGTAAATCTCCAGAGAAAGTTCTAGATTTTTCTTTCCAGAATAACTAAATTTTCAACAAAGCACTTAAATGGTATTAACTTTTTTTTAACGATCGTTCCTTTTTACATCACATATTCTGATCTTATTTTATACCGAGGACGTTCAAGACAACTGAGGAATTCGGGACGCAAACAAGTTAGCACGTTAGAATTTATTATTAAATCTTGTCCTACAAGGTTTCAATGATAATTTTCATAGAATCAAATTTTGGGAAAAATCGCTCCGTTGTATTGCGTTGTTACTTTTTACTCACATTTTTCAAGAACTATCGATCATCTTCTAATGGTTATTAAGAGCTTGGAATTTACAATTAAAACATAAATCTTTACATATGAAAATATGCGTACAGAAAGGACGAGGTTTCAGAAATCTTATATAGGAAGTCAATTCTACACATATACGATGGTTCACATTTAAAAAAAGGAAAGGGGGGGGGGAGAGAAGAATAAGGCGATGAAAAGAAAGGGAGGAGGGAGAAAAAGAAATACTGTCAAGCCTGTTTTTGTGAGATAAAAGGGACCAAATTGAAAAAGTCACTCAAAAAAAAAAAAATGTTCTGTAACTTCATAATTAGTTACGAAGAATGTTTTTTACAACACATCAAAAAAAAAAAGAAAAGAAAACTTGTTATGCGGTGTATAGAGACCGCATAAAAGAAGTCTCGATTGAAAAATATATCAAAGATTTACGAAATATCGGGAAAGGGATTTCTAAACAAACTAAATAATTAAACTACCATGAATATTTGCAAAAAAAAAACATTTTAAACATCGAATAATTTTTTAAGCGAAAAGAATGTAACACTTTTGTGCGAATCGTACCTACATCTTTTGGTGAACTAGTTCAAAATTGCTTTCACCACTTAAAGATATTAGAGTTAATTTAGTTTTTATTACCATGAAGTCGGTGATAAGTTTTGGCGACATACGTTTTGGTGACAAAGCCGGCGGTCTGCGTGCAAACGTCCTGATGGCCAGGAATACATGATCGAAGCTTTTTTTTTTTTTTTGAGGGGGTATTTCAAACTCCTTTCAGAATTTTTGTATGTACCATGCTATTTTCAAGGCAAATTCGTTTTTTCAACCCCTTTTTTTAGCAACTGAGATCGTTTAATCCTTCGACATCGGCGTTTAAATAGTCAGAGCTAACTATATCTGGTGTTATACATTGAAATTGGCTGACGGCAATAAATACATACATTGTATCAGTATACATAAGTACACTGATAGAAAACATTACAACGATATTGTGATGTTTCACTTTACCCCGACGACTCCCAACAGCTCTCTACGACTCGAAATAATACATCTTCGATTCACGAACACAACACATTTATTATGTACAAAACTATTTACACAGGAACATATAACTAAAGACACAACACATCGTTGCTTCCGCTCTTCTCAAGAGCATCTCACCAACTCCCACTCTTTTCCATCCGTTCCCCGAGTCGCCCCCTGCGACGATGCTCTGACGTCATACGCCCCCTACTCAGACGTCACCCCCCCCCCCCTAAAATTGAAGCTAGAGTTTCAAAATAGCTTCAAACTCTTGAACACTATAAATCATAAAGCAAACAAATTAAAATACTTGCACATATTAAAAAAAATACACAAATCATAAATATCAGAATAGAAAAATGTTCAAAAAGTCACTAAAAATTGATGAGGCATCACATTGAATAACAAATGGCTGGCCAAGCACTGGATTGTTGCGATTTGGTGCGTCTATGAGACAGTTTTTCGTGCTGACAAACACCGACACGAACTCTTCTTTCTAAGTTAATTCTTCTGAAGATTTCTTTTTCGTAAGTTCTGTAAAC
Source organism: Octonoba sinensis (assembly GCA_038502835.1). Taxonomy (NCBI): domain Eukaryota; kingdom Metazoa; phylum Arthropoda; class Arachnida; order Araneae; family Uloboridae; genus Octonoba; species Octonoba sinensis. The sequence goes on along the minus strand of CM076599.1, from coordinate 80,887,645 downwards.
AGATACGCTCTCGCAAAGTCTTGATATTGTAAAAGAGCTTTGTTCACCTCTCTTTGGCACGTAGCTGCGGCGTTTCTTAGCCCAAACGGCATAACTTTAAAGGAGTACTTTCCTCTGCTTGTCTTAAAACTTGCTTTTCGACTTTCCTTTTCTAAAAGTTTGGACCAATGTCCTTTCAGCAAGTCGATTGAAGTCATGATGTTCGCTTTTCCTATTTGAAACGAGTCTGTTGCATTTTCAATAGGGAAGTCGTCGGGTTTTGTTACGGCATTCAAAGTTCTGAGATGTACACAGAGTCTGAAAGCTCCATCCTTTTTCATCGCACATACTACAGAATGTGAAATCTCAGCATGGCTTTCTTCTATATGGCCTAATGCCAACAATTCTTCGCTCTGTATCTCAACCTGAGGCTTCAATGCTTCCGGAATTCTGTAGATGCATGGCTTTTTCCTTTCTGAGTCAGTCATTTTGATTTTATGTTCTGCGACATTTGCAATTTGGACTTTGTTCAAGAACAAGGCGTCATATTTCTTCAATAATTCTAAAATGTCTTCCTTCTTAACGTCATCCAAATGACGTAAGTCAAGCTCACTAAGTTTGAAAGAACTCAGAGTATCGCTCGTACTAGGTGTGGGCTGAACTTCCCCCAATTCCTCTTCATTTTGGAATATTACGCATACTGCCTGTATTCTAGGAATGAATTTCCTAATTTTTTATTTACATGAATCGTTTTGATACTCCCATCTAATAATTTGACCTTATAAGAATCGGGTTTACATCGCTCTAATATATTAGCTGGTCCTGTCCATCTAGCATATAATTTATTATTAGAATCTGGAATCAATAAATATATCTGGTCTCCCGGCTTAAATTCTTTATGCACTGCCCGTCGGTTAGCATATTTCGCATAAATCCCTTGTTTCACCTCAGCTATCAAAGAAGCCTGCTCCGCAGCCTTTTCTAATTTAATCTTTAATTCCTCTAAATATTCAATTGCGCTCTTGCCCATGTTTATAGGTAACGGTACCTCACCTGCCCAAGTAGATTTTAACACTGAAAGTGGACCTCTAACTTCTCGCCCGTACATAAGTTTAAAAGGTGACACACCCGAGGTAGAATTTGGAATTTCTCTGTATGCAAATAACAAGTAAGGAATATATCTATCCCAATTTTTTGGATCGTCCCTAATGACGTGGTGTAACATGCGCTTTAAAACTTGATTATATCTTTCCACTAATCCGGAGCTTTGTGGATGTCCCGCAGTAGCGAATCTTGGTGATGACCCTAATCTAACATGAAACTCTTGAGTTAGTTTCGAAATAAAATTCGTTCCTTGATCACTTGCTATTACCCTAGGAATTCCCGTCCTCATAAATATTTCTAGCAAAGCTTCGCACGTTACCCTAGCAGGTATAGTCTTTAATGGCACCGCCTCCGGCCATCTAGAGTGTTGATCAATCAAACATAAAACATATTTGTGTTTGCGTGCTGATGGTGGTTCAATCGGACCAATTATATCACAAGTCACCTGGTCAAACGGAAATTCTGGTCTATTTACTGGAGTAATAGGAATTTGATCGCTCGATCTTTCCCTACTTCGTAACTGACATTCTTTGCAAGACTTACAATATAGCTCTATTTGCTTTGCCATGTCCGGCCAATAAAATGAATAACGAATCCTTTCTTTTGTTTTTCTCATTCCCAAATGATTCGCGAAAATCGATTCGTGTGCTAACTTCAAAATTTGTTCCCTTCTAACCTTCGGCACTACTAACTGACTAACGGTATCTCCCGAAATCTTATCTTTATGATAAATTAAATTATCCATTTTGAAATACCCGTTCTTTCCTGATTCCGTATCCTTAATTGCTCCCTGTAAAGTCTCGCAACTTCTTTGCTGTATTTTAAAAACCTCGCCTTCAGAAAACTGACCAACGTCCTCTTGCTTCTCCCTTGCACTCTCCGTCGACACGCAACAAGTCATAAATGTCTGATTGGCTCCCCGGGCTCCCCTCGCTACTTCTTCAAAATACGCTGTTTCCTCCCCTCCTTCTATCGACTCGGACTCCCAGTTCCTTTGCTCCTTCTGAGGCCATGTGTGTCCAGCTTTCCCCCGTTCCATGCCCTCGTCAGCTCCCTTTTTAGCGATAAGACTTTCTAACATTCCTAAGACTTCCGGTGTTAGAATACAATCGACCACTAGTTTTTCCGTCACTGAAAATAGCACCTTACTATATGAACTAGTAAGAGTGCTGTCATCATATAATGCTATTGGAAATGTTTGCAAATCAGCTATTATTGTTTCACCAAATGCAGAAATTAATTTAACTTTAGAAGAGTCACTGTTTCTTAACCCCGTGGGTTTCTTCCCCCCCCCCCCTTCTTCTCCCTAACAAATTAAATAAAATTTCTACTTTAAACTCTTCAGCTACATTTTTTATTTCAAACGCCTTTTCCAAAGAAGTAAAAAATAAATTCCACGTATCACATTTAGTCGGTACTGCAACAGTTAACGTTCTAACACTTCTTATTAAACTTTCTAAAGAATTACCACTCGCTATTTGTTCACCCACACCAGTATTAGCACTCCTGTTTTCTGCCTGAAACTTAGCAATTTCCAACTGTGTTTTAGCTAGTTCTAATCTCGTTTTCTCTAATTCTAAAGCATTTCCTTGATCTTCTTTTGAACGCGCTTTACTTTCGTTTTCTCTCTCAATACGCTCATTAACGGTTGAATTCAAAAATTCTTTCACAAAATCAAAATCATCCGTATACTGAGGACTATTTTCAATCATTGCTTTTATGTCTAGTACTCTATGTTCTGCTTCGACTTTCTGGCCTAACTCTTTAGCCACAAGGACTAAATCTTCCTTTTTTAATCCTTTTACACTAAACATTTTCTTCTTCAATACAATAGTAAATACAGTAATTCTTCTCACATCGTTGCTTCCGCTCTTCTCAAGAGCATCTCACCAACTCCCCCTCTTTTCCATCCGTTCCCCGAGTCGCCCCCTGCGACGATGCTCTGACGTCATACGCCCCCTACTCAGACGTCACAGATATTATAGTACCGCCAACGCTGTCGGTATTCATTCACATTCCGCATATAAAAGAAAACTAGGACAAAGCAAATCACATTTTTAAAAAGTCACATGGAAACAAATCACGTAAAAAAAGAAAGACGCACAAAACAAATCTCATTAAACAGATCGCTGACATACGACGACGTACTCAAACTTCACACGTGTTGTGCTGTTTCTAATAAAGCATTACCTCAAACACAAGGAAACATATTTTTGTTTTGTTTTGAGACTATGTTTTTAAGTACAGTGGGTGTGTCAAAAATGAGATTGTACCGAATAATTTTTGAGAAAAGATTTACTTCAAAAATAAGAGCTGCAATTTTCAAGTCTAAGTCATTTTGACTTATACTGTACAAGAACACGATGTGAAATAAGCTATTTTATCTCAATAATAAGAATGTGTGTGAATTTGTCGGAAAAAAGGGATCAGATCCGACACATTTAGATTCCCGAGCACTCGGTCTAGTTTTCTTTTCTCGTAATAACAGGGGTGCCCCCCTCCCTCAGAGCGACTGCCCCCTAAAAACTACGGTAACCACTAAAATCGATGACCCCCAAATTGGGGGGGGGGGCATCTTATCTTATTCCCCCTATATGTCCATACGTAGATAGAGGTACACATCCCCCTTATATCTCAGGGATACCTTTTCATATCATAGGGCAAAAAATGAGTTCAAAGAACTTCAGCCCATCTAGATTTTTCATTATCCGGCCTGCCCTTCCGACACATTAGGCCAGATAATAGAGAGTCTACTTTAATTTCTTCCCAAATTTCCCATTTGCTTCCAAAAGGCGATTAGTTTCTGAGACACCTCCATGAGCCAAACGAAAAGTTTTTCGGTTTTGTTTGGTTAGGGATAAAATTTGCTTTTTTTTTTTCAGAGAGTAGCAAACGACTTTGATTTTTGATGATGAATATTTTAGCCTTGCACCTCCCCCCCCCCCCGCCTCACCTCCTTCAAAACAACATGTTTTCTTCATTTTCAATGTTTGAATGCAACTAAGCTTTAATTTTTCAGGGTGCCAGTGTGTGTGTGTGCAGTTCTTAAAAGGTTAAGTGCAGAACATTTCCTCACGATTTAATTTTTCAATCATTCTCTCTTTAAATTTGAAATTATCACTTATTTTATCTTACTTTAAATTGAAGAAAATTATTGAATGCAGGTGCTAGATGAGACAAAGGAAATGCGTTAAAATGTTATGGGAATAGAAATATTTGACATTGTGAATAGAGCAGTGGATTTTATAGCTTATTTAAGAAAGGTGCTAATTTTCATGCTGAACTCGAAGAAAATATTTTTTCACCTGCAACGTTTATAATGCAATAAACGCGTCTTTGAACCTCATTCACTGCTTATAAAAAGCCTGCAGAACGAAGTGCTTGGTACATTTAGTATTTAGGTATAATGTAAGATCCTAAGGACGATGATCATAGATTCATACCTAACAAAAAGGATGGTATGTTAATATTTTACTGTTTTTATAGTTAACCGGTTCAATATGAAATTTTATAAATTTGAATTTTAATCAGAAAAGCATTTTATTTAAAGCACAAAAAATATGTTGTGTAAATGGAAGTGATCTGCAAGTCAATTTTTAAAATAATGTACCATATGACCGAATCTTTGAAACGCCCCTTGCAACTTGTAAAATGTGTTGGGATGTAAAATTCTGAGTAATAATCTTTTGGAGAATATCAAGAACATTCTAAAAAGTATTTTCTCATGAAGGGGAATGTTCTAGAACATTCTGGCCAATTTTAAGATGTCAGAATATTACACATTTTTGATTTGAATGAATAATTTCAAAAAACATTTAATTTTCGGAAAAAGCTTTTACTTAAGTGTATTGTTAAAAATATATGAAAAAATAAATAAATAATTGAAATCATACCTTCTTTTTTGTAAAATACTCAGGTTTGCTCCTAAACAATTTTGAGAATACAAAACGTCGTCAATAATAAGATAAATCGCTCTCCGAAGCAGTTCTGGGAGAAGAATTAAAAAGTAACTACATTTTTAACTTTTAAAACTAATAACAAATCTGTGAAAAATGCAACAGCATATAAAATCATTTTAAGTAACATTTTCATAATTTCTAACCATGTATTTTTTGTTAAATGGAAGGCACAAAAGTTAAAACTTGTGCATCTCCAGTAATTAGAGAATCTGTAAGATAAATTTTCGGTTGCTACAGAAGTTAATTGAGGGATAAACGTTACTAAACTTTTATGTGACGACTGCTCAGGATATGCTATACTTTTTTAACGAATTTCTCTTTACTGCATTCTGACATAAAGGTATTAACTATTACTTAAAACTGCAACTGCATGTGCCTGTAACAAAAGCTTTTTTAGCGGACACTTTGGCATTTATCTTTTTTAATTGTAGCTTTATTTTCATTTTAAAAACTATACTTCTATGACAAAGCATGTATTCGACTCAACAAATTCTTTTGAAAATCAGAGAAAATTGCCCTAACTAAAATTATTAATATATGGATAAATTAACCTAAGAATAATTTTATTTTCATGCTTTGACAATGATAATTGAACATCATATCATATTATTAATCATAACATTTTATATGATGTTTATAAACATTTTTATTTAGCTTGAAAATAAAAGAATATTCTCGATCACTCTCTAAAATTCATCCTCAGAAGAATATTCTTGTCTCATATCTTACAAAATTAAACTCAACTTACCAAAGCCGAACTATGTTGCTATTAGTGATGATTTTTATATTTACCGAAACGCTATACTTAAATCAGTTGATGACTTGTAAATAGTTCCTCAGCTTCTTACAGAATGTATTAAAAAATAATGCAGAAAATGAAAATAATACATATCACAAATCGTAAAAAAGTTATTTATTTATTTCTGTGAAACTTTAGGGTGTCCTCTGTTATATTATTATTATTATTACTAGCTGTTCCCCCGCTGAACATCTGCGGGGTATAAGTTCAAAAATCAAACTTGAGAATGATCTCTCGATGTAAACAAACTAAGGTATTGCCACTTCAAAGAATCAAAAATTAAAAATAGAATAATTTTTCAAGGGAAAAATGGTTATGGTTATAAATGGAAGTACTTTTTAAGTTTAAATAAATTCAAGTCCCTTAAGTTACGATAATAAGGACAAATAGTATGTTACTTTTCTATGTTAATCGTTAATCAAATTTTTAAATAACGTTTTATCATATTTTGTTTTTTGCATGATGTCAGTATCATATCGTACTACAAAATTTTAATCGTAACTGGTCCACGTTAAGTGAAATTATATATATGGATTATTGCTGTTATTATTTTTATTTTAATGTTCTTCTGGAACATCTTTTTATTTGAAGACGTATGACAAGAAAGTGCTGTTTGTAATTTGCGACGCAATACTTATTCTTTACCAAGAACAACAAAGGTAACATCCATTAAGTGTCATTGAAAAAGTAGTTAAACTTGCTCATAAGCCACTGTTCGGCCACGTTATGCCTGATCGCCGGTTGACTTAAGTAGTGCGGAGGCCACTTTGGCCAATCAAATGAGCTGTTACATAACCAATTCTGAAAATAACCAATAACTAAATAACCAATACAAATTGAGTTTTGAAATATTTATTCAACTCTTTTAATAGTAAAAACCATTTTGGATTTTATTGCACAAACGAGTTGCTAGCACCATTAAACGAGTTCTGTTATTTTACAGAGCATTTTTTGCGTAAATATTTGTGTATTTTTTAATTTTAATTTAGTGCATTTCAGCTGTAACTTTATGCTACGAAAAATTTAACTTGACACTTTAATTTTGACCCTAAGTACACATATGCTACTGAACATTCTCAAAAAAAAGAAAGCTATTTTTTGGATAAAATTTGTGCCTCTCCAGTAATTAGAGAATCTGTAAGATAAATCTTCAGTTGCTGTAGAAGTTAATTGAATGATAAATGTTACTAAACTTTTATGTAAGGACTGCTCAGGATGTACTATACTTTTTTAAACGAATTTCCCTTTACTGCATTCTGACAAAAAGGCATTAATTATTACGTAAAATTACAACCGCATGTGCCTGTAACAAAAGCTTTTTTAGCGGAGAACGGCGTTGTAATAAAATTTATGTTTATTGTGTCTGAGTACAGTTTTTTTTATTTAATGATTAATTACTATTATTTTTGCTACTGCAGTTATTGATGCTTATTTATGTACTCATGTATCTGAAAAAGAATTTTTCGATATTATACATCAAAAGATCATTAAAGATTTTGATGAGTTTTGCTTCTAAAGTAGATTAAAACCAAAATTGATACACACGTTCTAACTAACATTTATATTTCTAAATAAAAATCCTCGCTTGTTTTATGGGATTGAAAATGATCTACAAAGCATAATTAGATGCAAGACTTTTTCAATTCCTAATCTACTAATTGGTGAACTAACTCGTTTTTTTACTAACTCGTATGAAACATTTTTCAAACAGGAAAAAATAGATGTATGGAAAAAATGCTTTGACGTGCACTGCGACGGGAGAAATACCGTGCTTACGATATTTACCTAAATGCGCTTTCATTTAGTTACTGTTGCTACTCGTGCAGCTCATTTATACACATTAATTTTTGTGGATAATAAGGAGACCTAATAGGAAAAACATTTGGACACACTTTCTAGCCTTATAATTTCATTTATTCCTCTCTTTTTTTTTTTTGTGATAATCTAGTTATGTTCATTAAACTGTAGTGAGTCGAGTTTATAGTTTTTCCCGATATCTGTTTATGAATAAGTAAATTTACGAAACCTACATGTAAAAGCAATTAGTGACTTTCAAGTTTATTGTATTAAAAATCACAACGAACAGTTAGGTTGCAGTCAGAGGTCGAATTTGGTATTTTAACTTCTCAGAATACTTTGTTTGAGGCCATATTGAGTTCTATTTTGTTATACGTAATACACATGTAACGACTGACATGAATCCCCCCACACCGACCCCCCTCAGGAGAAAATTCTGGTTGCGCACTGTCAAGAAGTAACGTCTTTATTCGCAATTCCAATAAATTACTGGAATAGAACAAAGAAAAATCATCCGATCCTAAAACACCATAAGAAATACCCATTGAGCAAATAGAATATTCTTTGTGGGTAATTTAAAGGGATTGCTGACCGCAAAGCATGTTGTTTTTCCAACTCAACCGCAGGCAGCAGTTTGTCATTGCAGGATTCTAGAAGAGTACTTTTGAATTTTCTCATTAGCTCTAAATGTTTAAGGGGTCATTGATAAATGATGGTCACCCTTCGAACGTGGGAGAGGGGACCGAGAAATTGTGACAGTTTGTAACAAAAGGAGGGAGGGGATGACAAAGTGTGACATCACACATTTTAGTTTCTATAAAAATATTTAAAATCAGCAAATTAAATTTATTTTTAAAGTTCTTTTGAGATTCATTATTTGATTTTAAAGTTTCGGTGATCATTTTGTGTCGTAAACACCGATGCTGATTAAGATTTAAATTCACTTCTTGTTAAAAATTTAAAAGGACATTTTCGTGGGCATTTACACTTTTAAGATAAAATTGAGTGGGTCATTTTTTCAGAATTCGAAAAATTAATATATTTTACTGTTCTACACTAATTATATTTTGTGTTGTAATCCTTAACCTCACTTCATACAAATTAAGTACACATGTAATCATTATTATCATTATACTTACTCCCAAATATCATTAAAAGTTCAAAAATAAAATTAGAAACGTGATCTATAACGCAGTGCTTTCTTTGTTTCTGAACTTCAAGTAGATATGCTTATGTAATTAGCGTGACGTGTGACAAAAGGGTGACATTTGTGATAAAGGGGACATCATTTATGAACGGCCCCTAATGCAGAACTGGCAATTTATTAAGTAAGTGTTTGGGTCATGTAAAAGTAAATGAGTTTTTATTTTTCGAAAATAAAACCTAACTACATTTACAAATAAATATCATTCATCGGTGTTGTACAAGCTTTGTGAGGTGCACAGTTATAATAAAAAATAAAATCATTTGAATTCTTATCCCATTACATTAGTAACTGGGAGATGTCAAATAAACTGTATGTGCTAGAATTTCCAATAATCGTTTTTATGTGTAACTGAGTAGAAAAATAATAAGTAAAAAATTCCTTATTGCAAAAAAATAAAGTTTCACAAATAAACATCAGTAAGAATAGTTTCACAGTTGAAGAGTACGGTTGAAGAAAGTTTGAATTTTTACGAATATTTGCAGTAGCATTGCCAAGATGGAAACTTGCAAAAATATATATATATATATATATTCGAAGGAACCGCCTAATCATTTTTTTGCCTCTATTCAAAATATATTTTCTTTTCTTTTCTCCCTCTCTCTATCTCTCTTCTTATCTTTTATCTTTTTTTGTAAATAAAAATTGTCAACTATGTATTAGAAATCTTTATGCTATAATATTTCAAGTAATAGTGTTACGTGAACTGTTCGCATAATTAAGATCATTTAACGTTCGGTGACTTAAAAAACGTTATTATGTCTTGAAATATACGTCTAATTCCTGAGCGTGCAATCTTATTTTGAATGATCAGTGTAAATGAGGCGAGTAAAAACTCACTAATAGTGAACAAAATTTCCGAACCGTGACTTCATTTCACTTCGAGATCCGATTTTGATTTTCAAAACACTTCAAAGTTCTTGTTAAGGATTCTTTGACTAATCTTTACTCATAAAATATTTTGTGTGAATACTTATTTGTCGCAATGAATGATTCCTTCGCGCTTGCAATCAGAACGGCTACTGCTTGGCTAGCTACGGATCCATACACATCGAAGACGAATTGCAAAATCTATTAACAACAACAAAACTAGAGAGGAGGAGGTAGGTAGGGTGTGGGATTTATGAAACTTCGACTGGTCGAGCAACCGAAGTGTAATGCATATTAGCCGCGCCACCTGACGGGAAAATTAAGCAAGCAATGACAATAGGTATATAAAGGCAAAAACAATCATTACCAATTCTTATCAAACATTATCTCTTGGATTTATTCCTCCAATATTCAGGTAAGTTCCGCACTTAAGATATTTTTGAATAATAATTATCTATGGTCTAATGTAAGAGTTATATTTTAATCTTATAAATTTTATTTGAAAAATATTGATTTTACATTTTGTTGGAGAAAATATATTAATGCATAGTATAGCCAGAAAATGAACTTGAAAGTGTGTTTTTTCATAGAGCTAAATGTTTTTGCAGTTAATTAATCTTTAAAAACATTTAATTCAATTTAAATGTGTAGGGAATCACCTGTTTTAATCAAATGTTCATGTAAGTTGGATAATTTTAAATTAACAAAATAAAATATATTATTCGTTCGAATATTAAGGACACGCTTCATCAAATTTTTAACATTTATTGAATTTTTAGACTTAACATATGTACTTGCGTTTGTTTGGTTTTTAAATTGAAGTTAAAAACAAAATTCTCAAAAGGGAATTTGGAACTGAGATTTTTGTATGCTTCAAAAATTCTTAGGCTACGCTCAACATTTTTTGTACGTTACTTTTGATTAATATTCTTTGAAATATTCCAAAAAAAAAGGAAGTAAGTCTTTTTTATGATAAGAAGATCTTTATGAAGAAATTAAAACACAAGTTAGTAATTCAAGAATTATGCTTTTATTATATCCTATTTTTGAAAATCACGCAAAGAACTAGATTCTTCCATTATATGTCTACCCTTTTTTTCCCACTAAGTAGAAACTAATTGCTTTTTCTTTTGAAATTTCAAAGAAACATACTTTATATGAGAGTAAAAAAACCGTTTATTCGTCTTTCAAGTAGCTGATGTGACGTATTAATCGAAAAATATTAATTATTAGAAAAGACATATAATCGAAATTTTAAGTAATTACTTTGATTACTATAACTTTGGTGCTACTAATAAGTATTTGTAAAACAATAACAATTTTCGAGCTTTTTAGGATTAGTATAATGTTTTTATTTATTCATTTATATTCTGTACGAAAAATTTTTTACAAATAGGAAAAAAAAAAAAAAATTTTGCTCTGTTCTCAAAATAGACAAAGTTTTTGCCATTTCTACTTTTGCTAACTCCGTACTCTTTGTCATTTCATCTTTTAGTTTCTGGAGAAAATATTGACAGTCCGCTATAAAATCAATAAAGGTCTATAAATGGAAACTAAAGCAAAAAATTAAATTATTTTGAAAACTACCCCACCCCACTGAATTGAAAGTGTCTCACCTAGCTTAATTGAAAAAAATCACATACACACATTAAAGTGTTTTTTTTTTTTTTTACATAATATAAAAGACGTAATAGACGCGACAGAAAAAACGAAAGTATAAACATACCAAATTTATATTTTGTATATAAAAATTAAGTAAGTGCACAAGTTGAAAAATTCATTTTTTAAATAATAATTTAATCAATTGTAATGCAAAACGTAAACAGTGTCCTTTAACAAAATGTACCTGGAGTTGGGGACCGTTCATAAATGATGTCACGCTTTTTTCTCACATTTTGACCCCCCTCCCCCCTCTGTCACAAAATGTCACACCTCAACGGACCCCCTCCCCCCCCTTTGTCACATGTCACGCTATGTTGCATAAGCAGGGATTTCACACTTCCTGTTACCCCCTCCCTTCCCCTTGTCACACTTTGTCACAGTTTCACGACCCCCCCCCTCCCCCTCGAAGCATGACATCATTTATAGATTATCCCTTGGAGTCAACACATTTTTAAGCCGACACCGACTCCTTTACCCCAAAAACAGCCCGACTCCGACTCCACAACCCTGTTTATTACTGCCACCAGCTGGCTCCACGCGCAAGTAATCCTAAGGCTCCGGCTAAAAAGTAGGGGTCTGGTGGAGAAAAATAATTATTACTAATGCAATTTTTTTTCGAAAGAGGCAAGAAATACGGCAATCAGGATAGCGTTGATCCGCAATTTAAATATTTTAATAGTGCTAATGTATTTACTAGCATAAAATTGAAAAAGAACTCCTAAATTATTGTCACTAAAAATTAAGAAATAACAATTACAAAAACCATTTAACATGCATTATTAATATATTTCAAAGTCATCCTTCCATTTAGGGTAACCTACAACAACGTCATAAAAGTACTATAGTTCTGCATCTTTGAACCAGAAAAATAAAATTTCTAAATATTCAAAACAAAAAAAAAATTATTTCACAACATCACAGAAGTTCTATAATTTATCATGGTGCATAGAACAGCTTCGAAAATTCCAACAACTTCAAGGGTTACAACAACTTCAAACCATCATTGAAAAATAGCTATATTGTCTGAGGAAATCTGTCTATTGTGTAAAACGACTGAGACGGATTTCACACTATTTTTATAATTCTTCTTCTTTCTCTTTCTTTTTAATGTTTCCCGCCTATCTGTATGCAGATAGATAGATAGTTCCGTAGCTTTTCAACCAATTAGGGATTTTTTGAATGCCTATAGAGAAAGAACCGAGTCATTTTTCAAGTAACGCATTTTCGCTCAGACTATTCTGTTCTATATATGTCTTACGGTAAAAATTCTTTTTAAGGTAAGCTTATTGTTTTTTAATAATTAGCTCCATTTTTATGTTACTAAGCTTAAACTAACGTTAATATTTAGCTAGGTGGCAATGGTGAATAGAATCTTAATTACTTACTTGTTCGATAACTTGCTCCGATGCGACATGGAAATTAACGGTCCTATCGGAATATTTTTTGCTCTATTCCGCGATTGAATGAAAAAGAGGTACTTAAAAACAGGAGGGGGGGGGGGAGATTAATAAAAAAATATATTTTCTTTATTTGTGAATCACAACTAAATCGGTTAAAAATCGAATTTGCAAGTAAATAGCTTCTATTATATTACGCGTTTAAAAGGGGTGGGGGGGGGGGTTGATCATGGTACGGACTGCGCCATTGAAATTTCCAGCGCATTTTCGGGAGACTTGGCAGATTTGGTAGGGGGGTCGTAGATTTTTAGGGGGTGCGCCATCGTTTTCAGGGGATGGTTAAATATATATATCAAAGGAGGACGGATAGAAATCCCTCGTCCCTCCCCAAATAGAGTGTCTGGTTTCGCCACTGATCGAATAATTATGTAAGTTTACAGTGTCTAATTTTTAGGACTAAATGCACATTCGTGACAATTGATTATAACACTGAAGATGATAAAAAAAAGAAAAGGTGACATTTACCAAATTATGTTTGTATTTAAACTTAATACAGGTTGAAATTCAAACGCATTTCAAAGCTTCATTTTTATTTTTCAGAAAAACAATGGAAAAAATTCATATTTTAATTTAGTGTCTTCTATTAACTGAGACAATAGTGTCTTTTCAATGATGAAAAGAGTTCATATGGTACTTGATTATTTAGCACAGTATTTCTTAAAAATGAATTTTATCAGCCTAAGTCCACTCTAAATTGTTTGTTTTAGTTTCCCTTGGAAATTCGTAAAGCGAAAAAACTAAAAATTCTTTTACAAAAATAATGAATTTAAGAAATATAACTTTTACGCACACACACGAGTACACGCACTTTTTTTCTGTCGTTAAAAGCATGAATATTATTTTGTAAAAATAAATGTGGTATGCACATCAGATTTCTGTTCTTACTAAGCAGTGTAAACTCAAGTGGCGAGAGCTCACCCTTCTGATAGGATACTAAATTGGAAAACCTCAAGTTCGCAATCGTTCTAAAAATATGTCAATAAAATTGAAGAACAGCAATTAATTCTGGCGAAACGATTGGAATTAATTTTAGGTCATAAAAAGCTTAGTAATACGTTTTGCTACATCAAAGTATTTAAAACCTTGGATTGAATTGATGTGAGCTGTAATTGCCTAAATCACAGTTGAAATTTAGAATATGAACCCATGAAAGGGATTATTATAGAATGAATGATTGTGGGCGTATGTGACAATATATTAGGATTGTATTACAGAAGGTTTAGAGGGGAAGAAATGAGATCTTACTGGGACATCTTGACACTTGGGAGATCTCGACATAGTTAAGAGCATCCCTTAGAAGTGTGGTCACCATGTCGCGTACGGAAACCACTATACTGGAATAACCTTGGAGTGTAGTGCATCGTTGTGAATCGAAGCTCTTGAAGATTCAGAGATTAAGTAAGAAAAAGAATATTTAAAGTCTTCCAGGTAAATTCTTCGTGGTTTACACCGCTTGAAGCGTGCGATTGACATTGATAACGGTAATAAATGTTGATGGTTTTGGTTTTTGACGATTTTCAAGTGACCGGCTAGTAATATTAGACATTCAGGAATCTGGTTGCTCATATTTATTTCAAAATACAATTTTCTGAATTTACCTGCCGCCCGCAGGAACCTGTGGAGATCTTCCGCAGCTAACGGAGAAGTGGATATTGGACTATTTTTATCATTATGATTATTTCTTTTTTTTTTCATTTTTATTATTATTTTGTGTTTTATCATTTTTGTGTTTTTAAGCCAAGCAAGTTTTTCACGATGTGGTATCAATATGTGGCTCTTTTTTTTCTGGAAAAGTAAACGTTTTTATCTTGAAATGATTAACCAGCTATTTATCATTTTCCCTTGAGATGTCAAAATGCCCCAGAACTATATAATCCTCAAAAAAAAAGGGAGGGGTTTATTTTTAGAAAAAGTAAACATTAAAGGGGTGATCTAATTTACATGCGTATAATGCGGATCGGTTACAGCAAAGTGACTTCCTGCAGTGTTAGAATTGCTTAAAATTTCTAGCATCGGTTACAGCAGGGATGAAAAATCGGATTTTATCAAGTATAAAAAAATAAATTATTAATTGAATTTGCAAATATAAATTTAAAAATTAAACTCTTTTTTTTCTAGTACCCTACGTTTTTATACATAATACTTAAGTATTGCGTTATTTCTAATTGATAATAGAGACAGTACAATACTTATACAATATAAAAAAGTTACAAATATCATTAAGTTTTAATAATGATCACAATTGGGAAATAACCTATTGTTAGCATTGTGATTTGTTAGAAGCTTTATGTTACTTTCAGAAGATTTAATAACAATTTAATGTGCTCTTAATTGCAAGGTCATACGTATTCTCGAGTACAGTTGATAATTTTTTTTTTTTCTTTCCGTAATATATTTTCGGCAATTTCCTTACGTTGAATTACAAAACGTTGATTGATAGATGACATTCTACGCACAACGATTTTAGTACACATAATACAACGATCTCTTTGTTCAACAAAACTATTATCCACATTCCAAGAACTTCCCAAACTTCGTATATCCTGTAGTCTATGTTTTTCTTTTCTTGGTATCACTTTACTCATGAAAAATATATCTTTTATATTTAAATTAAAACACTTTACAATCGTAGTAATAAATAAATGTAGGGAAGCAAAGGATATCAATATGACCGGATATTGGCCATCGGATATCCGGCATAAATTTAGGACGGATATCCAGCCATCCGGCGGCAGTACGTTGTACAGTCTGAGCTTCGCACAGACCTTCTGCATTTGCAAATCTGAGGTCACTGGCTCATGTACCTCAAATGTTGAAATGTTCGAAGTGTCAGCGATTTGCTGAATGCTTAAATGATGGTCCGATTTCAAAATATCGTGTACAAGCTTCCCGGTATTGTCAGTTCTGGTCGTTGTTGGGCTGGATGCCCAACAACGATACGAGGCTCTTTATTGACATTTTCCCAACCATTTTTTGAAAGACTTGTTCTTTTTTCCGACGTGGTATCTTGACAAGCAGTCATCTTTGAAGGCCTGTTGAAGCATCTGCTACGTTTCCGCAAATTCTTAACAAGCCGCACGCAAAGTTTCATAGCGTATCGTTGTTTCAGTGATTAACCTCCATCACATCGTGTTACATCGTGCAAAAACAGGATTCGTGCGATACGACTTCCTAAGGCTCCGGCTGCTAGGAGCAAATTGATCCCGATCGCATTTGGGAGTACAAACCATAGTTTTCCCTCACCAACGGATAATAGACTTCTCAAAAAAAAAAAAAAAAATGCAAAGCAATTGTTGTTTTTAAATTTAACTCAAATAGAGATAAAACCAAAAGGCTCATCCAGTAACTAATGACGGCAAGAGATGTGTAGTTCGAGAATCTCTTCAGAATATTGAGGAATATTTTACCATTTCACACACATACACACTATTTACCCCAAAGTTTTCGTATATGCTAGTGATATGTGTTGCTGATGAAACAGTGCATAAATAAGAAACCTTAGCGGCTTTTTTTTTTCTTTCCGTAAATATGTTATTATTTTTCGTTTTTATTAACTACATTAATAAATCATAAAATAAATTACAAAAAACTCATTTGAGGTCTTGGTCTTTTTCTCAAACTCATCTCATTAATATTTATTTACATTTTTTTCTTTAAATCTACATTCAATGCCATTTTCTTCATTACATTAAGCAGACCCTACATAAATGCAGAACGTGAATGCGTTTTTTAAGCAGCCAAAAATTTTTTTCTTTACCTATATTTTCATGAACAAATGTCAAAATAAACAGCTTAATACTTGAATTAATTTCCTTTGTACGTGAGTATGTTAAGAAGTTATCATTTTTAAGGATAGTTAGAAGAACATTGAGTTTAGAAACTCATCAATACAGGGAGAATCTAAATGGTCACGTTCCTTACACTGGAGGTCAAGGGTAGTAACCTTGAAGGAAAAGAAAACATTTCTTCAAGGACGCTCATATCAGATCGAATGAACTCCCATCATGTACTATTATCACACATTTTGAATTACGATTATTGGTCTCCATTACATAAGAGCAGACATTATGCTAATTCTATATCGCGAAATAATTTAACTTTCATAATTTCGATGAACATGGTGCTTAGGAGGTTTAAGCCCACCGTAAATACGCTTTCGTACTAAGACTATAAGTCTAAGTGTTTTTTATTGGCAAAATGTTTTATTTAAAAGCAAAAAAACTCTTTAAAAAAGGAAAAGTCACATTTTTTAGCTATTTTCGAAAGTTAGTTTTTATTTTAAAATTATCAAGCGTTAGACTGAAATGAAATTTTAGAACAGATTTTGACAGAAACTCATGATTTTCAAATTCAATACTTTTATCATTGTTTCATTCAAGCATTCTTAATTGAGTAAAGCGATGAAGTTGTATAGAATACATCTGCTTTGGGACAGTACTTCATTGGATCTATTTTCAAGACATCACACACACACGCACATTTTTTTCAATGCACACTCTTCATTTACCAATATATGAATTGGTATTGTTTTGAAACAAAAATTTTCTTTAGTATTGTATATTTTCAAATACAGTGGAACCTCAATCATTCCCTCCCTCATCTTTCGTTTTCCTGGTATGTGTCGTGTTGTTTTAACGGTCTCCTTTACGAGCATTATCTAAATAATTTTCATTTGACCTGCTTTGCTCATTTCTGAAAATAGCAGGTTCCCGTATCTTTCGTTGTAAAATTTTACCAATACTGGAAAAAATAATAAGATCACCCTGTGTCCACCATGCTTCACGATAATGCCTCAATGGACTAAAAGGTTACGTCTTGTACTTTGGTTTCTGTTCAAAAAATGATCGCGGAGAGCAAAGAAATGCTAATGATGCTGATGAAAACGAATAAGTATATGCACAGCCATTTCCAACATTTGTTGAAGCTCTTGAAGGATTTGATATGAAGAACTTTCTATATTCACATGAAAGTTCAGAGTTTGGTTTAAGAATAAAAGGGCGTGAGAAATCCAGTGCTCAATATTTTAAATAAATAAGCAGATTTATTCATATTTATTTTGTCTCATATTTTTTACAGCAGGTATGCATTTTTTCCGTTCATAATTTCTGCATTTTATGAGTTAATTTATTATTGCCGGAAGATTTTTTGTGATTGTTATGTCAACCCGCATGCGTCATTTTCCTACTGTACTACTATAAAGTTTGTGGTTCTACTATAAAGTTTTTTGAGAACATTCGTTTTTATTATTTTTCTCCTGACCTTATTAAATTTCATAGGCAACAAATAATCTTTTCTGAAAAAATTCCGCTAGATATTGTGAGATTACATTAAATATTTTTGAGGCGCAATTCATTTGGGTGCTTTTTTTTTTTTCAAAAAGCTTTTTATTTAGATAGGAGCTTTTCTAGATATAGCTTTTCACGAAAGTTTCAGTTAATAATATATTTTATCAGATACATTTTTGTGACATCCTTTGTTTTTAGTTACCCTTATTTTTTTTATCTTCTATACAGATACTGTATAGATACTGTTTGTGGAGATATTTCATTAAATATTGTACTCTATCTGATTAATGATATTTTTTCTTCATTTTTGGCCATGTTTTCTTCAATTATGCTGATTAATAATGTTCTGTGTCAGTTATTTAACTTGTTGCGGCTTGCGGCGCTTTGCCCACCCTTCTCCTTGGATTAAATGGTGTTATCTTCTTCTGTTTTTAATGCTGAAGAGAGCCAGCTGGCCCTAGTAAAACTGACAACAGCAGGGAATCAATTTAATGCATCGATATATTCCTATTATCGTTAAGTTTGGAATTAATTGTTGTTAAGTTTTTATTTAGCTCTGATCACTTTGGGACACTATGTAACGGAATTCCTACGTTATTTATGATTATTTTTTAACAAACGTTTTTTTAGCTACCCGCTAACGTTTGGATATTCTTTCTTGCTATTAAGTGTGTACCTGAGATCAATGGTATGTCAAGTCCATTCTTTGAGTTTTTGCAATGAAAAAATAAACATTTTTAGTACTATAAGACTAGATTTTATCGTGTGAACCTTAGAATATAGATATCCGATGGGTGCTTTAAAAGTTCGGAGCCCTCATGTAGCTAATGGCTTTGCCGTCGGTACTCTGTATGTCCATTAAGAGTAAAATCGTAAAAAAAATTTAAAAATAGACTTTAGATACTATGGCTCTCAGGTACAGGACTTTTATGCTCATTCACAGTCACTTCGAAAATAAGGTAGTTTTTTTTAATACTCATGGAAATTAAATAAAAATATAGCGAACCCCTGTATTAGCCTGCGGTTGCAGATGTGAAGGATACATTAATGTAGACATGAGTATGATTTTTATTCAACAATTAAAGCCAATCGAATGATTCTTGACAATATGTAATAAATTTTCTGTGCAAATAAGATTTTAGTAAACGCAAGGAATAATAAAACTTTTAAGTTGTGTGTCGTAGAATCAAAAAACGTCAAAACTAACGTGTAGTTTTAGGTCCTAAGCAACTATGACCCTACACATTAGCATCATGTTACAGGTCCAATTTCAAAAATAAAATGAAGAACGCAAACATTTAACTGAAAATTCACGTTACCTTTAAATCGGAGGGACATTTATTTTTCCAAATACGTAACTTTGAAACTCTTAAAAAGCATCTTGGTATACATTTCGAAATACTGTCGAACGCGCTTAATGGAACATCGGTCAATAGAAAATCTCGCTTAATGTAAAACATTTTCAATGTACCATACTGTAGTATATTGTTTCTGTGATCCCGGATAATGCAATATCCCGCTTATTAGAATAACTTTCCGTATCAAATTGGATATTCCTTTAAGCAGGCTCTACTGTACGACACTTTTATTAAGATCTTGATCATTATCAAAAATCACGCATCAAATGAACTAAATGAAGTCTTTTATTTGAAATATGAACGGAGAAGAAAAAGTGTATTTCTTTCCGATGATTAACACTTAACTTTAATATTTATCGCCTACCTAAGTATTCGATGACCTTGCTTTAACTCAATCATTATTCTCAACAAGATCATTTCCTCATACATGAAAACGTTGCCGTCCACGATTATAGTAATCGTGAGCTGCTCCAGACGATGTGAGGGGCTCTTTGAAGAAATCTGTGTCGTAATGAGAAAAGGCAAGCTTGGTATGAATAAACGTGAAGAGGCCGATCATAAACCAATTAAGTATTCTAACGGAGCCATTTTTTTACTAGACTTTCTAGCTTTGGTATGATACGGAATCATTACGTAGTTACTCAAGGTTTTGTCCTCGTATGTTGTGTGGCCTTCAGACGTGTCGCTTCTTTTTACTCAAACAAATAGTTGGTTGGAATCCATTTCGTTGAAAGTAATTGATATATATGTGTACATATTATAATAAAAAAAAGAACAAACATTTTTTATTGCCGTAACTCCGCTAGAAATCACAAAGATGATATAGTACTCAGAATACAGAGATATAATTTGATGCATTTCGAAGTAAAGGGGTGTAAGTGACAAAATTAAAACTCTGAAGATTACTAGCTTAAATGACACCAAAAACACTTGTTCTGTAGCAAAAATAAAATAAAAAAATAATGGTGTCCTTAACACACAGATTTTGCTGTTCCGCTTGATTTAGAAACAACATCACGCACAGGCTTGCATATGATTTGAACTTTGCACACGTTTTACCCACAATTTGCCTTTTGTCACTTGTATCCTTTTGCATATCACTACATCATTTGTACTGAAATGAAGAAGAAAGAACATCAGGCAGAAACGAATAAAATGCACAAAGTACGAAATAAGCAAGAATGAGTCTAAGTTGAAAGAGTAAAATTGCTGCAAATTATTGACTGCCAAGAAGAAAGAACAACAAACGATGTTCCTCCTAAAGGATGTAGTACTTGTTATTACTAATGTTGTCACCGTCTGATGACTGAAATGAATATCAATCTGTTTCAGTTGATCAGAAAAGTATGCTGACAATTTATCCAAATTAAATCTTTTAACTCTTTCAGTTTCTTTTATTGCAGGAGACCGACGTTGCTTTGCGTTACCGTTCTCAAACTCTGAACCAACGGTACCCCAAAACAGACAAAATTATCTTCTAATAAAAGCAATCTCTGGTTAGAGCACTTTCAAAGAAAATTTGGAAATTTGTTATCATAATGACTCTCAACTACCACAAATGTAACGATTAGCGCTACCCTCTGTCTGTCTCAACCTCTTTCCGTTACAACTGAAGTGCGGAATCTCTTGTGACAATAAGACTATTAGCATCTGTAGAGAAAACATTACTCCACTATTAATACCGTCCCGTCTATATACTACATTAAACTATGTCACATATAGCTTTCAAAAGGATGCAGCCTTGAAATAACGGGAGAACGTACCAGCTGTTTAGGATGGCGTTTAGCCACAGTAAACTGCGACACTTCTCTTCCTGCTGTTGTACGATTGTTCTGAGCATCGTTGCCTGCGGACTATTATCAATTTCTGTCCTCCCGCAAGACCGGCAGAGAGATGCGGTTTCTTTTGTTTATTTTTTTCTTGAGAGATCTTCACCAAAATTTCTGCTGTTGTTGCTGATGGCACCTGAAATCCAAGCTCCCCTCGCAAGGACCATGAATTAAGGCAAACATGGGAATGCATTTCGTTTGTTAATGAGCAGTACGGCTTGGCTCAGAGGGGTCTCTTAATTTTGCACCACTTTCCATATGAGAAGTCGTCACCTAGGTTGCCCCCCCCCCCCAGAGGTATTATTTAAAACTTGGAGGACATTAGAGTAGCAACGGATTTTACCTTCATCAGCAGCACTCAAAGCTATCAGTCGCGAGAGGTAGTCACCCTCCGACGCACTGACCCCGAATGATAGAGCTAACTTGAGATTTCCTGAAATTTACTTATGAGAATAGCAAATTTCAAAAAGGATGAATGAAAATGCAACTTAACGGCCCATTGTCAAAAAAAAAAAATCCACTTAGACCAAACTAACAGTATTCTTCCGAATGGAAAAACTTTTAAATACATTCGGAAAGCCAAGGATATAGTACGTTGTAATATTTGAGTACATTATTAACGCAAATATTACATTTGCTGCATTAATTGGCTCATACATACATTATTTATTTAAAAAGCTCCGTTTAGCACTGTATAATAATTCTAGTTACGGCCCTGCACTATTTAAAGTTTTTCATTCGGAACGCATTACGTTTTTTCCTGAACAATGGTAATTGGGCTCAATTTTCAATGATTTGTATGGTAAGGAGAGTTATGAAAAATAGTTTAACATAGCTACTTCACGAATAATCCTAACTTACTCAGAATTATCAAATAAATGCTCTTTCCCCTCCAAGGTTTCTGGTATTTTTTCTTCTGTAGGAAGCCCTAAGAAATATATCGTAGGCTTACAAGTGAAACACACTAAGTCAGATTTTTCATTTTTTCAGTTATTTGCATAACCAGACGAGAAATAAATATTCTTTTGACTGGTGAAACCCATTAAGGAAATAAAAATGCGATATAGAATAATTAAAAATTATTGACAAAAAATTTTGCAAGTATTGAAATTTTTATTTTTTTCTTCTTCGTTTTTGAAAAATTAGGTTTTTTGACTTAGTGGGTTTCACTTGTAAGCCGACGATATATATATATATATATATATATTAGTATTCTGGTCTTGATAATAAACTTCTTTTCTTTTTAGTCCCACGTCTTTTTTCATCCCTAGCGTAATCTTTTAAACTCATACTTTTCTTCATTTCTTCCTTGAATTCACGCTCTCTTAAAAAATATATGAAGTGTTTGAATCTTTAATCTCGGTTTAGTGAAACGCATAGCGATTTTGAAAATTAATTTTTCACATTATTTACGGTCCCTATTTTATAACTATTCGTCATACTTTACAGATTTGCATTTGTACTAAGTTGATAACGATTTTACAAAGCAAGTTTGATGTAAAATGCAAAATTCAATTTTAGAATTGATACGGACAATTAAAAAGTGTTTGTTGAGTAGTTAATAGCATTTTAGGCAGTTATTTAGTTTCATGATTTAACGTAAAAAATATTGTTCTTGAACTGCTATTACTGTAACTTTTATGGCTTATTTCCGCAATTACATAGCTGTAAAAATATTTCGACACATTTTCGTCAAAATATCCAAGTAGACCTAATACATTCGGGAGATACCTTCATAGATATATTCGGTTGTTTTTCATTTATTTTTACGATATACTTGTCGAATCACGCGATAAAAATTTTTGAGAACATAGAGGAAAAACTGACATTGTGAGGCACACATTTGTAATATACAGAGTTCTAAATACAATGTTGATTCTAACATTTGATATGAAATAAAGAAAACAATTGTTATTGATTTCAAGCAAAACACATCAATTATTCTTAAGTATTGATTGCGCATCAGTCCGTAGTGTACAAGTACAGCGGCTTCGTTCTTTTTTTTTTAAATTGGTTTTTACTCGAATGCTAATTATAAACTCTTGACCTACATTTTTTTTTCTCCTGCAAGTACTATAGACTCACGCTGTAAAAATCATTGTTAAACAAAAAAAATGAAATTTAAAAATAAAATCTAACATTGCTGGTTTGCATTCCGAGTTTCGCTTTTACCAATTTTAAGTAAACGTTCAGAAGTTTTGAAATTGAATAAAAATTAGTGTAGGCAAACAATTAAATCTATAATGAACTTTTTCATGAAATAAATAATAATTAAAAACAATATTGAATAAATTATAATTATATATACATAACAACGAATGACGGATATTTCTTTGAATTAGGTAAAGGGAAAATGTACCAAGTAATATATTACTTAGAGTGTGCATTAAAACAAATGTAAATCTTAGAGGGGAAATACATAAAAGGTGTTTCCTCAAGTAAAGCGGATAATATCTTCAAAGTGCTGAAAGATTCACAAAATTCACACTAAAAGAGGTAAGATCTGTATAATGTTACACGATTAAAAATCAAACAAATATGGCTGAGGTTCCAACTACGTTTAGCAATGCTTGGTGATTCTGATTCTTGTAACTGAAACTCTTTTTTTTTTTTTTTTTGCTTAAAAATTCTGAAACATATTTGAATCATACATCATTTTTTCATTTAATAAAATGTCACAAAAAACGAGTCGAAATAAGTTTTGTATTTTATCTTACAGCTGCCTTATATAACTAACTAAACTCCCCGTTCCTCCAACTTCTGCACCATAGAGCTGATGTGCCACAGTGAAGCGAACTACAAGGCTTGCTGCCCTCATCGCTGGCTAGCCTCCGGTCCCAATCCCAAATTGAGGATAGCAAAGAGAACTTTATTCCAGACCCTGACCTTCAAACTCGAGCGGACGACGTCAGCGCTGCAATTCCACTGAATCAGTTCAATACACCGGAACACCTATTTCCACCATTGGAATAGCGGAAGAAACGTCTCTCAATTAGAATAATAACCAGATATATTAAACACCGGCAATTTTCCCCCACCAATCAAAGGAAAGTCGTAGCCCTCTTAAACCGAAACTGGAGAGGAAACTTGGACAAACCCATCGCCCATCGCAGGAACCCGTTTCTTGGTCCATTGATAGGCAATAATATCGGAGGAGCGAATTTTTCATATCGGGTAGAAAAATTCCCATCACAGTTACCGTTGAAGGACAAGAACCGGAGAAGCAACTTTTTCCACTCTCAAAAACCATTTTCCGCTCCTTTCCTCAAATCCATCCAACCTGGAAGCTGGAAGAGAATGTCCACCGCTTGAAGCTTGGAGAAGTCGCTCAACAATAATTCCACCTTATCATTTTTTCCTAATCTAACGCCCAAGTCTTTTCATATAATTCAAGATGAATCTCACAAGCGCTTCATTGCTCACAGATTTGCTGTCAGAAAATTCCTCGGAATTTGCAAATGAGACTCTGAAAAAAATTCAGGAAGCTGTGGCCGTTATGCCGGATCCCACAACAAAATTAGCTCATGATATCCTTATCTTCGTGCTCTTATTATCTGTGATGTTTGCTATGGGATGCCACATTACGTGGGACGAGGTAAGTCGATTAAATTACCTTTGAAATAAATCTGTTGGTTGCATGTAACTCTCAAATACTGCTCCTTGTCCATGATTTTTTTACAAAAATGCAGAAGATCAAAATAATTTCTCTCCAATAAATACGATTCATTGGAATATGTTTTAAACATTCTAAATATTGATTGTTTGAAAACACTTTTTGTATTATGTCTGAAGAATTTAATGGATCGAGTAATATTTTAATAATGTGTTTCACTTGTAAATTTTAAATTTGTAACAAATTTCGAAGAAGAAAACATGTCTTAAAATAATTAAAACTTTTTACTTTCAATATTTTCTTCAAATTCTACATTTTTGTGACTATTTTCTTTTTACCATAAAATTGTTCTTAAAATCAATGAGAATCTAAACTTCTCCCTATTTTTCCCTTGCATACTTCAATGTGTATTAAAGAAAAAGATAACTTTTTTTTATCAAGTGTCAGTTTTAGGTGTTGATTTTACGTTTTTATTCACAAAATTTTTGATAAAAATATGAATGCAAGAAAATTAAAAAAGAATGAACTTGAAACTTAAATTTAAACTGCTCAATGAATTTTAAGTACTCAACTAAAATTTAAACTGCTCAATGAATTTTAAGTACTCAACTGAAATTTAAACTACTCAACTAGTTTACCTAATCATTTTTTTTTAAACTAAGAACGTACTAAAAGGTAAAGGTTTTAAATTTAAAATGACTTTTTCAAAATGTCATTTGTTGTTCTTTTTTCTTTTTTATTCCAGAAAGTTTCAGTGTGCATGAATCTGAAGTATTTTCTTTGCATTTCATGCGCATGTACTGAAAGCATATTTCGTTATTTTTTACAAAATGTGTTAAAATTGTGGATCTGGTATTTTCGTATTAAATTAAAACGTTCCTTTCCATTTTGCAACAATATTTATTTAAAAATACCTCTAAATTTTGTTTCTCTAAGAATCGAGTAACAAGTGGGTTTAAAATTCTCCTACGACTTATTTTCAAACCTTAAATGTATATTTCTAGCCGCATGATTACCATTGCATAAAAGTATTAAATTAAGGAGTTGTTCAAGAAATGGATAAATTATTGATTGCTAGAGATAAATTGAAGCTAAACGTTATTTAGTAAGAAATGAAAGCTAAAATACGAAACTTTAATCATTTTCAGTATTTTTGTTTCTTGAATGAATGTCAACGGCATGTGGGGAGCTGAAGATTTAATGAGAGCCATTTTGCAGCAGCACCTAACAACGTTGCTTGGAGAAAATGTTCAAATTTCTTGTCACACAACGTTAGAATTTTCAATATATGCAGCTAGTTCAAATGAATCATTTCAATACAAGCACTCGAAAGTAAACCGATAAATTAAAAATTTTAATCTACTGTGATTAAAATTTTCAACTTAACGGTTTTCTTACGCATGCTCAGGACACCATCTTTTCCATGCATGGTCCAAACATTTACTGCATGCCTCCTTGTCACATCATGCTACGGATCCCTTTCTTCTCTTGAAACTTTGAAATGGGAACCTAAAAATTAATTTTAATCTTATTTTTGTCCATTTGGGCCCCTTTCCCGGCGTGTCCCGCATTGCTGTGCCCCCCTCCCCTCATGTTGAGCCAAGCTTCTATGTGAGATATTTCCAATGCTAAAGCGCCAGTTTTTGTCAGTCAGGTAAACTCAGAGAAGCTGAATGTTTTTAATAAAACAATATCGTAATTAGAAAAAAATAACTTGTCTAAAATACGAAATGTTCGCCACTATATTTCAAGTTTTCTCTAATCCAGTATAATGTACAGCTGATGGATAAATTATTTAATCATCTAATCAAAATATTTTTCACTAACAAAGAAAATAATCTGGAAGAGGAAATATAATCAATTAGAAGCGGTGATCTTGGATCGGCGCCGAGCTCATTGGATTAAGCTGCAAAGGAACACAAAACGCATCCATAAAGACAAGCACAGTCTGTTCACGCGAGCATAGAAACTATTTGTAAATGAAAGTAACCTAGACACCAATACCAAAGCAAGTCCGTTTTATTTTTTCACCCACAATAGCAAATTTCTTCACAGCGAATGAAATTCTCCGAGAAATTATGGCAAGGTTGAAGAAGTTTTTACGCAACACTTCTTCAGTTGTTTGTAAACTTCTGCACAGTCGCGTAATAATGTTACCGCTTTTAGAGAGTGAAAGTGTCGAGTTCACTGGCATGGATTATCGTCGACGATTATTCTACCACTTGTTTTCTGCTCTCAAGGTCCGGAGTTGGAACAGTGTTTACTCTTGCGTTAAAAAGGCGACAGCGTCTATGACAAGTGATGGCCGAATAAAAAAAAACGATGTGTGCACGTATATATATATATACATACATATATATATCTATATATATATATATATTTTTAAAGATTGCTCTCTCTTGGTAGTACGTTGGACTAAAGTCGCCCCTAATCCTTTGTCTATTGCATTATGATCTGTAGCAATTTTTTTCACGTAATAGTTTTTTTGAGGGCAAACTACACTGAAAACTAACGGATTTACATAAATAAAATCTTCAGCCTATAGGAATATAATTCTTTACAGTAAATAAAAACTTCAAAGTAATTTAACTGTGAGATTAATTAGATACATTGTTCACTTAAAATATCTGGTCAAATCGTTTCTAAATTCTTAACTAACACATTAAAAAATCAGAGAATTAATTTTTGAAATTCCCCACATCTTCCGAGCAAAAATCAGAAAAGTGGTGCAAGCTGAACAGAATGGCACTTCAAAACACACAGCATCAGTTTCAACGTTGTCCTCTTTCTTCGCTGAATTACTCTTTGCTGAAATGTATCCGGAAAAAATGGAATTAAAAGTGTTCCTGCTAAGTCTCGTCAGAATATTCGTAAAAATGAATACTGGCTGGAACTTTTAAAGAGGGTGATACCGTCAGTAGGTAAAGCGGGCGTCAGTGGTTCCTTTAAATTTAGAAGTATATTGCGAAAAAATATTCAAGGTTAAAAAACTGATCATATGTGATGATAATCCCATTTCTGTTTTCTTTTTTTCTTTTCACGAGGCAAGAATATTCATCACAATATTTAAGGCAGAAAATATCTTTAGCGAAGCAATTTGTTGGGTAGCTTTCTTCCAATTGAAAGGTAAGGAAAGGGTTACCCACATTGTGGGTAAAATAAAAGATATTCCGAGTAAATTCTGCATTCAAGTTAGAGCTTGGAAATCACCTGAAGTATTAAAACCCATTCAAAATCCATGGTCTCTGGCAACTTACAGTTTTCTTGTTTGTAATCCGACATTCCATCAATTATTTAGACAAAAAAAAAAAAAAAGTAAAAGAAACAAAATAGGGTGTGGGAACGGAATCTATTTAAAAAAACATCAGTATTCTTCTAATTTAAATACATGAGTTTTAACGTATTTTTTAGTTTTTTTTTTAATGGGGGTAATTTTAAAGGAAGCCTTTCAACTGTATGAAATAAACCTCCAACATAATTGTAATTTTTTTGATTTAATAAGGGTAATTATTCATAAGTTAATATACGTTTTAAATGATTTTAAGGAAATAAAATATCTTTATCACACATAAATTTATCCAAAGTTAGGTTTTTATTATCATTTGGAATAACTTACTTCAATGCTGTCTCACTTTGGCAAAAATTAAGAACACAACCCATGTTCTCACAACGTTATTGTGCTTTTAGATAAAACGTAAATGTGTGTGGAAGAAGAACAAAGTTAAGGAAGATGCCTTTTGAAAACGAAACCCGTACAGACAGCATATATGGTCAGAATAATTTCTTGTTGCTCGGCTAACGAAAAGTAATTTTCGTCGTTCTTTAACTGTCATTGACGATAGACACTTGAAAATGCAACTCTCCCATTCCTTGTTGGAGTGAACACTTGTAGTTGGTCAGATTCGTAAAAAAAAAATCACGCAATGTTGAATTAGCTTAAAAATGGGAAAGTAAAATACACGTAAGCGAAACGGATCTATATAATTATCTGAAGCTTAAAATCTTCCTTCCCAAATATCTCGATTTTACTTCTACTACTTTCCCTCGTTGCAGCAGAAT
This sequence comes from Octonoba sinensis, assembly GCA_038502835.1. Classification (NCBI taxonomy): domain Eukaryota; kingdom Metazoa; phylum Arthropoda; class Arachnida; order Araneae; family Uloboridae; genus Octonoba; species Octonoba sinensis. The sequence continues at coordinate 80,858,670 of CM076599.1, read as the reverse complement.
GCAGACCATTTTTTAAAATCAGATACTCAGTTACAATAAATTTAGAAAATTATTATTAAATATGAAACAAAGGTTAAATCTAGTTTTGTATTTTGAAACAAAGTTTAAGGAATCTCTACTAGCAGCAGTTCTTCTTAAAATATATCGGATGTGAAAAAGGAACGAGATTAGAATCTAAAAAAAGCATACATTTTTTGCAGCCTTTAAATCAAGTAGTTGACATTTTTCTGCACTTTTCATTTACATTTTTCTTGTCTGTATAGCCGGTATTCAGGTAAAAGTCCTTTAGCTCAAAATCCCAGTTTTGAGACGATGTTAATTCAAACTTTCGAATCGCTGCAAAAAATAATAACAATAATGAAACATTTACAAACCCCTAAATTCCTACAGTTGTTTCCCTGATGCCACCTCTGAATTGCATAATTGCTTTATATTTTGAAATAACTAATTGCTAATTTTAATTCGTTGAAATCGTCTATCAAATTCATCGAAGATATGTTCTTTTGTTTGAAACTGTTTTGAAATTTATGTTACAATGTTATATAATAAAACAGTTCAAAACTCATATACTGTTTTATTACTCAACTTAGACAGAGGTATTTATATACCATTTCGATGGGAATGCAAAGGTTAGATCACCAAACCTCATTTCTTCTTCTATAAATCGTGACATGCTTAACGATGTTGCGATCATTACTGCATTTAAATGGGTAAAAAAAATGCAAATTAACTGTAGAATTATGCTTCAAGAAGGGGTATATAAGGCACTTGGGCTTTGCATAATACTTACAGAAATGGATAGATTTTTATTATTTTTTTTAATCGTGATTTTTCTGTGCGCTGAATGACACGTGTAGAGAAGTTACAGCCTTGATTTTTTGCCATTCTTTGAAACGGATGTGTTATATAAATGATAGCAGATTACTGACATTTTTCTCTTGAGCTAGCGTTTGTCCTTGCAAGGTACCGTCTTTATTTGTATTTTTCCCAGCTTTTATGGCCTTGTAATTACGAGAAAGGTAAACGAAACAAAAAATGGATTGACGGATATGTGATTTATACACAAGGCATTTTTTTACTGTTCTTATGTAATACATATTTTTACAGCAACAACTTATATCAAATATTTTATACAGAACAGCGGTTCCCAATCTTTTTTTTTTTTCGCGTACCACCATTTTTCTTGCCAACCATTTACGCACCGCTGCGAATTACACCATTTTTGATAATTATTAATGCAGAGAAAAGCGTTTATTAAAATAAAATTGCATGCATAAAATAAAATATATGAAATATATAAAATATATTTTAATTACGTACTTCCAAAACACATTAGAAATACGTCTTTAAGTACAAAGAAAATGAAAAAACGAAATCAATGAGAAGGTTGTTGCTGCATGGCAGATACAAACGAGGTGATATCTGCTTCAGTAGAAGTTAGTTTTAGCTTCAAATTTGGGTCGATTTTTAATTTGCTTCTATATTTATTTTTAATAAATGTCGTATTGGAAAAAGCAGTTTCACAAGGATAAGTAGTTGTGAATGGAAATAAAAACAGCAATGCATTTTTTATTTATTTATTCATTTTATTTATTTTTTTTTTTTGTAAATAACGAAAAATAATTTTTTACTTTGAGCCAAAATTCTCCCAACTCTAATTGGGCAAATTCGATCCGCCTGCACGAGTACCACATGAAGAAGCTGCTCGTACCACGTGGTGGTACGTGTTCCACAGTTTGGGAGCCGCTGATATAGAAGTTAGCATTATTTATTTATTTAAAACTTATCTTTACAAATAATTTTATCGTTTATAAAAAAAATCGTCAATTTCTTCATATGCACAACTCTATACGCATAGTGTGTACTGAAATTTTATGTGAAAACAATAATTATTTACTGAGCTAGGAATACTTAATATTCCACGTTTTTAGACGTTATACAAAATATATCTTATAAGGTCATTTTAAACCAACAATTCCAACTTTCAACTTCTACATAATGATACTAAACCTCCATATATATACGAGAGAGAAGGAGAGAAAGAAAGAGCGTGTGTATAGAAAGAGGTCGTATATATGTATATATATAGAGAAAAATGTAACTCGAGAATAATATCCTGATAACATCGTCGGAGAACGAGAAATTTTCTTAAGGTTCAAATTAAGAGAATAAATAATAAAGAATATTATTTTTCTTAAGAGCAAAAATAAAATTTTATGAACAATCACTAATATTATGAAATATTGTTCAATTATGGTTCTGAAAGAAAGTAAATAATATTTCGCTCAATAATAATAATTATTATTATTTGGGAGAATTTTCTCTCTAAAAATGTAAAAGAGTGCGGTGAGTTGCTTTGTGTTAAAAAATACTGTAGGGGGAAAAGCCTTAAAAAGAGGGGTGTACTGTTGGCAGAAAGATGCAAAAGCAATTAAAGACCTTTCGTTTACGTTATTTTAGTTAACAAAAAAGAAAATAACTGTATGTTTAGAAACTGAAAATTACAAATCAGTAATCGATACAAAACTTATAAATGTTACTCAACTTGTTTGTACCTGATTGAAAAGGGTACATTAGAGCATTAACAATTTCTAAAGCTGTAGGAAGTGTTTTGACTATTGACCACCACATTTAACTATAATTTTCTTCATTTGACTCTTGTAACGTGTGACAGTTAAATTTTAACTTGTTTTAAAAATTCTAATGAGTTGCACTTACACCTAGAAAGACAGCAATAAAACTTTCGTCAATGAGTTTCAGCGCACCATTCAGCGTACTATGATTCGTTTATTGTGCTGTGACTTAAGATGAAGAAGATAAATCCTTGCTGTTGGTGTTGGTATCCGTGGCAGTACTCTGTTTCAACAGATGAATTTTATTGACACCGTTGTAGGCATAAAATTTTGCACTACACACTTTTTAGTCCTCATTGTAAAGTTGAAAAGTTCGTCTTTTTCCTTGTATTTTTTTAAGTTTTTAATCATAATTTAAATCAATCCTGCCCGTAGAATCATCTAAATTTTATTAACAAGTTCATGCACTTATTTTGCTTTAAATGAAAGCATTGTAAAACAAAAAATATTTCACCTTCATTTTCTCAAAACTGTTCCCTGATGCCAATCATAATAAAATACAGTACTTAATTCTAGGTATGGAACCATCTGAGCAGGCCCATTGGTGTATTGATAGGTATGCTAAGTCAATTTTGCTTGCTCCCACTAGCTGCATTTACAATCATCGTAGGTTTGAACTTGGACCCATTATATGCAACTGGAATGCTAGTCCTGGCCTGCTGTCCTGGAGGTGTAACATCAAACATCTTTTCCTACTTTTGTGACGGCGACATATCTTTAAGGTACATTTTGAATCATAATTTTGTTCTCTCTGACACCTATTTAAGCTCTCAGAGCATTACTGCACTTATTATTAGCATGGTCTAAAAGCTTTTTAACGAATAAAAAAAAGAACGACATAAAATGTAAAGACATAAGTATTTAGGGTGTAAATAATTTAATAATTCTCTCTTAATGATATTGCACACTGAGATTTTCCGATGCTAAGTAACGATCAAATTCAAAACTTTTTCTACTTTTAAAATATATTTTCGTCTAATGTAAGCATATTTCACAATAATTTTCATCACATACTTTCAGATTTTATTTGCTAGTTCGTCGAGTGCCCTCACAAGATATGAGCAGAATCTAAGCATTGTATTATGATTAAAAGAAGATAATAATTTTTTAAAAAGAACTCTTTGCGCCAACATTTTTAAGTGCATGTTTAAATTGAATTCTATGTATCCGATTTTTTTTTTTTTGTGAAACAAATTTTTAAAGCTCTATGTCAGTAAGTTAAAAATATATTCCTTCTATTGGAAATTATACTAGCTTCACGTTTTTGTAATTAATGTTTTTCTTTTCTTTTTTTTTTCTCCTTTCGTCTTTTCTTTCTTTTTTATTTTTTTTTCTTTCAAATATTTGAAAGCCTGTTCGTGTATTTTTTATGTCATGTAAATTTCTGAGGGAGGCTTTAAAAATAGTTTTTTCATATTAAACGCCGAAAATAAGTTTCGATTTGAGCAATGAAATTTTACATCAAATATTTAACGAGATTTTCTTTATGCGTAAATGATTTCCACGGATTTAGTGGTGCATTTATATTTCAGCTATTTTTCCCTTCTCAGAGTACACACTTTACCCGTCAAACAAGACAGCTCGACTAGACATTTTCCTACTTTCAGTCTAAAGGATTGGTTATAAAATCATATTAGATAAATACAGCCATAGCGAATCTTCCATGTCAAACAACCATAGTTTTTTATTTTAATTAATGTATGTAGACCATCTAAACGATCTTCCGATTGCTGTCAAATAAGCATAAAATTTAGTTCCAGGGTGAAAAAAATTCGAGGTTATCACACCTGCAAGGGCTTACGTAAGTGCAAAAGAAGCTAATGATAAAGCACTTTCGCCTCGTCGTTTGAATGCCGACGAGATATCTTAATATACACTTCGCCATGTTTCCTTAAGAATAACAATGTCCGGCGAAGTCTAGCATGTGTTAAATAACCACTGCTTTTAACTACTTGGATTTTTGGGAATGTCTTACTCAGTTTAGAATTTTTAACATCTTTAATGTAGTGATGATAAAGTTTTTGTTGCCGTGTAAAAATGATTTAAAGAGCCCAACTTTACTTAAAGCATGAAAATCGTTCCAGCTTATAACGAATTTCGACTTCCTTGTGAAAGGAAATCTTAAGTCAACGCACGAACTTCTTCAACCGTAAAGAATAAAAGTTTTACTGATTCTATCGCTTTCACTGTTGGTGTGTGACGCAAATTACATTAATTCCAGGTTTCAATTCCGCTGGAAAACTTGCTTGCAAATGAAGTTTCATACGATTGGACAATATTTTATTTCATATTTTTAATGCTTTTTTCAACTCCAACGCAATGGGAGAGTAATGCGTTAAATCGTTTTTAATACAATAACAAGAAATTATAACAGAGAAGATATTTTACTGAATGAGAGATAAAGAAAATGACGTATATCTTGTTTTCAAATTCGATAGCAATGCTTGTATTTAAGTGTAGTTTCATGAATTCTGGTAATGTTGCAACTCACCTATGAAAATTTCGAAGCATTGCAGTAAAATAACTCATATGTAACAATCTGAGTTACTGATTCGCAACGACTGCATGGCAAAGTCCTACAATTCGGTAACTATGTTTAAAATTGATGTCAGTTAACGTTTGAAATGCTTTGCGTTGAGAAAATTGTAGTCAAATTTGAAAACTTATAGTGTGTATAGAATCTCTATAGAGTGTATACAATCAGTATTATATACTCTGCACCTTATTGCCTCCGCATTTCAATTATTCACGATCAGACGTGTATCAATCTAAAACGTAGTATTTAATTTTAACGAATTTTAGTGTTTCTTTTCTAAATTACTGTACGGCACTCGTAAGGAAGAAACGAGTATCTCAAGAACTTAAATTTTAGCTCTAAGCATATTCTAAGAATTTGTTTCACATCCCTTCTAACAATTTCACTTTTTTTATTCCAGTAACTGATACTATTTCGGTTAGTCCATCTGATTTAACTAAATCTAATGGAGTCAGCATAACCACCCCATCCGGACTTCCGTATTAGGGTCTTTATATTAAATAATCACTGCATAAAATGAATCAATAATAATTCCCTTTCCATTAAATTTAGCTAAAACGTTACTTTCGAATGACTCAGAAAGCATACAGTATGAAATATATGACATTTTTTAGATTAAATGAAAGTTCTGTGTTTAAAAGCATTTAAACAAGTGTACACATATTAATGAAATACGATGCAATTGATGAAAGTCATGACTCCGTGTGGCAATTTAAAGTAGTCGTACTATTAAATACTTTGTAAAATACTAATTATACGATGAGAGTTTATGTATAAATAAAAATTCAAGTAAGCTGTTTTATTTTGGAGGGGAGGGATGAACAATTTAAGTAAGTATCATATAAAAAGCTAGAATGCATTTCATGAATGAAAAAAAGTACGCTAGTCACGTGAGCAGAGAGAAGCGAATATTTTATTTTGGAAGAGAGGTTGTCTTTTGTTTTTCAATACTGTTTTTTTTAAAGCTGCACCAGATAAATGGAAAATTCCTAATTTCCAGAATAGGAAACTACTCGTTTGATTTAGGCTCGTTCTTTATATCAAGAGCCGTTTTCATTCACGCTCGTTATATCGAATGGGGAAGAAAATAATCTTCGAAGGAAGGCAATCGGTTCTCTTTCAATGGGTCGTTATAACGCATTAGGTCGTATTAACACAGGGTCGTTATAACGCATTAGGTCGTATTAACACAGGGTCGTTATACCGCATTGGTCGTTGGTCGCTACAACGCATTGGTCGTTGGTCGCTACAACGCATTAGGTCGTTGAAAAGCAGGGTAGTTATACCGCGAGTTGACTGTGCATGCAAGTGACGTCAACACATCTCTTATAGAAATGAACAGTGTCATATCTACAAATTGGACATTTTTCAAGAGAGGCGTTTGAACGTTTTACAATTTGTTTCATTTAATTGCCTTATTTGTTTCAATGATTATTATAATCGATTTTGTTCAGAAAATAGTTATTGTTCTAGTTTTCTCTTACATGATGGATGTTAATGATGTCAAAAAAATTAAAAATAACTATAAAAAGTAGTTATGACAATATTGCACCAAAAATATAAAGTTGGTCCTCTAGCCTTAATTTTGAACATTTTCTTACAGCAGTATTCCCAATATAAAGAGCGCAAAAATCTGAACATTTTGATACATAAATTTAAAAAAAACAATATTTTGCAGATATGACACTGTTCATTTTTGTAAGCGACATACAGTAGTTGTACGTATTGACTTGTACAATACTTGACAATACATACATTAACTTGATTTTAATTCACTTGACAATACAAACATAGAGTTGTGCAAGTCAATGCACACTGCATTCTAAGTGCAATAATTAATCCTTACATAAAAATGAAATGCTTCGAAAAAAAATTCAGATACATCTCTTTCATACTTTGAAAGACAATTACTATAACGTAATTAAAATTCATATTTTTCAACCGACTCGACCCTTTTCTAATTTTGACATACATTTTCTGATAATAATAATTTAACTTTGTGCAAAGTAATAGAAATAAAATTTCACGTTAAATTAAAGCACAAATGAGCATTAAAACGCAGACATATGTTTCGGGATTGCTTGGAATCCCTTTTTTCAATACGACAGGGAGCTTCTAGATGCAAAACTTGCATCTAGAAGCTTATAAAATTGGTTTTCAAATTAACTTCAATAATTTAATATGACCTTTCAAAATGTATCATTTGAATAAATTTCGAAATTTATTTTAATATCATTTCCTATTGACCTTCAACATCACAAATAAAATATCGAATTCCCTTGAATTTGTTTTACGATAAAACTGGGCGCGGTTTCAACTAAACAAAATTTACGTTAATGAAATCTATGCTGTTATCTTATTCAATTAAAAAATTAAATGCTGTTCTAGAACCAACTTTACCACACTCGCAATTCCATCTAAGAACCAGTTCTGATGTACAACATTTTTGAGATCAGAACGGAGTTTCATTTGAATCTAAGTACCTTAAACCATCAGTATTCAGTTGAGAGCTTAGATAAAAGATGGAAAAAATGAGAAAAATAAATTAAATAAAATAATAAACGAGCTTGAGTTGAGTTAAGATCCGCTGCAAAAGAGTTGAAATAAGCAATCATGAGCAGAATAATAAGTATGAAGATCAGTATGCTGAGATATCTGAATGATGTTTAAACGAAAGAAAATATCCCTATTAAAGAACAAGTAATTCTGCACTGATTAATTTATGATTTTAGCTTCAATTTGGGATTTCGTATTGGCAACACGCTTCTAGAAATCCTGATTCTCTTTCCTGGTTCTCTTATAAACTTTCATATAATGGAAACTTTTAAGATATGGTTGGAGAATACGGTTACAATACAGTTAAATTTTAAACATATAATAATGAAGTTTCATTTTTAAATTTTACAAAAATTTAAATGTTAGAAAAGATTGTTTTGCGACGAAGACTTAATCAAGTCAAAATTCTTCCGCACATTACGGCTTACATTGTGCGTGCTTTTCTTGTCAAAATAATGTCTAAATTTGATTGAGGAAACCGGATATGCTTTTGCGCATGCGTCAGCTCTGCTTCGATTTTACCATCAAAAAAAAGTGAGAATAGATATAAAAATAAGAGAATGTTTTGTTTTGTTTTGTTTTTTTAAATACCGTCTGTGTTCTTTTCCTTTTCTTTATCAGTTACCGCCCCCCCCTTATCCATTTCGCCTATTCTCTCTCTCTCTCTCTCTCTCTCTCTCAGGAGAGAGAGACAGAGCTCTCTCCTGAGTTGTGCAAGAGTAATGGGAAAAAAACATGCTATCCACAAAACATGTTAAATAATAATAACAATTTTTTACATTATTCGTAATTCCACACTAAAGAGCTTCTGTGATAAACTGATCTTCTCCTGGACCATACGCAACCCCATTAGAAAAAAGTATATTGTTTTTGAATCAATTTAATGTAACTCACTAAAGTACTGTGAGGAAATATTTTTTATATAGAAGGCCAGCTGGGGGGGGGGGGTAGTCAGTCAAATAAAGCTTTTAATTATATCGAATTTTTTAAATTTTTTATTATCATAGTAATAAAATGTTTTTCTCTGTTTTTGGAAAATTCAAAATGTGCTCTCAGATGAGCTGCTTATTTCAAAACACCTTAAATTGCATCCAAATTCTGGAGGATTCCGATAACAGAAAGTGAGGATAATAGAGCATCCATAGTTTTCATTTTGGCCTAAAATTTAAATCTTCTATGCCGATGCTTTCTAGGAAACTGAGAATTAAAAATCCTATTTAGACTGCTACTCAGGTCTTAAATATCAAAATATTTAATTTCTGATCAGAATAATCACATACAGTTGAACAAGCTTAATGGAATATCGGTTAAAAGAGTATCTTACTTAATTTAATAAATTTTCAATGTGCCAAACCATAGTATATTGATATTGAATATCTCGCTTATTATTATAATTTTTCGTGTCAAAGTGGCTATTCCATTAATGCGCTCGACTGTAATCAAAATAAAATAAATCTAAAAAATTAAAAATGATCTTTCACTAAAACGAATTTAAGACCCTTTCATAATCAAACACAAATGCGTGTTGAAATCCGTTGATCTAAGGAAGAAACTTCCAGATGAAGTGTGAAAAGAGGCAATCATGAAACTTCAAGCGTGATATATAGAGCATAGCATTTCCCAAATTAGAAAGAACTTTCTTTAATTTTATGTCAAGTTCGGTTTCTAAATGCGTCTGAACTAGTTTGTGAGTTTTAATCTTAGTCTTGTGTTTCATTGCTTCTATTACAAGTATTCTTAAAAGTTTAAACATTTTTGAAGTATTGCAATATCAAGAATTTATTGTTTGTATTCTTCATTTTTTACATTTTTTTATTTCTTACTTTTGAGGGCTACTGCCGGGAAATCATGCAGCACGTTACAGCGCTATGCTTCATCAAAAGATCGCCAAAAAAAAAACAGTCCATGAACAAAAATTTCTTGCTTAAGAAATCACATATTTATGTGTGATAAGTAGTAGTAATTTTTGTCATTATTATTATTTCTTTTTTTTTTTTGACGTTTTTAAGTAAAAAATCTCGACACGCGTTAAGACATGAAATATTTCTTTTACGTGGACTGACTCTGAAATACACGCATTTTTGTTTTATAGCAGCATAAAGAACTTCGCCAATTCGTTACCAGAGCATCTCAGCTTTACTGGAATATAAACCAAACATTCATGAAATAATGTACAGAAAAAAATGACCGTGTTCTTGAGCACGTGCTGTATTATCTTGATCAGTGATCACTGCCTCTAATGCATATACAATCTTGATGAAATCGCTCATAATAACGCGAATAGCTACTTGCTGAATAAATAAAATAATATATATAAAGTATTGCGCAAGAGATTTTTGTAATCATTCCAAAAAAGTTTTATCATGCTTAGTTCCTAAAAAAATGTAACATTTGTGTTTATTCTTAGTTATTCTATTGCTATATTCAGAAAAATATTTTTTCATTAGTTAAGGCGATAGAGATGCTAAACCTGCAATAATACTACAACTTGTTGAGCAGTTATTTCTTGTGCTTACCAGACTTTTGCGTTGTTTCTCTCATAATATAAGTTTTTAATATAATTTTAACAGCTTAAATAATTTCACATTCGGGAATTAAAAGAAGAATAAAATACTTTTCAGCATCAATATCTTCCTTATTCTTTTATATATTGTCGTAACATCTTGCACATAAAAGATCTGAGCAAAGAAATATTCTGCAACACTTTTTTGTTCATTCAAAGATGTTTCAATATACTTTATATTATTATTATTACTATTATTATTACAATTATTATTATTATTATTATTACTATTATTATTACAATTATTATTATTATTACTATTATTATTATAATTATTATTATTATACTTCAGTGATGCCGTTGTTCTAATTCTTCTAAAAAATTATAATCGAGTTCATTCTTTGTACAGTGGAGTATCATTTATGCGACGCCAAAGGGGGACTATCGAAAGTCGTCGTATAATCGAGCTACCCTTCTAGCTAAATCCAAGAATTAGGACCACACTAAATCGTCGTATAAATGTCAACGTCGTATAAACGGTACTGTACTGTATATACATTTCTCCACGGTAATTTTCAATTTATTTTGTTGGCCTCTAGGTTCTGACTAATACGCTATGTTTATTATCACTTAAATTTATTCAAAATTATTAAAATAATCTTCCGTAACGACGATATTCTAAGACATACAAACGAAATGTAAACTAATTTTAAATAGTTTAAAACTCATATCCTTGGCCTGATTTATAAGAAAAAATTGAAAATAAAGATATTGATAAAATACGAAAACGTACCTTTTCCTTACATGAACGAGAAGCCGGTATAAACTATGTCAAGAACCCTGTATCCAAGGACGCTTAGATAGAAAAGAATGGAGCAGGTAAATCGTGAAAAAAAAATCCCAGTTTATTAATCACATGTTTTCTTTCAAAATATGGATAGTTATCTAAATCTACTCTCAATTACTTTGCAAACACAGGAATGGATACATTATATTATTTACTAACCACCTTCGGTTCCTAGCTGACTATAAAATTTTTATCTTTTATTATGAATGTATATTTTTGTTATTTCATTCACATTGTTATTATGAAAATATTAAAAATTAGCGAAACAAATATATTAAGGTATAAATACATTAAAAATCAAAGATAAACTTTTCATTTAGTAACGTAACCCTGATGGCTTAATCTCTAGAGGGACTTACCAAGCTTGAAGTTGCACTTACCGTATAAGTCGAAGTTTTTCTCTGGTATACAGATATTGAAAAATTATTGTAAAAAACTTACAACTTGTAAAATGATTGTAAATCATGTGTTGTTTAAGAAAAATCTTAATGTTGCAAACAAAAGGGGAAAGAGCACTTTTGCTCATTATATTAAGCTTATTTTATTGTAATACTGTTTGAGACTTATTTTAAAATTACCCATTAAAAAAAGGCTCGATGCACAAGGACGATTCAGCTGCGGTGAGGCTCCGGCCGCTCGTGAGAGTGAATCCATTTAACTCAATATACTACTGGACCGGAACTGTCTTGCCTGACCGCAACCGGATCGCCATTGTGCATCGAACCTAAATTACTCATAACAAATGCTTCTCATCTCTCTTTCAGTGCCATCTGCATAAGAGCCTAAGGAATTTGAAAATTTGTAAAATTTTAAAACTTTTTAAAATGATATCACATGTGCTTTAGGTTCAATTTTGCAAAACCCAATAACAGAGATGGGCTTTGGTAATTTTTTGTGGGTTTAAACATTCTTATACAAAATTAAGATGTTTGCGGAATTATTCCTCTTCATTCTTCTAAGTTAAAAGTGACATTAAAGATACATTTTTTTTTCTCTTTTTTTTTTGCAAACGATTTGAAAAAAGCCAATTTGCCGTAGAAACATGCATTTAAATGCAACATACATGTTCATACTTGTTGCTTTTTAATCTAGTTTCTTTTATCTCATTTATTGAGTTACTCAATTATTTTTGGCTTTAAAATTTACAAAAATTAAGGTTCCTGGCAAGAAAAATTGGTTGAAGAATTGTATTACTTCAAAAAGAGAATCTTTGTTTTAAACAAATAGGAATTTATGAAGGTCGAAATTAACAGTCTCCTTGACTTTGCATTAACGCCGACATTGACGGTGATTTTTTTTTTTTTTTTTTACCTACTTGCAAATTGCGTTGGACTCGCTTAAAGATCAATAAAAAGATATGCCATTTTCTCTCTAAACTGGAACGCGGAAAAGGTAGTATAAAATAATCAGAGTTACTTTAATTGTATGTGTTTTATTAATAGTTTGCATAAGTTATGAGAACATAATTATGTTACTTCTGATTGGGACAGTTGCCAATTTATGGCAAAGAAAAGCTGCCCAAAATGGTACAAATATCATCTCATTAGGAAGACTTAGCGGACAAATGAGACGACGACATCAATACTTCAACGAAAAAGAAAAGATAATTTTTCTAAACAAAAATGAATGCGCAATAAATTCCCTTCGGAATAGAAATGTCAAATTTTCTCGAATTTGCAGCTTAATTTTCTTGGGATTTCTCATTACTGAATAATTACTTTGATTAAATTTCGGATTTTTTAATGAGTGCTCTAACTTGTATATTCATTTATGCAATGGATAAATATTGAGCTCTTTTTTAAAATTGGCAGCATGTTGCTAGTTCAGGCGTTCTTGGGCGAGGGGCCTAAAACTCCTTTGTTTCACTTGTATGAAATTCATCACTCTTCAAGCTAGTTTTTGAACGATTTATTTAAAGTTCTTTTTGCGAAGATTTTGTTTCAGACAGTGGTTATTGAAAGTAGCCTTTGAATCTAACCTCAAAGTATTTTCTATACTACTTACTTATAATACATTTCAAATTAAGTTAAATAAAACATCTGCTTTTATACAAACATTTACTACAATGACCTTTTAGGGGAATGAAACCGGTAAAAGGGAGGCACAATTGAAAACAAAGTAACATATTGAAGGCCTCGCTACCGGAAAAAATTAAGATAAAATGAAAAAGACATCAAAAGAAATTATATAATAAATTATTAAAAAGATAGCATTGATTTCAAATACTAGTTTGGAACCAACATTGGAATGAATAAAAATTATAATGAGATTAAATGGGAACGTGAATGAGAATCAAATTAGGCTGGCCGGTTGCGATTTTGACAAGGTGAAAGAAACTTTCAATGACATGATCTTCTGATTTGTTTTATCGTATTGTTTCATTGACATTATTTCACGGTATTTTATACAGTACACTTATTTGTTTACATTGCAGTGGTCCTGTTAGGATTGGAGAGCTGCCCTCTTTTGGTGTAGTTAATTCGAAAATACGTTCGTTGCGTAAGATCAAATCTTTAGTTAGCTTAGGCAGTTTATTTTTTTAACTTGATATTTTATTTCACACCAGTGAACATATTCTGGTGTAAAACTAACAACAAAACAAAATATCGCATTAAAATAATTGCATACAATATTTATAAATGAGCTTTTTTCATGATATTGTAGTCCTGCTAAAGGGGACCACATTCTGGCAGTGTTACTATATCGAAAAATTAAACCCTTCAGAGCCGAAAAATGTTTGATTTCTCTCCATCATTTTCATAGTGAGTGATATTATTAATACAATTTATATAATAGGATGCCATTAAACAGCAATTACAAATAATATCTTACATTACTCCTTATACTTGTCGCCAAATGCATTTAGTTTCAGCAACTGCATATTAATGTTCGTTTTCGTAACACAGTGATGTCGAACCTATGGACATACGTATCACATGCGACACGTTAACACATTTTGAGTGACACACACCGCACATTTCTAGAACCTTCGAAGAAGACAAAGAATTGAGTAATAAAAAAAAGTGAAAATCCTCACATATATTAAAATTATCTTCACTTATTTTTTTATCAAGTTTAAAGTTACGTTTAAAAGTTTCACTTTTACGAAATACGTTTTCGTTTTTATAGAGAAGTAGGTGTCTCATTTTCAACATTAGGTGTATCATTCTTCAATTCTTTCTCAGTAGTTTTTTCTTAAAGGTAATTGAAAAGGGAGTATTATTTTAAAAAGCCACGGTTGTTTTTACTAGGGATGCAAATATCAAAGTATTTTAGGTATTTCTATGCACAAGTCCAGAGTTGAGGTAATAGCTTTTTTTTTTAATGTTTGACGAGCCAAGATCAATAGCTTTGTCGTCATAGCCGTAGAATATCGCGCATCACACTAACCATAGCATTATTTCACTATCAGTGCCGTATTGAGACTTTTTTTTCGATGTTTTCCTCATTGTAATAAATCTGGAAATGTTATACAACTGACCATTAGTGAACGTATAACTGAAAAACTATAAAACTCTTTATAAGAAAAAGCATATTTTTTCATTCACAAATGTTTTACCGAAATCTACTTAACCTAGACAATAAAATAAAATATTTTTTCGAACTTTTATTACAGATAGAAAATTATATAATAGCAAATTGACTATTACAAAAATTCCAATGATACGAATGCGTTTATTTTCGAAAAAAAATTTGATTAACCAATTTTTTTTAAGCAAACCTCACTTCGAAAGGCTGCTAACGATCTAGTAAAATATTGCTACGCCATTACCATAATGATTTTGTTTTATAACTGATCCAAAGCACAGGACTTACGCAAAGACCCAGTTTCAACAACGAAACACACTACGTAAGAGTTATGAAACGTAGATCTACGGCAAAATTCTCAAGGTAGAACGAAATTCTAGTTCTAAATATCTAGAATTATGAGGAAAACATTAAAACAATATATTCAACATTTCAAGGAGATTCTTTGCTTGTTTCGTGTTTAGTCCATAACGCGTTTATTGTAGCATACAATTAAGAACATGTCTGTCAAAGCCGAATTCTTCGCATCGATGATTTCGGCTTTTCCGGCGAAGTTTCGAAGGAAGAATTCAATTAATCACATTAATGACCTTGCTTTTACCAAGCCCACTCGCCAGATGACTTGACTGGGGGGCAACAAGAAAGCTATCCGATCAAAATTACTCGTGTTCTCAAGTGACAAGCACACTAACGGACCGTGCAAGGACGTTGAGGTTTCCATCTTGTTCTAATGAAATCAGTGACGTCATTTGATTTCGATTACTTTTGACAGACACTTAGCACAGAGTGTTGACTTGTAAGAGTCAAATTCGTCAGATATATGCAGTGATTTAAAAAACTAAACTGACTTCCGAAAAAGTGGGCGAGTGCAACTCAAGAAATTATAACAAATTGTATATTTGTCAAAATTAATCTTAATATTGAAAAATCTATTTCACGTAAATTTAAACATCATCGATATAGTTCGCAATCCTAAATTAGAGTATAATTTTTTTCTTGCATACCTTTCTTAATATTTAAATGCATTTACTGTTTTTAAACACTCAAAAAATATAATACCACCTACCTTCCTCTGTATTAATAAGTGTAAAATATTTAAATATCCATTAAATATCTAACTTTTTTTCTTTTCAGTGTAGTTGTTGGCATGCATCTAGTTATCTCTCTTATATAAAAGAAGGCTTGAAAAAGAAAAATGTTCTTAAGCCTTCCGTAAAAAAAATCTAATATTAATGGAAGTAAAGGTTCTTCCTTAGGGGTCGTTCATAAAGGATGTCACACTTCAAGGGGAGGAGGGGTATGAAAAATTATGACTGTGTGACTAGGGGAGGAAAGGGTGTAACAAAAAGTGTGACACGACACATTTTGTTTTCTATAAAACATTTAAAATCTGCAAATTAAATTTATTTTCAATGTTTTTTTGGATTTTTGTAATTTTATTTTAAAGTTTCGTTGATTTCATTTTGTATCGAAAACACCGATGCTGAATAAAGTTTAAATTTACTTTTAGTTGATCGTTTAAAAAAAATATCTTTAGGCATTAATAGTTTTAAAATGAAATAGCAATGGTCATAGTTTCAGAATGCGGAATTTTTTTTTACTTACATCCCAAGGATTTTTTTCTTGTAAATCTTAATATCATTATATACAAATTAAGTACACATGTAATCATAATTATTGTTATGCTTTCAAATGTCATTGAAAGTTCAAAAATAGGTTAAGTGATGTTTAGTTCCACTCGCCAAAACTGAGGGATTAAGTCACCAACTGCTATAATCAAAGAACTGTTTGCAATTCTAAATAATCTTTTAAAAAAATCGCCAAACGCTGCAGTGGGGCTAAACAGCACTTCAGCTCAAAAATAAAATTAGAAATGTGATCTATAACTGCTACACTGCAAGTACATTTGCTTATTAAAGATAGCGTGTAATGTTACTAAGGGGATCGGAAGGTATGTTAAAATATGACATTTTATGACAAGGGGGGGGGGGGTAAATATATTGAAAAAAAGTGTCACATCATTTACCCGTAGATTTAATTATCCCGTTATTCAAATAGAGCAGAAATTACATAGGAGAGAATTCAAGGTTTTTTCGGTTAAGTTTTTGCATTGCCTTTAAATACATTTGGCGGGAGCTTTGAAGCGCTAACATTTGACAGTAATTTGCAACAAACCTTGGTGGATTAAGACCCAAAAAGGTAAACAAGTACCGAACTTAATTGTAAATCGTTATTTATGTTCACAAAAACAGGAATTGAACAGATTATATTTCACGGTTCAAATTCCTTAAAAGCAAATCATTAACGATTCGCAGTATAACATGTTTAGAGCTGTTTTTAAAGAATTGCTATTTATTTTCTTCTTTGATTACGTAAAACATCTCACAACGTTTCTGAAATCAATTTTTGAAATGTTTACTACAAAAATAAAAAACAAAACAATAAATAAGACTCAAGAATTATTTGCTTATTCTGTTTGCAGAGTTTTCATGGTACATCGCACACCATTACATCACGTTGTGCATTTTACATTCACTGTATGCTACGTGACCAACAGATGAAAGTGGTGTAAAATGAAAAATTCACAAACAATGTGTAATGCTCCAATAGAAAAAAAAATCATTATTATTGAAGCATGAAACAACTCCTATGCTTATTGTTGAAGAATGACTCATAAAACATAAACAGTAAGAGAATTTCTCTCTCTCTCTCTCTCTCTCTCTCTCTATATATATATATATATACATATATATATATATGTATGTATCTATGGTGTTAGTAATTAAAGTTACTATATTCAGAGCTAATTCTGATAGACGCATGTCGTTGAAAATTGTATGTAGTACGTTATATGGATCATGGGAAAAATTAGTATCCCTTAAGAATATTATCGTTGAAATGTTACCTCCGAGTGAAGGTTTTTTGTTACATTTATCAACTGTAATTATCTTCGCTATGCTGCCGTTAATTGCAAGAAAAATTTTGTGCTACTGCTATAACACGCTTTGAACATGTGATTGAAGCAATTTAAATGAGAACTGAATAATTTATTATGTGATAAAATATAGTTCTTTGTTTCAAATCTATTCCAGTAGTCCCTTATGACCTGGTGGTAAAAAATTGAATTAATTCTTTCTTATTGAAGATTTCCTCCCCCCACACCATCGTCCATACAACAAATATAACAAGTTTCAAAAACATACGTCTTATAGAAGTATGTCGAAACAGGGTACCTTTAATTATAACCATCCTGTATATGTCACATTTTGAGCAGGGGTGCGCGAAAAATTCAGAACATCCTTCAAAAAATTAATTAGTATTTTGATTTCCTTTTTTCTAATGTGTCCTTTTAGCGTGACGATGACAACCTGCTCGACAATAGCTGCTTTAGGCATGATGCCCCTCAACATGTGGGTCTATGGCCAGTGGCTGGAGACAGGGGCAATGACTATACCTTACGCTAAAATGGCCACTTCATTGGCGTCTGTGACTGCCCCGGTAGGCGCCGGCATGCTGGTCAGATGGAAGTACCCAAGTGCAGCGCCCTACATTACAAAGGTAACATGTTTGTTAACTGTTTACTGAATCTTATAAATAATCAAGATGGTATTTAATGATATTCAAGATCCTTTTAGGAGGATTCTCAAAAAGTATTTAAAATTATATTAAATATTTTTATTTATTATTATTTAAAATCATAATTGCACTTCTTAAATAACAGACTTCTGGATATAACAGAAGTCATGGGGAAATGTTCAAACTTTTACATTCAGAAAATATAGAATAAAATTGACATTTAGGGAATTTTGTTTTTTCGCCAATTTTTCAGATAAAGATTACAATTATCATTTTAGAACACAGACAGTGAAACGCGAAATCGATGTGATTGATTCTGCTAAAGATGAATATTTTATATCCGATTCTGTGAATCGGGAGTTGATTCGAATCATGGATTCTATTATAACAAATTAGTTTTCATACATTTTTTGAAAGCCGTTTTTTCGAAATATATTTAGGTTTATAACACCCAGAATATATAACGTTCTCTTTCGTGGCTTTCTTGTTTTTTTTTTTTTCCCTTTCTCATTACTAACCACAAACAAATGTTTTTACAAATCCTAAAATTAACAAAATTGTAATAAGTTTTTTTTTAATCCAATAAATTGGTGTAAAGCTGAAAACATAACTCTATCATTTCTTAATCATTATAACAATTTTTACGAATTCTTCAACTTATTCATAACTAGCGGTACCCGCACGGCTATGCCCGTGTTAAAAAATAAAAAGAGCAGTCGGTTTGCCATTGTGTATATAGTGATAACTTTTTTAGGTGTAAATTATGTTATTTTACTAAAATGTATAGCATTCCACATAATAAAAAAATAGCTGCCCACGGCAATCAGCCAGAGATCCGACACATTTAAGCATTTTTTTTTTACCAAACACACACAATAAAAAAGGAAAAAGGAAAGAAAGAAACGAAACAAAACAAAAAGAAAATATTTGAAAGAAACCGCATTTTGTTTGTTTAGTTCAAGTACCCACATAAAAAGGACGATTATAATAATTTAGAATAGTTACAATTAATAAATTTTTAGTATAATTATTTTTTATCGATTATTTATTGACATTAAAGCCGGGTCCAGACGCTACGTTTTGTACAACCTTTTGTCCACGCAGTCTTAATACTGAATGAAAACGTTACTGTTTTTTATGCGTCTACATGGTGCAGAGATATCTGTATATTTCCCTCAGTTTTGTGCGATGTCGTCATGAAGGGGGTACTACTCTGGTCAATTTTGGCATGATGTCATGCTAAAAAAAAAGACTGGAACGTCTCAGAAGTACCCGGTGTTCAAAGTGGTCAAATGATTAGATAAAATAAATGTTTTTTGTTGCATGTTCTGGTGGTTCGACAACTGCAATCTCTTTATTTTCATCCATGGTATTCCTAGACTGTCTTGGTGTCTCCTGATCATTTAGGAAATGTAACAAATTAAAATACCAGAGAGATGGCTTGTAGATTTCGTCTCCAGCGCCAGATCGAATCGATTCATTAACTTTTGCCAATTCTTTACGGTAAACACTTCTCAAAGGATTAATTATTTACAACTGTTTCTCTGTTTGCGGTTGCGTCAATTTCTTTGAATTTTCCCACCAAACTCTCATAAGCGTCCCCTTTTTTATCCATGTCACTATACTCCTTGGATTTGACACGCCAAATGCATGGGAACTTTCGCATAATGCAATAAATTTTGTGAGAAACTCCCGAGAACATTGCCGAAAGTCGGCCATTATCGCCTGACGAGTTGAAACTGAGAAACAAAATGAATTGGAAAAAGGTGCTACCGTCTACATGTGCCGATTTTTCTGCACTTTTCAAAGACATCTATGCTTTCTAGCTCAGTTATCGCTGCAACTGTACAGTCTTCGCACCGGACTGAAAACTGCGCACTTTTCCAATCTATACGCAACGTTTTAACTGCAACGTGTTGAACTGCGGAGACAAAAAGTTGTGCAAAACGTAGCGCCTGGTCCCGGCTTAAAACAGAAAGACGAAATTTTGTAGCTTGCAGAAACAAACAGCACCAAGCAAAGCTTTGAAAACGGAATAAACCTTTCATCCGAGCTCAAATAAGCAAATAACATATGTGCTAATTCACAGGCGGAAAAAAAAAGAGAGTATAATAAGCTTGAATAACAAAAATCGCTTTGAAGGATAACATTTCTTTTAAAAACCTCTGTGCTGTATGGAAAATGGTCCCGTAAAATACATGTCAAAATAAGGAAATCAAAATAAAACTATCAACCGCCTGTGAGCCGCAGGAAATAAATTTCAATTCGCTTAACAAAATAATAATCAAAATCCAAACAAGAAGTTCCGTCTAGAACTATACGAGCCTACTTTCCCGTATACACCAGCTTCAAATTTATATTCTAGCTATCTCCCTCTCTCTCTCTTTCTCGTTTAGCTTAAGTTCTTCATTGCTTCAGATATACCTTTTCAACGGTTAATGCATATTCATTCAATCACTCATTTATTCAGTCATTCATGTATTTATTCACTCAGTTATTAATTCATTCTTTTGCTTATTCATTTAATCATTCATTAATTCAAAAATATTCTTGGAAATCTAGAACAAAAAATTTCATAGGAAAATAGGCTCGTTAGTTCTGGATGAACTTTCTAGCTGTACATGTTCTACGTCATAAGAGCTTTCCGATAAAGTTTGTTCCAAGCAAATCGGTCCGTTAGATCAGAATTTATATAGGATTGAAATTTCCCAATAGGCAATATGTTTTTTTTTTTGAACTGTTCAAAAATGAACAAAAATTGTTCAAATCAATATTTCACGCCAAGAACTTCTTCCAGTGAGCTTGTTCATTGGAACTTGGATCTTGTACCCAGAGTTTACATAATTTGCTTCATTTTCGCCCGTAGGCGCTAATGTTAAAAATTTTTGAACTGTTCAAAATTGAACAAAAAAATGTTCAAATCAATATTTCACGCCAAGAACTTCTTCCAGTGAGCTTGTTCATTGGAACTTGGATCTTGTACCCAGAGTTTACATAATTTGCTTCATTTTCGCCCGTAGGCGCTAATGTTAAAAATTTTTGAACTGTTCAAAATCGAACAAAAAATTGTTCAAATCAATATTTCACGCCAAGAACTTCTTCCAGTGAGCTTGTTCATTGGAACTTGGATCTTTTACCCAGAGTTTACATAATTTGCTTCATTTTCGCCCGTAGGCGCTAATGTTAAAATTTTTTGAACTGTTCAAAATTGAACAAAAAATTGTTCAAATCAAAAAATAAAATATGGAAATGAGATGTCCTCGTCGAGATCTTTCGAATGCAAAAAGAATTTTTCGAATCGGACAATTCGTTCAAAAGTTATTACGGGGGGCCCAAGACCGACAGCCCAAGACAGACAGACCGACAGACACACTTTTTCCCCATCTCAATACCCTACTTTCAAATTTTATATTTTTCAATCTTTATTTAATTACTTAACTTATTTTTGACTTTTCTTGATTTCTAACGTTATTTTCAAGATACATTAAGCCTTCTTTCATGCTTTATTATTATTTTTTTTACTTTTACGGGAAAGTAGGCTAAAAAAGAAGTAAATAAATTAAAAATCGGCTGCTCCTCAAAATGCTAAAAACCGCAAATTCGTTAAAAGAAGAAAGGATTAATAGTCAGTCGGCATGGTAACAACTAAAATTAAAGCTAATTACCGTGAAAAAATAATTTCGAACTGCAGAGAAAAATGCTTATAACTTCTTTTCTAGGTAATTTAGAGGCTTCGAATTTTCGCACACAGAGCGAAACTCCTTCCGGGGTTGTTTTTTACGCGCTTTTCAACGGTATCAAGCTCGAAGCGATGCGATAATTCTTTCCCATAGAAAATGACTATTTTATGAAACTTTCGGCTATAAATTGGAATAAAAGAAGAACAAATTCGAATTTCAGAAAAAACTCTCCGAGGTGCACACCCCCATGTTCCAAACCAATTTCGTGCCAAATTTCATGAAAATCCGCCGAACGGTCTGGGCCCTACGCCGGACACAGACACACACACACACAAACATACTTGCTGCTTTATTATTAGTAGAGACTAGCTGACGTGGCCGGCGTTCCCGGCGGAGAAAAGAAATGAAGTCATGTGGCTCTTATTCAAAATTCAGCCGTAAATAAATAAGGAGAAATTTGGTTGAAACCTTCCAATACAAGATGGGCGACAGACCTGAAAAATCCGCATTAAAACAGCGAAAGTTCTTAGAAATCCTCATTATATATTTTTATTAGACAAAACCAGGCAGTCAGACAACAGTTCTTAAATATGGTCAACAGTTCATCTTATAATTCTCATCGCAGTTAAGACAACAGTTTCTAAAATACTTTCTCACAATACGGTTAACAGTCTAATACAATCCATTAGAATACAAACATTTCATTAAACTTCAAATAATATGGTGCCTTAGTCAAAGAAATAAATATTGAGCCAACAAAAAAGCCCAAAAAGAAATAAAAGCATCATTTACTAAGGAAAATAGATAAGCACATTTAAGGTAAAGGTTAAGTACTTACCCAGTACTGAGATATAAAATGTAGTTTTAAGAAAAGAGGTAATTAAATTCAATCCAAATGGTGCATTGGATTGAATTTATTGGATTTTCCATTTGAGTAAAATTCGTGTATGAAAGTTTATCAGCGCAAAAGTTACCAAAAGAGGCATTTTTTAGTTAAAAAAAATGACGCCAAGACATGGATTTCCTCTCTTTGAATGTGAAACGCGCCCAAACTGGGAAATCGCTACGAAAAGCACCGTGTATTATAGCGCAAATGCAACATGATCCTACTAATAGTGTAAAGCATGTTAATTAAATCATAAGAATTTTATTAATAAGAATTTTTGGCGCGGTTTAGAAAGATTACCAAGTGTAAAAAGAATTAACAGCACGGAAAAGTTATGAATACGACTTGGCGAGAAAATTATACGTTTGCAGTTTAATCCAAAAAGAATTTTCCTTAGCTTTACGTTAGCAGAAAATTTCTTTATTTTCTCTTTATTTTGGTGAGAATACTCAAATTGAGCAGATAAATTTAGAGGTAAGCCTCGTTTTAAAATTCGAAACTACTTAAAGTGAAGTATTGCGCGTGTTCTATGTCATTTGATCTACGAAATTCAGAAAGACATCATCTTGTGCAGTTTTTACGAGCATTAATATGCTGCGAAAATCTAAAAGGTGTGTCGTTTCTTCGATGAGATAATCTCAAAACTATAAATTTTGCTTAACATTGGAATTAAAAAGGAAGAAATTCGAATTTTGGGGAAAACGCATCTAGGTGCACGAGGATTTGATCTAAGTGACCACCATGTATACTTGGGGACCTTCCAGGTGGAAGTCCGACGTGGTTAGCGCGTCGGACTTCCACCTGGAAGGTCGCGCGTTCGATACCCACTGAAGACCACCATGTATACTTGGGGATATGTGCATGTAAAATCCGTAGACCCCACTACCTCTCCCCGTGCGTAAGCAATCCTAAGGCCTCGGCTAACAGGTAGGGTCTGGTGGAGAAAAGTATTTTGGTGTCCCTAAAAACATGGTGCTTCCATGAGTTAATCAGACCCAGGAATTAGATACATTTTCTATATTTGTTTTCCATATGTAAAAACAACTTCGCATGAAAATATTTGCCTTAGACGACCGGAGTTTTTGTTAATAGCCTTGACATTTCTGTTTAAATAGGTCCGAAATGCTTCGTTGGGCATGACTTGTCAACCATCACTTATCGCGATGCTGTTACAGAGCTGTCCTTAAATAAACTGATCGTACAGTTTTTGAAACGTTGTTCATCTTTTGAATATTTATCACGATGCTGTTACAGAGCTGTCCTTAAATACCCTGATCGTGCTGTGTATGAAGCGTTGTTCAACGAATATTTATCACGATGCTGTTACGGAGCTATCCTTAAATACTGATCGTGATGTTTTTGAAACGTTGTTCAGCTTCTGAATATTTTTCACGATGCTGTTACAGAGCTGTCCTTAAAATCAGTGATCGTGCTGTTTCTTAAACGTTGTTTATCTTTTGAATATTTATAATTTCTTAACTTACGTTTTAAACTAAAACTATACTTCATCCTTCAAAATTATGTAGCATATTTCTTTTTGAACTAGTTTGTGGGTTACACAAATTAGAATACGAACTCGCGAATCAACTTACATAGCACTTTCAAAGATTCACTCTACATAGCATAATTTATTTCATAAAGAATATATATGTCTTTCATCAGAGCGTTCAATTTTGAAAGTGTTGCCTTACCAAAGATTTCGTCAACTGTACATTGACGAATTCTTTAGAAGTCATTAATATTGAATCATATGACTCAAACTGCAAAAATCACCGTTTGTACGTACTGTATACATAGAGAAATTCAACGGCATTAAGTGGAAAATAGTAATGAAATTTGTATACAGGTATTCTAGAATAACCTTTTCTGCAGGCAATTGTTTACAAATAAAGTTTGGGAAAAACAAGAGAAGGTTTCCTGACTAAATTATTGATTCAAAATAGCATTCATCCAGTAAGCGAATTCTAAAACTGAATTCATTCACTCGACTTTTCCAACTATAAACAAACACTGCTAAACATTTTTTAGCGAGAACACTTACATTGAAATATAGGTTTGACCTATTAACTTATTAACGCATTTACCCGTGTCTGACACGGGTGGAGGTTACCGAAAAGTTACACTTTGTTTGTATAATATATATATAGTATATATAGCTCTTACCCCACCCCCGCTCCTAAATCAATCCCCCAAACTGAAATTGCAAAATAATAAGTTTCACTATACCTATACATTCATTTTCTGTCAAAAAACTATCATTTTTACCAGTTTTTCCGGGGGGGAAACTCGTGCTTTAAAGGGTTAAAAGACAGACCAGCTTTTAACCCTTTAAAGCACGCCAATCTTAATACAGACCAGCTGTATTAAGATTGGCAATTTTATCGTGACAGCCTTGACAATTCTGTCAGAATGGCCTCTATACTTATATCCGGAGAATGCCCAATTTTAAGAACTCTTTACAAGCACGAAAAATGTTCTTGAAATACGAAAACATTGCAATAGGTTTTTCGTAGCTAGTTAACTGTTCGTAAAATCGTAAGTGCTCGTAAATTAGATGCTCGTAAAATCGAGAGTAAACTGTAAAAAATTCTGCTCTTCTTTGAAACGCTATTCCCCTTGCTTTGCTCGAAACACAAAATTAACAGCCATGGCCAACCTGATGGTTACGTTATAAAAGGAAGTTAATATTTATAGCTTGGTGAACAAATGTGTTTAAAGCTGAATACTTTTCAATGTTGGGTCAGAATGTGTATGAAGTGGAAAAGAAGCAGAAATTGATTAATAAGAAACAATAGTTTTAAGGACAGAAGCTGAACTAGTTTAAACAATATGTGTGTGGTGTGACGGAAAGGGAGACCGTTATTATGGCTTTGTTCATAACAAAACTCAATGCAGTAGAGTCCCAAAAACTCCCGATAACCGGGCCTTTTCACAAACTCAGTCACCCTTCGGTCCCCATTGGGCCGAGTTTCTGGGACTCTACTGTACAAGGATCTATTGATTTCATAAGTGATAAAATGTATACCATGGTTGACAGGCTTTTGTCCCCCGGAACAAATATTCATCAGCATAACTTGCATAAAACTGTTACAATTTGAAAAATTTTAATCTGAAATTAATACATACATACATATATATATATATATATCACTTAAAACAGAATTTTACAAAAAAAAATTTCCCATGCCATTTAGCATAGAAAAATGTACGATCAAAAGCGAATCTGTTCTACCGTGTTACTTTCAAAAGCATAACTGTTCTACTGTAAACATCTGCACTTAAGATAAATTGGATCCTCGATTTCTATGAAAGAAAAGTGCAGTTCAGAAATTCTTTTTCTGAGGAACATCATGGTGTGTTTCAAAAGAACATTAGTGAATAAGGATTTACATGAAAAGAACTAATGGAAAGTTTTATGGAGTGCTTTTTAAGAAGTTTTCTAACAAAATCAACAGATTTTTTACAGTAGAAAAATTCGACTCGTTATGAGAACAAAATTTTTTTAAAAAGCTAGCCAGTAAAAAGTAGCACCAATATTTGAAACTATTGGTCTAAGCAAAATACCAGTGTCATTATAGTTTTGGTAAAGTACTCAAGCAGTAGAAGATATAAAACAACGGTTTAATCTTCAAAAAATTGAAGAAAAAAACCGCTTAAGTAGAGTTATTTGTATTTTAATTCTTCATCACAGAGCACTTTGCTGGATTTGGATCATAGAGCGTCGATAAACGCTCTAAGAAATCATTTTCAGTATTGATTTTGAGTTAACATCTGAGAAACAAGAGACACAGCAAGATTGCTGTAGTCATAGCAAAATATGAAATTTTTGGACAAATCTAAGGTATTCTATCAGCTTTCTAATTAACAAGCTTAAAATTTTGGTTTCAAATGGCGACGGGAAATTTTACGCACTAATATAAATTACCCTTAAATTTTACCCCTTTTTATTTTTGTTTTGTCGAAAAGCCTTGAAAATTCTGATTTATTGCGATTTGAAAAACACAAAATGTTTAACTTGCGATTACATCGTTTATTTGATAGAAATCTAGCCCTAAACATACTTAATCAACCCTTCAAAGCTAATTTCTAATTAGATAAATTATTTTCAGTAGCAAAGTCTCTTATTGCGATATATTTGGGCTTATAATAGTAATCCTGTTTACCAGTTTTAGGATTTAAGAAGAATTATGACTCTAAGTTCGAATACTTTGCTCAAGATTTAAAAAAATGCGCATTTGGGATTTAAATTACCACGTGAATATTAAGAAAATTCGTGAACTAAAGAATTTTCGAAATCAAGTTTACGGTCAAGGTTTATCGAGAGCTCATTTCAAGGTCAAGCATTAATAGGACAAAAAAAAAGATATTTAGTTGCTAATTCTCGCTGGGAATACAAAATCAATTGAAACTCACGTGAGAAAATTTAAATACCATGTGTTGAATCCAATATGAATATTCCATTCATGCGTTGCAAAAACAAGCTTTATTTTTCAATAAAATCTGAAAATGTATTGATATGGGGTTTAAGATTGAAACATGAAGCCTTCGTGTCTTTGGGAATTAGGCAATGGGCGTAATGGTGCAGTTTATACTTCTGTGAAAGCATAATTTTTAGAAAATAAATCACATGCCTTTAAGATATTCTCAAAAAAAAAAACAGTGTTAAATGTACACAAAATAGTTTATAAACGTAGGAATATCACATTTTGGAGTACGAAAAATCAGAAAATATTGAAAACGGCTTTATGATATGCGATAGGTCACCAAATAAGGTTTTTACATTGTTTTTCAACTAAATAAAAGTGGAGAGGTTAATCGTAGAAAACTAAAGTTATGTCTGTTGTGGTGAAATATAAATGTCAAAACAATGTAACTGAATAAGCGTTTTGTCGTTATTTTGTCTGACTACTTAACAACATCAAAATATTTCATTAAAAATCAAAAAGGTTACATCAATACACATTGTTTATGATGTTTTCACTTCAATGACAAAAACTGAAAATGTCAATGTCATTTTACCGTCAAAATTCAATGTTCTAACGAGATTTATGTGTAAGGTACATAAACAAAATTAGAGCGCCAAGTATTTTAAATCCTTAGTTTCATCGATAACAGAGTGATTTACGGAATGTAATGTATAGTAGTGTAATCACGTAGTTGTTGTTGTTGCTTATGCCACTCGGAAATCCAAGCTCCCTTTCGTCGAATCGACTAGGAATTAAGACAGTAAGGAGCACCCTCCGTTTTAATATGAGCTCCAATTGTGGAAGTACGACTTTGCTCATAACGTACTTGGATGATACCAGATGGCGCACCCTTTCTTTTTAGAACTATTTTTGAAGGGGAGGGAAGATCTCCACCCACCGGTATCCTCGGAGCTTCAGGGTCCACGGATTTTACATGCACGTATCCGCAAGTGTACATGGTGGGTGTTCAGCGGCTCGGGTAACGAACCCGAAGGTCGACATCCTAACCACTAGGCTACCACGACCCCGTAATCACGTAGTGTAATTGTGTAGTGAGCTGTATAGATTTTGATATAAGTCACACATACATTTTGATAAAAGGAATATACCCAGTTTCATAACACGTGTTTTCTTTTTTTATTATTATTATGAAACATGAACGTTTTCGAAGGCACAACAAAAGAATTCTATTTGTAGTGAATTCAGGCTGTGGTTGACCGGAATTATGTCAAAATCAGTTTAATACTCTTTTTTTTTTTCAAATCAGCGTTTCATTTTTCTTTTTTTTTAGAAAGCGGACGTTTTTCATCTGTGTAGTTTTTTGTTAAACAATGTGGTGGACGGAAATTAGAAACACATTGCATTAGAATAAAATTTCATATAATTTGAATTAATTTCAGTTGATCGTAAACGAGCTTTAAGGTAAAAAAGAGAAATACAATAACGGATTCCTCTTAATTACTATAATACTGTTAAAAAGAAGGAACGTAATCCAATACCTCCTACTCATTGTGAAATTCAAGGGATTCTCCTTTCTCTGAGGTTGATTGACTTCATCCACACTAGTCATTGAACGATTGATAACTTTCAAACCATTACTATACTAACCCTAGTAATATATATGGAATTTAACCAGAACAGTATATTGATTAGAAACTTGAAGAGACGTTGAAGAGAGTTCCTTAAGCTCATATTACCTGAGGATACTTAGTGACTGACGTTCTCAGCAACTACTTGCTTGCTCTGTCTACAGAAGGAAAAAGTTGATGTAAGCACAAAGATGTTTTGGGATAGGAACTGTAGAAATAAGTAATTTTTGAACTCCTCGCTTTACCAAGGGAAAGTGAAGATCCAATAAGACTCTTCAAAAATATGACGTCAACTTTTCACTCTATGCACAAATCTTTGACGGGGGAAGATTTCTCTGTATTGTTCAAAGTGCTTACGAACAGAGTAACCTCATATGATACGAGCCTTAGATAATTTAGGCTGTTTGAATATCTTTCGTAACCATAGACGGATATACCTACGTAGGAACGAAGCAAGAACAGCTGCATAATATGAAAACAGAAGTACATTGTGATCTTCAGGGCCTATTTTTATAAATGGAAACGTGTGTCATACAAGGTGCAACTTTTATAAAAATTTGAAACTATCTAAAGTAAAAAATGTTACTGTTTATGGGTAATATCTAATGTCAGTGGGAAAATATTGATGTTAGGATATTCTGCCTAAAGAAAGAAAGGGTAATTGCTACTGACTAATTGATATTTTATCTGGATTTTGTAAGAATCCAATTCAAAATGGACAGCATTTTCGTATCAGCGTCCTAACTACTGATCCGAATTTCTATAAATTGTCGGGATTTTGATTTTAAAATATTTCCCCCAAAGCTTTACTTATAAATATAATTAAAAAAAGCTATTTATGCTCAATTTCTTAACCAATTCATTATATGTATAAATATATGTTTTAATTCTTGCATTTTAGGCGGGTAGTTACGCAGGATTTGCCATCATCTTCGTCTGCCAGACTATGGAATTGTTCATTTTCCCGGACATCTTTGAAGGAATAACTTGGGAGTTCTACACAGCTTTGGTCATCTTGCCTTTCGTTGGACTTGCCCTAGGATACGGACTAGCATTTCTTTTTCGTCAAGCTCCACCTGTTCGCAAGACAATAGCCATAGAATGCTCCATACAAAACATCGGGACTGCACTAACTGTCATATCTATATCCTTCCCAATTTCGGTAATGAACAAAATTTTATCTTTCATTTTTCGAAGGATTCCTCATTATTATTAGTGATATTTCATAGGTTAAAAAATTAAATGTCTGTCTCTCATTTATTAATAAATAGCGGTACCCGCACGGCTATGCCCGTATTAAAAAATGGAAAGACCAGTTGGTTTGCCATTGTGTATATAGTGATAACTTTTTTAGGTGTAAATTATGTTATTTTATTAAAATGTATAGCATTCCACATAATTAAAAATTAGCTGCCCACGACGGCAATCAGCCAGAGATCCTACACATTTAAGCATTTTTTTTTTTACAAAACACGCACAATTAAAAAGGAAAGAAAGAAACAAAACAAAACAAAAAAGAAAATATTTGAAAGAAAACGCATTTTGTTTGTTTAGCTCAAGTACACACACAAAAAGGACGATTATAATAAATTATAATATTTTTAATTAATAAATTTTTAGTATAATTAATTTTTATCTATTATTTATTGACATTAAAGCCGGGTGCAGACGCTACGTTTTGTACAACCTTTTGTCTACGCAGTCTTAATACTTTTCTACTTCACTCCTTTACCCTGTTAGCACGTGGCCTTAGGGCTGCCCTCCCCCGGGCACGGGTAGCAGTCTTAATACTGAATGAAAACGTTGCAGTCTTTTATGCTTCTACATGGTGCAGAGATATCTGTATATTTCACTCAGTTTTGTGCGATATCGTCATGAAGGAGGTACTACTCTGGTCAATTTTGGCATGGTGTCATGTTAAAAAAAAGACTGGAACGTCTCAGAAGTACCCGGCGTTTAAAGTGGTCAAATGATTACACAAAATAAATATTTTTTGTTGCCTGTTCTGGTGGTTCGACAACTGCAATCTCTTTATTTTCATCGATATTATTCCTAGACTGCCTTGGTGTCTCCTGATCATTTAGGAAATGTAAAAAATCAAAATACCAGAGAGATGGCTTGTAGATTTCGTCTCCAGCCGCAGATCGAATCGATTTATTAACTTTTGCCAATTCTTTACGGTAAACACTTCTCAAAGAATTAATTATTTACAACTGTTTCTGCGGTTGCATCAATTTCTTTGAATTTTTCCACTAAACTCTCATAAGCGTCCCCCTTTTTATCCCTGTCACTATACTCCTTGGATTTGACACGCTAAATGCATGGGAAACTTTCGCATAATGCAATAAATTTTGTGAGAAACTCCCGAGAACATTGCCGAAAGTCGGCCATCGTCACCGGACGAATTGAAACTGAGAAACAAAATGAATCGGAAAAGGGTGCTACCGTCTACATGTGCCGATTTGTCTGCACAGTTCAAAGACATCTATGCTTTCTAGCTCAGTTATCGCTGCAACTGTACAGTCTTCGCACCGGACTCAAAACTGCGCACTTTTCTAATCTACACGCAACGTTTTATCTGCAGCGTGTTGAACCGCGGAGACAAAAAGTTGTGCAAAACGTAGCGTCGGGACCCGGCTTAAAACAGAGAGGCGAAATTTTGTAGCTTGCAGAAACAAACAGCAGCAAGCAAAGCTTTGAAAGCGGAATGAACCTTTCATCCGAGCTCAAATAGAAAAATACCATATGTGCTAATTCACAGGCGAAAAAAAAATAAAATAAATGAAAGTATAAATAGTAATAAGCTGGAATAACAAAAATCGCTATAAAGAATAACATTTCTTTTAAAAACCCCTGTGCAGTATGGAAAATGGTCCCGTAAAATACATGTCAAAATAAGGAAATCAAAACTATCAACAGCCTGTGAGCCACAGGAAATAAATTTCAATTCTCTTTAAAAAAATAATAATCAAAATCTAAAAAAATAAATTAATTAATTAAAAATCAGCTGCCAAAAACCACTAGCAATAAATTTTAATTCGTTGAAAGAAAAAAGGATCAATAGTCAGTCGGCATGGTAACAATTAAAATTAAAGTTAATTAGCGTGAAAAAATAATTTCGAACTGCAGAGAAAAATGCTTATAACTTCTTTTCTAGGTAATTTAGAGGCTTCGAATTTTCGCACGTGGAGCGAAACTCCTCCCGGGGTAGTTTTTTTACGCGCTTTTCAACGGTATCAAGCTCGAAGCTATGCGATAATTCCTTCCCATAGAAAATGACTATTTTATGAAACTTTCGGCTATAAATTAGAATAAAAGAAGAACAAATTCGAATTTCGGAAAAAACTCTCCGAGGTGCACACCCCCATGTTCCAAACTAATTTCGTGCCAAATTTCATGAAAATCCGCCGAACGGTCTGGGCCCTACGCCGGACACAGACAGACACACACACACACACACACACACAAACATACTTGCTGCTTTATTAGCCTACTTTCCCGTAAAAGTAAAAAAAAAATAAATATATAGCATGAAAGAAGGCTTAATGTATCGTGAAAATATCGTTAGAAATCAAGAAAAGTCAAAAATAAGTTAAGTAATTAAATAAAGATTGAAAAATAAAAAATTTGAACGTAGGGTTTTGAGATGGGGAAAAAGTGTGTCGGTCGGTCTGTCTGTCTGTCTGTCGGTCTGTCCCCCCCCCCCCCTAATAACTTTTGAACCAATTGTCCGATTGGAAAAATTCTTTTTGCATTCGAAAGATCTCGGCGAGGACATCTGATTTCCGTATCTTATTTTTTGATTTGAACAATTTTTTGTTCAATTTTTAACAGTTCAAAAAATTTTAACATTAGCGCCTATAGGTGAAAATGAAGCAAATTATGTAAACTCTGGGTACAAGATATAAGTTCCCATGAACAAGCTCACTGAAAGAAGTTCTTGGCGTGAAATATTGATTTGAGCAATTTTTGTTCATTTTTGAACAGTTCAAAAAAAATTAACATACCGCCTACGGGGAAATTTCAATCCTATATAATTTCTGATCTAACGGACCGATTTGCTTGGAACAAACTTTATCGGAAAGCTCTTATGACGTAGAACATGTACAAATAGAAAGTTTATCCAGAACTAACGAGCCTATTTTCTTATGAAATTTTTTGATCCGGATTTTCAAGAATATTTTTTAATTAATGAATGATTAAATGAATAAGCAAAAGAATGAATGAATAAATGAGTGAATAAATACATGAATGACTTAATAAATAATGATTGAATGAATATGTATTAACCGTTGTAAAAGGTATATTTGAAGCAATTAAGAACTAAAGCTAAACGAGAAAGACAGAGAAAGAGAGATAGCTAGATTATAAATTTGAATTCGGTGTATACGGGAAAGTAGGCTCGTATAGTTCTAGACGGAACTTCTTGTTATTAGTAGAGATAGAGATCATTCAGAGTTTTTGATACGAAATTCTTTATGGATTGCTGTGAAGGAAAATAGTTCCTACTTGTTCTGATAAAAAATTTTTACCGCTTCATCAATTTTACTCTCCCACACCTAATCATATTACTTTTACAGCGTTCAAGATCACTTGGCACGCCTGCCGTGGTACATGACCAGGCTGGTCATTTGGCCGATAATCATTTGGGCGATATATAC
The DNA here is from genome assembly GCA_038502835.1 of Octonoba sinensis. Classification (NCBI taxonomy): domain Eukaryota; kingdom Metazoa; phylum Arthropoda; class Arachnida; order Araneae; family Uloboridae; genus Octonoba; species Octonoba sinensis. Next base: position 80,825,209 of record CM076599.1, on the reverse strand, counting down.
TGAATATATACCCTTTTCCCCCTCCCCCACTATACTGCCTAATATTGAAATTTCTAGAGGGATGTTTAAGGGGGTGTTAGTTTATTTTGGACTGTCCCTGTAGATTTTGAGGGGAGTTCCCCATCGTTCTTGGGGTGGAGGATGAGTGCCTTTAGTTGATTATAACTCCTGCACTTTGCAGTGCTTCTCAATCGATCCCCTCAGTTTTCTATTCAACTCATGTCTTGTTTCACATCTTATTTATTCAATTCTGAATTTATTGATTTTATATTTTGCATTTATTTTTTCACCAGAACTTGTTTACTCCATAAATCATATTTCAAACATTTAGATGGAAGGAAAATGTCCTTGAAACTAAATAGCTATGATCGAAAACCGAAGAAATTTCCTCAAATACAACTGATCATCTATCAAAAAATATTTATTTTCATTTCATTTGTTGATTATTGAATACATGCTGATGCTAATTTTGAACTCAAATTTATCAATTAACTGCGTCATTTGAATAAATTATTGTGCAGTGTCGCCTAATTGCAAATCAAAATTGCGACAGATTAAGTCGTAATACAAAATAAACAAATAAATAAATGCATGATATTAATAAAGGAAGACTGGTTTTGGAGCATAAATGCGAGTCATTATAATTCAGATAGAAAGAGCGCACTGCGAATTTTACCTAAGGACGTTTGACCATTGTCTTTAATCTTATGTTAATATACTTTCCAATTTGTGTATGTGCATTTATATTAGGCAACACTTTCACTTTTGGTAATGACAGCAAAATACGTCGAGGCTATCATTGTTTCCTGATGAATTTCAGATATGTCTTTCGCACCAATCAGAGCATCTTTGACTTCCCTATCTCATTTCGCGCACGCGCGAAATTGTATTTTGTTGTACTGTAACAATCCCACAACCAAGTGAGATATAATTGGGCGAAACGTAATTTAAATCATAGGAAAGTGATCCAATGGATCCAATGGGCACATCAATTAATTTAAGTAAAACCAATAAAGGTCGAAGAAGATTCTCATTGGTTTGGAGCGTTTAGCGATAAACGTTCAATGAAATGAGCATTTACAATTCGACCACGGAATTATGATATTTGGACGCTTCAGCGCATGGCAGAACAGAACGAATCTATTCGAGTTCTTGGGAAGTTCGTTTTGCAGGTGCGTTTATTTAGTACGGGAATCAAAACGTTTGCTTCACTGCTTGCTGAAACCAAAAATATGTATAAACTGGCACGTAGCATCAGTTTGTAAGAAATCAAGTACTATGCTAAACGAACTAGAACGAGAACAAAAACGACATATTTCTTCTAAGAGCAGTTCCTCCCTTGAACATGAATGGATTCTTTTTGGCATTCTTCCAGGCAGCTTGCTTTGATTTATGGTAGAACTGTATCGTTAAACGTTTGACGGCGGCAACAAAAAACGGGGTATTAAATCCGCTTGCGTAGAAGTGCAGTAATAAAAGCTCTAAACCTTCACCACCAGGGCGAATCCAGTTTACTACAATGCAACTCGTTACTAAAATATAGTAGAAATGAATTTCACAGAAAAAGGGAACAACTGTAAGGATTTGCCTTTATTGCTTTTTCTTTTTCTATTTTATATCGAATTAAAGAATTTAGCATTTTTTCGCTCCCATAATATTTTTCACTAGTAAAATTAGCTAGTATTATACAGATCATGACCCAGAGCACAGAATCTTAATATCCGAAAAAATTTAATCTGCAGTTCAGAAATCGTTTGATCTGTATTTAAAACAAGATAGACAAACGTGAGACAAACATATAAATGATGCAAATTTAGGATAGGTAGCTGGAAAAAAAAAAGTAATGCTATGCTCCCAATCGCAAATTGAAGTGAAATACTTGAAACTATGGCATTTGGTCAATGGGAAACAAAAAAACTGTCTCAGTGTTTTTAAGAAGTTAACCGTACACTGCGCCGAGTTGTTTAAAAACAAACACCTCTATTTTCGTTCACTAAGCTCTTGTTGTGTATTATTTTTTACAAGTGGCGCATTCTTTCGCTTTATTTTGTATGTAAGATCATATTAGCTAATATAGTCTCCCCTAGATCTTGTAAACTGCTCTGAAGGTTCATCTTTTTACACAAAATCGACAACAACCGCAAAAAAAATTGCGCAGTGTAGAGTTAAATACGGTATAAGAGTACATCGTCTTGAATTTAGCTTTTATTCTCTCACTTAAAATCATTTTTAAAATACTTATCTGGCTTAGCAGTACCACAGAAAAGAATTGCCTAACAGTTATTATTGTTAATTAATCCTGTTTGCTAAAACTGTCTAATGCGTTAGATGCTTTAGTTATCGTAATTACATTTCCACTTTTCATTGCAGATACAAAAGAAAGTTCTAGCCTTTCCTTGGTTGTATTCTTTACCTTTAATTACTACTGTAACTATAAGTTGTGCGTGCTACCAGCTATACAAGCGCACCTGCTTCAAAAACAATATGGGTTCCTGTGAAAAGAAACTAAATGGTTTAGGTAAGTCATAACTGAGGTTTGCAAAATTGCTTGATGTTTCTTATGTGATATTTTTACGAAATCATATGCATCAGTAAGCTAGGGTGACTTTTAATTGAATCCAACTGAAATGAAATGCTCTTTTTAAGCAATGTAAAAAGTCTAGTTCTTTTTATTGTTAAGTTCAACAGCCACCTTTAAGAATAGTTTAGTGTTTTTAAGCTTCAACAGGAGATAACTATTCGAAATAACACATTAGTAAAATGTAAACACTAGTACCTTTGATATGATTGCATATGGAAGAGAAAAGTCTTAAGCCAAAGTCTTAAGAAAAAAGTTATTAATATTGTAAGAACGGAAGGTTTATGAAGAAAAGTAAAATGTTATAAAGTCCAAATTTACAATGAATGTTATAGACACATCGTCGGAGATCTGGTACCAGCCCAAAATTGCAGTTTCGAGATAAATGTCATTTCTTCATCTAGAAATTAATCTTGACAGTTTAATAAAACTCACGAATTCCATTGGGTTTCCATTTTTAAGAAACAGATGTTCAGGTTTCAGTAGGCACATATATATCGCCCAAACAAAATATACTAAGTCTACTCAACATCCTGTTTCTTCATTTCAGCATCTCTTTCAATATTTAATTTCATAGGAATTTCTGTATTTATCAAAGTACCTGTCAAAGTTTCGGCACTTAGTGACAACGAATACGTGTTAGTAGTTTAAAACTCATTAAGTCCATAAATAAGATTTTCAACGGAAAATTACCATTAATTGAAACTTCCGATTAATTATCGGACGTAGTTTTACTCAATCTTGTAATAAATAAACAAAGAAATCATTTTTAAGCAATATATTCAATAGAAATCGAAAATATGTTTTATCAGCTTTCTAAAACACTCCACTTTATAATAATTAAAGTAAATTTATAATATCTAATACGAATTTAATCCTACCAGTAATTACGATCAGCACACCACGAAAAAGCAAGTTTCCTTCAAAATGGCGGTCAACGCGCTTTTTTTCACTTTCCTGGCTAAATTATCTTTTCAACTGCTTTTCTTCACGGACATGTAGTGCTATTTCTCGATCAAATTTGTTACTTTTAAAGATATTAGGGGTGTCCATATTGAGAGCACTGTCCATATTGGGTACAAGTGCCTTACAATACGTTACTTACTTAATCGAGGAACTGTAGCAAACTCTGAGCTATTTATGTTTGTAATTGATTCATGATAATAAATGATTTTATCTATTATAATTTTGAGCCGACTTCAAAAATTATGTTTAAGATTAAAGAAAGAATTTATTTTTTACGTTCTAGCGCATTTTACAATTGTTTAGCTTTTAAATTAGCTCTTTTTTTTCAAAAATTTTCACATTATTCATTTAGTTATTCTCAACTGGAAAAGTTGAGAAAAGTCGATGGCGATAAGAACGGATTTAAAAGTAGACTTACACAGGGAATAGATACAAAATATGGCACTTTTGAATTTATTTTAAAAAAATAAGATATAGATGAGTATATCAATGAATAACCAATTTCAGCTTTAATACATTTGTTGTAGTAGAAGTATTAGTAATCTTCAAGAATCCAGATACACACAACTAAAAGATTTTTTTTAATTAGAAAACCGTTTGCATAGAAACTTGAGTAAAATTACTGAAACTTTTAAATGAAATAGAATGATAGAATAATCTGGCAAGTAATAGCTTTATAAAAATAAATGTCACAACTGGATATATACCATGCGTTACTGATACTTCTTTTGTTTAACTATTCAATAAGTTATAGTTCATTGAATATTCAGTATCACAAAACATGTTTTCTTGATAAAGAATCTGTTCATGGAAGCGCTTTGTATGGGTTACCTACCCCATCCAATTTTCTCTTTATTTTAGGGTTCTTAATTCTCCACTTATATACCGAAAAATACGGTGATACTTTATGGCGACAATTTCACTTAAAATGTGTATTTCGTGGTAACATTTGTATTTTGGGGTACAAAACTCCCCATCCATTCTTTCAATACATACATGACAGGACTAACTGAAATGTCTTTCAATTTCAGTTGCTGTTCCGGTGGTGGAGAAGATAGCGAGCATCAAGTCTGAGGAAATGCAATCGTTCATTACGACAGAGAAGCTGACAACTGTCTGATAATCAAAATTCCTATTACCTGTGATATCGTTCCGAAGTTGCTGTACAGAATGCGCGAAAGACTTCCGAAGCGGGAGAAGACCTCATCTGTACTCAGGACGCATTCTTGGCTTCTAAAATCAAAACTTCATACCAAATCCTCGTAGTCGAAACGAACCAAAGGAAACACCCAGCTGGGACTTAGATGTTGTATTCAACTTAAAGTCACGGTTTTTTTTTTTTTTTCATTTTTCTTACAATCACGCATGCTGGATTTCTTTTTTGGCTTTTCTTCTAATCTATGCTTGCTAGGTTGATAGTTTGGAATTTATTGCATAATTCATTTTTCATCTATCGAATTCAATGCTTACTTTGGCTTTCATCGGTATCACTTATTATGCTAGGCACATTATATTTCTTTAAAAATGCATTTCATTTTTAACTCATTTATTAAGAATCTTTACCGTTAAGAACGAATACTCTTTGTAGAATATTATTGCATCATCCGCTGTACTGTACTAAGCTTCTCAGTAACAATAATAAATAGTTTCTAAAGCTTAAATAGACAAGCAAAATCTTAACCGTCAGTTTGTGTGGCAAGGTTTCTTGTAGACTCACAAAAGGTTTTTATAAGGGCTCATATTTTAAGAGAACGCCACAGTCACTCTTAATGACACAGGCCATCTTGACCGTCACGTGTTTTCTAATTCACACGCTGCAGGCAATGTAAACGTTGTGAGTTATTTCTAAGACACAGGCCCTGACGTCAAGTACTTTCGAGTGCATATACGCGTTAGAGATCAAATGACGTCAGCGCAGTATGTGCCGTTGAGTTCGACCGCGGAGTTTTCTTAAAATCTGGGTCGAAAGAAACAAACGTCATGTGACGTTTTTAAGCATTTAATGTAAGAGACCTTGCTTTTAATTGTGTATCACTTTCAGGACTCCTTGAAATAGATTCTTTGAAAAACGTGATGCCATGTTCATAATCATCAAAGGATTAAGAACATTTTTTCAAAAATAAAAACGTATGCGTTAAATGTGTCAATGAGTCATGTACTAAAGTCTTCTCCATTTCTTGTAAATTATTCATAGTTCAAGGCACGTGTGTGTCGGAGAACAAAACACTGCATTTTTGTCGATGAATGATGCGCTATTGCATTGGCAAGCATCTTGAACTTTTTTTTTTCTTTTTTGTAGTTCATTTATAGTCATCGTGTAACTATTTTAACTATTGTGTTCATATCATGTTTCAGCTGTATTATGAATTATGTTTAACTTATGTAGAAGTTTTGTTCACTAGGAAGAAGAATTGTTCCTTTGTAGCTCTTTTTTCATAGAATTAATAGCTATTCCAGATAATTCAGTGAAAAAAGAGCAAAACCATTTAGTTTAAAATGATTTCTACAAACTATATTTTAATTTCGGAACTATAGTTGAATGTAAATACTTAGAGAATTCTCTTCACAATTTTTCGTTTGTATTTTTTTAACAAGGTAGATAGTAACTATGAATTATTATATTTTTGGTAGGACAAATGAAACTAAACTTGGATCCTCCGCATTTAGTTACGCTATAACTTCCTTAAAGATTTCTTTTACTTTTATACAAAAATGAAACATGTGTTAATTTATTTTATACTTTCTTCTTCCTTGTTTTTTTCTTTCTTTTTTTGAATAAATTTCAAGAAGTAATAAAGTATTTTGCCATTGTAAAGTATATGTGCCTATTATTCATTCATCCAGTTTTACACACATGAATAGATTTCGCAAGTTTAGTCGTATTTAGAAATACACTGAAGTCCATCGCAAATACATTATTCATTCTCCGCAGTGACGTCGCATCGCTAACAGTTAGGAGGTCCACCCCAGAATATTTGAAGGGAACTTCTTCAAAATAAATAAAATAAGATGTGTTTTTGATCTTTAGTTGGGAGCCCCCTAAGATCCGCGCCGCGAGGAACCTGCAGGGCAGTGTCTCTTACATATGCGTACTATATTTTGTCGCCAATGGCGACGTGCTCCATACTTTCAATTCTAGACGTTAGTGCCAACCATGAATGAATGTGTTGACACTGAAAAGGGAAAAAGCATGTGCTCCTTCTTGTCCGCAAAAATGCAAAAGCAGTAGAAAGCACTGGAATTGTTAATGGTCATAAAGAAAATAGTTGATATGATATACCTTTTTGTTCAATTAGGCATTGATAACGGGGCTCAGTTAGTAGTACAAAATAACAATAAAAATTGTGGCCAGGGTAAACCAGTAGCTGTGTGGTAATCTTAAAGTTATAAGAAAAAAGGTTGAGTGTGAAGGGGGAAAGCAGTAAATTAAATTCTAGGGTAAAATGAGTTTCTTCGACGTTTTAGATTTCGAATTTTTTGATTTATAAACACAACTAAGCAAATTTATACAATATATTTACGCATGGAAAATCGGCTATTTATCGTCAAACACAACTACCAGTTTTTATCAGGGGCTAAAACCTCGTGGTAAATGTAGCCAAAATTTCTACGTGGTGTTGATGTAGCGCAATGTATGTTATGATGAAAATATAATACAAAGCAAAACGCATTTCTAACATTAAATATCTGATTTAATGAACCAATGAAACGAATCTCCTAAACAGATAAGCCCAACTGTTGTCAGAAAAGATAATGTAATTTCACTTTTACCAAAAGTTTTCTTTAAAATAAAAGTCCAAACCCTGCAAGTAACAGTTTGGCTCTCCAAATTTGCTAAAGTTGTTAGCAGCAACTAGGCACGAATACAAATGGGAGGCAATGGGGGCAACCGTCCACGCCCTATTACCAAGTGTTACTAAAGATAAACTTTACAATTTTCTCCTTTTAGAACAATTTTTCCGGAAGATTCAATTCAGTTTTCTTATGAAAAGAACACAACAGTCTTCCTTTCTTTAATGTCGTTTTAATTAGCCAAACTTCTCATTTCAGAATACAGTGTATCGTGAACTTTTTTAGCCTCTTTGTCCATTTCAAAAGTATTATTTTAAGTTTCCAAAGCAAAAGTATTCTTCTTTCAACACCTTTGTACATTGATCTATTAAAGTTTGTTTTTCTACTTACTTACCAAGCCCTTAATTACCAAGTTCGACAGCCGCTGCTGATGGTAAAGGTTATTAGCACTCTTATTGATTCTACAAGAAACGTATGACACAAATACCTACATTCTAACAGGGCTCATATTAGGAGTCATAAAAATTGTTGAAATTATCAAAGGATTCCACTTTTAAAGATTTCCACCATGAACAAACTTTAAGTTTTCTGTTCTTGAGGGAGGGAGCTCTTATTTGAAGAAGAGTTTTGCAGTTTACTAGATCAATCATCAATGTAGACTTTCTGATATAGTTAAAGTTTAAGAATTAAGAGAATTCGCTTGAAAGTGCAACAAAATTATTTATTTTTTTATTTATTCAAAAAAAAAAGAGAAAGAGACATGCCACACTACAGACAAATCCATTTACAGTGATGCATAAATAACAATACAACAATAGAAAAAATAAGGCATTAAGATTCTAAAAGCTCACGACATTTAGAAACTTAAAAACGGTAAAAGACATATCGTCCAAACCCGCAGAAAACTCATTAAAAATTCTATAAAATTTATACAAGGAAAAATTACCAATATAATTATGTTTTACAAAAGGAATGACAAACAAATTATAATTTCTAAGAAACCTAGTTGGTACATTAATGCGGATAGAAGCCAGGATATCATTACGGTCAATCACATTATTAATAACTTTATAAAAAAAGAGTAAACAACAAAGATCACGGCGAGATTTCAAACTTGGAATATCAAAACAATCACGAGGAAAGGAAGAAGAAATATTCCGTACATACTCTCGATTGGACTTAAAATATAAATAACGGATAAATCTGGATTGAACCTGCTCAAGAACTTTTAATTTTATTAACATAGCATGGATCCCAAATAAGACTGCAATACTCTAAATTAGAGCGAACCAAACTAAAGTACAAGACCCTGAGTGCTCTTGTATTAGTAAAATCTTTAGTATAGCGCTTAAGAAAACTTCATTTTTTATAAGTTTTGGAAACAATATCATTAATATGGATTGAAAACTCGAGTTTGACATCAAAAGTAACGCCCAAATCCTTTACAGTGTCAGAACGAAGTAAAGGAAGATTATTAATCCTATAAGGATAATTCAGAATGCCAGATCTACGAGAATAACTGAGCACACATTTCTTGATGTTAACGAATAATTTATTGTCCAAACACCACTGGTAAAAATTATCAAGGTCATTTTGAAGAAAAGCGGCATCAGTAGAAGTACGAATTTGTTTAAAAAGTTTCAAATCATCAGCAAACAAAAGATGATCGGATAATGATAAAATAGAACACAGATTATATAGACATAGTTGGAATTCAATCACACATTTGATTTTAATTCTTAAAAAGATGCCTAAGCATTCATCTACTATGCACTTTAAATTTTGGGAATTGATCGACATTTGAAGAATATTTCAAATTTAGTTGATGATTCGGATTTTACTCCTTCTTTTATATAGTAGCATGCTATTTTGTGATTTTTTTTCAATTTCGCAAACGAGCATCTAAATTACCTTTTTTGTTAGACCACTTTTTATGATTGTTAGATTTACAGCATCAGTTTTTAGAACTTTGTGTTTTAGAAAATTCTTACCACCATTTTTTTCTACGAACAAATGTAAACGTTATTGATCTCTTTCTTTAGTTTTATTTTGCTATTTTGACACAGAGCATTTTTCTTCGCTCTAAAGAAAAGGCATTAAAACTTCCTGTGCAAGTCTGAAACACGCATGGGTCATTCCATTCCAAGTGATCCAAGGAATTTTACCTCACACTTTTTGATTTCTTTCAAATTCGGCTCATCAACTGCACATCTCAAGGTAATTAAAAATCAAATTTTTTAGATTTTTATCTTGTTTAGTTTTTTAGTTATCAAGCTTTGATTTTGTAAAAAACTCACATTTTTACATGCAGGCTTCAACACAAAACAGGCCATAACTCATCAACAAATAGAGATAGAAAGTTCTAGTAAGAAGCGTTTTGAAGTATATTGAATGCAGTTTTATATGATATGCATCATGACAGATTTTATTAAAATTTTAAATTTTAAAAAATGACCTAAAAATTTAAATTTTAAATTTCTCAAAAAACGTATCATTAATTTTTTTAAAAAATTCTCAAATATTTCTGTGCATTTTATCTTTGTCTATGCAAAATTTCAGCTCGGGGACTCAATGGGATCATATTTTCCCGAATTTTCAAAAATATTTGATTTACCAAAAAATGAGCATTTTTATGATTCAAGCTATTTTAAGATGATGGTTTGTTAAAGGAGATGACTTTATTAGCCTTCTAAACACATATATGCACAAGTGAACAACCATGGACATATAATAATAATTTAACTTTGTGCAAGTAAAGAGTAATAGAAATAAAATTATCCTAGCATTTCCCTACCTCACGTCCAAAACATTAATAAAAAATAATATAAAAAGGAAGGAAATTTAAAGGAGCTGCAACACAGATATTGCAGCTGCTGTGGAATGGCATTTCTATGCTACAGATCATGGGAAAGGAGTATGTGTTGAGTTGGGCGGGACAGTGAAACGTCTTACTGCCAAAAACTGCCAAAAACTGCTTCAAAAACTGCATTGAGATCAAATTCTGCCACCAGTTCAACTTTCCAATTGAAGTGTTATGAACCTTCCTTTAATTCAGTTTTTTTAATGTAACAGTTCAGGAATAATCAGAAGAAAGGGAGTTATTAAAAGATAGATTTTCAAGAGCACTATCAGTCGAAGGAACACAGAAGTTTCACAGCTTTGCTCCATTCAGTGAACTTGAAATTACTGCAAAAGTGTGTTCACATAGTAATAACTTTCAGAAACAGAAATTCTTTGAAGAAAGTTCAAATGTATGACAAACCTGAAAGGGTACATTACATGTGAATATGATGAAAGGTGTTGACTGGCTGAAGTAATTTAAACAGATGTACTATTTTTCCTCTCATATGATTAATAGCTCATTATAACATATCTGAAATCTGAGAATTAATCAGGAAAAATTATTATTAATGCATAAAATAAGTCAATTTGTTCATTAAAGAAAACTACTGAATAATTTGAAAACAATACTTTAAAATAGCTATGATAATACAAAAATGTGAATGTATTCGTTGCCCCCTCCCCCAAATAAATTTTGAACTTGCTCATTTCATGCACAGACATGTCCATGCTTGTTCACTCATGCATAGATGTGTTTAGAAGGCTAATTAAATCATCTCCTTTAAGAAACCATCATCTTAAAATAGCTTGAATCAAAAAATGCTCATTTTTTGTTAAATCAAATATTTTTGAAAATTTGGGAAAATATGATCTCATTGAGTCCCCAAGCTGAAATTTTGCATAGACAAAGATAAAATGCACAGAAATATTTGAGAATTTAAAAAAAATTAATAATGATACGTTTTTCGAGAAATTTAAAATTTAAATTTTAAGGTCATTTTTTTAAATTTAAAATTTTAATAAATTCTGTCATGATGCATATCATATAAAACTGCATTCAATATACTTCAAAATGCTTCTTACTAGAACTTTTTACCTCTGTTTGTTGATGAGCTATGGCCTGTTTTGTGTTGAAGCATACATGTAAAAATGTGAGTCTTTTACAAAATCAAAGCTTGATAACTACAAAACTAAACAAGATAAAAATCTAAAAATTTGGATTTTTAATTACCTCGAGGGGTACAGTTGATAAGCCAAATTTGAAAAAAAATCAAAGAAGTTGAAGTAAATTTTTTCTCAAATTTTGTATCACTTGAGATGGAATGACTCGCATATCATTCAAAATTTATGTTCTTTGCATTGATTGATAGGTTCTGTTCAAGTGTACAATCATCGCATAGTCATTAAGATGTGTAGATAGTATACAAAGGTTGTTGCCACAAATATGAAAGACTCTTGAACTTGTTTCTTTCTTTATTTGGTTCAATTAATTTTCATCTAAAGTCATGTGAAGTCAGCTTTATGATGTTACTTTTAGTGTAAAAACGTTCCGTCATTGCAATATTTTGAATCGTTTCTGAATATGATTGCATAACTATTAAGTAAACTAAAACGATACTTCAACTATCTGCCTATATTACTTCTGAGAATATATTTTTTTTAAAATTATTTCAATCATTTCGATAAATGTCTGCACTATAAAACATGCAGTTGCATGGTGCACCAAAAAATAGTGAAAATTAATACTAAATGCATCAAAAGAAATGCAAAGTGTTGATTACCAGGAAGTATGATGCTTAATTTTAGTGGTGAAACATACGCAAGTTAGCAATAAAATGCAGTAAAATGAAGCACCATCCTTTGTAGCAGCAAATCTGCTCCATTTTTTCGTACAACAAAACAATAAATTTTTAGTGTGTTTTAAAGTAACTTATGCTGGTTCTTTAATTGCAACATTAAACTGACTTCCATATTACAATAGAAGAGCAATATAGCTTCCATATACATTTTCCTCATCTAAATTGATTCATCAGACTAAAGCGCATTAACCTCTGCGCAGAAAACTACTTGTAGGTTATTTTTATATTTGCGTATCATACCGAATGTACTAAAACGAAACTGCTTTTAAAAGGTCATAGCAAACGCTAGAAATTGTTTTTAAGGGACAAAGTCATTAGCGCTCTTAGTTCAATATACTTGTCATGGGAAATAAGAATGGATCCTCAAATAAGTAACTCATTGGAAATACCCAGTTGAAACTCGACTTCCATAATTTATTAAAATGATTTAAATTGTGCAATGAAAGCAACATAACTTTCACATGCATTTTCCTTACCTGAATAGATTCATCATACAAAGTGCCGTTAACCTCTCACCGTCCAGAAAAATATTTATGGGTTATATTTATATATCATACTAAATGTACTAAAACGAAACTCCTTTTAAAAGGTCATAACAAACGCTAGAAGCTGTTGTTAAGGGACACAATCATTATCGCTCTTGGTTCAACATACTTATCATGGGGAATTAGAATAGATCTTCAAATAAGCAACCCACAGGAAATACCCAGGTGAAACTGGACAACCTACTTGAAACGCGCCTCTCCTTGCGTTGATAGCTTCGTTAGTATTCAATGCACATTTGCTTGCGGTCTTTTCGCCTGAAAGTCTGCGGAAGTCGATTTTTGTGGGACCCTAGTACAAGATCAGCCCAGAAATATTGAATGGGTAGCAGTTTAGTAGATGTGTAACAGCCGGCGAGTTTTGTCTATTTTTCTTTTTTGGGTTGCCCCTTCTGCGCCTTATCATAAGAGCAGACAATATTTTTTCCCTTTCCAAAAGAAATATAACTATGAAATGATGAAGATTTCCACCTTTACTTGCTTACTGGAACTGAAATAATGGATAGTTCAACATAAAATTGAGTATTACGAATATGTTTTCTTAGAAATAGGAAATTATAGCCGGTGTCTACAATTTCCTATTATTCCCAGGTAATCCGATATAATACTGTAATTTACATTATTATTCTCGCTACCATTAACGTTGGAAATTTCCATGGGGTTACTAGACTAGACAATTTTTCCTTTGATTCGGATATATTTCTTAGAATTTTCTGAGTTGTTTTTAATTTTTACAATATATCGGAGTAGTAAAAAGAAGGGTAATTATTTTTCCATGCACGTCTAAAAGGATTCGAAAAGTTAAAACAAGTTAAGTAGATGAGCTAAAATGGAAATCCCTTTCCTTATGATGCAAAACCAGTTACGTGTTAACTAAAGGGTTAAGTGGGTAGGTTTAATTTATGTGTTGAAGCGTGATCGAAAAGCGTTAAAGGTGAAAAGTCACTTTCGTTAAATGTTCTAAATTTGAAAATCTACTTTTTTTATTGTTATTTACACTCACACACAAAAGCTTAGTTATGATCTTGGTTTAACGCTATGTATTTTATTAAATACAACAAAATAGTATTATATTAGTATTTTGAAATAAAAATAAATAAATGGTTTACATGTTTGAAAATTTATTTACAAATTTATCCGAAGAGAAATCAGACGAATATTTTGATTTTCTCTAAACAATCTTTCAAATCAGTTACACTTCAAAGCTTTTATTTTATTTTATTTATTTATTAATTTTATTTCATTTTTATTCTCTTGGCATTAATTTTTTAATTACATCAAAGCCAGATATAAAACTTAAATTTATAAGAGGTTGTAATTAATAAAATTCAGCTTTTGAAATCACATTAACAATTACAAAATTATCTTATTAAAATTATGAAATTTTGTGACCAAAATTATGATTAAAGTAAGTGAAATGCACTTTTTCTTTCCTTTAACGTGTGACATGACGAGCTGTTTCATTTATTATTTTATTTTAAGAAATTGTAGTTGAAGAACATGTATCATTTATTTAAGAAGAAAAAGAAAAACGCTGAATGCGTATTCTAAATTAACATTAGAAACTACATAAGAAAACATTAAATATGAATTGAATAAATACTATGCAACTAATTTGTAGTTGGAAGAAATTAAAAAAAAATTATTTCTTTTCAATACTTAAATTGGACCCTTGGTCCAGTGTAGGAAAAAACATCGACTCAATAAAGGAAAACACGCCATTTTTAACCGACTTCACAAAGGAATGAGGTTATACATTCATACTATATACATTTATACTATATACATTTTTTTTTTTTCGTGAAGAAAGTTTAGTAAGTTAAAAAAAATTTCAATTTTTTTAACGCAACATGCCACAGTGGATTTTACTTTTTTGTAGAGACCAATAATAGAGGAAAATAATGGCAAAAAAATTATTTCAATATGTCGATGCCGCATGACGTTATGACAGTTTGAATTTTGGTAAAATGCGACATTTTCCAGATTTTGGCCCTATTTTATTAAAAGCGCATTCAACTTGCCTCAGTGATAGTTACATTTTTTAAAAGTGCTAATATCTACCTTTCAATTGACACCACTTTTGCCATGGCAACTGGAAGGCGCAAGCCGTTGTCAGGTTTTAAAAACGCTAAAAAATCCCGAAAACACCAATTTTTATGACCTTTTGTGACCTTGCGGCAACGACGTGCCACAATCTTATCATCCATTATATAAAGGTTAACCCTTTTATGTTCCATATCTAAAAAGAATTTGAAGGCAGGTTGTTTTTGCAAAGAGTTGTGGCTCATAACGAATTCCATGTCTTAAAAATTCGCTCAGCTTTTGCACGCACACATTGACCTTTGGGGATCCATAAAAGCTGGACAACTCAACTTTAGAACAAATAATTCAGAATTTGGTCTTCTCATAAGACAAGTATCAGCTGATAATTTTTTGAGAAAAATCTGAGATGGCATGAATCACAGGTGTGACACTCTCTCTGATTTTTGCTCTTAAAACATATTGTACAAAACATTTTTAAAAATTACTAACTTTCTATAAATGTATTGAAAAATGATAAAAAGTCAGCAATAACAAGACAACTTGTAATTTGGTCTCTCAGCAAGTTCACCTACTCCGAGTTATCATGTCGTACGTTGGCAGTCAACGTGTTACCAATAGACAGAAAATACAAAAGGGAATTAAGAGGCATACGTGCCTGCCACTTTCGCCATAATCACCAAGTCTATTTAGGCACTGATCAGAACGCAGAACCAACTTGTTTAACCCGTCTTGGTAGAAGTCAGGTCCCTGTCAATTGAGCCAGGTCTCAGCGGATGTTTTCACATCACTGTCTGAAGAGAACGTTTGCTTTATAAGGGACCATTCATAAATGACGTCACGCTTTTTTTCCATATATTTGACCCCCTCCCCCCTTTGTCACAATATGTCACACTTCAGTGGACCTCCTCCCCCCTTGTCACGCGTCACGCTATGTTGCATAGTGCATGATGTCACACTTCTTGTCACCCCCTCCCCTCCCCTTGTCACACTTTGTCACAATTTCACGAATCCCCCTCCCCCCTCGAAGCGTGACATCATTGATGAATGATCCCTAAGTGCTCCTTCCTCCTAGGAACGCAGGAAATAGTCACTGGGTGCCAAATCTGGGCTGCATGGGAAGGGGGGTTGACTCTAGAGGTCCCAAATGAACCGTCGCAACAATTCCTGCGTTGCTTTAGCTGTATGGGGCCTGGTATTGTCATGCAGGAGGATGACACCTTCACTCAACATGTCAGACTGTCACTCTGTCACATGCGGACACATCCATTGCCCATAAAAATTGAATCACTGCTCACACTTCCACACGAGATTAATTTTCTAAGCGTCTTGCCATTTCAGTCGTCCTGAACCGTCTGGAAACTTCCACTACCCACTCGCACACCAGCTGTATGACAAGTAACGTCATCTGTCTCCACTCTGGGTGAACAAAATTTCTCCACAATATGTAGTTTTCAAATGCTGCGGCTTGTAACCTTTTTTTTTTCTGATCATCCCTCGTATTTTGTTCTTGCATCACAATTCTACTCCATTAGTCACCCCCTTAGTCCTCCCGCCGACCCCTAGGGAGCGGCAGTGCTTTCTTTGAGAACCGCTGTGCTAAATACATCTGATGTCCTCATTGTTTATCCGAGGTTTGGTAAACCACGGGTTCTTGATTCGTTAGATTTACGCTTTCAAAATTTCAGTGAATAAAATATTTTCATTTCTGTTTCATCTTTATTTATAGAGATTCTATCATACTATGCATCGTGAATCCCATGACCAGTATTCTCGCAGGATTCGTAATATTTTCAGTGCTTGGTTACATGGCACATATTCAAGACATTCAGGTGTCTGAAGTAGTAAAATCTGGTGAGTACTTTCATTTCTTTTTTACGGCAGCTTCAACTTCAAGGTGGTAAGTATTAAAACATCTATATTGCTCCTATAGTTAACAGTTCCAAGTAGAATGGCATTTTGAGGCTTTATATTTTGCTTCTAAAATTTTGGACTCAAGTTGAATTGATTTTGTAGTAACAGGACATCACAGTGAGCTTAATTAATTACTTAATGTCGCTTAGATTGTCCATTAAAAATCTCAAGAACTAGTGTTAATGCGAAAAATAATTCACGATTACTAATTCTTTCATCAGTTCTAATTAGGTTTCAGAGCAAAAAAGATACCTAATTAAAATTGTCAGAAGTTTTCGAATTTTCCCGAAAAACTAAAATAGTTAACCTACTTGTGTTTCGATGAATAGTAATAGAGAAGTAAAGTTTGGCATCTAAAAGGCGAGTATTTGTAATAATTAAACCCTTTCTACTACCTTATTATTTGTTCAAGGTGCTCTTATCATGGCTGTCGTGGTTCTGATGAGCTATGCGTTATCTTGCTAATATTTTAAAGAGATTATATGATTAAAAATTTTTTTTACTATTACGTATAAAAGAAGATAAATAATCCAGCTTGAATTGGGACACATTGTATATGTTTATTTTCCTAAAATGTGTAAATTTGTTGCATCATTGTTAAGAGACTAAAGGACATTTGCAGATTACTTATGCGCACATAAATCATTCATTTTCAAACACACCATAGCCACGTAACCAGGGGAAAATACCTTATAGACATAGTAGTATCAAGTAACAGAAATAGCTTCTGAGAAACAAAATATCAGTTTAAAAGGTTTGTGAAAGAAAATAACATGCAATAATTTAATTATAATGTGTAAAAGCAGCATTATGTAAAATACAATTTAGCAAATATTTTTTAAAAAATACTAAAGCAAAAGTAACAGAGTTCAACTCATCTGTGGTGGATGAGAAAACATTTTTTAACGAATCAACTTGAAAAGGATATGACTGTAATCAAGCTATCTTTGTATTTGTAGAACAATATCTATACAATAAGTTCCGCATGTGTATCTTACGGAATATCAAACAAAATAAAAATTAAATACGTTTTGCTGTATAATAAATATGATGGTAGCCTGAAAAGATTTCCAAAAAGTCCAAGTTTTTCAAAGATAGTGAAAATGGCATTTTGTGTCTAGAAAAACAGTTTAATTTTTCAACAATATCTCTTTTTAACCGACTTCACAAAGGAAGGAGGTTATACATTCGTATTGTATGTATGTCGTTTTTTTTTTTGTTTGTTTGTCCACTCATAACTTCGCACCGGATGAACCGATTTTCATGATTTTTTTTTCAATCGATCAGGGGTGGTTTCCCATAGGTCCCGTACTTTCGTTTGACCATATTCGATAATTAGAACAAATGTAATGGGCAGAAATGTAGTTTTTTTTTTTTTTGTCTTTTCACCCATAACTTTTGACTAAATGAACCGATTTTGATGATTTTTTCTTTAATCGATAGAGGGTCGTCTAACTCAAATATTGCAAATCAATTTGCCTACATTTGTTTTTTAGAAAAAACGTTACGAGTGAAAAATAAGTATTTTTTATTTTAATTGGAAAGGCTTGGCTTGATTTTTCTTTGTTGGGAAATCTATTAATAAATATAAAACCATTGTTAAAAAATGTTTGTTGTCATGGGCTATAATATTAAAAGAAATTACAGCAAGAGTTTGACTGAAGGCTTCTCTGTGGCAAAAATTAATCCAATCAGTTTGTTTGCTAAAATAGACTTCAAAAGGGAATTTATCATGCAAATGATTAGTTTTTAGTGCCATTAATTTAAAGAAGTTTTGCCCTTTGATATGGATTTTTTAAAAAATAGAGTATTTATATACAAAATGTATTACACTAAAAAGAATAAATTAAAATAATTTTTATTCAAAAACAGAACCGACTTCAAATTAAAAATTGCGCTAAAAAGTAAAAAATAAATTCATTCTTTAAACAACATCGATGTGGCTTTTAAACATAGTTTTAGAAGTCGGTGCAAAATTATGAGTCTAATTACCTTTATACCATTTGCTACTTCATATTGAAACTGTTGCTAATTCTGCGAAAATATATATATTTGTAATTGGATTCATGATAATGTAATTGATTCATGACAAAAGAGTTTATCTATCCTAATTTTGCACCGACTTCTAAAACTATGTTTAAAAGTCACATCGATGTTGTCTAAGGAATGAATTTATTTTTCACTTTTTAGCGCAATTTATAATTTGATGTCGGCTCTGTTTTTTTATAAAAATTATTTTATTTATTCTTCTACAAATACCTTATCAACAAGTGGCACAACCTTGAGCATCATTGTAGAACATCTTTGTAAATGCATCATTGTATCATTGTTATCACTATCAAATGGTGTTTAAAAATGCACAGTACACTTCTCTCAGTGTGCAAGTGTTTGTGCTATTCAACTAAGTTTAAGTGTTCAAAATAAGATTTTGTGAGTGCAAAAAATAAAGAATGGTGTAACCGAAGCCACGCAACTCGAAAATGGATAAAATTCTTCCTCCTATCCCAGGGGCCTAAAGCTTTGTTTTTGCACTAATAATAGCAGCCTGTTACTCTATTTTTGTATTTATGACAAATGTTCAAGTTAGACAATAGTTTACTACAGGCGGTCTTCCGCTACGTATAAAAAATAGCATTTTACATTTATTTTTTCAACGAGGTATTATTTCCTTAAGATGGCTACTCAGCACTGGAAAATAAAAGAATCGTGATCAAAACTGTCCCTTTGGTAGAAGTTACTTTGCTCAATTTACTTATTTATTTTGCTGGTCCAGTAAATAAATGCAAACATAATTTTAAAATCTGAATATCATCTACCATCCGACGAGCTAAAAAGCAAATCTACCCCGGTTAACTCTACAGTAGACAGTCGCAGCATCATAAGGCAACGAAAAAAGATACGGAAGAAACTATTGGTGAATTAATTACTTTTAAGGCTTGGTCGATAAAATAAATATCGAAGCTGTCAACAGTTTCGATTTTATGGCAGTGAAAAATGATGGTAACTCTCGAGTTAAAATGATGCGAAGCAATAAATTAAAAAATATCCTTTCTTTGTCAAATTACTAATCGCTCCTGTAACAGCAGTAGGCGTTATCAATGTATTTAGTGTATTCATTGTGCACAGTTTGATTAAGCATTTTAAAGTACATTAATCAAGAATATAAATGATGCATTATTTTTTCATCATTTTGAAGAAGGTAGCATTGCATAAGACAAATGAATGAAGATAATGTATTTAAAAAATGTGTTAAATGAAAACATTTTTTTTCCTTTTCTTATGGCACGTGAAGTCTAATTTTTACGTAGCAACATTTGGAAACGAGGCACGATATATGCAATGAAAAAAAGGAAAGTGAAATGCACTTTTTCTTTTCTTTAACGCGTGACATGACGAGCTGTTTCATTTATTATTTTTACTTCATTTTCATCAAGTTCATCATTATTTGGAAACTTTCTGTCTTTATTTCCTGCCTCATTTCAAAGTTCATCAAGTAGAAGGTGCAAAAATCATTTTTAAATGATAAAGCGAAATTCTATGCATTTTCAACCTAAACAATGATCTAAAGTTTAATTGAGACGAGTTATATAATTCACCGTTCCAAGGGAAATTACATAACGTTTCTTAAAATGATTACTATTTATACTTTTCAGTGAAACAATCATTATTCGATTATGAAACGCAATTATTAAATTCTCATGCTATAAGATATTTTACCAGGAAAATGTTCTTCAAATATGGCTTTTTGTACGGTATTGTATAAAGTTTATGAACACAAAATATATTGCACACAAGTACATAAAAAAAAGTTAACACATTTGAATTTCCTCATTGCTGGTGGACTTATTAGGTTTGATACTATTAACAACCCAGGGCAGGGATTCTTGTTGATATTTTGTTACGCATAATGTTTCTTCTTCTTAAATTTGTAATTTTATGATTTTTGGAAAGGTTTATTTAATTATATGAGGGTTGAAGTTTGTCGTGTCACGAATTTCCGCGATTATTTTCGTGATTTTTAAAGCCTTTCCTAAAACCCGCGAAATTTTCTTTTTTCTTTTTAATTATTGACTCGCGAAACGCCCGATTTTTCAAAAGTTTCGGAAAGCAAAGATAAAATCTGCTATTACCCAAAGTCTAAAAATGTTCTAAACTTGTGCCATGGAAAAATTAAAAATTATTTTTTTGAAAACAGTAACAATAAACATAGATTTCGCTGAGATCCTGGGGGAGTTTTTGATCCTAGTCAATACAAATATTTAAATGCTTTTAACGAAGTTGATAATTCTTCCATTTCTAATAATATCCCTATGTTTGAGGATGAAGAATAACTTTGGTTGCAAATATGCAATATTTTATTATATTTGTGTTCTTCCGAACATTTTGTGAAATTTGCGGCAAATGTTTCGCGAATTTCGAGCTCTTTTTCCCACGACAAACTTGCAACCCTAATTATATGTAACAAATGCAATAACTGTTTAATTTACACTTAAACATTATTGTAAGTAATAATGAAATAAAAAGTTAACATTAGCTTATGTAATTGTTCTTTTTTTAATTCCTAGCTTTTTTGCTTTCCTTTCCTTTTTCTTTTCTTTTCTTTTTTTTTTTTAAAGAAAGCCAAACAACCTGTGTGCGAAGTTTTTATTACACGAACAATGTACAAACTTCACAGATCCACAAGATAAAAAGAAGATGAGAAATGCGGACTTAAAAATTAAGTCATGACCTAAACAATTCGTGTTGTTCGAATATAACTAAATTTGCAAATACAGCTAGCGAAACTATTGTAATCTTCTGACACTTTTGATATCTGGCATAAAAGAAAATAAAAGCATGCATCTACAACAATTTTGATAGGTAATATGTTATCAAAATTCCAATTAAACACCTAAATAAACCTTGCATTTTAACTTTTAATGAAACTGTAAAACATAGAACATCAACTGAACATTTACAATGTGTAAGGCGCTCAAAATAAAACCATCAAAAATGATAGCGTAACAGTGAATTTTGAAAAATGAAGCTTGTGCGTCTTTCAGAGAAATCAGCCCATTGAAAGAGGATATGTGGACATCAGCGTCTGTTCTCTTTTCTTTTTCTCTTCTAAATACTTTTCAGCAGCTGCTTTTCTCAAACCTGTAGTGCGAAGGGAAAAAATATTGCTTAAGGCGGAATCGCTCACAATTCTGGCATTTTAAAGCTAATTCATGTTTTATAAGATTATTTATTTTATATATTGCTTCTACGAGTTCAATGTTCATGTAAATGACGGGATATTCAACCAATACAAATGTACACTGTAAAAAAAAAAATGCTGCCAGAAAATACATGAAAATTCTTCTGGAAATAATTTGTCCGGAGTTTGATGTAAAATGACAGAGATCTAAAATCAGGAAACTACAAATTTTTAAAAAAGAAAATTACAGCGAACAAAAATATAGAAAATAGGTTCTGTAAATTGATGGCAACATATAATGTGCCGCAAAAGTGCGTCATCAGTGAGCAAACAGAATTCCTATTCTGGTACATAAAGTCGAAGGTAAGTTTAGTTGAGCCCACGCTGTTAATTCCTGTGCTCGTATGCCGCTCGTCCGAAGATGCCTCCAGAGTTGGAAGGACTGGAAATAAACCGTATTCCAACAATATCTAATGCATTTCGTGACAATTTTTAAACTGATAGTCACATGTCTCAAGCGTCCAGGTTTATGTAACTTAACAGATTTTTCTCTGCAATTGTAGGGTGCGGAAAAACAAGAATTTTATTGAAGAAATTGTTATCAAGAAACTGGATTATTTGAATTGAAACAAGTCCTTCTTAAATGTAAAAAAACACTCAGTCTTTATATCACTCACACTTTCTGTCTTTTTACAAAAAGTTTTTAGAATATAGAAATTTATTTCTAAAGCGTTACATATTGGGTAGGCAGGGGCAAGTTGAGCATAGAGGTAAGTTGAACAATCGAAATATTTCGATAACTTCAGATAATTAACTACCACTAATTCAACAAAGGGCGGTAAGAAGCGGTCACAAAGGGGAATTCATCGCAGGACCTCTAGTGACATTCGTCAATCGAGTGACGTACACGCAGGCGTTGTTTGTTTTACCAAGGAAAAGTTTAAAAAATGTTTTGGGTCATATTTCTTCTC
The DNA here is from genome assembly GCA_038502835.1 of Octonoba sinensis. Taxonomy (NCBI): domain Eukaryota; kingdom Metazoa; phylum Arthropoda; class Arachnida; order Araneae; family Uloboridae; genus Octonoba; species Octonoba sinensis. Next base: position 80,802,527 of record CM076599.1, on the reverse strand, counting down.
TTACAAGTCAAGAATCATCCGTTTTCAATCACGTATGCTACGATCAAACTGCTACGTTTACAATATCGAGAAATGAACTATAGAACGTAATTTGGTTAAGTACCAAAATTCGTTCGAATACACGCATTACGTTTCAAGTCAGTGGCCACAAAAAAAGCGACCACATACAGACAGACATTCTCAAAACTGGTCAAAATGGGATCATCACACCTTAAAACATGTAAATCCGTCAAAATTCGAAAAATGTCATGCATCCAATACTTTCTTCTTTTTACTTTTATATAGAAGATAGTAAAAATGGTAAAACAGAGACAACACTTGGAAAACGTTGAATAAAAATTGCTGAATTTTTCGTAGATATAAGTATATTCGTAGTCTTAAAGTTTTAAGAAAATAAAATTTTCTTTAAAAGTTAAAAATCCTGTCATATTTTGAGAAGACCTGCATCCAAAAAAGAAACACAGAACAAAAACCAAATTGAATAAGAAACTTTAATTGAGTTTTGATCTTTCCAAGAAACTTTAAACTACATATTCAAAAAAGGTCTTTTTCCCGACCTTTAATGGCGGGAAAGGATTCCCAACTCTCGCGAATCTTCTGCCACTGATGCAAATATCAGTTATATTAATGAAATAATACCTCTAAAAGTATTTTTTTTTCTCATTTTTATTCTTGAATTCAATGAGTTGATCCTTTATAGTAACGTTCTATAGATTTTTCATAATAGATTTAAGATAACTCCAAATCAGAGAATGTTTCAGTAACTTAATACTGTCTGTCACTAACACTATGTTCATGAACATAGACATGCATAGAAACAAACTGTTGAATACTTACGTTCCATATCTTGAATTTTAGTTGCCAAGATTTTTTGAGCTACGCAAATTTTGGCCTTCACCTTCTGAATTTTGCGGAAGAAATGATTTACTGCACTTTCTTTATCCTATGACCAAAAAGGAAATGAAATTTCTCACCGAAAAGAAGTAACCATGTCATGTTATCAAAATGTCATATTTCATCAAAAAATTTTCACTATTTAATAGTTTCTTTAAACAGTAAACTGCAAATTCATAGTTTTGAAATTTTGAATTTAACAGCAAATGAAATTCTACGCAAAAAGTTTTAAAAAAGTCATTAGGTTCTTTTTTACAGCTATAAACTAAATTATTCTCAATATTGCGGTTAGTAAAATAAAGTCTTAATGACTGAGTAGATTGGGGTTTTTATTATAAAAGATACAATTGACTTCACCAACAAATTTTAATAAATCTTTAAAAAAAAAAAATGAAGTGAGAAAAAGTCATTTTTCAATGGAGAAAAAACGTTACACGCAGAGGAATATAGATATTTGTACTATTTCATGTAAGTTAAGCTACAGCTGCGTTTCCCAACCGGTGGTTCGCGAACCTCCAGGGGTTCGCGTGGTGTAGAAAGGGGGTTCCCGAGAAAATAATATTGCAATGGTGGAATTTTCAATGTTTAACGTGAAAGAAAACATACGAAATAATAAATTTGTATACGTATTAAGAGGGAGTGTAAAAATGATTCTTTTTTTTAATGAATTGCTTTCCCGATAATACGTAAAAGTTGTGGACTGGCATTGGAAGTATTCGAACATGCGTACAAAATTGGAATTACACGTATTTCTACTGTTACCTGATTTCGAAAATTTGAATCTCAAAGTGGTTTCAAAAGACATTCATCGATTTTTTTAAAATTTGGAAGAATGGTTGATCCTCCTACCATTTCTTACGTTTTCTATGATAGCGCGAAGAAAAAGTCGGTAACACGAAAATTTATATTATATAAATATAAAATTTTGCATTATTTTTGGCTAATTTCTCAGGTGCAGACCCCAAAGTGGAACCAGAAGATTTTTGTTGATTAATTTTAAATTTTATGCTCACATTTATCACACTTAATTCCAACTTTGCTGCATTATTGCAATGAGAAATGTGAAAACATGTACATTTCAATATTTAGTAAATTTCCGCAACTTTTGCGAATTTTGTATACTTCAAGTCGAAAGTGGAACCGAAAGATATTTATTGATTGATTTAAAATTGTGTATGTATATTTCTCATACCCTTCCACAACTTTTTCGCGCTATCTGGAAAAAAATTTTTGAAGATTTTTTTTTTTTTTGCGTACACATATGTTTACTGCTCTATCAATAATTCACAAAGGACAAATAACAAAAAGTAATAATTAAAAATATGTTCGTTTCCTTGTAGCTGTATTTTATTTTTTATTCAAACTTAGATTTTTTGCAATTTCCTTTTCATTTCTTGTTATGAACTATTGTGACACATGAAAAATAAATGTTCTAGCAAATTTTATACATTTGTTACCTGTTAGAAACGACTATAGTAGGGGGTTCGCCATTTTCTTTGGGATCTTAGAAGGGGTTCGTGATTAACAAAAGGTTGGGAACCACTGAGCTACAACAAATAATTAAAAGTTCAAAATAATAAGACAGTAAACTATTTATTTATTTTTCTGGCTTGCACACACATTCTGTACAAATATCGTCTATTCAGAATTCTAAGACTTTTTCTTTTTTTTTTTTTGTTTAAATCAAAAATTTTGCAGCAAGTCCAGCTGAACATTAAAAGTTTAAAAGAATGACTGCAGTTAAATTATTGCATTCAATGCAATATGTACGAATTATATGTTCGATTGCTTTCAGCAAAATAAACGAATGTTCATATAGGTTCGCTTCCGAAAATTTTACAGGTATAGAAGATTATTACGTAATCATAAACATATTTATAAAGAAAAAATAAACAAAGTTTATTTAATAACACAGTCTACATTAACTGCTTGGATATTTCTTCAGATGTTATCTTACAAATAGATGAACCAACTATGGGTAGACATTGCTTTACGTTTATTACTAAATGTAAACTTGTATTTTTTTTTTTTTTTGATAAACAGTTCTATTAAAAATGTACCTTTAATACTCTCAGAAATGTTACCAACTTACCATTTCAGCGTGATATTCTCCATCTAAGTTAACCAGTACATTGTTAACTTTAAAAGCATCAGTTTGTAAGTACATCTGAACACAGTTTAAAAAAAATAAGAAATAGTTATGGCTTACCATACTAAATATCAAACTAGATGTATAACTTTACATAAATATTGCAACAGGTAACTTTCTCCAAAACGGACATAGGATTTTTATCTCTAACGTACGTAAATTTATTCTAAAAAAATATAAAAAAGATTTGGATAACCGAAGGAAGAATTTGAATGAAAACGATGATTTCAGGTTGGGAACAAATTTAAATCCCTATGAACTATGAACTCTTGAATATTACTTTGACTCTGTCTCTCTCACTGAGAAATTAAGTGCGGAATTCTAGCCAAATACAAAAGAAATAATATTAAATTCGCAACTTTCTGTTGTGTTGTAAGAATAAGTTTTATTTCTAACATAAAGAGTTGGCTTGATTTCTGAAAGAATATATAAATACACTGCTAAATTGTAAAGCACTTTCTTTCGTTAGCAATAAGACTGTCTTCATTCTTTAATTCTTGATTCATTATATCAAAATTGGTTCGGAATGTAAAAAAAGGAAAACCAAATAGTTTGTGATTCTAATGATAATTAGTGACAATACTAGAAGCTGCTGCTGTTTCATTGGAGTTCCCAAAGTCACCGAATCAGCCGTTCAAGAGTTAACGGATAAGAAATTGAAAATTTTCCGTATTTTACAATTCTGCACTTTTTTGCCCCTTTCGGATCAGTGAAATATCGCCTTTTGCATAGAATCACCCATGCATTTCAATAAATGACTAGAAGCCGATGCAATGTAATTTTGATTTCATTTGATATTTCTAACACACATCACAAATATGAAAAGGAGCCATTGAAAAAAAAAATCAACTGTACCACTTCCTCTTTAGATTTGGCATGGTTTTTATTTTCTTGTATGTTGGATTTATTTTATAAAACAAGATTGTAAACATAAAAGTTGTTATACTTCTTTATACAATTTAACATAAGAGTACATGAATAAAAATATGAGTAAAGTTTGAGACGTTAAAGTGCTCATGTAAATTTCGAACATTTATATAGTACAGCATAAGAGACTTTATACTGATGAGAAAATTACCTCCCATTGCAGACTAAAAAGTTCATAATCTAGAAATTCTGCGTGCTTTTGGCTTCCTTTTTCTCCAAATCTGATTCAACTTTTCCTAAAATATCAGAATTGTGGAATCTGTCCTGAATCAAAGTTTACTGTTATGTAGTTAAATTAAAAGGATATTTACTCACTTATTTTATGCAATTTTGTCTGCTTTTGACGTTAAAAAAATAATAATAAATAAATGAAAAAAAATCTCTACTTTGGATACTAACTGACAATATATAAAGTCAAAAGGATACGGTGCTTGTAAGTGGTACGAGTACATTTGATCCTTCAGCAGATGAATTCAGTGTATTCACATATTCGATTGACGATTCATACTTCAGCTTGGCCTTGTTCAATGTGTACATCAAGTTGCACAATGTTTGAACCTCCTGGGGGAAAAAATTCGAACTTTACAAAGACGCCTATGAGGAAATCATGGTGCTTAATTGAAAAATATTTAAACAGCGCCAACGGCAAACCAAAATGGTACAGTAGTTTGATTTGGCGGAAAAAAAAATATTAACCATCGCCAGCCACCCCGAAACGGACAAGTACGCAGATCATAAAACGTGAGGGCCTTTTTTGTAACCTATTGTATTAAGTTGTTATTTCTCGCATGGATAAGCTTACCACTCACGACATCTCGCCAAATTTGATGCCAAAGATGATTATTCCAATTCCAGTGTCAGCGTCAGCTTGACGATATCTTGCGACCCTACTCATAAACCTGATAATAAATCATTGGTGACATTTCTTACTGAGAGTGACAATTTCTACAAAATTTTCTTTCCTGCCTACATTCTATAGGTATCTTGGTTATCGCACTCCAGCGGTTATTTCACTTTTCACTAAAAGTTTTATGCACATTTTAGCAGATAAACAATGTACTTATCGGTTAAAGGGTCTACCTAGAGTCCCTTTATAGAAGCTACGAAGTTCTATAAAGGGACTCTAGGACTACCCTCCTAAGTTCACCAAAAAATATTTATATCGCCAAACCAAATGTAAACGAAACGATTTCATAGCAAAGTAGTTTATTGAATGTAAATAAGTGGCGTTTATTTTTTCTTACGTTAAAAATTCATGCGTACTTATCGCTTATACGGCCTACATTTTCTGCTCGCCAAACATCTCCAAATGAAATATAAACAAAGCTATGTTATTAGATTTAAATAGAATGAGATTTTATTAGATTTAAGTAGCATGTTGGTGACATTCGTAAAACCGTAGCCTATTTTTTATAAGTATTCACACTTCACACACACCCACATACACATATATCTATATCTGTCTATTTATCTCTCTCTCTCTCTCTCTCTCTATATATATATATATATATATATATATAACTGATTAAGTAACCTGGCATTATCACTGAATTCTTCAGCAATGTTCACAAGGAATGTTAAATTTAAACAAACATTTTTTTTTTTTCATTTTTTAAGGTTTGTGACAGGTTTAATGAGTAAAGGAAAAGAAATAAAATTATATTTTCCAGCTGGTGAATTTTTTCGATTATGATATTTTTTTGGTGGTCTTCAAAATGTCGCCAAATATACAACGCTTAAATATTTAAATCTGGTAAATGATATACATATAGCTGCTTCCATCTGAAAACGGCGCCATAAACCTCCATTATCAAGAGTTTCTTGTGACATAAGTATATTTCTGTTAACATTTATAAAAAAACAGAAAAATTCTTTCCCGTTACAGTAACTGCTTTAAATATAAAGAAAGATACATGAATTACAAAAGCATTCAGAAAAAACACTTAACAAACAATTTGTTTTAAAAAAAATAACGATTAGTTTCGTATAAGTAAGGCATTTCAAATGGATATTTACTATTTCTATCTCTTCTTTCTGTCGAATCAATTTATTCAAAGGTAAACTTGCTATGTCTGTCAAGGCATCTGGTTCAGGATTAACTACCGCATCCATTCTAGTAAAATGTCTACAACAATTTAAAAATCGGAGAAATCCAAAACTTAAAATATTATTAAAATTTTTACTTTTAATGTAGCACAAATCTTTATATTTTGAAATGTCAAAAGTGGAGGGACTGACTTTGGAAAACTAATGTATTTCTAAATTTTAAAATCTCTCTTTAAACCGTTTCCATCATGATTTAAAGTTGTTGTTGCCATTAGTAGTTACAGAAAACAAATCAAATAATCTTATTCTTTCTATTAAAAAAAAAAAATTCAATTCCTTACTGCTCAAACAGCTCTGGCTCAAATTAGCAAACGGCTAAACTAAAACAGCCTTTACACACACGTTCTTAACCGCGGTCCGGACGGCGAGCCATTCAGATCCGCGGTCAAGAGCGTGCGTGTAAATGCAATTTTAGGACGCTCAAGAACGCGGTTAAGAATGTCACTCAGATGCGCGCTCATGATCGCGCTCCAAGAAATGATGCATTTTACATACACGTTCTTAACCGCGCATCAAAGTGGGCGGATTGGACAATTCTGCAGGCTGTGGCTTTTGTAGGGGACTTCAATGGAACGCCCCGCATCTGAACGCGTTCTTGCGCGCGGATAAGAATGTGGTGCATTTTGCAACACATTCTTGAACGCCACGGTTTTACTCGCGTTCTTGACCGTGGCTGGATGCGCCACGTTCAGTCGCGTGGTTAAGAACGTATGTGTAAAGGGCGCTATAGGGTCACTTTTACTCCTCTGACATTTCATTGGCTAAGGAAGATGGGGTCATGTTGAGCGCGGTATTACACATTTAATTGCGCCAATTTTGTTCTGTCACAAAATCTAGGTATTTAAAAGGAAAATAATGGAAATATTAGTAGAGATTTCTTCTGTGGGGTGATTCCGATCCAAAATTATTTTTAATTTTTAATTTGAATTTGAGTAAATGCAGAAAAAAAAGTTAAACATATCTAAAGTTTTGAGAAATAATAATTTTAGTAGCTCAAAAAAATTATAATGTATCGTGTCACGTGCGGGACATTTTAAAAATGCTCATGTAATACATGTTTTTAGAATGCTGAAAATTAAATGAAAACACAAACAATATATTTTTATAAACTTTAAAACACGAAGCATTTATTTGAATAAAATTCATGCACAAATTGATTATTCAGAGAAATATTTTAATTTTTAATTTGAATTAGAGTAAATACAAAAAAAAAATTTTTTCCCGAAATTTTAAACAATTTCTGTCGTTAGCTACAGCGGCAGGGGATATCTTTCTTATAACATCTTTAAACAGAGAGGGAATTCCATCTTCAGGGTGCTCTGGCCACTTGTAGTATTAGAGCTTTTGTTTCTCTTTTTCCGCTTTAGTTTCTTCCTTTTTTCAGCCCACTTATCATTTTATTTTCTTCCTTCTGGAAATTTTGACTTTTTTTTTTGCTCATCTTTTTCATTCTTTCAGCACTTGATTTAGATCCTTTCATTTCTGTTCAATAAAAAACAAATTTTATTAATGTTAAAAAGGTAAAATATTATGGAAAATTATTGTGCAAAAAGTCATAAAAGTGAAATAAAATTTAGCTCTAATTCTACATAGATTTTCTAAAATAAACCTCATAATGTTTAAACTATATTGTTATAACATGGTGGAAACAAAATCCAAGGAAAAAAATCCCTGACAATTCCCTGATTGAGCTCCAAAAATTTCCCGATTTTATAATTTTAATTGCGAGTTATACAGTATCATTGTCATATATAATGACAGTATCAGAGTGGTGAAACAAAAAAAATATATATTTAGGGGGGTGCACTGTACTTTTCCATCTGAACTTTGTGAAATTCCATTTTTTTTTTTTTTTTTTTTTTTTTTTTTTTGAGGAGGTGAAAGAAAAGAAAAAAACGCGTAATTTTCTAAGTAATATAATCTACAACTGGTGAGAATTTTAAACCTAAAGTTTTTTTTTAAGAATGAAAATCACTCCCCCCCCCCCCCCCTACCCAGCCATCCTTATTTTATGCTTTTATAACTTGTTTTTCTCAAGAGGCATATTGTTCTTTTAGTGAATAAGGAAAATATTTTTGAAAAAATTCCAAATCATCACTTGGGGGAGGGGGCCATAGCAGGGCCTAAAATAAGATAGAAAGTGGGTGACAGTAATGTCGCCCAGTGCCGAGATGTTGTCGCCCAGTCACTACAGATGGTGCCGGCAAAAAATAAAGGAAATAAAAGAAAGACATATAGTTTTACAAAAAGTTGTTTCTTCCTAAATGAAAAATTAATTTTTCATTTTCGTTGCAATCCGGCATGTATTCTTGAATGCTTCTTCAGTTTCCACTTTCTCTGGTTGTTAGTGCAAAGACGTTTTCTGAATGCATAAGCTTCAAAAATTTCTGATGGATACTTTAAAGTTCTCAAACATTGTCAAAAGACTTTTTAAGACGCTAATTTCAAAAAAATTCCGCTGGAAAGCAACAACGGGCCACCCCTTCTCCTAGAGCCTAAAATTTTGTTTTTAGAAATATTTGAGGAAAAGCCGCCACATCCCTCTAAAAATAAGCTAAAATTGTGGTTTCGGAACTTAAAATTTAAAAAATTGCCGGGGAGAGGAGGCTTGCAATTAACAGAAAAAGATTACGCTAATTGCATTTTTAGAACTTCATTGTCGAAAAAGTACCATACAAAGTTTCCAAACCTACTTTCCCATAAGTTCACCAGAAATTATCTAAAAATGCGTTTTTAGCCACTTTCCAGAGAAAGTTAAAAAGAAATTAATACCGCATGAAAACAGGTTTGATGCATCAAAAAATATCGTTAAAGATAAAGAAAAGTTAAAAATTAATGAAGTAATTAAATAAAGATTGATAAAAATAAAAAGTGAAAGTAGGGTTTTGGGGTGGGGAAAATGTGTGTCTGTAGGTCGGTCGGTCTGTCTGTCCCCCCCCCCCCCCCTCAATAACTTTTGAGGGAATTGTAAGTACTAAGATAAAAAAGCACAAATTCAAAGTAAAAAGTATCGTAAATAGAGAATTGTCCGATTCGAAAGAAGTTTTTTTGTATTTAAAAGATATCTCGACGAGGACACCTCGTTTCCACATTTTACTTTCTGACTTGAAATTTTTTTCATTTAATTTTGAATAGTTCAAAAAATTTTAACCTATTGACAAAATGCCTATGGGGCAAAAATGAAGCAAATTATTTAAACTCTGGGCACAAGATCCAAGTTCCTATGAACAAGCTTACTGGAAGAAACGCTTCGCTTGAATGATTTGACAATTTTTGTTCATTTTTGAACAGTTCAAAAAGAAATTAACATTAGCGCCTACGGGGAAATTTCAATCCTATATAAATCCTGATCTAACAAACGGATTGGCTTGGAGCAAACTTTAGCGGACGTAGGACATGTGGAAATACGAAGTGCAACCAGAATTAAGCTAAGCCTATTTTCCTATGAAATTTTTTGATCGGGTTTTCAACGATATTTTTTAATGACTGATTAAATGAATTAGCGAAAGAATGAGTGGATAAATACGTGAATGAATGAATAAATGAATGACTGAATGAGTTGAGTGAATGAATATGTATTAACCGTTGATAAAAGTATATTTGAAGTAACTAAGAACTAAAGCTAAATGAGAAAGAGAGGGAGAATAGCTAGATTATAAATTTTAAGTTTATAAAAGACTTAATAAAATAAAGAATACAAAATAGATTATAAATTTTAAGGGGGGGGGGGTGCATACAGAAAAGTAGGCTCGTCTAGTTAGAACTTCTAGTTAAAATTTCAATATTGAAAATTTCCCGGGGGGGGGGGGGAAGAGCCTTTAATACCACTCTCCCCATCTTCCCTAACGTCATCAACGATGTCCCAAATTTGCTTTTAGAGATTCCCGAGAGTAATCCCCCAAATGCTTTCATCCCTGGAATCACCTAAAACAGTTTAAAATTAATTTCAATTTCAAAAAAAAAAAAAAAATCAGGAGAAAACCCGACTTCAACTTTTTTTTTTTTCCCCCTAACTTTACCATAGCCTAAAATTTCAGTTTTAGACTGTATGTTATGAAAATTTTTGGGGTAGAGCCCACACTCCTTCCTCTAACGTTACCAAATATAGCTAAAGATTGGGTTTTTAATACTTCAACCAATTAATAGAATTATTTGTTTATATAAACTGTCCGAAACTCTAAAATTGAGGTATACTGAACATGTTGCGTTGTTGATCAGTCGGTCGGCTCCTGGGAAGGCAGTGAGTTGTGCAATGTCAAAATTTCAAAAAATCGAAATTTTCCCCTTATTATAGTTAGTGTTCGGCAGTAGTTAACTAGAAGTAGTTAACTAATAATGGCAACTAATAGTTAACTGGTAGTTAACTACTAGTTGTAACTACTTTTGTTTTGAACTAGTTAACTACTAGAAATAAAATTTCACGTTAAATTAAAGCACAAATGAGCATTAAAACGCAGACATATGTTTCGGGATTGCTTGGAATCCCTTTTTCAATGTATCTAGAAGCTCCCTGTCGCATTGAAAAAGGGATTCCAAGCAATCCCGAAACATATGCCTGCGTTTTAATGCTCATTTGTGCTTTAATTTAACGTGAAATTTTATTTCTATTACTTTGCACAAAGTTAAATCATTACTAGTTAACTACTAGTTAACCTTCAAAATTCCAACTACTTTCGAGAAAAAAAAATTATTCTATTTTTTGAAAAAAATAACTTTTTAAACATTAAATTATTTAAATTTTTAGCTTATGAATATTAGTCACACAAATGTATTTTTTATATTATGTTATATAATGAAAAAGTACTCATAATAAAAATCATAATATTTATTGCAGTATTTACGCAAATTCGAAAAAGCTTTCTAATAGTAGTCGATAAATAGCGGCCACACCTGCACATGCACAATGAAGTTTCATTTAAAGACCAAATCTTAATTATAGGGAAGCTTTACCTCTACCCCAGTACCATGCATGCATTGTATTATAAAACACAAAACAAAAGACAAAATAATGATTCTTACTTTTCTTTTTAGGAAAAAAATACTGATTTTTATGATTTTTTTTAAAGAAAAAACTGATTTTTATGATTCTTTTTAGACAAAATATTGATTTTTATGGTCTAAAAAAAAATTTATATCAGCCTCTTCTAAAATTATAAATTTAAATAATCCTAATTAAAATATAGATATTTTTTGTTATAAATTTTAATATATTCTGGGTTCAAGCAATTCATTAGAATTTCAACTCACAATATGGTAGCCTTAATGCATCTGGTCTTCTAGGGAAAGGTGTAATAGCTTCGTTAAGGTGTCAAAGAATGACATTTTATCAGAGAATATTGAGTTTTTGGACATGCTGACTACAGCAAAAGCATAAACAACACCTTTGGAAAGGATTTTTCTACATTTGGAATAGTGCACTCAAAATTAAGAAACAGATTCAGGGTAGATAAGGCATAAAAACTGGTATTCTTGATGAAACATCTAAATAGTAAAAATGATTAGGCTGTAGTAAACTTTTTATGTGATATTTGCCATCTCTGTTTATATATTCAAGAAATTTGTATATACTCAAAAAATTATAGTAGTCCAGTCAACTTCTTTGAATATATTCAAGAAATTATAATACATTTAGTCCAGAAATATAAGCTTTCTCTTCTGTTTCTTGTTGTTCTCTGTTTATTAAGCATACAATTTTTATATAATATAATTAATTAATAACTAAATTTGAACTAGTAATAAATAATTATTTCAACTGAAATATCTTAAAATTCTTTGAAGACATAAATAATTAACTGAATTTGTTACTGTAGTTGTGTGTCATGCATATCTTGTTTAAAAAACTCCAAAAAATCTGATAATCAAAAAAATACTATTTTATACATTTTTTTTTTAATAAAAAAAATTACCAACCCTGCCTTCAACACAATTTTAAATAATATAATCTAAATTCTAAATCATGCACGTTACAAAGATATTTTGTTAATGAATGGGGGTTGGGCAGAGGGAGAATTTTAAATTGATATTAAATGTTAACCCCTTCGTTTTACAACAACTGCTGAAAAATTGTTATTTCTTAAAAACATAAATTTTTAACGTTATTAAACAAATACATATTAAAATAAAAGTTTAAATTTATAGAAAAAGGTTTTGTCTTTATTCATATTCTCTTTATATATTAATTGTTCTGTGTTATTTGGAAATATTCAATCTTTGAATGTTTTACAGGAATTTCTTTAAAATTGTGTTAATGATTAAAAATAGTATTGAGTTGAATTATTAGGATTAAATATTTAAGAACAAACTTAAAAACGGAAATTCAAATGAATTATACTTAAAGGTAGTTAACTGGTAGTTAACTACTTTTGGAGAACAGTTAACTACTAGTTACAACTAGTCTCAGTAAAAAGTAGTTAACTACTAGTTGCAACTAATTTTGTTTAGAGTAGTTGGTAGTTAACTACTTTTTGACGAGTAGTTGCCGAACATTAATTTATAGTGAAACATAAATCATGCAATACTCAACAATAAAATAGTTTTTCTTTTACAAATTTTCAAAGCATCCTTTGGGGAAGAAGCGGGGGTGGGAGCTTGTAAGTGTCGCTTGAGAAGGCAGACTTGGCGCTTTTCGATATGGGCATAAGTAAGAAGGGGAGAAGGGCCTGCCCCCTGGATTTAAAACAAAATGCGAATTTTGTTCTACATTTTTATGGAGTAAAAGCGTTTTAACTTTAAAAAGATTGGGTTTGCTGTTTTTTCCTAAAATTTTTGCACTCCCAAATGCGTCTCCTATGGCCTCAAAATGCACCAGTTTGCATTTAGTCTTCAAAATTTTCCCGGACCCCCTTTAACTGGAAAAACCTCAAAAGGATGGCTAGCACAGCACATAAAAGCTTATGAAATATGAATAATAATTGGATGCAGGGAGGAGAGTGTAATCTCGATTTTTTCTTTAATTTCAAGTTGGTTTTTTTTTGATTACGACATAGATGCATGATTTAAAAATGATATACTTATACAGCGCTATGAAATGAAAAAATATCCAAACAATGGCATATTGCTTAAATAGAAGTTGATAATTAAAGGTTTGCTGAAAAATCCCGGAATTTTCATCAAAAACCCAAGTAGGCTAGGCTTTTTCAAAATTTTTTTTTTTTTTTTTGAAAATCGAGTATAATCAGTAGGAAAAGTTGCAAAAACAGTTTAACATTGTTAAAATATGTATACAATTCAATTCAAACAACCTCAAAGGATAATGGTTTTTTAAGGGGGGGGGGGTATGGAAATTAGGGGAAGCAAGCCTTAATGTCGCCCAGTGAAAAATCCTTAAAATATGCTCTGGGCCATAGGCTCTCTGTGCCCCCTTGTTGCGCCACTGCAGTATCATAATTCGCAAGGTACCGACAGTGTTAGTCCGAATTTTAGAACACGGCCAAAAATGGCAGATTTACAAAACCAAAAATGGCGGATTCTCGGAAGCATCAACGCTGACACGCGCCTTTTTACGCATAATTGCAATATCTTCTTTCCTCATAGACAAAAAAGTGACTTTTTCTAGTTGCTTAATCGGAGAAAAGACGCTTTCAACTGATGGGAAATCGGCAAATCGAGCCGACTACGCGCAACGTAAGGAAACTCCGCAAACGATCGACTCCAGACGCTTGCCGATTTGGATCTTGAATACGATAAATTTCCCTGGTATTTGGGGAAACTTTAAATGTCCCTTGATTATTCTCTGATATATTCCAGAACATAAAACTTCCCTGAGAATTCCCTGATTTCACGGCTGTGTTTCCACCCTGTACAATGTTATATTAAATATTGAAAAAAAACAAAAATAATTATTTTCCCAACAACTCATCGATAAAAAAAATGTAATTGCTTTATTGTTAATATTTTAAACTAGCTTAGGTACTCATATTTGTCTTAGTATGTGATTTGATTAATCTGTTCTTAAACGTAGATGATCACTGCATTGATAGGGCATTCTGTAATGAAAATATAAAATTTTAGAAATGTATGCTCTATTAAATATATAATATATCAAAAGCTATCATAAATATGAGAAAAGAATTAACTATTTCTTTTGAGTAACACAATTTTAAAACAAAAAAACCATGAAAGAATTCAAGCCATGTTGAAATTGAATCGTTATCAACCTTTAGAAATTGGAATTGTGTTTCATATGTCACGTGCGGGACAGTTTTGTTTTTGGATTTTTTAAAATAAAAGTAACTTTAAAAGCTAGAACTAGCATAGAATACGAGTACTACACTAATCTGCTTTAGAAATGTTATTTACACAAAATAAATGTGTTCCAATTTTAACCTAACTGAAAATATTCATCTTTTTCGTCACGTGTGGGACACAGAAAATAAGTTTTTTCTGTGTGCCAGTATAGCTATTAAGGTATCTCCTAGATCTTAAAGTTTAATAAAATTAAGTAATTAAACTTTAGACTTGCCTATGAAGTTGACTTCAGGAGTTTCAGATGATTTTTTTTTACCAAAAGCGATCATGCAAGATTCGTTCGAAACTTCAACGAATTTGCTTGCAGAGGGAAACCATCTTTAGAATACTGTTTTGCCAATCCAGAAATGATAGGCCTTGATTTCTTACTCAAAACATAAAATTTGACATCTTATCTTTTAATACATACCAAACAATTGACCATCCATTTACCTGTTTTCATGGAATGTACTACTTATTCAAGGAATAGTTTTTGGGGATGTTATCAGGAGGGTTTGGGGGGGGGGGATGTGAACGCCCTTGTTTTTTAGGGGTGTGCGTCACAGCTCTGAGGTGGGATGGATACCTCTGATTAAAAACTTACTTTTCTTTTCCAAAAATATCCTGAACATCGTATAACACACGAACCCGAAACCGCTCAAATCAACCTCTTTTCGGCTATAAAAAAAATCGGCACTCAGTTTGGGAACCCGATTTATAAAATTAAGTGTACTCGAAAAATGTAATATTGTAAATTAATAAAAAGTAGTAACTGGTATGCATAAGTAGCACTGTCGCATTTCGATTTTAGCTACCCTAAATGCGACAAAAGTGTCCAAAACGCGACAGAGATGCAAATTTTTTCTATACATATAATTAAAATTCAATTTCTTCGATACAAACTTAGATTAGCATCAAAAAAATAAGTGCATTCAATACTTATATTGTTACGTGCCAATATGCCACAAATCTGGTCGTAAACTTCCTGAATGCGACAAACTTAGGTTAAAACGCGTCGTATTTAGGAAAATTGACCTTATTTGTAGAAAAAAATGTATTTACATTAAAAAAAAGTTAAATCAAATAATTAAAAAAAACAGATTTCAAATTATAAATTGCGCTAAAAAGTAAATTCTTTTTTAAGAACTTACCAGAATATCTAATTGCCCGGATTATTGAGGGGAATTCCAAATATTGCGCAAAAAGTAAATAAATAAAAGTTAGAAGGTACATATTTGAAGAGTCTACTGGAAAAACGACCTAAGTCACATACTACTTTTTGAAATTTGCTTTATGTTTTATTCAATTATTTTATAACATAAATGTTAATTTTAACTATACGAGCCCACTTCTCTGTAACACCCATATTCAAATTTATAATACATAATTTATATTCATTTACAATACATAATTTATAATAAAACATAAAGCAAAGTTCAAACAGTAGTATGTGACTTAGGTCCTTTTTCTAGTGAACCCTTCACTTATTAGAATATGGTTTTCACGACTGACTTTTCAAGTTGAGACAACAAGATACTCAGTCGAACACCGTAGGATAGTACGCTAATAACAAATCTTAAGACACACCACACAATATCAGAAAATTTTATTTCATATTAAATTTGCACAAAAAGTAGTTTTTGTAGATGGTATAAGGCAACACGTTTTCATGATGCATTACAATTCAAAAATGTGCTTTAGATAACACTTAACATTAGTGATGCTCAATATAAAAACTTTACACTCACAAGGCACAATACTAAGCTTTTTATGAATGAAAGAGCTTTTAATGAAATTCATTTAAGTAAAAATACAAATCACAGTAAATTAGATAAAATTTGCTTCAATTAAAACAGCCATGCAAATAATCCTAAACCTTCACAACAATTTGGGCAGTTTATTTACATTAGTGTAAGTAAATATATGTGTCACATTAGCAAATATAAAATTTTGTAAATAGATTACATTTATTCGTTTAAAAAAAAGAAACAAATATAATATTTTCCATTTATTTTTAATTATATTTATATATATAAAAGAGAGAGGAGGAGGAGTGTAGGTGTTTCGGAATAGTTGAGCAATGTGGAATAACGGGGTTTCTTCGCTGCTGTGTGCTTCCGTACAGATGGAAGTTTATTTATTCCAAGATGGCCTGCCACACTGTATGGAATACTATGTGTTTCATGCAGCCAGACAGGCAAAAAGAAGCAAGCGATCCCAACAAAAACGGAATTAAATTTCTCCAAAAAAAATTTAAAACTGAACTATAAAGTGTTAGTCAATGATAATGAATTTTTCCACTGGGGTTTTTGCAAATAAGATTTTATTTCTCATAATTAATCATCACATTCCTAATGTAATTATAATAAGTTATTGTGTCTTTTTGCGACATCTTTCAAGCCAAATTTAATTGATTTTCAATCCACTATTCAATATTACCCAACTACTTCATATTACCTACAAAAGATTTTGTTTTTAATTTTCTGAATGGAAAATTACAAAAAAAAAAAAAAAGAAAGAAAAAGAAAAATGAAAAGAATGCATTTGATCAATCATAAATAGACATAATTAGCTGATCCTTTGAGCCTTGACTTTTTTAAAAATTTATTTGTAAGTTAAGAAAATTGAAATAAAAATGTTATTTCACAAAGCCCGACTTCCTCTCTCTCTCTCACATATATGTCATTACACCACTTTTTGAACACACAATAAAGCTGATTTCAAATGTTTCAGCGTGAATAACCAGAAATTTGCTCTACACAAAAAGTACTATGCATTTTATATACTAAAATAGCTGAACACATTCTCAATAACTGAAGAAAAAGTATGCATTTGGACAGAACCACAACAATTTCAGCAAGATTTTAAAAAACCACATTAGCCATCGGCTGAAAGTATTTAAGCACATCCCAAACTTCTGATGCCAGGATGTAACAGAATATGCATATGAACTCCAACGAAATATTATTAAGTAATTTTGATTAATATTGGTGCAAACAGCAAAGGAATTTTGCATTCTAAGGCAGCACACAGGTTGGGCAATTGAATACGTAAAGAATACGTAAGTCTCATAATATGGATAACAGAATTAACAATCCAAACACTAACATATGAAAAATCAACTATTTTAAAATTAAAACCATTTTGGAATTAGTCTTATACAAAGAAAAGATGAAGTACCGTAAAAATAATTAGTTTTAATGAAGCATAAGTTTTTTACATACATGTATGCGTGAAGTTATATACATATTCACATACGGGGGGGGGGGATAAGGGTAGAGCAAAAGAATACAAAATATATATATTTTATAATTTTGGGGGGGGGGCAGAAGGGGGGTTGTAAAAGTTGTGTACCCATGTACCATATTACCTGCAAAAGTTTTATAAATTTGTATTAATAATTTCATCTCTTACAAAAATGCCTAGGTATTAGGAAACTACAAATTAAAAAAAAAACATAAGAAAAGTAACTACATTTTTGAGAAATTCATATTAAAGAAAAATTTAATTTGTAAAAATTTGTAATAAATTTGTCACAACAGAGACAGATATAGCACAAATGCAAAGTTATTTGCAAATAAGAAAAAAACTTAATTGGCAGCAAGAGGGACAAAATTTTAAGAAATTCAAAAATATTTTTTAGAATATGTTTGTTACATGAAAGCAATTTAATGTAACCTGAATAGTGAAATCTCATACTAGAAGGTAAATGATGTACACCTGGCACATATAAAAAAATAAGAAGAAAATGAAAATTTTTAGACATACAGAACTCCACATAAGTAAAGCAGAACTACATTTCACGAAACATAATATTTGGTGTTTTTAATTAGTAATTGATAATTTTTAATTAGTAATAGACAAGTTTGAGAAAAGCAATGATAAACAATTTGTTCATTAGTTAAATGTAAATTAAAATAACTTACAATATGAAAAATGACGAGATATGTAGACTGGTATAGAAATATTATGTAAGCTTCTCATTCTAAAAAATATGATCTTTCAACATTTTACAAAAATGTTATAAGCTTTATTTTAACACATAGGGATTTATCTGTTACAATTACACTCCTAAAGTTTTTTTTCTTTAAGTTTGAAAATCTTATGTATACAGTATTTTATTTTGTAGAAAAAGGAGATTTCTTATAATCAGAACTACTACTATAGACATCATCAGTTAGTTATTATAGTTTTGTAAAAGCTTGTTTTGCATACAGAATCATAGCATTAAATGTCAAGAATGTTATGTTTCTGTTTTTTTCATTCATTTAAACATGTATTTTATATTTAAAATATACAATCACATGTTTTTCAAGTATTTTGCTTCTATTATTTTAATTCTTATACATTTTATTTCAAGTATCAGTTTTAACATTAAGTAATGTGTGTGAAAACGACAAAAATAAACACTCACAATTACACACTCACACAAATATAAGCATAACATACGATATGATTTGTAACCCAGCTTAAGCGAAATGCAAGCAATAATTGAGGCACATAGGCCTGAGCATGTTTTGAACATCTACACCAGTAGTTCCCAACCTTTTTCACATTGCGACCCCATTTTTAACAGTTGAGCAACGGCGAGCCCATGTGTATATGTAAACACACAAGAGGACTTCCACAAAAATGTTTTTACACAAAAATGATATGTTTGATTCCAAGCTATCTCTGAATCCAACCCCACGGTAAATTTCTTCATTTTATAATGTCCAAGGATGCTAAATAAAACAAATTTACAGTGGAGTTGTATTGAAAGAAATTTTCTTCAACACTTTTTTGTGTCCACTCTAACTGAAAATGTAATGCTTGGAATGAAACTAAATTTAATAGTTTTTAACAGTAATTCCGTTAAAAGAGCTGGCTTAACTGAACGTTTTAACTGCTACATCTTACGAAGTAATGGAAGGATTTCAACAGGAATTGGTAGTAGCCCTTAGGAAACATTGACAATTACTTGAATATTTCTGTATATTATTTCAATATTTTTCGTGCATTTCTCTCTTTTAAATATTTTTAATGGATTTTATCCAGTTTGGATATGAACAAAAATGTTATGTCAATAAACAATTTCCTTGCAATTTGTGCCCTAGGATCAGCACAAAATAATTAAAAATGATATTTAGTATAAGAAAAAGAATCTCTGATTTTTTTAATTATAGATATTAAAAAAAATCAGCGTTTTTTTTTTTTTTTTTAATATCTACAATTAAAACTTGGGTGTGGATCCCATGAAAAGGGCCTCACAACCCCATTTGGCGTCATGACTCACAGATTGGGAACCCCTGATATAAAACCATGCAGTATTCTTTAAATAATATTAACAGAGAAAGAAAGATGCTCAATATTTTGAATTAATTGATATAGTAACTGAAAATATTTAAAAAAATCAATTGAAGATGTATAAATGATTCTTGTTTTTTAATAATATTATATTAGTTAAAAACTTAGTTAAATTTAATAATATTATATAAAAGTTGGATGCATTAAACTTCAGAGTCATATGAATTCTAAATGAAGGTTTGGTTATCGTTATCTCAAATGAACGTTACATAGTTTTAATACAAAGCAACTCTCTTTTCTTTCTTTTTACATGTGACAAATACAGTGTAATAAATAATATTTTAATAAAACAATATTTTGATAAAAATCTTTCTACGACTAGGGTTTAAAATATATGTCCTAGTCATGGAAAGATATTTATATTTTGATAAAAGTAAAAATCTTTCAATGACTAGGGTTTTAAATATGAGAATCTATGAAAATTAATGAATACAGTTTCAAATGTAATGACATAATGTAATAGCATGCTTTTGAAAAAGGTACTTGACATGATCCAAGTGACTTAACATCGACTAAAATATCATAGCATACAAACAAAAACATTACAGGGAAAAAATGAGGTATGGAACCTTCTTAACTAACTCACATTTAGAAATAAAACTAAAAAGTAGAACAACCACAAATGAATATGCTTTAAATAAATCTCTACAAAATATTATTATACTAAATAAATTAATATATAAAAAAATATTATATGGGAATAAATTGTAAATTATTATGTATTTTCTTAGTGTCTGGATGCATTGTCACAAATCTGAGCAAGAGAACACAGAGAATCAAGTAAATTTAAGAGGACTCAATGAAACATATATTTCAAATACTAAAAAATTAATATTGTTCAGACCTGCTCAGAGTTTAAATTCTTGCATTGTTACGCATAATGTTTTAAAACATAAAGGGTAAATGAAAGACAATATTTTAAGTACAATAATATAAGTCCAAACCACTTTAAGTACTAGAAAATAGAAAAATCACTCTATAATTCATTAACTTCCTGAAAATTAATTAATCAAAGTTTTAACTATTCATTGTATACAAAAATTAGACTTTTTTAACAAAACAATATAAATAATAAAAGCAATCTATGTAATTGAAAACTTTTTCATCAAAACAAATTAAATTATATGAAGAGAAATTTTTGAATTGTTATTGCAGTCTTACACTATGAAATATTAATGCAGGAAAAAAGTGAATGGAAATATTAAATATGAACATTTCTGTAGTAAAATAATTATGCATTGAAGCAAAAAGCTAAACTTTGTGTTTGGTGTCTATGTATGTATGTATACATGTATGTATTGAATCTGAATTATAAAAAAGACTTTTGGTGTAAAAAATTAAAAGTGACTTTTTCAAGTTAAAATGACTCATTGAAGCTCATTAATTTACAATATCGTAATAACTATGAAATTTTTGTTATGATGCACTGTGAAATTCCTCTTTCAATGAAAAAAGTCCTTTTTAAAAGGTATATATCAAAAGCAGCAAGAATCAACAAATAATACTTCTGGGATAATAAATAATAATAAACAATCAAGAAATCAAAAGTAGCTATGTTCAGTAATGTATAACAACAATTTCTGACACATTCTAAATGTATACATCATACATACATCATATATATATAGAAATATATGAATACAATTATTTAAAATAAATATATTTCGTGTAAAACATTTACATGAAGTATATTTCTAAGTTCAATAAATATATTTACCTAACAACAGCATAATTTAATGTAACAAAACAAAGCTAATCTCGAAACAATGTTAAAAACAGCATAATAAATTCACCGGACAATTTGTATCAAAACATGATTATTTGCAAAATATTTTTTAATGCATGAATATAGCATAAATGTATCTCCAAATATTTTTTCCCACAAATTGAGCAAAAACTTCAAGTGAAATATAAAAAATATCTCGGCATAGCTCATAAATTATGTAATAAATTCATTAAAAAATATAACTTTGCAAAATTTTCAATATAATACTGTTTTGTACTCATAAGAAAGAACACATAAAATATTGCTTTAACAATAAATTACTTTGAATAACAATAAATGACAATAAAATAGACAACACAAGTATAGAACTTTCTTATTTTTCAGTCAAACACTTGAGAAGGGAATGTGGGAGAGAAAATATTGAACAAAACTGCAAACAACATCAAAGCAAGATAAAGAGAAAATAACACCCAGCCCAGAATCTTCTCCCATTTATGTACTTTTAAGTTACGTAAGCACACCATACCAATCATCAAACCAGCTAATGATCCAGCAAAGTGAGCTGCATAACTGGTACGATTTTCTTCATTTTCAACGTATCTGGCGTAGAAAGCTACTCCAATATCAGTTCCACCAAAGATGATAAGTGCAAGAAGTCGGGCCCAGCCAAAAGACATTTCACCAAAGTTCTGAAAATTAAAATAACATCAGGAAAGGAATTAACGAAAATAGTGAAATATCTTCCTTGTCCTAAATTAAACATTTTACAAATTGCATTTCATGGTATAAATGTGTTTAAATGATCATTTAAACACACATTTGACACTTATCTAAAAGAATTTTACACATTAAAACTTAAGTACCTTGTATAACTATGTCATGAAATTAGATATTTCAATTACCAAATATTTTAAATGATTACTAAACATAGTATGCAGATGAAATTTAGTACTTCCTATCTGTTAGTGTGTCTAAAAACCACCCATGACTTCTGCTCAAAATAACACATCGGGAAAATTACAGATTTCATTCTACAACCAAAATTAGAATACTTCTAGCAAAGAAACGTATGAAAAAAGAATTACTTGAAATTTTAGAAATATATCTATTGCTGAAAATTCATTTTTAGGATAGATAAAATATAAGACATTGTTTTTTTGAAGAATCTACACAAAACTATAAGGAAATTACTTGAAGGAAGAGTTTCTGTACATTTTAAATTACTATAGTGACTAAAATTTAAAGAAACGAAAAAAAAAAACTAAAATGCAACTTAATATTTTTCATTGAAAAATTCAAAACCTCAAAAATTTCAATCAGAAATTTGAATATATTAATTTACTTAATCATCATTTAATTATAACATATATGAATAAAACTAAAATTATGTCAAAGAATTATTGTTTTTGAAAAATATTTTTGCAAAAGCTTATGTGTAAGTTAAATCATGCAAGTATTTTTATTCATTTACAGAAGTTATAATTTTGCTT
The DNA here is from genome assembly GCA_038502835.1 of Octonoba sinensis. NCBI lineage: Eukaryota > Metazoa > Arthropoda > Arachnida > Araneae > Uloboridae > Octonoba > Octonoba sinensis. The sequence goes on along the minus strand of CM076599.1, from coordinate 80,779,663 downwards.
ACGATTATCACATTAGCCAAATGTGCAGCAATTAGAGCATAAACGCCACCAGAAGCTCCAGCTAAGTATGTGCCAGGATCAGATATGGAGCTTCCTAAGGAACCTTTAAAAATACAAAACGACTTTGTCATAATAACATAATTAAGACCTAACAATTTAAAATTTCAACTTTCATGACCTAAATAAAATACAATAAAGATAAAATTAAATGATCAAATGCTCTTTATGCTAAAATAGGAGTGATGTTAATAATCAATGCATTCAGGCCCAGACAATGTAGGAATTTCTACATTGTGATGCATCGCCAAATTTACATCACAATGTAAAAAGGGGAATTCATGCAGTTTAAACTCAAAGACAATATAATTGTTTATTAATAAAGAAGATGAGTCCATAATTTCAAATTTTATTCCCAATTTATTTATAAAATACTTTTCTTCATTGAAATGAGCATTTTCAATCGTAAAAAAGCCGACTTTATCAAATTTAGCTTGATTTAAAAATTGTTTGTTTAACCGTTTGACCACGGCAGACAGATAAGAAATTTTCCGCAGTTTTACATCTGTCTACTATTATATATTAGTTAATCAACATTTTTATGCTACATTTTTGCTGTCAAACAAAATATATACAAATATAGCTATTGTTCTATGGGGATAAATGTTCTGTTAATACCCTGTGCTAAAAATATTACAGAAAAAAAGAATTTTTTTCTGGGACTAATGTTCTCCAAACCTCGCCATGAAAAGGTTAAATTTTAAGGGTAATGCATAAGACAAAATAAATTATGTCAATCCAAAATAATAAATAAGCTTTTTTTTTTATAAAATAGTAAAAAATGTCAAAAGTATAGAATTTGTAACGTGCTAAAAGAAATAACTTCCAGATTTCATTTCTGTATGGGAGAAGTGAATCTCTTTGCTTGTACTGCTTCACCTGTTAAATTCTCTCTGCAGGTATGTTTGACCTTTAAACAAAAGTAATTGTTAGCTAAAATTTTGAAAGATGGAAATGATTTATGATGGACTTTCACCCAGTAAAGACCCTCCCCCCCCCCCTCCCAGCACAAGGGAAAGAAATAAAAAAACTATAATAAAGTTAGCTAGTCCGTTTTCATTGCAACTTCTGATTTTTCTTCAAAATTTGAGGATTTGCTATACATTTTGCGGGTCCAATGAAGATCTGTCCTTTTTCGTGCTGTCAAAAGATTAAAAAAAGTTTAGCTGGAACCTTCAATCATAAACAGTGGGCTTTCAATTTATTATTTTTGAGAGAATTTCAGGACATCGTTAAAAAGGTCTTTGCGGTTTAATTTTAAATAAGAAAGGGCAACATAGGAATTTTTATATTGAAACACATTGCCAACCTCATGCATTGATTTATAGAAGAATTCTAAACTGGCTTTACGATTTTCATTGTACACCAGTGTATCGCGATACATCAAGCAGACCTAATGTATAAACCATTAAATTAGAGCAAAAAGCTATCTCAAGTCTATAGTGTAATATCTTCAGAATAGTGAGCGAGCATGACGATGGAAGATAATTTTATCAGAAGTGTCAGACTATAATCAGCCACAAGTGGTAAAAACAACTGAAAAGCAGTCAAGGAGTTGGAAAAAAAGAAAGTTTCCATAAATGGAAAACAACTATAACTGTTAAATACTGTTATAACTGTTGTTTGTAAACTGTAAAAAGGTTTACAAACATTTTCCCCAAGGAGAATAAAATTGGAAATTTGAATATGTAAAATATATATTCCGCTTTTGACAGCTTAAATTTCTTACGAGTTTACTTATTAAAATGCTTAAAAGAAACTCTTTAAAAAATCAACAGATAGAATCTTTACATACAAACCCGTAAATCTATTAAACTAAAGAATGAAAATGAAAGATTCTAAAGTTCTATGTCAGTAATTTTCACCAAAGTTTACCCTATTAGAAGCTACTTAAATATTCTGTAACATGTTAAACATATGTTGTTGCTGTTCTTTATATGTTGAACATGGATAGAATTGTGTCAGTGTTACCAAATGCAGACTTGGGGCAAGCATAATTAGCGTCATGAGGCAACAAAATATTTTCCGCCTTGTTACAGACATTTTGCAGACTGTAGGGACTAAAAACGTTTGGCCCTAAATATGTACGCATGTATTTAAATAATAGTAACTAACCATGAAAGAGATTTATTATTCATTAGAAATGCTATACTATGTAATAAATTAGTTAGGCGGTAATATTTGCCTCACGAGTGTTGCACATGAGGCAAGCACCTCGTTATCCCTGCCTCTTGCGCCGGCCCAGACCACATGTATGAAAAACTGTAGCAAAACTTTTTTAAAAAGTGCAAATGTGCCAAGACTCAGATCTTGCTAAAAGAGGATACATTGCCTGTGTACCTTCAGATCTCGAAAGGAAAAATTAAGCTTATTCATATTTATATATTTATTTTCTGGGCAAAACCACTTGCAGTTCATCTTCAAATTGATTATACAGTGTTCCCTCGCCACTTCGCGCTTCAGTGCTTCACGGGGGTTTTCCAAAATATTCATTAAAAAAATTTAAATGAAAAAATACAACCATGTCGGCAGCCACATTGCGGAAAGGAGCGTTGTTCCATGTTGATGCGCAAGAGAGAAGGATCTCTGCATGTCAAACAAAGAGATGAGTTGACTCAGAGTACATTCTACTGGCTTTCAAAAGCTCCCACCATCACAAGACTCTTCGCCTCTCTCAGAAAGCAATGTTGATTAATATATATTACTGAACTATAACGTTTTGTAATTAACTTTATTAATTAGCACCAACACGTTTAAGTAAATACGTACACTGCAGTAATTTTTGTCTTAAATATCAGAAGTATAAATACTGTTTACATATTTAAAACATTCGTGTACCCACATATACAAAAATTCTTAGGGGCAAATCCTACTTCAGGGTTTTTCAGTTTTCGCGAAAAGTTCTGGTCCCCATTAACCGAAAAAAATGAGGGATCACTGTATACATATAATATTCATTGGAATTAAGTTTGAAAGTTTAAATTTATCTTAAGAGGATGAATATTGATCTCTTTCAAAAATCTATCATGTTTGCAAGCTTGTATCTATTGATTGCATGCAGTGATTCCATAATGGGTTACACATGGGGGGGAAAAGTTGCCTTTTGGTACAGATAAGATAAATTTAAAATATGAAAAATATTGGAGTACGCCTTGAGAGCAAAGACGTTCAAGTTTCTTAAAATTGAAATTTTTTCTACATTTTAAAGTTTTTTTTACGAAAAAATTATTTTTTTGTTTTTGATTTGTAATAGCGCGGTATAGTTCCCTTACGGTATAGATAAGAAAAATCAAAAATATGAAAAATGTTGGAGTACATTTTGAGGCGCAGCAAAGACGCTAAAAAGCAGCTAGTTTTATGAAAACAGTTTTTAAGCTTTTTCAAAGATTTTGACAAGTTTCGATTAAGTTTTAAAAAAGCTTTTTAATATGAATAGAGTGATAAAAACACCTTTGGTATTGCATTGGCATGTTTGTACAAAAAAGAAAAATTTTTAACTTTTGATAAAATATCCATGAATTTTTCGTTCACTGAACGTTACAAGAAATTGTTTTAAATACGTGTATAAGCATTATAACTGGAAACAAGTTATTATTTACAGATAATAATAATAAAATATTTTGTATTGGTTACTTCTGTATCTTTAATAATTATACATGTTACAGATGCAAAATGTTTGCTTCTATTTCATTGCTCCCATTAAACTGTTTTTGTTTAACTTTTGGCATATTCACACATGAGTAAGTTTTAGCTTTTTTGTATCTGCTCTTGTAATTGAACTGCAGTTCTTTTGAGCAGATTCGGACACCAGTTTCACAGCTCTTCTCATTGCTAGTGTGTGTCACTCTTTTGGTTGCTTAGCTTTACCATCTAAATGATAAAAGGATGTCGCAATGGTAGCTAATTGCAAAGGAACAAACAAGTTAATCACTGTAAAGGTATTTATATTTTCTTTTCCACGTGTCATGGTGCTTCACCATTATTTGGTGGAAAGGCCAAGTATGGCTAAAATTTTAGTAATCCCCTTTAATTTTTGCACCATAATCTATTTCCCCCCATTATAATTTGAACCAAAAATTTTGTCGCGAATCGTATAGTGGCGGGTGCTTCCGCAAAAACTCCAGGACGTTTCATCCGTCTGGATGCACTGTGAAACCTTGAACAAAATAAAAGAAAAAAAACTTACCCCATCACAGCATAATCATTTGTAAATAATCGATATCCACACCTCATTTAGAAAAATACAAAGGAATTTTTATTGGCCAGGCATTTTTACGAAATTTGTGGAGTACTCCGTACAAACAACCTTAATCACAACATGTGAAAAGAATGTAGTTACAACTGTAAAAAATTTATAATCCTGAGACATCAATGAACTAAAAAAAACCCACTCATTTTAAAATTAAACTGAAAATGTCCGGAGACAGGTTGGATAACATTTTACTCTAAAAATAACTTCTAAGCCTTGCACCATGGCCTCAGTGGAACATTCTTGCATGACTGTGGATATTAAAAAAACAATGCTGCTGGACTTAAGACAGATCAGGCTAACAGCAGGATGGCGGAGATGTCACTCGTGAACATTTCAGGCAGCATGTGTTCACTTAACTCCTCGATAAAAACTCCCTTGGATTCTCAAAAAAACATTTTACTCTAAAAATACGGAATTCTTCATGGACATCTTGGATAGACTACACGGCCTGTTGATGTTTTTTCTCAGGCGATTACTCCTTGCCTAAGGATGCATCCGGATTGAGATCCGGCCATGCTGCATAGTTATCCATCTCCTTTTAAGAACGGTCGCCGTGGGCCTCTACCGCCAAAAAAAATGCATGCAACTCCAATCCACACTACAGCACCACTGCCTTCTCTCCACACGTGCACAAGGTTCCACCTTCGGTGTATTGAAAACGCGATATCCATCCGCCGTGTATCCAAACAGCCAATCAGAACAGAGCACAATGAAACATCATGACGTCACGCTTCTGGCTCTCGCAAGGAAAGGGAAAAAAATAGCCGCCAAAACATGTACACAAGCGGGAAGAATACGAAAAAGCTCGATGCATATTAATAATGAGCGCGATTATACCCGTTGAAAATTAAAATACCCCCCCTTTAAAAAAACAATAAATCCAACCTATTTTTTACAATTAAATCCCCTGTAAATTAAATAAAAACCCAAACTTAATATTTTCACAAAATAAATAAATGCTATCCCGAATTTCTTGAAAAACAAAAAATAATAAATTCCCCTCATTAAAAAATGAATGAAATATGTGATATACAATATCACACCACGAAAGAAGCAGGGTTGGCCGGTTTTAACCCGAGGTGGTTTTAACCACTGTTTTGACCGGTTTTAACCCACCCCGGTCAAAACTGTTTTGACCACCCAAAGTGGTCCAAATGGTCAAAACTCAAATAATACTGTAATGTGCTATGTTATTATGATCCCCTGTTTATGCAGAATACTACTTGTCCAGTTCAGCTTGAGAGCACCCTTGCTGTGCAGCATTGTATCATATTGTCATATGTCCATATTTGCAAGATATAACAAACAAAATGAATATGAATCAAATTCTTTATTTGGAGCCATTTTGTGTTTTTGATGCAGTGAAGTGACTGAAAGTGACAAAAAATGGTAAAACAATTACCAATCTAATTCTGCTGCAGCCCCCTTTTTGTTTAGCATTTTGTAACAAACAACAAGTTTGGAGGCTTTTTCTAAGCCTAATCTGTTTCATAATTTGTTTTGGACAAAACTATAATTTGAGAACAATCTTTCAATGCCAGCAGAACTTGATGGGCAGTTGTGAAGGTGGATGATAAAATTTAAAAAACTCTTCGTTGATCATAGCTTTTTTTCATTGATTTCCACTATATTGATGCTTTTACATTATTTCGTACTTCAGAAGTGAAATATGATCTTGGAAACGGGTCTTCTTCAGCTTGGAAAGAAATGACAAACGGGAGGTAGGCAGGATTCAGTTCTGATAACCAAATGTGTGTTGGTTCTTGTTGTGGTGCTGTCAGTCCTTCTCCCATGTATTTTGGATCCAACAAATATGCGAGAATATGAGCTGGTGTGATAGCCTGTTCAAACCAAAATTTGAGGATGTCAGCATAAGGTTGTAGTTCATTGTTGTTTACAAGCTTTAACCACTCGTAACAAGCAGTAGAAATATTAACCTCTTCAGATTGCAGATTATCCAATGCAGCAGCCACCGGTTTCAGTTGCTTATATAACGATTTCGCTTCTTTATATATAGGAACATCATTTATTATTTTTGTGATGTTTTTATCAATATCTGATTCATGATCATCCACAATCTTCAAATAAAATGCACGATTCAATCAGCATGAAAAAGAAACAATGTTTTCATGTCACTAAGTTACTATGAGTATGATGAAAGGTTGCATCATGCTAGCTTTGGTAGCAGCCAATCAATAAAAAGGGGCAGGGCAGAAGCAGTAATCAACCAATGAGAAAATGGGTAATGCAAGAAAAAAGTTCATTTACATTATTAAATAGCATCCTTATTTCATATTATATTGGAAATTGGATACTGCATATTGAAACTGCAATCCCTCTTAATTTAGAATATTTATTGCTTCATTTATTTTAGACATTAAGCTTATTTTTTAAACAATATTTCTATTTCAACCTTGCTTGCTGTTATTATTTCTCAGTTCAAGTTACTTTTACTTACTGCCTATTAAATTGGGGGGTGTTACATCTAACCATTAAAAGAATAAACAACTATGTAAAAATGTTCAGAATTTCTTTTTTTTTTTTTTTTTAAGTTTTGACCATTTTGACAGGTTAAAACCATTTAAGCACGGTTAAAACCAGTTTTGACCAGTGCCACGGTCAAAATAAAAAATTAGTGGGTTTTTGCCAACCCTGGAAAGAAGACACACTATTATTATATGCAGTGTTTGTAACGGTTCCATCACTGAAGTTCAAAAACTATTTGTTGATTTCTCTATCATCAAGAAATACCAGTATACTATCTGCTTTGTCTTTTCCGGTGCAAGATTTTGGTGTTATGTGGCCTAAAACCTTGGAGTTTCGTTCCTCTATTAGTAAAATATACTCTTCTGAAATAACTTTCTTATACAACTTACTTCCTTTCTTTTCTTGAACAATGTTACGTCTTTTTTACCTTTAAGAAAAAAAAAACAATCCTCTACTTTCGGTTATCTGATTATAGCTATGGTCATTAATGATATATCTTTGATTTGTTGATTTTGCTCTTCTTATTTCCATCCTGTGTATTACATTTGTTTTGTCTTCTTCTGTGGTTACACCCATGTCCTGTAAAGCAGCACTAGCTGTAGCTGCATCTAAGTGCTTTTCTCTAGTTACAATTTTGAAGGGTCTAGTACATTTATATCTTCTTTTACAGTTGAAGGACTTGCTTGGATTGCCTCTTCTGGTAAGGAGCACTGATGTTCTTCAGCGCTGTCATTGCCTCCAGTAACCATTTTTGATGCACTAGTATTTTTTGTCTGTTCTTGTTTGAACTTAATTATTCTCTGCAGCTCTTTATTCTTTTGTTGCTTGTTTCTTCCTAAATCACTAGTTTTTGAAATATCAATATTACTTATAACCCTTTTCCCTTCAGAGCTTTGATCCTTTAGAAACTCTTATTCCATAACTAGTATTTTTTTACTCTTTTATACAAATACAAGTGTTAAAGTTTACACACTTACAGGCAACAGTATCAAATAAATGCACAGCATCTTCTCTAAATTTTTGTGACGTTGTAATCAAACTTATCGGACCAACTTCTACTTTTAGACCGTAATAAATACTTCCACTTAGCATACTAAGATTTTATCATTTGTAAAATTTTTTGGCTAAAAACAATGGAAAAAGAAGCTCTTGATCCTATTTGTTCAATTTTGGGAACTAAAGTCACATATTTCACATATCGTAGGATTTTTCTCCGAAGGAACTATGAAGTATGTCCAACTGTAGCACTTCATAACAGATTCGCTTTACAAGCGGTTTCGCTTCGAGCCTATCACTAAATTTCCCAACAAAAATAGGACATTCTAACATTTGTCGACCAAGCCATTTTTACTCAATAAAATAAAGTAACTCACAAACTAACAAAATATTGCGTTAATCTGTTACTGCGGAGTGCAAATGACAACTCAACTAAACTTGCAAAGGTACAGAGCTTGCCACCACATGCAGACAAATCTCCCCCCTCCCCTAGCCCCCCCCAACGCAAAGTCCGGCGATTACTAAGGCTCTTGAATACCATGCCAATGCAATACTAAAGGTGTTTTTATCATTCTATTCATATTATAAAGCTTTTATAAAAAACTTAATCAAAACTTGTAAAAATCTTTGAAAAAGCTATAAAAACTGTGTTTTCATAAAACTTTAGCTGCTTTTAGCGTCTTTGCGGCGACTTAAAATGTACTCCAACATTTTTCATATTTTTAATTTTTCTTATCTATACCATAAGGCAACTATTCCACGCTATTACAAATCAAAAATAAAAAAATGTTTTTCGCAAAAAAACTTTAAAATGTAGTAAAAATTTCAATTTTAAGAAACTTTAACGTCTTTGCGGCACCTCAAGGAGTACTCCAATATTTTTCATATTTTAAGTTTATCTTATCTATACCAAAAGGCAACTTTTCTGTGCTATTACGAACTAAAAATCAAAATTTGATTTTTTTTGTTCCACCCTAGTGCGCAACCCTTTTCTCAAAAAGTATCCATCACACAGCTTTGAAATTTTTTGTGCTTACATTCTATGATACGGTCAACAAACATACGCACCAGAATTTTTTTTACTCAAACAGGTAAAATAAATAAATTTTTAAGTTTTACCCAACTTTTTTTTTTACCAAAAAGTAGACTTTATCTTAAAATAAAACAAAAACGGGAAAGAATACACAAAAATCCATTCCTATTATTAAAGATTACTTATCTACAAACATTTTTTTTTTTTTAAATGAAGAAAATCCATCCACAAATACTCAAATAAATGGTTGCGCAAGCAGCTCAAATGCTGTTTTTTCACCTTGGGCAACCATTTATTTGAGCATTTGTGGATGGATTTTCTTCATTTAAAAAAAAAAATGCTTGTAGATAAGTAATCTTTAACAACAGGAATGGATTTTTGTGTATTCTTTCCCGTTTTAGTTTTATTTTAAGCCAGTAGCCTGCTTTAGAAGGCTAAAAAGAAGCGTTTTTTGAGGAATTTTTTCAGGACAGAAAAAAAAAGCAAGTCTAGCGAAGATTTCAGATCATTTTATTACATATTTGAACAAGTAAAAAAAAAAAAAATAAGACAAAAATATTCAAATGCAGCCGATTTTTATACACATTTGTGCAAAACTTTGCAATTGCGGTCTCCGATTGGCGGGAAAGATGCCGCTCGTAATTTTCTTCTGAAACAAAAATGTTTTTAATTTTTATATATTTATCTTCTATTTAAACTAAAAAAAACCCGAAAATTTGAAAAATTAAAAATTTTTCTCAGGTTTGAAAAAAAAAAAGTGTCTTTTTTACAACAAAAAAATCGTTTCAACTTGCTAAAAAAGTTGTTCAGAATTTTTTTTCATGAATTTTTTTAGTTCAAATAGAAGAGAATACAAAACTGAAGCTGACAAGTTTTGTTTGGTCGTCTAGTTTTCTCGCAATCACGCCCGCCAGTTTAGAAAAAACATAAAAACAAAAACTCGAGAAAACGCACTTGAAAGTTTACGATCGGAAAAATGTTAATTTTCTATTACTTGCAGTGATGATACGCTGATCAGCTATTCCTGCGCCATATACCAAATCATTATAATCGAATATATCTGTATTACAACTTGAGTCGATACTTCTACGAATTCAAAATATTATTTCGAACGACCTTTGAACCTTTTCACATACATAGTTCGGAGCTGTTCGACGCGCTCCAGCTGCCCGAGTGCTCGTACACCTGCTTGACACGTTTAGGGCTATATTTTTAAAAATATTGAGAATTAGTCTCTATAACTTTACATGCATATTCTTAGATATATTAGGAATCGATTTAAGCAATAAAAAAATTTCGGTTTTTTGAGCCTTCTAAAGCAGGATAGATAAAGTCAACTTTTTGGTTAAAAAAAAGTTGCATAAACTTAAAAATTTATATATTTTTCCTGTTTGAGTAAAAAAAATTCTGGTTCGTATTTTCGTTGACCATATCATAGAATGTAAGCACAAAAAATTTCAAAGCTCTCTGATGGATACTTTTCGAGAAAAAGCTTGAGCACTATGAAAGGCTCTATTTATTGAGGTTATATTTACCTGTACTCAAAGGGGTGCAGTTGTAATTAAAAAATGAATTGAAACGGATATTTTGAAAGAGAAAAGTGTGTTCTTTTTAATGGTGTAACCCATTATGGAATCACTGCATGCAATCAAAAGATACAAGCTTGCAAACATGAGAGATTTTTTGAAGAGGTCAACGTTCACTTCCCCTTAATTCCACATAAAGAATTTAGTCTCATTATAATATCATAAATCTTTCGAGAAAACAATTGTTTAGTGGAGAAAAATATAGAAATTTTTGCTTCCTTTCATAATAGTAACAAAGAACACATACAATAACAATACATTTTAAAAAACATATAAAAATAAACTTTAATGACTTTTAAAACAGAAAACTGAAATATCTCATTTTCAAGCTACTTTTTTTTTGTTACATCACAATAGCAGTTCATTAAATGAATAAAACATAAAAATAAAAATTTATGAAGAATAGAAAAGTAAAAAACATAAGTTAACAAAATGAATAAAGAAAGAAAAAACATTTACCAGCAAGAACTCCACCTAGGTACACCAACATGACACGCCACCACTTATGCACCATTTCCAGTGGAACACCCAAAAGAAGTTGAATAAGCAGATTGAAAAATATATGAACCCCACTAAACAAAGGGTTAAAAAAAGAGAAAACAGCAGAAAATTATTTTTCTCAATGAAAAGGAAATAATGAAAACAATTAATGTTATATTTAATTATTGTTTTTAATATTCTATTTGTACGACAGAAATAGCAGACTAATCATCAAATTTCATGAACACCATCTCAAGGAATATAACTCCCTCTGTACTGTAGAAAAAGAGAACTCATTTTACAGACTTTTCTTGCTTATACTTGTGCATGTTTGTCATAAATAGTTTTTTCCGTAGTTTATTTGAATGGATAGCTCACTTAGGATACTTTCTCACTTAAAATACTGCTTTCTGTCGATCCTTGGACATTTCCTGTTCTACTCGATGTAAAATCTACCTGTTAAGATACATGGTTATGTCCTGTATTTTTTCATATGGCACTCTTTTTTTGTTTTTCTCTTCTGTTGTAATCTCTTTTCCAACTGTTCTGAGCAAAACAAGTATTGTACTTGATTTGTTTTGACCCTTGCACACTTTCTGGAAGTAGACATGAAACTCTTCTTTCAGCATGAAGAAAGGTGAGGACCAAAAAGGGATTCATCACTTTGTTTTGTCCAAAAATAATGTGTCATGTTGTCACACAGATGAAGCATTGGCTGCACATTTTATCGACTTAGTGTTAGTGCCATTTAGTTTATTTGTGAATGTAGCATATTTTACACTAAACATTGCTAGTAGAAAAATGGAATAAAATGTAAAGATTTATCAATTTCAGACACAGAGAGAACATTTTGAAAAACTGAGAAAAGCAAAACACAGAAAGTATGAAGAGTATAAAAAGTTTCAATCAAGTGGTCACAACAGCCTCATAGTTTAAGTTATCCAGTGAATGGTGGATTGCAGATGCCTTGTGTAGATTATACATGATGAGCAATACATATTTATTTTTAAAGCCAATTAAGAGTTCACTTCACCCCAGTCAACCATAAGAACTTTCCTGCTTAACAGGGCCGGCGCTAGCACGAATGCCGCCTTGACGCAAAAAACTTTTTCCCGCCCCTGCTATATATTAAGAAGGAATAGAGATTTAAAATGATTGATACAAAATTTCAGTATACATATTTTAACTTTCAAAAAGCTAAAGGAAAACAATTGCTGATAAGAATGGACTGAATAAGGGAAAATAAAAAACAGAAAAAGAGAAAAAGCAATAAATTGCGTTTTGCTCGTCATAAAATAGATAGGTTTGACTACCACTAACTTTGAACTCCAGCTGGGGCGGCTATAGAGTTGGAGAGTTAACCAATTCTACTGTTCAATTACAGTACAATTTAATTACTTAGAAAAATCATTGTTAGAACATTCGGAAGTTGTGGCGTTCTTAATATAGAAAGCTCATCCGCCACGGCAAGGTTGAGAAAAATCAATTTTTAGCTGCCCAGAGGCCAAAAAGGAAATGTAATATCGGTTTTTATTTTATTTATTTATTTTTTTTTTTGAGATAAAAACTTCTTTTTTTACACTGTTAAAAATTTTCGTAAGAAAATAGTAAAATAACCATTTATTTGATTGTTATTTTACCATATTTAATTACAACAGTTGAATAACCATTAAAAAGATGGTACTCAAACCGCTGATTGCGAAAAAAATCGTTTATTCTCTGTTTATCCTAAAGAACGTTTAACTAACCATAATTTTCAAACGCTCAATAAGAATCGGGCGTCCATTTGCTTGCAAAACCTTGCCAGTCGTACGTTGCTTTAAAATAGGAATACGGATTTATCAGTTAAAATCTGCATGTGTATATAAAAAAAGAAGGGGGAAAAAAGTAGCTTAAGCAGTGGTTACTAAAAGAAACACATACACATGTAAATCAAATATTGGAGATATTGGATTCCCGAACTGTTTGCAAATGAGCGAACCCATCATTTGAGCTGCTGAAGCTTGTTTGTTGCAGCAAATAAAATGATTTTCTTCAATATACGTTAAATTTAGGCTAAAAATGACTTTGGATCCAATCAAAAACTGAAATGTCAATTTTAAGGCAGTTTGCCTGTTGGAAAAGAAGATTTATTGATAAATAAATGGCCGCTTCACATGGTGTAGATGGCCGAATGGCTAGAGAGCAAGGTTGGTATACCGCAGGAATCGAACTGCCCGGGTTCGATTCCTGCAAGCTTCGTTTACGGTTTCTACGCCTCGAAGATTCTATGCCTCGAAATGGTTCAAAAACGGTAAATTTTGTTTTGAAACCATTTTTAAATGGTTATAAAATCAAAAACTTTTGTATTTATGACTTTTTTACAAAGTTGATTGGAAATGGTTAGGTCCCGTACAGATAGAAAAATGTTCCAAACCGTAAATTTAACGGTGAATTAGATGGACAGCCTGCTGCCGGTCATTTAACCGCAATTTCATGATAAAATTTCTAACAGTGTACTTATAAAGATGCAGTCAATATTTATGGCCAATGCGTCCCTAAGAATGACGCGCCCTGAGGCGGGCGCCTCACCGCCTTAGTCTAGCGCCGGCCCTGCTGCTTAAGGCACTTTCAAGCAGGTCCCTTAAAGATCTTAAGCAAGATTTATTGTATTTTTACACTTAAATATCTATAAATTCAAATATTAGAAAATCAACTTCTGAAATATGAAAACGTTAAGCTTACAAGTCAATGAATTTTATCACTTCTTTTTTTTAAATAATGAAAAAAAAAATATGGCGATGGGTTAGTACTATAAAAAATACAGACATATTTCACTGTTGACCACCCTCCCCCTTATACAACAGGCAGGGGAACAAATCTCCATACATTATAAAATAAGAAAATACAAAAATGCAAAAAATACAACAAAAATGCATATTATCATTTAAAAAAAATACAACTTTGCTAACAGAATTCACCTCTGGTCATAGTTTCATGCCTCCATTAACTTGCCTGGTTTTTAGGCTATATAAATAAAACTGAAAAACTATTTTTGCAACTTTTCAAACTCCTGCGTGTCTGATAAATTTACCAGGTGTATGCCAATGAAATAAGACGATTGTTTTTTAAAAAAACACAATAAATTTGCCAAAACTGTTAATATTTCTTTATTTGAAATAATATCCATCGCTAGCTACACATTTTAACCATCTTTCGGGCAATTTGTGAATACCATGCCAAAAAAATGATCGGTGTTTTGAGGCCAGCCAGTCATCAAGCCAAGATTTGACGTTTTCGTAAGAAGTGAAGCGCTGGTCAGCCAATGCGTGTCCCAATGATGAAAATAAGTGGTAATCGGAAGGAGCCAAGTCTGGCGAATAAGCCGCATGAGCTAAGGGTTCCCAGCCGAGCTCCTTAACGATGTCCTTGGTCGGTTTCGCTCGGTGGCTATTTGCGTTGTCAAAGGAAAATCACTTTGTGCTGCAGTTTCTCTTGTATTGCTTGCGTTTTTCGAGTATAGAATCGATCAAATCAAGTAATTGTTGCTTGCAGCGATCAGTATTAACGGTTTCGATGGGTTTGAGAAGCTCATAATAGATTGGCCCCTCCTGATCCCAGAAAATACACAGCATTGTCTTGCGGCCGAAGCGATTCGGCCTTGCAGTCAATTTGGACGGCTGTCCGGGGTCAACATATGATCGATTACGCTTGGGATTCTCAAAATAAATCCATTTTTCATCGGCAGTCACAATACGATGGAGATATGGCTTGCGTTTGTAGCGGGCAAGCAACTTTTCGCACACGATTTTTCGATTTTCCTGCTGACGGTCCGTTAGCTCGTGAGGCACCCATCTACCGACCTTTATTATCTTGCCCATTGCTTTGAGACGACGGGAAACAGTGCTCTGGTCAACATTCAATTGTTCTGTAAGATGTTCTTGCGTTTGGCCATCATCTTCATCGAGTAATGCTTGCAATTCTGCATCTTCAAATTTTTTTGCTGGTCTGCCACACTCCTTGTTTCTCACATCGAAATCACCATTTTGAAATTTTTCAAACCACCTGTAGCATTGCGCACGGCTCAGAGCATTGCCACCGTATGCTTCTACAAGCAATTGATGCGATTCGGCAGCATTTTTCTTCAGATGGTAACAAAAAATTAATGCTGTCCGCAAATCGTGGTCGGACGGCATAAAATTCGACATTTTCAACAGAGTAAAAAAACACAATGCATGCTGAAACTCGTCAAAATCTAAACTAAAAGCGAGTATCAAAGGTCAAACTATAAAAAAAAACACCTGTCACGGTTTCATGATGTTTGCATATATGCTTGGCGACATCTGTTAGCAAAATCGTCTCATTTGATATGCATACACCTGGTAAGTTGAATCTGTTACCTTTCATCATTTCCATTTAGCGTTTTCATTGTAATTTCTTCCCTTATTTAACATGCTTTTGCTTTTTGAAGCTCAGGTGCACTTTATTTACACTAGTTTATTTGGGGATTTATATTTTATTATATATTCATTCCTTTCAGTTTTTATAGTTATCTTTCTTACAGTTATCTTTCTTTTAAATACATTTCCCTATACTTTTTCTTATGCACAAATACAGATAATAAATATACATATACATATATGACTTTGAAACACATAAGAACAGGTAAACAATTGTTATCAGGTTTTGTAAGTCATTAGGGGATAGGGGTGCTTAAGTACAAAATGAGGTTGGGCAGGGGGAAGTGGGGAGAAACACTGTTAAATTTAACTTTTAAAAAAATTCAGACATTTATTTAATCTGAAAAAGTAGATGAGAACTATCTATTGTTACATTAAGTGGCTTTTTCTACAATTATAAATGACTCACAAAAAATTCATATAAAATGGAATACTATGTAACAGTTTAAGATAAATGGGAGGGGGGAATATTCACAACACTTTCCATAGACATTTTGGAGGATTTTTAGAGGTCTGTAGAACCCCCAGAGTAGGTTTCCTGGATTAAACATTTTTAAAAATACTAGAAAATCTGGTAAAGAATGAAAAAATATAATTTACCTATTAAAATAATTTAACACACAAAGAAAAAAATAATCAATACAAAAATTATAATATTTAAATTAAAGCTATCTAAAATATTTTACGAAATTAACAAATTTATTATTTTTTTAATGAGAATTTTATTTTAATGAGATAAATAAGACATATAATCTTACCCAGCATGTATAAACATGTAAGTGAGGTACCGCCATGCTTCATATCTTCTTTTAGGATTGTATATAAGGACACTTTCAATGGGAACAGGTCCAGATGCACTCAACTCGTGATGTTTCACACAATAATAAATAAAAATTCCAACCTACATTTATTAAAATAATTAATATGCTTTTAACTGCATAATATCATACAAAAACAAAAAAAAATAATTTCAAAAGGTTTTAAGTCTTTCTTTTCTTTTTTCTTTCTTTCTATAATATAATGTAAGAAAACAGGATATGATTTCTGATTAAAATTGAAATTTATTAATTTTAAGTAAGGAATTACTAAAAGATTAGTGACCCACTTTTCTTTTTGAAAATAAATTGAGATCTTAAACAAAAATACTTTGAGTCAATCACTTAACTGAATCCCTCAAAAGCCAAAGCAATTAAGTACAGAAAACTAAAATTGAGGAGGGAAAACTATACATATTACACAACATGTTCAAAAGCTATATACTTTTTTAAAAAGGCTGCCTGACCTAGAAAGAAGCAAAGGAATGAGAAAATCCTTTAATTATTTAAGGGTTTTATTAAAATAATAAGGTAACTTGAAGAATTACTTAATTGTTAAAATTTATAGAAATCAGAAAATATCCAAAAATAGATTTAACCCTATTGGTTCAAATTATGTATTAAACACTAATTTTTTAGCCCTCTACAATTACTTATTTCAATGAATGACAGCATATACATTGAATTGCTACTTTCCATACCTCTTGGCAATTAAATTATCCAATCATATGTGATAAGCATTTTGAGCTAATTTTTCTTATTAGTAGTTATTGTCCCTTCTATGATCACTTTGAAAATCAACTCAAAACCTTAAATTTTCCCTTGACATTCAAAGTACAAACAGTTTTGATGCATCTGTATCAATTACATTACTTTGAGTTCTCAAGAAGTTTTTTATGGACTTAAGGCAGCATATGGGGAACCTGTTGACAGCTGGGATGTGATCTTGCTCCCCATGCCTCGACTTTTGAAATGTAAGGGTATTTGATTTTTGAGCATACATTACTTCAATTCTCTTGATTTTTTTAGGAAATGAATGAGCTATTCTATATTAAAAAAAGCTTTTTTCATATTCCATTGATTTTATACACACAATGCTAACACACATCCATTAAATTGAAATTTATATTCATAGTTACAGGAGGAGTCAAATTCCAGTTGGAAATATCTCTGGTTAATTGCACATAGTTGTACAGGGCCAGTAGCAGGTTTTAGCTTCCATAATAGTGGTAAACGTGACTTTCAAGAAAGAAAAAAAAGTGACCAAATAGTGACCACACTCATAGTTATCTAAAATAGTGATACTAGATAAACTTTTGATGGTGCTTTTTTTTACAAATCAATTGTTATAAAATTTAGTCTGCAGAAGTTGGAGAAAATACTTTCAGGCATTAAAAAAATTTAAAATTTACTAAGAATTTTAGAATGTAAAAATATTAAATATCTACAGTATATTAAATAGTTGGTCAACAGTATGTTCAACATATATTTTTTTTTTTTCCTAAAAAGAAATCAACTTACTTCAATTAAGCTGATGAGTAAAAGAAATATTGGAGGAGGTAAGCAATTATATTCTTCAATATAACGACGAATAGTTATGGCCTGTTGTGATTTGGGAACAACTGTTAAAGCTGCAAAACGTACAATCCTTTGAAACTTTGGTCGTGCTTCTCCCAATTCTCGAGCATGAACCTACAAATACCAAAAATGATGAGAAAGAAATCATAAAAGTATTATACTTGGAAAAAAAGCACAAACCTATTTAGTTAAAGCTTGTAAATAATTAAAATTTATGATATTGAAGAATATTCTTAGGTGTTCTCCTTTGTATGGTGCATAATTAATCTCTATTATTAATAGAAGTTGAAGTTTAACTCTTTCATATTTAGCTTTTCCCCATTCATCTTTTAGAATAAGCAATGCAGCTGAAAAAAATAATTAAATCAGTGGGAAAAGATTAAAAGAAAATTTATATCTGTTCTTAATTTTTAACTATTAAATAATTAATTAAATAATAATTAACTATATTTACCAGATCAGTCATTTTGACTGTTTTGAAGCTTCCATTTTGCATAATTTGTTACTAATTATAGTGCAACTTTCAATTGCATCAGCTGTTCCTAATACACAGTAAGTAGGACAAGTTAATGTGACTGAAAGTTTTATTATAATTAGCAGCAACTTAGTAAAAAATAAAAGTTTGGAAATAGTTGAAAATGGCCCTGTTAAATCCTCCCTCTAAAGTTTTGAGCTAAAAGGAGACCTGCAATTGACAATATTTTAAATTTTATAAAAATTTCTTCTAATTACTCTTCTGCTCATTTTCATTTTTTTCAAAAAAAAAAAAAAAAATCCTGTATGAACTTTAACACATTAAAATCAACTTATAATACAAAACCAATGTTTCAACATCATACAAATTATTTCATTTTGAAAACAAATTAAAAATTAAAGAATTGCACATTCGTTTAAAAGATATAATTTTTTCTAAAGAAAATAGCAACGATTAACAATTAAATAACAAAAATCAAACTATAAAAATATTAAAACAAAAAATTAAATTTTTGGATTTAAGGCAGTTAAATTAACTTCCAACTTATGAAATAATTGAAGAACTTATAGGATGCAAAAGGATTGAATTCTCAAATATGGCGTGCAATTTTTAGCAAAGCACATGCTTGAAGTGAAATTTCCAAACAATAAGTCTTTACTGACATTTTGTAAAATTAAAGAAAACGTTATTAAAGAACTAATGAGATATAATCCCTCCTTGGCGACTTTTTCGTTGGCGCCAAGAAACCGTCGCCAACAACAAGATTTTTATGTCGCCAACTTCAAATACAATACAACACTCTTGGCGATGATTTTATCGCTAACAATGTCACATCATACACATAGCAAACGTGTCAAGAAAAATCACTTAAAAACAGTAAAATACCAAAAATTGCAAGTTATATCTTACACACAATATTGACGCTACTATGTAAAGTACAGAAAGCATTTTTCAACAGCAATTCAATACATTAACATATTGATAATTCCTCGAAAAATAGAACTATTTACTTTACCAAAGCACTCAAACTTGAATAAAAACCCTTCGTTAAAAGAACACGCAATTTATGCCCAATAATAACTACCGCAATGACTCATTATTGCATAAAATGATATGCATTATTTAATGAAAAACATAATTAAAATATCACGCAATTCAACACAAAACCAATGTTTATTAAAGAAATATGTCGGAATTTTAAAATAAGATGCTCCATTAGAAAATATATAACATTGATCAATTAAAGCACCTATTACATGTCTATTGGAAGCCTACATTAAAACTAGCATAAAAACCATTTCTTGAAAGAACACGCATTTTAGGCACAATGATTATTGCAATTAATTTTCTTTGCATAAAATGATATGCATTATTCAATGAAAATCATAATAAAAATATCGTACAATTCTAAGAAAAAGCATTGTTTAATAAAGCTATCCAAATTTTAAAATACCACCCTAGACAACAAAATCAATAACGTCATCACTTCAAGTACATTTTGCATTAAGCTATTGAAAGCCTACCATTAAAAATACCATAAAAACCATTCGTTGAAAAAACACGCATTTTATGCACAATAATGACTATTGCAATTAATTATCACAACATAAAATGATATGCATTATTCAAGGTAAAACATAGTAAAAATACCGCACAATTCCAAGGAAAACTTCAAGTACATTTTACAATAAACTAATGGAAACCCACTTTATCAAAACCAGCAACGCCACTAATTACTACAGCTAATATTTTAGAACAATTGAAAATTCATTGTTTTATTACAAATACATAAAATAAGCAAATAATAAATTTAGAAAAATAAAAAACTCACTTTAAACCAGTTGGCTTTTCAATATCAATCCCAAATCACTACAAACTTGCAATCCAATATAACGAAATGATCCGAAAATTATCACTTTATTTTTCATTGCTTTTAGTCACAACTAACCAAACTTATGCACTTATCAACCAAAATAATTTCATACTTCAGATAGCACAAACACCAAACGACGTTTCCGTCCATTTTAACTTTAACACATTTCGAAAAATGGTACTACTGTGATATAATCCCCCCTTGGCGACATTTGAGCTAGCGCGCCAATTTGTAATGATTTTCGGTTGGAGATATCTTTTCGTTTACCCAGCGCCATCGATGTTGGCTGAGGTAATGTGTGGCAATCCTGATTATGCAATGGGTGTTTTTAGAGTGTGATGGTTGGACTTTTAGAAAGTTCTCTTTAACTAATAGGTAGCTTTTTAGTAGTTAATTTCATCGTTAAAGTTTGTGGAGATATTTCCTGTTGATAAAGGAAGAATGTAAAGTGAATTAATTTGGTTCAATTGTTTTGTATTATGGCGATATAAATGAATTCATATTAGTTTATTAAGGCGCCATTTTTCGAATCTGACGGAAATGTGGTTTGCAGTTTGTGCTATCCGAAGTACGAAATTGGTTTGGTTAATAAGTGCATAAGTTTGGTTAATTGTGACTAAAAGCAAAGAAAAATAAAGTTGTAATTTTCGGACCATTTCGTCGTATTGGATTGTAAGTTTGATGCTATTTGGGATTAACATTGAAAAGCCAACTGGTTTAAAGTGAGTTCTTTATTTTTGTTAGTTTATTATCTGCTTATGTTATGTGTTTGTAAGGTTATAAAACAATGAATTTTTAATTGTTCTAAAATATTAGCTGTAGTAATTAGGGGCGTTGCTAGTTTTGATAAAGTGGGTTTCCGTTAGTTTAATGTAAAATGTATTTGAAGTTTTCCGTGGAATTGCGCGATATTTTTACTATGTTTTTCGTTGAATAATGCATGTCATTTTATGTAATGATAATTAATTGCAAGTCATTATTGTGCATGAAATGCGTGTTCTTTCAACGAAGTGTTTTTATGGTATTTTTAATGTTGGTTTCCAATAGTTTAAGACAAAATGTACTTGAAGTGATGACAGTTATTAATTTTGTTGTCTAGTTTTTATGCTAGTTTTAGTGTAGGCTTCCAATAGATTGATGTAATATGTGCTTTAATTGATCAATGTTATATATTTTCTAATGGAGTCTTTTATTTTAAAATTCCCACAGCTTTAATAAACATTCGTTTTGCGTTGAATTGCGCGATATTTTAATTATGTTTTTCATTAAAGAGTGCATATCATTTTATTCAATAATGAATCATTGCAGTAGTTATTGTTGGGCATAAATTGCGTGTTCTTTTAAGAAAGGGTTTTTATTCAACTTTGAGTGTTTGTAAAGTAAATAATTCTATTTTTCGAGTAATTATCGATCCGTTAATGTATTGAATTGCTGTTGAAAAATGCTGTACGTGCTTTACATAGTAGCGTTGATATCGTGTCTAAGATATAATTTGCAATTTTTGGTATTTTACTGTTTTTTAGTGATTTTTCTTGACATGTTTGCTATGTGTATGATGTAACATTGTTGGCGATATAATCATCGCCAAGAGTGTTGTATTGTGTTTGAAGTTGGCGACATAAAAATCTTGTTGTTGGCGACGGTTTCTTGGCGCCAACGAAAAAGTCGCCAAGGGGGGGTTCTATCACAGTAGTTCCCAAAAAAATGGCGCCTTAACAAACTATTGTAATATAGAATCATTCATCTGACCATAATAGAAAACAATTGAACCAAATTAATGCACCTTAACACTTTACATTCTTCCTTTAGCAACAGGAAAGATCTCCACAAACTTTAAACATAAAATAAACTACTAAAAAGCTACTTATTCGCAAAAAAAAAAAAAAAAAATCTAAAATTTCAACAATCACACCGACACAACACCCATCCGCATCATACGCTGAGGGTTACCACTGAAACGAAAAGATATCGCCAACCGAAAATCATTACAAATTGGAGTGCTAGCTCGAATGTCGCCAAGGGGGGGATTATATCACAGTAGTACCCTAAAGAATGTACAAGTGCACCGATAGAAAATAGCTTAAAACTATGCAACATTTGAGTGGGAGTTATCATGATACTTCCTCTATTCATAACCCAAAAAGAGCAAAAAGCATTAAAAGCTTTGCTTTTTTTAAAACTTATTTTTTATGTAGCTTTCAATGACAAATGAAATTAACTGCTATTTTTCGATTTTAAAATTTTAAATCGCAATTCTGGGGCACTTACGCACAAAAATCACAAATTTAGCCATTTTTGTATAGGATATTTCAAAAAGTGAAAATTGGCGCAATTTCACAGATTTCCCACCCCTGAGTGGGAGGCAAATTTTGATAGAATAAAAAAATTGTGGGACGTCGTACCATCTTGACTACACCAAACTTTTAATCATTAGGATTTTTCTACTTTTAGGACAATTTGAGTTCCTAAAATTCCAAGGTTGTATTTGCCTCAATTACCATTGGATTATTGACACTCTACTGCATTTATAGAAAATAATCTCTTATATTTCTAACACAATGTGGCATAAAACTAGAGCTTAATGCTAGACATGAGCAACAGAGGGGCCATCTTGATATTTGATGTTCAGTAATTTCAATAATAAATGACTGAATGTATCACATAACCTTTCGGTTTTCCCTGATATGATCCTATTTAAGTGATTATTTAATTATTCTCATTTCATCCTCCAAGAAATTCTCCCACCAAAAATAGAGAACGACATATTCTACTAATTGAAGTCTATTTTTACCTTATCAGGTTAAAATCCAAATACAATGCATTTTGATCACCTTACAGACAAATTACATTCATTAAAGCTCACTAAATTTAATTTTATAAATTAATCAAATGCTTCAATTCTTCTATTGAAGAGATTTTTTATAAATAAAATGCATTCAATAAATTAACATGTTCCTAAAAACATTTTCAGACTTGCCTCAAATTATACACAACAATGCTATAGTAACGCAGAAAAAAAAAGAATACCATTCGTAGAAACTCTTCATAATTCAACATTCCATCATTGTTGATATCAGACCACTCGAGAACTTCATCAATTACTGCATCAGGAAAATCATGCCTGAGGCCTCCTGATTTTAATGCATGCTTCAAATCTCGTAATGGGATGCATCCATCCTTATCTACATCATACTAAAAATGCATAATTAATAAAATTAATGCAATGAATAAAATCTGCTTTTACAAAAATCCTTACATATAACTACAAAATTTAAAGAAAAAATAAACTATTTAAGACAGCAGTTCAAAAACTTTTAAACACTGCAGCCTGCTTTTCCGAAAACCGGTCTGCACTTCAGTTCAGTCCCATCACACAGGTTTTCAGAGATACTTGATTTTTTGCTTTTTCTAACCAAGCAAAAAATAACACAAAAATGTACAAGTTGATCATTATTTAAAGATTTTGTTATATGTAATTTGGTATTTGAATTTGTTTTTCAAGAAAAAATGGTTTCAAACAGTGAATTCTCATGGGTTAATCACCAACATTGTCTGGTTCCAGTTCAGAATATTTCTTTCATTTTAATCAAAATATTTCATTTGTTAATGCAAATGCAAAAAAAAAAAAAAAAAATAGAAAGACAAACTCCGATAAGCTATAGTGTTTCACTGGTTAAAATTTGATGTATCCAGAATAGTTTAAATGAAACACACATTTGACATTTCCACGGCTTATAAATATTAAGCAGATTTTAGGCAAAAGGAAAATGAACACTATCTCCCATGAAGAAAATTAATATTTTTATTTCTGCAAAGATCAGTATAAAAAAGTAAATACATAAAATAACAAGAAGGATATGTAGCAGTCCACAATTTACAATATTCCGGTTATTATGCGAGTAGAAGAAACAAAATCCTTGTTTGTTCATTCCTTAAGTAGACAGAAACAGCTAGAGCTTTTTTGTGGTTTGGTCAATTTCCTGATCAAAAAAATAAATTCAGTATTAGACGTTCTTATTCAGTTATTCAAGTAAATCTAAGTACAGATCATTTGAAATAAAGTAATCAATTTTAAATTCCAACTAAATTCATTTTTTTTTGGTTCCAGTTGATAGAAAATTAGTAAAATTTTATGAAAATAAGATGTAATAGTGTAATTGTACAAATAATTTTTTATAGTTAATTACTCTAACACTAACTTTGAAACAAAAAATCTGCTTTTTTTACGTAAGTTTGTCCTTTGAAGCACTTAAATAGTACATAGATTTTTTAAACAAATATATTTATTAACAGAATGGTTCACTTTATGTATAAAAACACTAAAATTTTCACTGGAAACCTTTTAATTATTTTGCTATTCCCCCCAAACTTGATATTAGTCTTCATGTCATGTCTGTCACAAAAAATGTGATTTTTTTTTAATTTTAAACGATATCCACTTGATAAAAATTATTAACACTTTTTTTTCTCTTTTTATATGTCAAAAGAAATAGCTCATAAAAAATTTGAAAAGTTAAGCTAAAATTTGAGTGAATTACAGAACTTTAAATTTTGTCATGTCTGTCACAATTAGTTTTTCAAGCACCTTTTGCCTTATATATTGCTATGGAAGTTATTTTTATTATTATTTAACTTTGTATTGATTATTATTATTTAACTTTGTATTGAAGCTTATAAAAAATGGAATGTATGACCAATATAAACTAAAGGCGACTGCTCAGAAGCAAGTGTTACGCAAAAAGAAGCTGAAAATTGAAAGTATGCTAGAAAAGATTATGCGTCGAGAAAAGGATAGGATTAATCAAGCAAACTACAGAGCGAAATTGAAAGAAAAAAAACATAAGTCAACCAGTACTAGCAAGGCATTTGTAAATTCAAGAGCTTTTGGAAAAGCTGTATCACATGCTAAAAAAAATCTTCCCAACAGTCCCAGAAAATGTGCTCTAGTCGTTCAAAAACTTGCTGTTCAATACTCGCCAAAGCTACCTCCTAACCCTAAACAGTCACAGTAATACTATTGATGATTCCATAAAAGAAGCTGTTACTTAGTTTTATAATGATGACAGTATATCAAGTGAAGCTCCAGGACTGCGAGATTTTTTTATTCTGAGAGATGGTAAAGGAAAATCAAAGATTCAAAAGCCATACTTGCAGTTTACCCTCGGGGAAGTGTACAGATTTTTCCAAGAAGAACATCCTTCAATTAAAATTGGGTTCAGCAAGTTTGCAGACTTAAGACCTAAACATATTTGTTTACGTTCTGAGACACCGAACAACATGTGTCTGGGGGCCTCGGTGGCCGAGCGGTCTTCGTACCAGTTTCCGCCCGCTGCTTGCACGCAGTAAGGAGGTCGTGGGTTCGATTCCCACCCTGCCCTGGGTGTATTTCTGTTATTTCCTCTCTTTGTGTTGTAATAAAATCTTTCATGTATTGTCTTGTGCTATCTGTCATATTGGACGACAGTTCATAAGCGAGTCCCGAGACTAAGCACACGAACTGGAAAATAAATGTACTTCAATAAATGTACTTCAATTAAACATGTGTCTGTGTGTCTATCATGAAAATATACAGTTATTGTTAGAATCATCCTCAATTTTCCCTAAGAGCACAACCGATTTTATACGAATGATTGTCTGTGATGACAGCAATAAAAGTTGCATGCTTCAAATAAGTGATGAATGTAAAAACCTTAAGCTTTTCAGTACGTTCATTGAAAATACTTGCAACAGTGAACTAGAATCTGAAGTTTCCTACCAACAATAGATAAAATCAGATGAAAGAGCTGTAGTCCGAAACAAAAACGAGGGAATTTTAAATGATGTATTGAATTTATTGGAGAAAAAGCTCTAATACTTCTTGTGCCATGTGTATGTGAAACGTACACAGTCTTAAGTTTTCACTAATATAAAAAAAAATTTGCCAAATGGAAAACTTCCGATACAAACCGACTTTAGTGAAAACTATTCTCATACTTATCAAGATGAGATTCAGTCTGCTCACTGGCAGAATACTTCCTCTACTATATACACTACAATGGTATATTACTGTGATAGTGACTCTGTGACTGTTTCTTCAGAGCCATATGTTGTAATATCCGATTATGGTAATCAAGACAAATATGCTGTTGTTACGTTTAACAATTTAGTCATTGAAAAATTTATGGAAAATCATCCAGAGTTTAAAGTGAAGGATATTGAATTTCAATCTGATGGAGCATCTCAACACTTCAAACAAAAATATACGATATTTTCAATGACCCAAAGTAAGCTCGCAACAGTCTGGCATTTCTCGGCAACATCACTTGGCAAAGGATGTATTTACGGAATTGGTGGAACTATCGAGCGTCAAGTCCGAGAGGCTACTCGAGCCAGAAGAAAAGATCCTAGAACACCATGCGAGTTTGCTGAAGCTGCGAGGAAATTTTGTCCAGGAATCAATGTCTTGTATGAGTCTGAAGAAAACATAAAAAAAAATGAAAGTAAACCTTGACCTCACTTGGCAAGAAATCAAAACAATACCTGGAACAAGAAACGCTCATTGTTTTCGATCATGTGCACCTGGTGTAATATTTTATAGCCTGACTTCACAGTGCAAAAATTCTTTTAATTTTCATACAGGTGAATGTACCGAGAACAATCTCTTGGAAAGTGCAAATGCTCAAAATTTGCAGTGTGGCCAGTGGGTGAATGTACAATATGACAATGAAGTTTTTCGTGGAATAATAACAGAAATTGCCCAGAACCAGTAAAAAGTAAAATGCTTATCACCAACTAAAATTAAAGACATGTTGAACAAGAAGATCATGTTGTTTGGTATGAGAAGGAGCAAATACTAGAAAATGTAACAGCTCCAACACTAGTCAATTCCAGGGGGTTTTTATAAATTTTAAATATTTTTTATTAATTTTGTGTCTTTATGATTTATTTTGTAATATCCAAGTTGTGGTGAAATTTAAAGTGGTGTTTAAGAAAAAAAAAATACTCAAGTTTATAGATAATTGTACACGTGTCACGTCTGTCACAAAACCCTGTCATGTCTGTCACACTAATAAATTTTTTATAATATTTTAGTTTACAAATTTCTTAATATTTTTCATTCTGTTTGACATATCCAAGTCTTAGTTTGATTCCCAAAAAATTCTAGACTTGACATGCATACCAATTAAGAGCAAATGGTAAGAATGTATGGTCACTCAAAATCCATGTCCTAATTTTGTCATGTCTGTCACAGCTGGTTTTAACCCAATAAATTAAAGGTATTTTATTTCGAATTAAAAATTTAATGTTTTTTATATTCAAGGCCTATATTTACATCACTCCATTGCAATTTTCTACTTATCAATTAATATTTAGTACTTAAAAATTAGCAAAAATGTTGTCTTATGTCATGTCTGTCACAAATGGAATTAACCAAAATAGAAAGTTAGGAAAAACCAAAAAAAATCTTAAGTTTTCTGCTTAGTGTCCTTAACATCATTTATGGTTTAGATTATTAAGTATTTACATCAACTTGTTGAAACTGCGCTGATATTGCTTGCACAAATAAACAGAAGGAGTAAAAAAAATGAGCTTCCTTCTTTTATTATTTAATTTTATTTATTTATTTATTACGTGAAATTCCATTCTTCCAGAAAAGACACGAATGTGAAAGTTTCTACTGCATAACCTTTACCATTTCACACATCATTCTGCATACGTAAGTCATTTTTTTAAAACATGAAAAATTTAAATTAAAAATATTAATGTCTAGTATTACCTTATCGAAGACTGGTCTCCAAAACTGAAAAAAAAAAGAGCAAACAAAGATAAATATAATAACAAATTTTACTTTATGACACAAATGAAACAAAATTTTTATTCATACCCTTTCCATTTCAATTTCATCCCAATCTTTACTGACAGAACGATGAGGAAGAAATACCTTTTCGCGCTTCATTTTGAGAAAAACAAACCTTCTTTGTTCCTTTTACCTATGCACGCTATATTTTTATACACAACAGAGTAAGTTCATCACCAATGAAAATAAACACTTGCTGTTATCAGCATAGTATGAGTAACACAAATTTGATGTTGATTTCACTTGCTGCACAGCAACCACCAACCACTCAACCACAGTGACATTTCATGAATCGGTCACAGTTTGATTTTAATGCTTTGTAAGAAGTGGCAGAACTATGAAGGAAGGCAGAACTGTCTTTAAATATATGCATCGTAATCTTCTTTTTTCAATTATAGATACGTAAAATTTTTAATTTCCGCAATTTATTTTCAAAGAAAAACTATTGAGCTGTTTTCCACATTTAGGAAGGGAGGTAAAAAAGCCCATGCAATTCTTTTAGTCCATGTTGTGGCAATACCATAATACCAAAAATAGAAAGCAAAAAAAAAAAAAAAAAAAAATTAACTCTTTTCGTAGGATTTCCATGTTTAGGTTTATTCAAAATTCCTTTAATCTCCATCATTTCATATAAAATTATTCATTCGAAGTTATTAATACTAATTTTATGTATTCATTGCCTTTAGAAACTTTGCCAAACTTGCCTAAGTAATTCGAAGTTTATGTTACTAGCTTGTAGGCCTAAATAATTAATACGTAACTATTAAAGAAAAATGTGGATTTCTGTAAAAATATTGAAAGGAGGAGAATGTGATATTGAAGTAAGTTTTCTTTATTCTTCACCACTGATTTCTTTCCTGAACTACAACATTCAGTTTCTTTGTTAAATTGTTACAAATATCATTACTCGGTTTGCAAGCAGCTTTTTTGTTGTCTGCTTTCTTTAACGTTTATTACTATTATTTATGTAGTTACCGTTGTGTTGGTTAATATGCAGGGCATTTCATTAATTTTGATTTCAATGCTTTAAAATACATTTTGTTCATAAATAACTATACGTTAGTTTTAACTTATTCTTGTAGTATAGTTATGTTACTCTTTTCATTTAAATGTGAACTAGAAAAATGGAATTTACGTTTATGAACGCATTAAGCGTAATATTTTATAGTTGTAATTTTTTAAGAAGTCCCAAGTATTGTACTTGTGTCATAGTATTCCTTATAACAAAATGCATTTAAAAATGTATTAGCTTTAGTTTTTTTTTATTAAGTCGTTAATGAAGTTTATCGTGTCTTTTTAGATTATGTGTGTCTTAGTATTTCTGATAGATTTTAATAAATGGCTCTGCATCAGATGAGTATGGGAGCTGCATAAGTCATGGTTTTTTTTCCTTTACTAAAAGGCACAGAAGTAAACTGAAAATTTGTTGCATAACTATTTTCAAAAGATATGAGGACCTCGCATTTGTTTTGTAGCAAGTGAGTAGTGGTAGCCCTAATTGTTGCTGCTATCCAATATGATTTAGTAAGAAAAAAGTAAATTAAGGCTTCCATATAATTCAAACTTTGTTCGTATTTTACTCAATATTTCTTTCGCCACTTACAACTTTTTCCATTTCAACTGCCTCATGTGTTTTATTACTGGTTGAAATTGTTTTGTGTCATATTGAGCCTTACTCTATAATTGCTGATCACTTTTGAGGTAATTCTTGATTACATTTTTTTCTCACTTTTATAGGTGTTTCACTAGAAAATCTGGCATACATTAATGATTTAATCAAATTTCATGGTAATTATATAATACTATCCTTGAAAAAACAACCCACGTGGACCTCCATATCAACAGTGTTCGTAATAAGAGTTTTCCCTTTTTTGGGGGGGAGGGGAGGTAATACATTCAGCATTGTTTCTTATTCTTGTTATGTACTAGTTATTTTAATTAACACTAGAAAGATGGAGGGAGCCTGTATAATCCTCTCAATATTTGTTGTTCCGTATGTCCAATAATAATTGACCGAATGCATTGTAACTTTCTGAAGTTTCCTTCATATGGTCGGTCCTATTTAAGTGCTTATTTAATCATTTTTGTTTTACTGACATGGAAGCAAAAATATTGAACCTTATATCTAGAACGACGGGAGGGGCCACTGTGGCCCCTAAGGTATTTTACTCTGAAATTGGTTACATTCTTAGTTTTTTTTTTTTTGTGGTTGTAGTAAGAGGGACATAGTGTGATTCAGTCTAGTTTGACCTTGACCTTTCTCTTTCATTACAACCCGTTTCAATCAAATACTAAACATAGGCGATACCCGGCTTGCCGGACAATGGCGATTGCTCTTTGAAAGTGAAATAAGTTGTACATTTTGACGTGAAAGAGGAAACGTGATGGTACACTATGATACCCTCAGCTGTTGTAAAATTAGAGAACATGCGTGGGGCACGTGGACAAACTCGAGAAGAAATTTAGAAAGAATTGTGCGTAAAATTATCGGAAAGACCACACTGGCCCCTTTAGTCTTTCTAGGTATATGGGAATTTTCCGTCTCTCTAGTGTTAAAAAAAAAAATTTTGTCAATTGGTCTTCAGCCGATTGTAAATAATCAACAATTTGATTGATTACTATAAGTTTCATCTTCTTCATTGGCGCGGCAGCCGAGTGTGGGCCGTGGCCTTCTTCAGAATAGTATTCCAGATTGCCCGATTCTTTGATAGACCCTTCCAGTTTTTAGTTTTCAGAACTTTTAAGTTCGCTACAAGGCAGTCGATCCACCAAATCCTTGGTCTTTCCCAGAGCTGCCGGATTTTAGCCGGGCCAAAAAAAGCCGGCCGGCTTTTTTTGGTTTAAACCGCTTAAAAAAGGCAGTCTTTTATTTAAAAAAATTTTTAAAAAATTTTTTTTCCAAAAAAAGTATTAAATAAAAAATTATATTTATATCATTTATACAATTAAATTATTACTGCAATAGCAAAATACTTGAAATAAGAATGAAAATTATTCAATAGAATGATACATTACAGAAATAGCAAAGAGAAAGTGCTCCTTATTAAAAATTTATTTAGATTCAATGCAATTTAAACAATTTATTTTCAAAGATTTTTACTAAGAATTCAAAAGTTCACTTAACACTATACTCTGTCAAGTACTATACTTATAAAAATAATTTAACTTTGCAAGTAAACAATAATAATAAAATTACACGTTAATTTAAAGCACAAATGGTGCTTTAAATTAACGTGTAATTTTATTATTATTAAGTGCTATACTTGACACTGAACTAAATATTACCAATCATTTGCCTTAGTCTTTAACTCATTATCTTTTGCAGATTTTAAAGCACCTTTATTTTTGTTTATTTTTCAGAACCTTAACTAGTTCTCTGATCCAAATAAAAATAAAAGCTATTTGTTAAATAAATTGCATAAAATAAAAGATGCCCATCTTAAAGCAGACCAGCTGGTCAATGTTAAATTGTACTAGAATGATATTCATCTTAAAAAAAACTTTAATGTTATGTATGTAAAAAAAATTCCTTATATAAAAGCAAGCCAACTACTCGCCACAGTTAACTTTTAAATTTTTGCCATGATTAGTGCTGTTGGTAAACACTAGTTTAGTTAATTAGGATTATGTAAGTATTTTGTTAAAGGAAAGGAGATATTTCAAATCATTGTCTTTCCTACTCTCCTCGCCTTGAGCTAAAGACTTTTTTGTTTGTAGTGTAAAATATATGATAGCAAAAAATTAATGAACATAGCTCTTTATTGCAGGTTTCAGTATTCTGAATTATTTCAAAGTAATTAAATTCTTAACATCAAAATATCAATTTTAAGTGACAAGTATGTATTTGAATCTGTAATAGGATAGCTTCTCAATGTAATAAGATAAGGTATTGTGGTCTACTATAAAAGAATTTGATTCCTCTCCCAACCTGAATTTCATTTCTTTCTTCTTTTGTATTGAAAAAAATAGATTCTGTATAGCTGCTATAATACTAGGCAAGGGCTTAATGAGAGAGTCTCACGAAATTAAGCACACAACACGAAAATGGTAATCAGTATTGTAAAATGCATTCAGGTTCTGTAACAAAATAATTTTGAATCTAATTTTAAATAAACTCCATTAAAAGAAAGATTTGAGCTTCATTTTATACAAATTAACAGTAGCAACATAAATTGACATAGTATAGATGCCAATAGTAAATAGTATTGTGTCTAATTGAAAAAGGCCAATTAAGACCGGCCTTTTTAAAAAATGACCGGTCTTTTTTTAATAAAAGCCAGCCGGTCTGGCCTTTTTTAAAAAAAGCCGGCTGTTTTGCAGCCCTGGTCTTCCCCTTTTTCGTGTTCCTGATGGTTTGGCATCTAAGATCTTGGTGTTTCGGTTGTCATCCATTGGACTCATGTGACCTGCCCATTTCAATCTTTGGACAGAAATGAATTTTGTAATGTCTAGCTCCTTGTATATCTTATAGATCTCTGATAAATTTCATCAGCGCATCCCTATTTCGTGGAGTTCGCTTTCACATCCCCTCCGAAGGGAAGATCACTTCTGTTCTGGAACAATAACGCAAAAGTTTTGTCTTTTCATTTATTGAAAACTTGTCACGTTCAATATGTGACAAATTTTCACACGCTCGGCAATAGATAAAATTTTGTTTGACATTCTATGTTTCCTGCACTTTTCGGATAATTGAGCTTTTACTATCTAGGTACAACACAAATCTAGTTCTAATTAAATTTTCTTATTTTGTTTACTATCTAGGTTTCGGCAACTGCTTCAATTAACACAGTGAAAGAAATTGTAGCTGAACAATTGCAGATTCCTGTTGATCAACAAAGACTTGTTTTTAAAGGGAAAACACTACTTGGTAATGCTTAGTTATGATCTTTCTCATTACTATTTCCTATTTACATCATTACTTAAAATTGATATAATAAAGCTCATAGTAAAATCTTCCTTTTTTTAGTTATAAAATTATCTAATTACTGAAAGAATATTGATTATGATATGAGCCTGCCTCTATTTGATTGAACAGAATTGTGTATCTATAAATCATTTTTAGTTCCATTTTAACAGGCATTAATTAGTTGGTAAAATGCAGTGTATCATTCAAAAAGTCATGACTTACTTTAATTGTTTATAATGTAATATTTCCAGGGCTGAAAGTAAAGATACAGAAATTGGCTCAAGCCACTTAAGTGGGTCCTAGTCATGGAACCTTTAAAGATCTTTTAGTAAACCAAAAATTTTACTTTAGTTTAGCCTTGAATGTAAGGCGACCCCAACTTCATTTTTTGTGCTAAATTTTGAGACTTATAGGCACGTATATACTATAATAAAAAATGCTATAAATAAACAAAGTAGTAATAAAAACTTTCAGAACGAATTATTTGGGTCCTGATGCTACTTATAAACTTTTTCGAATGAGGACCCAAAACGCAGAAAGATTGCAACCCAGAGCATTTTGGATTTAAAAGTCCCATACTGCATCAAATAAACTAATAGATTGATAAATACTTAAATTTCATCTTGATTATTACACTTTTTCATGCATTGCAAAAATTACTATTTTTATGGTCTTTTATACTGTCATTATTATACTTCCAGATTCAGAGTTATTATGCGATTGTAATATTGTGGAAGGAAATAAGTTGCATTTGTTTGTCAGAGAAGATACACCAAGTGCAGACGAACAGCCACCTCCAGAATTTTATGAACAATTACAAAAGCTATTAGAAAAACATTTTTCCCCTTCTGATGCTGAAAAGGTTTTAGAAGAATTCCGTAAAGTAAGTTATTTGCTTTGGCTCCAGCATAAATGAAACAAGTGTCTGCTATGTCAGCTCTTCTGTAATACAGCTATTCATGCTGCTTAACATAATCATTTATTAAAAGTTATTCAAAGGATGAATTCAAATCAATGCATGCTTAACATATTCATTTTATAGCATTTTTTTATAGATCATTTGATGATCAAAACGTTTTATAATTTAACATTAATTAAAATTTTGAATGCGTTTTTTTAATAGTCGGATACATTTTTTTTAATAATACAAGGGTTGAAATCTACGCCAGTTTTTGATTTTTGATATATCTGATACTCAAAAAGGCTTAAATTCTCGGTTTCAGCTCCTAATCTGCGCCACAATTGTAATATTGCTCTAAAATATCGCCAAAATTGGGATTTTACTCGAAAATGTTCTTTAAAAGGCCGGATTTTAACTGCGCCAAAAAAAGCCAGCCGACCTTTTGTTGGTTTAAACCGCTTTAAAAAGGCTGGCTTTTTTTTAGTAAAAACTGGATCTTATTTTTAAAAAAAAAAAATTTTTTTCCAAAAAAAGTATTAAATAAAAAATTATATTTAAATCATTTATACAGTTAAATTATTACTGCAATAGCAAAATACTTCAAATAAGAATGACAATTATTTAATAGAATGATACATTACAGAAGTAAAGAGAACGTGCTCCTATTAGAAATTTATTTAGATTCAATGCAATTTAAATGATTTATTTTCAAAGATTTTTACTAAGAATTCAAAAGTTCACTTGACACTACTATATGAATTAAATATTACCAATGATTTGCCTTAGTCTTAATCTAATAATCGTTTGTATAATGCACCTTTATTTTTACTTTTTTCAGAACCTTAACTAGTTCTCTGATTTAAATAAAAATGAAAGATGCCCATCTTGAAGCATAACAGCTAGTTAACGTTAAATTGTACTAAAAATATATTCATCTTTAAAAATTTTAATGTTATGTATATAAAAAAATTCCTTATTATATAAAATAATCTTAATTATCTTAAGGTCGGACTCTACTAAATTCATACCTAAGCATGAAATTAATTTTGATAAATTGAAGCAGGATTCATGCTTTTCTGCTTTTTGGGCTTGTATTTCTGTCATTTTTTCTTTCTCCAATCTTAGTAAAATACTTTTTAGACCAACTTCAATGGCCAAGACTCATAGGTTGATTTAATTCATATTTCATTCATTCCATCATGATGAATCGTGCATTTTTTTTAATAGGGATTCACAATTACAGGGTTGCCACAGGCGACTAAAAAGCAACTATTTGCGACTATTTTCAGCATCAGGCGACTATGGCAACTATTTTCTTCGAAATCGGGCGAAAAAGCAACTAATTTTCCCAAGAGGCAACTATTAGGCGACTTTTTTTTTTTGCCTCTTTTGAAATTCTTTTATTCAAATGCACCAAAAAATATTTTTAAGAAAAAAATTTTCTTTTATTTCACGGAAAGCTGTGCCATAATTTTTCAAACTTCCATCTTGGCCCAAGCGACTGCCTCTGCCTACACTTCATGTTGACCTTGAAGCAATTGCCAATGAAAGGGGTTAGTTTGCTTTTTTCATGGATGATTTGGTAGTCAACACAGAAGCTGTGCCGTGTGCATGCGATATGCATTTCAATATCGCGATATGCGCCTTTTCTCTTTATTTTTCTGTAACCCTTACCTTTTCTCTCGAACACTGGCAACCACTGATAGTGGTGCTTGACCACAATATCCACTGTGTTGCACGGCGAAGGATTGCAACGATATGTCCGAAACACCCAATCATCACATAGACAGACATGTGTTTTTTCTGTATTTTTGGAAAGTAAGAATTTCGTTTCCACTAAAATCCCTTCTTTCTTTTCAATGAAAAGTTTTGAAAGTAGCCTAGCCTGCCAACTTTTACAAACTACGAGTAAAATTTACGCATTTTTTCTGTTTTTCGCTCTTTAAAGGCTCGGTCTTGATTTTTTACTCATTTCGAATTCCGATTGCATAGGCTTCGGAAAAACTTCCTAGTGCTCATTTACTATCAGATTCTGCATCTTAGAGCTCAATGACTTTGAACTTACCATAATTTTTAGTCTTTGTTACATTTCAACTTCTGTAGTACAAACTTGCACGGGTGTCATTTTGTCACTCCCACTTGAAAAATTCGGCCGAAAAATAAAATAATTTCTGTCAAAATTCTTGTAAGTTTTAGTGATCATACAAGTTAATTACAAGAATTAAATATTTCAGCCTTGTTAGTAATCTAGTTTTAAAAAATATTTTTTTCAAAGTTTTTTTTTCTTTGCCATGTAATTTTAAATTGATTTTTAAAATTTTTTGATTATCTCTAGCAATTGTCTATTGGGTGATTTTTCCAATAGTATAAAATAATTGTTAAATTTGTGAAAAAAAGTAAACTTAATGTTTTTGATATTGTCTCCTCTTGGTCTTAGAATTTCATTAATCAAGTAGCTCAATATTATACACATATCTAAATAAGAGATCAGCTATTGTGTGTTTAAATCTCAAGTATGTTTATTTTCTATTAATAACCTTGCTCTTCTCTCTCATATTGCAATCTTTTTTTAACTTCTACTTATTCATGGATATTTTTAATCTTTGGTAGATATGAAATGGTTATTTTAGTTTAGAAAGTTAATGCTCGGAAACGTGTTTATTTCATATAAAAATGCAATTGCTTTTTTATAAATTACATTGTATTCATAGCAACTCTTTATGTAGAAATATAAGATCCGAATGTAATAAGTAAGTACTCATCACTGAACAAGTTAATTAAGACTTGTTTGTCATTGAGCCATGGCTACTATTTAGGCTACTATTTTTGTGCTTTTATGCTACTAAAGCAACTATTTTTGTTCCATTTCTTCTGTGGCAACCCTGCAATTAATAACATAATGCACAATGTTCTTTTTTTTTTTTCACTTCCTACTACAAAAACACTACAAAGCAGTCTTGTGCCAAAAAATGAAATTTTAGAAAAAAAATTTTTCTACCTCTCTTACACCGGCTCCGGATTAATCAGCTTTTTCTTTATCCGGCCCATATTCTCAAAATACAAAAAACAAAAATAGTGTTTAGAATGCCAGTTATATGGAAGAAACAAATGCTGTAGTACTTGAGTGAATTTTTCCATGAAATCCTTGCCTCCACGGACAAAAGTAACATTCCAATGTCAGAGAGAGCGCCGGGGTGTTCTGGGAATTTGTGTACTAGGCGTATGAAATAAAGTCTGGCTGTTGGCTGATCTCATGTTCAGTCTGTCGGTCAATTCAACCTTGTAAGGGGTCTGAAAGTGGAAACTGAATGGTTAGATGAAAGATTGAAAGGATGACATATCATTTTTTCGGTTGATAGTGCGTCTTCAATACGGCAAGCTGTTTTAACCTTTTCCCAACGGCGGTACAGCATATGTACCGCGAAAAAACGTTTTCTGGCTGCGGCTGTGGTACACCTGTTGTACCAAGCTTTTTCTTCCCCTCTCACTCGCTTCTCGAAGGCGATAATCCTTTAAAACACGCCCACGGTCAGAAGCGGTGAATGGACCTCAATGCTCTTCCTTTGGGAGGTCCGTCAATCAAAACTAGTTGGCACGTTTGTGTCCGCAGAAAAGAATAAGACGCCAAACTTCGGAAAATTTTCAAGGTTTTTACATTTATTTAGTTTGATTGTAAAATAATCGCAGTTTTGAAAGTTACATAATACTTGTTAGTTTCACAAGTTTTAATGCCGTTTATTTTAATTTTGTGATTATTTTGAATAGCAATTTTAATCATCAAAAATATAAAAGAAAAGGGAGACACTTTGAAAAAAAAAGGGTTCATTGTAATTGGTATTTAAATAATTTTGAATGATAATTATTAAAAAGTTTTGAAGATTTTACTATAAAACTTGATACAAATTTACTTTATACAAATTTTAACTAGACCTCCTAAACCTGTTTTGTAATTATGCTCCTATTACGATTCAGAGTTTATGTTCGTTTCTAAAAAAATTGAATTGTAACGTACTTTAAAAAATCATTTTATAATAATTCATTTACAACAATATCAAATATTGTTATGAGCATACAAAACATTTTCCTTTGTAATGAAACGTGAATTAATTATTAGGGACCGTTCATAAAGGAGGTTACGCTTTTTTCCAACATATTTGACCCCCCTCCCCTTTGTCACAAAATATCACATTTCAACGGACCCTCCACTCCCCTTTTTCACGTGTAACGCTATGTTGCATAAGTAGGGATGTCACCTTTGTTACACCCTCCCCCCTTGTCACAATTTCACGAACCCCCCTCCCCCCTCGTAGCGTGACATCATTTATGAACGATCCCTTAGTGAATTTTTCTGACAAAAGTGTTTCGAGTTTTACATTAATAATTATCAAACATTTTTGTCACTAACAAATACAAGTTTCTTGATGAAAAATTTTGCAAATTTTCTATAACTCCGGACATAAGCTTTATTCAATTAGTGTTTCACTTAGGAAAAAGAAATATTTAAAGCAAAAATTCATTTAAAACAAGTCATTTTTCTTATTTTCTAAGGACTGTTTTCCGCAATCATGCGTTTTATGAGCGAGTCCATGACGCAATCACTAAATTATTATGAATACCTAAAACAAAAACTTTGTACTCAACAATTGGCGTTAATAGGCACCTTTTCAGAATTATTGATATTTAGAACTTATTATTCTCTATGCATAGACATTTTTCGACTTATTATTAAAATCATGTTTATTTTTTTCTTATCAGTCATTGATTACGTAACCTAAAAAGTATAGAAATCTTATAGAAACAAAGTTT
This sequence comes from Octonoba sinensis, assembly GCA_038502835.1. Taxonomy (NCBI): domain Eukaryota; kingdom Metazoa; phylum Arthropoda; class Arachnida; order Araneae; family Uloboridae; genus Octonoba; species Octonoba sinensis. Next base: position 80,741,142 of record CM076599.1, on the reverse strand, counting down.
TTTTGTGTATGTTAAAAGGGACTCAAGTTGATTACCAGGTGTTTTTGTGCATGTAGAGGGTGTGGAACGGTAATCCTTTAACAATTACTTGTGGTATTTCCAATGAGAGCCTCAGAAGAATGAATGAATGGTAGACCCAAGTTTGTATTTCCCTAAAAGTTCATGCTTTGATTTGAAGTAAATATCTGCTGAGTATCCCATTCTTCAGCGACTGACAACAAAACGGTTTTTGAAACATTATATACAAAAAGGGAATGTTGCATTCTATAGAAGCAAGGTAATCCAGCAGAAGTTTTTTATGTGAATGGGCAAGGTGTTTGTGTTTGCTCCGTTTGCTTCTATTGAACTGCGCAGAGCAACCAATTGTTCTTTTAGCTCAGATTCTTGCTCTGACACTTCCATTATTTGACTACATTTTTGAGTGGAAATTCTCGATTTTTCCTCTCGAGTCTAGGGGATTAAATTTCTAAGACCATTTGCATTTGTCACTGGCTTTAGTTGAATGTTGTTTATTATGCTTTTGTACCGTAGTGTAGTGTAAGTTTTTGTAAGAGGTCCCCCCCACCCCCCCGTATGCATCGAATCTTCGGGACTATTTTACAAACCAAGCTTGCTTTACTTCTTTTTTTATTTGTTTTTTCTCATTTTGAAAGGTCTAATGACAAATCGCGTTGTTCGTCCCATTGCCATATAAAAACTGGAAAATAAAGTCTGAGCTTATGCGCACGGAAAATCTAGTCCAGTTGATCTAGTTTGCTACTAAACATGTTTCGTCGCAGAGGACTCTCCGATGAAGAAATACGAAAGTTAATGCAAGAATTAGACGACGAAAATTATGCTGATAGCGAGTCAGAGTGTGAGGATGAGGATGCAGCTGGAACGCAAACGGAGTTAATCGAAGAAAATGAAGGAGTTCCGATCATCGCGGCAGCAAATTCAGTTTTAATATATGAAGTGGAGAATTTAGAACAATGGGATGATCCAAAAGGCACCGATTCACCAAAGAAATTGCCCTTTACATCCCACGTGGGTTTAAAAGTGAGTGCAGAGACATTACGAGAAGAAAAAGATTATTTCAATCTTATATTTACGAATGAATTTATTTGCTTTTTGTGTGAAGAGACTAACAGGTACGCTTCCCAGAACTTACAGCCAGCAGATTTAGGCAAAAGAAAGCATGTTTTAGAGTGGAGGCCTTGCACTGTGGAAGAAGTGCGAAGATTTCTTGCATTGACATTATTAATGGGACATATTGACAAGGACGATATTTCCGAGTATTGGTCTAAAGATGAGCTAATAGAAACGCCTATTTTCGGCAAAAGCATGTCACGCGACAGATATTTACAAATATTAAAATTTTTACACTTTTCCAATAATGAGGAAACTCCAAATCGTGAAGATCCGAACTACGACAGACTCTGGAAAGTACGTGAAGTTTTCGAACACATAAATTTGTGCTTTAAGAGACTGTATGATCCCACCGAAGAACTGTCAATTGATGAAGTAATTGTGAAATTTAAAGGGCGCGTCATTTTCAAACAATACATTCCAAAGAAACACAAAAGATGGGGAATCAAAATTTATAAAGTGTGCGATAAAACCGGCTACACCTACCATATGCAAGTCTACACAGGAAAAGAAAAATCAACAGGTAATCCTTCCCACTCATCAACACATACTGTAGTTACAAACATGTGCGATCATTTTAGGAATAAAGGGCACAAGCTCTTTATGGACAATTTCTTTTCTTCTCCAATGTTATTTTGCGATCTATTAATAAATTATCGCATTAATAGTTGTGGAACTATAAAACCAAATCGAAAATACTTCCCTAAAGATCTGACGAAACCGAAACTTAAACAAGGGGAAATTAAAATTAAATATAATGCATCAGGACTTACAGCTTTACGCTGGAAAGACAAAAGAGACGTTTACATGCTGAGTAATATGCATTATCCTAACGAGCAAACGAACGAAGATAACAGAAGACCTATTGTGGTTCATGAATATAACCAGCATATGGGATACGTGGATTTAAGTGACAGAATGGCAAATTCGTATACATTTGGACGAAGAACTTTGAAGTGGACGAAGAAAATTTTTTTCCATCTTCTGGACCTTACAGTGGTTAACTGCCACTACTTGTTTAAATTAAATTTTCCAAAAAGTACGCATAAAATGTTTCGAAAAAACCTTATACGACAGCTTCTGGAAATAACAACAAATAATACCGCATCAAGTCCTTCAAGCAGCAATATATTAAGTCCAACACCGCTTAGGAAGATTCTTTGCGTAAGAAATTCCAATGATGGACATTGGCCTCAAGCAATTAAAAATCGACGAAGATGTGTTGTGTGCGCGAAAAAAAATGTACAGAGGCGTTCAACTGTTATATGTAAGAAATGCAATGTTGCTCTCTGCGTAGACATTAATTGCTTCGAGATCCATCACGAAAATTCAATGGATTCCTAATATTATGATTAATACAATTCCTATTTTTATAATTAATACAATTAGATGTAAATGAATGTTCCCCATTTTAATACATAAAAATGTGTATATATATAATGTTTCTGAGCGAAGATAAAATTAGCATATTAAATTATGTTGTAAAAAAAAGTCTGCATTAAAATTATATTTTAAATATTATGCATATTCTATATATATTTGTACTTAAATTTCATACAACAAAAATAAAAACCAAATATTTTGATAAGGAACTCAGAATATAGATCAAAAATATCAATGTAATTTAATGCACAACTAAGAAATGAAATTGTGGGGACGCGCTTCGGGATTACCTGAAACGTTTTCATTAGTACATAAAATTGAAAGCTCTTCGAACTAATCTTACGAATCACCTTTACAGGATTACTTTCTGCTCTAAAGTTGAAATTTCATGAAGAAAGTCCATTTAATTCCGAAACGTGTGCCTGCATTTTTTTTTTGTTTTACAATACGTGAAATTACGCTGAATGTCCTTGTACTTAGGGATTGTTCATAAATGATTTCACACTTTTTTCAATGTATTTGAAACCCCCCTTTGTCACTAAGTGTCACACTTCAACATACCCCCCTTTTTTCACATGTAACGCTATATTATTACATTAGCATAAAATAAGTTTAATTTTCTGATTTTAAATGTTTTTATAGAAATAAAAATGTACGGATGTCACACTTTTTGTTACCCCCTCCCCTTGTCACAAACTGTCATACTATCTTGAAACCCCCCCCCCCCCCCCCGAAGCGTGACATCATTTTTATAAATGACCCCTTATTAGAGTATAACTTAACGTTTCAGAGAATATGCATAGGCTTTATTAAGCTATGATAGACTATGCCCCTAATATATTAAAGTTATAAAACGAACTAGTAAACTTTTTTTTAAATCTCATATAGCAAAACAGTTGTTAGTATTCATATGGAAAAAAGGAAATTATATAGTATTACTTTATCAGTTAATTTAAGTACTATTTCTATAATTGTTTTTCCGCATATTATTATTACAAAAGCATTATCTAATAAAGTTAAAACATGAAAGCGATAATACAATCGAATTTATTATTCTAGAAAACAGCGTAGTAAAAGTCGTACGATTCTAAAGTATCAGTAAAACCAAGTTTTAAATGACAGAAAATACAGTGTTTTCAAAGATAAACAAGATGATAGTAATAATTAAAATACATAGATTTCTAAAAGAGTAAATTATTCTTTATCGATACTTTAGATTAATTTATAAGAACAGTATCAAAAAGCTCTTGAAGGCCATGGATAGTCATATCAATACTAAAGCAATTTAAATAATGCGTTTTACCATACTAGATAGCAGGATTATTATTTTGAATTACAGAATTTCTCAAATAGTAGGAGGATTAGATAGAACAGTATTTTACGACATAAGTTCACTTTTTGCCCGGAGAAATAGCCTCAAAACTAGAGGTGCGTCTGACATTTGAAACTAAGTGTAAAATGTCCAAGTGTTTGATTTAAAATTTCTTCCTGTGATAAAAATGCCAGGGAGAAAATGAAACTCTAAATAAAGATTTTTATGACAGTAAACTGGTCAGTTCGGTATTATGAATTAATAATTGTTTTCCTTCTTTGTAATCTAATCAAATCATAAATATGTAAAGTGTTATTTTCCGGAAACTGCATAAAATTAAAGAGCTTATTACAATAAACACCTCAATTTTAAGCGATGTGTTTATTATAACAGCTACTAAAATACGGCAAAACGTTGATTAATATTGTCGAGTTTTTCCCACGCTAAAATGCATTAACTTTATTCTAAAGTTGTCATAACGACATTTATCTTGCTTTCAAAAGTAATTTTGTGCAATTCTTGCTATAGAACTTTGGTACAATACAAATATTTCTAGATCATTGACAAAGCGATAAGTGGCCAAAGTATTGTCATCCTAATGCAACCCTTCACTGAGGAATTGACAGCGGTCAGATTTTCGCAGAGTGGAGTTCGCGTCTTTTGTAAGTTTCCCGCTCGGGGGAGGGATGGAAACGGGAAATCTCAGCCGTAGGGAGACAAGAAAGTACTTCGCATCATAGCCGTTGTGTAAAGGTTAAAAGAAAATGACTTGTTGCGTTGATGGAGTCTCATTTGAATGCTTTGAATAGAAGTGATAAAGGGGGAAGTTTGAAATGAGTTACCCAGTCTTTCGGAGTTGGAGAACCCTTAAAAGCCTTGTGTAATAAAGACAGTAGTGTCATTGAATTGTTGAAAGGAATAAACATGAAAGACGTAGTTTACATGATTGTCGAGTCATGGCAAGAACTGCCAAAATTCACACTAGTGTCTTCATGGGCAAAACTTTTGTCTTCATATCATACGGAAGGAGAGACAGTCAATGCTACAGAACTGTCTGCAGACAAATTGTTGGAAACATTGCAAGGACTTGACGGATGCCAAGACGTCGATGAGGAAGATGTGGAGGCATGGCTTGCAGCTCATAAAGGCCTTCACCGAGGTGCTATTGGATGTTGTCCAAGATGAAGATGATGACGGTGGCCCAATGACACCTACCATCAGGGCTGGCAAGTTTCTGCCTCGGTGTTTAAAACCAGTGGTTATAACCGGTTTAAACCGGCAAACTAGTTTCTGCCATGTGGCAAAAACTGGCAGAAACTAAGAAATAATACTAGTAAGAACTTTAATCCGCGATGATTCCTAATTCACACCTGTATTTGATATGTAAACAATTAGGTTAAAAGATAAAACTAAAGATAATGAATGTTATTGAAAGTAGCAAAAAGTTTCAAAATGATCATATAAATAAACTGTTTGTATAATACTAATTTTCTTTCACTTGAAAAAAAATTAATTATGGTAAGCTAATGCTGTACAAGTTTAACTATTCAAGCAAGGTTTTGTAGTTTGTTTTGTAAGTGCAAAATGTGGTTGGAACATTTTCAACCTCACAATCTTAAATTAAAAAAAAAAAAAAAAAAAAAGATTTGTTCCTTTGAGTATTGTATTTAAATTAAATGCTTTTAAAATGCATGGAATTACAAGATCAACATATAACATTTATATGAGAGCTTTTTTGCAGTTTTTTTTTTCTTTTTGGAGGGGGGGGGGGAAAGCTTCAGCTTTTTTTCTGTAAGCTTCTAGCATGTCTGAAATTTGCCAAGATGAAGAAAAAAAAATTATTAAAAATATTTAATATAAATTCTGTAAATTACAGAAAGTATTTTAATTAAGTATTGATTACTTTTCTTTTTCTTTGCAGTGTTTAATTTAAAATAAGTATTGGATATAGTTTTCTATTTTGATTTTTAAACTGAGATTTAAAGTACTCTAATATTTGTTCTTATATTAAACTGCACTACCATATTATAACAAAAATTTTATCCATTACATTACCAGGGTTTGCACTCAAATAGCCAAAACAATTTCCATGACTTTTCCAGGTAGATCAAAGCAGAATTCCAGCTTAACGTTTTAAGCTTGTGCTCATTTTTGTCTCTGACAGCACTAACAAAAAAAGTATCAAAATCCAAACGGCAGGGATGCACAAACTCTTTTGGATGAAGGGCCAAAAAATTAGAAAGTATCAGGTTGGGGGCCAAAGTAACGTAATGTTTTATTCATAAAAATACAGGGTGTATTTCAGTTTTTATTTAGAGGTAGTATGAACAAATTACATATATTAATAATTACTACTCTGGAACGGATTATTAAATAAAAGTTTTAAAAAATTGATGTAAATGAATTCAAACGAAATGAGGTATAAGATTTCTAAACAATTAATTGCACAACATTTATATATATCAATGAAGTGATTGGTCAAATGGCAAAAAAAGAGGAATAGTAAATGTTTTTACAAAAATGTGTGCAAATTATGAAAATGAAACAAATGGAAAATAAAAAGACAATTTAAACTTAGAAAAGCACAGCATTATTCTCTAAATTATAACTTTCTTTATAATTTGGATAATTTTTCTTTGACATTTTATAATGTAGAATTTAAAATATATATTAAGAGTTAAAATGAGAAATTAATTAAAAGTGTGAATATAAATACAGAAGAAATAAGCACACCTATATTAAATAGCCAAATCCAAATGCTGTGAGTCTGTACATCACGTTAAACCCTTGCGATTCAGAATTACTACTAGTCAATTTGGCTAGTAGACTTGTTTTTTTAACTAAACATTTACAAAATATTATTAGTTAAATTGGCATAGTAATACAGTACAGAACCACTTATCCTTCAACCAGAAAACCGGGAGTTTTTTCGTGAATTTCCCGCCATTTTTGAAAAGTTCGCTTTTTTTTTGCCCATTTAGTAAAAATACGATTTTTTTAAAATGCCTTTAATAATACGCATTTTTCCGTTACAAGTAACATATTCAGTGTTTATAAGTCGAATAATTTAGTCTAAAAACGATGTTTTTTTAGGGGAGGAGGTCGTCAACTTGCGGATGAAAATTAGAAAAAAAAAATCCAACGATAGTTGAGAAAAAATCAGACCTTTTCTCTATTTTATTTCAATAATTCAACATGAAAAAAAAAGTAATTTGATTCTTATACATTTATTTAATTGTCTCGTCAGTATCTGAAGACTAATTGCAACAAAAGTCGGACTATACGAAAGTTCAGAAAATTTCTAATACGGCAGATTCGGGAATTTTCCGCAATAGCTGATCGTGTGAAAATTAAACTTCGTTTATTTTTGTTTTATATATATATATATATATATATATTATTTAAGAGCTGCAATAAGGTAATAAGAATTTGAAATTGATATTAAGGCAACAAAAATTGTAACTGTGAAAATGAATTCTTTATTAAAAGCGAAGTCGTTTTACACAAGTATGAAATTTACACGTTTCTGCATGTAAAAGTGCTTGTTACACTTCGTTTTCCTCCTTTTTGAAATCATTTATTGCTGTAAAAATGATTGATAATCAGATTTTGCGAAATTAATAATTTGATAAACAAGATGTCCGAATCGGAAAGCATCCAAATGGTGCTACACCCGAACGATGACAAAGAGCAAGTAGCGATGAAGACGAAAATGATGACATTTTGCCTGCTATGTCTAACGATCGTTGGTTTGAATTAACTAAAGAAATTATAGCAGGAATGGGACAAAATTCTTTTATAGACAAAATAACGCACATAATGGCTGTTCGAAAAATTCAGCAATCGAATTTTCGACCATTGTTCTGAAACTTTACATATAGCTCAGAACCAGATGACAATGCAATATTCTATCACTTTTATCATGATTTGATTAGTTTCTGAAGTATTTCCAATAAAATAAAATTAAATATGGCGATTAGTTCCGAAAATTGCGACCAAAATTCAATAGCGGCGCTGCGATCGTATTTTTTTACTACGATTTTTCGTAAGCTTTTTTTTTACAATTATTTTTTCTTTCTTATTTTTTAAAAATTTCGTTATAATTATTCTTTTTTATCAACTATATTAGCGGGCCAACTCAAAAGGCTCGGCGGGCCAATTTTGGCCCGCGGGCCATAGTTTGTGCATCCCTGCAAACGGGGATGTCGAGCCGAACCGTTTTTTAACAATTTTTTATTTTTTGGTAATCTGGCATGGCAATGAGCGTAGGTTTCCTCCAGGGGTCCTTGGTAGGGAAAAAATCTCTTTTCTAGGTTTTGTCAAAAATTTACGTTTTCCCCTGACTTTTGCAAAGGATAGCAAATTCCATGACTTTTCCAGGTTGAGTAGGAACCCTAATTATTAATTTTTCTAACAAATTTATTTATTTTTTAATTAAAATTATCCATAATATTTTATATGTTATTTATTCTGAATAAAATGTAGTTCGAGAATTTAATACTACTAAAAAAGTCTCGGATATTGTCACAAAATGTGTTTATGCCAGTTGTTGCCAGTTTCTGCGGGTTAAAACCGGTTCTAACCACTTTCTGCCACTGGCATGGCAGAAACCATTTTCTGCCGGCAAAAATCCAGCCCTGCCTACCATACCACGTGTGGACGGAGCAAAAGCACTTGAACAGGCATTGAGATACGTCGGGCAGCAACCATCATCTACTCCCATGAATGTGATGCTTCTAAAGAAATGGTGAGGAAGTGCCGAGCTTCTCTTCTGCAGCAGAAACAAATCATAGTCTTCTTTACTACCAGGTGATAACTGCAGGGTTCGTGCGGGAAATCACACCCTGTTTTTTTTTTCTCAGTGTGAACCCTGTAACTGGTATGTAACTCTCAAAGTAACTGTACTAAAACACAATAAATCATCACACCTCCACTCTCTTTTGAATTGGGTAATATATCTCCCATTTTTTTTTGCTTTCCCCCGCTTTAGCCGTACCACCCATCTGTTTTTACGAAACCGACTTACCGTCTATTAACCACTCAATTAAGCCGGTCAACAGAGGTTCTGTATACAGTAGAACTTGGATAATTCGAACGTCTTTAATTCGAAGATTTTGTTTCATCCCTTGAACTTTGTATTCAAATCAATGTTAAAATTTTTGGATAATTCGAAGTTAAACTTCTTTAATTTGAAGGTTTTTCTCATCTGAAATTGACAAAAGCACGTTTATATAATTTTTTGTCTGCAAAAATATTACCCTACCTGTTTGTTTGCAGTAAAAGCGTAGATTCGCGAGATTTTTGCCTTGCTTTCTATTGTGACAGATACTATCCTTTTCATTCACCTGTTTGGAATGTGACAACTGACCTCCTGCATTGACCCCGAGACCGAACTTCCTTCAGGTACTCTTTTACACTTCACTGGTTAACAGTAGAGTTCCTTTATGAAGGGAACTTTATTTAACAGTGAATCACCACCTAATCCCTCTCTCTTAACAATGTTTCGACACGTGACTGATTATTGGTTTCGCGAATGGTCAAATCATGCGTATAAAATATTTTTTGTCTTTGCTAAAATCAAAAGATTCAATTCAGCGAGCCAATCCGAAATTTCTCAATTTTTCTAAACAGTAGAAGGTAATTTGTTATATAATTTTAGTACTTAACCAAAGAATATTTCGTAAAAGTAATACTCTTCTTATATATTCCTAATTTCGTATATATATGCTATAATTTTATCTTTTATATTATGTACAAAATAAATTTTATTTTGATGACAAATACAATGTTTAATTATTTTATAGACATTAGTGGCTTGGCATTTTCCAGAAAATATTATTGATGTTGTTTTTTGCAGAATAAATATTATCGGGCATTCGTGGGCCTTAAATTAAGCTACGAAAATTAGACTTCTCTAATTCGAAGGTTTGGGTAATTCGAAGTTTAGCTGTGGTCCCTTCAGCTTCGAATTATGCAAGTTCTACTGTATATATATTTAAATACATTTTTTTTTTTTTTTCATTTCTACGTTCTAACTTTATTTGATTCATTTATTTGTTTAATATGAATGTTTAACTTTCTTTGAAAGTACATATAATCTTTGTGTATGTTAATATCAGTAAACCTTGAATCCTAATTACCGTGATTGTTGCCAGAATCTTTCGGATCAGCTGCGACACCTAAGCCTGGATGACATTGAAAGCCTTGCGACTTTCCATTTAGACTCTGACAATGAACCTCATCCTCCAATTGCTGCAGCTGCTGCCGCCCCTACCATTCAATAATTAGAATATTGTTACAGTTGGATGCAAATTCCATATTCCATTAGAAGTTATAGTTCGAAAGTCTGCTGCTGGTTTTATGTACATGACAACTTTCTTCACATTAAGGAAATGTAAGACAGTATTTACATATTTGCCTTTCAAGTCCTGTCATAGCTCATTGTATTTATAAGTAAACAAAATCATGTGAATTAGAAAATGAATGATGTATTATTTACTTAAGATTTTTCAAAGTTTTGTATTTTGACTGTGGTGATTGTATTGTTATAAATTGTACTATGCAGAATGTCATGTGAAATGTTTTTCATCTAGTGTTTTCTCAATTTTCCTCTTTTTTTTTTCTATGTCTGGTTTTTACCACTGATACTTATTACAAAATAAGTTATAATGTTTTGAGTATTATGTCTACCTTATTGGTTCTGCCATAAGTTTTGTTGTAACTTTGTAACAATGCTTATTGCTTATTAAGCTAAAATTCAGTACTACTGCGAAGCAATCACTGCATGTTATGTATGTACATATGTTTCTTCTGTGTTCCCAAATTAAATTCACTGTATTATACCTTAAATTTTGAGCACATTAAAATATTCTTTATTTATTTGTATGAGCTCATGTCTTTATGTTCAAATTTTTCAGTAATTTCATTTTAAATATAATTTTGTATGAGTGGAAAAGCAAAGTTCCGTTTAGAACTATACTAGCCTGTTTTCCCTTATATACCAATATCAAATTGGTAATCTAGCTATCTCTCTCTCTCATAATTACTTAATGCCTTTTCCAACAGTTTATACATATTTATTCATTCACTCACTCATTTAATTCATTGATTTGTTCGGAAGTGTCCTCTAAAATCCTGACCAAAAAGTTTTGTGTTAAAATAGGCTTGCTTAGTTCTAGATGAACTTTGTATCTGTACATGCTCTACATTAGTGGTCTTCAATCTTTTAAGTCCGAGGGCCACATGAATAAGCTCATAAAAATCGGAGGGCCACAAATTGTCAAAAAAAGTGTCGGTCAGAAAATTTAAGAATGGTTTTTATTCAAAATAAGTAAGATTCAATGAAAAGCCCAGGGTTCCCACCAAGTCACTTTTTTCACATAAAATCACTTTTTTTTTTCATTGGTCACTTAAAGTCACTTTTTGTAGCAAATTGTCACCTAAAATCATTTTTTCCATTGGTCACTTAAGGTCACTTTTTGTAGCAAATTGTCGCCTTAAATCACCTTTTTTTATGGGGTATCCAGACATGCCAACTCTCCTGCTTTTGGCAGGAGACTCCTGCTTTTCTGTTCAATCTCCTACCTCCTGCCAATACAGAAATTCCTCCTGCTTTTTAAGAAAAGAGAAAAAAAAAGCCTCGATTCTCTTCCGTTTCATCCATCTTTTTGTAATAGAAATTTAGACTACTTAAAGAAGGTTAATACTTATGTCAATTTTGTTTTCAAATGGTTTTTACAGGGTGTAGTTTCATAACACAACTTTTTTGCTTAGTGTTTCGGCATTTCATAGCCACATAAAAGTTCTACTTATAATTACGTAAATATTTTTATTTTTTGTTCTAAATTATCTTTTAAAAATGAATGACTTATAAAAGATGCATTTTAAATCTTGTGGATTAATTTTTATGTAATTTATACCTAAGAACAAAAAAAATTATCAGTTTTATACTAGAATCCAACTGGTTCTTAGGTACAGAAATTTCTCCTGCTTTTTGGTTTCGTTTCTCCTGCTTTTTTATTTTAAAAGGTTGGCAGGTCTGGGTATCTCATAAAGTGATAAATAACCACCAACCTTTTCTTATAAACATCAGGAAAAGTACAAATGCCAGGAAAAATGCTAATAAAATAGTTTTCACAAAGCTACTTTCCGAAGCAAATGAAAAGTTAGAGGGCATTAGAAATCAAGATTTTACAGAAATACAGCTTGCTCGGGCAATGATAGAGGGTGCTAAATCTATAAAAGCTGATGAAGATGAGCACAGAGCAAAGGGGCACATAAAATTGAAAAAAAAAATACAGAAGAAAAGATCTTCCGTAATCACAACATTTTTTCAAAAGAAATCCAAGACTGATTAAATTGGAAATTTTACAGAATGCTGCCATTTATATACCAGGGGCGACAGTTCTCTAAATTTTTGAAGCATTCTTTTCTGAGATTTTTATATTAACATTTAAAATTTTTTAGCATTCCTACTGTATTGATTTTCTTTTCTGACTTTTTTTTTTTTTTTTTGCTTTTTCAAGGTCTATTCTATCATATCATTTTCATTTTTAGTCTTTGAACGATTTGTAAGTTAAAAACTTTTTTCTACAGGATAAGTAAGCACTTAAAGTATACTTTTCAAGTATTTTACTTTTGGTATCTGTACTTTTTAAATTAGCTTTGGACAAAGGATTATAATCAAAATCATTTCTTGCAGAATAATTTGAACAGAATGCATTTAATTTAGCGATTTCTTTGCTTGATTTAACTGGGCATTGATCTTTTTTCTGTTTTTCATGTTTATAATTGATTTTATTTGCTTCTTTAGTTGTCAACCAAAAGATTTTTATTTTTACTTGCTCTAAAATATGTAATTTGACATAAATATAAATAATATACAAATTAACTTTATTTCTGTAGTAATCCCAATGAAAGCAAATCTTGAAATATTAAAACTTTTTTTCTCTTTTGAGCCTTGCACTAGCCTGCATTTGAAGTACAGTAAAATCTGTAAAGTTGCCCACCTTTCTAAGTTGACCACCTGTTTAAGCTGACCACTTTTTTCAGGAACGGAATCAGCCCTTCACCCTATGTAAGTTGACCACTAAAGTGCTGCACCGCAAGTGGTCAACTTACACAGGTTTCACTGTACTTAGCTTTGGTGTTTTAATTTTGGCATCGAAGAATATTCTGAATTAAATTTTTTAATAAAGGATTAAAATATTCCTTGTATATACATACCTTTACTTTATCTAATTGTTTCAAATATTTTGCACATTCTCCTCTGATATTCTAAATGTTTTTATTACCGGTAATTAATTTTATTTTTGTGATAAAACATTTAAAATAATTTTTCTTGTTTCACACATTAAAAAATAAAGTTGATTCTGTAGATTGCTAGCATTATCGGTCATCCCTGGCATATATATGTATGACTGCTTTCTTTCTGTGTCTGATGAAAAACCATTGGTTTTATTAAATGATTTTTTATTTAAGATGATAGTGATGTTATTATGGAAGATTAGTTATTTATCAAAGATTAGTTACGGATTGAACTTTCTGCTGCTTTTAGCCTACTTTCCCAAAAAATAAATAAAGTGTGAAAAAAGGCTTAATGTATCGTAAAAATATCATTAAAAATAAAGAAAAGTCAAAGAAGTAATTAAATAAGGAATGAAAATTTTAAATGAAAAATTTGAAAGTAGGGTTTTGAGATGGGCAAAATGTGCGTCTGTCGGTCCCCCCCCCCCCCCCCCCCAATAACGTTTGAGGAAATTGGCCCATTCAAAAGATCTTGGCCAGGACATCTCATTTCCATATTTTACTTTTTCATTTGAACAATTTTTCGTTTTAATTTTGAACAGTTAAAAAAATCTTAACATTAGCGCCTATGGGCAAAATAAAGCACATTATGTAAACACTAGGCATATGATATCCAAGTTCGTATGGACAAGCTTATTCAGGGGTCGGCGCGAGTCACTTTTTTCACTAAAAGTCGCTTTTTTTTGCATTGGTCACTTTTAGTCACTTTTTCAAAAATTGGTAACTATTTTCACTTTTTTGCAATTTCTCTGGCAGAGCAACCAAAAAAGTTACTTTGTCTGTCTATGAGTTAAGAAAACATTGCATTTTGCATAAAAATACTTGTGCCAGGATTGAAGCTTCCGCGTATCCGCCATTTTTGGTCCTGTAAGTCCGCCATTTTTGATCGTTTTTTGAAATTCGGCGTGGCGCCGGTCCCGAGTGTGCCGAAGTTAAGGTTTGATATTGCAGTGTGGTGCAACCAGAAGGGGAGGCCTAGAGAGCCCGTGGCCCCCCATCTAGAATGATGATTTTAATTGTTTTAATTTTTTTTACTCGAGAAGAGCAAATCCTAAGAAAAGAATAAAGCGATATTTAAGCTGGAAAAGAAAAAAAAATCAGACTAAAAATTTTTAGCAGTTGCAGATTATATCACTCAGAAAATTACCTTAGTTTCTCTTTTCTTTAACTCCCCCCCCCCCCCCTTCACTCCCGAACTAACTGTCTCAATCACAAAAGACAATTTTTGGTGGGGATTTCTCAACGAAAAGACAATACGCATCTCGAGAAAATAAAGTTATATTCTTTTCAAGAAATCATTAAATAATGATACAGGGGAGGTGGGAATCTAAATTCTTAAAAAAAACTTTAGATCTGAAAAAATCGTAGCAGTTGCAGATTATATATATCGCTCAGAAAATTACATTATGACCTCTTTTTATTTCCATCCCTCCCCCTTCAATAAAAAGGAATTGCACAAAGTTCAGATAGGAAAAAATAGTGCACCCCTCTCCCCCCCCCCCCCATAAAGAATTTTTCTGATTGTGCCACTCAAACTGTCATTATGTATGACTGATACCGTGTAACTATCACAACTAAAATTATAAAATCAGGGAATTTTTCTTGGATTTTGTTACTACCATGAAATTACAAAAACAGTATCGAATAATCAAACGGTTTGTTTCCTACAATGATACAGAAGATTAAACACAGTAATTTCAGTCTGAATAATTTTGATAAAATATCAAATTTAGATTTATTTCAAGTGAAATTTTCTAATCTTTGAACAAGTATAAAAAATATGTAAAAACTAGCATTCGCAAAATAAATTTTATTCGATGTTGAACATAAATTAAAATTTGAAATTTCTGCCGATTTGAATAAATATTTATTCATTTATATTTTTAAATAAATAACAATTTGAGAAAAAAATTAATTAAAAGAAATAACTTTTGTCTCTCTCATTAGCCATTTATGGGTTTTGAAATAGGTATTTATGAACATAGTTACAGGTATAAAAATTCTTATTTTTGAATAGGCTATGAATTTTTTTTTTTTTTAAGTTGAGTAAAAGTTTTATTTATTCAGGTTTAGTTTGAAAAGATGTCGAAACTGCTCTTTTTCAAGTTATATTTAGTTTAAATAAAAAAACAAACACACAAGTTTACATTTTAATGGTCACTATTTTGGTCACTTTTTTTAAAGCTGTGGTCACTTTTTTCACTATTTTGAAGACTCCAAAGTGCGGCGAGCCCTGTTATTGGAAGAAGCTCTCGGTGTGAAATATTTTTTTAGATTTGAACAATTTTTGTTCCTTTTTGAACAGTTCAAAAAAATTAACATTAGCACCTACGGGGAAATTTCAATCCTATATAAATCCTGATCTAGCTGACGGATTCGCTTGGAACAAACTTTATCGGAAAGATGTTAGGCCAAAGAACATGTACAGATATGAAGTTCAACCTGAACTAAATGAGCCTATTTTTTTATGAAATTTGTTGACCGGGATTTTTTAGGATATTTCTCAAGGAATGAATGAATAAGTGAAAGAATAAATCAATGAATCACTGAATGAGTGAAAAAATAAAGAAGTGTACAAATTCATGAACGAGTAAATTAATTAATGAGTGAATGAATATGTATTAACCATTGAAAACGGTACATTTGAAGAACTAGAGCTAAATGAGAATTTAGAGAGAGAGATCGCAAGAGTATAAATCTGAAGTTGGAATGTACGAAAGTAAGCTCGCATAGTTCTAGATGGAACTTTTGCATGTAAAGAAAACAATGTAATGGTATATTTTTTTTATGCTTAAAAACCTATAAACCTTTTTTCTACATCTGTTTTAGTGGTAACGCAAAACTTATTCTCATTTGGTCACTTTTTTGGTCACTTTTTTTTCTTAAATGGTCACTTTTTTCGTATCGTATTCTTAGTGGGAACCCTGAAAGCCAAATTAATATTACTTTATACTTTTTTAATTATGAAGGGACTGGTACATGACAGGCCTAAAAAATCAATTGACAGTTAAAAAAATAATAATAATGAACTCATAACATTTCTGGAGGAATTTTAGCCCCTTCAGTCTGAATGGGATATTTGACATTGTTTTTGTTTTATTAAAGTTTCCACAGCCGGAAGAATCTGCTGCAATTCATGATGTATTCTCCATACGTTGATCTGTTAGATGTGTTCTTGTGTTTGATTGTGTGTTTGACTTTTGACTAAATGACTTCCCAGGCAGTATTGGATCTTGGAGTTTTCCGTGACGGTGCAAAATTTTAAAATGCTGTCCTCCCCCCCCCCCTATCCAATTATTGTTCATATTTCATGCGCTGGCCATTTTATAGAGGATTTTTCACTTTTTTTGGGGGGGGGGGATTAATAACTTTCGTTAATGTTCCCACGGCATGAAGTTTTCAGCTCAACATTAGAGGGGGAGGGGAAGAGCCTCCCCCTCTAATATGGATATATGAAATTGTGACAGTTGAGGGGGTCCAAGGGATTCTCCCCCGGGAAAATTTTGAAAACTACAATGCAAACTAGTGCATTTTGAGGCATTAGGAGACACATTTGGGACTGCAAAAATATTAGGAAAAAACAAACAAAAACTTTTAAAGAAGAACTTTTTTATCGAAGAGCCAAGTGGTCTGAATTCTCAAACGACACTTACAAGGCCCCTCCCCCCCCCCCCCCACCAAAGCCGCCTCTTCCCAAAAGGACAAAAGGATGCTTTTAAAATTGGTAAAAGAAAACTGTTGTATTGTTTGAGCATGACTTGATTTATATTTCACTATTACAGGGGGGAAACCTTGACTTTTTAAATTTAAATATTTTAATTTTTACATTGCAAAATTTGCCACCCCCTAAAACTGCCTTCCCAGGAACCCTTGCTTGAAAGGGGAAACTGATCAACGATGCAACATATTCAGTATACCTTAGTTTTAGAGTTTCCAACAGTTTATACTAATAAATAATTCTATTAATTGGTTTTAATCGTTAGTAAAGTAGCCGATCATTGATTCAATCGGAGTGCCGAACTAGGATTTTAATTCTCTCTTACCCAAAAGTTAAATTTTCTTAATTAAATATTTCTATAGTTTTTTCTTCTTGCTTTCTGCTTCTTTTTTTCATTAATTATTATTTTCATTTTGTGCATCACAGTTGAATTTGCCGCCCGGGGCATGGACCCCAGCTTTCCCTCCCCCTAGATCCGGCACTGTCCACACGTAGGTACTACTACCAAAGATAGAAGGCATGAGCAGTACATGTTTACGTATTCTTAGATACTCGTTTTGGACACTTAGCTCTAATAAAACAATAAAAGTCAATTAAAAAACTTATATTTTGCAGCAGAGTCACACTGAAAATCTTCTACTTCTATCTGAAGTTCAGATTGAACGCAGTGAACCCAGTTAGTATGGCGAGCAGAAAATTTTCATGAAAATTTTATTCTCACGAAAGAGTAAAACTCTACAAGTAGAGGAGCGAGTTCGTGCTCTCATATAGCGTCCTATTCTCTTTGTAAGTGAATTTTTTAATCGTTTTCGGCCTTCTCTTTCCTCCTTTTATTTTTTATATTTTTTAAAGTTTCATTCTCATTGCATTCAAAAGGTTTGGCGGGCCACTAAAATACCTTCGGCGGGCCACGGGTTGAAGACCCCTATTCTACTACATCATAATATGTTTTCGATGAAGTTTGTTCCAAGCAAATCCTTCTGTTATATAAGATCGAAATTTCTCTGTAGGGCAGTGATAGCGAACCTATGACCCATGGGTCAGACGGTGACCCACGATTGCTATGCAACCATTTGTTTGTTTACATGGGTTTATTTAGATTTTCTCATTTGTATGGATAATTTACATTCTATGTATTTTTTGCGAGCACTTTATTGACACAAGAGCAATTTAAATGATGTCTATAACCTTCAGTTTGATTTTAAATGATGTCTATAATTTCAGTTTTGAAGTTGCGTAAATGATGACAAATGCGTTTGAAGTATTTGACATGTGTTTACAAAATATCAAATAAAGTATAATTTTACTCACATTTTGTTTGTTGAAAAAAATCGACAAGCCTCAAAGCAATTACTGTATATTTCCGAATATAAACCGATCCGTGTATAAGTCGAGAGTGCATTATTCCTTCAAAAATGTTCCAAAAATTCTTGGCTTATACACGGAAATATACGGTAACCATATTGAAGCATTTTCTTCAAATAACGTGTAATTATCCTTACTCCTTGTTCATTCAAACACTTATTGCCACTTAAGAATTTTTAACCCCTCTAAAAAAATTTAATCACCAAACCACGCCCATTTCTTACAAACCACGCCCCAGATAAGCCAATTGAATTTTAAAGATATTTAGTTTTAAAAATACTCTTAAAAAATTTTTAAACTTATCTTTGGTGCAATTGGGTATTTGACCCACGAGTTAGTACTAAAAAAAAATATGAACAAAATTTGACCTACGTCTCAAAAAGGATTGTCATCCTTGCTTTATTGGCTAATGTTTTAAGTTTTTTATTGAACTGTTTGAAATAGAACAAAACTTTTTAATCGAAATTTTCCTGTTGAGAGCTTCTTTCAATAAGCTTGTTCAAAGTAACTTGTATCTTATGCCCAGAATTTACATAATTTTTTCTTTTTGGCCATAGACCCTATTGTTAAGATTTTTATTACTCTTCAAAATTGAATGAAAAAATTTTCAAATCAAAAGGTGGTGGCATCGCTGAGATCTTTCGAATGCAAAAAAAAAAAACTTTCTAATCTGACAATTCCTTCAATAGTTATTGGGGGGGGGGGGGGGATTCTAATGTTCTGTGGGGAAAACGGGAAAATCTTCCGAAAATCGTAATTCTTCTTCGTTTTTTCTTTATCCCGACGTTTCAACGATCTTCTTTATATTCCTATTCATCAAAGTTTTCTTATAAAAATTCAATTCAGAAATTATTTTACACAAAACAGTTCTTTTATTTGTTTTTCATACATTTGTTGCCCACATAATAGAAAAATTATCTTTTTGCATCCGCGATGGGAACTGGATTTGTCAAATTTTCAATGTTTCTTCTGCTTTGTTAAAAGGTTTAAACTAATTTCTTTTTATTTTCACTAAAGCTTTAATTTGAAAATTTTAATCGAAATTTCATGAATCGTGATCGCAAGGGTGAACTTTAAAATGTCGAAGATAATATTTCTTGTGTTATTTTTCGTTTTAAGTTTTTACTGCATGCGTAGTTCTTTAGATAGTTTAAAATACTTGAAATGAAGAATGAAACTTAAATAATATATTCAAATTTGGAAAAGTCCGAAAACAAAAATCACAACTATGCACTAGTTTTGGCTTCATCATGGCGATAAAAGTTTTTCTATTACACACATTCATTCAGTGCTTGGTATTTCCTTATAGAATAAAATGCTTTTTAAATTTTAAAAAAATGTGTAATTTTCTCAATAAAATATAGGAATTCCAAAAAAGGTTGAAAGTTATTCATGTTCATATTTTTTGAAACAATTACTCTTTCACCCGTCAAATATTAATTATTTATCTTGAATAGCATAAAATTCAATTAAATAAAAATAAAATTAAGAGATGCTTTGCTTATTGAACATTAAATTGCTAACAAGTAACAAGTGGTTTTTTAACCACTTGTTGTATTTCGTCTTTCTCTAGAACTACTATAAAACTAATTTGATGTTTTATTTTTATAATGCAAAATTTTGTCACTGCTGTAACTATGTCTCTTTGTTCTTCAAAATAACAAAATTAAATGTTGGAAAAATTTTCCCGCTCTAAATTTTGTTATATTTAGTGATTTAATTGTAGCATTCATTTGTGCTTTGAATAGGTCTGCTTTTTATCTTTTGTGTGTAAATAGATATATATACTGTCGGCCCCGCTTAAAGGAATACCGTCGGTTCCAGCATATTTTAGTCGATTAAGCGGGGTATGCAATTATGCGGGGAAATTTTCTTTACCTTACAGAACTGATAATATTGCCTCGAAACGTAATAATAAATCAATATATCTAAATAAATCTTTACTTTTTTTGTATTGCTAAATAGAAGATTCCAGAATCCTTTTAGAAAATGACCTCTGTTTATTTGCGAATGGGAGGGGAATCATGAAAGAGAACGAGTGATTCTCAAATTTAGTGGGCATGGGGAGGTGTTGCTGAAAGATCAACTTGAAAATTCAAAAATTGTTCTTATTTACTCATTTATTTATCAAAAATATTTCAAAGGCAGACCAGTATTATTGGATTATCCGGGGAAATTATTCGATTAAACGGGGATCTTGCGTCTATGGGGAAATATTCGGTTCCGGAAGATTTTATTCCTATAAGCGGGGTATTCGTTTATCCGTTACTCGATTAAGCGGGACTGACTATGTACACATATGCATAAAAAAACACGTGATTTTTCCGTATTTTGACGGAATTCCTTATTTTCGGTAATTAAAAATTTAGTTTCCGTGAAAATTCGTAATTTTGGAACAAATAAAGTCTTTTTACCTCTCTCATTTTTTTCCGTGAAAATTTTTGTTAGTCACCTGCGTACATACCGACCAAGTTGAACAAATCACGAGTATAATTTCCGTATTCGGTCCGTTTTTGGAGATTTCAAAGGTCAACAGGTTTTCAATGCATTTCGAAATCCGGTTCGGTAAAACTTCCTAGTTCTCGTTTGCTATTGGATTCTTTCTCTTGGACATCAGTAACTTTGAGCTTACCATTATTTTTAATCTTTCTTAAGTTTGAGCTTCTGTAGTAAAGGACTTGCATGGGCTTCATTTTGACACGCTCACTCGAAATTTCGGCCGAAAAAAATTATTTAAAAAAAAGTATTTTTAGCCTTTAAGTCGACGGTTTGCAATCTTTTTTCTTTGTACCACTATTTTTCTTGCAAACCATTTACGTAGCACTGCTAATGTAACTTGATTATACAGAATAGAACATTAATAGATTATAGGGCGAATAAGTAATGTAAATCACACTATTTTTTATAGTCAATGCAGTGAAAAGCGTTTATTAAAATAAAGCTGCATACATAAAATAAAAAATATGGAATTTATGAAATATATTTTTAATAAGTACTTCCAAAACAGCATTAGAAATGCGTCTACAAAACACCTATCTTGTAAAAATTGAAGAAAAAAAAATGATGAGAAGTTTGGCTGCTGCATAACAGATGTTTAAGTGAGGTGATACCTGGTTCAGTAGAAGTTAATTTTAGCTTCAAATTTATGGGTCGACATTTCATTTGCTTCTATATTTATTTTTAATAAATATTGGAAAAAGCAGTTTCACAAAGATAAGTGGTTGTGAACGGAATTAAGAACAGCAATGCTTTTCTTGACAATAACGAGAATTCATTTTTTACTTTGAGCTAAAATTCTCCCAACTGTAATTGGGCAAATTCAATCCTTAATTCTGAGTTACATAATAGTTCTATTAACGACTCGTGCTCCTCATTTAAAAGGGTTGTGGGTTGCGTTTTCCACACGAATGGATTTTTTATCCAATAGTCTCACATAATTGTCTGTTGTTCTTCTGAGCCGTTTTCCCATGTTTATCAATGTTTAATATCAAATTCCATTTACAAAAAAAAATCTCATAGAAAGAATTTTACGTTATCGTATGAGGTAAGTACCTCTCAAAAAAACCATAACAAGTAACTGAAGCAATTCAATATTATTTGCATATAAAATAAATTGTTGCGGGAAATTGTTTTCGTTTTCTCCACTAGGCAATGATGCCGATAATTTTCAATCTAATACAAACTTGAGGAATCTAAAGAAAGTGTTAGTATGCCTTAAACTATATACTAATTGTTAGTATACTCACTCACTATGGTCACTGCTGTTATAATAGCAGTGACCATCGATGTGTATGCTGTATGCATAAAACGCGTTTTGTTGCAAAAATTCAGCATCGCTAAGTTTGTTATCTGATTAATTTTTCATACAGATGTTTAATGATTGTGTTTAAAAATGTATCAATTTAAAAAACTTTATTTTTTTTCTTAGTTTTTTGTTAACTGTTTTTCCAGTGTCATCCTATATCAAATCAAACTGGTTTGACATCACCATCTATGATTTTGATGAAATTCCGCACTGAATTAAATCAATGTAGTAGGAGAAAAAATCTATCATTTTTTGTTCCTTATATCAATCCATTAAAAAATGCTGCTCTTTAAAAGTTGCAAAAGCCAATCAAAAACCTTGAAGACCTAATCTTGGCTGAAATTTTTTTCTAATTGAGCAAGGGAGCTGAAACAAGTCCCATTTTAGAACATATTTCAAGAACTTTTCCATCATATTTCAGGGTGTCTTTGCGTCACGAAAGTAACGCAAAAGTCATGAGAATTACGAATAGGTCACGAAAATTTTCTATCCTATGAAGCCAGTCCCCTAGAGGACACTGAATATCTGGTATCTGACAGGTTTTTAAATATCCTAAGTCCGATCCAAGCACTGCACGAAATATCTGGTTATCCGGCACGTCAAATTTGATTTTTAAATTTAGTTTATTAAAATCATTTGAAAATATGGTAATTGCAAACTTACTACTTGTTTGGAAGCTGTGGTACATTTAAAATACGTATAGAATTTACAAGTTTCAAACATCAAAGCCGGATATCCGGTATCCCTTGATCCGACCACTGCATAAAAACAGGCGGGCACAGGAATAATTTTTCGAAGGAGCATCAAGTGGTTCTCCCTTGTAAAACTTTTCATAATCGAGTTCTCAAAGCAGTTATTATGTTTTTTCATTATCCCTTAAAACCAATTGATCTACAGATAAATAAGTGAAAATTATTAAGTGGGCTTATTATATATTTCATTCACCCCTTTGGGAGAAGCACAGCATAAAATCCGCCACTGCATAAAAGATCCAGGTATCCATTTGTCAAATTTGATTTTTAAAATTTAATTAATTAGCATGTTTTGAAAAGATATGTAAATTAAATACATATAACGTATTTGGAAGCATTGGTATCTAAAAGCTGAATTAGCTCTTGCATGTTTTTCTTTCTTTGTTTTGCTTCGTAACTTTGTGGGAAAATATGCAAAATAACACGTTTCAAGTTTATTTTCTACTCATAAAAATTTAATTCATATGCTAATTTTAAATTAATTTTTCCTGCTTATGTTATTTCAATTTAATTTTTGTTCTAATTCAACTATGATTTGATTTTTAAAACACAAATTATTTTTTTAGTTGTAAAAAAGGGATTTTTTTAAGATTTAAAGCTTCTGATATCATATTATTGTAATTTAAACTTTTAACAATTTTTAACTTTATTCAAACGTTTATTAAGAATTTTTATCATATATGATATTACTGAAGGGAGACACAGGAAACTTTGAAGTGTATAGCTGCAAGTTATTTGTACTAAAATTGACCCATACACTACTTGGTGTTAGTCACCTTTTCAATGACTGGACGGTATTCTCCAAGTCTAAAACGTAGTTTCAAAATATTTTATTACAGCTGCTGTTTTTGTTCATTGTCCTCTTTTGCAATTAATTAAATAATAAGCGTCATTTCATAAAAACCAAACTTTATTTATGGCTAACAATATATATACAATATATAAATAAATCATTTCAATTGTACAGTTTTATTAATATGAATTCCAATAAGTGGCTTTTACATTTCAAAGTAAAAATGAAACGGAAATGAAAAAATACTTTTAAATTACACAAACAACTATAGCTTATTTAGTTCAATTTTCTTTGAATTTAATTATTTTAGATTCAAAGTTAAAGTTTCATTAAAAGATTACCTTTCATACAAAAAATAGAAAGTGTCTAAAACCAAATATTCCCGTTTCCCTAAATTATGTATGTATTGTTTTCCTAAATTATGTATGTTACATTTTATGAGTAGATAATATTAGAATCACAGTTTGTTTCTCACTTTTTATAGAAAGAAATGAACCCTCTTTACAGCCACTCCGTTACACAATTTCCTCTCATAAACGATCGATGTTCTGTATCGGATTTTTAAAAAAAATTATAATACTATTAATGATATTTGCAGCATACGTTTTATAAAAAATCTTGCATTAAAACACTTCAGTACCATTTTACTGTATTTGTAGCATCCAAAGCGATTAGCTTATGAGATAAGTATATTAAACATTAAAAGTAAAGTAATAATGACTAAATTTGTCATACGAAAAGTTAAAGATTTTTTTACTATTTTATCATTTTAAGACGATAAAAATTAGCAAACATAAAAGTCATTTGCAGGTTAATTAGGTTCTTTTCACCAAAGGTAAATTTTTAAAATTGTACTTTTATTTAACGTTGCTTGTACTTGACATTTTTCAGTTCTGCAGTTCTGGCAGAAATATTAATAAAAAGCAACGTAGTATGAAGAATTGCAGATAACGTATAAATTTCTAATTAAAACTCCAAATGAATTTTTCCTGATTATTAAAAAAAGTTTGAATACAACCTTAAAGCGTCTACTTATCTCACTTAGAACGGGAGACATCTGCTATAGTTTTAATTGTTCCGTCTTTTGCCTTTTTCCTTTTGTTCATGTGTGGGAAGTTCATGCTTTAATACAATGTTCTTTATTAATAGTCTGCTCAGCAGTATATCGTGGTACATCTTACTCAACTTATGGTTATATGTATTCTTTATATGAGTTTTCTTACTCCGTATAGTGTGCTGTGTGTTTGCGTTTGTCTTACAAAGTTTTTAAGGCTATTTTAAGTCGTCAAATATTAGACTCTAATCACAACACAACGGAAGCGAAAATTCTGAAGAATACCAGCAAAATCTTAATGATTAAAGGGGAAAATCATAATTTCTAAAAGAAAAGCTCCAATAGTTATTTAATTATCAAGTGAAAAATACTAATAATTGAAGAAATGAACTATCAACCTATTGGCGAAAAACTAATGATTGATGAGAAAATTAAAATGACGAAGAAAAAAGTTCTAGCGACAGAATGAAAAAGCAATAATAAACACCTAAACTTAAAAGCCTGAGAGCGCTCAGGGAAAAATAATTATTGTTATTAAAGCAATTTTTGACTTAAAGGAAAATTCCCGAAACTAAGAAGAAATTCTAATATTTGGGAAGTAATCCCAATGAGTAATGAAATGATTTTTAATTAGATTATGACCCTGTTGCAACAAAACGTAGCATTGGTCACAAGTTGCGGTCCCGGTAAGGTGACGGGTTACCGAAAGTTAACTTTGAATATTACAAAAATTTTCAACAAGATGTAGTACACATACAAGTAGCATTCAATAAATATGAATTAATGCTTAACTTTCTGTATTCCATACCCGTATTATTCACGGATCATGATTGATGATAAATACAAGATTCTGAAATGCACTATGATTTCATAAATGAATTGTGGACCATCGAATTCTATGGTTTGTCTAGATAAGTAAAGGAATGTTACTTATAACTTATTCCTTCAAAAAAGCTCATGCGTTATAGCACTATGTACAAAATGGCAAATGGAAGTCCGTGTAATCACACTACAGTTTCTGCTGTAGAACTGTTATCGTAATTTAACAAGCATTTGTACATCAGTACACAGCAAAAAATGTTTCTTTTTTACTATACATGTGTCTTAGCGTTTGTTTCATCCATTTGCAAATCTTCATTTCCTTTTCCCTTCTTTTCCAGTGCTGGTGTGACACCCGTTTGCAACCTCTATTAAAACAGAACAAAATATATTAAATTATGGCACATAAAATAGTACAAGTCAGTTGTAGTCACACTTTGTCACAATTTCACGAATCCCCCTCCCCCCCTCGAAGCGTGATATCATTTATGAATGATCCCTTAACGGTTAATACACATTCATTCACACATTTATTCATTCACAAGTATCTAAATCCAGATCGAAAGAATCCATGGGAAAGTAAGGTCGTTTCCGTTTCGTTCTGGATGAATTGTTTGTGTGTGTGTGTACATGATTTACGTCATAAACTTCTACTAAAGCTTGTTCCAAGCAAATCCGTCTGTTAGATCGGGATTTATATAGGATCTAAATTTCCATGTTCGCTCTGTTAAATTTTTTTGAACTGTTCAAAAATTATTCAAATCATAGAAATATTTCACGCAGAGAGCTGTTTCTATTAAGCGTGTTCCAAGGAATGGATCGTATGTCCAGGGTTTATAATTTCCTTCATATTTCCTCACAGGAACTAATGTTAAGGTTTTTTCAACTGCTCAAAATTGAACGAAAATTTTTTTTCAAATCAAAAACTTAAATATGTGTGTCCTCGCCGAGATCTTTCGAATGAAAAAAGTTTTGGTCGAATCGGATAATTCGTTCAAAAGTTAGGGGGGAGGGGAGAGATAACAGGACAAACCGATAGACACATTCACCCCTTCTCAAAACCCTCCTTTCATATTTTCATTTTAAGTGTTAATTTAAAGTTTGTTTTTGTTTTAA
Organism: Octonoba sinensis; assembly: GCA_038502835.1. NCBI lineage: Eukaryota > Metazoa > Arthropoda > Arachnida > Araneae > Uloboridae > Octonoba > Octonoba sinensis. The sequence goes on along the minus strand of CM076599.1, from coordinate 80,714,591 downwards.
CTATATTTTCACAATACATTAAGCTTTCTTTCCTGCTTATTTGTTTTTTACTTTTACGGGAAAGTATGCTATAAAGAACCCAAGAAAATTGGAGACCACATTCATATTCTGTTATTTGTGTGTGGATATTGTCCAAAAAATGCATTTAACCTGATGTAAATAAGACGAAATAGCTGTTTCACGAATCCAGCTCTTTCCTCAATGAATGTTGTAGACAGAATCCAAAAGTACCTATCCTATGCAGATGTTCATTTACTTACAAGAAAAAGAAAACTCGAAACTTTTTCTGACTCATCTAATGTTACAGAAGCAATTTTCCAGATTTAAATCTTTTTGCTACAAAGTAATTAATCTCCCCCCTCCCTAAATAGACTTATTTGAAGATCTTCTCTAGAAGAAAAATTCCTTAGAAACTCCCTCTATCTCTGACCTTTCCTAAAAATTCGAACCAAATCTATATGGTACATTAGGTTTTGATTCATTAGTTGAAAGCCGGATAAGTCCAAATCCCCAGAAATGTTTTTCTACTAAAAGGAAGAATACTTTTTTATTTATAAACTAGCTGACATGCCCGGCGTTGAGCGGGATAATATTGCAGCATTCGCAGGCCAAGTGACACATGTCCAAAATTCTGTTGTAAATATATAAGGAAAAATTTTCTTAAAAATCCAAGTAGAAGATGGGCAACAGTCCTTAAAAATCTCATTTCACAGCAAAGCTCCTTAAAAATCACGATTGCATTAAAAACAACAGCCTCAAAAAATTTCTTTTTGACCATAAAAATCCACATAATAAATCCAAAATAATAACAACAGTTCATAAAAAATGGACATTAGAGTAAAGACAACAGTGACTAAAACGCACATATGCATTAGTATAACTGTTCCAAAATGATATCAAGAGTCCGTAAAAACTACAAAATAGGCAACTCTATATCTAAAAATTCCCACCAGAATAAAAGCAGTATTCTCTTTTAAAATGCTCATCAGATGAAGAACAATGGCCTCTGAATATTTCTGCTACAATAAAGAAAACATTTCTTAAAGCCCCCATTTGAATAAAGACAACTATTCCTAAACATCCCTAATAGACATTCAGATATTAGTCCCAAAAAATCTCCATCAGAATAAAGACGTCAGTGATACTAAAGATACCCATTCGACTACAGACCTTTAAGAGCTGCTGTTCCTAAAATAACCAACAGTCCACCTTAAATTCCCTACTAAAATAAACACACCAGTTCCTAAAAATCCCGCTTTCAAAATCGTCACAACATTTCCTGAAAATTCAATTAAATAGCACTTTAGTAAAATTCGGATAAAAGCGGAAGAAAGAACAGCATTATTTCCAATGGCAAATAAACATGCACATTTAAGTTAGAAAATGCTCAGTACTGAAACAATGCTGACGTGTAAAATTTAAGTTGATAGGAAAAAAATAACTAAATTATGTTCAAATGGCACCAAATGGACAGCAAGAAAATAAACAAATACTGTAAAATAAAACACTTGAGTAAAATATGGAATCAATCAAAACCACTGTGTATAAAAGTTAAGATTAAGCAGAAGATCCCCAAACTGCACTATAGAAGCATAATGCAAATGCGCCATATTCCTATAGTGTAAATTACGTATTGAGTTAAAAAACAATATTACTAATAAGGATTATTGGCGCGGTTTGGAAAAGTTACGAAGCGGAAAATGACATATTGAGAACAATTAAGTAACTGGATGTGGGGCGATAAAATTTTTTTAACCCCTTTAAAAAAAAAATTTTAAATTTTATCAAAAGGAATCGGTATCGAAAACCTTCCAACCTAGTTTTTATCAAAGAAAAAAAATATTAAATCGCCAAAAAAGAAAGAAGAATCAACCTCAAGGTAAAAGTAATTACAATTCGTCAGCAGTTCCACAAAATATGCATAAAAATGAAATGATCTTTTAGAATTTGCTTCGCTGATAAAACGCACACTCTACCATAAGAAATAATGTTTCAGGAAATTGTTGAATTAGTACCATAATTATAAATCACCAAAAAAGAAAGAAAAATCAACCTCAAGATATTAAAAATCGTCTGCAACCCACAAACTGTGTATAAAAATGAAATGAATTTTTAGAATTTTCTTCGATCATAAAACGGCATGAATAAAGATAAAATAGCATTTTTTCAATCTTACGTTAACAGAAATCATCCAGTTGGCGACAAAAGTACTATTTATTTTGGCGAAAACACGCAAATTGAGCAGATAAATTCAGAGGTAAGCCTCGTTTTAAAGTTCGAAAGCTACTTTAAATGAAAATTGCGCGTGTTCGATTTGTCCTACGAACTTCAGAAAGAGATCATCTTATGCAGTTTATTACGGGCATTCATAAGCTGCAAAATTCGAAAACGTGGGACGTTTCTTCGATGAGATAAACCCAAAACCAACAGTTTTGCTTAAATTTGAAATAAAAAAAGAACAAGTTCGAATTTCAGGAAAAACGCTTCGAGGTGCACGAGGACCTGACCCAAGGTACCCGTAACCAAAATTTCGTGCTTCTATAACGCTCCATCTCGCAGGAGGCGATCGACAGACAGACACACACACGCGCGCACACACACACACACACACACAAACTTTCGGTTTTATTTATATAGATTACATGGTACTTTGAATAAGAGAAATATAAAATTTAGTATACAGGTATTTCCAAAATTCAGGTTATTCTTTTCAAATAGTAAAAACTTTTACAACTCAGCTTTTTGAAATATTAAATTATATCAACGAATACAGATGCTGCATTTTCAAACTTGCAAAGTTTAAAGCAATAATCTTCCTCCAATATTTGGGTGTTTTGACAAAAATAAAATCAATTAACATTTCAACTCTCATGATCAGGACTTTATTTCCTTATAGAGCACAAAAACTTCCAATTAAATACTTGAAAAGCAGAAGTCTTATACGTATCATAATCTTTGTGATCTGTCTGTTCACGGTTTTGAGTCACTTGACTCACTCCCGAGGCTCCCCCGGCCTTCGAATAAAATCGATTCATTTCCACAAGAAAAAGTTGAAATTCCTCTATCCCTCTTTCAAATAATTTACAAGTAAATTATAAAGTATATGGGGAATGGAATATTAATTGAGTAAGCTATTAATTTTGGTTAATTAGTATTGAAAAGTAATTAATCTGGCGCTAAGTGGTCTCCAATTCCGTCACCAAAATCCAAGCAGCCGCCGAAGGCGGCTTTGAAACCATACGGGGGTTTGAGCAAGGGGTGAAGCCTCCAAGTAATATATTAATACTAATAGTACATACAATAATAACGTAGCAATCTATAATCTACTAAACATTATGCATAGTTTTAATGCAAAATAAACTGTAACTTACTTGCTTTAATGTGCCTTTAGAGGTGCAGATGTAATAAATAGCGTAAGTAGGGATCCATATCATGGAAGACAATGCAATCCCCCAGCCCATCATTTCTCCCCACCATGGATAGGTGTATACTTTAGCATATTGAGTGGGTTTGTATTCGATGAGTGAAAACAGGAATATTCCCTGAAAATATTACCAAGTTTTTGTAAAAATAGCAAAGACAAACTGTATTAATTTACATGCACAGTACTAAAATAGTCAGCGTAATTTTTCGTTGTTTGAAGAGCCTTTTGACTCATTTTTTTTCTTGAGAACAAATACTAAGCCAGAATATCTTATAAACATTAATTACTGTTGAAGAAAACTTCAGCTAAATTTTAACAAATTTCCAAATAAACCGAAACTTTTTGCTCAACAATTTCATGCCAGTAGTTCTGTCCACTATTATACTGTTATTACTACTGTCATAACTACTATTAATTATAGTATCATTATCATTCAAATACTGTTGTAGCATCGTTTGAGAATTTTTTAAATGGTGATTCAAAGGATGATTTGAATCTCGAGTGGATTAAATGTTAATATAGCACATTAGATAAAAGGTCTAATTTTGTCAATTGTACGTGATGCAAAAGAAAAAAAGAAAATTAAAGTGAGTAAAATGTGAAAATTATATCGAAGATGTAATGCTGTATTACTTATCAATGGAGGCAATTCATCGCGTCACGTGATAACGCTGATCGCTGATTTGTTTACCAAATTTTTAATTGAGTTCTACGTGGAGTTCACGAAGCAAAATTAGCTATCTTAAAACTAGACTAGTTTCATAGCTTTTTCTGATTATAAACCAAGTAATTTACCTTTAATTTAATCATTATAAAAGAAATTTATTAAGTATTACAATAGTTGTAGTGTTTTATTTAGTGTTAATTTTATATAACGTAGAACTTTATTTAGTCCTAATTTTTAATTAGATTAGTTTAAATTCATAAAAGAAGTTTTAATTTGTAATAATTTATGCTTTATAGGCTCCGTGGTTAATTCTATTGTTGATAAACCATTGTATTTAACGGATTTTACCAATTTTTTCATAATGGAATATGCCGAGCAGTTTCCGGCGCTAACTGGAAATAATAGCGTGATTACTAAAGTAAAGAAAGGATCATTATTATTTAATAAAAAATTCATTTCCCTCGAACCGTCAGAAAATAATGCATTTTTTTGACATATCGGCTACCGTCAAAGCTGAAATGAAAAAGAAAGAAGCTTACACAGCAAAAGTTAGGATTTCAACCGAATGCAAGGTAAGTTTTTGTTATTGTTTATTTATCGTAATTTATTTTGACATATTTTTGTTTCATAGATTTCAATGCTTATGAAGCTCAAGTTCTTAACTTTCGTAACATTCATTTGAAATAGATGGCCCATATGCAACGCAGTATGACATCTTTTAAAACTCAATAAAATATTCAAACAAAAACATAATGTTAAACAAGCGAACTCGAAGTAAAACGATACTATAGACGATACTTTGTTTACATCGCTTACATCGGTATCACGTGACCTTTGACGCTGTATGAATTGCCTCCATTGAAAATGTATACAAACTAAAAGACATTTTTAGCTTCTCAGCAGCTGTAGAAATGTACACTACTCTTTTGCCCTAGTCATACCACTAAAAGGGCAGAACTACAGCTGCTATAAAAATCTTAAAAATCCAATTAAATTCTTTTTTAGTTGTAAGATAAAAAAAAAATCATACTGAATTTTCCGCAAAAAAAATCCCCTAAAATAAGGGAGTTTTTTTTTTTTTTTACCTGACTGGCCTTAAATGAGCAAATAAGTTTAGTACACATACACTCTCAGAAACGCATGTTCAAATCTCACGAAACTTTCGTCGTATTTGACGAAATGGCTTCGGGAAAAATGCTCCGAGTAAACCGTTCGTCAAATTGCCGAAATTTGTGTAGTAACTTTTTAAAGTCACGTGATCGCGCGAGGAAAGAATCTTTATAAATGACGAAATTTTCTTGACGATTGAAGAATCGTCGAAAATGAGGATTCTATTTTTGAGAGTGTATGTAACAAAAATAGCTGGTTTTATAAACTATATTTGAGTTTGCTTACTGCAGTAACAAATGGAATAAACACAGTCCAGCCAATCTTCAGATACCAACCCGGCGGAAAGCCAACCATTGTTTGAATATTCTTAGAAAGCTGTCGGACACCTATGACATAAATATGTAATTAATATAGAAATAAATATCTAAATAAAGTTTAATCTAAACAAACTTCATGCTTAAAAAAAGGCCTGCCAATGGTAATATAAAATGGTTTAAAATATTCACTAAACAAAAGGAAAACTGGTCTCAGAAAATTAGCAATTAAGTTTATAGATTTAAACTTACGTGCTTCTAAATCATTCTTATTAATAATAGCTCACGTAATTTCATTGTTACGCTTCTTATCTTTTCGGCAGACGGCAGCAGAATCTGGGGCTCTTTGGCTTCCGCTCAGAAGGGCCAAAAACGACAATACGTTGGGCCCTTAGTATTACGGAGGTAGCGCTTAGAAGTGGGTTAGGGTTTTGCTAAGTGGTTCAGTCAGTATTAAAAAGGATACTTTTCAGACCCTTAACAACGTCATAACTATAAGAGGTGTATTAATGAAATTTGATATTGTAGGGGGTTCAAGGGAATCTCTATTAACTTACACAATTTCAAGTATGTAGGTATATTAGTTTTTAAGTAATGATGGGGTCGAAAGTAGCTCGAAATGGTTCGCGTAAATACACACATTAGCCGGTGTAGCCGTTTCTGCACTTGGCAGACACACTGCCTTTATATCAATGTAAAATTTTAAATGTGGCCCTTTTGTTTCAATTTCTTAAAAAATGCATTCTTCAGTACATAAGTATTAGGTGTTTTGTTATACCTCTTAAGAGTTTTATTAAGTCGTAGTCTTAGAACCTCTTCGTAAAAATCGTTAGAAAATCTGTCTATTTAAAGCGAATCGTTGAAAAGTAACAGAATAATGATGACTATTCAAACAACTTAAGTATATTGACAACATAATTCCTCCAAAGTCAGTAAATTGTCTTACCATATACCCAACCTATAGCTATTGCTTGGAAGAATACGGTGAAGAGTAAAGGTATACCACTTGCCGCAAATGAATCCATCAGCTGGAATATGTACATTCCGCCCTGTAAGAACACAAAAAAGTATATATATATATATATATATATAGATTCAGTTTTTGGGAGCAAGTACTAATGCAGATAACCGCATCATTAAAATACTTACAGGGAACGCTTGATTTTAACAAGAAAACGTAATTGCAATAGTTGATCAAACGTTTAACGCATGATAACCTTTAACTCACTCCTCAATGTATTTTCAGGCGTAAAGTGACTTTATTAGATACATATGGGCCACCAGATGTCTACAGAAATCAGAATTACATTAAGTTCCAAGAAACTTTCAGATTAATGTTTTGCAGTAACTTCAAAAATTTTGAGCGTTTAAACATGAACCTTGCCATACTATGATGCATTGATGCATAAAGATATTTTTTCCTTCTTGGTATTATTGGGAAAGCATGAGTATAGGAGTTGGTCAAACCTCCCATGGCTATAGGTAGATTAGGTGTATTTAGGAAGATTTTATCCACCTCATGTTTTTCATATTGATTCATTTTTTAGTGACCACAAGGTGGTACCATAATATCAAGCAGACTATAATGTCGCTCACCCGCAAAAAAAGTGACACAACGCAAAAAATTACAATTTCAGACTTATTATCATGGATAGGAGTAATTTATGTTTGACTATCATCCAGAAAAATGCCCGAACATGGTTTCCTATTTCACAAACTAGCTAGTCTTGTCTGTTACTTTTCTGCAGGTAATAATGCTAAAATTGGCGTGCTGAGAATATGGAGGCATTTTACTTAAGTTTTGCCTGTGTAATGAACTGGGTGTACGTATTATTACGAATTCAACCAGAAAAGGTTTTTTCTGTTGAAAGCTCTTCTGTAAAGTGCCCTGCGTTGACATCTATAGAAAAGAAATAAGGTGAATAATTGTCTGCAAGCATACTTAAATTAACATACTAACAGCCGAAACGATACTAGCATTTCTTCGGACTTCGGAGGAAGCATTGATATTTCCTAAAAACACGTAGCTGAACTCTGTCAAACTTCAAGCAGGTTATACATTGGTCATTTGCAGCAACAACGTCGTAACTCGACAGATAATGATTTTTTGAGCTGATATCATAAGGACAATTGCAATGATGATTGCATTATTAACTCAAAACTCATAACTTTTTGAGTCATGACGTAGTTTCAACAAATGAGCGACACATTCTGATGGTATCATTTTCCAGACAAACAGTGTTGCTGGACATTTTCATGTGATATTGTCTTACCTCAGTTACCATTGGCAAACCCAGGAGACACAAAATCATGCACATAAAAAGAGAGAAAACCTTTCTCCTCTTCTGCAAAAGCTTTGGCCATTCATCCACAAGGCTGGACACGAGAGCTTCCACGGTGCAAAACTAAAATGCAGAATCACACAATTTAATTGTTAAGTAGATTAAATTAAAACTCGGAAGCAATATCATCAAACGAAATTTCCTTAAGTATTAGCCACGTGTAAAATTACACATAATATGTTTTGAGTTTGTGTGTAAAAGTAATAGCTATAATAAATTTCAAAACTCATTTTCAAAAAGGATAGTGTAGATTGTAAGGTCTTAACTGGTTTGCAAAGATTTTATGCGAAATTTAACGACATTAGAGATATGAATTTTTAGTTTGAAATGAGATTGATTTTAGTAATATCAAATAGCCATTAACCTTTATTAATCAACGTGCTTTGTTCTGAACTTTCTTACCTGACTATTAATGCCCAGGACAAAAAGCATCAGAAAGAAAAGTGAAGCCCAAACAGGAGATAATGGCAAATGAACAACAACTTCCGGATAAGTTAAAAACGCTAGACCAGGACCTGCAAAATATTGAATGCAACAACAGAAATATAATAGCCGTGGATTAAAACTTTTCAATTTGATTTTTTAAAAAAAACAAATCAGAGACAGATAATCAAAACAAAATTTTTTTTTAATGTGACACAACGTGTAAACAGATCAGGGTTTAGTGATGAAGATTCTCCGGTAAAGCGTTTCTGCTGAAGATAGTTAAATAAAAAATAATAATGTTTCTAAAAAAAGTATATATCTTATGATTCAATCGAAGCGCATAAATTACAGTTTAAAAATTATAAATCAAGTTACAATAGAATTTTGCAATCCTTCACTCTCAGAAACGCTTGCTCAAGTCTCACGAAACTTTCGTCATATTTGACGAAATGGCTTCGTGAAAAATGCTCCGAATAAAACTTTCGTCAAAATGACGAAATTTGCGTAGTAACTTTTTTAAGTCACGTGATCGCGCTAGGAACGAATCGTTGTAAATGGTGAAATTTTCTTGACGATTGAAGTATCCTCGAAAGTGAGAGTTCTATTTCTGAGAGGTGTTCTAATTAGCAAAAGTCTTGAATTGAGCTGGATAACAACGTTTTCTGCGATTGCGTTTGCAATTGACAAGGCTTGATCAGTAAACTGTATTTGAGACATATATGGTCTCAGCCATATATGGTCATACGTTTTGATCAATCTTTGTTTCAGGAAGCTTTCTTCAACATTTGACATTCTTGTGAGATTAATAACTAAAATTCTCAACGCTACCCATAAACTTAAATGTCATTGTTGAACTCATCGTGCTATTTGGTATAATTTAATATAATGCGTCTAGAGACGTAACAACTATCTCTATGTACAAAGAACCTTTGAAAGTTTAAAAGTTCGTTACACAGTATGTTACCTTCAGGCAAACAGTAGCTAGTGTGTAGAACAAATATGGTACCCTTCGATTTTCAGCCATCAATTAGTTTTTATTTTTAGATCTGGACATTATGTAATTAGCTCTTTGTTTTGAAGTTTATTTTTCTTTTAATATTCTATAGAACATTTCTTGTTGCTGAAAATTGTGTTGCTCTATTAGCTGTTAAAACTATCTTAACAGACACATTGCAGGGTCCAATAATACATTAAAACAATGAGCTTCAAATAATTTTCTGGACATTGTATCAGTTTATCCTGCAGATTTTTCCCAAATTGTCGTTTTATTTGTCTTTATGAATGTATAGAGAATCGTGAAGTATTAAAATGCTCCTTAAAAGAAGATTTAAAGCCGTCCTAGAAATTCATTCTATGATCTTAAATTTTTGTAGCAACTCTTCTTCTTCAGTTTCCACTGTAAAAAAGGATGACTGAATTTTTGCCCGTGACAGTGTCCTTGATGATCCGAGTGAGAGGCGTCCAAAAGCTGAAAGCACTCCGAAAATCACTAAAAAAGTGCGCTATGTATTTTATGGAGATGAGCGTAAGGAGGTGCGTTAAACTGCTAACACTATTGAGATATAGAAAGAAAGCATGAGTTACATTGTAGGCGAGGAAATGCACAAGAAAAAACTTTGAGCAGGTTGGTGCTGTGAGAACTCGTGGAGGATTAAAAACTCATTGGGACACTTTGAGAACAGTGCGCTTTTCACGAAACACAAGAGCAATATTCGACGAAGATACGTTTCTGAGATGAAATATGGATTTATCATTGCCCACCATAATCGGAACAAGAGTTTATGCCGTAGATATAAAAGCTGGCTTTACAACTCCAAAGAAGGTGAAAAAAAAATTATCTTGAATCTGAAGAGTGCATACAAAAATGTCATGAGGATAAGAAAATATAGGGATCAAGATTATGAAGTGCTGGAACCGCAATATTGACCAACCTTGTAGTCCATCCTACCAAAAACTGTTGAGTACTCTCACACTGTATACGAGTACTGTGAATCATTTTCGGCGGAAATCTAAATAGATAGAATAATGACACAGCAACACTGTAGGATGAAATGTTTTGATATTATAAAATAATTTTTATTCAAAAACAGAACCGACTTCAAATTAAAAATTGCGCTAAAAAGTAAAAAATAAATTCATTCTTTAAACAACATCGATGTGACTTTTAAACAGTTTTAGAAGTCGGTGCAAAATTAGGATAGATACAATATTTTGTAATCATGAATCAATTACAAATATATATATTTCCGCAGAATTAGCAACAGTTCCAATATGAAGTAGCAAATGGTATAGTGGTAATTAGACCCATAATTTTGCACCGACTTCTAAAACTATGTTTAAAAGCCACATCGATGTTGTTTAAAGAATGAATTTATTTTTTACTTTTTAGCGCAATTTTTAATTTGAAGTCGGTTCTGTTTTTGAATAAAAATTATTTTATTTTATTCTTTTTAGTGTAATACATTTTGTATATAAATACTCTATTTTTTAAAAAATCCATATCAAAGGGCAAAACTTCTTTAAATTAATGGCACTAAAAACTAATCATTTGCATGATAAATTCCCTTTTGAAGTCTATTTTAGCAAACAAACTGATTGGATTAATTTTTGCCACGGAGAAGCCTTCAGTCAAACTCTTGCTGTAATTTCTTTTAATATTATAGCCCATGACAACAAACATTTTTTAACAATGCTTTTATATTTATTAATAGATTTCCCAACAAAGAAAAATCAAGCCAAGCCTTTCCAATTAAAATAAAAAATACTTATTTTTCACTCGTAACGTTTTTTCTAAAAAACAAATGTAGGCAAATTGATTTGCAATATTTGAGTTAGACGACCCTCTATCGATTAAAGAAAAAATCATCAAAATCGGTTCATTTAGTCAAAAGTTATGGGTGAAAAGACAAAAAAAAAAAAAAACTACATTTCTGCCCATTACATTTGTTCTAATTATCGAATATGGTCAAACGAAAGTACGGGACCTATGGGAAACCACCCCTGATCGATTGAAAAAAAAATCATGAAAATCGGTTCATCCGGTGCGAAGTTATGAGTGGACAAACAAACAAAAAAAAAACGACATACATACAATACGAATGTATAACCTCCTTCCTTTGTGAAGTCGGTTAAAAAGAGATATTGTTGAAAAATTAAACTGTTTTTCTAGACACAAAATGCCATTTTCACTATCTTTGAAAAACTTGGACTTTTTGGAAATCTTTTCAGGCTACCATCATATTATACAGCAAAACGTATTTAATTTTTATTTTGTTTGATATTCCGTAAGATACACATGCGGAACTTATTGTATAGATATTATTCTACAAATACAAAGTTAGCTTGATTACAGTCATATCCTTTTCAAGTTGATTCGTTAAAAAATGTTTTCTCATCCACCACAGATGAGTTGAACTCTGTTACTTTTGCTTTAGTATTTTTTAAAAAATATTTGCTAAATTGTATTTTACATAATGCTGCTTTTACACATTATAATTAAATTATTGCATGTTATTTTCTTTCACAAACCTTTTAAACTGATATTTTGTTTCTCAGAAGCTATTTCTGTTACTTGATACTACTATGTCTATAAGGTATTTTCCCCTGGTTACGTGGCTATGGTGTGTTTGAAAATGAATGATTTATGTGCGCATAAGTAATCTGCAAATGTCCTTTAGTCTCTTAACAATGATGCAATAAATTTACACATTTTAGGAAAATAAACATATACAATGTGTCCCAATTCAAGCTGGATTATTTATCTTCTTTTATACGTAATAGTAAAAAAAAATTTTTAATCATATAATCTCTTTAAAATATTAGCAAGATAACGCATAGCTCATCAGAACCACGACAGCCATGATAAGAGCACCTTGAACAAATAATAAGGTAGTAGAAAGGGTTTAATTATTACAAATACTCGCCTTTTAGATGCCAAACTTTACTTCTCTATTACTATTCATCGAAACACAAGTAGGTTAACTATTTTAGTTTTTCGGGAAAATTCGAAAACTTCTGACAATTTTAATTAGGTATCTTTTTTGCTCTGAAACCTAATTAGAACTGATGAAAGAATTAGTAATCGTGAATTATTTTTCGCATTAACACTAGTTCTTGAGATTTTTAATGGACAATCTAAGCGACATTAAGTAATTAATTAAGCTCACTGTGATGTCCTGTTACTACAAAATCAATTCAACTTGAGTCCAAAATTTTAGAAGCAAAATATAAAGCCTCAAAATGCCATTCTACTTGGAACTGTTAACTATAGGAGCAATATAGATGTTTTAATACTTACCACCTTGAAGTTGAAGCTGCCGTAAAAAAGAAATGAAAGTACTCACCAGATTTTACTACTTCAGACACCTGAATGTCTTGAATATGTGCCATGTAACCAAGCACTGAAAATATTACGAATCCTGCGAGAATACTGGTCATGGGATTCACGATGCATAGTATGATAGAATCTCTATAAATAAAGATGAAACAGAAATGAAAATATTTTATTCACTGAAATTTTGAAAGCGTAAATCTAACGAATCAAGAACCCGTGGTTTACCAAACCTCGGATAAACAATGAGGACATCAGATGTATTTAGCACAGCGGTTCTCAAAGAAAGCACTGCCGCTCCCTAGGGGTCGGCGGGAGGACGTAAGGGGGTGACTAATGGAGTAGAATTGTGATGCAAGAACAAAATACGAGGGATGATCAGAAAAAAAAAAGGTTACAAGCCGCAGCATTTGAAAACTACATATTGTGGAGAAATTTTGTTCACCCAGAGTGGAGACAGATGACGTTACTTGTCATACAGCTGGTGTGCGAGTGGGTAGTGGAAGTTTCCAGACGGTTCAGGACGACTGAAATGGCAAGACGCTTAGAAAATTAATCTCGTGTGGAAGTGTGAGCAGTGATTCAATTTTTATGGGCAATGGATGTGTCCGCATGTGACAGAGTGACAGTCTGACATGTTGAGTGAAGGTGTCATCCTCCTGCATGACAATACCAGGCCCCATACAGCTAAAGCAACGCAGGAATTGTTGCGACGGTTCATTTGGGACCTCTAGAGTCAACCCCCCTTCCCATGCAGCCCAGATTTGGCACCCAGTGACTATTTCCTGCGTTCCTAGGAGGAAGGAGCACTTAGGGATCATTCATCAATGATGTCACGCTTCGAGGGGGGAGGGGGATTCGTGAAATTGTGACAAAGTGTGACAAGGGGAGGGGAGGGGGTGACAAGAAGTGTGACATCATGCACTATGCAACATAGCGTGACGCGTGACAAGGGGGGAGGAGGTCCACTGAAGTGTGACATATTGTGACAAAGGGGGGAGGGGGTCAAATATATGGAAAAAAAGCGTGACGTCATTTATGAATGGTCCCTTATAAAGCAAACGTTCTCTTCAGACAGTGATGTGAAAACATCCGCTGAGACCTGGCTCAATTGACAGGGACCTGACTTCTACCAAGACGGGTTAAACAAGTTAGTTCTGCGTTCTGATCAGTGCCTAAATAGACTTGGTGATTATGGCGAAAGTGGCAGGCACGTATGCCTCTTAATTCCCTTTTGTATTTTCTGTCTATTGGTAACACGTTGACTGCCAACGTACGACATGATAACTCGGAGTAGGTGAACTTGCTGAGAGACCAAATTACAAGTTGTCTTGTTATTGCTGACTTTTTATCATTTTTCAATACATTTATAGAAAGTTAGTAATTTTTAAAAATGTTTTGTACAATATGTTTTAAGAGCAAAAATCAGAGAGAGTGTCACACCTGTGATTCATGCCATCTCAGATTTTTCTCAAAAAATTATCAGCTGATACTTGTCTTATGAGAAGACCAAATTCTGAATTATTTGTTCTAAAGTTGAGTTGTCCAGCTTTTATGGATCCCCAAAGGTCAATGTGTGCGTGCAAAAGCTGAGCGAATTTTTAAGACATGGAATTCGTTATGAGCCACAACTCTTTGCAAAAACAACCTGCCCCCAAATTCTTTTTAGATATGGAACATAAAAGGGTTAACCTTTATATAATGGATGATAAGATTGTGGCACGTCGTTGCCGCAAGGTCACAAAAGGTCATAAAAATTGGTGTTTTCGGGATTTTTTAGCGTTTTTAAAACCTGACAACGGCTTGCGCCTTCCAGTTGCCATGGCAAAAGTGGTGTCAATTGAAAGGTAGATATTAGCACTTTTAAAAAATGTAACTATCACTGAGGCAAGTTGAATGCGCTTTTAATAAAATAGGGCCAAAATCTGGAAAATGTCGCATTTTACCAAAATTCAAACTGTCATAACGTCAGGTGGCATCGACATATTGAAATAATTTTTTTGCCATTATTTTCCTCTATTATTGGTCTCTACAAAAAAGTAAAATCCACTGTGGCATGTTGCGTTAAAAAAATTGAAATTTTTTTTAACTTACTAAACTTTCTTCACGAAAAAAAAAAATGTATATAGTTTTCTACATAGATATTTTAATATATTGTGACATATCTCTGACATATTACACATATTTGGTATAATTATGGTATTTATTTCCCATATGAAATTGTTGACATTTAATACAACTTGTATATTTTGGGACAACATTCAGTATTTTTACATTTCAGTTCTGGCAAAAGGTGGATTTTTTTTCCTAACATTTTCTCTCTCTGCACTTTTATTTTCTTCAATTGTAGCTTGTAATAGTTCATCTTCATTTTCATGATCTCTTTCTACACCAAAATTCTTAGCTTTAGCTTTCAATCTGCTAAAATAGGACATTACTTGCTCTTGTGAATATTCTCCTATGTTAAACTTTTTTCTCTCATCTACAGTAAGACATCTTATCATTTTTACAACATTCTGTGCTGTCAATTTATTGCCTGTTTTTAATTTCTTTATAAAAGCACTCTTGACTTTATAAAAGCACCCTTGAACGAACTCTTTCTGATTTTGGTTTAGACGAGTGACCTTTCTTTTTGGCTTTAGTGCCCATCCATTTTGGGATACAAGTCCTGAGTAAATTGCACTGCTATTAGATTCAATAACACCTTCTGACAAGTTGAAATTTTGATAATTTTGTTGTTGTTGTTGTTACTGTCTGCATTCTTTTTGCAAACATATTTTTAGCCTTGTCCATACTAGAGATTAATTTAGGAGTTTGGTATTCTCCTCTTGGCTATATGCAAGGACAATTCATCAGCAGTTTCAAACGTAGCAGTACAATTATCTTCAGGACAAAACATAAAATTTATAAACTTTCGGCTAAGAGATTTAGATTTAGGAATCTAATTTGTGTGAAATTTTTGTGAGCTGAATGTAAAACTACTGAATGTTGTCCCAAAATATACAAGTTGTATTAAATGTCAACAATTTCATATGGGAAATAAATACCATAATTATACCAAATATGTGTAATATGTCAGAGATATGTCACAATATATTAAAATATCTATGTAGAAAACTATATACATTTTTTTTTCGTGAAGAAAGTTTAGTAAGTTTAAAAAATTTTTAATTTTTTTAACGCAACATGCCACAGTGGATTTTACTTTTTTGTAGAGCCCAATAACAGAGTAAAATAATGGCAAAAAAATTATTTCAATATGTCGATGCCGCATGACGTTATGACAGTTTGAATTTTGGTAAAATGCGACATTTTCCAGATTTTGGCCCTATTTTATTAAAAGCGCATTCAACTTGCCTCAGTGATAGTTACATTTTTTAAAAGTGCTAATACCTACCTTTCAACTGACACCACTTTTGCCATGGCAACTGGAAGGCACAAGCCGTTGTCAGGTTTTAAAAACGCTAAAAAATCCCGAAAACACCAATTTTTATGACCTTCTGTGACCTTGCGGCAACGACGTGCCACAATCTTATCATCCATTATATAAAGGTTAACCCTTTTATGTTCCATATCTAAAAAGAATTTGGGGGCAGGTTGTTTTTGCAAAGAGTTGTGGCTCATAACGAATTCCATGTCTTAAAAATTCGCTCAGCTTTTGCCCGCACACATTGACCTTTGGGGATCCATAAAAGCTGGACAACTCAACTTTAGAACAAATAATTCAGAGTTTGGTCTTCTCATAAGACAAGTATCAGGTGATAATTTTTTGAGAAAAATCTGAGATGGCATGAATCACCCCATAATGCTAGGAGTGACAGTTTCTCAGATTCTGGCTCTTAATTAAATTAAACTATCGCCTGGAGATCCCCAAACTATAAATAGCACTAGCAGTCAGAGTGTCGGAGTCAACGTCTTAATAAATATTTCTTTATTCGACTTGTAACCTTTTCTCTTTTCTTGATCACCCGTCTTATGTTGTTATAATCTACAGCTATGAGGGGCAAAGATTTTTTTTTAAAAGTTGAATTAATACAACATTTTGTTTCCCACACAAGGCACACGATCTGCATCATTATGTTATTGTTGCTAGTTCGGAATTTGCTACCACGGTTGACAGCAAAAAGGTATCGTTAACATAACAATAAAATAACAGAGCAAAGTTGCAAATGGTATATTCCTTTCAAAGTCTTTAATGTTATAAAATCTTTTTTTTTTTTTGAATGATTTGAACAATGTTTTGTACAGAATCATCCATCCAACAGAAAGGTGTTATTCAGGACAATAAATAACATTTTAAGCACAAAACTGTAGGCGCGTGCTTCGGAATTGCGAGAAATTCTCTAGGCAAAAGATGTGAGCATATGGAAGAAAGTTGTTTTTTCTTATCTTATTTTTATTTTTCTTGAAAAGAAAAACTTTTTATTGGTTAAGAAATTTTAGTTCCTATGACTTATTAATATGAAGGGGAAAACAAACTACAGGATGCACTAAATCAAATGTTTGATCTTTTAGGCATAAAAAATGCGTGTAAATTAGCTCCACGTTTCTCGAAACAAAGTAACCAAATCACTGAATCGTTCTAATAAGAAAGTGGGAAACAAAATGCTAATTGAATCAGTTAGGAGTGCAGGAGCTTCAAATGAAATTTTCTGATTGCTGAAAAGAATTTTGATTTAAAAAAATATTTTCTAAAGAAAAGTTTAGTTTGTAAACGTTAGTAAAACTTAATTCTTGTAATCGGGCCATAAAACAGCGTATTCAAAAGAGAGGAACGAAACTTTAATACTTTTAAAGGAGCGATGGCCTGAAAACATTTGAGAAACACTGTTAGCACATATTAATTCCAAAATTTAAAAACTTGTCTCTTTTATTCTATGTTACAGTTTTGTATCAAGAAATGCCAAAGAAAAAACACCTCCTTCAAAACTTCCTTCTCTTCTCCAATCTTGCAAACAAAACTTTAAGGATGATTTGATGAATGCTACTTTTTAACCGATTTAATAAAGAAAAGTTTATAATTTTCATCAATACTGTGTTGCTTTTCCTAAGATGATGAACATTCATTACATTAGCAAATTTTATTTGGCTTGTGAGCAATTAATTTCTTTCTGAATTTGTTTGAAAATATAGTTTGTTTAAAAATTGTGCATGATAAAACTGTCAAATGCATAAATTTCTGTCTATTCGTATTTCCCTTGTTTTAGACTGATTTTACTTTATGGCATCACTTTTCTTAACTTGCTTCGCAGCTTCAAGTGAGCAGAAGGCATATTTATTTCTTATATAAAAAATAGAATTAACTGATTTTTCTAGCCTATCAGCTTTCCAATGTCTCTTGACTTAGTCTCATTCATTGTGACTCTTGAAAGAGTTCTAGACCATGTTGTGATTTTAAAAAAATATATTCTAGTGCTGAGATAACAAAACATCATTGTTGTAATAATTTTGAAACGTCACAAATATTCAATATTCATATTTTTTGAAGCATCCTTCATTGATCAAAGCCGTATTTCAGTATTTGTTTTCTTCATTAGAAGTGTGCATTTAAAGTAATTTAAATTATTATTATTTTCCTTTTACCGTAGCATAAAATGAGCCACAAGAGTGTTTAAACAGTTACTGAAATGAAGACTAAACGTAGAATGATTAAATTATTTAATCAGCAGTAAATTCTTCTGCTCTTTTAGAACTAGGCAATTCTTGAGAACAAGTATTTATTAAAATCAAAACTAAATGTAGCGGAATGAAATTATTTTTTCAGCAGTAAAATCTTCTTCATTTTCAAAACTCAAAAATACTTCAATAAATCAACATTAAATAAGCTGACTGTATAATATTTGGAAACTCAATGTCCATGTTGCATTGAAGTAGAAGAAGAAAACTTCTGTTTTTTTTTTTATACAGTCTTTATAAAGTGTTATTTGAGCAGTGTGCTCAAATTTCCTAAACGGTCGATTGTGTGTTTTATAGAATGGCAGGCACCACTTCAATCTGTATCTTTCCATATATATTTCAAGTGTACTGTAATATTTGACATAATGTTCATTAATGTGAGCTATTGGCACTTGGGATCCAGCTCTTGAGTAGTTATGAAAGTGTCAAATCTTGAACTAGTCATGAGCATAAACGTTGAAAATAGTTCTTTCCCTAACAGCAGTATTTCTAACCTTCTATTGCCAGTAAAAAATAAATTTCCCATAAAATATTCTTCGAAATGCTTTGACGTCAACCTTGTAAAAAATATCGTAACTATGTAGTTTCTTTCACCATGAGCGTTTTAATGTGTTTTTCTAAATGTCTAACTGGCTATAATGAACATTTGGCAACAAGAAACAATGTTTTGCATTTATTATTTTCTAGTAAATAAAAATATATATATAAACCATTCAACATAAAAGCAGATTTTATCTATGACAAATTAGAAACATTTATTCAGTGAAAAAAATCACAAAACTTTTTATTTGGTTGCTTAAAAAAACATCTAAGAATTTTGAAAAAATGAAGATTTTATCAATTATCAACTAAAATTTAAGATTTTTGCCAGAATTTACTTTATTGCTTTTTTTAAAATGTGATTTAAAAAATATATTTGTTGGAATTTAATTTATTTCAGATTTTACTGTTAAAATATTAACAATTATAATTGTTTGTATGATTGGGCAAAAAAATGTAAACACAGGAAAGTGCCAATGTGTTGTAACAAACGATAATTGGGAATTGGTGTACAGAATTTGCATCATCGATACAAAAGTTTTTTCCCCAGAACTTCGTTGATTTTCATTATTGTATTTCAAAAAATAATGACGGATGGGAATATTTTTTAAGAGCAATCGGATAAAATTGCCACTCTTATTTTGCTATTACTATTCTCAAAAACTGCTATTTTTAATATCCACTTTGTAACAGCAGCTAATAAATTACCTGATCTTGTTGTTAAGGGCCCGTTTAGAATATAATTGACCGTTTGTTCCACGAAGTTGCCAAGGGAGCTCTGCAGAACCTGATAGCAATAGAACGAACTTCATAGTAATTCAGTTGTGTTACATAATTTTAAATTACAGGTGTCAATTACTCATATAAAATGGATTTCCATCAATTAGTTTACAGCATATGTCAACAAAACCAATCTTTTAAAGTAATAAAAAATATTCCTTTGCGTTGTTGGTTAACTGCCAAATAACACTGAATTGTTTTAAGACCAAGCAGTGTAGCTATATTTGATGCATTTCACATTTCCTATGTTTCAGCATTACTCTGAGTATGAACGAAAAAAAAATTTAGGACATAGATTTTAAATTGATTTTCCCGATACATAAAAAGCGACTCATGGAGAGAAAAAAAAATCTCTCGTTGAATTTTTTAGGTGTTAAGAATTAGAGCAGTTTGAAACAACAACAGGTAAAGAAAACAACTCAATTAATATAAATGCACTGCAACACAGTAGGACCCCAATTAAACGAACCAAAATTCCCAAAATTGTGATTAACTAAATCAATTTAAAAAATTCTCCAATAAAAGACAGATTTAGTGAGACATTTTGCTGAATTAATTTCACGTTGCAATTTTTCTCCCACGTGAGTGTGAATAATTTTGTTTCTTTTAATGTTATAGTAAACACAATTTGAAAACATTATGAATAGAACAAAATGTAGTATATTTGCAATAAATATACTTACATTATATTAGCAACCACGGCTGTGAATAGTGATAACCAACAAATATAAAACAAAATAATAAAAAAATAAGAAAACATTTGAAAAAAAAATTTAATAGCCAGAAAACTTTTTTCTATATATATATTGCAAATTCTATAGTTGTATTATTCGTTACGCTAAATGATAAAGATAATTTTATTTTCACAAGTAACAAAAAAAAAAAAAAAAAAAAAGAACACTTTTTTATATTTTATTTTTTAGCTGTATATGAACAGGATATGGAACGTTGACAGGAAAATAAGAATTGTTAACATAGGATATAAATGCACAGGATAAAAATGTCATCTCTGAGAAATTCGTTGAATTAAGGTTCTACTGCATGTAGAAACAAGAATAATCTGAATTTCCTAAATTTACTTCAGGGGACAGAGAGAAAGAAAAGAAAGAAAGAAAAAACAATTTTAAAATATACTACTAATAAATATTACAAAAAGGAAAAAAAAAGTTAACATTTGACAAAAATAATCTGTATAAAAAATATTAAAACTACTAATAAGACAGTAAAATAAGCTTCTGATAACAAAATACATTAATAAAATGTAAACAAGTTAGTTTAATTGATAATGACTATTGTGTTTGCATCGTATTGCCCATTATATACTCTTCCAACTCAATGAGAAATAAATCTCGTTGTTAGGATCAAAGCGTCAAAGGCTTATAACAACCCTACCTACTCGATTAAGTAAGACTGAAAACTTTATATTTGCAGTGCTGATAAAATAATACATATGAAAGTTCAAAAAAATCTACAAGCGCTGGCAAAAAGAAAAAAGGTGAGGAAGACGAAATTATTTTTAAACAAGAAGTTCCGTCTAGAACTATACGAGCCTACTTTCCTGTATACAGCGAATTCAAATTTATAATCTAGCTATCTCTCTCTCTCTGTCTTTCTCGTTTAGCTTTAGTTCTTAATTGCTTCAAATATACCGTTTTCAACGGTTAATACATATTCATTCAATCATTCATTTATTAAGTCATTCATGTATTTATTCACTCATTTATTCATTCATTCTTTTGCTTATTCATTTAATCATACATTAATTCAAAAATATTCTTGAAAATCCTGATCAAAAAATTTCATAGGAAAATAGGCTCGTTAGTTCTGGGTGAACTTTCTATTTGTACATGTTCTACGTCATAAGAGCTTTCCGATAAAGTTTGTTCCAAGCAAATCAGTCCGTTTGATCAGGAATTATATAGGATTGAAATTTCCCCATAGGCGGTATGTTAATTTTTTTTGAACTGTTCAACAATGAACAAAAATTGTTCAAATCAATATTTCACGCCAAGAACTTCTTCCAGTGAGCTTGTTCATGGGAACTTAGATCTTGTACCCAGAGTTAACATAATTTGCTTCATTTTCACCCATAGGCGCTAATGTTAAAATTTTTTGAACTGTTCAAAATTGAACAAAAAATTGTTCAAATCAAAAAATAAGATATGGAAATCAGATGTCCTCGCCGAGATCTTTCGAATGCAAAAAGAATTTTTCGAATCGGACAATTCGTTCAAAAGTTATTAGGGGGGGGGACAGACCGACAGACAGACAGACCGACAGACACACTTTTCCCCCATCTCAAAACCCTACTTTCAAATTTTTTATTTTTCAATCTTTATTTAATTACTTAACTTATTTTTGACTTTTCTTGATTTCTAACGATATTTTCATGATACATTAAGCCTTCTTTCATGCTTTATTATTATTTTTTTTTACTTTTACGGGAAAGTAGGCTAAAAAGGCATTGGATATGCCCTTCCAGAGGCAAATATTTGGAAAGGCATTTCCAAATATTTTCCCCCAGCAAATATTAAGAACCGACTTACCTGTAAAAATTGTGATGGAACTTATTGTAGCTTCCCAGATTTATAACAGATCCAAACCCGATACCAAATGTAAAAAACACTTGAGTTCCTGCCGCTACCCAAACCTAGGGACAGGAATATTTTTTAACAGACTTATCACCAAACAGGCACAAGAAATATTACACTTTGCATTCAGGAAGTATAACCCATATTTGATCACTCATAAGATACTTAAAGAAAAATGTTTAAATTGTTAACCATGTTGTTATTAGATAATATTTTTGTTAATAGAATATTAAAATGCATAAAAGAACATTTTTTAAAGAAAAAAATATGTGTGTATATATATGTAGATAATACATATATTTTAAGTTACGCATTTAGTTTAGATCCCTACGACACAATTGCAGTAACTAAATACAAAAATACAAATAAGCTATATAATTAATTTCTCAGAATATTTCCTTAAAACACAACGGATCCTGGCGGACTTTTTAATACAGCAAAATTCATCAAAAAGAAAAGAAAATAAATAATATCTTACTTTTGGTTCACGTAATTTTTCCCAGTCGGGTGTAATATAAAAGAGAATTCCATCCATAGCGCCTTCTAATGTTACTCCTCGAATCAAAAGTATCGTTAATATGACATATGGGAAGAGGGCTGTTACGTAAATAATCTGTTGAAAAAAACGTGAACATTGATTTATTTTCTATAAAAGGTATACTAGTTTTCCGGAGTTAATGTTTAACTTAGTTTAATCTGTTTAATTTCAAAAGATTATTAAAAATCTCAGATTTTACATACCTTTCCACTTTGGTGAAGACCTTTCCAAATGATGAAATACACAAAAATCCATGCAGCAACAAGATACAGCGCAAGTTCCCAACGCAATGCTCCCAATACTTCGATTCCAGACGTTATTCCCAAAACTCGCTTTCTGAAATAAGTAAACGACAAGAACAACAAGAATTTAGAAAAATTGAGGGATAAGTGCAAATGAAAATGAGCAGAGGTCAAATATTATTTTTCTGGAAGATTCATTGTTAAATAATTATTTTTCTTGTGAGACATTTTTAAATAAAGAATCAACTATAGCTGCAAATGGCCTTCCCGATTGGAAAATGGAAAAAAAATTGTCGAAGGTTGCATACAATACAGGTGTTTTGAAGTTACAAAGAACGCTTTCTTCATGCAGTGATAGAAGCTCTTTTTCGTATCACTTTATTTTCTTCTGAAGAAAAGGTTCAAAGCTCCGAACCCGCATATGCGAATTTTACTCGTAATGACAGTTAACTCACTTTGTTGCAATTGCTCTCATGACCAATTGTTGTACAGGTAATCAGTTAATTAACTTACTCAAGTTTCCATATCAATGGGTTTTTACACAAATACAACTCCGCAAAGGGGGGGGGGGGACAATATTTCTGACAAAACTGACCTTAATTGGGATTTTTCTGTTTCAAGCTTTTATAAAAGCGTATTCAATGTCATTTATTTTACTCCATAACATCATACACGGCCCACTTACAGTAATAATAACCACTGCTTTTAAGAATAGGTGTTCATTTTTATAAATATTTCACCATAAATTTAAGATGATACGTAAACAGTCAAATAACAATAACAATAATAAATTAATATATAAATTAAATAAATAAATAAATAAATAAATAAAAAATAGGAAAAGAAAAGAAATTTATTTAGCTTCCAATATGAGGCGGTATATTGCACACTAAAAAATTTCTGTAAAGGTACAGACGGGAAGAACTTGATTTAAATCAAATAATCAAGTTTTTTAATAACAGATTCTCAATAAAATGCTTGTTTTTCCGCACTCTGTAAAAATACAGAGAAATATTTATTAAGTTACGTAAAACTAAAAACCTGAGGTCTGTGACTACCAGTTAAAAAATTGTAAACGAACGCATAAACGCATAAATAAACGCTTGAAATCTGTGACTAGCAGATTAAAAATTGTCGAAAATGCATAATATATACTGTTGGCGTATGATTTAAATTCAGCTCTAGCGGACACCCTGCTAGCCCGTGGCGGCCAGCCTTCGCGACTCCGGAGGCATCATTGGCCAAGCGACCTCGGACACAGGAATCAGAGCAGCATGGGCTTCTTTGGACTAACTTCCGACTTTATGAACCATAAATAGAAATTCAGCGTACTGGGACATGGCGCCACTACCGCGGTACATTTTCGGTTACAATCAATTTACATAATGCTCTATTTTTTATTCTCTGCAATTTCTTTTTTTGAAGTCTTTGTAGTTTCTTGTTTTTAAGCGTCTGTGATTGTACGTCAGGCTCCGGATAATTGATTTCTAGGAAATTCTCATGTATTTTAGCGCTATATTTTTTTACAACAGATTGGAAAAGGAGAAATGAGATGGAGAGAAAGGGGGGATAACATTCTAATAGGAAGGGAAAACTCAATAGTTTTTGCGTAGAAAATAATTAGTTGCGCTCTTTTCAGGGTTGTTGTGGAATTAAGCACGACGATACGGCCGAAGAAATGATTGCTCACTTGAACCATTTTGTCCCAGCATACGGGGAAAAGGCTGAAAACCAAGTATGCAAACTAATACGCTGTAGTTTCTTTTTGGCTCAATGGAAGGATAAAATCCTGCAGTTCTCTGACCTTTAATATCTAGTTGACTGTGTATAAACGCGTTCAGAATTGAAGGAGTCGTATTATTATACAGAGCAATGAGAGAAAGAAATGAAGATTTTAATTACATTATAACGAAACAAAAATCTGAATCTGAAAAAAAATGTATACATATACTAACTCCCAGAATTCGACAACAGCAGAACTTTCTCTATTACTGGATGTCAAATTTGTCTTGGTAAAATTTCCCTCCAGAAGTCGGATCTCTTGGCAATTTTCGCTGTTCCAGTAGCTACCACAATGTTGCCACGGCAGCAGTGAAGTAAAAGAAGATACAAAGTAAATACAAATCCATGCTACAATTACGATGAAGTAGATGTTATACAAAGCAACAATTGTCATTGATGCATATCCGATACCTAGAGGAGCAACGGTAAGTTTATAGATCAAAACTAAAATCACTAATGCATAACTAAGATGTTAGTAATAATTAAAAGCGTTAATAACAATAATAAACAAAATTCTCATTAGTACGACAACCGATAAGTAGAATGTCAGATAAATAAAATACTGCAGACCTAAGCAAAAAAAAAATTACATTGTAAATGGACAGAGACAATAGAATACATAATGTATATATTATCAATGTAAGGATAAGAATAATTGTATTAAAAACTCCATGCAGTAATTCAAATGCATGATTTCCTTTTTTCTCTTAGTTTATTTAAATGCATTTCAATAATTTTATTTTAGAGAGTAATTTTATACTACTATTAGGAAAGGACAGTAATATTAGATTAATTTTATATTACTGTTGGTTACTGGCTATAGTGTTTAAAATTTTTGTATCTTAGAGATTTTCCGATTCTGTAATTTTCAACCCTTCTTTCTCATGGAAATACTTTATGGCAATTGCAAGTCCACCCTCTTTCTCCAGCTACAACACGTTTGGTTTGAAACGAACTCTCACGTACCACTCTTAAGATAACAGATAACGTCATCATGCTCTTCTTTTACTAGCATATCTCATTTTTGTCAGATTGATTGAGTTATTGCTATCAAAAACGAGTAATTTTTCACCAGGATTGAAGAATAATTTTTCACCAGCATTGCTTGAGAATGATTTTCGAGCAAGGTCTCCAAAATCTAGCCTTTTAAATTAACAGCGCTTATTATAACAGTTGTTTCAATATGATAATAATTTCATGTAATATTGCATTTTATGGAACAGTTTTTGTGGCGAAATTCATTTCTGAATCTCTCTCACTTTTTCCGATGATTCTCGCTTATTACATTGATTTTCTCATTTGTCATTTCTGCACGAAAATAAACTTACTTCTTATGTGCACATAAATTAGTATCAATTTTTTTTCTTTTTTTTCAAGTTTATAATAGGTTTATAGTTTTTATGTTATATTTCTCATTGTTATAAAATCCTAAGAATTTATGCAACCTAATTAAATTTATTAATTGCTGGTAGTATGTATACCTCTTCATCTGTATTTCGCCAGAGGAAAACCATCATGATTCCCTTACATTGATAGTCTAATGAGTTGCCCTAGATATTTTATGGAAAAATTACTTCTTCTGTTTCTTCATCTGCTTCACCATTGTCTGGGAAACTCTTTTATTTCTTTAGATTAAATGAACGATGCACTTTTCTGTTTGTACAGCTGACACCTTGGTCGATGTCTATCGCTTCAAATTTCATTGTTGAAATTTTCAGTTTCACGTACTAGATCTTCCTGCTACTGCAGAACATTGTGACATCTAACTGCAGATGCTATGCTGATAGATTTAATTGTTGAAACACTTATTTTTCTAAGCAACTGAAAATTGTCACCGAAGCAACATTTTCCCAAGCATTTACTATCATGGCAAAAACAACAGAGTTACTATTTTGCTACGTTATCATTAGAAAAAACATAACTGTTTGAATATTTTGGTGCCATTCTGCACAAGGTTCTTTAGATATTTTTTTTCCAAATTAAGTAATCAATTTGGGTGAGTCTTTATTCATTGTTTTGAGTCACCTGATTTTCAAGTTTGCGTGTAAAAAGCTGTTTAAGAAGTTAGAATGAAAATTTCAATTAGAAAGTTCTTACAAAAAAACTAAAAGTTTTATCCATTACTCTCCGATGATTTGATCCATTTAAATTTTAATTTAGATTCAAAAAACCGACTTATCCAACTGACTAAATAGACAGGGACAGTAACTGCGTGTATGTGTGCATAAAAATCTAAATATTTCGTGATTTAATTCTTAATTCAGTAATTAACCATTAAAAATAGTAGAAATAGCAATTTTGACTCGTGAAATATAACTGTGAATTGCGATTACTGCGATGCCGCGGAATGATGCAAGGAAAATGCATTTACAGAGGTTGTCAATTGAAATCTCGCAATTCTTGAGCATAAGGTTTCATGGGAACCTCTCTAAATTCAGCTAATACCGTCAACCTGATCATAGATTTGGGAGAATTACGAATGTTGAATTAAGAACGCTAAAAGCTTTATACCTTTACTTAGCAAAATATTTTATTGTCATTTTTAAATTAATATCGTGTAATATTTTTGCAAAAATATATATATTTATTTATTTTCACGAAGAAAGTATTCGCGTTATTTTCATGTTTGATTAAATATCGCGACCTGCAACAGTAAATGTTCAAATAACTTATTAGCCTCTAGCAGTCAAAGTAAATAAGGCTGTTGACCGCTAGCGAAACACAGATGAAGAGGTAGAAAATCTCTTTACGACCTTCAGCAGTTAATGAATTTCAGTAGGCTTCATAAATTATTTGGATTATATAACAAGAAAAAACATTTTATAGAAACTATGAATCTCTCATAGACTTAAATAAATAAATAAATAAATAATAAAAAATTTCTTTTCGCATTAATTTGTGTGTACATAAGAAGTAAAAATCTTGGTGAAGAAATGATAAATGAGAGATTCAATGTAATAAACCAAACAATATTTTCCGGGCTAATAGTCTGTAGTCCAACCAAGATATTTCTGGCCCGACATTTCACTTGACATGTTTCAGGCGTCTTCATAGTGAGAAATCATTTCTCAGATTTCTCTTGTGGCTCACACTTGCTCTCACTTCTGGCTCACTCTCGTCAGCCAGAAATATCTTGGTTGGACCACGGCCTAATAGCCCGTCAAATATTGCGTTTGGTATGGACACCGGCCGTGAAATTCTGAGTTCCTATAAAGTGATAAACGTGCGTTTCGTGTTTCTTACATTCCAGCACTTACAACTTTTTGTATTAACAGAGTTCTTTCCTAATCGCGAAACAAGTGTCTTCAATTTTATTGATATTTGTGAGTATTTTATAATTATTTTCTCATTTATTTTGTGCGTATATCTTAAGTGCGAAGTTTTTAATCTTGAAATTGCTGACGAATTTCTTAAAAACACTTATTTTGAAGCTGAGAGAGGGGGGAAAACAAAACAAATCATGAAATCGCTGTTTTTTTCAATCGTCCACTCTTTGTATTAAATTTTTAAAAGAACCAACAGGATTCAAAATAAACACGACTACTGAACATACATACATACACATAATATATTACTATCAAAATTACCAGGCCTTTGTCCGCTACAATAGCAAAATTGAAAAACTCTATCAGCCCCATACATAAAAAATGAAGAAACTTTGTGCATTAGTTAACAATCAAAGCTTGTCTCAATATTCCACAAAAAAAATAAATAAAATTCTGAGCTATAACTCACGTGAGATTTATTCTAGAGTTTTCGTACAAATTCTATCTGATGTAGTTTTTTATAAACTACAGAATATACAAAGTTTTAGAAAATGAGGTGATTTTTTCTGTTCCTTATGTTCAAAACAAATCTTGAGATTGAATTTAAAAAAAAAAACACTCATGTGAATTTTTGAAAACAAACAAACACACAAACAAGCTCTTTTATACATAAAAATTTATATATATATATATATATACACACACACACACGTCTCTCTCTCTCTCTCTGTGTGTGTGTTAATTAAAGATCACTGATAGAAAATATTCATTTGGGGAAAAGTCACTACCAAAATTTTATAATCCCATAATAGATAATTAGATTTATGAAAGCATGAGTGGAAAATTTTATTCATAATCACTCTGAGAATTATTATTTTTAAAATGTCTGCTGATGTAGCTTATATTGCAATACAATATCTCACCTTTGAAAATAGGGACTAAATTCCACACTCCAATGCCTCCTAAACTTAGATACTGTCCCATAGATACTTCCATCACAAAAGAAGGTCCAGCGAGCAAAACCAAGCATATTAAATAAGGGAACAAGAAAGCACCTAAAAACATATATAAATAACTTTTCACAATTTAAATGATTAATAATGCAGTAATTAACAATAAATTATTCTTTAAAAGATACTACAAGCACTTTATTGACTTATGTGAAAAAAAAACTTTAAAACATGCAGAGATTCAAATGAATTTTCAACTGTCACAAATCCGTTTTGAAAACATCGATGTTTTTAAAATTGTTGCATTTAAATAATTAATTATTTGCAATAGCTCTGCTAAAACTTTAGTAGTTCTTAGTAAGCAAATTTATTATACCTGCTGGAAAGGTTAAGATTATTTCCAACACTCCAAAAATAATATCAGTTGTAAAATATCTTTTTAGTGACATAGAAATTACAATAAGAAAAATGTGTATTAAAAAGTATCATGTATTGCTGAGAGTTGTTGAGCTTGAATTATTTGCTTAATTTTAACTCAAGCAAAACTGTTCTAAAGGTTATCTACTTTTAATTATTATTATAATATTATTAGTATTGTTATTTCGACGTTAACCCACCTTCACTTATTGAATGATTTAGCCCTTATTATTTTCCCTTATCATTTATAATTTCTGCATTCCGTAAATACTTGTAATATTTAAATATAACTTGTACTTTGTTAAATTGATTCTCTTTTCCATAAATATTCTAACTTGTTAAAGATAAGTTATTTAATATTTAAACATAAGGACATTTATTTGTAACGAGATATTATCTTCTTTCTTTTTTTTTAAACCTTATTTACATAAAAATCATTTATTTAAGCGATTATTGACTCTATCATTATGACAGAAAAAAGGTAGTGCGATATCAGTTCTAAATACTGTTTTCGTAAAAGTAAAAAAGAATTGTTAATTTAAACTGGGACACAAAAATAAGTGTTCGCAGAAAAACTTCAAAATAAATAAATAAATAAACAATAGATAACATCAGTGACAATGACGGTGATGATTATTGTTTAAAAAAATGATCAAGATGATGATGAAAAGATAACAAGGAAAAAATAAATAAATAAATAACAATGATACTGGTGGATGATAATGCAGAATAGAAGAAATGTTTACTCATGCTTTTTTATAATGAAAAATGCATTAAGGTTCCTCATAAAAAAATACTTCGAAGAAATAAAATATACACTCCTCAGTGTTCCTTAAAAGGAAAAGATGTTTTAAGAAAAGTCATTTCAAGTGAGAAAATTTTACAAAACGAATGACATTTTTAAAATTAACATTCAAAAATTTAAATTATTCATTAAATAAACTCAAAAAACTCGAACCAATTAGATAAATTGTAAAAAATTTTAAACATTTGGGATAAAAAACAATTTTCTTTTTTTTTTTACGTATTTTTCTTTTCCTTTTTTTTCTCGTTAGCATAAAACGTTCTGTTTTCGTTTTAATGAAATAAAAAATCATCAAACACAAATGCGTTTTCTTTCAATGCAGAAGAAAACTCTTTGTAATTTTCATTCTATAAATCACTGTAGGAAATAAATACAATTAATAAAAAAAGAACAACATTGAAGTAAAAGATTACATTAAAAAAATATATACTGTATATTCCGGCGCATAGTGCGTACTTTTGATACAAAAAATAAGATCGGAACTTACGGGTGCGCGGTATACAGCTGATATACGAATGATACATTTTAAAAATAAGGAAAAAATGAGAGGGGGGGGGGGTAATCCATATACGTAAACACTGTCCATTTAAAGACACACTATAATTTTAACAATTTTTGTTTATCGGATAACCGGCAAAAATTGGCATGTTATTTTTTCGTTAAATTTCAGAAACGTCATCAAATTCTATTTCATCTTCACAATCACAGCTACTCAGATCCATGAATAAACAATCCTCTTCTGTTTCATCTAGATTGTCACATACGAATATACCATACTTTTAAATGACTTTTGAAATCGGGTTTATAATTTTTGTATGGTATCAAGTCACAACGAATATATTTAAACCTTTTTTTAAAAATGTACGCAGTTTGAAGTTGTAGAAACCCGTTATATGTAGAAGTGTGTTTTACGCCGGAACACATCTTAATAAATAAATAAAATACAGTAACGAAAATTACCTTACACAAATGTATTCATGTTTCTATGCAAGAGAAAAAGCTCACCTCCACCATTTTCATAACACAAATATGGAAACCTCCACACATTCCCTAATCCAACAGCATAGTTGATGACGCTGATGAGAAAATCTAATTTTCCACTCCACTGTCCTCTATCTCCGTTGTCCCTTTCTGAACTTTCAGTAGAAGACGTACTGGATACATCTACTTCTGCGTTACCTCTCTTGGAAATGCAAACTGAAGGTGGTAGTGGTTGGTCCTTTGCTGGTAGATGTCCATTCTTGGTTTTGGCGTTTTCTGGGCCCATCTGTTCAAAGCTGGACATCGTGGCCCGATTTGGCAGATGATATAGGACGTCAGCTGGGAATGCTTTCAGGTTCTGCGTCGGTAGAATTCAAGCTGAATACTATTTATCGTTCGGTGGGCCAATAAAGATTCAAAAGTATAGCACAGTATAACAGGAAGAAAAAGCTGAAAAGATAATTTAAAAAATCGATTTTAACTTTCAGCTCATTGTGCGACAAATAACTCCTCTTCGTAGTTGTCGTTTATTGCTAAACGCGAAATAAACCTTTGCACAAAAAACGTACACGTTATAGTGTCAACTTAAGTCATCGCTTCTAAACATAAGGATGCTTTCACACCTAAGGCGGTAAAGACGAAAAAAAAAAAGACATGTCTTTTCTCATTTGCGCAAGCGCAAAGCATTGTTTTCAAAGCAAAATTATGCTTTGCGCTGGCGCAAATGTGGAAAAGACAAGTTTTTGGTCCTTGTTGCCTTTGATGTGAAAGCAACCTAAAACGGTCTGTGTATGTTTGTTGGTAGAGTGTTTCAAAACTGAAAGTGCATCAAAACAGACGAAATACTCTAGAACAGTGTTTCCCAACCTTTTTTACTTTGCGAACCCCTTCTAAGATCCTAAAGAAAATGGCGAACCCCCTTCTGCGGTCGATAGTAACGAGTGACAAAACTGTAAAATTTACTAGCACATTTATTTTCCATGTTGTACAATACTTCATAACAAGAAATGAAAACATAATTATTGTAAAACATCTAAGTTTAAATTAAAACTAAAATACAGCTACATTTTTATTATTATTATTACATTTTTATTCTTTTTTCTTTTTGCATTACTATTAGGACATTAAACTTATGTATTCCTAAAAAATTTTAAATTATTTTCCCTATAGGTTCCACTTTCCGGTTCAAATATACAAAATTCGGAAAAGTTTTGGAAATTTAAAGAAAAAATTAAAATTTACAAATTTTTAAATTTCTGACTGCGATATTGTGATGATGCAGAAAAGTTGCAATAAAGTGATAAACGCGAGTCCAAATTTAAAATTAATGAATATCTTATGGTTCCACTTTAGCCTCCATATAATGAAAAATCAGCGTAAAATAATGCAAAATTTTGTATTTTATGTAGAAATTTTAATATTTCCGACTTGTTCTTCACGCTTGTGAGGAAAAAGTGGGAAATGCTAGGAGTTTTCTCCTAGCATTTCTAAAATGTAAAATAAAAGTTCTAAAATGTAAAATAAATCAACAAATATCTCTTGGTACCAGCTTGTGACCCAACTTGGTACCGAAATGATAAGTTTGGTTATGACCCAAATTAGAAATCAGGCAAAGGAAAGTATATACAAATAAGTGCATTTTAAATTTTGTATGTACGTTTCATATGCGACAGTCTACTACTTTTCTGCATCATCTGGAAAACATTTCATTAAAAAAAAAAAAAAAAAAATTTGCACTCCTTCCTAATTTTACGTATGTAAATTTATTATTTCGTTTTTTCTGTTACATTAGCGTTGAGAAACTCCACCATTGCAATATTATTTTCACGAACCCCCTTTCAGCACCCCGCGAACCCCTGGAGGTTCGCGAACCACCGGTTGGGAAACGCTGCTCTAGAATGAAAGAAAGGAAGGGAAATGTGGTTATATCAAGAAGCTTAAAAGTTAATGTTTTTATTTATTTATTATTATTATTGCTATAATTATTGTTGATTTATTTATTGTTGTTATTATTATTACTGGTATTATTGTTTGTTTATTTATTAGTTTTTTTTTTTATTCTTGTTTTTTCTCCCTTAACTTTAACTTTGAGTTTAATTTATAATACTTAGTACAATGGTACTGTAAAGACACTGCAACGAGTTCAATATACTTTATGTGTGATAATATTTTCCAGAAATACTACATTTGGAATAAATTCCCTTTAATATATTAAATTCCTTAAAATATTTTATTCCAATGACTAAATATTTTCCAAATTGCTGTTTTTCTATTGGTTTCTGAAATCTAACTCAATTTACTTGCCGATTGCTTCGGTATGCGAATATGCTCAGGTCATTCTGGATATATTGCCAGATATTTTACAAAATATATATTATTAATTATGTAATTATAACAAGACCAATAATACACAGATACTCTAATTTTTTAATTAGTCATGCATTTTGCTGTGGATATTAGAAGATTCACTGCTCGCATTAGACACCAACACAGGACATGCATCCAACCAAGTAGCTTCTAAATTTCAAAAAGTGTCTATTTCTCCCCCCCCCCTTTTTTTTTTTTTTTTTTTTTTTTTTGCATATTTGTGAAACATTATATTCCTTTTACCACATTTTGGTAAAGTTCCATCTCGTTACGTTTTAGAATTATTTATGATCCGAAATAAAGACTTCATATTTTTGTCATATTGTTCATATTTTAATTTAAATATTTCGCGACAAGCGTTATGAACTTTTTCACCACTTCAGTAGCTTCTTAAGTGAAGATATTGATATGTTACTTATAAAATAAATATTTTGATCGGTACTTTAGGGTGCTTATCAGTGAATCCGCTTGATAGGGCTTGATTTGTTTAGACACACGTTCTATTTATAATAAATACCACTTTCTTTGAAACCTCAACAGGCTGGACTAGCCAAAACTGGATTGAGCAGGAAGAAGTTGATAAATGAGTCTGAAAGATATTGATCTAAGCATTTTGACACTTTACAATCTGTATATGGCTTTGAACTACAAAAAATGTTACCAAATACGTTATGCAACGAAGTAGGACGCCTGATACAAAAACTTCCTTTCAAAGATTCCAAGAATGCTGATATGAAAATTCCTATTGGACATTCCTTTGGTGATTTACGAATAAGATTAATAAAAACTGAATTTGGAGGGGTTATATTAGAGACACAAAGAGGTAACTATGCCTTTTAAAATAGTCTTGGATTTGTGCTTTCGTAAATCCTAGGTTTTAGGTGCTTTGACCGTTAGTATAAGCTGCTTAACTATACTCACGTATTTGATATCAGAAGGACCTTAACTTTTCTCCGCCAACCTCTTTTCCTGTAAGCACTAGTCCTTAGGGATGCCCTGCCCCCGGGAGCGAGGTGGTGGAAGTAGTGGGGTTCACGGATTTTACATGCACGTATACCCAAGTGTACATGGGGGTCTTCAGTGGGTATCGAACACGCGACCTTCCGATTGGAAGTCCGACATCCGAACCATTATGGTACCACGGCCCTTTGATTTCTCAGAAGGACCGTTAGTATAGCTGCTAAACTGTACTAAAATATTGATCTAGTGCAAAGTACACTAGTACTTTTTGATCTTAGAAACGAATGGTGGACGCTGCAAAATAGTCTTTATGACAAAGAAGAATGCTATATGAAACGGCTAACTCAGAGTGAAAAACTGAAGAGGAAAAGGATTACCTTTCCATAAAACGCGGGGAAGAGGACTGTCAGATATTAAGAGAATTTTATAAAAACGAAGTGTGCAAATTTTTAGGGTGCCATAGAGTCAAATATTTTATTTAATTTCTAATTGGTGGGTTTTGAATGTCGGGAATGAAAACGGACACTTAATGAGTATACTTTGGTATAAATTGCTGAATAAACCTATATTACCTTTCAATATATAAAATAATAATAATAAGAAGAAGAACAGCGCAAGTTTACGTAAATTTAATTTGTTATAGACTAAAAAACCTCCATAAATCTTTTGTAAAAATCGTAATCATTAAAACGGATCCTTTACAAAACTCACGATCATCAAAATGGCCTCTTTACAAAAGATCGCAGCAATCAAAATGGTTCTGTGCAAAATGTTTTTTATGAAGGTTCTTCACAAAATTCATTATTATTTTGATGAATTATTTCCAAAACACTCTTGACCATTAATAATCTTGTGCATTAAAATATATCCCTCAAATATGTATGGAAACCCTTCACAGAATTTGTGATTTTTTAAACTGACTGTTCATAAAATTCATCGTCATTATGACGGCATCTTCACAAAGGTTGCGGTCTCCTTTACAATCAGTACGGAACCTTCAAAAGTTCTTAACCATAAAAAAAGAACAGAAAAACGTTTGAAACTTCCTGAACATCTAGAAGGACTCACCAAAAATTCGCGAAAAGTAAAACGGACCCTTCAAAACATTTGCGATCACAAAATTCAAGATTATCAAAAAGATTCTTCAACATATCGTGCTTGAAAAATGAAAAAATTCTTGACCAGCAATTAAGCCCTTCAGAAAACCATGTTTAACGAAAAAAAGCTTTCAAAAATTTATATTAGTCCAGAGTGTTCTTTTCAAACAATTCCTGATCATTAGCAGTGATTTTACACAGAATGTTTCATTCTTAAAACGGACTCTACAAAATTATTGGCATTTTCAACTAGCTCTTCAAATGCTTAAACCCTTTCATTAAAAATTATCCTTCATCAAAAACGTCCTACGATAACTTTTTAAAAATCTGAAATAATAATAGTTATTATAATAATAACTGTTATTGCTACGGTAATAGCTCCAGTAATAATACAGAAAAAGACTCCAGAAAATAAACTCCGGCACTCCTGTTGCAGTACAATAGATTTACCATTCATAAGTTAATAGCTGCACTGAGCAGGTGCAATATATCACTTACCTAAGTAAACTTTCACATTATAAATTGAATGATTCTTTAATCTTTCGTAAAAGTGATTTCGTTTTCACTTGGAAGCAGTCCACTTGGCTCGAAAAGAATCAACTATAAAACACAAGATCGCAAGGTTCGCGTGTAGTTTCGAGGAAGCATCTAACCGAGTAAATCGCTTCGGAAACGGTTTTCAGATGTGAAGATCAGCCAAAACGTATAGCAACAAACAATTTCAAGGTTAAGATGGATAACACACGGCGCTGCTTGCTTTTGAAAGATGAAGAGCAAATCTATATCATATTAATCAGCTCTTCGCAAGATGTTACAAATGTTGTGGTCTGGATTTCACACTCAAGTGCAAGAAAAGCTGGGTTCGACATTATTGATATGAAATAGCATTTTTCTCCTTTTTAAGCACTTGGCATTGCAATAGTGTGTGTTACACAAGTAAAGTGAAAGAACTGCTTTAATTGTACAGGAACAATTTTCTTTTTGCTGATTAAGACAATTAAGATAAAACATGGTATATTAAAGAGAAAACAACAACTCATTTTCCATTAATGCCTATTGACTTCTTAGAATTTTAAAATAAATATCATGTTTCTTCCATATCAGGAAAAAAAAGTTACGTCCAAAATTCGAATAATAGCATCCTTGAATTCAAAATTTTCCTCATTAATGTGATTCTTTGCAAATAAGCCATTTTTACATAGTATAATAATGAATTTATTAATTAACAAAAATATAAATAAATAAATAAACTGTGTCAAAAATGTCTAATTTTCCAGAAAGATTCTACAAATGGTACTTAATAATAGGTCAATAAAACTACTCCTCAAACTTAATAATGAAAAGTAAGATTATTAAATTTTTATCAAATAAGGGAATGAAATTTTGATTAACAATTAAAAATGATAATTTTACTGAAAGTATTATTCAGGATAACAATTGTGCTTTTTCTGCAAACACAAGACAACAAACAAGTTTTTTATGCATTGTCGCGTATTTCTCCTCTTACAAGCTCTGTTAGAAGTCTGCTTCAGAATTTCTACCATCCCATCAGGAGCACCTTCCGTATGTTCAGCTATCCTGTGTCATTGAATTAGATTTGTGATGGAATGACAGAAGCATCACAAATCTAAAAATATGTAAAAAATAATGATAATATTAATATGATTAAAACTCATTTATTATTTATTGATTTATTTATCTTACTTATTTTAGTACTTTTTCATCTTTGAACTGTTAACAATGAGATAAAAAGGAAAAAAATTATGTTTTGGTAAACCGTATCAAATTGCAAGAATTAATTGTGTTTCTACTTCAAAGCTCTACAGAGATGACAGGTTGAAAACAATTCACATTTATAGTGTCTTCTATAGTAAGGAGACTCAAAATTAAAAAAATGTGCGGCTCAATTCTTTTTCCCCAGTCTTATTTTCAAAATAATTAAGATTCCAACTCTTTTCCTTAATGTTGTGCATAAATATATTTTAATTATCTTAAGGATCAGTTTACAAATTACAAGGCCATTATTAATCCTAAAAAGCTATAAAAAGAAAGAAAGAAATAAAAGTGGAGAATAACTTCAAGGCTGTGACATTTAAAAGATGTGACCGTGACTTCATAGTCGTAATTCTTTCATCTTCACGGTCATACTAAAGTTATCAGTGGATAAAGCCCCTTTATTCGAAAAAATAGTTAAGCATCTTAGAGATTGCTATATGGATAAAACTTTTTATGAATAACTTACATCAGATGCCAGACTTTACATCTGGAAAAATTAGATGAAAATGTCTGCGGCAAAACTCCTCAGCTTATCAAGTAACGCTGTCCAAGACATTAAAAAGGTGGTTATCATTAAACTTTCGCCACTTAGAGCATCCCACAGCTGAAACCGTTCAACGGATCGGCATCAGAATTGGTATATGGACTACACACGAAATGCGGTCAAGGAGTCACGAAAACAAAGTTCTAAAATGGCCACGAGGAGAGCTGTGTATCCTTATAACGGGATTTTAACACATGAAATGAGCAGTACGTAAGAAAAATAATGATATCAACATTTATGAAATAATAGAAAAATGCATTAGGAATTGAAATCGCGAAAAGCGTTTACATCCATCGCTTCAGTATTCAAATCAAGTGATTTGCTTTCATGCAAAGAAAGGAAGCGAGATGTAAATCCACTCTTGGCATAAAAGCCTCAGTATAATTGCATCGTACATCACATAATTAACTACTACTTTACTGGCATTGTTAAAAAAATCTCCTCAGAATAACGGAAAAAGTACGGCAGCAGAGTTGCCGGAAATATTCCGCTTCTGATAATATTTTACCGAGATCTGACAGAAGTTGCATTTCTTTTTTCTCCGTTAATCCAATCAGGTTGTGACAATACAGCAACCGTAAAACGGAAAAGTTCCGTTCTCGTAGTTTCAGGACGTGATGTTTCCGTTTTTTAAAGGAAAAACCATGTATTGAAGCACTACGGAAATCTTCCATTAAAATCAGTCAAAAAACACTCCGAAAATTTAGGGGGGTTTTTAACAGTGTGCTACATATCGTGATAGACCGAAACTTGTTTTTTTTTCTTTTTCTTGCCGCACAGATTAACTATTATAGCTTTCCTTACCTTTATCTAAATAGGTAGGATGATGTGTGTGAACATCAAATGTTGATATTACGTATTATTTTTATTCTTTATTAGTCATTTCTTACGTTAAATTTCCTTTATAAGGATACACAGCGCCCAGGCCTTTTTTTAAGATTTTTTTCTTGTTTTTGTAATTCCTTGAGCGCATTTTTCGTGTATCGTCCATATCTCAATTCTGGTGTCAATCCGTTGAACGGTTTCAGCAGTAGGATGCTCTAAATAGGGGAAGTTGAACAATAACCACCCTGCCCTTCGATATGGTTACAGTTTTTAATTATCTTTAGCAATTGTATTTGCAAATTGCTGTGGCACGCCATCATCTTTTAATATGAAGGAGATATATGAAATTTCACGAGTTGAGAAATGAAAGAAAATTTATGTGTTTGGTATAACTAATTTAAGTGTATGTGTGTACTGTATGATGAATTTATAAAAACAGAAATATTTTTTAGTTAACCCATAATCATCTTACAGAACTTCTGCAGACAACTTGAGACAAATATTAAGAGAAATTTCAAAGATAGGCTTCAGTTAAATATTTTACATTTTATCACTATATTTTTATGCGAATTTTTCATGGTACTAAATATTTGTATACCATTTTAATGTAAATAAAATTGAAGTTGTGCATTTAATCCGATGTAAATACGGTGTGGTTGCTTGTAATATGAAAACCCGAAGTGGGATTTTTCTTTGACCTCACGCACGTGCTCATGCGTAATATTGCAGTGCTGAATTTCTGACAAAGAAAAAAGAAGAAAAAAACGTGCCTGATGGTTTAGCGCTATGTCTTTCAAAAGTTTATCCATACGTACGTTTCATTTAATGAATAAAAGTTTATTGAAAAAAAAGAAGTCCAAGAAATGAGCTCCCCTAATCTGAACTCCGGCAAATTAAGCCCTACCGTGATATATAAAGAAGAAACTGTTTTAGTAAAAGCCCGATAATTTTTGTAGGGGTTTTTCCTACTTTAACACAGCTATCAAGATGCGTTTGGGGGGATTTTTGAAATTTTGATTGCACGTAATTTCATTCCTGCTCAATTGCTCAAGAACATAAAAAGAGAACCTCTCTTCTATGATGCTGTTCGGTATAGAGGGAAACTGCCTTTCAGGAAACTTTCGACAATTCCTTTGACATCACGCACGGGAATTTGCGAAATGAAATGGGGGAAAATCATTTGCTCATTGAACTAAAGAACATCAGAAACGCACTCTTCAGGTCACATTATCCTTCAAACTAACTGATAATAAATGTATTATGATTTTGATATATTATAAACATTTCCCGCAAGTATTTAAATAGCATGAGCATTCTTTCAATGATATGTCTTAGAATATAATTTATATTTCCGCCAAGACAACCTAAACTTGGCCGAACTTATGCCTGAAAATGCTGAGTGCCAAATTACTGATATAGCAGGTGGCGGAAGGAGAATTGCGACCTTCAGCTTATTATGTTTTTCCACCTTGGTGGCACTCTTCCCAATTGATGCAAAGTTCCACGTGGAGAAAGATTCCGGAGAAGAAACAAATTGCTTTACTTTTAATTCTTTTCGATGTTGGAAAATACGAGATTATCACTTTTTAGCATCAGTATAATTTTTGATTGTGGATTTTCTTTACCTGAGTATTATTCACAAAGATTTATGATTTTTTAAAATTCTTTTTATTTTATTTTATCCATATATTTCTTAAGCACAATATTTGACTTTTATCGCATTACCCTTCACGCTGCCACGCTGAATATCTCGCAAACAGAGCTTGGACAGAATTTTCTTTCCTGTACATGAAAATTTAAGACTCTTGTTTGATTTCGGTAGCTTCAAGTTGCTGCTCGAACGAAGGAAAAGAGTTAGGATTAGCTCTATGCGCAATTATCATGCGTTGTTACACGTAACTTTACTATTTATATGCAAAAACACACATCACGTAAAAATCAACCACAGGTACAAGCATTTCTACAGGTGCGTAAAGTAACCAACATTTTAAATTAACCTTTATTTATTTATTTTTTCAATCTTTAGTATCTTGACTAATATGGCTCATAAAAATAGCTTAGCGCCACCTAAAAAAGTGCATAACTAAAGGGTTACATTAACCTATCATCGAATAGAAAAAAAATTAGCTGTTTTTTAGAATTATATTATTTCATATATATCATTTTTATTAAAACTACTAAGCGTTAGAAACAAAAAATACACACAGAGACATTCTATTTTCAGCTAATTCTGTAAGTGCAGTCATTTTATTTTAGGCAAAACAAAAAAACTCAAAACATATTAAGTAGCTTCTGTCAGTATTTTCTGCACACTTTAATCTATTTTTTTTTAATTTATTTATTCATTTATTCATTATTATTATTATTATTACTATTTTGCACATAATTATAGCTTCAAGCAAGTTTTGAGCTAGAATACACAAAGATGCAGATTGGAATCTTACATATAATTTAAAGTGTACTAATTTTTCCATTTTATTTCCATATGACCGACAAACCTCATGCAAATATTTTAACTGTGCGGTATTTTTTTACGATTATAAGCTCGAGCTCAAAATCAAAATACTTGATAGGTAAAAAAAACTAAAGAATAGAGTATCACCTCTCCAGTGCAAGAGGGCCGCATTTCAAAATTGACTACTTGTAGGAGAAGCGCTTGAAAATTTGAGCCTTATTAGAATCTACTTTTATTTTTAAGTCTTACTTATTTGAAGTGGAAAAACATTTCGGATTGGCCTTATAATAAGAAAATATGTGAAGCGATGCATATGACAAGTATTTCTTAAGTCTTAAAAATTCAAAGGATTTTCGGTTGTATTTTTATTATTTAAAAAAATCACTAAATTACATTGCAAAAAACGTATTACTGATAATAAAAGGATCAAGAAATAAATAACTAAAAAAGAAAATTCCAAACTTTTTGATCGTTCATAAATCTTGTAAAATTATGTCAAATGCTGCCAATTTTTAGAAATTCGGAAATAGTTGAAGTATATTTAGAAAGTGAAAGAATGCAAAGTTGCAGGTCTGGCTTAAGCATGAGGCAAAACGCCAGAAGATAAATTGCTCGAAAACAGTTTTGAAGTTTTATGGAGGAAATGTCCCAACCTTTCATATAAACATTTCGTTATTTCTTCTGTCAAGTGTTAGAGTGTTTGTTGATAAAGACATGTAACAAATAAGGCAAATATTTCACTTTTAACTGGAGAAATACGTAGCCCAACCTTAATATGAAATATAAAAGATTTTCCCTCTCTTCTTTCATAGAAAAATATTTGATGTAATGAAATGAAATCTTCCGTATTACGCTATTGCCTCAATTGTTTTATTTATTTCTTTTTTTAAATGAAATTATCAATTTCTTAATGAATTTTTTTCTTATTCATTTTTAATTTATTTACTAATTATTTAATCATTGCTTCGAATTTAAAACTTACTGTATATTACTTGAGACACTTTTTATATAAAATTCCATAATTTAGTCTAAAAGGTTCTGAAAAATTCGAAGATAATCTCTAACTTTGAAAGTTGACACAT
This sequence comes from Octonoba sinensis, assembly GCA_038502835.1. Taxonomy (NCBI): domain Eukaryota; kingdom Metazoa; phylum Arthropoda; class Arachnida; order Araneae; family Uloboridae; genus Octonoba; species Octonoba sinensis. Next base: position 80,672,304 of record CM076599.1, on the reverse strand, counting down.
AATAATTCTTTAGAAATATCGTCGATCTCAACTGAGCTTGCTCTACAGGAAAATATTGACGTTTACAAACTATTCTTCTGTTTGTAAATCATTTTATTTATTTGTATTTTTAACATTAAGCTGCGTTCAAAAGGTAAAATGGTACAGGCCATTCTTTGGAAAATTGGACCAGGATAAACAACTCCAGAAATTTTGTACATTATCCAAGCAAATGAAAAGAAAGGAAGGAAAAAAAATTGAACTTAAGGAATGGACAAATTAATTTTCTTGAAAAAAATCATTCATTTGCAGAAATTTCAAAGAAATATAATAATTTTTATGTATATATAATATATATACATATATAAACTAAACTCAGTGGCGCGACAGCCCATTGGGGGCCATGGCCTACTGGGACCATCCCAGCTTTCGGGCCCTGGAGTGCAGAAACAGATGTTCCGGTGAAGCGGTCGGCCTGACGCGGAATATATACAGGTCCAGCCCTATCAATGTGCAAAGTGTGCAAAATACAAGGGCGCCAGCTTCTTGGGGGCGCCTCAGCGTCAGAGCAACAAAAAAAAAAAAAAAAACAATAATCCCTGTTTCACACAATTAATTCAACAATTCTACTTGTCTTAACATAGCCAGACTCAATGATAGTAACTCTCCCAGCTTCTCCATCTTAGAAGTGAAAGAACTTAGGGTCAAAATTCACTTGTGGCGTCGGTACTACACCCTCCGTGGTGCTTGATAAAGATGGTTAGGTGGTACCAATCCCTGTGAAACGCACTAGGTCTGCAATTACCAGAAGCGATCAGCAGCCCATTAGAAAGAAAAAAATAAGTTTTTTGTTTCATGTAATTATTAAAGTTTTTAAAATATTTGAAAACGCAATAAAATAATACACAACTGAATTTATATTATTTTAGTTTGTATGATGAAAGAGGGCTAGGGGCGGCTATTTTTATAAAGTCCAGGGGCGCCGAATACCGTCGGGCCGGCCCTGAATATATATATATATATATATATATAATGAAAGCGAGAATGGCTCTGCTCTTTTTTCCCTCTCCTCTTCTTTTTCTTTCTTTTTTAATTATTTATTTATTTAATTATTTTTTTAAATATCAATTAAATATTTCTTCACTTTAATGGGGGGAAAAAACAAGAAACATATAAATGACTATCAAATGAATAATTAAGAACGAAATTCTTGAAATTATTCCCTCTGTTGCATGATATTGTGCAATAGTCTATTCAAAAACGAAACTCGTAGCAGCTGTATATGAACTCAATGATTTGTTCCTCTGAATGAATTGGTGATTATGCTAATTTTCCAGGCTTCTCAGTATCAAAAGCAGTCTAGTTCGACTCATGAGGTCATCTGTTACAGGAATACAATTATTTATAATGAATGCACGTCTCTTATAACCTGCTATCTATAAACCGGTCTGCGTTTGAGATAGTATCAACGATTTGAATATTTCATTTATGGAACATCCCCGTGAATACGAAGCCATTTTTTGCAGTAAACTGAATGTAATTCCATCCATATAGAATTTAACATGTAGTACTTGTCTGAACGATGCATAAAAAAGTTAAGTAAAATAAATCCCTAACAAATATCTTGATAAAATTGCATTGTTTTGTCCTATATATACTGCTTCGTTTAAAATGAGATTTTTTATCAATTACCTTTTTAGCCAATTTTCCCGTAAAAGTTTTTAAAAAAATGTTTGAAAGAAAGCTTAATATATATCGTAAAAATATCGTTAAAAGCAAAGAAAAGTCAAAAATATGGGAAGTAATTAAATAAAGATTGAAAACTAGTAAGGTTTTGAGATGAGGAAAATGTGTGTCTGTCAATCTGTATAACTCCTCCTAATAATTTTTGAGGGAACTGTTCCATTCGAAAGATTTTTTTTTGTTTTTTTTTTTGCATTCGAAAGATCTCGGCGAAAACATCTCATTTCCATATTTTACTTTTATGTCGATAAAACGACAATTTTTTTTTCTTTTCTTGTGACTTTATTTTAGGTACTAAAATTGTTCATTCCAATGAATTTCACCAGTACTTATCCTTAGATAAAATCCTTATAAATTTTTTAAAGATTCCATCTACTACATTAATCCCGATTTTTTTCTGAACAAAGTTTCTATTGCTAAATAAAATGTGAAACTAGTAGTAAAAATTATTCTTTAAATGAGAAAAAAAAATTTAAAAAACTTTACAAACGAATTGACTAAGAAAAACTCTAAACAGCAATTAACTAAACGTACAAAACTGAGAAACAAGGAGAAAAAATCAGAAATGAACAAACTCTGCCTATACTAGAAAGAGTCAAAACTTCTTTAGTAATCTACCTAGCCTTTATTACAGTTCCCTAAAAATTTCAAGCTAGTCAGGTAAGACATTTAAATCCTAGGAACAAAGGACGAGAGAGAAAGTACTGAATAGAGAATAGAGAAGGTGTGAGGGGTTGAATGGAACGCGTTGAATGCTTCTGGAAAGTTAAGGCTTTGTTGCACTTTGTGGAATCGAATAGACAACTTGAATGACAGCTCACCCCTCCCGCCCCCCTCCTCTAAGCACGGTATTCGCGTTCCTTCAAATGTAGAACATATTTCAGATTTCTTAACTTGTACAAATCATTCATTCTTCTCATTCATTTGGGAAACTAACTATTTATAGTTTTAAATTTAAATGTGGCAAATAATAACAATTTAAAAAAAAAGACAACTAAAGTTTAAAAAACAATAATAATTTATAACAATAAATTTTTCAGATACTTAAGACAGAAAAAGTTAATACTCGAGATAAATAAAAAAAAGATAAAAAAAAGATACTCGAGATAAATAAAAAAATAAGTTAACGTTCGAGCGTTAACTTATGTTTCAAACGACATGCATTAATTGCAATGAGAAGCATTTACTTCTAGATATGAAGAAATTAGATGATACTTTTTAAAGAAAATAGCTCATTGAAATTTAGAAGAACTGAGCAAAGGACAATTTGATACTCAAATAAATTTAGTTTATTATAATAATTTTATTTTTATACGTTAAATGTTGAAAAACATTCAATAGCTTATAAAAGAGAGCCTAAAATAGCATACAATAACTGATCACTTATTTTCTACTACCAAAATTACCTCATGTTGCCTCTTATAATAACAATATTGGAAAAAGAAATCAGTCCTATATGCCATTTCGCTATCAAATAAGAAAACATGAGCTCCATACATGTTGTAGTTAGGTTGGAGCTTGATGCGAGATTATGGATCTAAATTCTAAATTTTGAGCATGACCTGAAGCAAACCACACGACAACTAAACAGAAATATAATGTAATGGTTTTCCTAAAAGTAAACAATTTCCAGAAAGAAATATATATAGTACTGCAGCGACTCTCAAAAGTTTATGGGCTTGCGATCTTTTGATTTCATCTGAAAAGTCCTCAATTTTCCCCCTGTCAGTTTGGAGAACATATGGTTATGTTGGTTTTGGGCATGTTCTGTGAGATTATCAAACTGCTGCTAATCACAATGGAAAATATTTTGTTAAGAAATATTTTATCGGGCCTTCAAAACTACACCCCCCCCCCCCTTACACACCCCATCTTCGTCATAGATTTCCTCACACGTTTCAGATACCCACTGGGGAAGTGTTGCTCATCTATGGATGTTTTTGCAGCAATCGCTTGTTATTCATGAAAACAAAAAAAAAGTCTTCTTAAGGCATTTTAGCAATTATGTAGCGTTAATAAAACTCATTTATTTATTTCCTTAAAGGTCCTAAATAATGCAATCGATTGCTGAAGTTTTAATCGATTATGAACACTTTTTTTCTTCTTTTCTTGATTATGCAGTTATTCAGATGCATAATTAATCAAAATTTTAATAACACGAAAAAAATTAATGACATAAAAGTATTACTTAATTATTTTTTTAAAAAATTCTGAAGAATCTTTTCAGAAACAACTTTCCAAATTATTTACTTAATTGTTATCGGAAATTCTTATTACGTTTTCTTTTCCGCATTGCGTAATTAATATTATAATTATTAACGAATGAAAAATACAAATACCTAATAAGTACAAAAATTTAACATCAAGATCAAACTCTAAACTTAATGTTTCATTTGAAATATGTCACTTTGCATTCTTTCAAAAAAGTTTACCTGATTTATTTTTAATAGCACCAATAAATGTGATGCGTTTTTCAAAAAATAAATTTTAAAAAGATGTGGTTAAAATATCATAAAAGCATTGGTTTAAATGTTGAGATGAAATGCACACATAAAAAATACTGTAATACAGGCCCTTCATTTCATATAGAAAACTACTTTTAAGATCTGGTACATACTAAATCCTTTAGTCAGCAAAATACAACTAAAATATACTAATTAAAAGAAAGTAATTCTTACCTGTTTTTGTGAATTTTATTCGTTGTTTTCTAAAATTATCCTTAATATAACGTTTTCGGCTAAGAGAAGAGGAGGAAGATTATTTTATTTTACTTTTAAATGAAAAGAGGGGAAGTCCAACCTAACTCAAAGCAGGAAACTCAAGAAGTCCGCCACTGTTCCGAATCGGACGTTACGAAGTTAAATAAATAGCGCCCCCTACTGGTTGCTTTGGGTAAAGCTTTTATTTACATGAACTCATTTCAAGTTCGTACCCCAACTCTTTTTGTCCTTGTCTCACTAAAAAGAGGGCAGAGAGCGGGGGTGGGTGATGAGCTGTTAAATGACATTTGTGATTCAGTTTCTTTCCATTTTTTTTTTTATTATTTTTTTATGAGAGCTCATTACTTCTATTCTAAAATTGCTATTTTTAGAGTATATTTAATTTATGCCGGACACATAAATTGTTACCTCTTTTTTTTCGCCTACTTTCCCGAAAAAGTAAAAAAAAAAGAATGAAAGAAGGCTTAATGTGTCATAAAAATATTGCAAAAAATAAGAAAAAGTCAAGTAATTAAATAAATATTAAAAAAAGGAAAACTTTGAAAGTTGGGTTTTGAGATGGAGAAAATGTGTATCTGTCGGCATGTCTGCAACATCAACAATTGTGCGATACGAAAGATTTTTTTTTTTTTTTTTTTGCATTCGAAAGATCTCGGCGAGGACATCCCATTTCCATGTTTTACTTTTTGATTCGAACAATTTTTCGTTCAATTTTGAATAGTTCAAAAAATCTTAACAATAGCTCCTCTGGGAAAAAATGAAGCAAATTATGTAAACTCTAGACTTAAGATCCAAGTCCCTTTGAACAAGCTTAGTGGAAGAAGCTCTCAATGGGAAACATTTTTTTATTTGAACAATTTTTGTTCAATTTTGTACAGTTCACAAAAAAAAAACCTTAGCTCCTTCCAAGAAATTTCACTCCTATATAAATAATCCTATTCTAACAGGCGGATTTGCTTGGAACAAACCTTATCTAAAAGGCGTTTTGACGTAGAGCAGTGTTCCAAAACCTTTTTATCACCGCGGACCGGTCAACGTTTGATAATTATACCGAAGCCCGCTGGGGGTTCCTCCCCATGCTGATTGTTTATATTTTAGGTTATTTTGAAACACAGGTGTTTCTAATTTGGGGTATAAACCTAGGATTTTAAATTCAGTTTCAATGAAATGGGCGGCCCGCGGCTCGGTACCATTTGATCCACGGACCTGTACCGGTCCGCCGACCGAGGGTTGGGGACCACTGACGTAAAGCATGTACAGATACGAAGTTCATCCAGAAGGAAACGAGAGCCCATTTTCCCATGAAAATGTTTGATCTGGTTTTTAAAGGATATTTTCGATAAATGAATGAATAAATGAGTGAGTGAATAAATGAAAGAATAAATGAATGAGTGAATGAAGATGAATAACCGTTGAAAAGGGAATTTGAAGTAATTAAGAACTAAAGCTAAATGAGAAAGAGAGATTGTCAGTATCGATTTGATATTAGTTTACACGGGAAAGTAGGCTCGTATAGTTCTAGACGAAACTTCTTGTTTCTTTCTCTAATAAATTTTAGATTAGTATAATTTAATAAATTAAACAGTACTGGGATTTCTTTTAAACAATAAAAAAGCGTATCATAATTATAATTAACTTCTTATTCTAGAAAGAGCATTCCAATTGAAATAACACAATACCACTGTCAGGAAAAATTTCCGAATGTGCTAATAATATTTTTCGATTATGATAACTCGCCATTTCTCGGGTCAAGATTTTTTCAAGTTATTCTTTGTAATACATTATTTAATCTTCTCAACCTCCTTCAAGTTACCAATTTTAAGATGCATTCATGGCTTCATATTTCCTCTTTCTTTTGTATGTGTGAGAGAGAGAGGGTGAGAGAGAGATAGAAAACAGGTATAGGCAAAACATAAATGAATAAAATAAAAATTTTAAAAAGTAGCACTAAAAAATGATTAAGACCATTCTAAAAATTTTATAAAACTGAACCTATAATATGTCGGGGCAATTTTCTTTTTTTTAAATGATTTTTTTTCTTCCTTTTTGATAGAATCCCACACTTAAAATTAAGTTATTGAAAATAAATAAAACCCATGCAGGTAAGCAGTTATATTATCGACAGAATAGACAAAAAAAAAAAAATAGAAAATGCATATTAGTTTTACACGAAAATTAATTCTTCTCAGTATATATATTCTAGTAATGTTTTATTACCTTATATTGAATTGAAAAAATTGAATAGTGCTTGAAATGCAACTTTTTGCAAGTTCAAAAGTTTTCCTTCTTGATTGTAAAGCGATAACCTCTTGATTTTCCTTCAACTTTTATTTTCTCTATTTTTTTCTTTCTCTGTCCTCCCCTCTCCCCCTGATCTAGAAACTCTTTTCTCCCCATTTGAAGCAAGATAATAAGAGATTCCTCTTAATGTCTTGGTGGCAGGAAAAAAACCGTACCTTAAAAACGAATGTATCTTTTGGCACATTGGTTATGACCCAAACGATCTTCCTACTCCTGCACTTATATTTGGCCCAGTACGGAGGGACTGTACGCGGCCTGGGTTACATACAGCTGAAAGTGGAATCCAAACCACTAGAACATGATCAGAGAAGCACTATACCGATCAACAACATGCATATTCTGGCCGTAATTCAAACCCGAGTCCTCGGCACAGGTGAAAAGCAAATAGATTCAAGATAGCAGATCAAGTCCACTGATTCTTTTCTGTTCTTGATCCGCTGTTTTTGACGAGAACTAGAATCGGTTCCGAGAAATTGTATGCGCGTGGCGCACACTCACCTAGTTCTTAACCCTTTAGCTGTCACGTCGGGTCATATTGACCCAGGTACAATTTTAATTTCTTTTCTTTTTGTGCTTTTTTATATATGTTACATATTCTTACATTATATGGAAATTAAAGCACAATGGTTTACTTTTTTTATACCCCATTTATTAAATTGTTAATTCGGATCTGACCCGACGTGACGACTTTTGTGATGTCTTGATAGGTGACAGCTCAAGGGTTAAGGATACGAAAGATTTATGCTTAAAATACTAAAATAATACGAGTTAATTTTACCGTTTACAAGAAAATATACTCATTTTTCTTTGCGCTTTCTCAAACACAAGCCTGTTCTAAAGCACTGTAAGTAAATAAATGGATAATATTCATAAATAAAAATAAAAAATATCAAAATAATCGAAGAATGATTTCACGTGCTTCACATTCAAAACCTCACATTCCATTTGAAACTTATTTTGCAATACTATTGTGTGTTACGAAAAATGGTTTTACGGGTGACTAAATGCTACGACATATCTTTTCAATACTAGACTATTCGACAAAAGATAAAAGGAATATTTGCACAGCTGATAACTTATTAATCCAGCTCTACAACATTATTTATGTATTTCCTCTAACAATTATTGTGTAAGAAATTCGCATAAAAGGATATCAAAGTTAATAATACGAGGAAATAATGTCTTTACCGGTAGAATAAAAAAATCTTGCTCACACTTTGTTAGAATTAATTTCGTTACACGTATGTACATTGAAGAAGTTTGGTTTTGATACTGCATTTATTTATTCCTGTAAATAAGATAAAATTGACAAATTTGAAGCATCCCATTGATTGTCATAGCAACTGGGGTATTTATAGTATTTCTTGCAAATGTGGTCTTTTTTACATAGGCCAGACTAAACGTGCCCTCAACCACCGCCTGAAAGAACATGAAAGTTATGTTCAACGTAAAGAATTTGCGCGCTCTTCAATGGCTCAGTATTGTTGGACTTGATCATTGTTTTGAATTTTCTTCTGCTATCAGTAAATGTTCTTCATTATATGAACTTGATTTGGGAAGCTTATAACGTTTGGAAAAATTCCCATTCTTCAGTAAATTTTTCCAGTGCTCCATTTTTTCTTTGATAGTACTTGGAAACGTTTTATATAATATTTCTTTTCTTTTTCCTGTACGTGTTTCCCTCTCTCCATCCCTTTTCATGCTCCTGTCATATGATTGATCCTCTTCATTCCTTGTCTTTGTTCCTATTGGTTAATCTCTAATTCGACACATTTGGTATAAATACCGGCTGTCTTTCTTTCTGTGATGAAGAGGCTCCATCATTAAAATATTTTTTCTAAAAGCTTAATATATTTTGTTCTGCAAATTGTGTTTTTTTACTTTGTCCTCTATGTTGCTACGGTTTCCACTACAGAAGTTGTAAACAGAGGGCACTTTTCAATTGAGAGGCTTTTATCAGTTTCTTCTATGGTTACTTTTACTTTATTTGAGGAATGTTCGTTTTTGGAAAAAAATATTGTCTGAAATATTAAAGCCAACATAAAAATTCAATGCCCACTCTGTTACTTTATTTCTTTTAAACTGTCAAGTAATTAAGAATGAAGTTAGTCTGAAATTTTAAGCCCTGTTGGATTTGATAATAGTGAAATAATGCTAAACCTAAATAGAATAAACATAATGAGTAAATCGAAAGTACTGAATAGTTTATTTGACTGGTTTTTACAAGGTCAGTATCATTTGCTACTTATGTGAAATAAAATGTATAAAATCAGTCCATATTAATTTGATAGTATAATAGTTGCCAAATTATTAGAGTTTTACACTTTCTTTCTCTATTATTTCGTCATACTTATATAACTAGGTTAAATAGATACCAAGAAATGGAAGTACTTTTATCTCTTAAAGATCATTGTTTAGTTTTTTTGCCCATTCTGTTAACTTATATCCACTTGGTTGCTGTGTGCCCCGCTGTTACCAAGTGTATTCAAATAAAATACTCGTTTTATTTTAAATATGAAATATTTGAAGGTCAAATCTTCAAAGTCCTATAATAATGACTGCAATAAACTGGTGTTTTGATAATTATTGTTTTTCTTTTTTTTTTTTTTCAGCAGCGAACAAGGTCCTGTTTCGACTGAGCATGAGTAACAGATTGGATACATTTAAGTGAATAGTTTGGTTAATTTTATTCATTTAAAGCTTTTTAACATTTATCAGCATTTTTTAACTGCTATATAATATAAATCAGGATAAAAAAATTTATTATATCGATTTTTTTTTTCATATCATTTTTAATAAACAAAAAAATAAATTTAATTACTTACCATGTGAAAACTAAATTTTAATAAATTTCATTATTATAAATAGTTTTCAACTAAAAATAATTAAAAGATGTAGAAAACCGGATATATATTTTTTAAAGTATTGAATATTGAATTTGTAACAATTTTTGAGAGTGATCCATATACCTAGCAGAAAAAGGGCCTTTATTTCGTTTTTCCAGTGAGCAATGCTCCGTTTGTTTACTGTTCAAATAAATAAAGGTATAGGTAAGTTTTTTTTTTTTGATACTCTAAACTAATATTTCTGCAGAAATACTTTTGCAACATCATTTCCTTAAGAACATGACAAGTTGCAACGCATGAAGATAAGAGGCTTTTTTTTTTTTTTTTTTGGCACCATGTTTGTATTGAGTGATTACATACTAATAATACTTCTCACATACATTTTTACTGTAAATGTACGTTAATAAATATAACTAGCGTGCACAAGCTAACGTAGCAGAAAAATAATAATGCAGCGTATAGATATATTTTTTAATTTTTTCAGAAAAGTTTGATCAAATACTTCGCATACATAAGCATACATGCAACCATACATGTGTGCGTGAGAGTGCACGCACTCGCACAAAATAAGGAGAGGTATAGAAAGGCGAAAGGGGAGAAAAAGATAGATGTGGGGTAATAGATTTTGCATTTTTCATTTTCTTAACAGTTTCAACTAAAATGTAAGCCCAAAAAAATTAATAAAATACAAATCGTCACAAGTTCGGCTCTTAAAGAGAGACAAATGTTAAATTTCCTTTTGCAAAAGCCAGCTAAATCCAGCCGTCTTTTTAAGTTCCGGCATTTTTCTTCATTTGTGCCCTTGATGGGGAATTTATTGTATCTTGTTTTTAATCAAAGCGGCATTAGTACAGAGAAAGAAAAAAAAATCAACACAACACATATTTTTCTGAAACTAAAGTTTTATCATATTCAATGTCTTGTTTTTCCTTCTGATGCGGGATGGAACTACTCTTATCCAGCTCTTTCTAATTAAAGTAGGCGTTTATAATCACGAAGTGATGAATCCTCTCGTGAGGATTGATTTATTGCTGGCGTATCTTTTCACTTTAATTGTTGACACCCTGATACGATCCAATGAAGAAAGATGAAGCAGATGAGATACAAAATCTATCAATTAATAAGAACTTTCTAGAGGCCAAACATTTCATTTGTTCTTGTACCGTACCATCCAAATCATAATTAACTTTTTACTTTTCTGCTTTTGAAACATACTCGTACATTTTCTGACCTTTAAAATGCTTTCTTGTGTTGCATCAAAATATAATATGTGTAGTAAGAATTAAATTTAGTTTTGTGTTGCTTAATTTTTTTATGCAGATAATTTGTTCTTTTTTTTTCTCATCATTTTCTTGTGTCGACCCTAAAAGCTTTAACTTTCCCAACCTTTCGTGTGGCAAACTGTTGTTTTAACCACACAGCCAGGAGAAACGTTATAAGAGCCGATTATAAAATTTAAGTATTAGAGTAGTTTGAGGAGAGTAAGTAGTTTGTGTGTACTTCCGTTTCGGGCTTAAACTGTAAAGGAGTACCATTAAAATGAAAGGAACTTAACAAATTTTAACTCATCAAATATGTTTTCCGTCTTGAGAGCACACAATGTGACAATTTGCCGTATAGGATGTTAAGGTCTTGTGTTGCTACAATGTCGACGGGATTCACATTTCCTTTATCTATTGAAGAAAATTAAACGTTTCCTATATCCCTTGAACGAAATTGCTTGAATATATCACATTTAACTTGAAAGAAATTAACTTACGAGCATTCTTTGTGAACAATTGTGCATCTAAATTTAGCTGTTTTTGTTAAACATTTTTTAACGCCGAAGAGATCTTAGTATCCCCCCCCCCCCCACTCAATCTACTATTTTCTCTTGTTTTGGCTCTATGGCTGCCTCAGCCATTATTGTTAAAGATGATTGGATAAGCCTTTTCTATAAATGGAAACAATTGCAGAATTTCTTCTACAAAGAGAGGAGCGTTTTTCATGCGTTAAGGCTGGAAATGGAGAGCTCGGCAGTTTTTTTAATTTTCAATTCTGAAATGATGAATCTGTTCTTCATGTGTTGAGGGCAGAATTATATTATTTTAACAAATTTCAATTAACCAAATGTAAACACGTTTTGCATATGTTAAGGAAAAGAGGAAGGGAATGGATGATATTTTTTTTCTTCAAGCAAGTAATGCTTAATTCCGAAGCGATTAATCTCTCACAAAGATATTCTAAGTTTTTTACTTATAGTTTACACGATGCTTTTAAAGTAAGGAGGGAAAAAATCAACAAGGAACAGATTTAGATGGCCAGCAAAAACAACAGAATATCTTTTGATTTGATTTTCCTCAAAATCTTGTTTAAATATAAATTTAGTTAAACAATAAAAGGCTTAGTTCAAGCAATTTGGATACTGCTTTTGCTTTTAAAGATGGGAGGGGGAAAGGGAATTGCACAGGGTTTTCTCAATATATGACTTTGAAAGTGACGCTTTTTTCTTCTTCCTTAAAAAGCTCAAGTGCGTACAGTTTCATAAAGCTTGGATTTACTCTAGGATTCGCTACAAAAACAAACTCAAAAGCAGACAATTTAATGAAAAGGTTTTATTATTTAACACTTTTGGGAGAAATATTTTAGTTGTTCTAATGGTCTATTGCAGCGGTGCGCTGGGGTCGCGAGAAAATTTTTGGGCGTCGCCAAATTCAAAAAATCAAATTTACGAAAAATCTGCAATGATTCATTTCAAAGGAGGGACATATCGGAATATTGCAGAAGACATCAAAGAAGAATTGCAGAAAATATTAAATGATGTTTTTTATGTAATTAATTACATTTAAATCAACAGCCTAAACACTCGTCACTTTTCAATACTCCGTAATGAGATCGGTTCTGTGTATGAGTCATTATTACTGCATACTGAAGTCAGGTGGTTCTCACGCGGCAAAATATTGCGACGTATTTTCGATTTGAGAAACGAAGTTTACATATTTTTGATGGAAAAGAAACATATATTGGCACCAAGACGGTAGCCATAAATTTTTTTCGGGGGGGCATGCCCTAACTTTGAAACACTTATGTTGAGGAAAGTTTCAGGGAGGAATATATGCTACATTGCGAAAATTTTCGGGATTTCGGGGGGAGGGAGGGGGTCCGCGCCCGTGGGCCTCCCCTTCTTGATACAGCCTTTTGTAAACCATATTTCGTTTGATTAAAAAAATGTATGACGTCACACCTACCAGCCCTTCCGTTGCATACAGTGTTTCTTTCAAACCTGCTGCTCCGGGGGCGTCATGTAAAGAATTAGGAGGGGCGGTGTATGCTTCCAAAATCACTAACTTTTTATATTTATATGTATATGTGACTAGAAATGATGATAATATGAATATATTTTATACAGTATATGATAGATTTTTGATACCATGTACAGTATAGTTGCATTTTAGACTATCTTTGGTGAAGTTAGGGCAGTGTTTTTTGGGGGCTTCTGCATCTTAAATTTTTGAAACTAATCTTACGCAACCATAATGTTCACTTTAACTCGCATTAATTAAGAACAGTTAATTTATGTTTCAAGCGACAAAACACTGCGCATTCACTTTAACTCTCTGACTTGCCAAAAATTTTAGTTATTAATTGGAAACGAATATGCCAATTTGTAAAGAAAGACAATAATATTTTGATTCAGTTTGCATCGACCTACTCGTGTCAATCCGATTTTTCAAAATTAGTTTCCATTAAAACAAAATATCTCTATTGGATCCAGTGGAGGACTTATAAGGCTTGCGATTTCCAATACAGATCTATACGTAGAAGCAGTCATGAGCTCTTTGCAAGCACGTACCTCACCTTGACTTCTTATGATGTAAAATTTTTTAAAAGTATTTTCCATTAAAAAAGTATTAATACCCACGTGCATAAATAACATTAATAAAGCATTGTTTCGTAAAAATGTGTTGATTCATTAACTGATTTTTAGAATGTTACATTTTTGTGATGGTTTATAAGTTTGGTGCGCTATTTTAAAAACGCGTTATTTCAATCGATGACGTCACGGCACTCTTTTAAAAACACCCTGTAAAAGCAAATTGCAGAAAGAAATTTTAATGTAACTTCGTTGACGATTAAACAAACTGTCTTCTGTCTATTCAGGGGTCGCGATAAAATTTTAATCTAAATAGGGGTCGCAAAAGAAAATAGTTTGCGCACCACTGGTCTATTGAATGAAAAATACTGTAGGCGTTCCGCTCTGTAAAAGGACATTTATCTTCGCTGCTCCTTTCATATGGTAACAGCTGACTTGCTGAAACACCAACACCTAATAGGGGTACAAAAATGCAAATAGAGTTCTTAGCAATTACTTATCTTCCATTATGCTCTAACAATAACCGAAAAATAAGTTTAAGTGATTCTAAAGTACTCACTTGACTACTCTCTTTTCATATATTTTTTAGAGTTATTAGCGTTTCCTTGTGGTATAGAACTTTCATTCAACAGTTATAATTTCGAAGGACTGATTTCCGTTTTCTATATTAAACGAGTGTACAACAAAAATACATGAACCAGTAAATGGATGTAAGATACATTGGAATGCGCAAGTCGCATTTAAGATTTTCAAAAAAGGCAAATACACCTTTTTCGTTTTCACTTTAAAGAGAAAGTTAATTTGTAAAATTCCCAAACTTAACTTATTACTACCAGAAATTCAATATAACTTCGACCTTGGTAAAGACTTCTCACATTTACGAATTTTTTGAGAAAGAAAGGAGAACGCTGAGTCGTTGGGTTGCTCTAAACAATAAATAGAAGAGCCAAAAACAATCACTCCGAAAAGTGAACTTTTCAAAAGATGTGAAGTGACTTAATTTATATGGATATAGTTGTTACCTATTCCCCGCTAAACGCAGCTTTATTTAGCAGAAGCGCCACGTGTTCGTACATTGGAGGGCTTAGTTTAGCAACATCTTCCGGCAGTGTGTGGGCAGGTCAGGGATGCAATTTTTTTTCTGGATGGCAAGAGTCCAATCCGTACATTCCAAAAGAGTACGTTCGCTCGTCGGACGCCAATTTTGACGGCCGGGAAACCCCTTCTTTCAAACGTTTAGATTAGGAGAGGAATTAAGAACTCATATTATTGGAAGACTGAATAAAGTAGCAGTGAATCAGCGCTATTTCTTTTTTGAAAAAAATCATAATATTTTAATACATTTGGTGCATGAGAATAAAAATATTGTAAATATCGTTAAAAATTGGGGGGGAGGTTAAATGGCGCTACTTCAAGTGTTTTTCGGTGTGCAAATGAAAAGTGATATACAAGAAACATAATAAAGGACCTGCTAATGAACACAACACTTTCTAATAGGTAGACATGTAAGCTTTTGATTTTGATGAACATTCAGATGGTAGATAGCTTGGAATTGCGTGGGGAAAACTACCACTATGAATCCATCTAGAGAAAATCTTTTGAAACCTTATGCTTGGGAAAAAATACAAACTGTTCCTTCACTGGAGTGTGTTCATGTCGTAGTCAGTTTACCCTAGATATGAAGCCTTCAGTGGAACAATGAACTTCGCAGAACGCTAATATTGAGAAAAGTATTTGTAAAAAAAATTCTTTATTGCTGCTGTTTTTGCCTCGTGTGGTTCGATAGACTCAACCGGCTATAATGCACCATCTGAAGCTCATTTTGTGATTTCTTTGCAGAGCCTCTCAGAGAAAGACTGCCTTTATGGGAAGACCTTCTAATAATGGATATCCCGTATTTGGGTATTGAATAGGAGAACAGAAAAACTCCCGTCAGCGATGAGTGTTAGACAACCATTTCACTACAACTATCTCACTCTTTCGTCTCTCAAAGCAATCCGTCTTGCTCATAAAAGTATTTAAAACTTTGAAAACTTTAAAATTCCATAACTGTTTAGGTTCTGTTATCTAATAAATATAGGGTAAAGATGTTTTATACTTCTCATAGATGCATAACTGCTATTCAGTTCCAAGAACAATTAAGATTTTTTAAAACTTATGATTAATATATTATTAATGAAATAAATTTCAAACACACTGGTACTGAAAAATTCGCCGCATAAGGTTTTCTGAAATTTATTGCGATTAAATTCCACTAACACAATAAATCTTTACTTTCATTAAGGGTTCTCTAATGGAGCCTCATTCTAACATATAAGTATTTCTTAAATCACTTTAAAACGTTTGTGTTATGGATTCTTAGAAATTCTCTGACTGAAAAAAATAAAAATCAAATGTTTTTACTGTAAAACAGATAGAAGATGCAACAAAGCTCATAACTCAATGTCGAAATGCGTTTTTATAAAGAAGACATCTATTGTGTTTGGACACGAAATCAACGGACCGATAATTTAAATTGTTTTCATCACGAAAGGAAGTCAAAATTGTATTTCTTTTGGTTTTACTAAAACGCAAATGATAAATTAGAAAACTGTACTTGAAATTTAAGTTTTCCGAAGCAAGTTTTAAGCTATAATTTATAGACCTACATTCATTTTAATTAGTTCGATATTGGTTCTTAAATTATTATGACAATTTTACCGCAAGAATAACTTCAGTGTATGAAAATACAAAAGACGAATTGTAGCAATATTTTAAAATAGTGGCCGGGCCATAATATTTTAATTTGTAACATTTGGTGCGTGAGAATAAAAATATTTTTATTCTCATGTACCAAATGCTACACCACTAACCACTTTTCCTGATTTATGTGTGTGTGTGTGCTTTACTTTGACTGTTTTCGCGACTACACCTCAGTACAAGGCTTTACCTCATTTATTTCGTATGTTTTTTCTTATTAGTGAAGTATGCCCACCATAAATAAGTAGTACCAGCTTTAGCAACAAAACCTTTTTAAGTAAAATCTTTAGTAAAATGTCGCTTGCGATGGCTTTTGACGCTGGACTACTTGGCTCATAGTTCAATTTCGGCAGCGAAAAAGAAATATCGTTCCACGCATGGGAACGGAGAGCATCTGTATTTTAATCAATTTGTCTTTTCTGAAAATTGATTAATGTACAGAGTGTTGCTGAATTTGAAACTTTGGAGATTACCGAACATGCACTCTCTGTAAGAAGTTAAGATCTACAATCTAGGATATCTCATATGAGGCCCTATCACGAATAATACGGACAGATTTCTGCTCTCAGTCGAGTGAATTATGATGCCACATTACCAGAGTTGCGAAAACTAGGATTTCTTCACAAATCGGCAACTTGGCTCGAAAATTCTCCCGCCAGGAATTTCGATCGGACAGAGCCACCGTCACTCATTGATTCACGGTAACTGCTTTGGGCCCCGTGGTTGTGGAGGACTCCACGCGTGATAGAACTTTATATTAGCGCAAACCAGAGCTTATATGTACACCAGTAACTCTAAAATTTGTATAACCTGATCTATTTTTGACAATAACACACAAAGGAAAGCTTCAAAATAAAGGTCCTTCTTTTTTATGTTTTTATTTATTTTTCTCTAGCTGGAAATTATTCTACTATTTTCGGAAGAATGTTCCGAAGAAAGCAATAGAATAAAATAAAAGCATAGTGTGGATTTTTGCAACTTTCAGTCTAAATAATCGCCGAGACAAAAAATTTTGTAAGAAGTGAAAATTTTTTTCAAAAGTTTTTGAAGGGGAAAAAACCGAAAGAAAAAAGAAGGAAGAAAGAAGAAGGAAAAGAAAACTTAGAAACATTTTTGGCAATAACACACAAAGGAAAGCTTCAAAATAAAGGTCCTTCTTTTTATGTTTTTATTTATTCTCTAGCTGGAAATTATTCTACTATTTAGCTTTTTATTCTACGTGATGGAATTTATTCTACTCCTCGAAGCAATTTTTCCAACATTTAAGTTTTATTTATTGCATCGATTTTTTAAAAAAAATAGCTAGTAAGGAGTGGGAAAAAGTTTTAATTATTTATAGCTCCTGCCTCCATTTGAAACCTCCCTAAAAGATACACAAGATGAAAATCGTCCGGAAGTCATCATACAATTAGAGTTTGCAAAATAATTGCTTTTTTAAAATGTTTTTATTTATTTTTTGACAATAGGAGTTGCAGAAAACATAATTCTACAACTCTTTTATGTTACGAAGTTTGCAATAAATAACAAATTCAAAGCACCATATAGTATTTAAAAATATACCTACTTATTTGAAAAAACTTATTGATTAATACCAAAATGTTCTCTTTCTTTGCTGAAGAAAAATCATTTATTTTTCCGTAACTACGTGAAATTTAACTTACGTCTCGCGCAATTTTCCCCTACACTTTTTTTTTCATGAAAAATAGGCTATTACACGTAGAAGAAGATTTCTTCAACCTTTTCCTCTTCAACATTTCCGTCAGACGTCGCTGAAAGAAGCCTGAAAGATTGACAAAAAAGATTATATGTTTGGTTGATAACCCAGTTAATTTCATGCGAATGATTTTGAGATGCAACATATCTCACACCCAACGGAAGCGACAAGGACATTAGATTTAAAAAAGAATCCTTTTATCTAGGCGGAAATTTCTGCTGCATTATTACTTTCATGGAAAACGAGAGCATTCGTGTGTCATGGCTTTTGAACTTGATGCTATGAAGTTATGTACCAAGTTTAGCCTCAGTGATAAGACATTTCACAACAAATACTTTCACATCCGAGCCAGATTATTTTCCTTACAATAAAGTAGCTGAAATACGTGTATCTTTAATACAAAAATAGATGCGTGAGAAAGTGTGTAAAACCCCATCTACAGTAGGGATGTAACGAATATTCGGCCACTATTCGGTATTCGGCCTATTCAGCCCTTTAACCGAATATTCGGTCTGGCCGAATAGTCATTTCATCAGCCAGACGAATATTCGGCCTGGCCGAATACTGGGTAAGATCAAATTCGGCCTAGCCGAATATTGATGGACTATTCGGCCGAATATTTCTGCTGCTGTAGAAACGTAAAAAAATAAAGAAATAAGTAGATTTTAAACGTGTAAAATTGTATTATAATTATTGCAAAAGAATACATTAGTATAGTTTAAGGAAATAAAAAATAATTTAGAAAAAACTACTTTTTTTAAACCTTGTTTTAGGTTGACTGAGCAAAAACAGATTTTAAAGTTGTAGTATTGTATTTTATATTTAACATTTGATCCCAAAGGCTAGCAATAGTTAATTATAATAAATTAATTTTGTTATTATTAATAAAGTGGAAGTCAGACTTTGTTTGGGTAGACTGATTTATTGTGAATATTTGGTAAGAGAGAAATGTGAAAAGCCTAGAATATATCATGAATATTTAGATAGCATAAGTTATTGGGTGTTTTGAAAATAAAAATATATTCCAGTTAAGTGCACCGAGTTTTAATAGATCTTTTAAAAATAGGTACGTAAAAAACCCCATAAAATAAAAATATTAACTTTTATAACTTTTAAATTATCTTCATAAAACATTTTTGAGCAAGGTAAAAGTTCTCCAAGCAATAGTAGTAGTTCTTTCATTTTAATTAAATAATTAGTAAAATAATGCTAATGCTTACTACCGTAAAACCTGTCATTTCTATTCCGCTTGTGGGTGAAATTCTTAGCTTTATTACATTCAAAACAATAGAGAACATAGATTAGTTTTAAATAGTTTTAAATTCTTAACAAACAGAATTAAATCATACATCATAGATTCTGTGTAATTGGTGTTTGACTTTGTGAATAATTTTAAATTTGACAAATACTTTCTATTACAACGATTTTCTAGAAATTTTAATATTCGGCCGCCGAATATTCGGTATTCGGCCTAAGACATTGGCCGAATGTTCGGCTTCGGCCTATTCGGCCTAGAAGAAAAGACCGAATATTCGGCTTCGGCCTGTAAGAAATGCCGAATATTCGGTATTCGGCTATTCGGCCAAATCACTATTCGTTACATCCCTAATCTACAGGTATTAATGTATTATTTTAGAAGCATCAAATCAGCATGCAGTTCATAAAAGTACTAATTTTTTATATCTGTTCTGTTTTCCTGCCCACTAAGTATTTTATTTTCATTTATTTATTTATTTGTTTATTCACTTATATTTTACTGTATTTTTAAAATTATTTATTCATTTTTTTTTTCTATTTGTAACTTTATTTTATTTCTCACGTTTTTCTTCTTTTGTCCGAAATAAACATTAGACGAATGAAATAAATTGTTTTTCAGAAAATACTAAAAATATCGCAAAGTATAAAAAAAGAACAGAGAGCAATAAAAAATGTTGCAGATTTATTTCACCTGTCAAATGATATGGTAAATACTATTAAATGAACCATTGCAAAAATCAATTCGTTATTAATAAATCTTACGCTTTTCAACGCTAATAATTTTAATAGACATTCTAAAAAGCAATGTTAAAAAAAGAAAGAAAATTAATCTTAATCAGTTAGAACTTTTTCTTTTACTTCTAGACAATTTAACTGTATCCTCGCGAGACTTCCAAATATTTCACAATCCCTGCTTCAAGGAATCAAGGCTAAATATTGCATTACTATTTTCAACTTATACCTTGAAAATTTGGACTATGACACAGAGATGAAGAAGCCCACCATAGGCCCTTTTGTGTAAAATCAAACTTAATGACCCACAATAGTGAATTCTGATTACTACTTTAAAATAGCATTTAATAATTCGTCAAACATGCAAGCACGTAGACATTTTGCGCATATGGAGCGGGAGGGGGGGAGAGAGAATGTGTCATGTTTTACCATTATTATTATTATGATTATTGTTATTATACATATCCAAACAAGTTTTCAGCCGCATAATTAGAAGAAAAAAATACACATTCAATAAGTTGACTGACTCCATAACAATCCTGCTGTTATAAATGAAAAGATTAAATATCCAAAGGAACCAGGTTGATGAAAACTTATTTAAAATTTTAAAGCATCCCGAATCTTTAAACTACTAAATAAGTAAGGTGGAAACTGCAAAAATGTTCAATAAATTGTTTCTACAAAAAATAAATTTTAAGAAAATCTAGACCATTTCCAATTTTTGAATAAATTTTAGTTTTGCCTTGCTGTTGAATGTTGACATAGTTATTTCCATCTAATGAAGCCCCTTGTAGATCAAGTATAAAAACTGTTTAAGTGCTGCTCCAGTTGCTGATATCATTATAGATTGTCAGTCTAGATTAATTCTGAGATTGGCGAATAAAAAAGAAACACTCTGTGGAATGCAATTCAAAACCTCATGTATACAAAAATAATCTTGTACGCAGTGTTACTGTATACTATCTATTTTCAAATCCTCTAGTAAGTCTAAAAAGTTTTTTAAAAAACATTTCCAAGGATTCATAATGGCAGTCTGGCCAAAAATCAGCTTTTAGGAAAACGGAAAGGAAGGATGGGTGATTACATTTTTTTCATTTGAACTGGGGTATCGATCCACTAAAAAATTTCATAATTATCGAAAACCAAATTGAAAACATTATACTTTTGATGTTAATGCCGGAGCCAAAAGTAAATATCTGTTTTCTGACAATAGGATAAACATAAAATTGTTTTTATTTTAATATTCAAACGGAAAGTCTCCCAAAAACTGTCACACGGGGCCGTTCATAAATGATGTCACGCTTTTTCCCCATATATTTGTCCCCCCTCCCCCCCTTTGTCACAATATGTCACACTTCAGCGGACCCCCCTCCCCCCTTTGTCACATGTCACACTATGTTGTATAATGCACGATGTCACACATCTTGTTACCCCCTCCCCTCCCCTTGTCGCACTTTGTCACAATTTCACGACCCCCCCCCCTCGAAGCGTGACATCATTTATGAATGATCCCCAAATAATTAGAACTGCCTAAAAACGTGCCACTGATCACGTTAGCAGTTTATATGTCCAACTGCGGGGCATTGTTCTTTATACACATAGCATGAAATATTAGCAATAGAAGCACAATTGTTGACGTTAAATTATCTGTCATCACGCTTCGATTGAAGGACGTGGAATGTAAAGAACTTTCCTTGTTCATCTTTTTTACTTGAGACTGAAAGAACACATGAGAGTTGCCAAAAAACAAAAGATACGCGTCAAGAGTTTATAATTTTGTGCAAATTACGAGAATTCAACCACATTGCTAATCATATTGTATTTTTAAAAAAAGAACTTTTGAAACTAGCGTATAATCACTGGTGTGACCACATAACCTGACTCGAAAAAAGAGTTCTTTGAAGTAACATATAATCACTAGTGTAACCACATAACTTGACTACTTATTTCAAGTCCTAGCGTCAGAGCTTTCACTTCCAGTGTCCTTGATGAACAGCACGCTTCTCCAGATCTTGCACAATCTTTAAAGCATAAAGAAAAAACTTCTTACTTGCATAAGGTTAAAAATAAAATAGTAATGTCTGAAATTGCGAAATTATAAGATTTTGTTATATTTCATTCTTCTTGCCAATTGATTCAACTCTGACGATTGAACTCAACTGGATTATTCGGATTTCTATTAGTTGAAATTCTAGAATATCAACTGTTACAGCTGAGAAATAAACAAAGCAAGTCAAAAATTATGGTGGAACAACTTCACATGTTTCTGCGTCATGATCTGATGAGTTAATTAATTTCTTTGATGGTTAACTGAAAATTAAAAGCGCCAGATCATATCATACGGGATAAGTTTTAGAGACAATTTTCATCTAGCAGTGGTTTGAAAATAATTGTTAATAATTTTCAAACCATTGTTAGATGGATATCGTCTCTAAAATTGATGATAATGTCCGTGGGTTATTCTACAAAAGTATGAAAGTTTGTAGTGCGAGGGTTTCACACTTAATTTTAGAATATAAGACACCTGCACAGCACCAACATAGAAATTTTGATCATCAGATGTTTAATGAAATATGCGGATGATATATATATATATATATTTTGTGTGTGTGTGTGTGTGTGTGTGTGTGTGTGTGTGTGTGTGTGTGTGTGCCCGTGTATAGATTTAAAAAACAGAGCATGCGGATGAAATAAGGAAAAAGGTTACAAAACTGATCAAAAATTGATTTAACCCTGATTGCTGAGGCTGCAAAGATTTTATTATTTCTGAACACAATCCTTGTATTTCTCTTCATTTGGCAACTTATTTCCAACATTATTTTTTCTGTAAATGTTTTTGATCAACTGGCATAGCAAAAGCAGATTTAAAATGTTGAATTTTATTCAACTTATCTTTTAAAATTGGCTAACCAACCAGCACTATTTTTATAGAATCAGAATACTTGACTGGTCAAAAGGAAAAGAGAATATGAATCACTGTGAGGAAGTAAAACTTAAGGGAGAGAGAGGAGATAGTTAGAAATCAAAATGAGTGTCATCTTATGCAGATTTAGTACAATTTCTTTCTCTGTCTTCTATCGAAATTTCGTACCTGATGTTGGGGAGGGCGGGGGTTGGGGGATGCAAAGCTCAACCTGGTTGCGGTAGCGCCAACGAAGCTTACCAGAATTCGAGACCTCACATCTTTGCAAGAGTGAATAAAACTCGGCGAGATCTGTAAGTTTTGGCTTTGCGTGTATGTAAATATCGACAAAATATAAAGAAAATTAGACTTTTTAGTTTTTCATCATTATAACAGAAGTTGTTCATTCTAGAAAAAAAAAGAAGAATAATAAACCGGAGGAACAGAGGATCAGTTCGATACAAATAAAGAGTTCATTACAACCGAGATGACATACCAAATTTACTTAAACAAGTTTCGAGACTGATCTTGCTCAATGTCTTTCGATTTATTTACGATATCACAAACAATCAGTAGATATTATCCTATTTTCTGAACTATAAACAACCATTAACCCTATCAGCTCTAAGAATCTTTCTGCATTTCAACTGTTTTATTTCAAAATTGATAATTAGCTGCAAATCCATCACCACTTGAGTAAAGTCCTTTGGTTCCCGGATGAAAAGATTGTTTTCCTTTTATTTCTAAAGTTTCCTCGAAACTGAAGTACAGTGTGTAGATGAAGAAACTATTAATATATATATATATAATAAAGGTCAATCTGTGTTAAGATAAATAAACAAGTTCAAAATGTTTGATAATATACTGAATTATGTAACGTATTAGATAAGATAAGTACTGTTTATTTTTATTGTTATTATATTTTTTTCCAATGGCAGACCAAAACAGTATTTCAAAAGTTGAATTAACTGGCTAGCGGTAGTACAATGGTTTCTTAAAGTTTCAATGCATGAAGTGCAATTTCTATTACTACTACATTATACGATCTTTCTTCAGTTGTGTTTATCTCTTTTTATCTCAATTTGAAAAGTCGACAGGGTGGCGTAGTCGTAAGGTGCAGGCCTCGTACGCACAAGTTCGCAGGTTCAAACCTGGCCCAAGTTTGTGGATTTTCAAGATGCAGAAAATCGTCTGCGCCCATGTCGTATGATTATGCGGCATTTTGAAGATCCCTTAAGCAGACATTTGGCTTGGATGCTCTCGGCTAAATTAAATTTCTAGTGCAGGTTGCATCGATGAGAAATCAGGTGCCACCATCTAGGGGGAAACTGAGCGTCAAAAAAAATTGCGGCTATGGTACCACACCCAGTGTGGTGCCGCTGAAAGAGTTGGTAACAATTTCTGGGAACGCAATCGGTCTGCAATGGTCAAGAACCAATGTATACAGCCCATTTGAACAAACAAACAAATCTCAATTTGAAAACGCTTGAACTGGCACCCATTCCTGCGGATATGCTGCACAGCTGTTCGCAGCACGCAACTATAACTACTGATGTAACAACTGACATGATGTTCAATTGTTGGGAATAATCTGTTCTGTTATCAGACGTAAATGTGAAGACCTATCTGTTGGCGATTTGCTTCTTGCAGTTTTTGCTTAAACTTCCAAACTTTTAAGTTTTTAATAAAACCTCGTGTCATTTGAAACAATTGGTATTGTATATACATATATATATATTATTTATTTATTTACTTATATATACAGGGAAGCACCAATGGAGGGGGAGGGGACCAACTAGCAGGTCCCTCCAGAGGACATCGAATATCCGGTATCCGGGAAAACCAAAAAACTGTTCATCCTCAAGCTTGGCCATGATCCCTCCCCTCCCCACAGAGCGAAATTCTGGGGGCGCCAACGTACATGTGTATATACATAGTGAAACCTGTGTAAGTTGACCACTTTCGGTGCAGCAATTTAGTGGTCAACTTATAAAGGGTGGGATCATTATTATTATAACATTTATTATTATTTTGTCATTTTTATACTATGCATTCACTATTTCTAACTAATTAAAATACTCTTAATAGTAATTAGCTGTTTTATTTAACAATTATCCAAAGTACCATTAATGAAATTTAACCTGAATAAAGAGAAATAGAAAGATAGAGTTTATAATGTATCACACAAATTTAAAATTAATTAAGGTAAAACCACCAGTAGTTGACACTGGATTAGTAGTTGACACTGATAAAGAAAAAATTCATTAATACGCTAGAAAACTGCACCATATGATTAACATTTATCTGTGTATGTAGTATAGCTCTCTAGTGGTGGCAATGTGAACTTTCGTACCGCCATGTTTAGCGCCAGTTCTGCTGCGATCGTCTGATGACAAAAGTGCACATTTTTCGGCTGTTTATTGTAATTTAGTTGTTGAGTTTGCTAAGAACACGCTGAAAGGTAAGCATTGCAAATTTAAATATCAATTTATAATTTTGATTAAGCATATATTTAGTACTTTCTTTTGGACATTAAGTGTATTTAAAGTTATTTAAAATAACCTAAAAAAAAATAGCTGTTTGGCATTGTGTCAACTACGGAAACCTTAAATGACGTCTATTTGTGTAGTAATATAATTTGATAATACTGCTTTATTTGAGTGTTATATAGCTGCTTACAAAGCAAAACCTTCTGCTATAACCTGTGAAACATTTTTAAACTATTATACCCAATAGTTGATAGAGGGGGTCAACTATTGGAGTTACAATGTGTCAACTACTGAATGACTCCCTCTTTCATTTTTTAGATGCCTCTAACAAAGGGAAATTTTGGAAATTATACACTGAAAGCGGCTGTGGAAGATGTACGGTTACATAAAACACCATAGACAGAGTTTCAACAAATGAAGAGTAGAGTGTCAACTACTGAAAATAAAAAGTGTAAACTACTAAATATTCTTGTTTTCTCTTGGTGGCAACTACTGATCCATTGTCCTTTTAAAAAAAATTTCCTATTCATCTTATTAATGTAATTCTTGTAACAATATGATAGGGGAATACTTTGTGCAGCTATCAGTAATTATAAGTTTCCCCTACAGTGAATTGGGTCCAAGCAATATTGACAAACAGCCAAAAGAATCCTTAAGGTGTCAACTACTCGTGGTTTTACCTAAAATAAGATAAGTCTCTTAGTACTTAATAAAAGACAAAGTTACTTTTTACATAAAGATTTCTTAAAAATACATAATCATTCAAAATGGCTACTTCCAGATAGAACAACGAAAGAAGAAACTTATTTGAAGAATATTAAGAGCCTTCATAGTAGTATCCCCTTAAGGTGAACTCACAAAGAGGTTTAGACAAGCTTTTCATTGTTGTTTCATCCATCCGGTGAAATACTGGTCTAACACCGTAGCACAGAGAATATCCTGGAAAAGTTAGTTTAATATCCTTTTGAAAATAAATAATGAGATTGTCAACTTACATAAGGATCTTATAGTACTTCCACCCAAATTTGGTGAATATAAGTGGTCAATATGAATAGCTGATCCACTTACTGAGGTGGTCATTTTTTCAATTGTGTAGCTACTCTTCTGTGTGCAACAAAATTGGGTAGCTGTCTGGTCCGAATTTTCCTTCGGCCACACCTTATGGTACCCACCTTTCGCGTAAAATTTTTAGAAAAATTAAATCCATTTAACCTTTACCTGACATTTAATTTACCGTCAGAAATCAAATTTTGAATATCCTTCAAATCTGAATGATGCGTAATTTAGTTTTTGATACGAAACCTGTGTGTTGGTGGAAAGAGGAGAAAAAGGCTAAACGGAAGTTATTCGCGGACAGAGAGTGACCCACAAATCAATGCTATTAAGCACTTTCCTTTTCACTCTGTTTTCACAGATAATGTCTCTTTTTTTTTCTACCCATTCCATATCATATTGCAATCAAGAAAAAATACTGTAGTGGTAGAGTTTCCTTGCAACCGCAGCCGAAAGACGCCATCTTTCGTCTTGTATCATCTGTATTGCTTAATGATTAAAAAAAATGGATACTGGAGTAAGGTCATCAGATCTTGCTGCCCTGGTCTGCAAAACGTCAGATAAACAAGTTTATTTTATGTACTTGATGCACAAAAATATACGTATCCGTTTGTAAGCGAACACGATAACTGAAAGTAATGAGTTGCAGGTTCGGGAAACTTCTCTCTTAAACGGAGTTCAATTACACGGATGAAGATCTTAATTATCTCAACTCAGTCTATGAATCAGTAACATTACGACAGCCATGTTACTAAGGGTTTGCTCTAGAACTTTCGATTTTGTACTTCTATTCAGCGCTGTTTATTGGACCTTGACTTTGCAAAAATTTTATGTGGTAGTTGAATAAAAAATGTTTTAATGTTAAACACTGTACCGAATTAAATGGCGCAATGCAAATCTGTTTTAGTTTTACGTGCTTAACTTTAAAGAGGAAAAAAAATCCTTAAAATTAAGTTTCAATAGAAGCTTCATAAATTTTATTATATATATATATATGTGTGTGTGTGTGTGTGTGTGTGTGTGTGTGTGTGTGTGCGTGTGCACATATATATGTTTCCGTTAATATCCGAAATTCGAGAATGTGGACATTCCATTTGGTGTATATCAAGATTCACTAATAATGTCGACATTTTCCAGTTTCGGACATTCACAGTAGCACATATATTACGGCCGATTACCAATTACTGATTAATCGGCAGGCGATTAATTATAATGATGGTTATTTTAAACATTACCATTTCTCCATCAGTATCTTTCTTTCTCTCTCTCTTTTTTTTTTTTTTTTTTTTTTTTTTTTTTTTTTTTTTTTGTTGTTGATGATTTTTAACTTTTCAGAATTACCTAACAGTTAATTCCTGTGGATGTTTTTTCCCCTCATTTTCATTTTTTAAAAAGTAACATTTTCAAATTTGATTCAAATTCTGTGAACCAATTTGCTTATTGATCGTTAATAAAATCATCTTGTGTTAACTAGAATTAAAATTTCAAACATTTAAACAGTAGTAGCCAGTGGCCAGTAGACAATTTAATTTAGTAGCACTAATTTTATCATTAGAAGCCACTTTATCCACAATTTTTATTCTTTTATGATGTCTGTAAAGTTAGTTTAAAGCACTATGCTAAAGCTGGAATATATGGAAAAAAGTATTAAGACACGAGAAATATTCGAACATAATATGCATTTTTTATATAAAATAGAAAAAAAACGAAATTAAAGAATAATATTACATCAAACAAAAACAGTGAAAAGGAGAAAATTGCTTAAACAGGAATGTTCTCTCAAAAGATTCTTTTTTTGGGGGGGGGGGGGGGGACCGACGGTCACGCGTTCCTCAACTTATTAGAAATTTTATTGAGAATGGTGTTGTAAAATCTATTTCTTCAGGGCTGTTGTAAACTTCCGTTTTCTAGTCATATCTAGTATTATTATTATTATTATTATTATTATTATTTTGAATTCTGATCCTTTACTCTGATTGTCTACTTACTTACTTATTTTTTTGGAAGGGAGGGAGATGTACCATACCTCTTGGATAGAGGACACCCTTAACATTGTTAATAAACTCGTTCAGTATGGTTTTTTCTTTTTGGAATATTAATAGCAACTTTAATTAAAAAAAATTAACTCTTCGCCGATTAATCGTCAAAAATTGGTCGATTATAAACAGTCGGCCAGGTAGACAATTATTGATTACTGCCGATTAATCGGTGCTTCCCTAACGTGTATGCTTTTACAATTCACGTTACATTTTGAGTGCCAGCTTTTGACATCATGCGTTGCAGAAAATTACATTGACTTACTGCAGTCGTACGGGTCATGGCACGGATTGCACCATTGGAAATTTTAAGAAGGGGGTGTAGCAAAATCAGTGCTGTTGTAAATTTCCGTTTACTTTGTTGTATCTTCTATACTTTTGTATGACATCATATTTTCATAAATGATACTCTGCTGTACGACAGAGGTCACCTCTGCAATTCTTAATGAATTCATTCGGCATGGTTTCTTGTTTTTGGCATACTAAATGCAATAAAAAATACTAATAGCAAGAAGAAAACTCTTCGCCGATTATAAATAACAGCCAAAGTGGCCGACCACCGATTGCTGCCGATTAATTGGTGCACCCCTAATATATATGTGTGTGTGTGTGTTACCGTGAAACATCTTCTTTTGTACTAGCTGATCCCTCGCAGAACATCTGCGGACTATAAGTTCAACAATAAAACTAAACATGAAAATGATCGTTCGGTATGAACAAACTAAGGTGTTGCCACTCCAAAGAATCGGAAATTAACCATTTTAAAATCGCAAAAAACGCTTTAAAATTCGAAACGCTTATGGAAAGATCGCGAGATTTAAACACGAGAATTGATCGCTATATTCTTATTCTTGCCACACATACAACGATTTTAGTCATCCTTCTAGAACCTTAAATACATCTGGGTGGCTTACAACTGGTACCTAAAAAGTTTGCTAAGCCTACTTCTGAAACAAAGAAGTGATCTAAGTTCTTAATGCTTTAGATATTGTTTTACGATTATTTTGATATTTGAGGTGATTATTTGAGATAAAAATTTGTACAGTCATAAAAAATCTCTCTCTATATATATATATTGTATGGTTGTCCAACTCTTAGCAAAAGCTCTTAAAAGTTTAGATGATAACTGAAGAAACACCCTCAAGTGGCTCACTACTGGTGCATTTACTTTGCATTTCCTATAAATAAGACAAAAAGCTAGCTGAGAACAATAATATGGTGGAATGATGAATTAGAAAATGGATAAAAATGAAACGGACTAAAATATTTATACTGTTAGTTCTCTTTCTTATATTTCAGCTTTTAAATACAAATTTTCGCTTAATTTTTACAATACTACAGGAGAATGATTTAGAGTTTCTAGAAATGAAGAGATTAAAAAGAGTTTTATTAACATATCAAATATAAAACGGTTTCAAGTTTATGATGAGAGATGGTACTTTTATCTTATTTGATAGCATTAAGAAATATTGCTGTCTAGATTTTGACAAAATGATTCTTTTGCGTGTGGAGAATGGAGAAACAAAAGTGATGAAATCCGTTTAGATTAAGAATTCATCACTTTGCATCAACTTTGTACATTACATTTAATCATTCTTACGTGATACATAATAACGCGAAATTTTATCTTCTCCTTCTCCTTTTTTTTGTAACTGTCTTAGCTTTTAGAATTATTACTCATAATGCAAATGCAATCAACAAATGTACCTGAAATTAATATCGAAATAAAATAATGTAAATTGCACGAGTGAATGTCTAAATAACAAAATGAATGTTCCAACTGCATAATAGCTAAAGATTTATTTATTTACTAGAGAATACCCTCCTTCCAGGGGCGTAGAAAAGGGGGGGGCTTAAGCCCCTCCCATTACAAATCATACTACATAGAATTTCGGTTATTTTGTAAAAACTATGAATTTAGTTTAATGATCTGTGAAACTATTCATTTATTAGTGATTTTTTGTGATTAATATAAATATTAATGAGTGAATACTAATTACGTTTTAATTGTTAATTGGTTTTTCTTGAAAATAATTTTGAGCATTTGGAAATAAGATTGTTTGAGCCCCTCCCATGATTTTTAAATTCCTACGCTCCTGCCTCCTCCCCTTCTCTCCGCTTGTCAACCCTTTAAAACTGCAGTGAGTTCCATTCCAATCGCTCTGCGTTGCTTTATCAAATACTACATCCTCATTGTTGTCTTTGTTTACACTGTAAAAAATTCTAGTTCAACCTTTCACCAAAAAATGATGAAATTTAGCTATAACCAACATTTGGTAAAAAGTTGAATCTTTATGGTGTAGTTCCACCATAAATGTTAAACTAGGAACCATTATAATGGTTCAAATTTAGTACCAAATGTTGGTTGCAGCTAAATTTCACCATTTTATTCTTTTTTTGTGAAACGTTTAACTAGAATTTTTTACAGTGTAGTAGATTTCAATGATGTGTTCATATAGCGACCTAAACCGTTTGGCTTTAAGCAGAACCCAGCCAACAAATAGATTGCAAACTTAAAATTACTGAAAATTAAAATATGATACATTAAACTATATAGTAATACACAATGAAAACAACATAAAATAGAGCAAAATAAAATAGTATTAGAAAAAGTACACAGCACTATTACACTGCCCGAGCAGAGAGTAGGAGTGATTATTGTTAACATTGAGATTTTGAAATTAAAATGCTTACACATTGCACAAAAATGTGCAACATCGTTGTTCTGATATAGAAAAGAGTGATTGAAACTTCATGTATTACAATCTATAAAAACAAGAATCAAATAATAATTTTTGGAAACCATGTTTTGGAGCAATTTCAGGGGTGCCCACCGGGGGAGGGGGCTTAGGAGGTTTTGGCCAATTTTTGGGAGGGGGGAGCTATGTAACTTTTTAAGGGAGGTTAACCCTGGCTATTTATGGTAATAGACGATAAAAATGTTATAAAAATATTTATTTTTTCAAAAACTTTTAAGTTAAAATTTATTTGGGTTTGTTATGAAATTTTCTGATCACCGAATCAAGAAAAATGCATCTCAAAAGCTCAAATTTTGAAACCTTCGTAAGCATTTGTTTTGCCCATTCCCCACCCCCTTTAAGCATTTATTTTTTTTCCCTAGTACTTGATATATCCATTACTTTTCTTATTTAGCTATGTATAATATATTTGTAACTGTGTCGTAAGTCTTTCAATTTATCCTTCAGTAAAAAAGAAATGTTTCAGTAAAACAAATTGAGAAATATCCTTCTTGCTTAATAGGACAGCATAGGAGATAGAAAATATCTTTGAATTAGCAAAGAAAGTATTAGGAATGAAAACAATTTATGGCTCCATCGTGAATTTGCATTGTACGGCTTTTTCCATTATTCTTTCCTTGTAGTTAAAAATAAATATTGCATGTCTTTTTTTTTATTAAAAAAAATCATTATTTTTCTCTCAATTGCCGATTTCTTCAGATATGAGCTTGTGTGAATTTTTCGAATTATTTCGCAAGTGTATTTCGAGATCTCAAAATTGATACCCTGCACCGAAAGTGCAAAATATATAAGCTTCAAGACATTTACACTTTGTAACGCAAGGTTACATTTTACTGTTGAAATACGCAAAAAAATATAGTTTTGGAAAAGATTATGGGTGGATATAGGACTCAGATTCTGGAGAGAGGGATGGAGGCAAGTATTTTTGAATTCACCGTAATTGTAAATTGTACGGGTTTTTAGAAAGCAAGGTTAAATCGAATCTCAAAATGACCGAGGGGGTGATGCCCTCCCATGCCGTTTATGGCTGTGATTTAAGTCGGCCACGAAACATGCACCATGAAGAGCAAAACACATCTGTACCTAAAAGCGAGACTAACGTAACTCCAGAAATGACAATTTTCAGTTTATAAAATAGTTGTTGAATTGTATGAAAAGGAACCCCTTGTTTTTTTCGGAAAAACTGGCAAAAAATGATCGAGTTTTTTTTTTGGAAAGAAACTGAATATATCGGTGTAGTATAAATTGTTTTTGGCAATTTCAATTGTAGAGGGTGACTAGAGATCGGTGGTGGGGTGAAAGTTATATAAAAAAATATTATACAAACAAGGTGATGTAGTATAAAACGGAATATATCGGTGTAGTATAAATTGCTTTTGGCAATTTCAATTGTAGAGGGTGACTAGAGAGCGGTGGTGGGGTGAAAGTTACAAGGTGCAAAACAAATCTCAGACGGGCATTCTCGTGAAATTGTAGTTCGACGTTTCTCGCATTTTCCCGATAATCTGATCTCTTACTGCAAGTAAATCTTTAACAAGCGTCTAGAGAACATAAAATCATATCAGAATTTACAGCAGTTCTTTTCTTTTATTGTTTAATTAAATAGGGTAAAATGAAATCGGGAAAAGTAGATATCTTCGATGTTTTGCCGCGAATGCAAGTCAACTCCTACTTCGTTTTTTGTGCTGAATTTTTCGACTTTTTGGCAAGTACAGAGGTCCCAATTAATCAGAAGTTTTGAGACCTGGGAAAATCAAATTTTGGGGCAGAAAAAATCACTCATTGAACACGCAAAATAATGTTTCCAACCACATTTTCAAAGAATTATCTTTTTTTTGTTCAACAAGTTGATCGAGATTCTGCAAAACAAGTTTAGCAAGATAGCAGACAAGATACTGATTTCCAAGCTGCAGATTCTAAAATTAGTTTTTAATAAGTGTAAAACCCAGTAATAAAAATCATATACCATCTTCCAAACTAAAAAAAAAAGAACAATTATAAAAGAAAAAATAATAATTTTCTTATAAAAAAAAATAAATAGTGGAGTAGTATAATCATGGTCAAATAATTCCAAATTTTTATTACCTAAAAAATGAATAAATTGCTTGTAGCTTAATCTAAATCAGACATAAACTACAAATTGATTAAAGTTCTGTTTTTCATTTAATTTTGTATTTTTACCACTGCCGTTTCTTTCTTTTTTGATCCAACAATAAAACCAACATTCAAAAATAAAAATCTGTGTAAAAGTTATAATCAAAGAAGTTTAGAAATTCATTCTCTTAAAAAGAACATCCTTAGTTAAGGGAAAAAAATAATTAAAGAATAAAATTAACTTTAATAATGTAAATACAGTGGAACTACGCTATTCGTACACAATTCGTTCCAGGAGGCAGTTCGAATAGCGATTTGTACGAATGGCGAATTATTTTTTCACATAAGATACAATGTAAATTGAGTTAATTCGTTCCAGACCCACAGATGGTTGCTTATTTATAAACCTATGAAAAACAAATGTACAGTACTGTACATGAAATTATAACTGCACTTTGCTTGTACTGAAGTGAGCAGATGTCATAAGTGGAATGTTGAGAGGAAGAAGAGAAACGTTAATGTTACTGTTTGGAAGAGGAGTCACCTTCCATAAAAACATCAGGTAATATCCCTTCAGGTGTTTTCTCCTTGTCTGCTGTTCTTTCTTTTTTCTGTCTTTTTGCACTAGAAGAATCTTAGGTTTCTTTCTCTAAAAACCTGTCCAATGTTGTCTGCCTTTGAGGATTGTTCAGAATTTTTCTAAAATGGTCAATAACATTGTCATTGAACAAGTTAATGCTCTTGCTGACCACAGCAGTGTTAGGATGGCATTTTTCCACCAGTGTTTTCTCCCAATTGTAACACAGCTCTTTAATTTCTGCAAAGGAAATGCTTTCCTTACTACTTTCCTCCTCTGAAGAAGAAAGTTCTTCAACCACTTCTTCTTACTGCCCCCCTTAGAAAGTTAAAATTGTCCGTAAAATCTCGGTAAGTATTAAAATTTTTAAAAAATCCAAAACGCCAAACAAATATTTTCCAGACAAGTTCAAAAA
Organism: Octonoba sinensis; assembly: GCA_038502835.1. Classification (NCBI taxonomy): domain Eukaryota; kingdom Metazoa; phylum Arthropoda; class Arachnida; order Araneae; family Uloboridae; genus Octonoba; species Octonoba sinensis. The sequence continues at coordinate 80,638,095 of CM076599.1, read as the reverse complement.
GTATAATTTTTCGATTTTTTTCTTAAAAAAAAGCCAAACTGGCAACCCTGGCCCAAGGCGCCGTCCGAATCACTGGGCAAGCGTACGCATGGCGAGTTGAATTTTACTTGAACAAGTTGGACAAATAACGAGTTGTACGAATAGAAAGGCGGACGAATGGCGGGGTTCCACTGTACATACATTTTAATTCCGCCAGAGAAATTTGATTAACCATTTTTACTCATTACATTACTTAATTTTTATAATAACTTAGGCAGTAATTATTATTACTGCAGCACAATGACGTCATATATCCATGCTCATGTCTGAGGTAAAGATTCGTGCTGTTTTCCTTCACTACTAGAAGAGCATGTGGGGAAAACTCGAGACTGATCAGAACATTTAAATATAAATTTTCTTATCTTAAAGACATTGAACAATGTGAAAAAAGTTAACAAAATTCTCATTTTGGAACAGAAAAGACCAAAATAATGCCTTTGGAGCAGCTTGTAGCAGATTTTTGTTTGGAGCGCAATTGTGACTCCTACAAGTATATATGGTAATAAAAAATGCTATAAATGAATAAAACGACAATGGAAAATTCCAGAGCAAATTATACAGGTTCTGATACTACTTACAGAATTTTTTGAATGAGGACCCAAAATACGAAAAGATCGTGGACCTAAGCATTTCAGATTTGAAATCCCATATTGTATAAAAAGATGGTTGTGAGGATGATTTTCATTCTGATTTCATTTTACTGTCTATATCAGTTACTTTTTGCTTGCATTCAAAATCTTTGGAATTTTTTCATTTGTTAGGGAGAGAAGGTAAAACCTTATTCTATTTATCAGAACATAAATTAGGAAAGAAAACACAGAGCATGGGAACTCGATTTTCTTTTAATATGGCAAAAGATAGATTTTATACATTCAATAAAGAAACAATGAATACAAATATTTTTCATAAATTACATGTTCAGAAGTTCAGAGAGATTCATTCTCTTATCATATTTAGAAAAATAGCTTTTGCACAAGATTTACTTACATTACCAAATATAAGTAACAGTAATTTAAAAGTTTGAATCAAACGAGAAACTGGAATTCATGTTAGTACTAATTAGTTAAGTATTAAAATTGAATACTAAATTTCATTTGAAAATTTTTATACGATATAAGCAATATTCGAAGATTTATCGTTATGTTTAATAACCAGGAATTTAAAGTTCCTTTATTTTTAATTCACATAAAAAAATTTGTACAGCTGTTTGTAGGCATCATTTAAAACTTGTATATATATGTTTACACATATATTGCACTATTTAAATAAAGAAATAAAAGATTTTATTGCAGACTTTAGATAATTGTAAACACAACTAAAGTCAGACAAGGTCTTAAAATTAAAGCAGTTTGTCCCCCCCCCCCCCCCCGCTGTTGCATTACGACCATCTACTACTCTGGACTTCATCTGCATATCATACGACATATTTAATTTTATTTTACGCTCACAGCTGAGAACAGGGTTGCTACTCAAACAACAGAATGAAATTCCCTGACTTTTCCAGGTTTTCCAAACATATATTTAAAAAATTCCAGTCTTAAATCCATGGCATCACCCAGTAAAAAACATACATTTGCTCCAAAATATTCTGTTTAAAACAATCACAGGGATGGCTAATCTTAAAATAATTTCTGAAAAATTTTGAAACAGTATTCAACTAAGTAATATAAGGGAACAAGCATTTCCATGAAGTAAAAGTAGGCACTTTGCAAAATGTTTTTTTTAAAGGTCTAATAACTCTGATTCTAAATGAGAAAATGGATTGTTAACAAACTTTGAGAGACAGGGAAAAAAAAGAAAAACTACATTAGTTACTTAGTGTAAAAATCTGAATAACAATAATAAAATGTTAATTACTTTTAACTATTTAAAAGTTAAACTTAAGAGTTGAAAAAAAAAAATTCTGATCAAATCCTTGGTTGAATCAGGTTGCGTCAATCTCTGCAGGTTCCTCTGAATGCTGTACTTTGAGTGAAGCAAAAAAGAGTTAAGGTCATTTATATTGAACTTTCCATGTTAGTGCTTCAAACATTGGCTAAAATTCCCTGACTTTTCCAGATTTTTGATAAAATATTAAAATTCCCTGACCTTTCCCTGACTTTTTCACTCAATTTTAAAATTCCCTGACTTTTCCAGGTTTTCCCTGTTTTCCAAGTAGCGTAGCAACCCTGTGAGAACATGATGCAATATTTCATACAAAATATTTTTAGCATCGCTCAACAAATATCAATCAGTGCAATTTCATACATACTGGGATTGTTTATATAGGCAGTGGAGCTGCAGGCTAAATCAGGTCACTCTAAGCAACCAGTTTCCACTGCAGTCTAATCTTAACCTTTTAAGGTCTTAGCTGCTACTATGTTCAAAAACATATCGCCCTTTGCACCTCCATTTCCCCCTAGATAGAGAAAAATTGGAACAATGGTTTATTGTAGGTCTATCAATGTAACCAACCCATTGAGCATGGAGACAAAAATATACCATGGGCTTACCTCTAGCAGCAGTGTGGAATTTTTATCGGGGGGGGGGGATGCTTATTAATGCACGTTTTTCAAATGGCTTCTTCTAAATACTGGAATTTTGGGGGATTTGGGACATTTCATTACTTACCACTGGATACACACACCAATTAGGCTGTGCCCATTTCTCTGAATACAAGGTAAAGAAACATAAAATTTATTGTTTTAAAAATTAAACTTTTAAAATACAAATCAAGCTTTTTTATTGTTTTTTTCCAAATGTTCTAATTTTATACATAATTAAGTTGCACATACATTCAGCATTTTTTAAGTTGTACACAATTTTAATAGGAACTTCAAGATCTTAATGACATTTTAAAAATTATCATAAACAAATCATGAACTCTTAAATCAAAATTCTTTTATTTATAAACCATGGATACAAATTCATGAACAAACTGGCCAATTAATTTGTTTTACAATATTAAAAATATATTTTGTTTAAAACATTCTGCTGCTTTAGAACTCATAAGAAAAAGAAAAAAGAACAAGACTAATGGGAACACATCTTTATCCATTAGTTCTTAAACAAAACTGACACGTGAAAAAAAAAAAAAGGTCATTATAGTGTTCTTAAGAATCAAACAGAATAAAGCTACGAAAATTTTTTAAAAAAATGAAATAAGAATTTATAAGCTAATTGAATGCTTCAAATTGCTGGATAATTTCTCTCTATAGATATATATTTTAATTTTCAAATTAAAAAAAAAAAGTATGTTCATGGCATTAAAATTTTTAACACAATATCTGTTAATGATCATAACGTATCCTCTGAAGGTTTAAAACGGGAATAACAATGCAAATGAAAATATCAAGCTTATACTTAAAAGTTAATAAAAATAACTTTCAAAGAGTAGTTTTAAAAATAATATTGGATTATTCTAATAAGTAGTAAATTTTGCCATGAAATTACAGAACATTTTAACAATATTAAAACTTTCAAAAGTGAATTCTTAAGTAACAATTCTTTCGTCTCTGAGTCAAGTGTTGTATAACTGGTACCAATTTCAAACCTTGAAAATATTACTTGAAATGATACACATAACCTAAACTTAGGCAAGAAACTAATATTACTTAAAAATTTGAAAATAACTAGCCTGATTTGAGCAATTGAAAAATACTAAAACAAAGATCCTTTGGCCATATTAATCAAAATCACAATAATAAAAATTTCATTGTATTAAAACAGCAAACAGCTTTAGAATGAAAGCTCGTAGCAAAAGAAAATGAAAACGTCCCAACATAATTTCATAAAAGTTCAATTCATTAATATTCTTTTGTGTCCTATCAGTTTTAATAATCTTCTCCTCTGCTAACAATTTCTTTACAAGTAGGGCGCAATAAAATAGTGTGTTCAAACTGGGCAGTGTAAGAACCTTTTATGTCACTGAGAGGTGGATATGGATCAACAATATTCTTATCACACAAGTCCTTAAGAGCTAGCAAATATTTAGTTTGCCCCAAGCGATCCAACCAACGTCTACAGAAAGCAAGAGTTCCAAAATTTTGATTGATCACATTCAATAACTGCTTAGAACGTGCTAACCTGGAATGAAAAAGAAAAAAAAAAGATTGTAGACACTATTTATTTAAAAAAAAAATTTTGAATGTAAAAATTGGTGAGGTGTAGCTATTGATTAATTAATAATTTCCAACTATCAAATTAGCAACTAATTATTTGAATTTGAAAGTAAACTTTCCAAATCCATTTTTATATTTACTGTATTTTATAGTTTGCTACTAGGCTGTCTAAGGGAAAAAAGCATATAAAGAAAAAATACATTCTGCACAAATAACTTTTTTTAAGTGCTTAAATCATTCATTTTCTGTTTTATCATAAGCACTCAAACTTACCATTACAAAAATGAAACAACACATAATGTACAGTTGAATTTTATGAAAACTTAAGCAAAGGGAAATACATTTCAAAAGAAAAAAATTTTTCTTTTCAGTATTCTTTTACCAAGAAAGTACACTTTGGGAATAAATAATAAAAAAGACTTTTATTGATTGAAGGAAAAAATGTTTATTTATATTTTAAATGCTTTTTAGATTGAGAAAAGCTGTTACAAAGATACAAATTCACAAATCAAAGTTCATAATAATTAGGGATGTAACGAATATTCGGCCACTATTCGGTATTTAGCCTACGACATTGGCCGAATATTCGGTCTAGAAGAAATGGTCGAATATTCAGTATTTGACCAAATCACTATTCATTACATCCCTAATAATAATAAAACTTTTTAAAATTGTCTGTTAACCCCTTCAGGACGAGCGATGCAGATACATATGTGCCTGTGCACTGGATTCCCCTCAGGGGCCAACGACACAGCCCCACACCCTGCACATTACAGCAGAAGTGCCTCTATGGGAAGATCCAGACAAGGATGCATTTAGCTTTTGGAACAAATTGCTTATTATGAGATGGCGAATCGCTTACTACCAGTAAGCAGGAATTGGTTACTATGAGTTATGAGTTGGTAGCATTATAAAATCCATGTTGTTCTCAACAAATTGGTGACTAACATGAATAATTTTTTTCTTCAAGGTCAGATTTGGGTCTCTAATGAGTCTGGGAATCACTGGGTTTTCACTTGTGTATATAGAAGCATATGCTAATGAGTGTCAACAGAAATACAATACATAAATAACCACATTTCAAGTGATTGCTTATAATTTCTGCCTTGGGAGATGTTCCAATAAGTATTTTGTCTTTCTCAGTTTCAAGTGAGGAACATAATTAAATTGTAAAACACATGAAGTCTGAGAACAGGGTTTGTACGCTTTTGGCAAAACCAAAAATAAGGACTTTTTAAGGACTTACAAAAAATTTTAAGGACCTCACAAATTTTTCGCAATATACAAACTGTTATGTTCATTTCAAAAGGAAGCATTATTGAAAGAGGAAATTGATTTAACATTGCATTTTTATTAGGAACACAACACAAACACTTTTATGGAGCTCTCTTTGTCTTGTTGCTTTTCTAATGTCCAATACAGTCAGGGAGTTAAATAATTATTGGAGCTAGTAATAAGAAGTACACAGCACAAGTATTATTTAATCATATATAAGCAAGTGAAAAATTATCAAAAATGGTTAATGCTATAAAATACAAGTTAAATGAAAAACAATTTAAATTTAAAAAATTGTTAAAGAAAATGCTGCACTTTGTCTTGAGAATTTGTGTTTAATTTAGATTTTATTTCATTTTACTTAACTTATGTTGCCAGCATCTCAATTTAGGCTTACTTAAATTTTTATCTCCGACATAAATAATTTTTTTTAATTATTTAGAAGAGCTTACAAAAATTCTGAAAAAACTTTTTCAACTTGAGAAAAATATTTCATTTTGGGAACAACATACAAATAAAAAATGGAGCTTTTTCGCTTAAAACCTTGTACATTACCCTCAAATAGTAACTACCAAAATTTAACTAAAATAAAGTTTCAAAAAATTGAACAATATTTTTAAATAAAAAATAAAACAAGCAGACTACAGGCTGCAAATACTAAAACAACTGTCAACTTTTTAAATAATTCATATATTTACAGGATGCAAAAAGATAGAAGTCTCAAAAGCAACGTGAATTTTCGGCGAAGCACGAACTAGATGTTAGCAAGTTTCCGAAAAATAGGCTTTTACATTTTCGCGTTATAAGTTATGAAAATTCATGTAAATTAATACATGTCTTTTTAAAAAGTTTCTTCAAAAATTTTCTTGTTTTGTAGTACAATCCCTTTAGATAAAAATACTTGTACATCAGCTTGAAAAATCGGATCTTTTTGCAAAAAATCGAATTTTCGAAGTTTACCAAAAAAAACTAGAGGAAAACGGAGCATTTGGCAACTACGGTGTATAGGTTTAAGAAGAGGTCGATTCCTTCAATTTACTGCAAATTAAGAAATTTCACGAGATACAAATTTTTATTAACACAGCAAATATCCATCATCTCCCACGCAACAAAACACAGCGAAAAATCGCGAAGCCAAATTGCTTGATCAAAATTTACTAAATATTAAAACATTGCTTTAAAACAAATTAATTTTTTAGCTATATATATTTTATTTATTTAAAAAAAACAATGGGAGAACAAACTGTTTAGCGAAAAATCAGCTAAAAAGCGATCGGGAGAGTTGGCAACTCACCGCTTATTATAGTGTAAGATGTAAGAAAAATGATAATAAAAATAAATCATTCTTTTACCTTTAACAGTATAAAGAAGCGATAATCATACATGCGATTGATCAAACGCAAAAAAAGCAGAAAGTTGTTTTTTTTGCCTACATATTAGTTAAATGTATCTCTTTTATTGAGCTAGATGTCAACAATATGCATCTTTGAAGTATAAAGCCTCCACCGCCCCTTAAATTAAAAAAAAAGTTTCAAACGCAATGTTTATTTACTGATTACTTGTTTTATTGATAATGGTTTAGAATGTAGATGATTTAGTAACAATTTTCATGAAAAAAATTACTTATTTACTTTGAAACTAAATTTAATAAATAGTATCGAATCCCAAATTTGAAATCCCGAAATTCGGTTCTCTTTCAAAAATTCCCGATTTTTGTTTATTCATAAAAAATTTTCCCCTTGAGTCCTTAAAAGTCCGTTTTTCAAATTTTATTCCTTTTTCTTTTCTCTTTTAAAAGCAAAATGAGGGAACTTGTGTGATTTATTTTTCTGCGGTCTTAAATGGTGCCCAGTTACTGGGCACCATTGCATTTTGTACAAATGCTTGTGTTTTGATTCGACTTCTCTTACTAATACTTAATTTTTTTTTAGATGTAGCTCGATTTTCTTTTTTATACAATTGCAGGAAATAGCAAATTGGGAGCTGCCATGTGGGTGGGTACAAGTTAATTTTAACTGAATTGGGTATTGTAGTTTGGAGCATTTTATCGAAATCCATGAACCTTTTCTTTTTGTCAAAATATATAACACATCAACTTACTTATAACTTTTCAAAAAAATTAAAAAAACAAGAGTTAATTATTTATTTACCAGTTGAGAAAGCACTGAAATTTGTAGTAAAAATGCGATGATGTTTATGTAAGTCCGCCATTTTTGGTCCTGTCAATCCGCCGTTTGGGTCTGTCCGAAAGCCGCGATAGTAACGGACCCGAGCAAACGAAATTTGAGGTTCGATTAAGTAGTTGAAATGAAAGAAGTTTGATTCTTGTGAAGAATACAAAACATAGCAAAACAAATAGAGCGCATGGGTACCTTCTTAGTTTAACAAAAAAAAAAAAAAAAAATAAGCACCTGGAATAAAAAATAAGGACTATTTAAGGACTTTTTAAGGCCTTAAAAATGAAAATGAACATTAAGGACTTTCTAAGGACCTTTAAGGACCGTACGAACCCTTGAGAAGAATATAGATGCAAAATATGCAAAAATAATTAAATAATATTCAAAAGCAAATCATTGAGGTTCAGTAATCGTCATTTTCTTTCATTGTGCATTAAAAAGATAGTAGAAAGCTTAGAACAATGTGTATTATAGTTTGCTCGAAGCAAAAGAAAAGAATTTACACATAAACGCAAGATGTGTTATATCTTTTTTTTTTAATTTTTGTTTAATAATTTTACATACCACTTAGGGGCCATTCATAAATGATGTCATGCCTTCGGGAAGGGGGGGAGGGGGGTAACAAGTGTGACATTGTACATTTTGATTTCTATAAAAACATTTAAAATCAGCAAATGAAATTTATTTTTAAAGTTTCTTTTGATTTCCATAATTTGATTTTAAAGTTTCATAGATTTCATTTTGTATTGAATACACCGCACTGATTAAGGTAGTTACTAATTATCTTCTTTGTTGTAAACTTAATCTCATTTTATGCAAATTAAGTGCGCATATAATCATTATTATTATTATTATTATTCTCGCAAATGTCATTAAAAGCTCAAAATTAAAATTAGAAATGTGATCTATAACGTAGTGCTTTGTATTTGAACTGCAACACTACGAGTACATATGCTAATGTATTACAGCATGACATGTGACAAAGGGGGGGGGGGGATCAAATATTGTAAAAAAAGTGTGCCTTGGCAAAAAAAGAATAAAAGGAGAAGGAAAAAGAAATGATTACCTAAGAGGAATATGACCAGCATCAAAATTCTTCATATAATGGGATACGTCCATATCATCATGAACATACCCTTTCCCAGTGCTTCCAAAAGTTTCAATTGCATAAAACTCTCCTTCCTAGAAAATAAAATCAAAAATTTAACTTTAACAATAGAACGCAGTGCTGTGCAATGTATATAACAATAATATGTCATTGTATAAAATGCTCATACACTATAAAAGTACTGTACAAAACACAGTAGTATGGATAAAATCACACAATTAAACTAATAGCAGCTTTTATTGGATAAACATTAAAAACATTCAACAAAAAATTTACAATGAATGTTAAATACTGAGGTTCTTTTGAATTCAGTACAATTCTTAAGTCGTTTTAAAGAATTTGTTGGCGATGGTCATGCACTTCTTCACTGTTATCAGACATGAGCCAATACGTTTTTAATGCATTCAGGGTGGTGTATCATGCTTCTGAGACTTTTGTTCAATAATGGACCACACTACATAATTTGAGGGATTGAGTTCTGGTTTGGCCACATCTTAATCTAATCTGCAGCATTTGAACATAAGAAAAATTTATATCAATCGACTTTGCAACAATGGTAGCATCCTCTAAACATCACTTAATTTTTGTTTCAAAAATACGTAAAATTCTTTTTAATCAAAAGAAACTAAATAAAAGGGTGGCCATTAAAAAGTAAACTTTCATCCTTTAAACAACATTAGTACGACTTTTAAACATAATTTTAGAAGTTGGCGCAAAATTATGACAGTCTCATTACCATTACACCATGTGTTACTTTATGTTGAACTGCTGCAAACTTGGGCCATATTTGCAATTGATTCATGATTACAGAAGATTTTATTTGTCATAATTTTGCACCAACTTCAAAACTTATGCACTTAAAAGCTGTATTGATGTTGTTTAAAGAATGAGTTTATTGATTACTTTTTAGTGCAATTTGTAATTTAAAGTTTTTTTTTTTTCCAAAAATTAATTATTTTTAGTGTAGATACCTTTTTCATATGAATAATCTATTTGAAGTAAAAAAAATCAAAGTGCACCCTTTCTTTGAGTGACTGGCACTAAAAACTAATCATTTGCATGATAAATTTTGTTTACAGTTTATTTTAAAAGGTCACTAGCGCAAACAAACTGAATGGATTTAACTTTTTCTTTGGAAGACCCTCACTCAAACTCTTATTATAATTTCTTTTAATATTACTGCTTAATGGCAAAAATCTAAATATTAATAATTTGCCCAAGCCAAGCTTTTCCAATTTAAAAAAAAAAAGAAGTATTTTTTTCAGATAACATTCTTCATCAAGAACAAATGCAGTCAAATCGATGTGCGACATTTGAGTTAGACAACACTCTATTGATTAAAAAAGTCATCAAATTTGGTTCATTTAGTAAAAAGTTATGGATGAAAAAAAATCACTATATTTCTGCCCACAAATTCTTTTTCTATTTATCGAAGATGGTGAAATGAAAGTACAGGACCTATGGGAGAGCACGTTTAATCAATTAAAAAACGAATCATCCATATTGGTTCATCCAGTGAGAAGTTATTGATGGATCAACAAACCAAAAAAAGCAACATACATATCGTCGCCTCAGAGCAACAGTAGGATGTAAGTAAAACCAGAATTTCCTATAAAATTGATTTTTAAAATTTGCTGTTTTTTCAATTCTAAATATAGCTGTAGTTCAGGGATTTACTGAAATTTTGGGAACTCCCCTAACTTTTGATTACATCTTCAGTGGTGTTTTGAAAAATTTAATTGCTTTTATAAGAAAATGATTTAGATGTCTTACTGTTGCTCTGAGGCGACGATATGCTATGAACTGATTAGCGTCCTCTTGTAGAAGTCGATTAAAATGAATTTTTATTAGACACAAAGTTATTACTCTTTTATTGAAAAAAGAAAAATATCACACACCTCCATTCTAGTAGCTTCTCCACCTTTCACAATAGGCACAGTTTTACCAGCATGTATGCGATACTGTCCAATTAAATGACCATTCAAATTTCGAATAGATTTAACTAAAAATTAAGCATGGTATTAGCGTATGAATACAGATGTTGAAAAAATAATCATTCAAAAGAAAAAAATATATTTTTGAAAAATTATACCTGGGTAAGTTTTGCCATTTAGTTCTACTTCATATGACTCCATAACCTCTTGAATAGCTTCTCCAATGTCACACAATCTGACATCTATCCCCGCTTCCTATTGAAAAAATTATCTCTTTTAGATTTAGCCATTTTATTTTTATCAATTTCAAAATTGTTCAATACTAAAATTATCAATGAAAAACATATTCGGGAATAAAACTTCATCATAATCAAATGAACAAAAAAGAAGAAAATTAAATCAATTTATTCATTTCACATTGGGCCTTTGAAAACTTTGTACTTTTAGCTCATTTTTTAAGTTTCTTTGTTGTCATCTGTTAGGCACAATAATAGCGTTTTGCTGCAATCATGCAGTTATCTTTTTGCATCTGCTTTCATTTTACGATATTTCTTGTAATTTTATTAATAATTCACTCGGGGAGGGGGTTGTTCAAGCTAAGAACAGGGAATGCTGATGCTTGAGAATTTCATGAAATTGCTAAGAAAAAGATAGCAGCTTTTAAATGCCTAACAATCGCCTTTCATTTTCATTGTTTTAAATTTAACTTAACTTCCAAGGGAGGGGTCCAGACTTGGAAGCAACCCTTTTCCCTACTCTACTAAGCTTCAGTCAGCTGAAAATTATAAGTACAACAGTTTCAGTTAGCTGAAGGTCTGTTGAATACTGCAAAACATTCTGTACAGGTTCAAAATTATTTTATCAGAAATGAAAATGTTTACCTGATTAAGTACTAAAAAAATTCAGTTTCATTTTTCTTTTCTTATTTGACATTCTAGATTAAACTTCCGAGTAATTGGACCAGTGTGCAAAGGGTTAGACATTGTTAGACCATCAAAAAGCTTACTTCAAAAGATAACTATAGGGCATTTTCTATTACATCTTGCAAATATACTTTTTTGTTAATAAGTTATTCATAAATATGTTTTAAAATTCTGCTTATCAATCACTTATAACTAAGATAAAAAGTAAAACTTCGTACACATTTTTCATTCTAAAAAAAATTTAAATTTTTGTCAATCGATGTTTTAACAAGGTACAGTAAAATTTGATTATCTGTCAGTTGCACTGTCCAACTGACATCAAACTCCGTGTTTATGGTTCTTCCCCCCCCCCCCCCTTTACTCAAAAACATGTGACATGAAAGAAAATACACAAAATTCAAAACTGAAACTAAATACAAAACATGATATATTTTTACCTTAATTCCAGTGTTTGTAGCTTCTCTTACAGCTTCAAGTAATTTGTCATACTTTGGATTAAATGTAAGAGTAAAGGCACAGTCAATAATACGCCCTACAAGAAGTTTTAACAGAAATTCATTCATATAATCAGTTACAATGTTTATTCTAACATAACACACATTAAGCAAAAAAAAATCTCTTAAGTAAAAACATTTCCCCTAGCAGTCTAAGTTATATTTATAAAATAAATTCACAACATGCATAAATAAACGTTTATCATATGCAAGGGAAACTTTTGCATCACAAAAAAATAAATTAATTTTTTGGATGAAAAGTAGACATCAGAATTCAGGGAAAGGAGTATCTATCACTGGCTTCTCTCAGCAATTCTTCAAACTTTAAAGGAAATCAAACATTAAGTAGGAAATTTTGCAATGTAACCCTATCACTATGTTGTATCGAAATGGTCCAATAAGGACCTGGGGTCCACATGGACCTCATGCAATAAATTTGCGAGATTAATGTGGTTTATCTATTCTAAAAGTTAATTCTGCATTTTTTAAATTAAACTAAATGTAATCTATGTTTATTCTGAAGTTTGCTTGATGAATTTTATTTATTTAGCCAGCTTCATGTTGTTTTCCGATATACACTTTTGACTACCCATTGAAAGTGTTGGGATCCGCATGGACCCCAAGTCACTGTGATAGAGTTAAATTTTAAAACTCAAGAATTTATTTCCTTAATGAATAAGTTTTTTTTTTTTTTTGGATTACGAGTGGATTGGGATATTTAGCAATGTTATAAACAACTAAAAAGGATCATGATGCAAATGGTCATCATGATGCAAGTGAAGGATATCTGCAATAACTTGAAATATTGAAACTGAATATTCTGCACAAGTAGCAGTAATGTACGACACTTGACAGCAGAAAGTTTGCAACTATTATCATTAGAATATGTTTTCCATAACCATAGGAAATATTATATGCATGCATGCATGCAGATATGCACTAAACATAAATAAAATATGCACTAAAAATTAAAGCATGCACTCAAAATACTGTAACTTATATACAGAAACATCTGGGAAAAAAAGGTTTGGCCCTTTTTTTTTTTTTTTTTTTTGCATTTTGATTACAGATTTGAAAAGAAAATTATTTTAATCTTAAAACCTTAGGCAAACTAACAGTATTCCAATACATATAAAGCTGTATATTAATAGAAACAAAAAAAAATATGCATGAAGCATTAGACTTAGTTAAAATTTTTTAAATATTTAGAATATATTACCATTAATATGGGTGCCAAAATCAATTTTACAAACATCATCAGCCTGTAAGACAGTAGTATCACCAGCATTCGGTGTATAGTGAGCAGCACAGTTATTTAATGAACATCCAGTAGGAAAAGCTAAACCAGCTTGAAGCCCATTTTCAGCAATTAAAGTCCTAGCTGTTTTTTCTAATTCTTCACTGCATTTAATAAAAGAGTCAAAATTAAACAAAATAGATGAAAAATACAATTGCTAAATGTGCATAACAAATACATGTAGGTTTTGGGAAAAATTCATTTCTAGTTTTAAAACTTGGAATTTTTTTGGTCTTGATGACATCCAAATAGACAAAAAAATAATGTTGACATTTTTGAGGAAATTGAATGTGGTAAAACAACATTTTATCAAACGTAAGATAATACAGTAAAAAAAAAAAAAATCAATGAAATGGAGGGACAAAATTTTAATATATTGGGTTCATCATACTTCTGCTGTTTATTGTAATATTGATTGTAAATGCTTTCCTGTCAATTTTCTCATCGTTAAAGACTTTTTCATAACGGAGCCAAGTTATTTCACAAATTTATGCAACCAAACATGCAACCATTTATTAATGCGGGTAAATTCTAAAGAAATAATTATGCAAAATTTCAGAAGTTCCAATTCTGTGAAACTTGACTTGTATATAATAGAACTTCAAGTCGATAAGTTACAACTGCATGCTCTTTGGAACTTTATTAATTATCAGTCCAAATAGTATTGTTTAGTCCTTTTTTTTTTTTTTAAGTCCTGAATCCTTTTTGAAACATGTTTTATAGCATTTTGATAGCATAGATGTAATCCAAGATTTTATCTGCAAAAAATTCTATTACCCCTTTTTATATCCCTTCTTGAAATTTCAATAGCCAAACAGTCATTAAAAATTGGCTCAAAAGCAATAGCACCCTCCAAAAAAAAAAAACTGGTTAGGCTCCAGCGTATACGCGCAAAATAATTGCGGATCACACTGAAGGATATTTACTTTAAAAGATATTTCCAAAATATGAGCTTCTTTGGTTTTAGTAAACTGAGATCAAATTATAGGGGAATTGAATTAGACAGTTGTATTTATATAATAAAACCAATAATTATGAAAGTAAAACTTCATGGAGTGAATACTTACCAAATATCTATCATTGTCATGCCTGGTTTTATGTAACGTTTGATGTATTGCCTTGTCTGTTAAAAGAGAAAGAGATAAACAAATAAGTGCATTAATTTTTACTATAAAACATTGCAAAAGAGAGAGAGAACAAACAGTACTTTTCATGTTTGAACATGTTTATCAATTTTCTCAAAATATCAGTATTTTCACTAAGACAATTCCATTCCTAGGATGGGTGCGTGACAGCCCCGTTAAATAGCAGAGCTTTATCATTCACTAGGGACGTCATACTTAGAAAAACTGGGTCCTGAGGACCCAGTTTCAGGGCTCCCACTGCCTTAAGACAATTTGTAGCAGCTTTCGGAGCAGGTAAAATGTCCTTTTTGTAAGTTTGGAGCAGAAGAATTTAACTTTTGTATCAGTTTGGAGCAGAAGAAATCGACTTTTGTATCAGTCTAGGAGCCGAAAATATCAACTTTGTACCATTTTTGGAGGATTTTTTTTCTTTATTTTTTAAATATTAAATGGCTGTTTTAAAGCAATGTTATTTGCATACATCAAGGGTAAGAGCAGTTTCAAGTCTTCCATATGATAGGAAATGTAAACGTCAGTCATCCTTCAAAAACTGGATTAGATTATTTCAAAAACTGGATTATTTTTATATTTCTTAAGAAATTATTCATAACCTATTCAAAAAGTAAGATTTATTAAACCTAAAACCCTTATAAAGGTGTTTTTCAATACTTTTCTCAAGAAACGGATTATTTAAAAAAAGGTTTTGCTGTTTTTTTCTTTTAATAGTTAAGAATAGCTGGAAGAAAGCTTACAATTTTCTTCCTTTCAAAAATCATTACATTCTCTCTTTTTTGTTTAATAGCTAAAACACTATTATTTCAAGAAAATAAGCAAAAACTAACTAATATGAAAGGTTCAACTATTTTAAACTATTAATCATTAATTAAAATTTGTTTTTAAAATAGTACTTATTTAGGTATAACCATTGTGATTATAGTAACAGTAAACTTTTGAATGAATTAAATATAATTTCATATTTTATCAAAAAATATATTTGAAGTTGATCCTATTTTCTACCTGCAGTAATATTTATTATTTTTCGGTTTAAGAAATATTCCTTTAAATTTCAATCCTATATACTCACTTAAATGCTTTGGAAGTAATTAAATTAATGGAGCTAAAAGTAAATTGCTGAGTCTCATAATTTTGCAACAAGAAAATTCAAAAACCAAATTACATTTTTCGGTTCTATAATAGAAAGACAAAATGTATTTTTTTACTATATGTTGATAATTTAATGTCTAATGATTAATTTTTTTCCAACAATTTATCTTTACATCTTGCAAAAATTGTGTAATAGTTACAATTAAATTTTAAGAGTCCTAGGACTACAGCAGTTGGATGCTGAAAGAAACTAAATTGAATTAAAAGAAAAAGGAAATGCATTAAATTGAACGAAAAGAGAAAGGATAATTTCATATTCAAATCTAGTTAAAAAATTGAAACTTTAAGCAAGAGTACTTTTATGAGGTCGTTCATCCACAACAAAATTTCTATTTCTTCTAATAATATTGCTTAACATATTTGCTAAAGATCATCAATTCATGCTTTTTTTAATGATTCTCTAACTTAACTGTATTTTTTTTAACTTATTTTGTTCTTAATATTTATGTTTTTTCTTTTTTAATTGCTTGTGGTTATAATATGATATAGATTACAGAGCTTTAAGAGTAATGAGAAAAGAAAAAAAACTGCAATTCAGTGTTTAATTTTACAGCGTTTGAAAGTCTACCTCTAAATACTTTCGGGAACAAATATATATTTTCAAACAATGTTTTTATTGAAAATAAACATATATTTTATTTATTTACTTTTAGAAGAAACATTATAAATAGTTGAAATGAAAAAAAATCCGCTTTTTGTAACGGATGCAAAAAGATTGTAGAACGCATGCGCTCCTTCGCTTGCACGTGGAAAGTAGGCTTAAGGAATTTTAAAGAATTGTTATAATGGAGCAGAAATCTTTTAAACATCTGTTCTGTGGTTGATTTTTCACATTGATTACAATTTCCTAAACATTAGAAAACAAAATGTGCACTGAGGAAAAACGCTAAGTTTATTTTTTCTACGTTCCATGAAATTGTAAACTTTATCTATTTCAAGAAAAACTTACTAAATCAAATGTTCAACATAAATAGTGATAAGAGGAATGATTTTTCTCTCTATAATACCGAATAATATTAGAAATCGTCTCACTGTTTTTTCTACAAGTGTGGGATACATCACTCAATTTTCTCATCCATATTTGTTCCTAACCCTTTCGGGACGGGTGTGACGTATACGAACCGCCAGCGAGAGCTACCTCACAGCCAGGTGTGACGAATATGTCTCGCTGTTCTAGTAGAGTCTTGAGGACGGGCGTACCGTATACGGGGTTTCAGATGGAATGAAATATTAGTATTTTTCTTTGATACTAGATGGGGCCCTATGACTGTTATGGTGTAATATGTGGAGACTGGAGACTGTTGACCTTCATTTCCATAGTATTTTTTTATTCTTTTTTTCTTGGTTCCAGAAGGAGGGAAGGATTTATGACAGAGCAGCGGTGGCGGTGGCATTGAGTATTGAGTAAGGAAAATAAACAAGCTGGCGCTTTAACTGGATCAGTTGATATAAACACATGCAAATGGCTAGGATCATTTCAAATACTTTTATTTCTTTTTTTGTCGATGTATAGATATTCAATGGTTTGCTTCCTTGTCTTCAGTTCTATTCGGATTTGGCTAGCGCTCAGAGGAAATTTTCTTGTATCATTTGGAAATGCTTTATTATTAAAACGGCCAAGAGGAAACTATATTTAAAAAAAGAGGAATACACCCAATTAGTGAATGATTCGTTCTCAGATAGTGATGATAGTTTTGGTATTTCAAAGGAACTGGAAAGTGATATTGACTCTGATACTGACATACTATCAGACACAACACTTGCAACATGCATGCCTTCTACATCCCACGACAGCAGGGATAATTTTTATCAATAAAATAATTTGTATTATTTTATTTGTGTCTATATGCTACATGAACTAAATTCTGAGAATTTTTTTTTCAAATATCATTCGCACATAACGTTTTTAGGTAAGTTAAGAATTTTATCATTCTAAAACTTATTTTATAGCATTTTTACGGAAAATATTATGATAGAATTTTAAAATTAATCCTGATAGCTGATAACAAGTTTCTCTCATAATGTACCAACTTTTGAAGCAATTGAATAGAAAGTTAATTTTTTGTGAATTTTTTCCAAAGTTAGGCTTGGCCGCGAAAACCGCCCGTCCTCAAGTGACAATGCATTCTGTTAGAACCCCGTCTGGTGGCGGCAGTTCGCTGACTGCGTCGCCCGTCCCGAAAGGGTTAAGAGGGTAGAGCTAATATTCATTAATAAACTGCTTCAAAGGTAAAAAATTAGTTGACTAAAGGATAAATGTAACAAATGATGTCGATTTTAAGGTGACAAAAATATAATATTTAAAAATTTTTCGATTTTTTTCCGAAAAACGCGATTTGGCGCAAATTTTCCGAAAAAAACGCATTTTGTAGCAGCATGTAGCAGAAAAGTCGTTTTGGCGCAGTTTTGTGCAATTGGCGCAGCCGTGGGAGCCCTGCAGTTTTAAAAAAGCAGCGAGTCCCATCTTGAAAAGGTCCTCAATGCATTTTTTCCTAGCAATTTTATGTTTCTATCGATTCAAATTGTGAAAGCCATATCCATAATGTATCAAAAAGGAGATATTCTTTAATATAGGGTCCTAAAAAACAATCTCCTTTATAACAACAGATACTGAAATTCTAAAATCTGGTTTTGATAGACACAGTAATATTATTAATACTCGAGGAAGTTGAAAAAAAGTGGTAGCCTACAGAAATTTCGGATCGACAGTAACAAGGTTTCACAAACCCTGATCATAAGAATTAGATGCAAATCTGGTGTAATAAATATTTGTCTTTGTGAAGAACTATTTTTAGCCCTGTTTAAGAGTGCCTTTTTCACTTAATATACAATGTAAAACTGTGCGGGAAATTTTGTTTTTAATGTTGCATACCAGAACTCCTTCTAATTACGTACATAAATTTTTATCTTACTTGTCTATGTGCTTCAGCTGCTTGTCTAATCTCTCGATAAACATCTTTATATAAGTCTTGCTCCACAGCTTTTTTTTCTTCAGAAGTAATTCTGTCTTTTGCAGTACGTCTATTAAAATGATTAGCAACTAAAGCACTAACATTTTCAAATTTGTGAACACAATTTTATATTTAATTTAATAATAATAAGATATCTGGCAACGTTTGAAGCTCAAAAATACGAAGGTTAAGGATAAAAAAATAAGATATTAGGGAAGAGAAAATTTATTATAGTTGAAACGAAAAACTACAAAATGTTTAATTTGAAATTCCCCAAGAACCATTAATTTGTAAAACAACAAATTATTCAGCTCGACATTATCACATGGTTAAACATTTACAAACATGTCTGCCATTATTCATATTTGATAAGTATTGGGTGCTTGGTATTATGATATATAAAATCTTATTTCAAAAATTTAACTTTTCAATAAAAAAAAAAAGAAAAACCGGCTTATTTCAATCAACAGTACTTGAAGCTTTCCTAATTCTTTTAGCAAAATGTTTCAAAGTTGCAAATCATTTCAGTATTAGCAAATTATTATATTTTATAATGTATACAGTACCAATCAACGTAAAATTCCAACCATTTAGAAAGATATTATAGAACATAAACAGTGTATATAACTATCAGGGATAACCTTGGGATCCTATTAATAATTCAATTTTCAAATAAAATATGATAAAAACTAAAAAATATGAAAGTCTATAACTAAGAAGTATTAATTTTCTCCATACTTCATAATTCAACTCACTCAAAAGAAACTGTAACATAAAGTATAAGTCTTGCGACTAATAAAAATGGTTTAAGAGAGAAAAAAAAAGAGAGAAAAAAAACTTTATATTTGATTAAATGCTGTTAATCAAACTTGCATCTGTAATTATTTATCAGGTGCATTGACCACTGTTGTATATTACAAAAATTAAATTGTCTGGTATTTGCTGCGTTTGCCCGTTAAGACATGGTGCGCTGCCTTCATTAATGTTCCCTAGAAACCAAAATGACTAACCCTAACTTTCAGAGAAACTTCAACATACTCGTTGTCAGTCAAAAGTGGGAAAGCTTTTGACGATTTGCTTCAGTGATAATGATCACTCCGCCCACATAAGCAAGTCACAATTGTTCCACCCTTGTAACTAACATTCTGTTTGCTGATGGGGAAAAAGGCAGCGATTGTTTTTTGTTGAAACTAATATAAAATAAAAGAGCAGGAACCGAGAGGATCATTTTATTCAAAATAGTCGCTTTTTCGAAACAGTTTTTTTCCTGCGAAAACTCGCTTTTATGCCAATTTTTCAATAAAATAGTAGCAAGTAGTCATGAGGTCTATTTTAGTAGCAAATAGTCACTTTTTAGTTGTCAGTAGGAACCCTGCAGAAGTTATAAGCCAAACTGTTTAGAGCAAAAATTTTTTTTAGACATTCATATTCATAAAAAAGCGTAAAAAGAAAGGAGTTAATATTTAAATGATTAGTGCTTTATTTTAACTTTTAAATTGTGTTTTTTATTTGTTGTTATTTGCTTTGTAAAGGGTTCAGCTTGAAAAGTGTGAGTGGTAGTATTACTAATTCAATGTTAGTTTACCGCAGGGTTCGTTGATTTAAATCACGATTTAAATCAAGTGATTTTTTTTAAAAAAATCACTGATTTAAATCAAGTGGTTTTTTTCAAAAAAAAAATCATTGATTTTACAACGTTGGAAAGTATTGTAAAAATGAAATGTGTTGCAATTAAAACCCCTGTTTCAAACAAAACTTTCTAGGTCCATCTGTCTGTGTGCATAATATATTTCATAAGTTTGGAACTAATTGCTATTTTTTAAAGTTTACAATATTACTTTTATTCTTCAAGCATCTGAACAGCAAAGAATAATTCATTCAATCATACAAATTAGAAATCATAATAATCATGAACCATTCTGTGTTTTCTTATCTTAAAAATAGTATTCTAGATCAATTTAATGAATGCCACACAATAAATAATTCAGGATCATAGTTTTGTTGTTTAAAACAACAATTGTTAGAATTTAGAATACGTATCCTCAAAGTTTTATCCATGTCCCCAAATAGCTTAAGGTTTTTTTCCTTCTAAATATATTTTTTTTTTATTATAGACGTTTTCAATAAAGATATTTGATTGAAACAAAAAGTTTCAGTTTTTAGTAATGGTGTGACCATATGATTTTAATGGGTACAAATATTTCATGCTTGTTAACTTATAAAATAGAAAAATGATTAAAGTTCACTCAATGTGCAAAATTAAGCACACACAATTGTTACTTTTTTTCAGCTTTCAGCAGCAAAATAATTCAGATTAAATGTGTTCATTTTTTCTGTACTTATGAGTGTACTATTATTCTTGGTAATGTTAAGTTTCATTTGAGTCATGCATTTTCATTAAAATTTGTTTATTAGTATTATTAAAAAATATTTATTGCTGTGAAAATAGCTTTAAGTGTGTTTTTATATATTGATTAACATGCCATATTGTTTCTATGGATGTAACAAATATCCAAAATATTTAAGGTCTTTTTTAAAAAAATAAAAAAAATCCGATTTAAATTTAAAAAATCCGTTTTAAATTTTTTTATAAAAAATTTAAAAAATCATGCACCCTGGTTTACCGAAAAGTCGGCTCATTTAGTTCTGTGTAGAACTCATTATATTCTAATAACAAACGAGTTTAGCAGGAAAATACATTGAACATTTTTCTTAAACTAAACTAGTGTTCACATTTTTTTCAAAAAAGGGCAGGGTGTATTTCTTAAAAATTGCACATTTTTTGGAAAAAATATGCTTTGCTACGTGAAAAGGCGCTTTCCTAATGCCTCACTATGTTACATGTTAAGTGTAAAAATATGTTAAGACCTATCACTTGTACTGCGGACCAGAAAGCATTACATATTTTTTGAACCACTAATATTTATGTGTGTGTTTATATATATATAAATGCTTTTCTTTCTTGAAATTCTTAAATCAGGTAAAAAACAATGAAAGAATCTTACAAAATAACAACTTCAGATTGTTATATGCCAGCGAAAAGATAGCTACAACCTTCCAGCCTAGAACCTTCCATCACAGGCGTGCCTATCAGGAGGGGTTGTGCAGACTATGCCATTGATTGACTGCCAATTTTTGGATGGCTGCTTAGGTTTGTTAGACGAGGGATGCACCATTGCAAAGGAAGTTTTAAGCATTTTTCAAAAAATCAAAGGAATGATGTGGTCAGTTAGGGACAAAATTGTTGCTAATGGATTTATTGTGAAAAAATGATAATAAAAAATTAATTTTAAAAAATTGAATTGTAATATGAAAACAAAACAAACAATACATTTTGAAATAATTAAGACAAAAATCCCACATGTATTCGTTCATTATGAAGAAATTTGTTGTTTTTATCAAGATCAATTTTTTAAATAATGCCTTAATCTAATTTTCCTAAGCAATTGATAAAATTTTCATCAAAAAGAGCTATATAAATTTAAATTAACATAATAAATAAAAAGAAGTGACCAAAAAAAGGAAACAAGTTTGATCAACAACTGTTGGGAACAAGAAAGAAAATAAATCACTCTAAAAATAGTTAAGAATTTTAAGTAAAATTAAGCACTTTGAAGGACCCTGTGAACAGTAACAATTAAAACTATTAAAAAAATTTTTTTATCTTATTTATCATGCTGATATAAGAAATAAGAAATGTTGAGAAAGAAATGCTAGTAAATTAAACACGGTTTAATATATCAGAAAAAACTTCAGTGGAAACATACGTAAATAAATGAAAATAGAAAAAATGACTATGATATGTAGTTTAAAAATGTTCATTAGAGAAAAAATGTACAAAATTTTTTTTTTAGTAAGCCAACTTGTAGCGGCTGAATCATAGTTCATATTGCCATTTAGCTTTAAAATTTAATAAATTGGTAGTATTTTCTAGTTTAAGTCTATTTCTGTGAATGGACACAATTAATGCCACTTGACAGAATATTCTCTCCACCTCAGCCGTTGATAGTGGCAAAATTACAGCTATGTTTGTCAATCTTTGTATCAAAGAAAATCTTTTAGGGCTTGAGCGACAGCATTGTTTGGCCAATGGGCCGATGGTCTCAAGCTGGCCGATTATTTTCCCTTTGATCGGCGGATGGCAAAAATTCGCTTTAATCCATTAAAACATGTATAATAATGTCTCTCAAAAAAGTTATATATAAATTTAAATCACATTCCTTTTTTATATATATTTATAAATAATTAATACAGGTAGAACCTTGAAGATCCGGACATTTTACCGATTTCTCTTTAAATTATTATTTATTTATTTTAAGGGGTCTGCCTGCCCCAAAAAAAAAACGATTTTTGCGAAAAAGAAATCAATATTTTTTTATTTTATATTTAAAAAGAATAAGTATTCAAGATTTCAAAAATGTTTGGTTTTTATTTCTACGATATATAGAAACGAAGTTACACGCAATTAAGTTAACCAGAAGTCGCATCGCAAGCACATAAAAGGGGAATTTAAAATGCGTTTTCTGAAAAACTATGTTTTTCGGTATTTTTGTTCACGGCAGATCTCATAACTCGAAAAGTTTTATACCCATTACTGTGATTTTTTAAAGTATTGTTTTACACATTGCTATCTGTGTTTTGAACTAAAATAAAAGCTCTATGTCAGTATTTAAAAATTTTACAGACATTTATTTGTGAAATATGGTGTTTTTTTCGGGAAAACAAGTATGAATTTCTACAAAACTGCTATATTTTTCTTAATTTTAATTACTTTTTAACTTAAAATAATATGCTTTTAGTAATTATTTCATTGTTTTGAAAAAAAAAAGCCTCCGAACGTAGGCAGACCCCTTAAGAGACTTGGCGAAAATTT
This sequence comes from Octonoba sinensis, assembly GCA_038502835.1. Lineage (NCBI taxonomy): Eukaryota > Metazoa > Arthropoda > Arachnida > Araneae > Uloboridae > Octonoba > Octonoba sinensis. The sequence goes on along the minus strand of CM076599.1, from coordinate 80,614,636 downwards.
TAACATTTTTTGTGAAATACAGTTAAACTTTTTTAAATGAGCACCAAATAAATACATATTAGGGTTTGACCAATGCATCAGCGCCGATAGTTTAAAAATTTGGCCATCTCCATCGATCGTTGATGTTAACTTAAAAATCGACCCATTGACCTTGAAAAACATCTAAATACCCATGAAAAGCCTATGTTTCTCATGTGGACAAATATCTCTTAGAGTTTAATTTCCTGTTACTTCGGAATGAAAAGTACCGAAAATTGCTTTCGTTATCTAGAAGAAAGAAAAAAAGGGACGATTTCCCGATCGGGCTATTATCTTTTGATTGCATTCTCTTCATCCATTTCTTTTTAGATACCAATAGTAATACTAGTTAATACAAAACTGAATACATAAAGAATAAACAATTACAAGAAAAGAAAACATCAGCTAATGCAACTTTGTAAAGCACGTCTGCACGAAGCACATGCCGGTGATTCATTGTTTCAACTTCGTTTTCTAGTTAATGTTACGTGAATCCCTTGATTTTGATGCAAAGAAACTGAATACATTTTGTTTAAAATTAAAGATTCTTGAGTGCCCAAGATGTCTTGTGCCATTTTCAAAATGCGTTGCTTTAAAATAGTGCAAGAACTGACAATTCATCATTTGCATCGTAGTTTACGTTTACATAAGAAAAAATGCATTGTTTATGGTACATTATATTGTTGGAAACATCGTTTCTTAATCAACATCCAAAATCCGGAATCGCCACGATCCCACGGACTTTAGGATTTTCAAGGTTTAACTAGCATGTTTGGAGCAAGTCTATAATAAACCTGAATGTAAATCAGGTTCATCGACGTCCGATGAATTGTTGTTGTCCAATGAGTTGATGGTGCCGTTACGTTTATATTCGGCTAGAAAAACAAACTAACATGCACGAGGAACGAGCTTACGTATATAAGGATGAGTGCATTTAGATATTTTTCAAGGCCGATGGACCAATTTTTTTTTTTTTTTTTTTGAAATTAACATCGGCTGCCGATGTCGATAGCTAATTTTTTGAACAATCGGCACCGATGCATCGGTCGAGCCTTAAAATCTTCATCCAATCCATTTTTTTTCAAAACTCTAAAATAAAAATGGCAGGGCACATTTTTTTGTTCTAAGAAGGGCAGGGCGCATCAGCACTTTTCGAAAAAAGGGCAGGGCGCCGCGCCCTTTGAAAAACGCGTAACAGGAACACTAAACTAAACAAGAGAGAGAAAGACAGATTGTATTATTAATTCGATATTGGTTCACGGAAAAGTCAGCACTTCAATTTTAAGGCAAACTCTTTGTCTGAGTTATGTAATTATTGGGTTTAGCAAGAAAATACATAAGAACAATTTTATAGAAAATTTTATCAACAACTTTGCATAAGGTAACAATTTCCTGAAAACAAAGTACTCAAGATAGAGCTTAATTTGAAAAAACCGCCTTACTCTAACAAAAATATAATGCTCAAAATTGTGAAACTTTTTTATATTGTATCTCCTAGTGGTTTGAACTATTTAGAACTGATGCTGATTATATTTTCCGAGTATTTGTCTCTTTTTTGCCCTATTTTAATTAGACTATGTTAAATATTCAAATTTAATTTTACATGCTTTATGTTTACCACAAGGCAGTAAATTATCATATTATAGCTATAAATAAAAGACAAAAAAGGGTAATTTTTTTTATTTTGATTAACAGATCTGCTAATTAAAGTCCAACTGAGATAAGCTAGGGTGAAATGACTTCCTCAAAACATTCCCAATCTATTGGTACAGGTCTAAGAGAATGATTCCTAGTTGCTTATGAGAAGATAGATATACATACATACTATTGTTTACTCTAGGAATATAATAGTGAAAATTATAAATGAAATCCATAGGAAAAATAAAGTATGTTGAATTAAGCATACCCATCTGTCGGTGAAGGATAATTAACTTCCTCGCCAACAGGGAAATTTCCATCAGGATAGAGGACATGAATAGGAATGGACGGGGGATCAGTTTGTTGTTTAACAGCTGAAGTTCCTAAAAAAAAAAAGTATGATTTTTTTAAAAAATGCATACTATGATTAATCAACAAGACATTTTCAAATTAGAAAATACAGAAAAAATTTCCCACATCACATAAATATGTTCATGTGTTACAAATTTAGCTGTTCGAAATTTTATAAAATTTGTTTTGATTAACAAAAATCAATATACATCAAAAAACGAGAGCCCAGTTTTATTTTGAATCAGTTATTTTAATAGAAAGAGGCAAAAATTATGGAAGAGAGAACTAAAATTTCATTAATAAAAACATAAGTGTTCAATGGGTCCATCTACCGCAGCACAAAAACACATCATAACAGCTAAATTTGTAACTAATATCTTGAATGTGATAATTGATACCACCACCATTTCCAATTACCTCCCATGTTCTTTGTTTGTGAGAACAAATGAAGAAATGTATTTTTGAACCACCGCAACCTACAACTTAGCGGTGTAGTCGAGAGCGGATGTTGAGGGGTGACATCTCCCCACTTTTTTAAAATACAGTAAAACTCCTCTATAGCAGACACCAGTGGGACAAAAGTATTTGTTTATAATAGAGAGATGTCCACAAAAACAGGTTGTTTTTTTTTTTTTTTAGGCTCAATGCTTTACTGGCAGGGAATTAAAAACTGTCAGTCCAAGAGAGGTAACCATTACGAGGAGTTTAACTGTGCAAGATTGCAATAACTTATTAATTGATATGTGTGAGCATACCCTTATCTTCCTTTGACAGGATTTCACTATTTCTACAAAGATTAAAGACCTAAACCCATGGTATTCTGTTTGATACACTCTCTACTTTAAAAATTAATATAAAAACATAATAACTACAGAAACAAATCCTGCAAATTATAGGATAAAGCTACATATGAACTGCATTAACACATGCAAATATTACTGATATCTAATCCATAAAATATATTACCTTTGCTTTTTTTCTTTTTCTTTTTCTTACTTGCTTCACCCTCACCACCTTTGACGTCTTCTTCACCTGGAATATCAATTAGAAGTCCATAACTTTGAACCACGTTATATCTTTTAGTATATTTGACTACTACCTAAGGCTTCGGCTAAAAGGTGCAAGGGTGTCCAATGGAGAAAAGTATATTTGACTAAGGGGCCGTAGTAGCCTAGTGGTTAGGATGTTGGATTTCCACCTGGAAGGTAGCGTGCTCCATACCCACTGAAGACCCCATCATGTACACTTGGGGATACATGCATGTAAAATTCGTAGACACCACTACCTCGCCCCGGGTGCAGGGCATCCCAAAAGCCTAGTGCTAACAGGGAAGAAGGTTGGAGGAAAGAAGTAAATTTGGCAAAAAAAAAAAAAACTAGAAGGTCCAGTGCTGCAGTCGCAGCTAAACAGGTTATAGACTATTGAAAGAAATATACAAAACACAATAGAGAGACATTGAGGAAGGCATATAAGTAAGGTGCAGATATTAAGGCATTATTCTATTATCTAATGTAAAACCTTTAGTTGATATAGAATAACTAATACATTTAATTTTAGTGTTATCCAGTGGCGTAGCTAGCAAGGGTGACACCCGGGGCGGTTATCGATGGTGTCACCCCATGGAAAAGACTTAACAAAAAATATTATGTAAGTGCGATAATTATGCATTGTGATGCAATACATTTAGAAAAAGTCATCACTATTTTGGAACAGAAAGAAAGGGGGGAGGGGGAATGAAATTCTTATCATCAGTGTTATATTTAAAGTATTTGCTGGCACAATGGTGTGTTTAGCAGTTAAAAAAGATTGTCGAATATATTTTTGAAAACAAACAGTTTTCCAAATTGAAAATAGAAAGAAATTGATAGAAAAAATTATCCAATTTGAGGTGTTTGCTTTGTTCAATGGGTTCTTTTTTTTTCATCGTGGCTGGGTGTCACCCCTGAATGGGTAAGCACCCAGGGCGGGCTGCCCCCCCCTCTCCCTAGCTATGCCACTAGTGTTATCTCATAGTAAAAATATTTCTTTTAACCTTGGGCAAAAAGTTAGTTGTTTATAAAATAAATTCATGGATTAGTGGCAAATTTCTCAGACAGTTTAAATTTCAACATCCCAGGGAAATGCGCTTTTATTGACCAAATGAGTTCAAATTTTGCATGTATTTTTTTATGATAGTCTTCGAAAACTAGGGGCGTCGCTACTAAATTCCCTCCTCCCCCTTCCAAAAAAAAAAGAAAAACAATATTTCCTTTTTCGATTAAGGACCATTCTAATATATATGGTATCTTTTAAGATACATAACACAAATTTGGTTTACAAGCAAAATTTAAGTTAATTATAAGATAATATAGGATGTGATGTGAAGTATTACCATCAGCATCTCTATTACTGGCTTCTCCATCAATCGCTTGTTTCTGCAACTTAGTTGTTATAATTTCAGTATCTTCAGAATTATCTGTAACTCCATCTTGAGCTGATGATGCTGCAAAAGCCAAGAAGAAAAATAACAATATTTATCAAGAGGAAGTACTTGAAAAATTGGATCAAACTAGGAATTTTTTCTTGGTTGCAAAATATGAGCTACAACTAAGACGGAAAATATTTAGTACTTTGCAGAATTTATACAGAACTTGGTATCCCTAACTATGCATGTTCAGATGGAAATACAGCGGTGAGTACACGCTTAACATTTAATTAGATGAACACTTGATTTAAAATGCATACAAAAGTACTCACGATGCATTTTTAAAGGGAAAAAAATCATTTTAAGAAACTGTTTTGTTTTTGCGTTAGAAAAATAGCCTTTTTCCTCCTGACCATCTAGATTAAGGAGAGCTTGCCTCCAAGGAACAATGAATACATTAGACATTTCATTTCTTAATAGAGGCACGTAGATATGTAGGGAACAAACTGAAGACATTATAGCACTGCAAATGTAGAAATATTCAGAGCTTCATTGTATTTCAAGCAAAATACATATCTTCATTGGGTATATTGGAAAAACCCATGAATCCTTCAAGGATAAGGTACACTGATAATAAAGAGATGGTGCTTTTTCATTTCGGAGGATCATTGGTGACAGTTAATTTTTTTTACCAAATCAAATTCCAATTGCAATAAGGTAAAGCTTTTGTTGATGCAGATTCGGTGAAGAGTCCTCAAAAAACCTCAAGTGATATTTGGTGTTTATACTTTTCCTTATTTAATTTTCTACTTTTTTCAATTGTAAAAGTGCTTTAAAAAATCATTCCAAACAACTGAACATTCACAGAAAACTTACTTAAAATCCATTTCAGAAATAAATTTTACAATATTTTAAACTATTACAAAACAGCCAAAAAAGAGTATTTTGCTTATAAACATTATCACGAGGTGAAGTTTGGATAAGAGGAAAAATTTCACATTTGGAAAATTATATATTTTGAACAAACGAAATCAATTTCTAATGCACTCAAATAATTTTGACGCTAAAATATGAATTCATACTCAATAGCAGTAAAAGGACAGGGCCGTATTTTTTTTTTTTTTTAAATTTAATCTGGCAAATGACTAAGTTAAGCAATGAACCGAGTATTATTTTTTTTTCAGACTGTGCAATTAACATTCAAAGGACTTTCCAGTTGGATCACCTAAAATCGCTAAGTAAATCAATAATAAGCAACGCAGTGTATTGTCGATTAAAGTAGAATCATTCTGCGTTTCTGAGAAAAAATTACGAAATCGTGTCCTAGTGCAGCATGACATTTATTTATCAGAATAAAAAGGTAAAATTAAAGATTGTGTATGCATGAATTTAATCTCTATTTGGAAAATAATTTCCAAATGGTGATAAGCAAGCAATTTAATTAGGCTGCCGCTTTTATCTGAAGCATGGACAAAGAACGAGTGTTTGTTAAACAAAAACTTAGGAAAAACCTTTCTTTTTCTTCTTCTTTTTTTTCTTTTTCTTTGCAGGATCTTTTGCACTCAATTCATCCTCAGCGTCATCATCATTTAAATCATCTCTAATTTCTTCATTTTCATCCTCTACTTTCACATCGTGATCTTGCACGACGGCAGCCATTTTTGAAATTGAGCACCTCTTCGGAAGAGTTGAATTGTTTAATATAATTTTATTTCGGAAATCATTTACTGTATGGAGGAAAACGTTTCAATTTATTTCACGATGTGGTTTAGGTAAACAAGCTTTTTCAATTACTACAGGTTTCTGTAGAGTTGCTACGGTTATACCAAGACCCACTAGGCAAAAACTTGATATAGTCCGTGGGCTTAATGCATTTATGGTTCAAGTTCGTTCCGATGCTCTGGGGGCAATTTTTTCTTTGAAGGAAACTATTTAAAATGTTCTAGTAATTCTAATTTTATTAAGTTCTCCAAAAAATACTTGGCCATAACTTAATAACAAGAGATTTCCTTTTTCACTCTTTTTTCGATGTATTCGTATTCTGCTCCAATGAAATCGAATTATTTTTTGCTCCGCGAAGTTAACCAATCCCGCCGACTGTAACATCAGTCGCTGACATCATTGTTTGTGAACAAGGTTTCGACCCTTGCTATCATTCTATTTTAAACTTCATTTTAAAAAAGGCTCTTGTAATCAATTCTTGCGACCAATGTATTTAAATATAGACAAAATATATGCACTGGATTCAAAAGCATAGGCTATTTGTAATATAAAACAGCATCAACGAGAATTATTTTGTTTTAAATACAGCACTGGTATGGATCTTTTAAAAAGGTATAATTTTTGGAGACGATCTGTTTTCAAAATGTTTTTGTTGTAGTAAGTAACATATTTTTTCCTCCAAAATTTCTGAAAATCTATATTTTTTTTACATCGTGCACAATAAAATAATAGAAAGATATATTATATATTATTAGCACATGCGTTATATAGGTATTCTACGTGCGTATGGCGCGCTTGCTTTCTGTGTTATATTTGTATTGTACCTTTCTAATTCAGCAGTAATTTAAATAGTGGGTACGCATCAGAGGACTTACCTCACAGTTGCCTCAGTCCTTGTCGTCTTCCATTTAAGTATCCATTCCGTTATTGAATAAAATATTGCATCTTTTACATTGCGAGCTAAATTTTACACTGCATACTTAAATGGAAATATGTTAGCAAGATAGAGGTTTTTTTTAGACACATAAATATACACGCATTTGGCATTGAAATGGGTAGGGGTTTTCCCATCTTATTTAAGGCAGCTTTACGTTTGACACATGTGGTATCAAAGCAAAGTTTATTATTGTTCATGTCCTTGAACTTTATTTCTGATACCACTAATTCACTTATCTAGGCGAGGAAGAAATCTTTTCTTCCAACATGAAATAGAATAGTTACCCCTACATAGGGAACCACAACCCTTCAATGATACTCTTCAAGCATAGGGGTATCAAGGAGGGCCAGGTCCACACAGCAATGTAGGAAGGCTGGGCTGACGCCCAGCTAATCTACCTCCTGTCGGTCACGAGCTGTCGTCGAACTTCACATACCCGTGCCCGGGGGAAGGCAGCCCTAAGGCCACGTGCTAACAGGGTAAAGGAGTGAAGTAGAAAAGTTACCCCTACATAGCACTGTGTTTTTTTTTAAACAACATCTCTAATTTTCGTTCATTAAGCTCTTTTTTTGTATTATTTCTAACAAGTGGTGTATTCTTTCGTTTTGTATGTAAGATCGTATTAGTTAATACAGTTTCCCCTAGATCTTGTAAACTGGGCTCAAGTGTCATCTTTTTTCACAAATCGTAACACATGTTGATTTAGTACAAAAAACAACTAATTCTTAATTTTTTTTTACAAATTTTAAGCAACATTTTTTAAAAAAATAGTCTTTAATTGCTTACATAATGTTAAAATAAAATAAATATAAGTTGTCCGAAAATTTTCGTGAAAAATACATGTTAAGGCGCCTTTTTAGCCTACTTTCCCGTAAAAGTGAAAGATAATAATAATAAAGCATGAAAGAAGGCTTAATGTATTGTGAAAGTATCGTTACAAATCAAGAAAAGTCAAAAATAAGTTAAGTAATTAAATAAAGATTGAAAAATAAAAAATTTGAAAGTAGGGTTTTGAGATGGGGAAAAAGTGTGTCTGTCGGTCGGTCTGTCTGTCGGTCTGTCCCCCCCTAATAACTTTTGAACGAATTGTCCGATTCGAAAAATTCTTTTTGCATTCGAAAGATCTCGGCGAGGACATCTCATTTTCATATTTTACTTTTTGAATTGAACAATTTTTTGTTCAATTTTGAGCAGTTCAAAAAATTTTAACATTATCGCCTATGGGTGAAAATGAAGCAAATTATGTAAACTTTCGTACAAGATCCAAGTTCCCATGAACAAGCTCATTGGAAGAAGTTCTTGGCGTAAAATATTGATTTGAACAATTTTTGTTCATTTTTGAACAGTTCAAAAAAAATTAACATACCGCCTACGGGGAAATTTCAATCCTATATAATTCCTGATCTAACGGACCGATTTGCTTGGAACAAACTTTATCGGAAAGCTCTTATGACGTAGAACATGTACAAATAGAAAGTACATCCAGAACTAAGGAGCCTATTTTCCTATGAAATTTTTTGATCGGGATTTTCAAGAATATTTTTGAATCAATGAATGATTAAATGAATAAGCAAAAGAATCAATGAATCAATGAGTGACTTAATAAATGAATGATTGAATGAATATCTATTAACCGTTGAAAAAGGTATATTTGAAGCAATTAAGAACTAAAACTAAACGAGAAAGACAGAGAGAGAGAGAGATAGCTAGATTATAAATTTGAATTCGGTGTATACGGGAAAGCAGGCTGGTATAGTTCTAGACCGAACTTCTTGTTTACTTGTTATTTTTAAACAACACCGTGCATTCGGGGATACTTTTTATGCTCCTGCATTATTTGCAGTGTAAACAAGAACAGGTGTCTCTGGTTGTTCTATTTCACTTTATTTGGTATCTTTTGGAAGATCATTCTTGTAATTATATAACAAATTAGTGTAAAGTGGTTGACTAAATTATTTTTTAGGAATTTTGTTTTAAAATCAATTGACTCTCAACCAAAGAAGAAACAAACATTATTGCATCAAACCCCCTACAGATGTTAGGTTTCTTGTTTAAAACCTTTTAGTGAAATTATTAAACTTTATTGGTAATTAAAGTAAAAAATTTGCACATGTAACTAATAATTAATAGTTACATGGGCAAATTTTTACTTTGATATATTTTTTCAATTTATAAATCATAATAAAATAAATTATTTTAATAAATTTTACTATTTTATTGCTATTTTATGATTATAATGTATACCTATTTATTATTAATTTTGTTTCATTTATTAAAATGATTATATAAAAAATTATTAATGTTACCCCTAAATGCTCGGTGTTGCTTTTAAAAAACATGTCAAATTTCCTCGGATTCTATTCTTCCGAATTTAATAAAAAAATTTTTACTATTTTTTCTACTTATAACTAGCACATACAAACACAATTTTTCTTTCTTTTTTCTTTACAAAGAAACGAAAAATTGCACGGTGTAGGGTTAAGGAGCGTTTGTCATATTTCAGTTAGCAGTTACTTTGTTATACCAGTTTATAAAACTAAACAAGAAGTTCCGTCTAGAACTATACGAGCCTACTTTCCCGTATACATCAAATTCAAATTTATAATCTAGCTATCTCTTTCTCTCTCTTTCTTATTTCTCTTTAGTTCTTAATTATTTCAAATATACATTTTTCAACGGATAATACATATTCATTCACTCACTCATTCATTCTTTCATTTATTCATCCATTCATTTATTCATTCATTCGTTACCTCATTCAAGTGTTTATTCATTCATTTACGCCTTCACGTATTTATTCACTCATTTATTTATATTTTCATTTATTCACTAATTTATTCATTCATTCATTCTTTTCCTCATTCATTTATTCATTGATTTATTCTTTCACTCTTTAATTTATTCATTCATTCATTATTTCACTCATTGAGTCATTGAGAAATATCCTTGAAAATCCCGATCAAAAAATTTCATAGCAAAATAGGTTCTGTAAGTTCTGGATGAACTTTCTATTTATACATGTTCTACGTTATAAGAGCTTTCCGATAAAGTTTGTTCCAAGCAAATCGGTCCGTTAGATCAGGATTTATATAGGGTTGAAATTTCCCCGTAAGCTCTGTGTTAATTTTTTGAACTGTTCAAAAATGACCAAAAACTGTTCAAATTAATATTTCACGCCAAGAGCTTCCTCCAGCAAGCATGTTCATTGGAACTTGGATCTTGTACCCACAGTTTACGTAATTTGCTTCATTTTCACCCATAGGTGCTAATGTTAAAATTTTTTAAACTGTTCAAAATTGAACAAAAAATTGGTCAAATCAAAAAATAAGATATGGAATGGGATGTCCTCGCCGAGATCTTTCGAATGCAAAAAGAATTTTTCGAATCGGACAATTCGTTCAAAAGTTATTAGGAGGGGACAGACCGACAGACAGACAGACCGACAGACAGACAGACCGACAGACCGACAGGCACACTTTTTTCCCATCTCAAAACCCTACTTTCAAATTTTTTATTTTTCAATCTTTATTTAATTACTTAACTTATTTTTGACTTTTCTTGATTTTTAACGATATTTTCACGATACATTAAGCCTTCTTTCATGCTTTATTATTATTATTTTTTTTACTTTTACGGGAAAGTAGGCTAAAAATAGTATCTTTATATATATTATTTCTCAAAGCCTTTTTTTTGGTCGGTACCCCATAACTTCCTTAATACTTCATCAAATTTCATGAATGAGGTATCATTTTAAAGCTTTCCTTAACCGCTACACCGGAAAAATATACAATATACAATTATACGGAAATATACAAAAAAAAATATATATACCGAATTCCGAAAATTACATAAGGTAATCCTTTTCTATGGGAAGAAACTGTCGCGGCCTTTCGAGCTTGATACCATTGAAAAGCGCGTAAAAAACTACTGCAGAAAGAGTTTCCTTTTAAGTGCTAAAATTCAAAGTCTCTAAATTAACTAGAAAAGAAGTTATGAGCGTTTTTGTCTGTAGTTCGAAATTATTTTTTCACGGTAATTAACTTTTATTTTATTTGAATTGTTACCATGCCGACTGGCTTATGATCCTCTTCTTTTTTAACGAATTAAAATTTATTTCTTGGCGGTTTTTATCATTTTGAGAAGCAGCCGATTTTTAATTAATTAATTTATTTATTGATTTTTTGGATTTTGATTCTTTTTTAACGAATTAAAATTTATTTCTTGCGGTTTTATCATTTTGAGGAGCAGCCGATTTTTAATTAATTTATTTATTTATCTGGATTTTGATTAGTCTTTTTTTTAAACGAACTACAATTCTGCACAAGGGTTTTTTAAAGAAATGTTAGCCTTTTTGCGATTTTTGTTATCATCATATATACAGTGTTCCCTCGCCACTTCGCGCTTCATGTTTCGCGGCTTCAGTGCTTCGCGGGTTTTTCCAAAATATTCATCAAAAGATAAAAATGAAATAATATTAAATCGCCAAAAATGTTTTAAGTTACACGGTTTCATTTAAATTCAAAACATCGTTGCATAATCCAAACAAAACTATTGTTGCCAAACGGCAAAGGATAATGCTGATAATTTCCTCAGAGCCAAAATTATTATTTTTTTTTCTAATTAACGTTATAATAAATTATAAAATGGATGGATTATTGTATTGTCATCGAAGATAAGCCTATGTGCAAAATTTGAAGATAATTTATGCAGTAATAGTTGTCGAAAACCGCCTTACAAAATTCCGCCACAAGTCAAGTTAAATTAAAAATCATGTAAAAAATACAACCATGTCGGCAGCCACATTGCGATAAGAAGCGTTGTTTCATGTTGATGCGCGAGAGAGGAGGATCTTGGTTCATACTTCGTTTCGCCAACACTTTTTCTGACCACCTGTGGCGGGGGGGATTATGGGAGGAACGGATTAGACAGGTGATGACTTTCCTCCTAACTTAGTGGAGATGTTCTATGTCAGGGATATTTCAAGGGATTTTGCTGGCAAAGGAGAGAAAACATGGCGCGATATTTTCATCGCCTGGGGAAAGGAAACTTTCGCTTGACCAAACGAGTCTTCCAGGGATGTAGCCGAAAATCACCTAATTTTGGCGGCGGCAGTCACTCTTTGTTCCAATAATTGAAATTATCATTTGCATTAACTTATGTATTTTATTATTATAAGTCTAACACATTATTTTAATATTTTATAAATATTTTTTTTTCCTTTCTTAAAAAATTACTTGTGATTAGACATGGAATAATATATACATTCCATACGAAGTTGTTGACTTGTGTTTAAAACAACCTATTAAGACTAAAAGGGAATTGAAAATCATTTATTTACGCTTTATTATACAATCATAATTAACATCTGGATTATTTTATGCATTTTATTACATTTCTTTACTCGTTGAACACAATCGATTTTTGAAATACTTTTTTAAAAATTGTTTGAACTTTTTCTTTCTTAAAATGTGATACATGCTAATTGCTTTAAGCACTGCCCCCCTTCCCTCCGACTTTTTTCTGTTACATAATTTTAATTATATTACTGTAATGAATTTTTATAATTTTATTAATCAGCTGTGAATGGTTTCATAAACTTCAAGAAATAAATGTTAGGAAATATATTACAGTGTTTTTCAATGGAATTTATCCATATAGTGAGGTATCGTTTATACGACGCTGAAGGGACTTTCAAAAAACATAGTATAATCGAATTACCCTTCTCGCTAAATCCAAGAATTGGGACTGCACTGAAACGTCGTATAAATGTAAGCGTCTTATAAACGATACTCTATATATAGGAGAGAAAAGGAAAAATTGAAAAAAAATATGGGAAAAAAGTTATGTATACATAAGAAATTACAGGCGTTTTTTAAACCTTTGTTGTCATGTCCTAATTTTTTTCACAACAAAATCTTCAATGCAATATGAGTAAAACATAAGTTGGGTCAATCATAAAGTGTCCTCGAGTACAGCAGAACAGCCTTTGTGGTTTGGATTAATTTTTTATAAATTACTTTTTTTTTTCAGAAATTATTGCCTAAAACTGGTTTTGTCAACGGAACTTAATGCAAATATTTTCATGAAATAAAATTAAAAATCAAAATAAACAAGAAACCAAGAAAACTAAAAAAATTTTATTGAATGTTTAATGGTGAAAGATTAAAAGAGATATCAGAGAGAAACATCTATGGATTTTCTGCGGACACACATAGACTAGGAAGAACTATGATAATGTCCTCCAACGTGATACAATATCCTTTACATCAATAATGGATTCATCTGCAAATGTAAATTGATTTCTTAGTTAACTTCTCCCACAAAAATTGTATACAAACACAATCCTCATCAGTGTTTTGAAAAAACCAATCATGCTATATAGTAGACTATTTCCCTTTCTTTTCTTTGATTTATCTATTTTTTTTTTTTTTCCTTTTTAAATGTGAAGAGCTGAGGGCCATAACCCATACCGATATTCTTGTTAACTCTTCTGGTCAATTTTTGTGCTTTTGGACTTTTAAAAAGTACATCATTTAGACATCCACCTCCAATCCTTCAAAAAGAATGGAAACTATTTAGAAGTAATGGGCCAAAATATTACTTTGACACTGTAAGGCATTAGTCCCACGAAAATTATGTTGTCGAAAGCAGTTTGAAATAAGGGTTACACAAGTTTTAAAGCCCAAGTATTTTGTAGAAATCGTTTTCATGTCCATAAAAATGCATGTAACTTTTTTCCCTTTAAAATTTTCAGTTTTCTCAATGTTCCCGATTTTCCCCCCAAAATTCAACATGTTTTTCTCCCAGATTAAACTTTGCCGTTTTTTCCCCTTGCAACTCGGGGGTGCTTATTTTCCAAAAATGATGACGCACCCCTATCAAAAGCTACAGAGCACTCCTTTAAGAACACCCCCCAAAGAAAAAGAAAAAGAGAAAACAGATACAAAAAAACATTTTTTTTTAAAATTTTAGTCACAAAATTTCAGGAATGTTTTTCATTTGCGTCAATCACATTTTCAAACCGTGTTGGCGTCTCTAACATAATAACGAAGGGTTTCGGAACTTGAACTGTACAAAAATTTTTAAAAAGTAACAAAAAAAAATAAAAAATCGGAGCAAACGAGAAAAGGAAATATCTTTGCACCAGTTAGTTCCCTGCTCCACTCCAGAGCCCTGAATTTTACAGGATGGAACTAAACCAAAATTTGGAACATAGGTACAAAGAATTTTCAGGGAATGATTAGGACTTTTTAGGGCTTGGAGCTTTGGCCACAGTTTGTATTGTATTACTACATATATGTAATAATACTTATTGCAATATGAGTAGGCGTGATATATAGGCGGCCATACGTCTTCGAATTTCGGGGACAGTCCCCAAATTTCAATTTCTTTTTGCTCTATGTCCCCAAATTTCTAGATTTCCATCTTTTTGCTCCCAAATTCGGAAAATATATGAATATATTTGCAAAGTTCTGTTGGAGTTTTGCACTTCATTTCATGTGTCGTAATTTTTTTGACAGTATTAGCATTAATAGGGGCGTCAAATCTTTTATAGAGAGAACTAATGTTGCTAAAAAATATAAAGGAAATACTATACGTGAATTGTGTTAGTTTAGTTGCTGCCATAACGCAATGAGAATGCGGGCCAACGGAGCATAAGGAGTTCAGTAAGGATCGAAGTTAAACATTAAGAGAACTTTTTAAATTGAAGTTTCAAAATAGTTAACCCTACACTGACTGCGCTGCGTTGTTATTAAACAACACCTCTATTTTCGTTCACTAAGATCTTGTTTTGTATTATTTTTAACAAGTGGCGCATTCTTTTGTTTTATTTTGTATGTAAGATCATATTAGTTAATATAGACTAACCTAGATATTGAAAGCTGCACTGTTAGAAATTTCATCATGAAATTACGGTTAAAGGACCGGCAGCAGTCTGTCCATCTAATTCACCGTTAAATTTACGGTTTGGAACATTTTTCTATCTTTATGGGACCTAAACATTTCCAATCAGCTTATTTAAAAAGCCGTAAATACAAAAGTTTACGGTTTTATAACCGTTTAAAAATGGTTTCAAAACAAAAATTTTACCGTTTTTGAACCATTTCGAGGCGTAGAAACCGTAAACGAAGCTTGCAGGAATCGAACCCGGGTATATGGCATACCAACCTTGCTCTCTAACCATTCCGCCATCTGCACCACACAAAGCGGTCGTTTATTTATCAATAAGTATTTCTTTTCAACAGGCAAACTGCCTTAAAATTGAGATTTCAGTTTTTGATTGGATCCGAATTTATTTTTGGTCTAAATTAGTGTATATTGACGAAAATCATTTTATTTGCTGCAAAAATTTAAATACAAACAAGCTTCAGCAGCTCAAATGATCTGTTCGCTCATTCGCAAACAGTTCGGGAATCCGATGTCTCCAATTTTTTATTTACGTGTGTATGTGTTTCTATTTAGTAACCACTGCTTAAGTCACTTTTTTTTCTTCTTTTTTTATATACACATGCAGATTTGAACTAATAAATCCGTATTCCTATTTTAAAACAACGTACGACCGGTAAGGTTTCGCAACCAAGATGGATGCCCGATTCTTATTGAGCGCTTGAAAATTACGGTTAGTTAAACGTTCTTTAGGATAAACAGAGAATAAACGAGTTTTTTCGCAAAGTGGTTTGAGTACCATCTTTTTAATGGTTATTCAACTGTTGAAATTAAATATGGTAAAATAACAATCAAATAATTGGTTATTTTACTATTTTCTTACGGAAATTTTTAACAGTGTGGAATCAAGTTTCATCTTTTTTTCAAAAAATCGACACCAACCTCAAAAAAAAAAAAAAAAAAAAAAAAAAAAAAAAAAAGCGCAGTGTAGCGTTAAGCACAATTAACTTCAGTGATTTTCTTTAGTATTGCAATTTCAAACAAGCAATTAACTCATGAAATATGTATTTATAATGCGTATAATATGCATATAGTACATGCATTTTACACTTTTATAGTATGAATATTTTTTATATTATGGGTATTCATACAAGCTTTGGCGTGTACCCAAATACAGCCCTGAAAATATTTCCAAGTGTCCCCAAATTGATGTTTAGAAATATGGTTACCCTAGTGATATATGATCATACACAAGAATAAAATGTCATTAAATTTTGCTTTTTCAAATTAACAAAATGCAATTACCTACTTTTTTGCTAGTATCATTTCAATTATATAACTTTCAAATAATAGGGTTAGTATAGCAGTAGAAATGGCTTTCTATTTTCATAAAAAATTTTAAATTGTAAGGAAAAAAAGTTTTACTAGAATTATTATTTACACCTTTACTATAATATACGGTGACCAAACGTCCTTGAATTTCGGGGACAGTCCCCAAATTTGCATATTTTTAATGCTTTGTCCCCAAAAGCAATTTAACTACTTGGGGACTCGTAATGTCCCCAAATTACAAACTTAAGTAGATAGAAAAGGAGAGTTCTGGGACAGCAGGGGGTGTGAGGTGGAACCACGCCCCCCTCCACCTCCTGCCACGCCCCCCTCCACCGCCTGCCCCCCCCCTCCTCCGCCTGCCGAGTAGGGTTGAGTAGTAGGGTTTCCTCGTAGAAGATTACGGGGGTTTCTGAGTGGAGTTGAGTTGTTTTTCTTACTTGTTACTCTGCGTCTGAAGTTTCGTTTTTCGGAATGGCAACGGTGATATAGCGGTTACCATGACAACACTTACCAACTAAAATTGCTCATGGCGCCACCTAGTGAGAGAAATATTAATTCATTCATTTAAATAGTTTTTTGACTTTGAATATTTTCCATCTCTTCAACTCACATCGCTCATGGCGCCACCTAGTGAGAGAAATTATTTTTGGACTTAATTGACTTTTATTTCTGAAAGGGAAATTAATTTAATTTTAAGTTGATGGTCCCACCACCATCCCGATGTGATTTTTTAAAATCACACCCCATCAACTGTTTTTCTATATCTAAAATCAAATTAGAATACATTACATGAATAATCCATTAAAAAATACCGCATCATAAAATTCAAAATAATCAGAAAAAACAAAAGAACGTTTCATTGACCCTAGATGTCAAATAAAATAAGTCTCAAACGGAGACTTCACTTCTACAGTCAATGAAACAATATAAATGTAAAAATATCTCACCTAAATCTTGTTACACGAAAATCATCCATTGGAACCTGAAATGAAACAAACAAAAACACGGGCCTTTGCCTGAGTTTGAAAACTCATGACACCTGGAGGTCTCAATCAGGGTATCATCATTTGGAGTTTTTATTGTTAACCCAGGTATCGGCCACCTTCTCCAAATTCAACCATTGAAATCATTGACCAGCTTTCATTTATACATACATGCACACACACATGCAAACATTCATGCAAACATTCATGCAAACATACATACATATATACATACATACATACATAAAATAAAATAAATCAGCATCTGAAAAGGAAAAAATTATTATACTCCATCTGAAAAGAGAAAATTTAGGGATTAATGTTTTACAAGTATACACTAAGGTACCTTTAAAAATAAAAACAAAAAAAATAAAAGCAATAAATAAAAATAAATTAAAAGTAAAAATCTCAATTTAAAACAAAAAAAAAATCTCAATTTAAAACAAAAAAAATTCTAAAATGCTTACTAAAAAAAATTTTAAATGGCCATCATTTAATTAAAAAGGAGCTCATATAAGTAAAAAAAAAAAAGTGCTGCAGCAACTGTCTTCTTCGAATTTTCATCAAGGACTTTCATTCAAAATCTTCATGACTTCAAAGACTTTCATTCAAAATCTTCAGAACTTCAAAGACTTTCATTCAAAATCTTCATAACTTCAAAGACTTTCATTCAAAATCTTCATAACTTCAAAGACTTTCATTCAAAATCTTCCAGTCTTCTATGTTCCCATCAAAAAACTTTACATTCAAAATCTTCAAGTCTTCCATTTTCATTAAAAACATTTCAATATCCAGAAAAAAAAAAAAAACTTGTTTTCATCAGAAAGTATCAGTTAAAAGCTTCTCATGCAAGTCAACAACTTCTTTCTTCCAGTTTTTCAAAAATTTTGTCTTCCAGTTTTCAAAATTTTTGTCTTCCAGTTTTCAAAATTTTTCCGTTTTTTTTTTTTTTTTTTGTCTTTTTTTTATTTTCTGCCTCCAACATTTTCATGTTTTATAATCATGCCATAATATTTCCTGCAGTTTATGAATGCCATTTGAGAAAGTAAATTAAATTTTAAAATGCCCATATGCATAGGATTGAATGTCATCTTCTAAAAGATATCGTTTGTCGTCAAACGGTGATAAGCTTATTTTGTTGCATGCTAGTGAATACAAATGATGATTTTCACTTTGAATGCGATGCTGCATATCTCTTCTGAAAGTGAGAGCGTTTAGGCATTCTTTATAATTTTTGTGTTTCAGCTTATGTTTTAAGACTGAGAGAGCTACCCCTTTTGCTGTTTTCTTCTCTCCCCCCTCAGAGAGAAAAGAGTACATCTTGGCCCTCAGTCCTATGAATTCCTTTATGGGTTTACTGTTCAACTCGTCCTTGAAGCAGCCTATTTTTTTCTTATTTGCATTATTATGGAGCGGATGGTCAGGTGGATAATCAGAAAAGTCGAATATATTTAAATGCAGAGCCATGTCTTTGTAAATGTCTTCTGTTTTTATATGATATGTTAAGGAATCAGTATCTGTGAAGAGAAGAGTTGCCTTTTCGCCATAGGTTTTTAAAATATAATTATAATGAAATTGGTACATTAATATTTTACTCAATTCCAATATAGTGAAGCCAACATATATGGGTCTATTTAATAAAACAGCATTTTTTAATCTATGAATACCAACCAGATTATTGTCAAAAATTTTAAATGATTGTAATGATGGTGCTGCAACTAATTTTTTTGCTTTCTTTGATGAATTTGTCAATTGTACATCTATATGTCTTCTGACATTTTCCATGGTTTTTCCATAGACGCTGTTATTCATCAATTTAAAAAAATCTTTTTCAAATGATGAGGAGGCATTTTTTCTGTGCTCTGTATTAAAATCAATATAGTGCTTTAGCCAAGGTTTTTGCTGAAATTTTAAAATTTTATGAACATGAGAAAGTTGAAGGCCTAATGATAAATAAAGTTGGAGATTTTTATAATATAAGACATAGTTTTTCTTGTCATATAAATTTGGAACCAATTTGGTGGTTGAAATAAATGATGATGAAGAATCTATTAAATTTAAGGCATAATTTGACAGTATTTCTTTTTGAATTTTCAATTTCTCTGGAGCAAGTGGATAGCTGTTATGGGTGTTATGATTACAACTGCTATAATGAAGATCAACCTCCAGAATATATCCTTCTGTACTATCTTCAGAAGTTTTCAAAATTTTGTTGATGATATCCTCTGAAGGCGAGACCCATTCAAAATTGCCATAGGGTAGGGCCTGAGACATGGCCCACCCGTACAAATTATTGGCGTCCCAGTACATAATATAACTGGATTCTTCATCAGAGTTATAATCTGCCAAGTATTTATTATTAGCCGTAGCTTGGCGATGACTGATCATAGAAACGCCCCCTCGAATGCCACGTTCAATGAATAAATGCATATCAAGTTCTGTGAGCAATTCGAGAGGTTGTTGGCTAATTTTCAAATTCGCCTGCCAAGCTAATCCTGGAGCTGTCATGAGGTGAGCACAGTCTAAATTATAATTAGTTTTGCAAATTTTCCTAAAATTTTCAAAGACATCGGCGAGTTGTAGAACATCACTCTTTACATAAAGGTCGTGATACTCGCCCATGTTTTGAATGTTGAAGGAGGACCAGACATTTTCAGCATGTTTGTAATCTTCTATAGAAATATTTTCATTACTTAATGTACTATAGAATAAATCAATAGATGGAAGTGAAGTTTCTTCAAATTTAATGAAGTTATCCATGTATTCGTAAGGGTAAACACCCTTACGTAGCAAGAGGGAAATATTAGAATTTGGCATATTTTCTTTTAAAATGCTGAATTTACCTTCAGGGAGATTGGCCACTAATCTTTGAAGGCTGGCATTCATAAACTGCAGGCTGTCTGTAAACTGTAGAGTCACTCTTTTATTGTCATATTTTTTTGAAGCCGAAAAAGAAATATATTTTTCCATGTTGTTGGCTATTACATGGAAGTCGTGGCCTTCGATTTTCCCAAATCCTTGCATGATTAAATGCCCATCGTAATGTTTCAAGTTATGAAATACGATGGGTATTTTTTTTTTGCAGCCGAAATTTTAAATTACAAAGACCGTGCAGTGCCCCACGATATTGACCTGTAAGATGGTCGTGATCGCGTACACGGTCCTTAAGTAATAATTTTTTGCACAATATGCAATGGGTAGCTCGTCTAAAATTATCCCAATCATTTGGCATCATTTGAATGGGGACTGCTTTTGTAAGGATGTTGGCAATTTCTTCTTCTTCTTTTAAAATCTTGTTAATAAATATTTCTACAGCATTGGGTCCTCTATAGGTTTGAATGGGCTTGAAGCTTCTTCCGTCTGGTCCAATAATAACATATGCAAATCCACAAGGCTCATGTTTGCTTAATTTTTCAGTAAATGATGTTGAGGGGTTGGGTTGAGAGGAATTCATTTTAACAATCAAACTTTCAAAGTCTGCATAAATAATGTAGGGGATGGGATGTTCGTATTGAAAGTTTTCAAAATTTAAATATTTTTCATTTTCTTCGGGCATTTTTATTTTTTGAGCAGTATGTTCTTGGCAGTAAATGATATGTTCTTTTAATAATTTTTCTTGACAAAATCTATGTAGACATCTGTAGCAATAGAAACGTGCTCCATCATGATTGGTGAGATTGCCCAGAAGTCGAGACATGTTTGATATGAGGCAGTAGTGGTGATTCAATTCATTGGCTATTAGCAGTAAATTTATACAGTCATTATTTTCTTGTTTTGATATGTATAATGGGTAGACCTCCTCTTCTTCATACCCATAAACATTTATTCTGAGGTTGTTCATTTTTTCCACCTTTGAAATTTGAGTTATGGGTACTGGATATTGTATCCCATCCATCTTAATTTCAGCTTCATGGGCTTCATAATGAGTGACTCTTTCAGCATGGCTTTCAATTTGCATTTTATGTGCGAGAATGCACCATGTGAGGCATTTATGATCTTCATTTTGAATGTTAATAATAGCCTTTTTAGATGCTAATTTTTCTGGCAGGCGAATATAAGAACTTGCCGCTAAGGGTTGGTACTTAGCGACAAGAATTTCCACATTTTGAATTTTTTCAAGGACCCACCCTGATCCAAAGTTGAATGAAGTCTTCTAGACTTTTTTCTACAGAAGCAATGGCTTCCTCTAAATGTACTGGGACGGTTTCTACTAGTAATTCAGTTATAAATTTGCAGCTGAAATATGTCGAGATAATTCTTCTTCACCATCCGCTCCAATTCTAGATAATAGTGCCTTCATTAGAATTCTCCATTTAATGGATTGCTTTTCCCTCATTTCAGCTGTTAATATTTGAAGGATTTGAGGACGTAATTCTACAAAGCATTTTTTAAAGTCCTCTGCATTTTCATCAGATGGAGTAATAAACTCCGATGAAAATACGTTGAGAGCACTTCGACGTGAGGGTTTTTGCTGTCTTTGTCGTTTAGGGGCTGGACCCTGCTCAACAGCCTTACGTTTAATAGGGGCACTGTGCATGACTCTGTTATGCTTCAATAAATTTGATTTTTTGCTGAACACCTGTTCGCAGTGTTCACATTTATGCTCATTCTGAGCGTGCGCTGTGCGCATATGTGCATTTAAATTGTCCTCACGCGTGAACTGCATTTGACAGTCGGGGCACTCGACTGTAGCAGGGTTGTGCCCCTTTCATGTGCCTGTTAAGATCAGCGTTGCGAGTAAAAGTCTTTCCACACTCCTCACATGAAAAAGACTTTGTATTCGAATGCGTCTTTGCATGCCGTTTAAGCGCGTCTTTCCTTGAGAAAGACTTTCCACATGTATCACAGACCTACAAAAGAGATAAAAAAATCTCTTTTAGAATAATGCTTAATCAAAAGCCAAAATTTCACAAAATCTATTTCCTAACTCAATGTTAACCCCGAAAACGCACATCCTACACATCTCACTTATCATATAAACAGAAAAACACATTATTTTAAACACATCAAAACAATTTTTCAAAAAATTAAATTTCCCTCATTCGCGAAATCTGTAAATACTGCATACATTTCCCAAATCCAAAAAATATTTCTCCCGATCCAAAAATATAATTCGCATACAGTTCGACTTTACTTTCTTTCTGAACAATAACAAAGCGGAGAGAGAAAATGTTCCACTCCATTGGTTTCGAAGAGAAACTTCTCCGTTTCAACCCTCCCTCTCTTTTCTTATCAAGCGAAAGAAAGGGGGTTCAACCTGTCACCATCATGAGTCATCGGCGCGAGTTAGGAGAAAAGGAGAACTTTTCATTTCTGAAATTGAAATAAACAGAAAAGCTTTGAAGCTAAATTCTACACAAATCAATGTTTTTTTTTTTTTGATAGAAAATAATGTTTAAATCTCAAATAAAAGCAATTTCGAATCTCAAACAATTTTTTAAAAATATATCCCATACGCGAAAACTGAAATCACATTATACAATTCCCTTCCAAAAATCCCATACACGCGAAATCTGAAAACACATTATGCAATTCCCTTCCAAAATATATCCCATACGTGAAACCTGAAAACATATTATACAATTCCCATCCAAAATATATAAAGTTTCTCTCTCTCTTATATTTCTTAAACCTTTTAGCGATGTGTACTTAATCATGAAATTTTACAAGTATGATAAAGTCATTACAAAATAGCAATCTCCGAGTAAATAAACTTTACAAAAACAGAGTTTTGCACCAAGTACAAAAAAAAAAAAAAAAAAATTAATCATGAATAAACGAGAATCATTATAAACATCTCAATCATAATCTATAAGTAAAAGAAATTTTTACAAATTCAGAGAGTTATATAAAAAGTGTGTGCTACATAATATGTAAAAAATGCACAATCGTTAAAAAAAGAGAGAGAAAATCTTTTTCACAAAATAAATCAAGAAGCATGGGGTGTTTTTTCTCGCGTTAAACAGTTTCAAAACTTAGTTCAAAAAAAAATTAATGAAATCAATTCAAAACATACAATAATGTCTTTAAATTCACTTATAACAAGCAAAGAAAATATTTAAAAAAAATTTATACTATGTCTGAATAAAAATAACTGAGAATCATAACACCCTATACTTGCATAGAAAAAAATAGAATACTCACATGCGCTGGCTTAGATTTTGCAGCGGAGGTGGTAGGCTGGAAGGGCCCTTCCATTCCAGGGGCGATGGAACGCATCGGCATACTACTTGGGCCAGCAACGGGAGCACTGCTGGGTCCAGCTACGGGAGCAGCGAGTTCAACATCCTATTCAAAATAATAAAAGTATAAGTATCACATTTGAAATATATATATATAAATTCAACAGCACATTTTAAAAATTCAAAGAGATTTCAGAACTTACATTTTGCCCAATCGGGGCAAAGCCCGGTGGTGCAGGTAGCGAAAATGTAGACTCAGGCATTGATTGAATGAGACGATCAAACTCGTCCTCATCAATTCCAAAGTTGACAAACTGAAAAGAATACTCTTTAAGTAAAATGTACGCTTCAGAATTACAGAATACAAGTCAGAAAAAATTACAAGTTGAAAAGAAAAAAAAAAATCGCTTAAGAATTATAAACAGTTGAATAATTAAGATTTCATTCAAAATAAGTGAGAATTAAATTGATAGATTTAACAATTCAATTTATTATGGAAATGTCTTTCAGCAATAATTAATAATTAACTGAGAATTAAATTTATTCTGAAAATGTCATTCAGCAATAAATACTAAGAATGAAAATCCAAGAATGAATTTACCAATGAAAATCTAAGAATGAGTTTATCAATTAAAAAAAAAATAATTTACCAATGAAATAAATGAATACTTACATTTGCAACATTGGTAGAAGTAGCGTTTCTTGAAGACTCCATCATAGAAAATTCTCAAAAAATAATAAACTTTAAGTTAAGAATCAAAATCTTCTAGACTTCAAAAAATCTAAACGTGAAAAAAGCTGGAAAATAAATCTAAGCTACGAAAGGCTAAAGGAAGCTCTTGCTACCACGAAAGTTGTAGAAGAAGTGATCGATGATTGATAAAATTACCATTTATATAAATTAGTGACGTAGTGGATAAAGGTTCCTATTGGTTTTTAGAAACGATGACATCAAATGTGAACAGAAACTTTCAAATACCTTGACCAATCAGAGAATTAGTTCGAGTTTAATTTCGTGTGCAGAGAGGGACGTGTGCAGACTATGATTTCACCTTCTAATCTTACTGAGTAATTGATAACAAGATCATGTGGTCGTGATTCAGACTGTACGAGCACGCGAGCGATTCTGCGTCACCCTCTCTGGTTCAGGGACAGCGATAAGCTTCGATCGACTCATTCACTCTCCGAACTTGTATCTGTGAAGACGTTTCGCTTTACGTAGCTGTTTTTACAATATGGATTTCACTTTAAGTGAAAATAATTTAAACGTTCGAGTTTTCGAACACCTGTATAATCGCGAGGAAGCTGATGATTTATTCGCAGAGTTGTTAAAACTCCCATTTCAACCTATAAACGTTATAGTGTATGGGAGAAATTATACCCCGAAACGAATGTCATATGCTTTCGGAGATAAAGGTTTAAACTATTATTATTCGGGAACCTCCAATTCCGCACAACCATGGACTCCGCTCATGCTAAAAATTAAAGAAGATGTGGAGAAAATTACCGGCTATAAGTACAATTATGGTCTTGTGAATTTCTACCCAGATGGAAGATCTGGAATTGGTTTTCATAAAGACAATGAATCCAGTATTGATCCATCCTGCGGAATTGCATGCGTTAGTTTCGGCGCTTCAAGAATTCTTTCCTTCGAAAGACGAGGATTTCCACCGCAACAGTTAGTGTGTCATCATGGAAGTCTCTATCATATGCTACCGCCAACAAATAGACTTTTCTCACATGGAATACGGCCTGAAAAAACTATAACAACTGCAAGAATCAGCATCACCTTCAGAAGCATGTTACCCGACTCGGAGCCCCTGCTCAAGCGCCCCAGAATGGAGGTACAGATGGAAGCGCCCACTACTGTCCCGAAACCCGTGGAGATGATCACCCCTGACCCCTTGGAGACAGCCGCCCCAGCGCCCGCAGAGATGCCAGCCCCAGCTCCCGAGGAAGTGTTCACGCCCCTGGAGATGTCAACTTCAACGACCACAGAGACAGTCGTCCCAGCTCCCGAGGAAGTGTTCGCGCCCCTGGAGATGATGGTTGAGCCAAGTGAAGTGCCCCACAATTCCGAGACGAGCGCCCCAACACCGCAACAAGACAGCCCCATCATATTTTACGAAGTCGAAATGCCGTGGTTAGAAGGAGCGACCTGTAAAATTTCACCGATATGCCAAGAACATTGTGAGACAATTCCCTTTGGACCGCCCGCAGACTTCGAGAAGACCCCCGCTGACTTTGCTCCTATTCACTCGGAAACAGAAGAACTCCCCTCTGATGACTGGTTCGAAGGCTGTGTAAAGAATACTTTTCAACGTTTCAAGGAGAAAAAAAAAATCATCGCTGAACTGCATCCAAATGTATGTATAAATATGTTACTTTTGAAAACCGGGCAAATTCGTATACAGTTGGAAGATACAGCTACCGGTAATTCGGTAGAATTCAATCCGCAATCATGGATTGATTTCATTAGTAAAGTATGGAATTTTAATTTAGTTTACGTAAATAGTAGTTTTATAGCAGGAACGAGTGCACTAATCTTGTGTAGGGATGGTCAATGCGAAATCTATCAGATTGATGCCTCCAAGGAAGTCACTTTAAAAAGTGATCCTATTGTTCTCAGTGAAGATGTTATTGAAAAACTCAAAGAAGATGACGATAATCTACAAGAAAAAATTTTACAGCACGTTTTTGAACTGTTTCGCGAAATGTTACAGATTAATGCACAGAAAATTCATTTCCATGCTGTTGATGAAGTTGAAGTATATGAAAAGTGTTTTGACTTGCTGTTAGAGGAAATGCGTGGAACAGTCACGAAAAATTATCAATGCTCGGGATGTAAAGTGCGACATCCCTCCCAAAAAAGACATGAATGTTTATATTTAAGTGTGAAGGAAAAATCTACCTTGTTAGGTGATTATATTTTCATCACAATGGATTTTACAGAACTCATAGAAAAACTCTCGAACAATATGAAAATGATTAAAAATATAATGTACATGTTCACTTGGGATTTTGTGAAAAGCCATCTCGACGACTTGTAAGTACTTTTTTTTGTAAATATTATTTTACTTTTGTTCTATCAAATGTATTTTGTGTTTAACTTGAATAAATGTATGTTTTTAGTTTTAACCATTTTCTCTGTTTTATTCAATGTTTAAAATGAGAATGCTTTTAAAAATAATTTCATGCTGAAAGTAAATAATAAGACAGATAATTTTTTTAAAATATACATTTTTTATTAATACATTTTTATTTATACATGTGTTCCCACTTTACAATCGATTTTCTCTTCCTTTTCGGTGTAAAAACAGGTTTCACATCTTCATTTAACATATAAGTTGGAGATAATTTCAAATCCAACAAATTTTTATTTTTCACGAAATGCTTCGGTATATTCATTTCTTGCAATGAACTTAAAAATTCATTTGTCCATGGCACATGAATATTTTTTTTATGACTGAAAATTAAATTTAATAAGTCTGCAATGTTCGTATGCTCAATTTTCTGATTTTTATAAATGACTTGTCCTTTATCGTTCCATGACAGAATATCAGAATGCCTTTTCATAATGTCTATCAAATTTCTTGCTTGATGTAGATACTGCTTATTAATACTGTTGAATATAGTTGATTCATATTGATGAGAACTTTCTTCATTCTTTCTTACATCTTCCTGTTTATTATTAATTTCATTTGGTGATGATTGTATCCATGGTGAATTAAATTCCGTCATCTGAATTTTCTTTTGTAAAATGTCATTATATCTCATCACCTTTTCATGTTCTTCCAAGTTGCTGTTTAAAATCTTCATCATTTCTTTATCCAATTCACTGAGCTGTTTTGATGTCACTGTGTGTTTATTCACCACCTCTTCAGGTACGAGCGCAAATTTCTTAGCGTGTTCTATTGATAAGGGTGGATAATACACTGACTGCTGCAGGAATTAAGAAATTTAAAAATCCACCTTTTTGAACGACTAACTTGCGTTTCGTAGACAAAGCAATGTTTCGATTCGCTAACTTGCGTAGTGTCGTCTTGTGTTTAGAGAGCTTCTTTTTTTGATGTTTCGACAATGGAATATTACCTTTCAATGTATTATGACAACATTCGCAGATTGCTTTAATACAGTTTAAATCAATCTTTCGCAATAAATCCTTTTGAAGGTTTGTAGGACAAATTTGTAAAAGATGAAGTTGCTTGAGCTGTTGCTTCGTCACAGTCATGTTGCTGTATGAGCACCTCTTTACATGAGTCTTTTCTTTTATATTATTTTTCTTTGATAGATATATTGAGTTTGATTGGGTAAAATATCTGTACGTAGTCTGAGTTCTTCCGGTGTATCGTTTTTCAAGTCGATGAGCAGATATGAAAATTTCTTTTTCGTTGCATCTTCATACACTTCTTGGAAAAATTTCAAATGTCTCGGAAAAATTTGTTTTCCTAAATGTGTAATTTGTGCCATGTCTCTCCTGTTTTTAAAAAGAATAATATAATGTGCATTTAAAGTAATTTCACGCATTTCTTTTCCTTTATGAAAAAAATTTTGTGTGATGAAAATAACTGATATGTTTAGATGATGACTTCCGCGAGTAAAAAGTTTGGTGGTGGATTCATTTTTTCCACATTCAGACATTAAATCATCAATAATGAATAATGTATTTGTTCCTAAATAGTCTTTGAAAGTTGAAGGGAATCCTTCGACGAATGTCACATCTGGAATCTCGTCGTACAAGGGCTGGTGTATCCCGTAAAACCACACGACTTTGTCGGGTACTGTGGAAAACATTTCGCGTCGAAATTTTAACAATTGAGATATGAAAACGCTTTTACCGCTTCCAGTAGGCCCTGAAGCAATCATTGTGAAGGGAACCTGAAATTGAGGTGACTTGTAGGTTAAGTTCTCCATCGTGAATGACACATAAACACAACTGATTTTCACTTAAATATATTTATTGAAAGAAATTTGGATGTACATGAAAATGTTTAGCAACAAAATTATACACTCGCTTATCATTACACACATGTGTGTTTACAAAAGCAGTTATCATAGATTTTAATGAAGTACCACGACACTTGGAATATAAATAATAAATACAATATTGTCCACATACAGCGGTGGAATTACTTT
Source organism: Octonoba sinensis (assembly GCA_038502835.1). Classification (NCBI taxonomy): domain Eukaryota; kingdom Metazoa; phylum Arthropoda; class Arachnida; order Araneae; family Uloboridae; genus Octonoba; species Octonoba sinensis. Next base: position 80,586,046 of record CM076599.1, on the reverse strand, counting down.
GCAAAGTCATGGGATTATATACCACTTTTGAAAATTGTGATATAAAATCATGAATAGGTCCTTCGAAATAGAATGGGCTATACCCATAGGAGTCAAAAAATTCCACTTTCTCTTTTCCCTCGACATAAATTGCAATCCAATGCGACCCTGCCTGAGATGCTGGGTCAAGGTTCGCTACAAAACATGCCGGAAATGTATGAAAATCTTTCGGCAGTTGATCACTCGGAAATACATCTAAGAAATAGTTTTTAGTAAATGGATCCCGAAGTAGAATATTTCGTATTTGTTCGGAATCCATCTTAATTGGCAAAGTCACACAGAACGTGACGTGATTTTGTAATTTCGATCACGTTTTGAAATTCAGCATAAATAATTAATGAAAGAGTTTCAGCAATTGCTTTGTTAAATTTAATTTCCACTCTTAAATTCCCTTGATGTTGTAAATTTAAATGAGAGCTGGAACACAAATCGGCATTCAAATTGAAGCTGTAGATTGCATGTGAATTGGCATACTGCTCCCGTGACAAATAAATACCTTTATCACTATTAAATCCATCGAATAAACTGTGATAGGCTCGAATGTAATTATTATTCTTAAAATCTAATTCCATGGGTTTGCTCGGTACGGGCTGCCCATCCACATAAATAGATATAAAATTCACATCATGATGTGAAAACATGAAAGGGTTCTTAGAATATTGACCATTCATAGCAGCATTTTCGACACATGTGATGATTACTCTTTTAGGCATGACACCTAAAAAAACATTATCTTGCATGAAGGAGAAACTTCCCTTTGAAATGGAATAGGTTTTACACAAGACTCTGTCGATAGGATATTTAGCTGAAAATTTCTCCAATGCTTTTGCATGTCCAAGTAAAACTCCTGGGTTGACTTTAACTTTACGAATGAGTAATGAAGCATGCTCCAATATCACTTTATAATCGGTGTCCGTTTTTGTAGATAAAAGGCAAAATGGTGCACTGCTTCGAATCATTTTAATTTTAATATCCACCAAATTTAACATGAGTCGATTTTGTTGAAAAATATCACAATGTAATTGTCCTATCATATCGAATGTTTTGCTGTTTTTGCTGAGTTCATATCGTGATTTCACTCCTTCGTCCGCATCGTCAGCTGTAGGATCGATTTTTTCAGGATTCAACTCCTTGAAGAACATTTCACAGGTAAGTAAACTTTTCTTTGCATCTTCTCCATAATTCAAAAGAGTTTCAATGTATGATCTGAATGGATATGTATTACTTGCAGAGGAAATATTTCGCTCGTTGAGACTGACGTCTACTTGAGAAAAAAGAGAATGTAAGAATAAATTAACTGGAACAACGGGTTCTTTGTCGGGTAACGGGGATCCATCCGCTTTGACAATTTTTGTTTTGACGTAAATGTAGGAGGCACTTAGGTCGTTGTATTCTTCACCACTTCCTGAAATATTGAACTCCACGGGGCCTCCATCTCGAATATTTGCTATGGGGTGATATTCCACAAATTGTCCTTTTTCGATAGCAACTTGAGTAGGTGGGAGAGTGAAAAGGTCTAATTCACTCTTCACACATGCAGGAGAATCTTGATGGATGAGTGAAGACATTTTACTAGGAGAAAATATCGTGTGCTTTCACCTTCTTGGTTTTGCGAAAACTGACGCGTTTCTTGGAGAGCTTGCGCTTTTTATTCCTTCTGCCGGATCCAATCATTGTTTTAATTTTAACTGCAGCTTTATCCGTCAAATTCTTACTCGCTTCTTTCAATCGTCGTCTCGCTGCTACTTTTATGTTTTCTCCACGCGATACATCGTTAAACACATCCACTCCACTACTTAAAATCTGTTTTCCGACTGCTTTGGCACCCGATTTGAAAAGTGGGACGGCTGCCCTGAAAAACGATTTGAAGAGACCCCCGAAGCCATATCCTCTCTGATAGGGAACACCTTGATAAAAATTAAGTCCGCTTCCTGTTTGATTCGTATAATAATCCTCGAAGGATTTTTCACAACAACGGTATGGGACATACATCATGAGAGATACTTTTGACGAAAGTGAAGTTTCACGTACGAGCGTCCGCGTTCAAATGGCACTAAGTCTCCGCTGTTCGTCCTTATAACGATTTCGATTGTGTCTATAATTTTCCGATTGACAGGTAAATAATGAGGTCTCTCGTATTCTACACTAACGACTTCTCCATCGATTCCACTCACTCTGATAGTTCTCAATAAGGGTGCGAAAATGTTTCCGACAATTTGAGGCTCGATAATATCTGTATAAATCATTAATACTCTGAAATGCTCGTTTGGGTCGGCTATTTGAGGACTAAACACGGTATGTTCAACATTTTCATCGGGCGGTCCACTGACGATTGTAGGAGGGAACCCTAACATCTGCGATAATCCATTATGAAAAATGACTCTTGCATTATTTTTCACTCTTACTCGAACACGTTTCGTTACATGATTGTAATTAAAAGATATTTTATTTTCATGATCTGGAATAGCAATGGCTTTTAAAATATCCGATACGTTTTCGTAACATCCAGCTGGAATGTTTCTACCTATTTCTTTCCTGTCACCAAGGTCAAAACCAATTAAACTATTGCTCTTATTCACATTATGCCAACTGCGCGGGTAAATAAATTCGACGAGAGCACATTCCCACTCTCCAGTCAATTCTATGGGTGTTGGTAATCGCGTAATAAAATGAGAAATCTTATTCTCGGGGAAATAATTCATAGAGCTATCGCTCGGAAGTGTCACGTAGAAACTCATGATGCTAAATGAGAAAATAAAATGTTACTTCCAACATTTATAGATTCGATAAATGAGAGGCAGGAATCCATTGATTAAATTTATCGGGGTAGCCACGAAACTTTACAAAATATTCAGTCTTATTTTTCATTTTCCTCTTCTTCAATATTTTTTCTACTGTATAATCTTCCTTCAATTTTACTTTTTGTAGTTCTTGAGAATAAAAAGTACCTTGAATAGGCTCTCCGAGTAAATCTTTCACCCGATATACGGGGATGGTTTTTCTCACACATTCGGTTACAATAAATAACTCCTCCGTCCAGTTTGTTTCATATCCTTTTTCGAAAGTTAGCTTTTGCTTTGAAATACGAACAACATCTCCAACGGTATAAACACAAGGTTTTCTTTCATGATGTAGAACGTCACCATACACAGTAAAATATACCTCTCTTTCATTGTCTGCATTCACTTCAATGGGTGCTCTCTTGATGGTGGAGTGGTAAGTAATATTATAACTTTTCACTAAATCATCTAAAACGTCTATAAAATTATACGTATTTCGACTAGTAAAATATTTCCACATTTTCGTTTTCAACGTGCGATTAAACCTTTCCACCACTGATGCCTTTGTCGTATTAAAAGTAGTAAAAAACTTGACTTGATTCTCATTCAGGAACTTTTGAAATGTAGCATTTTTAAATTCGGTACCTTGATCAGATTGAAGTAATTTAGGTTTTCGCTCCGAAAAGATGGATTGAAACACATTTACAATCTCTCGTCCTTGTTTTGTTTTCAGAGGTTTTGCCCAGGCATATTTTGACAAAATGTCTATACATGTCAATATATATCGATAACCACGATTATGTTTTTGTAAACTTGAAACATCTACCAAATCTGCTTGCCATTGATGATCGATGGAATGAACGATGACGCGATTCGTCGGAAACTTCCTTCGAACGGGTTTGTGCAATGTATAAGCGTCGGTTTCCATCAACCATTTCCGGATGTCTTTCTTGGATACTTTTCCGCGTGCAGCACGAAATAATGCATCGACACCAGTAAAACTTGCCTCTCGAGCCGGATCCAGGTAAGCCTTCTTCATTGCAGCATGAAAAATGATTATTTGACACGTTGAAAGTAATCATCCTCGAAACGATATGACTGAATTAGAAGTATCGTTCGGAGAAAGCAGAAAATCAACTGCGAAATCAGTTTTTCCAGTAGCTAAATATATTATACTCATAATAAGACAAATACTTATATAAAGGACAACTATCCACACAACCTCCTCTCTCGATGACATGATTAAAAATAAAATGATTCTCATATAGTATTATATTCATATAATCTGTAAAAGAAAAAAAATAGCAGAAAACAACAAAGTCCAAAAATAATTTTTCTCTCGCTAGATGGCAGTCCTCTCGAACATCTGAAAGAGAATTATATTAGGATTGATTTAAACTGTACTTTACTAGAAATCATTTGGTGGTCTCATGGATAAAGCGCGCAATTCATCAGAGCGCCAAATGATTTTTGGAGCTGGAGGTCGCATGTTCGATTCCCGATCTAGGAAGGAAAAATTAAATAAAATAATTCCAAGTCTGAAAAATATATTTAAATGAATGAATTAATGTTTCTCTCGCTAGATGGCGTCATGAGTATAACATCAGAAAACGACCAAGTCTGAAAAAAATAATAATTAATATTTCTCTCACTAGGTGGCGCCATGAGCAATTTTAGTTGGTAAGTGTTGTCATGGTAACCGCTATATCACCGTTGCCATTCCGAAAAACGAAACTTCAGACGCAGAGTAACAAGTAAGAAAAACAACTCAACTCCACTCAGAAACCCCCGTAATCTTCTACGAGGAAACCCTACTACTCAACCCTACTCGGCAGGCGGTGGAGGGGGGCGTGGCAGGAGGTGGAGGGGGGCGTGGTTCCACCTCACACCCCCTGCTGTCCCAGAACTCTCCTTTTCTATCTACTAACTTATGTTTTTTTCTCTCCAAATTACTTCTCAATCTGCCCTTTAGAACTTTTAGATAGTATTTTGTAAAATTTTAGATAATATTATGGCAGTTATCAAATTGTTGCCTTAGTAATACAATTTCTAACAGGCAGTGATCTAAGAAAATATGAGTGCATTTTGTAGAAGATATGTTTGAGTACCCTTTGAAATACATTAATGAGAGTAATTTTTCATAATAGAACGGAATATGTATTTGTTTGTCATGTCCCCAAAACACTTTACTGGTGTCCCCAAATGGCCCGTGGATTTGGGGACATGTCCCCAAATTGACGCTCAGAAATATGGTCAACCTGCTAGAGTACAACATTAAATTACTACAATTGTTTTATACTGAATCAACATATTTGGGGCCCTTTGCGCAGTGGCCCATTTTCCTAAGCCTCTATCAGGTCCTGGACATTCTTATTTTAATAAACATACATTTCGTAAAAATGAGCGAGACGCAATGACAAGTGCGATGGAACTGTTGTGGCTAGATCTTATATCGGGGCCCCTTTAAAAGAAAGGTAATTGCTCATTTCTTGTTTTAAAATGGTAACACTAAGATGAGAATTCAAAAGGAAAGTATGTGTATGACTCATGACTGAAGAGATATTATAAAGATTGTTTTTTATGTATCATGTTTTTCTAAAGCGATTAAAGAAACCGAAATGTATTAATAAAACATTTGCAATCAGAAATCAGGACCTATACAACTTTCCAGCATCAGATGTCACTCCAGATAGTATATTGAACTCGATGATCAGCAGTTGCAGAAGCGAAGTGAAATGTGTTGTCTGTTTTTTACAAACGAGTAAGCTCTGTCGAGTAAAAACCTATTGTACATTTCAATTCCTAATTATCATATGCTCTAAGCAGCATTGTGATAGCTATATTAAAAAAAAAAAAAATGACACATTTTATTTGTGGGGTAGGGAATGCTGTTAAACTTTCTGGCATAGCTTTTCATTTTCTTGTGTTTAAGAAGCTACAAAGTGTTTATAACTGCAAGCACGGATTTAAGTGAAACATATTTCTTTTTTAACTTCGTTTAAGTAATTACTGAAGAAAGTTTTGTGCCTTAGAAATTACAAGTTATAGATTTTTCTATGAACGGATGAAATTCCAGACTGTTGTATTCCTCTATTTTTTGATACACAAAATAACAGGTGTTGAGATTGAGTTCTGCTCGATATTCTTTATAAATACTAGAACTTAAAATTCAAATTTTTATACTAGGTTCCCTGGGAATCTTTTTAACGGTGCTAACTAAAACGAGGAATATTTTAGAGATCCATTTTGGATGTGTTACCAGAATATCAGTGGCTCAACCAGAAGGAGGCGAAGTGTGCCTCGTGCCAATAGACCTTACAACGACAATTTTAAACTTTTTCAGAAAAAATTTTTATTACTCAAGAACATATATCAGGAGCGAAACAGTAAACTAACGAGATTTCGCTCTAAACTACGCAGCTCAGTTGGAAATTTGCTCCACTGTTTGAATTTTTTAAAAACTTTTATCAGTGTAATAAAATTAATTTACTTTAAAAAAGGGAGATAAATAATATGTATTTAATTTATTTGGAGCATGGTGCAGCGTGTAGCTGGATCATGTATTCTTAAGTGTGCTTCAAATCCCTGAGCAGCACCCCAAGAATCTTCGCCTCTCTCAGTGTTGATCAATGCTTATTACTGTTCTATAACGTTTTGTAATTAACCTTATTAATTAGAACGGACACGTTTAAGTAATTACGTATACTGTTGTAATGTTTGTCTTAAATGTGAGAAGTATAAATACTGTTTACATATTTAAAACATTCGCGTACCCGCATACACGAAAATTCTTAGGAGAAAATCCTACTTCACGGTTTTTCAGTTTTCTGGTCCCCATTAACCGCGAAAAACGAGGGATCACTGTATTATTTCTCAAAGCCTTTTTTCGCTAGGTACGTCCTAACATCCTTAATACTTCATCAAATTTCATGAATGAGGTATCACTTCAAAGCTTTCCTTAACCGCTCCACCGAAAATATAGACACGCGGTCTAAAAATGTACCGCTTTTCTTAAATTTGAAATTTAAAATCATTTAAGAAGAGGTCCTTTAATGGATGTCAAGTTTGTGTTGTGTTTGCTGTTTAGAGGTTGAGTGGCCGAGTGGTTAGGAGCGCAGGGCTGGTATACCTAACACCCATGGTTCGAGTTCCGCATTTCGTTTACGTTTTCTCCAATTAATTGTTTTGCTGGATCGCTGATTTTTGATGAACTAACTTTAAGAAAACGCTCCTTTATATTTTAATTGGTGTTTTTATTTTCATGCATTAAAAAAATATTCTATTAAAATTATTTATTAAACTAAATATTCATTGCATAAAATGCGGAATTCCGCGCGGGTCGGCTAGTTTATTTAAAATCTTATCGTAAGATGGCAGCACTAAATCGACAGTTGAAATCAATATCCTCCTTGGTTGAAATGCTGATTCTAACAGTGAAGCGTGATATTCTTGCTCTGTATTCTTGTCGCTGAAAGTTTTCTATTTCTAAACTGCACAGTCCAACTTTCAACATCTAAAACATTTACGAATTCCTAGATAATATGAAAACTGATTGCATCATGGATGACTCCGACTCACAATTATCATTATTGTGAAATCTGTAAAAATCACGTTTTTCCATTAACTTCCTCAGACCCGACACAAAAATTGCATTTCATTTTCATTAAAAATGGTTCTAAATTAATATTCAATGGGGTAGCATGGCTTTGTGAATTAGAATAGTCTAAATAATTCAATTTTTAGTATAATTAATTTTTATTTATTATTCATTGAGTGAAACAAAATAGACGAAATTTTGTAGCTTGTAGAGACTAACCGCAGCAGGCAAAGCTTTAAAAGCGTGAAAACTTTTCCCCCAAGCTCAAATAGGCAAATAACATCTGTGCTAATGCACTGAAGAGAAAAAATAAAATAAATAAAAAGATAAATAAATAGTAATTATGATTTGGAGTTTAATCGCTATAAAGGATAACAATTCTTTAAAGAAAAAACCCTGTACAGTATGTAGAATGGTCCCGTCGTGAAATACATGCCAAGGAAAAAGAAAATCAAAATGAAGCGATCGATCGCCTGTGAGCAAAAAAATAAATAAATTAATTAAAAATCAGCTGCTCCGCAAAATGCTAAAAACCGCAGGAAGTAAATTTTAATTAGTTATAAAAAAGAATCAAAAGCCAAGAAAAGAAAAAGATAAATTAAAAATCGGCTGCTCCTGTAAAAATGCTAAAAACATTGTGAAAATAATTTTATTTAACATATATTTTATGTAGACAGATTGGCAACAATTCAAATAAAAAGCAAGCGCTCTATCAATCGTTTGGAGAAAATAAAATTAAAGTTAATTACCGTGAAAAAATAATTTCGAACTACCGAGAAAAACACAATAACTTTCTTTCTAGTTAATTTAGACGCTTCCAATTTTAGCGCAAGCAGAAAAACTCTTTCTACGACAGTTTTTTTCGGGCTTTTCAATGGTACCAAGCTCGAAAGGATGCGGTAATTTCTTCCGATGGAGAAAGACCATTTTATGCCATTTTCGGCTATAAATTAAAGTAAAAATAGAACAAATTCAGAAAAAGAGAAAAAATGTTGCCAACTAATTTCGTGCCAAATTTCATGACAATTCACAGAACGGTCTTGGCCCTACGCCGGACACAGAGACACACACGCGCATACACTTTATTATTAGTAGAGAGAAAAAAAAAACTATTCCTACGTAGTGCAGGCGCAATTGTGGCATTTCTTTTGATGCCATTCAGAGGATGGTTTATCACACACACACACACCACCTACTTAAACACGATCAAGATAAAATTCCACATTGAAGTTGCGGAAAAAGGTCTAACATGTGCTTAGCAATTCCCACGCTCCTGCGTCATTCTTTTGACCGGTGTCGTTAGGGTTGCCAGGCGTCCGGATAAAGCCGGACATTGTTTGGCTTTCTGATTGCGTGTCCGGCCAAAATAAACGGTGTCCGGCTTGTCCACTTTTGTTAGGCTTTTTACATTTCGCAAACGAGCGAGCGCCGAGAGTGGCCGAGCGCAGGCGAGTCGACTGTCGGTCGCTCCTGCCCCCCCCCCTCTATTAATATTGACACACAAAATCCTCAATAATGTAGGGTGCAGTGGCGTAGCTAGCATAGGTGACACCCGGGGCGGTTATCGGTGCTGTAATCCCCCTCCCCCCCCCCCAAAAAAAAAGAAAGAAGAAAGTCCAGCAAAAAAAAAAAAGAAGAAAGAAAATATCATTCGTATCATCGGAGTAACAATATTTAAAGTATTTGTTGATGACAATGGTGTGTTTATCAGTAAAAAACCACTATGAATGTTTTTGTAAGGAAACATTTTGCTCAGTTAAAAGTAGAAAGGAGAATGACGGGAAAAAAATCCAGTTCAAGGTATTTGTTGCATTGCATGGAGATTTTAAAGGTTTATTGATTCCCCCTTCGTAGCCGGGTGTCACCCCAGAACGAGAGGCACCCGGGGCGGGCCGCTCTCTTAGCTACGCCACTGGTAGGGGGTCCGACCTTTTTACCCAAATGCCCGGCCAAACTGGCTGGTCTATCCGGCTATTAGGTTTGGCGACCTGGCAACCCTAGGTGTAGTAATGGTAATTTTTTTTTCTTAGCGGAACGCAGGACTATAGGCGGGAGGGAGGGGGAGATTCATGAAACTATCGTTGTCCGCATGCTTTATTCGTGGATCAATATGGAGGGGGGGGGGGGGGATTTTTCAGAAAAATACTCGAATCTTACACAGTACAGTTGTGTAAAATTACTTTTCATTAACATTACTTTCGAAATTTATATGTATTAAAAAAATTTGTGTTCTTTAATGCTTACTAATCAACGATATTAAAATAGAACAGAATGCGAATGTTATCCGTTACCACAGGGGTTCCCAAACTTTTTCAAGTCGTGGCGCCATTGGCAGAATTAGAATTTTCTCGAGACACCCTAGTCGTGTAATATCTGGCCTAGGAACAAAGAAGATTTGTTTTCATGAGTTTTTCGTCACGTATCCTCATCTTTCGCTGTGGCACCCAGTTTAGGAACTTCTGTGCTACAGTAATAAAGTTGTAATCTATGATGTTGGTAATTGTCAATTTAGAATAGTAGCAAAAACTGCTGGGGAACTCTTTTATTACCCTTGCTAGCGTTTCCGTCTTGACCAACACTGACTTTCGTTACTGAAAATATCCTTATTTAATAAATGGTGTGATGTGAAGAGATTAAAAAAAATTCCATTTTAGTCAGGTAAAGCCTGTTTTAGAGAGAAAATAGGATTTTCAGGTAAAATAACTGCTGCTCAAAATAACATCCTGATACGGCGTTTCGCCTAGTGGAAATATGCCAGAACCCCATACCGGCGACCTCCGGCCCCACTACACCCCTGTCTTTGACCGATGCGAATTGGTAAGATAGTAAAACTCAATTACAAACCTTCAGGAAAGAAAATCCTTTCTCAAACCGTTTTTATCGAGCGCATTTGATAAGAAATTTTGAAAGACGTTGGGGTAAAGCATATGAAAAGCAGAAGCAGGAATTTTCAATAAAATCAAAAGATAAAAAACCAGGGGAAAAAAGTAATGACGATTTTTTTATTGCATATGGAAGTACCCACGATTTGCAAAACTTATGAGATCCCCATAGGATTTTGAATGCTAATGAGACTGGATTATCAAGAAATCCGCTATCAAGGCCTACGTTGGGAAAAGAACATCTGGCAATGCATCCATGATCGATGGAACGTGTAACAAGTGGGAAAACAATGTACACGTTGTTTCGCTTCATCTCAATCACTGGTCACTCATTAAATGCTTGTTAAATTGCTAATTAAGGAGATACACGGGGAAAAATGATCCTGATTGTGCACTGTATGTGCCTTGTGTACAAATATTGCACAAATAAAATTAGTTTAAATTTAAATTGCTTCTCAATGCATGACTTCTTTTGCCCCGCTCCATGGAGTAAAATAGGTGAAAAACAGCATGTTTTAAAATTGTGAGAACCAATTTGATGATTTTGAGAGCGTCTTAAGAAAGTGCCACCTGCATTGTCTGAGGATTTTTTTAAGCAAATAAAATGAATACATTTTAAGTAAACTGCTCGCAAGAGTTAAAGGCCTAAGTAAAAAGTAAGCTTCTCTAAAATTCACTGACACGGGAAAAAGGCCTAAAAGTTCGTTTCATTGAATGTAGGAGGGAAAATTAAGCGATGCATGAATTCAAGATTGGATTTTTTTAGATGATTTAGAATTATTAAAAGTGTAGAATTAATCAAATTTATGATCTACAACTGCATCAAATAGAAAACTTAACTGTCAAATCTTGATTCTGATTCTCTTAACCCTCTGACTGTCCCCTTTTTTTAGCAAATTCGATTCGCTAAAAATTGGTCTACTTTAAGTCCCATATCTGTAATAAAACCTTAATTAATGTCCAAATACCTCAGAAATTGCATTACTGACGTTTTAACGATGAAACAGCGAGATAATGTTTTAAATACACTTTAAAAGCTCATGCCCATGGAAAACGTGGAATGAGAAATTTTCACTGCATTTACGTTGCACGTGGAAATTACGGGAGAATCAGTCAGAGGGTTAAAAATCTGATTTTGCAATGATTCCTTGCTTATTTTGAAGTTTTACATTTTTGTTCTAAATTTTACTTAAGCATTTTATTTAACGCTGTATACTTAGCCCTTTTACAGTTCATTGACAACATTTTTCAGCAGTTTTAAGTATTTCATGTGAATAAAATAATTTTCGGAAAAAAATAGAACCGACTTCAAATTATAAATTGCGCTAAAAAGTGAAAAATAAATTAATTCTTTAAACAATATCGATACGAATTTTAAACATAATTTTTGAAGTCGGTGCAAAATTATGATGGCTTTTATTTCATGATTACTTTTGTAACCATGAATCAATTACAAATATAATTTGCATGGAGCTTGCAACAGTTCCAATGTAAAGTAACGCATGGTGTAATGATAATAATTAGACTGTCATCATTTTGCACCGACTTCAAAAATTATGCTTAAAAATCCTAGCGATGTTGTTTAAAGAATTAATTTATTTTTCACTTCTTAGCGCAATTTATAATTTGAAGTCGGTTCTATTTTTTTCCAAAAAATACTTATTTTATTCTTTTTAGTTTAAATACATTCTTATATAAATACTCTATTTTTAAAAAATCCATATCAAAGAGGAAACTTTCTTTGAGGGAATGGCACTAAAAACTAACCGCTTGTATGATAAATTCCGTTTTGAAATCGGTTTTAAAAGGTCACAAGCACAAACAAATTAATTGGATTTATTTTTTTTCTTCAGAGAATCTTTCAATCAAACTCCTGTTATAATTACCTTTAATATTACAGCGTAATGGCAACAATCACGTTTTACAGAATGATTTTGGATGCTTATTAACAATTTTACCAACAAAGAAAAATCAAACCAAGCCTTTCCAATTAAAATAAAAAAATACTTATTTTTCACCCATAACGTTTTTTCTAAAAAGCAAATGTGTTCAAATGGATGTGCGATATCTGAGTTAGACGACCCTCTATCGATTAAAGAAAAAGTCATCAAATTCGGTTCATTTGGTCAAAAGTTATGGATGAAAAAAAAATGACCACATTTCTACCCATAACTTTTTTTCTAACTGTCGAATATGGTCAAACAAAGGTACGGGACCTATGGGAAACATCCTTCGATTGATTTTAAAAAATCATGAAAATCGGTTCATCCGGTGAGAAGTTATGAGTGGACAAACAAACAGCAACAACAAAAAAAAAAAAAAACGACATACATACATACAGTACGAATGTATAACCTCCTACCTTTGTGAAATCAGTTAAAAATAGTGAAAGCCGTAACTAAACCCTTAGTTATGTTTTCTCCTATAATTGATTTAGAATATTTTTTTTTTTTTTGTAAACGCACTTTTTTTTTAATCACAAAAACAAAGCAGATGCGTTCGTGCCGTGCCATCCTATGTTGCATATAACGAGAGTTTACTTTGCATACATATATGCTCAGTATAAACCTTCTTGGGAGTGGAGGGGGTCCAAGTAAAATCGAAAATTTTGTAACTTTTAGGGGAAATATACGTGCAGACAAATGATTCCTGTGCAAAAATTCAAGACTATTAGATAAGAACTTCTGATCTGGCAAAGGCTGTGTGCAAATTTTAAAAATTTGGGGAAAACGTCCAAAAAAGTTTTTTTTCCTCACTATTCTTTATTATTTTTTTTACAAATTTTCCGCACTGCAGCTATATGTATACATGAGAGAGAAGGAATGTAAAGAAGGAATAGATAATTACATTAACAAAAGCTCTGAATTGAAACATTTTCATCTATATCACATGCCATCACGTATACAACTAATCTTTATAGTCTTTAAGAATTCCATTCCCTAATAGTTGCTGTAATAAGAGCACGAAAACCAGCATTCTTTCTTGTAAGAGAAAACACGATTAATAATTCCAACGCTTAAATAATAAAAATAGTACAAAATGTGTGATGCCATCGTGACTAAGAATACTTTCCATACAAATTCCAGAAGATAGCGTAGGGCAGCGAATTAAAAATGGATGTAATAATAAAATGGATAAAGAAAACCGCCCGAGAGCAAACAGCTTAAAAATTGCTCTTTTCGCTGTGAAGGGGTGATAAAAAATGGAAGCATTAAAAAAAATCTTTTGCCTTGTTTTGTTCCGCACTCCATAATAGATGCGATGTCAGGTGCGGAAATAGGCACTTTTTCCTTCAACAAAGTGTTAATAATAGCTTTATTAAACCGTGGAAATTACTTGAACAAACAGATGTTATCGTGGTAGATCTGGACTCCCCGTCGACTGTGCAAATGGTATCATAGCTAGGTAAAAAGTTAGTATTAGAGGATTCGCTACAGGGTTGCAACAGGGGATGATAATCTTTCCTCGCCAAACTTTAGTAGGAGTGAAGTGCACATAGATAACGAAGAAACTCTTGAATTCAGAGTTAAACCCCTTCTGGTTTTTTGGAAATAACAATCTACTGTAATAAGGCACTCATATTAAAATAAAATATAATAAATATTTAATTTGAAAAAATATTTTTCAAGCTCGATAAAAATTATTGAATAAATGAAAAATAAGTGAAAATAAAAATTAATACAGTAGAACCCCGGTTATCCGAATCCCGTTTACCCGAAAATCAGCTTAACCAAAAAGGCAAATGGGTCGTTTTTTTTTCCATAACGGGCAAATGCTCCGTTTTTTTTTAAAGTTATTTTTTCACAAAATGCAAATGGCCCGTTTTTCCCATAACTGTCAGAAATATTGTCAGTAGATGATAAAATGTATAATACTAAGTGACATAAACGTAGAATATTAATATTTTGTATTGAATTTATTGCAACAACTATATTACATTCACGTTCGGAACCGGTTAATTTGCTTGGCAATCCATTGTATTCTGCAGTTGGAAGACGCTCTTTGCGCAGGGGAACATGTTGGTTATAAACATGGCCTTTGCCTATAATTCTCGCTTATCCGAAAATTTCTATGCTACCTCGATTAACCGAAAACGTTACGGTCCCGTGCTTTTCGGATAACCGGGTTTCTACTGTAGTTAAATGTCTAAATCGAATAAAATGAACAATACTGGACATCTCATATGTTAAAACTGTTTCTTTAAATATATCTTATCTTGTTATCCTTTTTAGCAGAGGCGCAGCTAGGGTTTTCAGCTCCCGGGGACAACTGAAGATTTTGCACCCCCCCTGTGCATCTGGGGGCCTAGGGGTGCCCCTAAAGGGAATTGAATTTTTTTTTATGCTTCCTAAATTATAAATAGCTCTAAAGCGCAGCACTTTTAACTTTCATTTTTATTAGCGACCATTCACTTCTAAGGGAAAAATGGGACACCTCGGCTTCGCAAAATTATTTGTATGATTTCATACGTACTCCTGTGCTACATTGGTCATTCCCGATGGTGTTCCCACTTTTTTGTCGAACATATTCACACCTCTTCAGATCAAATAATTCCCTTTTCGCATTTAAAAATAAAATTAATTAACATTAATTTGGCGCCCCTTGACGCTGCGCTCGGGGACAGCTGTCCCTCCTTGCCCCCACCTAGCTACGCCTCTGCTTTTTAGTAAAACTAGTCTACCCATGCGGAATTCCACACTAATTTGGGAGAAAGAACATTATGAAGAAGAATGGAAAAAAGAAAACGGGTGTTGGTACTAAAGAAGACATGTCATTGAACATAGCAGTACAAATAGCTGTGTTACGATCCCCCCCCCCCCCCCACTATTTTTCAGATATTCAAAATAATAAAAGTATCACAATAATAATGAGTTAATCAGGCCCTGTCTTTGGGGCTATTGGAGCTAGCCCCAAATTTTAGGGCTTCCATAATGAATAAAAGCTGTTTTATCCCATCACAAATTGAAAGGATTTTGAAAAATTTAGCATATTATGAATGCATTTGAAAATATTATTGCTAATTTATTTAGTTTATTATTGCTATTTTAGTTGAATTACATCACTTATATATATGACTTATCTGCCATGACTTTCATATAATGCTGTTAGTGGGGACTTTGGGTTTGTACAAGGTAGGGATGCACCAATTAATCGGCAATAGGTCATAATCGGCTTAATTTTTGTAGATTAATCGGCGAAGACTTTGTTTTTAAATTGAAATTGCTTTTAGTATGCCAAAAACAATGCACCATGCTGAATGAAATTGACAGTAAGCAGGGGTGTTCTCCCTCCAAGAGCGATGGCGCGCCTCCACCTTCCCTCCAAAAAATAACTAAGAAACTATGTTGCAACATTTCTCGTGTATCACTACTTTCATTCATACTCCAGCTTTAGCATAGAGCTTTAAGAGTGTTTTACAGATAGCATAAAGAATAAAAATCCGGGATAATTAAAAGTGTCTATCGGCTGCTGGCTACTATGTAAATGTTTGAACTTTCAAGTCTAGTTAACAGCATGGGGTTTTTATAAACAATCAATAAGAAAATTGGTTCAGAGAATTTGATTAAAATCAGAAAATACTACTTTTTAAAATATGAAAATATGGAACGAACAATTATTCACAGAAATTAACTGTTAGCTAATTCTATAAAGTTAAGATTTTCAAACAAAAAGAATAGTGATGGAGAAATGGTAGTATTAAAAATAATTGTCATTAAAAATAATCGGTTTCTGATTAATCGACATCAGCCAATTAATCGATTATCCGTAATCGTCCAATTTGCTTTTTGATGCACCCCTAGTACCAGGCCTTGGACCCCACTTTAGGTTAATCGAAAAAGAATATGAAAAGAACCACAATTTTTCTAGGAGTAGAACTGAGACAATTTATTGTTAGGTGATGTTCGTTGCTTACGGATAAACTTAATTTGGGCGGGTCCGACACAAACATCTGTCAGTATCTTAGCTTTGCTAATATTGTAAGTAATTAAGACAATCAATTGTAATAGGTTCAACGAACGGAATGTGTCTTGAGTAAAATATATTTGATTCGAAGATAGAGCAAAACACCCTTTAATGAACTTCACAGGAAAATTTTAAATTTTTTGGAAATACCTTCAACAAGTTGTGAACAATAACAATAGCGCGGAGGAGGGAGCGTTCCGAATTGATACTGCGCCTCTTTTCACTGTAAAAGGCAGGTGTACAACTGATGCGGTTGATTCAGCGGTGGTTGCGGATACAACAGTTAGATGTGCTTTTCAGCATTATATTTGTTCAAGTTAATAATGATTTTAATGTGTTAATTCAACATGATGTGAAACTGATTAAACGAGTTTATATTTTGGCACATTAAAATTAACCAATACGTGGATAACTTTTAAAAAATTGCACCTCTTCCTTTTCTTCCATTTTTCTATCATCATAAAATGCAATCATGTCCAAATCGTAGAAAACGTATTCCGATCAAACCGAAGTAATAACTTTCGCAACAAATAATAAGCAAATGAAGTTTCAAAATAGAAAAATAAATACAAAACGAGAAGACGAAGAAAGAAGAAAAAAAAATCGACAAGGAAATTGATGGTAGCTTTTTGGAGGGGAGCTTAACAGAACGAAAAGTAATGGACGGAGGGCGAATTTCACTTGATTGACACCTGGAAGATGGCTGTAATTATTATTTCCAGTTGTAGCGGAGTGGGAAGTTGAAAAAAAGAAAACCAAAAGAGTAATCAGTGTGAAATTCATCGGTCTCCCCAGAACAAACAAGGGATGCCGCAGATGTGCCGGACTGAGTGGCAGCTTATTTGTCCGGGAACTGGAATATGGGCGTGTTATGAACAGTTTTCTGGACGTGACCTTCGGTAGTTGAAACAGACGGTTCGTAGGGGACTGAGGGGTAAAATCGGGCGGAGCTGACAAATACAAATAGGGAACTTTTTCCTTCTTTAGTCATTTCTGCATCAGTGTTTCATCTTCTAGTGTTGACTACTGTCGGTAGCTGTTTGTTAAAGAAATTGTGACGTGTTTGGTGAGGTTTTTGACATGATTTTTTTTGTCTTCAGCATCGGTGGCAATTGAATCGTTATGGGAGGGTGAGGAGAAAGTAAAATAAAAGCGAATTCATATGATTTTTGAGTGCAGTGGATATGCGTTAGTTTGTGTAGTCAGTTTTGCACCTGCTTTTAAAAATTATGCTTGATTTTGTGCATAATGTCATGCACATATTTACTTGAAAATAAATGAACAAAGTTTTTTTTGATAATATTTTCTTGATTCAAACTGCAAACTGAAATTTTGACGAGCCATTTATTTATTGTATAGGCATGGAATACCTTTTTCGATAAGTGTACCAGCTAAAGTGCGGTTCATTATTTTTAGGTGTACAATGTGCCACTCGTTATTATTATTATTATTTTTTTAATTATCTTTAAAGCGATTCCATTTTTGCAGAGTGGGCATTAGTCAAGGTAGTTTGTTATCCCCTTCTTTCTCCTTTCCTAATTTTATTTATTTATTTATTTATTTTTAAAATGTGGTACTCAATAAATGCGAGCGAATGAAAGTAGTGATTTAATATGCAGCTGTGAGCGTGCCACAGAAATGCTTCTTGCGTGCCATAGGTTGACCAGTTTAGAGTTTCAATGCTGCAAGATGGAGTTTTCTCAATACAGGAAAATAATGACAGTGAATTTTCCATAAATACCATCATATTAAAGTAATTAATTAGTTAAAACATTAAGCTCTATGAAAATAGCACATAAAATTCTGGATGCTGTACTGATGGTTTAATTTCTAACAAAAGAGGTGCGGGAGCCACATAGTCTTCAGAACATTCTTTTCATATGCAAATAGTCAGAATTTTGCCTGCCCTTTCCTGAAGGCTGAAAAATCCTTTTTTATTCCCAAAGGAGACTCTTATTCGTCAGTTATTTTTGCGGATTACGGTAGAGGACAGTATTTTTTTTCCTATTGCAAAATATTACACTCTTTACTCATTAATTAGCATGAAATTGGATGTCACAAAATGTTGCTTGTTGTAAATATTACTCGGAGGTGTTTCAAACTAACCTGTTGCCGAAACCAAAAAGTGTTTGAGTAAAACCCTAATTCACGGAACACGATTTAGGTACAACTATTACGAATAAAATTGTAAGTAAAGTTTTGGAGCAATAAACATATTTCAATAATAATGGAAACCTCTCCATTGGTAAATTACAAAAAAAAAAAAAACTAATAATAATAGTAAAAATAATAATAAACGATTTCCAATCAGTAAAAGTTGTATGCTTGTGTTATTTATGAAATTATTTAATTTTTCGAAAAACTACTTCTGTTTTTTTTTTTTTTTTTTTTTTTTTTTTTTTAATTTTATTTTATATGACTATATGACTGATGTATAAACACTTCTTTGTAGAAAAAATGTTGCGACAAAATGATACTTTATCACTAGTTACAGCACAACGGTTTGGTGATCCTACATTGAGCGGTAGTTTCCTGCACATACGTATATGTAGCAACTTTTTTTACATGTGAACCGACTGGAAACGTTTATTTAAAAACAATAAAGATTGGAAGTTTTATCCCATTTCAGAGGGAATTTGTTGATATGAGTGGAGGGGGAGAGGGGTAAGTAACTTCAAACAATATGGACAGCAGGCTTGGAGTCGATTACAAAGAAACGTAATCGATTACGATTACGATTACAAAGGGAGAAATTGAGAGATTATGATTATGATTACGATTGTAATCCTTTGCC
Source organism: Octonoba sinensis (assembly GCA_038502835.1). Classification (NCBI taxonomy): domain Eukaryota; kingdom Metazoa; phylum Arthropoda; class Arachnida; order Araneae; family Uloboridae; genus Octonoba; species Octonoba sinensis. The sequence continues at coordinate 80,566,990 of CM076599.1, read as the reverse complement.
AAAAAGTAATTACGATTACGGCAGCGATTACAGTCGTTGAAAAATGTAATCGATTACGATTATGACATCCGATTACGATTTTGATTACGATTAGATTAGCATAAAATTATCCGATATTATGCATACAACTCTCATTTTTACAATAGTGTCATAAATCAAAAAGTTATGATTTTTAATTAAATTTTTGATTTAATTAGAGATAACTGAAATGATGATGAATGCAATTATAATGAAATAATTTCAACATCACAGTTCTGGAATTATGATGTTGTTGCGGAATGAAAATTTGTAATATCTCCATATATTATAATTTCTCCATTGTATTTATTTTCTAGTTTAAATTGTGCAAATATTTCACATAACACCAATTAGTTTACTGAAAATAATAATTTTGTATGATTTTTTATAAAATCACTTATAAGATGTGTATGAATTGCACGGGATAACAAAGTATTCAGATAGTGTAAGAGATAAATAATCTTTTGAAAAAAAAAAGCTGCATTTTAGAATAATTTCAAAAAATTTGAACATGAACATTCAAATAACTCTTAGCAAAATTAGTAATCGTTAAAAAGTAATATGAAGAATAATTATAATACGAATGACTATAATATTTTAATATGATTTTTGTGGTATTTTTTTTTTTAACATGCACGAGCATATAATTTTTTCCATGTACTAACTGTTTTAATAAAAAATAAAGTGCAAGTAATTTTACAACACAAATTTAACGTACAAGATTAAAAGGGAAATACAAAATTCTGTTGAGGTAATTCTAAGAAGAAAAAAATAATTAACTTTTAAAAATAATTCCTAAATATTAATTCATGCATGTAGAAAACAATTGGGAGAATGTCTAAACATAAATCGCTTTTTCTTTTACATACCTATTAATTAAAAAGAATATTAGCATTAAAATATAAATAAGTTTAAGATTTAAATGTATTTACTTTTTTAAATATTCGAAGAACATATTTAAAAAAATAATAATAATCACACGTACCAGGGTTAAGATTTCATGCTTCTTAAGCATAGCGCATCATGTAACGCCAGCTCCTAAATTGCTAAAGTGTAAATGTGCTATTCTTTAGAAAAATTCTTCACTTCTGCCGTTAAAGAAAGGCGAAAACGCAAAAGGCATTTCGTGTCTCTTTTTTATGTGTGTAGGTGATAGTACTCTTTCCACTAGATTTTCAGGGGGCAGCCTGCTTCGATTATTGAACGGGACCCCGCGGAGAGAAGAAAGGGGGAACTCTCTTTTACTCGCGGCGATCGCGTCCAGACTCTCGCCTATTGCCCAACCGTTTGAATATGTTTTGAAGGGGTAATTAAGGAAGCAAAATGACCAATGCATTTGGTCCTTAGACACCTTCCCCTTTCTTATCTACCCCGAAATCTTTGACTTGCAGACAGATTTTTTTTTTTTTTTTTTTTTTTTTTTTTTTTTTTTTTTTTTTTTTTTTTTTTTTTTTTTTTTTTTTTTTTTTTTTTTTTTTTTTTTTTTTTTTTTTTTTTTTTTTTTTTTTTTTTTTTTTTTTTTTTTTTTTTTTTTTTTTTTTTTTTTTTTTTTTTTTTTTTTTTTTTTTTTTTTTTTTTTTTTTTTTTTTTTTTTTTTTTTTTTTTTTTTTTTTTTTTTTTTTTTTTTTTTTTTTTTTTTTTTTTTTTTTTTTTTTTTTTTTTTTTTTTTTTTTTTTTTTTTTTTTTTTTTTTTTTTTTTTTTTTTTTTTTTTTTTTTTTTTTTTTTTTTTTTTTTTTTTTTTTTTTTTTTTTTTTTTTTTTTTTTTTTTTTTTTTTTTTTTTTTTTTTTTTTTTTTTTTTTTTTTTTTTTTTTTTTTTTTTTTTTTTTTTTTTTTTTTTTTTTTTTTAAGTAATTATTGCATCTTTAAACTCTATTTTAAACTAATTTTCCAATGCAAGTAATGGAAAATTTTCACAGACTATGTTGGATAGCTCTAAAGAATGTTACCGCATATTACGTGTATAAAGCCCCTTAGTTTTTGTATTTATAAAATAAAAACAATTATATATATATATATATATATGTATGTATTTTACACGTTTAGACAAGACGTTGTCGGCAATACTTCAAAAAGCACTCAGTAGAATTCTAAAACATTAAAAAAGATAAAACTTTTTGAATATAGTTATAAAGCACTTCATTTCTACATCACACTTTCAAAATGCATGGCAATTATTGAAATGCCGAGGCATATTCTTCAGCGTCCTTTTAAGATTCTCCAACATGCAAGGTGACGTAATAAATATTGAAACTACTTCTAGTCATTCTTTACTTTTGAATTATGCATCAATAATTATTTCACCACACAGTGCTTGCAGCCTGCCTCCTCCTAGAAGAGATTCACTCCGCGCTTTGGCTTAATGTTCTTGAAAATTCATTTTTTCCAGCATCCCAGGTGTTTTGGGGTCGCAGTCATTAATGTGCCTCGTAAGCTTGAGCACTCATAAATCATGAGGCACCTCGTTTCGATATGCTAATAGCACGCCCGCCCTCTAGCGGGGTGGGTTGGAACTCATCACGAGCTTCTTGACAGGCTTGTTAACCAGGGGCGGCCTCGGAATAAATGGGACTGGAGCCTTGACGTGGGAAAACCCCCCTGAAGGATGCCTGTTTATTTACTTCATATTTTTCCGAGGGTAATTCATTACTATAGAGTACAAATATTCGGTTGGAAGAAAATCTACCTCAATACGAAATATGATTGCCGAATACTTAAAAAAAAACTTTTAAATTTGACCCTCAAAACCACGATTAATGATAAAAGCATTTATAGTGCGTTAATCAAACGATTACAAACATTGATATTTTCATAAAAGAGCCACTGGTGTCTGAAGTTTGCATTTTTTACAAAACGAAGTACGAGATGCTTCGGAAATCAGTAGTTTCCTTGCTTAAGTCCTCATCCTCAGAAAAGTACTATTAGTTAAATCAATGCTTACCTATTACATGGGTAACAAAATTAGGTTTAAATAACATCTCAGCAGACTGTAGATTTAGCGAAAGGAGGGAGGGAGGGGGGGGGGGAGAGGAAGAAATGGAAAAAATAACTTTGAAAATAAAGACTCTTGCTTTGGAGTTGTAACAAAATTTTTCTTCGTGGAAACAGAAACATGACTATAGAGAAAACATCTTCTTTCATTGGGTACTTCTAAATTGACTGGGACCAGCCTAGCTGGGCCCTGAGCCAGTTGCTGGTCGTCACTTTTGTATTTGTATTTGTATTCTCCCTCCACTTGACTGCATCCGTTTTACGCTGAAGTTATCTCTCGTATAAATATGAGCTACAAGTTTCCCTGTCAATTGCAAATCGTTGGCTGCGGTACTCTTCGTAAAATCTAAACCAGAAAAATTAAAAAAATAAAAACAATAAAAATAAAATAGCTAAAACTCATATGTTACAAAGCAATAATACGCAAAACAGCATATGTTACAAAGAGGACTGTGTTTTTAATGGGAGGCATTGTTTCTTTTAAGTATAATATAGATAGTTTCATTCGGCAAACAAATTCTCATACACATTCAATAAGAAAATTTGTAACAAATTTTACAAATTTGAAAAAGAAGCAAATTTGAAAAAGAAGCAAATTTGCAATTCAAGAAGCAAATTTGTAACAAAGCTAAACTAAAATGCCAATTTTTTTCATTCCCGATGACTGACGGGAATGATTTAAGAATATTTTAATAAGGATCTTGCTCAAAATTAGTTTGGCTCTCCCTACCCAGATACAGTTCATATTAATTTTTGTAGCGAAGTCAATGTGATGTGAAAATACGGATGAACTGATTCTGGTGCGGCGGTTTAATGGTTCAAGTCGTTTAAGAATTGCAGATAAAATTTTATTAAAAAAACCATCTTTCCTACTAAAAAAATTCATTGTGCAAGTGACATGTCGATTCTTTGAAAATAAACCACCGCCTATTGCTTTTATTAAACTTTAGGGCTCGACCGATGGCATTTTTTGGCCGATTGGCCGATGCCGATTGTTGGCCGATTGCCGATTATTTTCCTTTTCCATCGGCCGATGGCCGATGGAAAAAATTCGCTTTTAACCATTATGCTTATCAACAATGTCATATAAATCATTTATTTATTTTAATGTTTATGAAAACATAAATGCATTATTCAAGCACCATAAAACTGTTACTGTTTGGAGGAAGTTTACATAATAATTAAAACTAAAAGAATCACTCGCGATTCTAGTAAAGAAATTAAACTATTTGGTGGTAAAAAGACTAGCTATATCAGAGGATTTTTAATTATTTTTTCTTATCCTTTCAAAAGAAGTCAACTACTATTGGATCGGATCGGGTCTCCTTCCCTTTCCTCCAACATTTTTTCACATTGTAGCACCTGCACTGCAAATGACAAGTGCAGCTGCCTTTATTTTCTTATTTTTGTTTTCATGGGCAGGAATGTAGATGTTATAATACAGGCTAACAAATAATGTGGGTTTGTATCTAACAAAATTGTCAACACCCCTCGGATTTTTTTTTTAATTTTTCCCCCGTTTTTGAAAGAAAAGCGGGAACGATTTTATTTTTTATTATAAAAAATATTTTAACTAAAAATAGCTCTTTTTATACGTAAAATAAAAAAATAAAATATTAAAAAGTTTCGCTCGCAGTAACATCCCCCCCCCTCCCCAATGTTAATAACCAAGAAATATTGAATATTACTTCAAGAACAGACGTGAGATTTTTTTGTCATTACCAATGAATGAAGGGACCGTCTTAAAAACCAATCTTATTAGCTTTTTTTCTTGTGAGTTGAAAATCACACTAAAATATCCGACATATTCTTTATATTTTTATGAGCACAATGTAGGGTCACCGAAATAAACCAATATTTTGTAACGTGAAAAATATTTTGAGCACCAGCAGTTTTCTGTTGACAAATAATCTTCTGAAAAAACACGTGATCAATTATAAAAATTAAGATATATTTTGAAAAAAAAAAATATATATATATATATTTATATATACGTTGTCAATTTTTGAAAATAAAGAAATTGTAGCATCTTATTAAGATATTATTCCACCCTGTCTCGCGAACTCGTTTTTTAAGAATTACGTTTTTGAAAATTGCAAGTCGAACTTGCACCACATAGAATTTTGATCAATAAACATTTATACTGAAGAATTGATTCATATTTTTTATCAATATGTTCTATGTTGTAAACTAATAATAAAAGAACAAGAAATATTCGAAACTGAAAGGCAGATGCAGCGAAATTGTTGTACAATAGCAGAAAAACTGTCAACTGTTGTAACACGTGGCATCGAAGCAAATATATATATATATATATATATATATATGTGTGTGTGTGTGTATTTAAAGAACGAAGTTTACGCGGGGAAAAATTAAAATAACTATCGTATAAAAAATTAAGATTTATTTTGAAAAAAATATGCATTGATCAACCTTTGAAAATAAAGAAATGCTAGCATTTTTTTAAAGATATTATTAAATCCTGTAGCGCGAACTCGCATTTTGAGAATTCAAATTGCAAGTCGAACCTTGACACATAAAATTTCGATCAATAAACATTCATACTGGAAAATCGTTTCTTATTTTTGATAATTTTTTTTCTATGTTGTAAACTAAAAATAAAATAATGAGAATAACCGCACACTAAAAGCAGATGCAACGAGATTGCTGCACAATTGCAAAAAAACTAACACGTGGCATGGAAGAGGGAGAAAAAAAAAAAAAAAAACGGCTAAGAGAAAAACGTGTAAGTTTGTAAAATTATTATCGTACTTTCATTGAGTTGACTTTGTACTGTTTACAATTTCGGAATAATAAGAAACAGGACAAACTAAAAGCAGATGGTATAAGATTATTGCACAATGAAATCTAATGCACTAAGTCATTATTGAGCGAAAAACGGACAAAATGAGGCAACTAACCTAGTGCGAATAACAATAGCGAAATAGCACTCATAAGATGCCTCTAATACTTTTAATTTAAAAGGGGAAATACGTGTAAAAGTCTCAAAAAAATAATTTTTTTTCTTCATAAATCGATTCTACAACTATTCAATAACATACCCTGAAAATTTCAAAGCAAAATTCCAAGTCGTTTAAAAGTTATAAGCATTTGAGCGAGCGCTCCTTTTGGAGCAGTTGAGCAGGTAGTCCCTCATGAATGACCTGAAGGGTATTAGAGAACGTTAGCAGATTTCCTTTTTTTTAACAACTGAGACCTTGGATAGAAATTTCTATAAGTACTATTAGTATCTATAAGTATAAAAATATTAATTCATTACTGCCTTAAATTTACCTTCAACCACTCTTCTCTTCAAACGCGTTTTTCTCGAAACTACTTTTTCGAATTTGCGTACACTCTAGCTCGCAAAATTTTTGATCAATCCATATCAAATTTAGCACACATTTTCTTTATATATACACGCTTTAGTTGAACTAGAATCATAAACATCTCTTTATTTTTATTTATTTTTTTGTTGTAAGAAAAGAACAAAAAAAAAAAAAAAAAAACGGTTAAAAATCGTATTGAATTTTTCCATTCTAAAAAAAATAGAAATTTTCGGGGTTTTTTTTGTGATGATTTTAGTTCAACTAGAAGAGACACTGATAAAAAAAGTTGATTTAAAAAAATTGATTTCAGATAAAAATTGTGCCCTCCAGGATGTACGCAAACTGCCGACCCGTGTAGTGACTTACAGTGTGCAGCCGCCGATATCTCCCGGATTTTTCAAGAAAAATGTTTAAAAATTTCAGTAAATGTTCCTCAATCTATCTATAAAATAACCTCAAAATCTCTATAAAATATGTTTATTCTTTATACGTTAAAAAAATCATAAAAATTGCTCTTAATACGCCGTTTCACACGTATTTCCCCTTTAACATATTCTATTTCACTAGCATTCTGTTCAAGGAGAAATAATTTCAATAATGAAGGTTTTCGGGCAGCGATCAATTAAATTATTTTTCCGAATATTTTATCAAATACACTTTGTAGAATGACATTATTTTTGTGCTTTTTGTTTAAACTGATGTGCTGCCTGTTATTGTCTGGAAATAGAAATTTAGCTATGGAGGAAAAAGTAAGTTACAGACAGAGAATGTTTTCTAGAAAGTTGTCCCTGCGAAAAACGTCGGCCTTGCATCGGCTTTTAGATGTTTTTTAAGGCCGATGGTCCGATGTTTTTATAAAGTTGACATCGGCTGCCGATGCCGATGGCCAATGGCAATTTTGTTGAACAATCGGCGCCGATGCATCGGCGGTCGAGCCTTATTAAACTTCATTGAATAGTTACTGCAAAAACAATAATACAAACTAGATTTATATATTAAAACTCATTGGAAATTCATCGATATTTTTTGACACAAGAAATTCTTAATTTTGTGAAAAACTTGAGGATTATGAATTTTTTTTCCTTTTTCGGAAATTTGACATTAGATATTACTTTATATCTACAACGCTATTCTAACAAATGTAACTTCCACCTATATTTGCTTTTCACCACTTAACCATTTAAGAATATATAATAGTTCATAAAAATTACGAAGTTTTTATCTACTACATTCAAGATTGAAAAAAAAAAAAAAAAACTGCATTTGTTCTGGAATTTTTATTTTCACAATTAAGCCATTTTTAAAGTTGACAAAAAGAATCAGCGGTATAGTCCTGAGGCCGTCGTAGCCTAGTGGTTAGAGCGTCGGATTTCCCCCAAGGTCGCGCGTTTGATCCCCGCTGAAGACCCGCCATATACACGTACAGGCCTCGGGTAACAGGTAAGGGGTCTGGTGGAGAACAGTATAGTGGTGCAGTCCTGGAAAATAAAAGTGGGGGGACGCTTACATATACGAACATCAAAACGTGAGGGTACGCGTACGTTAAAATTCAAAACGAGTACGGGGACTCTTGTGTAGAAATAAAAAGGTAGGGAGACGTCGTCCCCTTGCGTCCACCCTCGACTACACCACTAGCGTCTTCATTCTGCAAACTATAAAAAAATAATCTTTGATTTCATCACTAAGCTACAAATAAAGATCTTCGCAAATTTTTAGATATGTTTGTTTTGGTGGGAAAAAAAGTTTTTATAAATTAAAGTTTTCGCAATAAAGAATTGCGAATAAATTTCTGTTTCTTCGATTTTGTGTTTATATATTTAAAGTAAAATTTGATTTGCTACAAAAATATTGACGTGAATCACTTGTTAGTGCCTTTAAACCAAACCGTACTGGTAGCTTATTTATTACCATACGGTAATAAAGTAAGGCAAAAAACCTTAATTTATTTCCGTATTTGTTGTACTGCGTTAAAGAATGGTTGTGCCATTTTATAAACCTTATAGAATTTATTCAAATCTGCTCGTAGAATATTAATAAGAACAATTTGAGTACCTAATATGAAGTATCTCATTCCTAAAAAGTACGTCCCTAATATTAAGTATCTCATCCCTAAAACGTCTGTCCCTAATATAAAGTATCTCATTCCTAAAAAAATATGTCCCTTTTATGAAGTATATCATTCCTAAAAAGTATGTCCCTAATATCAAGTATCTCATTTCTAAAAAGTATGTCCCTAATATATAGAATCTCATTCCTTAAAAGTGTAGGTGAATAGGTATAAAAAACGGCATTTAACTGCATCAATCCTAAAGTTTAAATAATTAGTCCAGAGAGTTATTAATGCTTTCAGGTAATCACTTCAAAAATCTTGGTGAAGCATATCAAGAAGGTACCACACGAATAATTGCTTCTGTATATATATATTTTTTCTACTACAGTAGTCTTGTTGCCGTAGAACTATAATTCTGAATTTGAATGTTGATTCATTCAACGGCCTTTGCATTTAAAAAAATGGCATAAATCAGTTTCCGTCTATTAAATGAAAAAAAAAAAAGACTTTTAATGTTAAGTCTTTGAAACATTTAAGACGATTGTTTGAACATTTACAGTGCGAAGAATCCAATCTTCCGAACGATTAAAATGCCATCTTTTACTCTCTTACCCTAGTCGAAAATAATGACCTGTTACAATAAATTTTATTCTATGCATATTTTACGCCAAAAAATGCAAAAAAACAAGCAAAGTTAAGAAAAAGTCTAAAAATGCTTCCATAATAAGAAAATACTTATCCTTATTCACATAGCATCTTTTTGAATTATTTGAGCTTCATTTCGTTACTGTTAAGTATTTGCTGTAATTTTTAAATGTTACATTTGATGACGATAGAAAGAATTACAGGGTGGTTATAATTAAAGTTACCCTGTGTTTAGACATACGAAGGGCTCTTTCTAATTGACGCAAATCATTGATACTTAATATGTAGGTTATATGGGCCACGGAGAAATGAGAAATCTGCAACAAGAAAATAATAGTTCCGATTTTTACCGCCAGGTGAGCCCCTTTTCTTCTCTATCAACTGCAATTCTCATTCTCAAATTGCTGATAGAGAAATACTTCGCACTATTATTAGACGATGCATATGTGTTTGTCGCAAATTGAACGAATTCTGTGAAAAAAGTAAATCTGTTTTGATTATAATTTTTTTTCATGCATTCTCTTCCTTCTCATCTGCTGGTGAAAATTTGAATTAGTATTTTTAAAATTTCAGATTCAATTTTCCCTATGCTTCAAACGTATATTGTCTAGTAGAAAGAATTCAACGTAAGTGTAAAATAGGGTACCTTTAATTATAACTAACCTGTATTTTACACATTTGTTTTTCCATAATTTTTTTCATTAATTCTCAGCAGATCTATTTATTTAGATATCGCATTTTGTTGTGTTGTGTTGTGTTGCATGACTTCAGAAAATAAACCTTATTATTTATGTATTTCGTACCCTCTTACTGAACTGCCAGCTAAATTAATTTTCTGCATGTATGCCACACCTTAAATATGTTCAGTGACTATTATACAGAGCATTTCATTCTGTTAGCATACGATTTGTCTTGAAAAACGAACTTGAAATCAATTTACATTTTCAGAGACAGCAGGAGATGAATCCTTTATTTATTGTAAGATATTTCCATGGTTCTTCTTGGTCTATACGTGTTCTCGGGACACTCATCGATGTTTCTACAAATATGTCTTTCAATATTTCATCATTAAATTTTAAAATTCACTGGCTACAAAATGTTTTCACTTAACTAAATTTCTTAGTTTGATTGGTTTCTTGTTTAATTTGATTTCCTTTAAACTATGGTAATTTCATTTCATGAAAATTTTTGCATTAAGATCTCTAAGCGAAAGCATTATATGAGAGTAATTTCAGGGGTGAAAAAAAGTTAATTTATATTAATTTAATTTTGGTGCACCCATAAATGTGGACCACTGTGCCCCTGCCCCATGACACAATGGACAACTTAATATTTTTTTTACTCATAATGTATAGCAGATATTATAACAAAATTAGGACATGACAAGAAATGTTTTTAAATGTTTTAAAAATGTCTGTAGTTTTTTGCATGTACATAGCTTTATTACTTTTTAGTAAAAAAAAGTAAAAATTGCAAAAATGGTCAGTCTCCCCCATGTGTATTTTAACTCAGGAAAATCAAGTAAGTGGTTCGCTAACCCCATTGTTGCAATAGCAACGCAAAATTTGATAGTTTAAAAAAATGAGAACTGAAGGATTTATGAAACAGGTTGATTCTAAGTTTATTATGCAGGAACGAAACAAATGTTGGACCACTGAACATAGAAATCATTTCACTCAAAAAAGCACTTCACCCTCAACAAATCAATCCACGCCTACTTCGTTTCTTGCCGACAGCGTGTACATATATTTATAAATAATGAGAAACAAGCCAGCTTAACCTCAAGTCCGAAACCTGTAGATGTAATAGCATCCTCCTGCTGACTGGAACCAATTACAATGCTTTATGGCTTTTAATATTCCACCACAAGCTGTTCCCAGTGGAAGAGGTGCAAGCTCAACGCGCCGATGGTTGTTAAGTTGTATTTGTTTTATTCACCCGCCAACTGATAACCCTGGCACGATAACTGTTGAACTCGGTTGAAAGTAATGAGACAATTTGCTTCGCCATGGCGCTTCTTTTTTCTCTATTTATTTAAGAAAGCATAGTTTCTAATGGGGGTGAGATGATCAGAAGGAAAGATGACCGACTAGCTAAGAGCATTTAGTCGTGATGGTGTTGCTCTTTTAAGAGATATAAGCTTTTTAAAAGACTTGTAATGATAATCTGGTGTGTATCGCCGTTCAGGAAATTGTTCCCGAAATGAGCCTAAGTATTAGATTACATCATGTATTGTATTAGATTGATCACTACCAGCGCGAGGCAAAAATACACCAGAGGTTCCCTTCTCCTTGATGTTCAATGTAACAACGAAAGTTTAGAACTTGATGAGTATTTTTACGGAGACTGGTCTGTTACATTTAAGAACAGGTACATTTTATGTAAAAAGGGGAAGAGATTGGTTAAGCGGTTGTGTGTAAAAATTGTTATTATGCGAAGTAGGAGAAGGCTGATGGTGTGCCGTCATAAGCAGTGTAGAAATGATATTTTTTATTCTGGGAGGGGGGAGGGAGAAAAGTCTGAAACATCCTTCAATGCATATCAACATATTGATAGTGTGGTGTATATATATATATATATATATATATATATATACATATGTATATAATGTACATGAAAACTCATATATGGATACAAATCAGTAATTAGAAAGGACGGCCACCAGCTCCACGCTTCGGCAGGGCTGAGGCTTCGGCTAACAGGTTGGGATCTGGTGGAGAAAAGTAATTAGAAAGGTATAACATATGTCAACAACTTGTAAGATATAGTTTGGGAAAACAGGTGGATAACCATTAAGTTTACGAATAGGTAAGAAAATATGCATTTAAATGTTAAAACGAGAGAGGGAGAGAGAAGATTAGCAGTTTATAGATAGTAGGAAGATAACAAAGAATAATACTACCGGATGCAGGAATATAGTAAATTACGTAGATAGAAGCAAAGGTTTATTTGCGAAGGCGTAATATTGCAAAGCAAATGTCTAAAGGAATAGATATGCACTGACATTGATTGGTAGGAAACTATACTGATAGATAAGGCGTTTAGTGGCGGAATACGTTGTGCAATATTTTTGGGAAGACATACAAAAATAACATAAGAGATAGAAACAAAAAAAGAAAAGAAAGAAAACAACAGAGATTTTATGTCGGATGAAGATGTTGTAATGGCATTTAAACATCACCATTGTTTCTCCTTTTCACTGACTCTTCAAAATAAGATCTTGCCAACAAAAACGTTGAGTGAAAAGTTACTGGCGACGGAAAGAAATGAGCAGCAAAAAAGCTCAAACATACACTACAACGTCCTTAAAATTAATAGCATAAAATCCTACATGAAAAATTCCGATTGCGTTAAAACTCACATTGAATTGCTTGCAAATGGGGTGCTAGCAAGCAACTGACTCTAAATTAATTTTGGTTTTAGAATATGGCCCCGATCATAAATTATAGTTCCAGTGGAAAATGTAATGTAAGCATGTTATTTTTAAGTAGCCTGATTTTATGAACTCGGGTATTGTTTGGAATTGTTTACGAAATGGTACATTCAGCTTTCTTTTAGATTTCTTGGAAACTAAGTTTCTTTTTCGCTTCTGTTAATTAAATAAAATGAAAGAAAGAAAAAATATTATATATACAGACGATTTTAAAATGTTTTTGAAGGAAAATTTTACAATCTCGTTTCATCTATGTGCACTGTAAAAATATTTTGCCCTAAAATACATAAGAATCTCCTGAAAATAATTTGCCAGGAGTTTGGTGTAAAATTACAGGGAAGTAAAAACATTAAACTACGAAGACTTTAAAAAAAGAAATTACAGAGAACCAAAAACTGAAAATATTCCGTAAATTGATAGTAACAACTAATGCACATCAGTTGTGCCTCCATCTGCTAGGACACTGAATTACTGTTTCCTGTGCACAAATTCGAAGGTGTATTCAGTCGAGTTCACACTGTTGTGATTCCTGTGCCTTTGGCCGCGCGGCTAAAGACTCTTTCGGAGTTAAGAGGACTTGCGCCGCCGAGGGCTCGGTTGCTCACTAGAGCAGGAACTATCCGTACTAAAGACTCTTCCGGAGTTAAGAGGACTTGCGCCGCCGAGGGCTCGGTTGCTCACTAGAGCAGGAACTATCCGTACTCCAACAATATTTCGCTCATGGGCTGCATAGCGGCACAACTCAAAAAATCATGTTTTGAGATAAGTGGGTTTAAAGTTTTCATTGCTAGGGAAAATGCATGAGAAACGCTTTAGTTTGCGGCCATCTTACGGCCTTGCATTGAAGTACAGGTATTGTTGATGAAAAGAATGTGTATTTTCATATTTAAATCTCTTCTTAGTCCAAAAAGTGTGTTTTTTGAGTTGTGCCACTATTGCAGCCCATGAGCGATAAGTTCTTGACTTTTTCTTTTTACTAGTAGTCACAGATTTCAAGTGTTCAGTTACACGTAGCAATAGAACTTTTCCTGTATTTATATAGAAGTTCAAAAACAAGAATTTTATTGAGAAACTATTATCATGAAACTTGATTATTTGGTTTGAAACAAGAACTAAATACAACATTTCTATCAATTATCACTATGGTTGTCGATGGCAACAAAACTTCGTAATGGTCCATTTTATAAACTTATTCGGTTTGCAGTTTCTTCTCGGAAACCAAATTGTCTGATATAATTCTATTAGGCAATAAACAATTGTGCTTCTTAAAAACTAAGCTTATCGAATACTTCAAAAAGTAAAATTGTGCTGCTTTATGGTAGGAAGTAAATAAAGCTATCATTATATCTTAGAAATTAAGTTTATCTGTTTATTTGATAGTTCTATAAGGAATAAAACGTCGTTATGTCCTCCCTTTAGGAACCAAGTACTTAACTCCGCCCAAAATTATGTTTTTCGGATATGAAATCTCGAAGCTTTTAAAAAACTATATGTAATTAATGTTCAACTTGCTTGTTGTATAAGAAACGCAAAAGGCTTTTAAATGTCTTAAATTCTGTTAAAAAATTGCATTTAAAACATTTCACTAGACGAGTGATTTTGTTTTAATTTTAAACTTATGAAACAAAAATAAGACAGAAAAATATGTTATGAATCAAATAAATTTTTGAGCTCCTTAATATTAAGAAAAGAGATATGCGATTTTTGTGAAGGTTAATGAAATCTACCTATTCAGTAACCTTCACTTCCCTGCCCCCCCCCCCCCCCGCGCCCATTGCTATTTGTTAACAATTGCTGCATCAGTTCGTCTATTGTCCCAAAGGCTTTTTCCCCCCTTTAAAGTGATTGATTTATTATGTAAAAGCAATTAGTAATTAGTCATGTTTGATTCATTTTTCATTTTTTCATAACACTTCTTTTTGCTGTAATTTATATTTTCATTGAAGTAATATCAATTTCTAATAATAACAAAGTGCTCACTGTGATAAATGTACGATCACTGGTTATGGTATGTTGCAGTTATAATCTAATTCTATTACAAATAGAGTGCAATATTTCAAACTTTAATCTACGCACTAAGTTCTAAGGCAACCATACTTATTTTGCTCGACAGCCTAACATTAGAGAGCTACAAAATAGTTCATAATTTATTGGACGCATAAATAATCAAACCTTTTTCTGTTCGAATCTTAGAATCAGTAACACACATTTCTAAGCCCGAAACATAGAATTGATGTCAATGAAAGCGTAAAACAAATTAAAATTTATCACATCCTTTCTCTTAGCCTCCATGTAGGTTGCAATTTGCTGCGTGGCCACACGTTGCCGTGGCATGATCCATAAGTCGGCTCCGCCTCTTAAAAGAGAATCGTAAATTGTTATATTTCGCGGCCGACTGCTTTTGAAGAGAAATGAAATGGTGCTGACCATTTGAAACCGAGTATGATTTCATCTTAAACACACAGGAACAAGATAAACAGAATTTTTCTTCAATATTTCCCCCTTTTGTTTGAAAGATGCCGCCATGATGAATTTTTCATCTTTCGAAATAGCTAGTGCTTTTGATCTGACATATGTTTCATGCGGGTGTGGATTTTTGCAGGGTTGCTATTACGGGTTAAAGATGCGATGAAATCTTCGCCCTATGACTGGTTGTTTTCAAAAAATCTTTTTTTATAATTTCATAATTCTTTAAATTTCGTTACTTTGGTTTCGGATGTTGGATTTCAGAAGGATGCTCACAAAATTTAGAAGTATTCTCTTTTTTCAAATACGTATTAAATGCTCTGGCCATTGCGCTGCTGCATCTTTAACAGGTTTTTATTATCTGACAGTTTTTTTTAAACAAAATAGTAAATATTCTACTTTATTTCTATTCGTAAAAACATGCTTGTTAGAAGCAATTTCAAGTTACATGTGTCTTAAAATTAAAAACTTTTACAGCTAATTGTCAATTAATCTTACTCAAATCAAACAATATATTCTCCCACTTTCATCATATTTTCTTTTTAACCGACTTCCCACAAGGTGGACGGTTATATATTCATACCGTATGCATGTATGTCTTTTTTGTTTGTTTGTTTCATTGGTTTTGTTTGTTTTTGCATCTACAACTTCTCACTGGATTAGCTTTCGATGATTTTTTAAAAAATCGATCAAAGGTGGTCTCCTATCGATCCTGTATCCTCGTTTGACCATATTCGATAATCAGGAAAAAAAGTTATGGGCGGAAATCTAGTAATTTTTTTTGTTTTGTTTTGTTCTTTCATCCATAACTTTTCATTAAAGGAACGGATTTTGATGAAGTCTATGAAAAAGTTACATATATCATTCGGAATTCCATTTGATTCCATCCGATATTTTTAAAGATAGAATTCTATTGAAAATTAAATTTTTAAACAATGTAAATAAAGGCTTAAAAAGATTGAATTCTATTAACCAAGAAATATAATATTATTACTTTAATAACGAATAAAAAATACAAACTTTTAAACATCAACTATGGAAGAAATTTGATCGCCAAGTTTGGAAATAATGCAAAATCGAGTGTTCTAATCATAAGAAAATAAACTATTTTTTCGAAAAAAAGAATTGCCAGTAAAACTAACTAACATTTTTTGCAAGTTTTAAATCAAAAAAATTCATCTGGCTTCTAACAAAACTGGTTGATATTTCATAATCTGAGCTATTTTTATAATCCATGATACTTAACGTGATTGAAGTTGGCGTGGTGAAAGTACAGTGGCTAGAATAGATAGTGTGCCGTTCGCCATTGTCCTCCAGCGCTTTTTTTGTACCCGAAAGTAAGCCTCTACTAGATGGCGCTCTATTCGACAGCGAGGTAAGTTCGAGCCCGCCGGAAGACGGCTTTGGTGCCAGCTGCTACGATTAAAGGCCCTGTGTAACCAAAAGTCTTTCGTTCAACCGATTGTCATTCAGAAAGTGACAAGTGACACTGATGCACTAACATGAATTGATTGCTGTTAACTACTTTCAGATTAGGTTTTTCCGTAAAGAAGCAGGAAATGAAATAAATATCTCACTCATTCGAACTGTGAAATACGAACAACTTTCATTTTTTTTATTCTATAAAATAAATAAATGAAAACGATTTTGTAACAAATATCCATTTTTGGTTTTTGTAAACTTATGTGTGATACATCGGTTTAATTCTGACCACTTCAAAGAAAACAAGAATTTCTAAAGGGCAAAGTCTTGCAATGCTATAATAAATGTCTGTGGTTTTTTAAATCTGCATTCGAACAGAATAATTTGCTTTCGAAAGTATCGCTTTTTTTTGGCTCTCATATTGGTGAACTAAATGTGGGTTTGAATACATTCACTATTTGCTGTTCGCTAACACAGTAAAAGCTCATCGAACTTGGTGAAAATAAATTTTATTTCACAGTAATTTTGAGGTTGATTCGTTTGCCGTAAAAGTTTATCTGTTATGCGAAAGAAAAATGCACAAAGTTTTGAAATATACCTTGTGGTTTTGAGTTACACCTAAAGTAATCGATTTTTAACGAAATTTAACTTAAAAGGTATTGCTATTGATATGTAGTTTTTTTTGCGTCCCACCTTACCTTTTCCGCAAGTTCTGTTTTTCCAATCTAAGGATTCATTGCCAAAAGTTTATGAACACATTACTAATATTATTATGTATTATTGTTATTGAAAAAAAAAACCTTCACACTGCTTTTTCACATAAAGTCTGTTAAGCTGTTCACTTTCGTTTTTCTATTCGCGCATATGACAAACTGAAATTTTTACTTTTTTTTACTTACAGAAGTTACATTTATTTGATTTGCTAAAATTTTCGAAAAAGGCGGATCCATACATTTTAAGTTACACTGAGCACTTTTGGACACGTGTGAAATATATACGTATGGTATTTGTGTGTGTCTGTAAATGATAACCATTTTGTTGTGAGCACTGTAACTAAAAATATTTTAAAAAATGAACGAAATACGATACACACATAAGCTATACGGGTAAGAGCTGGTGGTGAAAAATTGGTAATAGCCACTAGCGTAGATGGGGGGATGCTCCCCTCCAAATGGTGACTTATGTATGGGAGGGTTTAGAGGGAGGGGCAGGGACGTAACTAGAGGGGGGCAGACAGAGCGCAAGCCCCGGGCGCCAGATTATTTTAGGGGTGCCAAATTGACTAAATGTGTGTGTTTACCTAAATACATATTAATTTTTGTTTATATAAGAGGGGAGGGGGCGCTAAATCCTGGTCTTGCCCCAGTTAGAAAATGATCTAGTTACGTCCCTGGGGAGGGATGTAAAACCAGGAGCAGTAATAATCCCCGAAGACCCCCCCCCCCTAAATAAGGGTCTGACTAAACCAATGGCCGTTACTTATTTTGGGGTGGTACAAAGAACCGTATCTTGGATTTTTCCGGGGAGGGGCGAAACTGAAAAATGCCGCCCCCCTCCATCCTATTACTGTTGATATTTCATATAACTTTAATGCATTGGCCCTTTTTTTTTTATAGGATTTTTAACTTTGGGGTCACTGATAAACCCATAAAACTTTCGTTTTAATTTTATAATGTTCCCACGACTTGTAACTTTCTACTCAACATTAGGGGCTAGAACCATATGAAGGGAGCGGAGATATAAAATTCTGACAGTTGAGGGTCCGGGAGATTCTCCTCCCCCCCCCCCCGGGTAAAATTTTGAAAACTATATGCAAACTGATGCATTTTGAGGCTTTATAAGAGATGAATTTGGGACTACAAAAATATTTGAAAAAAAAAAAAGCATAACTTTTTGAAATTTTAGCGCTCTTACACATAAGATGCAGAACAAAATTGGCATTTTTTTTTAAATCCAGGGACAACCCCCCCCCCCCTTCTTAGTAACGCCCATATTGAATAGCCACGGGTCTGCCTTCTTAAACGACACATACAAACTCCTCTCCCTCCAAGGAAGCTTTGAAAATTTGTTTAATAAAACTATCGTATTGTTTGAGCATAGCTTTGGTTCAAGATTATTTTAATTACATATTTGTTTCTATTTTGGTTTAGTATGTAACTGAAACTTGACCAACATTTTGTGTATCATAATGTGACAAAGGTACCCCCCAGAGGGGGCGGGGGGGGGGTTCAGTTTTTTTTAATAAAATTCTACAGTTGTCTGGAACTACAAAAAGTTTTAAAAGATGTGACTCAAAAATTAAATTTTATATATGAAACAATATTGACGTTAAAAAAGAAGAAATGTTATATCAAAATGAAATTGTTCTTGTCATAACAACAAAATAAATTTAAAGCTAAGCTTTTTGCTTTGGTTCAAGATTTTTTTTATTATTTGTTTCTATTTTGGTTTTGTATGTAATTGAAACTTGACCAAAACTTTGTGCATCATAATGTGTTTTTAAATAAATGTAAATAAAAAAAAATTAAATCTATATTAAAAAAAAAAATCTAACACAAAATTTTAAGCATGCAGTTCATTTAAAAAATGACATTGCAAGTGTTTATTTTTTTTTTAAAAATATACATCAGATTGCAATGTGCTTTTTAAAAAACTTATGTGATAGTAATTACGGTTAATTTTTATTTATTTATTTATGTTAAATTATAGTACATAGACATATAGCCTTTCTTTTTTTAGGTAATATGAGCATAATAATGCAATTATTTTCAACAGCTCATTCACACTATAGTGGACTAAAAAACATTTGTCTTTAAAATGTATAACAATATTCTCTTAACAAAATACATGGTTTTCATTTAAGACTGCTTCCAAAAACTAAATAAAAACATTTTTCATGCTTGTTTTCACCTAAACGACAGCCGTCTATTTATTGCTCCAAATTCTTTTCTAGAACAGATGGTTGAATATTTTTTAATAAATCACATATTTTTTACACCTCCTTTTTTTAGTACTGAAAAAAGTGCGAAAACTAAGGCGAGTAAATGCTTCTTTAACGTTCGCTCTGCTAATCAGTTACCTCGCTGTCGATGCTAGCGCCACCTACCGGTGGCTTAGTTTCGTTTTCAACATTTTCGCGCCGAACGGCACACTAGGTATTCTAGACACTGAAGTGAAAGTAAATAACGACATTATAAAACGCTCGTCGTCAAGACTACGTTGATACGTTACCATAGCAAAGAACTGTACGAAGCGTTCCAAGCGGCTAACATAGGAAACACTTTACTTTCCATTCAATACATGTCAGTTTTGTAAATTGTACATCCAGTTAGGCCATAGTCTCTTTTAAGATTGAAGTCTGTTCTGGACTTTTAAAAATCAACTTCAAAATTTAATTTGTTATACAAATGATTATCTTTCAATGACAATCGCTGAAAGTGGGTGTGCCATTTGAGTTTTTTCAATAGAGCATTCTTTAAAAGAAAAACAATTTTGGGGGGAAAATAGAAGTGAATTCAAATAAAAATTTTTCACTTAAATGTGAAAAATAAATTAATTCTTTAAACAACATCGATACGACTTTTAAACATAATTTTTGAAGTTTGTGTAAAATTATGATAGATGAAATCTTTTGTAATCATGAATTAATTATAAATATAAATGGCCCAGAGTTTGCAACAGTTTCAATGTAAAGTAACACATGGTGTAGTGATAATTAGACTGTCATGATGTTTAAAAGTCGTATCGATGTTGTTTAAAGAATTATCATTAAACTTGAATCAATTTTTGAATCTGAAAAAAAAAAAATAAATAAAATAAATGAATAAATAAATAGAAAAGCTTCACTGTTAAAAGTGAATATTAAAAAAAACTGCAGTATTCATTTTTGAGTATTTCCCCAACTTAGAAAATAACTCCGAGTAAAGAAGTCTCATTTTTTAAAAACACAAGTATTGAACGTCACGCGTGTATACTTGCATTTGATGCCTCTTGCACTCGTTTTTCAAACAACTTTTTAAAAAAATGAGTATGTTCAAGCTCTAATTTTTAAGCAGATTTTTTTTTTTTTGGTAAAACAGTGTGCATAATTTCATTTTGAAAACTCAATCATGGAATCTTTTGAAGAGAAATATGGGCTCATGTACTGATGTTTCTGTAGCTTGCTCTTTGATGTGGGCGCGGGAAAAACTTTCTGATTTGCTTTTTTCTTTTGTGGAAAGCGATAAATTTATTTGGTTTACCCAGAAATGTTTACAGCAAACATTTTCGCTTTAGGTTGTAAACTCTACTTGCTGTTAGACGCCTCAGCTAAGGATATTCTCTACGATTCGTATTGAGAGACAATTATATGCAGTCTTATGTTGCAAAAGCCCTTCAGGAATTTTGAAATTTAACTTTTATGCACTTGAGGATGATGATTAGCTTGTTTCGATCAACCAAGATCTGAAAAACATAGAGCATATTTTATCGCTCATGAATTTCACAGACATTCACGTTCGGTTTTCTTATTAGCAAGAACACAGTAACTATAGTTCTTTAATGTTCCTGTTATTTGTAAAAATTTCGATTTTCTGAGTACAAGTTTTTTTTCTCCCTCTACTTCATTGTTTAGTTTTTTTACTCCCTCTGCTTTCCTGTTCAGTTTCGTTACTCCCTGTACGCCCCTGTTTCGTTTATTCACTCTTTCTGCTCCCCTCCCAAGACAAAATGATGTATATCTTCTCTTAATATGAATAAATATTTGAAATGTGTGAAAAATCCAGGGAAAAAATTATTTCATTCAACCCTTTCTGAAATTGAACTGTTGGTTAATTGCTCCTACGGAAAATTTTCACGATATGAAATTATTTTCAGCCAAAAATTACACTTGCGCACCGAAAGTAATCCAGAAAAAATGTGTTTCCTGCTAAAAAAAAATTGATAAAAATGTAATTTTCTTCTAGATTACTATAGAAAATAGTGGTTTGGTCAATGTCATTTTTTTTGCTATCTGTACAATATTTTTTTTTTTAAAGTCGCCATAGAAAGCGATGTAGAAGCCAAATATAGAAGTCTTGTGAATAGTCACGATATTTCCTCACCGAATGCAACAGAATGTACATGCCTTTCTATTATTAGGCTTTTAGTTTTTCAGAATTTCTCGCGACCCCACCATCACCACACAAGGGAACTAAATTCCTTCGCTTCGAAAAGAAGTCGCGGGGTTTGATTATCGTGTGCCCAAGAAAACGAAAAGAAAATCATAAAATGGGAATTACAAAAATACGGCCATCAAAATATGAAAAGGGCTCGTTAACTTTTGCGCTGTGTATATAATTACTTTTGCACAGCTTGGAAAAGCCGCCTATTTAACGTCACTTGTAATTTTGAAATTTTAAGCGTTAAGGTGAAGATCTAATATGAGAAGATTTTCAAGTAAAAATAACGAAATGACTCGCTGTGCAATAAGTTGATTCCATTGTAATCGACATAACTTTTTCCTTGGGAAAAAACATTGTCACACATTTTTTAGCCTACTTTCCCGTAAAAAGTAAAAAATAAATAAATAAGGCATGAAAGAAGGTTTATGTATCATAAACATATCGTTAATGATGAAGAAAACTCAAAAATATGTGAAGTAATTAAATAAAGATTGAAAAATAAAAAAGTTGAAAGTAGGGTTTTGAGATGGGGAAAATGTGTGTCTGCCGGTCTGTCTGCCCGCCCCCTAATAACTTTTAAACGAATTGTCCGATTTGAAAGATTTTTTTTTTTTTTTTTGCATTCGAAAGATCTCGGTGAGGGCATCTCATTTACATATTTTACTTTTTGTTTTGAACAATTTTTCTTTCAGTTTTGAACAGTTAAAATTTTTTAACATAAGCACTAGGGATGTAACGAATAGTGATTTGGCCGAATAGCCGAATACCGAATATTCGGCCGTTTCTTCTAGGCCGAAGCCGAATATTCGGCCAATGTCATAGGCCCAATACCGAATATTAAAATTTCTAGAAAATCATTGAAATAAAAAAAAATTGTCAAATTTGAAAGTATTCACAAAGGCCAATTCCATACATAAATTTATGAAGTATGATTTAATTCTGTTTGCTAAGATTCTAAAACTATCTTAAATTAATGTGTTTTCTGTATTATTTTGAATGCAATAAAACTGAAAATTTCACCTACAAGTGGAATGGAAATGACAAGTTTTAATGTAAGCATTATCATTATTTTACTAATTATTTAATTCAGATTAACCTTACGCACTCGAGCGGGGCCGATTAACTAATGACATTGTGTAATAATTTATCAAAGTTTGCTGCGACATATAAATGAATAAACTGGTGAAATTTTATTATTTGTAAACGTTTGTTTGTTTATAAATGTTTTTAAAACACTTGTAAAGTTTTTGTCGAATTTGGCCGAAATCGTCTCGAACTGGTTCGCGCCAGCGAAAAAGTCCTCCAATGTAGAGGGTTAAAAAAATACTATTGCTCAGTGAACTTTTTACCTTGCTCAAAATAGTTTTATGAAGGTATTTTAAAAGTTATAAAAGAATATTTTTAGTTTATGGAGTTCTTTTTACATACCTATTTTAAAAAGATCTATTGAAATAAACTGGAATATACTTTTACTTTCTGAAACCCCAAGAACTTATGATATCTTAATATTCATGATACATTCAAGGCACATTCCTCTCTTATCAAATATTCACAATATATCAGTCTACCAAAACAAAATCTGACTTCCACTTTGTTAATAATAACAAAATAAAAGTCTCCATCACAATTAACTATTGCCAGCATTTGGAAGCAAGCACCAAGTATGAAATACAATATTACAACTTTAAAATCTATTTTTGTTCAGTCAAACCTAAAAACAATGTTTAAAAAAATAGCTTTTACTAAGTTATTTTTATTTATTAAAACTATATACCCTCAATGTGTTCTTTTGCAATAACTATAATACAGTTTTAAATTTTTAAATCTACTAATTTCTTTATTTTTTTACATTTCTACTGCAGCAGAACTATTCGGCCGAATAGTCCATCAATACTCGGCTAGGCCGAATTTCATCTTACTGAGTATTCGGCCAAGCCGAATATTCGGCTAGTGTCATGAATTGACTATTCGGCCAGCCGAATGTTCGGCCAAAGGGCCGAATAGGCCGAATACCGAATAGTGGCTAATATTCGTTACATCCCTAATAAGCACCCATGGGCAAAAATGAAGCAAATTACGTAAACTCTGGGATGTCCAAGTTCCTATGAGCAAGCCTTATTGGAAGAAGCTCTCTACGTGAAATATTTTTTGATTTGACCATTTTTTGTTCATTTTTAAACAGTTCAAAAAATATATATTAACGCCTCCGGGGAATTTAAATCCTATATAAATCCTGTTCTAACAGACGGATTTGCTTGGAACGAACTTTATCGGAAAGATATGACGTAGAATACGTACAGATACGAGGTTCAATCAGAACTAAACGTGCCTATTTTCCTACGAAATGTTTCGATCGGGATTTTTAAGGATATTTTTGAATGAATGAATGATTAAATGAATCTGTGAAAGATAGAATGAATAAATGAGTAAATAATGATAAAATATATAAATGACTTAATAAATGAGAAAATAAATGAGTGACTAAATACCTGAATGAATGAGTAAATAAATGAATGAATAACTGGATAAATGAATGAATGAGTAAATAAATGAATGAATAACTGGATAAATGAATGAATGAGTAAATGAATATGTATTAACCGTTGAAAAGGGTATATTTGAAGTAATTAAGAACTAAAGCTAAATGAGGAAGAGAGAATGAGAGAGAGAGAAATAGCTAGATTATAAATTTGAAGTTGGGTGTACACGGGAAAGTAGGCTCGTATAGTTCTAGACGGAACTTCTTGTAATTATTTTTGAAATTATAGAATTCTTCTAATATTTTGTTTTCATGGACTTTTAACATGATAATACTCTTGTATTTAAATCGTTAAACTTTTTTTTAAAATAATGATAATGCATTTGTAAGAAGTTTTTGCATGTGACACTTTTTTTTTTGGTTTCAAAGTGATTTTTTATTGAAAAAAATCGTTAACATCGCTTTTATTCTTCTGATTTTTTTAACGCTTTAATAGAATATTCAGTAAAACATTAAAAATACATTTTACGTCGTCACTCTTCCTCTCTCTCTATTTATCCCTTTCACTTCTTAAATAATTCTGATATATTAAATGATTGTTAACTTATTTAATTATTTACAGCGATTAATAGGTCCCACTTTTTGTAAATCATGCTCTGGTGTGTTTGTTTGTTTGCCATGTTTCATACACATTGAAAGAATGCAGATGCGCCTCTTCAAACTCCTATCAAGCCCCTAAGGAGGAATAACAGAGAACAATTCTGCAAACTTAGATCTGCAAAATTACTTGCACCAATCGGGAATGGTGCTAGGAATCACCAAGATGAACTTTGTTTAAGAGCAAGAAGGAAAACCAAAAACGAAACATCTGCAATATTTTAGAAATTTGTGAAACTAAAATAACAATAATAATAATAATAACAAATTATCCAATAATTAATTAATTAAAAATAAAAAACTAACTTACTAAATGAATAAGAGAAATACATAAGAGAAAAATACTGAGCTGTTAAGTGGGCATAGCTCTAACTTCATGGCAGAAATAAATACTATAGGACTCAAAGTTAAAAAAAGGGAGAAAATAACATATAATGGCTATTGGATATTGGGCGCAGCTGCAATGCAGAAGCACCCACATGAGTAACTTTTCTTCAAAATTAAACTACAGAGAAGTCCACTGCAATGCCCTTTTTAGCCTAAAAAATTTTCCCATAGTACCGTGAAAAAAAATAATAAAAAAACTGCTTTGAAAGAAGGTTATGTACGTGAACACACGTTAAAACAACAAAAGCAAAAAATTTTTGTAAGGAATTAAAAAATAATTGAAATTACATTTGGGAAAGTTTGGGTATTGAATTTTGGGGAAAAAACTGTGGTCCTCTAGGTTTTGTCGGAACGCTGTTTTGTCGGTCTGTTTAATTTAATGTCCATCGGTCAGTCAGTCTGTTAATAACTTTTACAATTAATTCATCCGTTGGAAAAATCTTTTTACGAAAGAGGCAAAATCTTTTCTACGACAGGCTTTATTTAACAATTTTTTGTTCAATTTTGAACAAATTCAAAAAATTTTCACAAAAAAGAGCCCATAGGCAAAAATTTTAAGCCCCAAATTCTGTTTAAAAAATCCTTTTTGGGGGGCAAGACCCAAAATTTAAATTTTTTAAAAACCCAATTTGAAAAAAGGAGTTACTCGGCATAAATACAAGAAATTTAACATTTTTGTTTTATTTTTGAAACAATTTCAAAAAATGAACACACAGCTTTTAAAGATGAAAATTTCAACCATATTAAATTTATCTTTTTTAAATGATACCTTTAATTTTGCTTTTTTAACAAAATTTTGGAAAGATTCTTTTAAAAAACAATACAACAAAAAGTTTAAAATTTTTTGAAAATTTAATTTTCCCGAATTTACGAAAAACCTTTTTTCACCTAGAAATTTTTTACGAAATTTAACAAGAAATATTTTCAGTATCAATGAGTTTTAAATAATGAAAAGAAAAAGAATAAATAAAGAGTGAAGCGAATAAACAAATTTAAATAAAGAAATTTTTAAAAGGGAAAAAAAGAAAAATTAAATTTATAAATGAAAAATATAAAATTTAAATTTAGTGAAAGGAAATTTTCATGAATGCGTAAATGAATGAATAAACACTTGAATGAGGTAACGAATGAATGAATAAATGCATGGCTGAATAAATGAAAGAATGAATGAGTGAGTGAATGAATATGTATTATCCGTTGAAAAAGGTATATTTTCAATAATTAGAACTAAAGATAAATAAGAAAGAGAGAGAAAGAGATAGCTAGATTATAAATTTGAATTTGCTGTATACGGGAAAGTAGGCTCGTATAGTTCTAGACGGAACTTTTTTTCTTCTAAAATAGGGGAAGGTGGTGTACCTTGGCATATTTGTACCGTGAGAAATCCCATAATTCATATATGAAAATATTTATTTCTGCTTTTGCTTTTACACATAAAGTGATAGTACAGTTATTCAGCACACAGTTATTCAAACATACAAATCAGCAAAACAATTTAGTACACCTGGAATATCACCAAAAATAATTGCATTACATTTCGGAAGCAGTTCGGGTGTTGTTTCAATTTTGAAGGGCAAACGGTTAAACTGATGGACATAACCATCTAGAGTTCTGAATTGAGAACGCTTTCTAGATGCATCATCAAGTTTAATTTAATAGTGCCCATCATTTAAAGCAAGTGCAGCATAACAGATCTGTTACACAACTTACTTACATATTAATTCATCAACAGTTGGTATTAAATGATACTCACTCTTTAAAAAGAGGCACAGTTTTCTACGACAGGCTTTATTCTAACACTGCGCAGACAAAGAGAGACAAGCTTCTAATTAAACGCA
The DNA here is from genome assembly GCA_038502835.1 of Octonoba sinensis. Classification (NCBI taxonomy): domain Eukaryota; kingdom Metazoa; phylum Arthropoda; class Arachnida; order Araneae; family Uloboridae; genus Octonoba; species Octonoba sinensis. The sequence goes on along the minus strand of CM076599.1, from coordinate 80,540,135 downwards.
TAAATACGCATCACAAAAATAGAGCTATAGCAAAATATTTGCAATTGTAAATCCTCCAAAGGTGGGCTACTGTTTAGGAAAAGCTCACTTGGCGTGGGACTTGAAGACAAATTAAAATTTTAAAGACCAAAATTTAGACAAAAGGAAAGTTGAACATCATGTTGTACATAAATACAAGAAAATGAGATCATTTTCGTGTATTCATGTGCAACACAATACACGACACAAATGAATATCACATCATTTAATGATGAAAATATTTTCCATCATTAAATGATGCTTTTATTTATTGATACTCTATTAATTTATGCTTTTGAAGTCAAGTTTTGGTTCAAACGATTGCTTTTAAAACAACAATACATATCGAATAAGTTAAATATCTTTAATTGAGAAATATTAATTTCTATGACTTATACTGAAAATACCTGTATTTCACCTCAGCAAATACTGGTTTTACGAAATTGAAAAATAACACGAAATATCGGTATTCAGTATACCGGTGTTGTAACCACTAATGACAATGTTTCCAAAAATGCAGTTTTGATATATAAAGATGTTACTCTATCTGCGTTTACTTAGTATTAACAGATATGTGATATATAAAGAAATTTAAAAGAACAAAAGAAAACTTAATGTGGAAATGAAAAATAGTGCAACAATTAAATTGTGTGAAAGGGAAATTTTTGTTGAAAATTTTGCGTTTCATATGGCGCTTACCAAGGAGTTCAGTGTGACCGAAATTTACGGCCTTTGCTGTGTTGCTGATGTAACAAAATATATTCGCAGATGCGTAAAATGCAAGTCACTTATTTTTAAATTCAGCGGCCATGAAGCACTGAGGTTGAGAATACGTTATTTTAATTCTAAATGAATAAATTTGGTCGTTTCAGCTAAGATTCGTTCCACCCAAATAAAGAGACTACGCTTTAAAGGGTATGCTAAACCAATCATTATTTTTATTGTTAAAACAATGAAGTCGGATCTTTTATAATCATCCTAAGGTATTAAAAGATTAAAAGAAATAAATGCCCACCAAGTACAAACTAAAAACTTGGAAGAAAAAATTTGCTAAAAAGATAGGCTATACAACTCTTTTGAAAGCTTAAATCATCAAAGACTCAAAAGACAAACAATTTATAATATCAAAACTTCTTAGTTTTCCCCAACATCCTATACTAATCCGAAAATCTCCTTCAACTTTTTCCTTCGTATATCAGGGCGGAGCTGAATCAGATAACAATCATTCGTGGGTGTGATGTTGACAGCCTTGTTCGCACTTTTATTTTCCTTTTAACCTAACCATATAATTGAAAGTGATACAAATAGCTACCTGAGACGATGAGATAAGAACTGTCTCGAGCTGGAGCCCCCAGTTATCATTGCCCGTGTAAATTTATATTTCTCTATAATGATACTCCACATTTCATCGGCTATTTTCTTAGCACGAATTATCAAATCTTCAAACAAATGTATAAAATGCTGACGTTTCCAGGTGCATTGCCCGCATATGCGTTTGATTGTATCGCAACAGGAAACAACAGTGATAGCGCAATTCATCAACTTATAAGGTAATTGCTCTTATTGCTCCTTATAACTGGAATGTGATAGGTACAATAAAGCCTCGTAATTGATTGAGAAAATATGCATATAAATTATTAATGCAGAACAGTATTTACTACCGAATTTATGCACGAAACAAATATGAAAAGAATCTACAGATACATTTTTAAAATTCTGTAAAAATACAGAAAGAAAAATCAGTGTTTTTGTAAATTTACAAAGAATTTGTCTCAAATCAAACAACCTAGTTTCTTGATAATAGTTTCTCAATAACAATCTTGTTTTTCCGCACTCTGTACAACTACAGAGAAAGATCTGTTAAGATCTCTCAAGTATCTGTTTGGATTGGATACTCTTGGTTAAATTAAATTCAGTTTCGCATCCTTAGAGCCCAGGTACCATCATCTAGGGAGAAACTGGGGGTCAAAATTTTCAAGTGATAGTGGCATCCGCCGATAGTGGCGCCACATGAAAGAAGGGTTGCCAGTCCCTGGGGTCTGCAAATGGTAAGAAACCATTACGCAGCCCCATTACAAGCGCACAAACAAGCATTTCCTGAGGCAAATCTAAAATCTCCAATCTCGTGCAGTTCTACCGTCATCCAGAGCAAACTGCTTGGCAAAGGGCCAAGAAGAATCCACTCATGCTCAAGGGAGGAACTGCTGATATGTGAAAAGTGCTGTTTTTGTTCTCGTTCTAGTTCACTTGAATACTTGATTTCTTCCGAACTGATGCTATATGTCTTTAAATTTAGTTCCTTTCAACAGACAGTGAAGCAAACATTCTGATTCGCGTACTAAATAAACGAGGCAAAGCAAACTTCCCTAAAACTCGAATGGATTCGTTCTTTTCTGCCTTGCGCAGAAGCGTCCAAGTATCAAAAGTTCGTGGTCGAACTGTGGCAGCGTGCTAAGACAGTGGTCGGCAAACTTTAGAAACTAAGTTCGCTATGTTTGTAAGAGCCGATTTCGCCGCTCAGGGAGTCAGAACTTTTTTGAAAGAGCCATAATTACAATTTGATAAATATTGAACAATGAATACACTGTCATGCGCACTGCGCACGTAAAGAGTATCTTACTAAGCAACTCTCCTAGTGAACATGTTAATTAATGATACTAAAACTATTTTTGGTTTACGAGCATTAAAATGTTATCAGTGTTTGTTTTTAATACAAATTTAGTTTCCGTCTTATCCTGGTGTGAGTTTGCACCATTTGCTTTGCTTTTAAATATTTAAGTTATTGACGCATTAAGTAGTTTAGTAGTTAAAATGTTAATATTTCTTTGCACGAACAATTGAGTTAATTTTCGTTTTGACTTGGAATATTTTATTTTAATTTGTGCAATACTAATAAGGTTGCGCTAAAATTTCATTACATCTCTATTCCTCTAATATGAAAAGATAAATCCTATAATGAGCCCAAAATTTAGTAATTAAAGCTCCGTTACACGAGTAATTGAGTTAATTTTCGTTTTGACTTGGGATATTTTATTCGAGTTTGTGCAATGCTAATAATATCGTGGTAAAATTTCATAAAATCTCTGTTATTTTTCTGATATGAAAAGATGAATCCCATAATGAATAAAATAAAACATGTTTGAGTGTTAAAAAAATACGAAATTTCACCTTTGCTCCATTACATCAACAGAGTTCAGAAAAACTCGCCGCAAACAAATATAAAGCAAAAAGGAAAATCAACAATCATCGCATTAATGCGATTTTGATTCACCTGAAAACTACACAACACGGAAACGCGAAATTGAAAAGTGACTACGTAGCTTATAGAAACGAAAGAAAAACTACGCACTTTTATAATAATAATCAGAGTGTGAAAGCGCTCATTTTCACTCGGAGAATTCGAGATTGAAAAAAAGTTTCTTTTAAGCCTGGGTTTGGGCATTTCAGGCCATGTTCGAGAGTTTGATTTACGGTTATTTATTTCTTTTGACTTTTTGGAATTTTCTGTGGTAGTCTTTTTTCGCAAGGCGGCTTGAATGGGGCTGGAAGCTGTGTTTGGAACTAATGCTTGATGGTCATTCCGAAGTCGTTAGCGGCGAGTTGCTGTGTCATTTAAGGTCAGCGGCGCTTTTGCCGCTGACGGTAAAGCAAAGAGGATACAGGGACGATATCAATATAAAATGTTACACTTGTGATGTCCGCGTAGTGAGGTAACGTCAAAATAAATTCCGAAGTTAACAGTAGTTTTCGAGTGCCGTGGAAATCGTTTCGCTCTGTGAAAGTATCCGTTTCTGTTAAAATGAGTGCTCTAATTTATGCTTTTTTTCTCAATATTTAAAAAATTATCAAGACTTGTAATGGCTACACTCTCAAAAAGGGAATCTCATTTGCGACGATTCTGAAATCGTCAAGAAATCACATGACTTAAAAAAGTTACTACACAAATTTCGCCAATTTGACGAAAGGTTTACTCGGAGCATTTTTTCACGAAGCCATTTCGTCAAAGACGACGAATGTTTCTTGAGATTTGAGTATGCATTTCTTAGAGCATATGGAAACTGTGTAGTTTGAGTCTATGAAATTCAAACAGCATTAATAACTGTTTTCAATTCTTTCTTTACATAAATTTTATAAACTATTTGATTAAGAATGTTCAATTATAAAAGAGCTTTCCTTTTTCTTTTATTTCAAGTTTCTTTCTTTCCTGCTTTTCTTTGTTTATTTATTTTTATCACAAAGATAAACTGTTTACTTCATACTTTAGAACCTGTCATATATTTCATGGGTATAAAAACTACCGCCGTGGCGTACTTTTGGAAGTAAGGGAAAGAAATATTATCTATAGCATAAACGTCAGCAAAAGAGAAATACGTTCTTCTTCGAGAACTGCCTAAATCTTAAAATCTATTATTTCTTCTTTTTCAAAACTCTGTTACTAGCAAACGTTTGTACACTAAAAAATGCTTGCCGTAAAATTCACAAGAATCTCCTGGAAATCATTTATCCGGAGTCTGACGTAAAATTACAGAGAACTAAAAACAGGAATACGCTAGGTCTTCAGAAAATGAAATTACAGAGAATAACAAGAAATTCCGTCTAGAACTATACGAGCCTACTTTCCCATATACACCGACTTCAAATTTATAATCTAGCTATCTCTCTCTCTCTGTCTTTCTCGTTTAGCTTTAGTTCTTAATTGCTTCAAATATACCTTTTTCAACGGTTAATGCATACATTCAATCATTATTTATTAAGTCATTCATGTATTTATTCACTCATTTATTCATTCATTCTTTTGCTTCTTCATTTAATCATTCATTAATTAAAAAATATTCTTGAAAATCCCGATAAAAAAATTTCATAGGAAAATAGGCTCGTTAGTTCTGGATGAACTTTCTATTTGTGCATGTTCTACGTCATAAGAGCTTTCCAATAAAGTTTGTTCCAAGCAAATCGGTCCGGTAGATCAGAAATTATATAGGAATGAAATTTCCCCGTAGGCGGTATGTTAATTTTTTTTGAACTGTTCAAAAATGAACAAAAATTGTTCAAATCAATATTTCACGCCAAGAACTTCTTCCAGTGAGCTTGTTCATGGGAACCTATATCTTGTACCCAGAGTTTACATCATTTGCTTCATTTTCACCCATAGGCGCTAATGTTAAAATTTTTTGAACTGTTCAAAATTGAACAAAAAATTGTTCAAATCAAAAATTAAAATATGGAAATGAGAGGTCCTCGCCGAGATCTTTCGAATGCAAAAAGAATTTTTCCAATCGGACAATTCGTTCAAAAGTTATTAGGGGGGGACAGACCGACAGACCGACCGACACACTTTTTCCCCATCTCAAAACCCTACTTTCAAATTTTTTATTTTTCAATCTTTATTTAATTACTTAACTTATTTGTGACTTTTCTTGATTTCTAACGATATTTTCACGATACATTAAGCCTTCTTTCATGCTTTATTACTATTTTTTTTTACTTTTACGGGAAAGTAGGGTCAAAAACAGAGATCATTCTGTAAATTGATGGCAACATATAATGTGCATCTGCTGCGGCGCCCTCTGTGAGTGCGCTGAATTACCATTTCTAGTACACGAAGTCGAAGATGAGTTCGGTTGAGCCCACGATGCCGCCGTGGCTATGCTGCTTACTGGAGCTTGAAATAAACTGTACGCCAAAAATGTATAATGCATTTCTTGGCAATTTTGTAACTGGTAGTCACAGATTTCAAGAGTGTAGTTATCCATTTGCTTATAGTTTTGAAGCTAGTGGTCACGGGTCTCAAGTGCTCAGTTCCACGTAACTGAACAGACCTTTCTATGCAGATGCACAGACTGTGAAAAACAAGAATTTTATAGAGAAACGGTTATCAAGAAACTTGATTATTTGAGTTGAAGCAAGATCGTCGTAAATTTAAAGAAACAAGAGCATATACCCTTCTGTATTTTTGCAGTTTTTTTAAAAAAAATTTTTAAGTATAATGAAATAACGCATTGCTGTTTTGTTGGTGCAAGAGCTGCAATCATTTGGCAAATATTTTATTCCGACTTAAATCGTACCATATCATACTTGAATGCCTGCTTGAATAACAAAGGTAACATGAATGATAAGAATGAAAATAGAATTTGTAGTGTCTGAAGCACACTTAAGGGGGAGCTTTGTACTCCTGTAAAACTTTTAATCTTGAAATGAAACAAAATTCTTTTTTTAACAAATAACTCAAGAAAGTTTAAGTGTGGTTACTTTTTGTGCATAGTTAACGTAAAGAAAACTGAATAGAAATAACTGACCAGATGGGGTGTTATTAAAATAGAAAATTTGGAGTATCAATTTCACAGAAGCGTTTTTTTTTTTTTTTTTCATTCTTTTTTCTTAGCTGTTATGCGACATGTTAGACTAACCATAGTGCCACAAAATGCATGCCATGGTCTGTGATTTTCGCACGCTAAAGCCGTCAGAACCAAAATAAAACATTTTTTAAAAAAAATATTCATTTATACATTTGAATTCTACTTAGCCATAAAAAAAAATTAGTAAATGTTAAAACAATGTAAAGCGATAGATAATAAAAAAATGAAAAGCAATGTAAAATAAAAGTAGGAATACGTTTCTTCCAAGAATATGAATGAATACATAAGTGTGTAGAAATATTAATTACTAGACAAAATGAAAATTTAAAGAAAGGATCAGATAGTGAGAATGCATGTTGCCAGTTTATGTGTATATATTTCTGTCTGTAACATAATTTTTGAGTGTTCACTTTTATTGATTTCAGTCAAACTAAACTGATTTATTCAAAGAACTACGTCCTTCGCATAGATCGGAAACAAATGGGGAATTTGAGTTTAAAATAAATAAAGAAGAAAAGAAAGAAATATCATCACAGGATGAATTGGTCAATATGTTTTGAGAAAATTAAAAAAATAATTATAATAATAACATTATCGTCTGCAAAATAAACCAGAGTAAGTACGTTTTTGGTTTAAAAAATTCAATAACGGGAAAAGTAAAATTAATTGCTCTATAACTCCGATTTAACGGTTATCTATGGATTTGCTATGAAAAGTGCTATGGATTAAATCAAGGATATTGTTAAATCGGGAAAGTATGACATTCATCGAATGCAATTTGAAACCTAAAATCAATCGCTAATTTGAGGAAATAGTTAAACCGAGTATTGTTAAATCGAAGCTGTTAAACGGATTCTTCATTTCCCCCATCAAATGAAAGTGAAATTATTAGTGGAAAGAAATTGACATTTTAGAGGAATTGTGATCGATAATACACCTTTTAAGAGAGTCTCTTGGTGTAGATGGATGACTTCCTGCATCATTTCCTACTTCTCTGACTCAAAAAACACTATTCCTTAAACGATTAAACCGAAAATACGTACAAATGCGTATGAACCCTCAAGAAAATTGCAAATAAGGAATGCCGTAAAATAATATGGATACATCCCCTATTCTTTTAGCTTCCGTGTTGGTACAAAATACTCAAAAAAGTGTAAGTTCACCAAAGAACCTAATGATATTTCATTTTTCCATTTTGCGAATGCTTAGGTTTTATAACATATTTCTGGTAAACTGTGCAGAATTTAATGCCAGTTATTTGAAATCCAAACATATTATGCTTCTTTTTTCACTATTAAAAACGCTCATGCAATTTTCATTTGATTGTAATATGAATTTCCGCAGAATACGTTCTTTTATCCAAATGCATGGGACTGACTTCGGGTCAAAAAACTAATTTTGCTATATTTTTTTTTATCACCGAGTTTTCATTTCATGCGGACAATTTATATTTTGATTTTTTCACATTCACCGAAGTTACTTTGCATTTGGAATTAAAATTATTCATGTTTTTATTCGAAAGAACGTATCAAAGAATATTTAAAGAGATTTGATTATTGATGTTTATAAAAAAGTAAAACTTTAATTTATTTAACTGCTTTCATCAGTTGCAGCATGCTTACAAGTTTAAATTCTCCAAATTCCTCTCGATGCAGTTGAAATTGATTTGCTTTATCTAAAACTGGAATGAATAAATTCGTATAAAAATGGATTTAAGCGACACTAAAACTTTCAGAGAAATACAATAGAGGAAAAATAAAGAAAATATTAAACGAATATTTTGGTTTAAACGAAGTCAAGCAATTTTTTGATCAAAATCGCGAGAATTATTTTACTTCTGTGGTTATTACTGTCAAATCTCTAGCAAACATTGGGTTATTATGCATGCAAACGAATTGCTGAAAATGGATTTAAGCAGGAATTTAAAAAGTGTACAATAACAAAAGCGAATACTGAAGCTTTGGATGAAATTTAAAAGACATCATTTAAGAAATCGATGATAGCTTTTCCAATAAAATCAGTATCTCTTAATTTGAGTTATTAAGAAATTTATTAACTACCTATGTGGATTTATAAAATGTGCTAAGAGTATACAAGTGCAAAATCCTCAGTATGTTAAAAAACTCAGTCTTATTATTGTTATTTTTTTGGTAACAGCTTTTAATAAAGCATATTTAGAACGAATTGAAAATCGAATTTTTTTTAAATTTAAATTAATTTTAAATAAACGCTCACACTGACACGCACACTTCGATTTTTTTTGGAACAGCATTTAATAAAGCATATTTAGCTGTTTATTAAGCTCCTGAGAGATCCTGTCGCAAATTTAAAGCATAGTGTAATTTAGGGTTGAAAGGTTGAAGATCGAATGAATTATTTTCATATTTTTTAGTTGCATTGTTAAATAAATCATATCTTCATTTTATGAAATGAGTTTTAAATATTTATTCTACATAAAAACATTTTTTAAGTGTATACTTACGTGTATACAGCTGATATTTCACAAGTGTATGTTCAACATAATTGTACTTTAAAAAATATTTATTTACACTTACACATATAATGCTTTTCTTACAGAAACAGAAACGGCCTCAGTTGCTTTTAAAAAAGAATGACTATAATCCGCTAAAAAAGTGAAGTAACAGGAAAAAATAAAGTGAGTTTTTAACCTATATTAAATTTTGAAATACTATGTAATAACGTAAGGTTGCTTTTTTTTAAATTTATAAACCAAAATTTTATGGAATTTTAAAAATACATACGTATACTATTTTCAGAAACAAACGAATACAAAAAGTCGCTTTAAATAATTTTTCAGGTTATTCAATACACAGTAATCGTTATAAAGAGCACACGAATCCATAAGTCTTCCGCATTCGGTTATAATATCAATCTACAGTTTAGTTATAAATTATATTAAAAAAATTTACAAGTGGATCTATATTTAGAACTGAAAACTGTTAGTTATGAAATAAAACTGTGCTCTGGGAACGGGATTGCAAAAGTAGATGTACATTTTTCATTGAAAATTTTTGTGAGAGTAATACTTCATTTTAAACTACTCTTCAGTCAGAGGTCTAAAAGAAATACATTTATCTGTTTGATAAACTTGGTAACAATAAAAGTTCTATAATTTTCCCCCCTATACTTGTTTTTCCAAGGAAACAAAAAATACTATTATAACATAACATAAATGTAGCATGCCACATATAATAGAAAGAAGACACAATAGCTATGATTTTAGCCTGTAGCTCCCCTTAAAATAATTTTAAGTTTTCAATAATGATAATTTTTAAACAATAATAAAGTCTATATCTCCATATCAATGGTAATAGAGAGTGCTGTAAATGCTACTGGTGGTAATGAATCATTCCACGATAAAATAATACGTAATTTCGCTACGCAAGGGCTCAACGACGTGAGTTTGGTAGTTAATACCCTAGAACCTTCGGTTTTGGGACGTATTGCCAATTCTAGTACGCTAATTTATATGCATTCAAGAATTTTCTTGTCGCCCTTCGCCTTGGAAAAAGTTCTGGTTGTTCTTGGATACCCATTTCCTGCTTTTAAATTTCTTTGGCATATTCTAATGTATAGAAGAAGAATCATTATTTAAAACTCAAATTAATGCATATGATGAAACTAAATTAGTGTTAACAGAAAATATCTAATGAAAATACATCAAGTTTTAAAAACCGCTAAGCATATAAATTTTTTATATATGCTAACAAACATTTTTTTTCTCTCGAAAAATATTAGGTTACATATTAAAACTGCGATAAAAATAATAACTACAACTGATTTAAGGAAAAAAACGTTTTCTTTTAAACTTTCTTTTTGATAATTCATTAACAAAAATAGTCAGTAAAATTTTCAGTAGATGTTAAACAAAATAATCTTTCTACTTAAATATTCCCTTGTAATTGCTATGTTAAATTTAAACAAGAAGTTCCGTCTAGAACTATACGAGCCTACTTTCCCGTATACACCAGTTTCAAATTTATATTCTAGCTATCTCTCTCTCTCTTTCTCGCTTAGCTTAAGTTCTTAATTGCTTCAGATAGACCTTTTTCAACGGTTAATACATATTCATTCAATCATTCATTTATACAGTCATTCATGTATTTATTGACTCAGTTATTAATTCATTCTTTTGCTTATTGATTTAATCATACATTAATTCAAAAATATTCTTGAAAATCTCGATCAAAAAATTTCATAGGAAAATAGGCTCGTTAGTTCTGGAAGAACTTTCTATTTGTACATGCTCTACGTCATAAGAGCTTTCAGATAAAGTTTGTTCCAAGCAAATCGGTCCGTTAGATCAGGATTTATATAGGATTGAAATTTACCCGTATGCAATATGTTAATTTTTTTGAACTGTTCAAAAATGAGCAATTCAAATTGTTCAAATCAATATTTCACGCCAAGAACTTCTTCCAGTGAGCTTGTTCATTGGAACTTGGATCTTCTACCCAGAGTTTCCATCATTTGCTTCATTTTCGCCCATAGGCGCTAATCTTAAAATTTTTTGAACTGTTCAAAATTGAGCAAAAATTTGTTCAAATCAAAAAGTAAAATATGGAAATGAAATGTCCTCGCCGAGATCTTTCGAATGCAAAAAGATTTTTTCGAATTGGACAATTCGTTCAAAAGTTATTAGGGGGAGGGGGACAGACCGACAGACAGACCGACAGACAGACCGAGAGACCGACAGACACACTTTTTCCCCATCTCAATACCCTACTTTAAAATTTTTTATTTTTCAATCTTTATTTAATTACTTAACTTATTTTTGACTTTTCTTGATTTCTAACGATATTTTCACGAGACATTAAGCCTTCTTTCATGCTTTATTATTATTTTTTTTACTTTTACGGGAAAGTAGGCTAAAAATAGTTTTTATACCACGTACAGTTTTACCTAGTCTTAGTTAAGTACCCTGAAATGAGTTACATAATGTTTCGCTAAATATTTCGCACATCATCTGAAATAATTGATGCATACGGTATTTAGCATAAAAGTGAGTAATCGCAACCCATCGTGAAGATAATTTATTTCTCTTTTGTTAAAGTACCCAAAATGACAATTCTTCGTACTACGATGTTTTCGCAGACAAAAGAGTGGGCAGAAAAATTCGTTGGGCTACCTCGCCTTTACGATTTTTCTCGCCAAATATCTATCACGCCAACTGGTGTCGAATGGGAAATCGTTTCATAAGGCGCGTCCGGGTCCTTCAAGAGCTGTAGCACCAATGATATGATGTTGAGGATGTCCTAATTCAAGAAACGCCATTCTTAAAATAATTACACAGAAATCACAGACTTTTAAAGTAAATTTAGAAACCATCTTTAAGACAAGGAATTCGAGAAACCTAATATGTACGGGTGCATTTGAGCAAAATTTTATAACGTACCCATAGTACCCTTGCGTACTAGCGCTAAAAGGAAGCGAATGACGATGTAAGAAAGTAGTATTTAAGTGATTAGTAAGAAAATCAATCTCGTGAGAAAAGTAAAGTCACGAACTGCCGTCTACCGTCTGGGCTATCCAAGAAGAGGTCTTTAAAAAGTAAATGAAGCAAATAAGTAGTGAAGTAAGTAAGTCGCCTAATTATATTATATGCATCATTGGGTTCAATTTAGGGTAAGTGCCGACAGTCAACTTTCGACCTCGATCGGAGTATGCTATAGATCTCTCAGGAATTGAGCATGACCACCAGTCATTAAATCGGCGATCAATCGTGATGAGAAAGCTGTAGCACTTGGCACCACACGTTTTATGCTAGACATTAAACAGCTCCCATCACAGATTTTCTATCGAGCTCATGGACAACCGCAAATTTTTTTTTTTTTGTCTACCTCGATCTTAGCGTGAAATTTTTTAAGTACATTTTTGTCACTCTCTCCTTTACTCCGAATTTTCTGAGGTCTCAGATACGGAATTACACGACATTCCCTGTATTTTCAATTCCAGTCTTCTCTTCTTTGATGACATCCCTTTCATCTTTCATTCATTGCGGGCATTTTTTGAGCGACACAGGGCTTAATTCCGTAGATTCTTGATCGAAGTTGAGTAACTCAGGACTGGCGGCAGAATTTTTTAATCATTATAGAACCTTTATTATTAATAAGTTAAAAGACAAAATAATAATAATAAATAAATAAATGCTTTACTAAATTCTTATCAGTCATTTAACAAGCCTTTTTACTGCCTTTTTGCCAACTCTAGTAAAATCAGTATCTTTAACTAACAAGTACGGCAGACAATGTAAACGTTTATCTTTTATTTCTAGCAGCATTTGTTTACATAGTGCAGCGGTAGGCTGCTCAACTCGACCAACGGGAAGAGTGAAGTGAAGTCACGGTTGTTGATGTCGATTCCTTCCCACTTGCACGCGGTTGCACTTGCTCGCTTGCACGCGTTTGCACTCTTTATTTAATTTGAAAAGTTTGAACAGTACTTTCATTCGTAATTCGGCATAATTAAAAATTAATGTTCAATCATTTTTTTTCCCTTCAGCTTCCGTAAATTTATCTTTTTGCAATTTTTAGCAAAAACTGGCAACCCTATTCCAATGAAAAAAGCGACGCAATCAGGGCAGTTCTTCAGCAATTTAGTCAAAGTAATCTTCTTTAGACATAATACTTAAGTAACGTGGTGGATCTCCCGTGACCTTATTCAATCACCTCTGATTATGCTTTTGAGAACTTTTTTTCCATTCAATCGTTCTGCTAACTTTTAAACTACGTACATCTTTCAGAGTATCGAATACCTTACACTCTGAAACGTTGTTATAAACAATATTTTAAACAACTTTATTTTGCGATGGGACTTTTTTTTTTTTGCAATAAAAATGATTGAGTGAATACTATTTATTATTTTATTTGTTTCACTACAAGGAATCCTGATGCAAAGCTATTCTTTTCATAACAAAAAAAAAAAAAAAAAAAGAAAAGAAGTTTTTTGAACAAAGCTACAGCCGTTATTGAAGAAATCATCCATTGTGTGTTAACTTTTATTTCAAATTAAATCATTGAAATTTCGGATCTCTTCATTTTATTGTTGACGTAACCATTTAAATAGCCCAGTGATCCTGTAGATGCTGCTTTTTTACAGTCATGGAAGTCAAGCTGCACATAAGATTTTCGAAACTGGAATGTGTATTTTATTCTTTCTGTGAATGTCATTTCATGACAAAGGTACTGTTGTAGCAGCAAAAACACATTTAAGTACTTTAGGACAAGTACTAATTCCACTGTAATAACGTTATATGATTAAATCCCTTTTCTCGTCTTACGCTTTTTAAATTCTTCTCTAATCACCACAATAATTTCCTAATAATCTGTTGTTTATCCAAACTGAAGTAATGTTAGATGGCTCCTTTTTCAACTGCCCTTCCAGGTCCTGATCCTGGCGAGCGGATAGTACGTTTTAAAGTTTTGGTTAGAAGGGTTTGGTTCTTCGAGTTGGGCATCAAGACCACAAAAACCTGTTGATTCTTCCACTGTTCAGAACCATTCATACTTTTTTCTTTTTTTTATCCTTCTAATGGGGCTGCGTGTGGTCACTAACTTTTGCAGACCTAGTGAATTCCCTGGGAATCGGCATCTGTTCTTTCAAGCAGCATTTATATTGTTTTTTAATGGGGTGGCAGATTAAATAAATAATGTCGTGAAAAAACTTCTATCTTGCAAGAGCTAAAAACAACAAGTCAAGATGAATTAATTCAATAAGTATTGGAAAGTAAAAAAAACATTTAAAGTAAGTATTTGAGTGTGTCAGTCAATCTGTCTGTCTCCCCCTGATAACTTCAAAAGAAATGGTTCGATCCGAAGAACTTTTTTTCTTTTTGAATGATCTATCTTCGATAGAACACTTCAGTCTCTTCTTAAATCTTTCAATCAAGCCAATTGGCGGATGCAGAAGAAATAAAAAAACTCTTTGTCTAAAATACTACTAAACGCAAAAAAATATTTTTTGAACAAAAAAATCGAGCAAATTTGAGATTATAAATATATTTTTAGTTTTTGTTTTCACGAAGTTTTATGAAAAGAATTAAGCTAAAATCTGAAAACTTTTTTTTAAAACTTAAAATTTAAAAAATACTCTCAAATTATCCATAATTTCTATAAATATAAAATGCATGAAATAAAGAATACAGACGCTATCTTTCAAAACTATCGCCAAATTTTCTGTCATATTTTACATAACTAACTCTATTGCACACAACCTTTCAATACTTTGAAAGCATTTTAAAGTATGCATGGAGGATATCACTGAATAAAACACTGAGTGAAACGTTCCAAAGATAAAAGCAAGCGTAGTATTTTACAAATAATACAGCCTTACACTTAAGAATAAAATTAGCTTTTCGAGACCGATATTCTATACTCAAATTTTTATCGTATTAAATCGGGGAAGCTTTTCCAACTGCTAATGAAACTTTACAAAGTACTGACAACAACATGATATTATTTTGGTACTTTTTACACGGTTTTATTTAACTTGATTTGTCACGGAAGTTTGTAACGCGGTTTTCGACCACTATTACTACATAAATTATTTTCAAACCTTGCACACAAGCTTATCTTCGATGACAATACAATATTCCATCCGTTTTATAATTTATTATGACTTTAATTAGGAAAAAATTAATAACTTTGACCCTGAGGAAATTATCAGAGTTATTATTTGTCAAATGGCAACGATAGCTTTGTTTGGAATAGTTTGGATAATGCAGCGATGTTTTGAATTTTAAAATACTCAAATCATGGCGAAAAAAAAGAAAAACTGAGACGCAGCGGAAGAGGCGCCTGGAGAAAAAAAGGAAATTATACCATGAAAAACGGGCATGACGACTGCATACATTTGTCTTTAAGTAAAACCGTGTAACTTAAAACATTTTTTATAAGTGATTTATTAATTGTTACTAATTTATTCACTCTATTTATTCAACTTTTCGGTGACCATCTACATTTTGATATTAATCTCAGTAATTTCCATCTCCGCTGCGCTATCCCTTCAGATCAGTAAAAAAAACTTTTTTACATGAAATGTATAGTATTTACAGTCATCCACATATGAGTCAGTGAGTAGCAAAGGGGTGTAAGTGACAAAGTTGAGAATTTAGAGATAACCGGTGTAAATGATAGGGAAAGCTCCATTTTATATTGTGACAAGACATGTTAGTGATAGCTCTAACATATGTTCCGCTACAACGTGATTTAGAAAAAAAAAATAGCAGGTCCCATGAGATTCAAACTTTGACCTCGGTTTTCTCAGAGTCGTTTTTTGGTCACTTACATCCCATTGCTTCTCCTGCCCGATATACTGTTGGAAATTTTTACATTAGGTTACACAGGTATGACAGTACATTTGTAAAAAAGCGATATTTACTGTAAAAGAAAATAGTTCGTCCTTGATCAAAAATTACTGCGCTGCAATACGAATGAGGCAAATTTAAGATGTTAAAGGCCCACATTTTCCACAAAAACTGCAGCGGATGCATTTCAATTACGTTTTGTATTTCTTCATTTGTACAGGAAGTACTATATCTCCATTTCTCCAAAACATGTGTGTGAACATGTGTGTGAAATTTAGGGCATACTCAAGTTGACTTTGTTCAAGTGCATAAGATCTATTACAATGTGTCAAAGGTTAAAATGTGATGAAGAAAAAAAAACCCAATAATATTGTTTTTACTCTCTTAAGTTTGGTTTTCTGCTTTTTGTGTATTTTATTTTACCTCCCCCCTCCCCTCTTGCAGCAATTTTCATCTTCTTTTTTTTAACCGGCAGGTATCATGGCACTTTATATGTAAGCTAAGCCAATGGGCGGGTCCCGCAGATTGACGACAAAACTCGGTTCGCGGTTAACCTATCTACAACCAGCATCGGACTGTTAAAGAGGTTTAACGAGGTGTTGATTTATCACGTTTAGCTGAGGCTTGACACCTCCGGTACGGAACGCCTCCTCCGGAACGCACTCCTCAGCAAACAAGACGAATTTGTGCAAGAAGGTCGATTGCTTTGAACCTTCTTCCATGAGATGAGAAGAAATGCCGGCATAAATCAAAAAGCCGTCACGAACAATTCGTTTGTTTAGCCGGCCGAACAAATAGAATAGGTGCCAAAAATATCCGCCAAAGTTGGAGCAGATTGCGAGTTTTAATTTATTGCCAACGTGCTTTTTCAAGCCTCTAATTGGAGATTAAGATTGTTGATGGATATCAGCAAAAGTTGGTGAGAAACGAGAGTAAATCGACTCTACAATCCCAGGACATACAGAAATGTGCTGTTCAAGAAATAAACGTTAAAAATTGGGAAATATTTCTGAAAATTTTAACTTCTTTAAAATTTTGTGTATTCTTTAAAAAATGATCACCTGTGGAAAAATGTTTTTTGATTTTTGCTGAAAGTTTTCAGAAGAAAAAGAAGCATACATTTATTATGACTCATTGAATCGTAAATAGAAAAATGACAAAATGAGCTTCTTTGGAGTGTCGTGCATGCTTAAAATAATTCCAAGGGTAAAGGGTCATCCTTGGCAATAATTGTTTTAAAGGTACTTTTTTGTTATTTGAAGAAACACTCAGGGGAGAATATATATACACTCTCAGAAGTAAAACTCTCACTTTCGAGGATTCTTCAATCGTCGAGACAAATTTCGTCATTTACAACGATTCTTTCGTCTCGTGATCACGTGACTCAATTAGTTTACTCGGAACATTTCTCCCGAAGCCATTTCATCAAATATGACGAAAGTTTCGTGAGATTTCAGCATGCGTTTCTGAGAGTGTATATATAGTATATATGTATATATACAGTAAATTTTAAACAACTCGAATTTTTGTGACATTGCAAAAAGGTGCCTTTACTTTTATTACTTTCTAATGTAATTTTAGCTCTTCAAATAGAAGTTTTTTGTCTTCTCGACGAGGCGGAATCCTCACCGAAGTGCCCATGGTAAAGTTTTGAAAGACCTGTCGGGGTTCACCTTTGTTTTATATCGACAGTGTTTCACTTGAAAACAATAAGTTCCGTCTAGAACTGTATGAGCCTACTTTTGCGTATACACCGGCATCAAATTTATAATGAGAATCTCTTTCTCATTTAGCTTTAGTTCTTCAATACTTCAAATATACCTTTTCCAACGAATAATATATTCATTCACTCACTCATTTATTCATTAATACACTTATTCATGTATTCATTCATTCATTCATTCATTCATTTATTCATTCATTCATTCATTTATTTATTCATTCATTCACTCATTTATTCATTCATTCACACATTTATTCAATCATTATTTCACTCATTGGTTTATTCTTCATTCAAAACTACACCACTGCCTCTCAATTAATATGTCTTCCTTTTGTTATATTGTGTTTGGCTATCTTAAACAATATGAGAAAGCGGTCACTTTCCAAATGCCTCATTACTCATTATGAAAATACCTCGCTTACCTCTGGATGAACTTCGTATCTGTGCATGTTCTACGTCATATAATCCTTCAAATAAGGTTTGTTCCAAGCAAACCCGCCAGGAGGACCCGTTAGATCAGGATTTATATAGGATTGAAATTTCCCCGTAGGTGCTAATGTTAAACTTTTTTGAACTGTTCAAAATCGAGCGAAATTTTTTTTTAATGAAAATGAGGGTTCCTCGCCGAGGTCTTTCGAATTGAACTATTCTCTCAAAAGTTGTTGGTGGCTGACAGACCGAAAGACACACATTATACCCATCTCAAAGCTTTACTATTACATTTTTTATTTTTCAATCTTTATTTAATTAATCCACTTTCATGGGAAAGTAGGCTAAATCTCTGCAAAAGCATCTTTTATTATACTTTCGAATATTTCCGTTTCATTTGCGTATCTTTATACAAATAACGTATTTCGAATGAAAATTATTTAAAGTTATTTTAATAATAAAGTTATTTTTAGCGTGCTTTGGCGCTCTTTTACCCTTTCTTTTTTTTTCTTTTTCTTTTGGCTCTGAGCCTTTTCCTTTGGCTAGAGATTCCCAGCGTTCCTTTATGATTCAAATGCATGTAGTTATATACTCGTAGAATACTAGACGCTTGTGTTAATGATGCTTAAATTTGTGACTCCGAATACTCGATTCTAGTTCAAATTATTAAGAGAGGGAAGAGAGACTTTGTATTTTAAACTCAAAGAATTTTTAATATATATCTATATTTTATAATTTCATCAAAAATACGTGAAAGCATCAAATATCACGAATTTTTGTGCTATAATGAATGAAATATATTATAAAAAATCGATGATATCACACGTTCCCCCCAATCAAGACACTATGTACAGGTGACACTTTGATGTATATAACAATGTAGTTATAATATATTTCATAAGATCTGCATCATTTCAAAATAATTGAAAATTTGTCATTTACGGCGACCAGTTGGTTTGTACATCTATGTAAGCAAGTGCATTTATTGCGTAAAAATTGCAAATTAAGCAAAATATTATGAGAAAAAAGAAAAAAACTGTATCTTTATTAAATTTTTTACAACATGTACGGTAATAAAGCATTGAAAAATTTGAAATTTAAGCTATGGCACTCAAATAATAATAAATCAAGCACCAAACCAGAGCCAAGTAAACTTCAATGAAAAACTGTAATTCAGAGCTGAAAATAATGTAAATATAATTATTTCCATTACGTCTAATGAAAGAATTACATTATCCAGCATAATCAGTAGGATCATACAGAAGCGAATAGATTTTAATCATAATCAATGTTTCCTTTTCTTTCTTTCTCTTTTTAACATTTAAATTATAGTAAAATGAAAAATCGACATAAAAATTGTGTCTGCAATTTTTTCAATTATTGTGTTTAATTTTACGTTGATTTTTAGTTTTTACTTTTAGCACGGAGGTTTACATTTTATTTATTTTGAGTTATAATTCACCAATATCATTTGTTAAATACTGAAACAAAAATAATTAATTTATAGGAAAATAAACTAAAATGAAATTATGTCTTTCTGCATCTTATATTTAAATGTTTATCTGATTTTCGTACACACACGCACGCACACACATACACATAAAAGTAAATTGGCGCAAGTTTTGAACACAGACAAAAACAGAAGTCCCCAGAAAAAAATTTCAGAAAAAATATACAATAAATAACAAATTATATTATTGCAGATTGCTTGAAAATAATTTCGGGAAAGGAGCACATTATCATATCTCTCATTATTTCCTAATGCGTAAAAAATGTTCGTATTACACTTAGGATTCTAAGACAAATTATACTCGTTAAGCCAGATTTGACTGCATAATGCATTAGATGTAATCAGTAAACATTTACAGTTGGTACTAAGCATCAATTTTTTAAAGTAAACATTTATTCAAAAATTCAAACTGGATAAAACAATTGGAAAGCGCTTTTAGGTTAAATAAATGAAAGAAATTCAAAAATTACTTTTTTCAATGTCATCTGATTAAAACGTCTAGTTGTATTTATGATAGGAAATCACTTTATTTAAAAGATGTATCTTTTTATTCGTAGAAATAAAGGTATTTGTAATGAAAATTTTTTCAAGACAATAATTTATAACGACTTCCTGCGAATCTGAACTTAGTATGAAGTACACTGACTTGCTTAGTATGAAGTACACTGACTAGCTAACTACTACAGTAAAGCTATAAGAAAATCTTTGCCTCCATTAATTCACATTTCCAGACAAGTTTTTCAGGAAAATCAATTTGCGCCTTTTCTAAGAACCCGTGCAACAATGACCAATTATAAAGATGAATGAATGAAATATTTGCATACTTAATAAATTTAAGAATCTTTAGTACATTTTTTGAAATTATGAATAAAAGCTTGAACTTAGTATTATTATGATTATTATTTTATGAATAAAGTTGCATTCATTGAAAAAGGAGTTTCTTGTATCCCCGAAACACGTGTCTGCATTCTTTTATAATTAATTTGTGTTTTTAACGTCGAGTTTTTTCTTTCTTTCTTAATTTCTTTTTTTTTTTTTTTTTTAATCTGATTTTCTTACGAATTTTTGACCCATAACAATTTCTTTTTCCTTTTGCGCATAATTTAAGAAGGTTCTATTTATGTTCAAAACAAGCACGTTCTCTTCTTCGTATTCTTTTTTTTTCTTCCATAAAATCACCTGTAACGCATCTTTACCTAACGTATTGTGGCATCACTTATCATCCTTTGACATTCCCAATAGAATGTTCTCATCACCAACTCTTCAAACTTTTTGCAATGGATCTTTTTTTTTTCCCTCTCGTCACCTGCTTCTGCGTGGAAAGGCGAAGGGGCGGCAGGGGCGAGAATCCGGTAACGACCGGTTTCGGCCCGAGGTGCCATCTCCTGAGACCTATGATTAGCCCCCTTAAGTATTACTCTCAGTCCTCAATCAAGGTGGGGGAAGAAGCGTGGTCTGTGTATATATATACATTCATTTATAGATACATATCCTCTAGCTCTCCCCCTACTTTCGCACTGCACGTTTTGTTTACCTAAAGCCTCGAATAACACGTTATGAGCGAGGCATTACACCGTGTAATAAATTTGTCCGTTTGTTAGGCAAGAGCGCCTGTAATCGCCGTTTAAATGCCGACTATTATCTATGATTATGTAAATTTTTTTGGGGTCTGGGTCTTGGGCGCACCTCGTAATGCGGGAAGTGATGTGTCGTGGAGGGGGGTACCGGGGATAAGTATCCCCTCAACCCGTTTTGCTTTTGTTCTTTTGCTTTTTGTTTCAGAAACGCTTCTTTTTTTTCCCATGGCTCGTGAACTTGATCGGGATCGGTTCTGCGTCCATGTTAACACCCCGTCTGTTAGTGACGTGTTTAAAGAGATCTTGGATAACGCTTGAGGAGCGATACTTGAGATACAGAGGCGTTTAAAAAAATGCTGAGATTTATAATTCATTAAGAAGCGTTAAATTAAAAGTGATTTAGAGTATTTTAAACGCTTCTTGAAAATGAGCTAAAAATATTTTCTGGAATTGTTTTTATCACTTAATCCGGCTTTCTCAATTGGAGTAAAAACATTTTTGCCGATTGTTTAGAGTAATTTAATGCTCAATAGGTATAAAGTCACAAAAAACAAAAAATAAACAACGCTCGGGGGGAAGAGAATTGTATTTCTGTAACATATTTTACAGAAGAGTGAAAAATATCAGCATAAATACATTTCGACCAAAGTTCTTATGATACTTGGATCCTTCTACACATGGCAGCAAAGGATGAATCCATTCAATTTTCAGGGAAGCTCGTTTCGCAGGCGCGTTAATTAGAACGCGAATCAGAATGTTTACTTCTCTGTTTGTTGAAAGTAACTAAATTTATAAACTGTCATATAGCATCAGTTCGGAAGAAATCAAGTATGCTAAACGAACTGAAACGTAAACAGAATACGGCGCATTTTTTCTAACAGCAGTTTGTCCCTTGAACACGAATGGATTCTTTTTGGCGTTCTGCCAGGCAGAGCTCTTTTTTTTTATGGTAGAACTAGTATACTGATTTTAGCCCCGTGTGAGAACATTTTTACAGTTTTTTAAATTTTAACATTTTTATTTGATAAAAATTTTATAATTTAAAAGTAAAACAAAATTTTATTGATCCTTAATTTACTGCATTAATGATCAATTTTTACGAGAAATAGCATTTCGTTTATATTTTGCGTTTAAAAAATAAAAATTTCGTTATTTACTCGTATTCACTTTCAAATCTTTTAATTGAAATGTAAAAACTATGTTTACTTACTCCAGTGAAAGTACTCTAAATTTTTGACTGTAGGAAAATGGATTTGGGAAGGAGGGCTTTGCATCAACTAAAACTTTTGATAATGTAGAATTTACACGACAGAGCAATCGAAGATTATTTATATCCATTATGCAAGGGATTTATTTGAGCTATTTTATTCTTTTGTCATAAGGTATAAAACGCTTACAAATGAATTCTCTTATTTTTAGTGACATCTTTCATTAATTAAATTTCTGAAAAACCGTAAGCACATCTATGTTTAAAATTTGCATTAAATTCGTTAACATATAATACGAGATTTCAAAAATTTAATACCTATCGTTTTACAAATATATTTCTTCTTTTTTTTTTTTTTCAATTTTTGAAAAAATCTATAAATGAGCTTCCTATTATTATTTATAATTTTTATTTAAGAATAAAATTTACTTTTCGTTTAAAAATATTGAAACTATACGAACTGTTTTTACTTAGAATGATATACTCAAAAAATTTCTGTAAAAGTGCAGAAGGGAAACTGAGTGTTTCTTTAAATTTGCGAAGAACTTGTCTTAAATCAAATTATCAACTTTCTTGATAAGTTTCTCAGTAAAATTCTTGTTTTTTTTTTTTTTTTTTTTCACTCTGTAAAACTGCACGGAAAGATTTGCTAAGTTACGTAAAACAGAACATTTGAGATCTGTGACTACCAGTTTAAAAGTTGTAGAGATATGCATAAATAAACGCGTGAGATAAGTGACGTTTAAAAATTGACAAAAATGCATTGTATATTGTTGGCGTAAAATTTTAACTTCAGCTCTAGCGAGCAACTTGCTAGCGCTAGGGCTCAAAGTAACTCACCTTCGGCTTAGTATACCAGAAATAGTAATTCAGCGTACTTACAGATGGCGGCACATTATCTGTTGAAATCAATTTACAGAATGTTCTCTTTTTTTTTTTAAATTCAAAGTAATCCTCTTTTTTTAAAGACTTTTCGTTTCTTGTTTTTAAATCTCTAATTTTACGTGAGGAGATTCTCATGTATTTTCGGGCAAAACTTTTTCCAGTGGGGTTACTTTTAAAACTATATCAATGGCGGAAGAAAGACTAATTATGTACGTTAAACGAAAAAAATATGCAATGCGAGATAGAATAGTTCAACTAAAAACGTGAATATGGAAGACAACAAGAAGGAAGGTAAAAATTTACCGTGTGGATAGGACAATTCAACTGAACAAGTGAATGTGAATTGCAAAAGAATGAATGTAAAAAGAGTTTTTACTGTGGATAATATTTGATGTTAACTTCAATTACGTACGAGAACGTGGAAGACAACACATTTAGATTGCGGATACTGTGGAGAGATACCTAATCGAAGATAGGGATGTGGAAGACGACAAGGTAAAAGCCAGCACATTTTATTAAAAATATGTTGCTTAGCATGCTGTAGAAAAAGAACTGAAATGAAGATAAGAATATCAAAGACAACGAATTGGAGAAAGCAGTAGAATTTATTCATGGATAGGAAAGTTCAGCGGAGCAAAAAATGTTGAAGAAAGTGTGTACGTAAACAGACTTTCGTTTGGGGCATTGTGAATGACTATAGATGCGAATGAGAAAGGCAAAAGTGGACTGCAAATCAAATAAATATAAAATTAAAATTAAAACAACGTTTAAAGCACAAAGTTGCATTAAAAATTACGGAAACGCGATTCAGAGTTGTGCGGAAACCCCTTTCATTGATGCGAGCTTACAGATGTAGACATCCGACAAAAGTTAAGTTTTGCAGTCATATAAGCTCACATCTTTTTCTGACAAAGGGGTTTCTTGTAACTTCGAAACACATGTCTGCTATTTTTATTGGAACTTAATGCTTTAAAAGTTATTTTTTATTTCATTTTTTTTTGTTCGGCAATAAAAGCAATGAAAGCATCATAAATATTTCTACGTATGTATTTATTGCAGTACTAGTAGTTGAAATTATTTGGTTAAAGAATTTAGGTGATATTTTAGTTTGTTAAATTTACGATGTAAATTTTCGATTCTTATTTTGCTTTTTTGCACACAGCTATGCTTGCTGTGCGTTACGAGCTGAGTTTAAGTAAGAGGGACCAAAGTACATAATACATACGCAAAGGAAATAATTATTTTTCTCGCAAAGTATTTTACACATCCTGCCGGTTTTGACTATCATCATCATCATTATCAATAATAATAATAATAATAATAATATAGTAAGTTTATTAGAGAGTTTATATTTATTACTAGTGTTTATATCCTCTTCCGCAATAATAAACTCCTCCTAAGTGAAAACGTCAATCAGTTCCATATTTCTATTACTATTATTATTATTATTATTATTATTATCTCTAACTTCAAGCCCCTTTCATTTTTCTAAAAAAAATCAGGTATATATAGTAGGAAAGCAGTTTAAGAAAATTCTATAAAGTAAACGAAGAATATCTTTTGGATAGTCAATTTTTCTTATATTAAATACACACGTTGAAAATGGTGATGAAATTACTTCCATTAGTTGAGACAAGATGCAGCGTAACGCTAAAATATTGATCACTGACATTTTTCATGATCCAATTAGTTAATTTGTTTCGAAAACCATAAGCAGTTTCGTTTTTTACCAAGTTCTGTTCTATTGCTGTTACTTATAAATTTCAGCTTTGGGATCATTCATAAATGATGTCACTCTTCGGGGGGGGGGGGGGGGGAATTGTGAAAAAATGGGACAAGGGGAGGGGAGGGTGTAGCAAGAAGTGTGACATCAGGCTTATACAACATAGCGTGACATGTGACAAAGGGGAGGAGGAGGGTCCGTTGAAGTGTGACAGTTTGTGACAAACGGGGAGGCGGGTCAAATATATCAGAAAAAAGCGTCAAATCATTTATGAACGCTCCCTTTATAAATGAACATGAAAATTGTAAAACATAGAAACGGAAAGACGAACAATAACAACTGTCAAAATAATTTTAATAGACAGTAAAATTTTACGTATAGTTTCGTAAATGGTATCAAACAAATGCACAAATAAATAATAAAAGAATAAATAAAACAAATAAATAAAACATACAAATAAATAAATAAAATAAATAAATAAACAAACAAATGAATAAATAGCAAATAAAAATATCATTTTAAGTGAAATAAACAACAAGTCAGTGAAAAGCTTTGATATAGCATTCGCTGCAATCCAAATGAAACACAGTTCCGAAAACCAGATAAATTCTAAAGGCAACATGTTTTTTTTAATTTTTATTTTAAATTATTAGTTGTATATAATCACTACTGTTTTTCTTTTTCAATCAACTCTTATTTCGATTTTTACGTCCCACTTGTTATGACAACATGGATTTCAAATCAGGGAAGACCAATCCCACAGTGAATTAGAAAACATTAGGAAAGCTAACCAAAAAATAAAAGAAAAGGATAGAATAAACCAAAAATGGAAAGAAATAACTTAGTGAATAATAGTTCAATTAAGAGGAGCAAAAAAAAGCTACTTTATTATGAGAAATGAAACAGTTGTAAATGCGCTATTACTAGTGTTCGCAATACAGGTATTTCGGTATACCGAAAACCAGTATTTAAGGAATTTCCAAAAACTGATATTTGCTAAAGTAAAATACTAGTATTTTCGGTATTAGTTATGAATAGTAAATACTTTTTTCGATAAAATTTTAATTTTAACCTATTAGATAAGTATTGTTAATTTAAAATCAAGCATTTGAAGCCATATTTAGCTTGAAAAGCATGAATTAACAGAGTATCAATGAATAAAGACATCTGAAGAATACGAAAAGATATTTAAATTGCTGAGTTCCGTTTTCTCAGATAAGTACATCTTGCATTATGCTTTACCTTCAAAAAATATATATTTGTTTCGTACACTGTAATGGTTCATTTTTATCTTTATTTTTGGTTACCAATGTCATAAATGATTACAATATTGTCCCTATTATAAATATTTGATATCAGCATTTGTCCTTTATTTTATATTCGTTCAAAACAAAATTGTTTATATTATTTTAGTTTATACATTTTTTTGTATGAAGATACGAAATATATAATGAAACAAATATATTTCGGTTCCTTTTTTGAAACATTTCTAATAACAGAATTCCGGTATCACGTTAAAAAAAAAAAAAAAAACCGAATACCAGTGTTGCATTTATGGTCCGGTATTGCGACCATTAACTATTATTATTTCAGTGTAATATTTCTTTAATTAATTTGCTAAAAACTTACAGGTACATCTCGTTGCATAAATTTAACTTTGAATTCACTCACATATATTTGAAATTTCAAAAATTTAATGGTTACTGATTAAATTATGTTTTCGAATTATTATTAATGTATTAATAATTGATAATTTGTGTTTATATAGCTGGGAAATTTTAATACTTATTTATTAAGGTTGAGCAGTTACTAAAGTTTCTCTTCTATTTTTATTTTTCCTTCTGCTAAAGCTCATGCATTAAAAAAAGAAAACTTTTTCTATTTTAAAGACTTTGAGAAGAGAGATGATAAAATTTAAAAAAGGAATGGATGTGAGATTTTTTTTTTTTTTTTTTGTCTCTATGTTAATGATTTCACATGAACAGTTTAAAAGTGAAAAGAAAAAAGAACATGAGTAATTTTTTTGAAATAGAAACAAAACACCTTTTTTTAATGAAATTTCATAGCAATCAGACGAATTACTTTGGCTCTGAGTGATACATAAGTACAGATGTTTTATTATTTATAACTGCTTCGTTATATTGATTTTTCAATGATTTTCCATTTTGTATTGGGCTGTAAGTGACTACAAAAACTCTCTTAAAACACGTTTTCAGAACATTAGGTAGACGTCAATAGATGGCGCTACTTGTCTTATGGCTGAAAGAGTAGCTGATTTCGTTACAAGTTTGCTTATGACTCAAAGATTGAAGATTCAACATTCGACATTCAAATGACTGAAAATAATGTTTGCAATTTGATCACATTAAAAAACAAAATATAATTTTACCTTTTTCGCGCAATTATTCGATAATAAGTTGTCTTTAGTATTATAGTTGTGCTTGTAGAAATAAAAGTTTCGTTTATGAAAATAAAACTTAACGAAGTTTATGGAACGTTGAAAAGGAAAAAAATTATATAAATAAATAAAATAAATAAATAAAAATAATAATAATAATAATAATAATAATAATAATAAAATTAATGAAACTGGACAACGAAATAAACAGGAAAGTTTCTTTAAAAGAAACGATATCTTCCATGAGTTTAATTTATAAAGTCAGAGTAATGAATAGTAAGTTTGCATTGTGAGTAAATGAATAGAAAGTTTGAATTCTGTTTGAATGGCAAGAGAGATGTGAGTAATCAATAGTAAGGGCCTAATACATTCTCACGACATTTGCTTTCTTAACCATTCCTAACAGTACTATTTATAGTTTCTAAATATCATTTTTTAAAGCAGATTGAGAAACTATTTAACGCAATAATTTATGCCATGACGCCTGCCCCCTCCCCTGGGGGGAGGAGGACTTTTCCTCTTGCAGAGATCTGCTGTTCTATAAGGATCAAGGGGAGGATTCCATGCAGAGATAGTGCTCAGTCAATACGTTCTATAACTTAACTACTTAGGTAGTTCCGTTCAAAGGTATTATTGGTTCAATAAAAGCTTCGTCGTCATATCATAAACTAAACAGTGGGCAAGAAACCGATCTTCTCTTCGTGATGCGTCCCCACTCCCCAGTTCCTAAAGGTTTCCACTGAAAGATAGGAAATGGAGAAAATAATGCACCAGCAAAAAATACTATCTTTGTTGGAAAATATCGTTGGAATAAATTTTGTGCACAATTATAGGTACACTTTTGACGTTTTGGTTAATGTCCTTCATAAAGTCTAAAAAATTTCAGGGACGTTAATTAGGAATAGGTATAGAAACCTATTCTTTATTCCATTTCTCACAAGAATTCAATAATAGATTGTAATGTGTGACTATTCTCTTTCTCTTAATGCAATTCTACAGACGGATGGTATTGTGGGAAAATAAATGCTACTTCATACAATCACTGATAGGGGAAAAAGTGTGTTTCGCCTGGTATGCGAAGAGGAGCTGAACGCTTTTTTCTTGAATTCATTCAAAAAACTGTTTTTATAACCTCTTCTTTTCGTTGCCAATTCTTGAATTTTTCTTGTGGCAGTCATTTAGATATATCCACAATTCCTCTGTTATGACAACATTGTATTTTTCTTTAAATAAATAATTCTGATAAAAAAATTCCGCATCGTGTTCAGCGTTCATCGATATGTTGTAAATAAAAACGATGCACCTTTTAAACATTCAATTCAGCCTTAATCACTTTGTTTACAGCGGTTTAATGACTTTGGAGCTTTCCATCGACTTAAAAGATTTCCTAATAACATATAAAATATAACCTTGATAATATTCGAAACATTAGGGCCATTTCACGCGAAATATCCCGCACGGAAGAAAGCAAAATTACATAAATCTGAGAAAATCTTTACTTTAAAATAATGCTTTCAATTTTGGCTTTGATGATAATACATCGTACGCGGTTCGGTATCTTCAAATCCGAGATTGGACTGAAAACTCTCGATGGGCATATGTCCTAAAGTGACCGGCAATGAATCAAAAATGTATTGTTAAGTAATGGGATTTCAAGAATATTTGTAGATTGTACCTGATGCAAAAAATTAGTTTCTTGTTTGAACTCGTAGAACACTTTTCAAAGATGCGTGCTTAAAAAGTGTTCTACTAGTTTTTTGTTCTACTAGTCCTACTAGTTTTTTACTTGCTATGCGAATTTATATTTCCTAAAATTATATAGAAACGTCTCCTGAACGTTACTCTGTGTCGTGCACAAGAAGGAAAAAATAACCATGGGTCTTCTATTGTTTCTATAAGTAAAATCCGCCTCTGACACGGGAGCTAACCTGTGGGTTTCTTTCCTTTTCTTTTTCTTTTCAACACTTTTAATCCAAGGGACAACAACCGTATCGTTTTATTCTGTAACGAAAACTGCCACCGATCGACGTGCAAACGGTCGAGAAAATGTAAAATATCTTAATCAAATGTAGAGTATAGATTTTCAAAAATATAATTAAAATTCAATCTACATGCGAAGGCACAAGGACAAGGAATATTTCAAAGAGTTTTCTTGTGGCCAGTCAGTGCGATAGAACTAAAGTGTAAACAAATCTGCAGTTTCATGCATTTGAGCAATATTAGTTTTGATTACAACTATGATATTTTTTACAAACTTAATCTTAACACCTTTTTTATGATTAAAAAAGTAGTACTTTAACATTTGTTTTGTACCATAACTTTGTTTCATAAATTTTAGCAGCAATGGTTTAATTACTGCTTCGTGCAAGCTACGTACTGCTGAACAGCTTGTGCGAATCGACGCTGAATACTTTATGCATTAAGGATACCATATTTTAAAGAAAAATATACATGCTTGCATTTTACGACAATAAAATTGAATTTAATAAATCTTTTATTGTGAAATACTATTTCGGGATAGTTTCGGTCCATAACGTGATGCTGTAACTAAATTAAAACAGTTTCAATACATTTTTAATAAATATCGAATCATCACAATCTTAAAACCTTTAAAAAATATTTGAAAAAAGAGATTGTAAAACGTAAATATAATAACGACCAATTTCAAAACATGTTAATGAAATTCATCACCTTAAGCAAACTGCTTTGATGAAACAAGTTATTATAATGACAATAAATTAACATTTCACGAATCATTGCAACATAAATAACAAGATAAATACTTACTTATTATGTACATACTTATTATTCTCTATATTATTTGTAAGAAGTATGTATACATTTTTTACCAATGAACGAATTGCTTGATATATATCATCCCATAAAATTTCATGTCCACCTGAAATCAACAATTGAAGATACTTGTTTTCGAATTATAAAACACAATATTTTTACTGCAGCAGTATCCAAAAAGACGAAACTATTTTTTCTTTCTTTTTCGTTTCCTTTTCCAGAAGTTGCAGAAAAAGTGCGACTTCTACCCAAGATCGTAAACTGTTTGCTTTGTTGTAAGCGTATAAATAAAGGTAATTACAATTTTTATGAAAAATATCCGTCAAATTAGAGAAAGAACATTTTCTGCGGTTGTTTTGCTCCGACTTCTAAATACTTGCTCGGCCGAATAATATCAATAGATTATATTGCTTATTTCTTTTTTAAAATTATATATATATATATACATATATATATATATATATGATAGAAATAAAAAAATATATTAAAAAATTGAGCTGGTGGAGAACACCAAGTTTTTTTTTTTTTTTTTGCTCTGGCTTTGCTCCAATATTAAGCAAAATCTCCACGCTTCTGTTCACACCTCTAAAACGAACGGAGCCAGTTCCCAGTATTTTCACAGAAAAAAAAAGTAAAAACCCCGTAAAAACAGGTACAAAGGTGCAAAGGTCAGCCCAAAATCCTGTTGAAAATTACTTTTCCCGGATCAGTAGTAACGAAGATGTAATTGTCCGTTGACGATGCAACTGGTCCGATATGAAAAATGTTTCTAAATGATTTTAAAAGCATTTTATTGACATATTTTTATTTTTCATACACATTTCTTTATTCTTCGTAATTTTTCTACAATTTAGTTAATTAGTATTTAATCGATGCAAATGAACGGTGAAGTTCATATCTTCTTACCAAAAGAACAAGATTAAAAAAAGTAATCAGCAGTTAAACTAATAGGTGAAATATTGAGTTTTGAGTTCAAAAGTTGAAGTAAATCGAAATATCGTTTTTAATTCAGCCCATGTTTAATTTCAGAAGGTTCTTCTAAACCTCATACAAGCAAGCAAGAAAAGTTATTAGCAAAAAAACAAACGAAATTCAAACTAAGCATTTTTGATACTTAAAAGATTCAATAAATAATTTTAAAATTATAAATAAACAATTAGTGTTTCAGATTTTCTTTATTATTTTAAATTTCTCCATTGAAAATCTTGAGTCAGAATGTACTAAAACATATTGGCGAATTTTGAGAATATGCTTGACATGATTTGTACAATATCTTTTCGTACCTAAAAGGGACATTTTTCTTGAAATAATTGTTATAACGGATGAAAAGGATTATTTGAAGTAATCGAGGGAAAAGCTCAGTGATAGCTATTGATCCAAATCAATGTTGGTGTGCGAAAACGTTCACTCTCTTAGATCTAGGGTAATTTCTCGTTCATATTTTAGATTCTGTCACAAAGTTTCGCAGTACAGTTTGATAATTGATTCTCTTTTGTATATCATTGTTCTGAAAACAACACATTTTACTAAAATTAATTTGTGCAAGTACTTACCTGTCTTCAAAGCACATGCACATAAAAGTATAGTATGCACATTCTAAATAAGTATCAATAGCGAAAAACTCAGAACAATATGAACATGAGAAAATTCCTAGTGAAAAACCCGAAATTAAGTAGCTCTAAACTTAGCAGCAATAAATCGGAAAATGGCAAAATAGAGTCAAAACCAATTTAAACTTTTCACCAACTTCTTTTCGCCAAACATTAAACTCTTCCAATTTAATCCGAGGGTTTGTCCCGCCCAGAGGAAAAGGTGGGAAGAAATGGGGAAGAATTGTCCCATTTGGTGAAGAGGGGGATAAAATTTTTGGCTGAGTTGTCTTGCGTTGCGGTGGAATTTCAACGAGCCCGTAGGAGAGGAATTTGAACAATACAAATTCCGATAAATTTGATTTGGATATCGTGGAATTTCTTTTAGATAATTGTGGCCTAGCATCATTCCGATATATAACAGAGGATGTCAAACGATGTTGGGTTAGAAGCCACACTTATTACAGCCTCTTTTCTAAAGATTCTGGTAAATCTGCATTTGGCTATTGTAGAATTTCTTCTAGATAATTGCGGGCGAGCATCATTCCGTTCGCATAACAGAACAAATTGTCCAGGAATGTTAAGTTACGAGCTGCATTTATTTCAGCTTTTTTGGCTAAAGATTCTGGTAAATCTGCATTTGGTAATTCTAGAATTTCTTCTAGATAATTGTGGGCCAGCATCATTCCGTTCGCTTAACAGAACGACTTGTCAAGCAATGTTAGGTTACGAGCCAAACTTATTACAGCCTGTTTATTTCTCCTTTTCTTTCCAAACTTGTTAAACACACGATTTCCTTTTTCTTTCTTCTTTTTTCACACATATCGAAGGAGAGGGGGAAGGGGGGCAGGCATCTTCACAAAGAAAAGAAATCCACACGGATTCAACCTTACGATAAACAGGCCTCTCTTCAATTATTCACTGGCTCACGACTGAACGTGATACGACACATACCATTGTCCTCAACACAGTGCCCACTTACACACCGGTGATTAAACCCTACTTTGGGAGCGCTAAACGCGCAATCAGCTGTGAAATAGAGGGTAAAAATATAATAAATATATATAAGCATGGGCAAGGTAAAGGGACGGGGCTGACCCCCTCCCCCCCCTCATCCAACGATAATATTCTCTGGAGTCCACTGTTATTTGCATGGGCGGTCCCACCATAACGGAAGGTACAGATTTTGACAGGTTGCTGTCAGCAGCTTTTCTAGCGGCGGCGAAAATTGGCGGTTTCGGCAAGGGATAGGCGCAGGCAAGAACTGGCCTCGCTCCTGACATGTATCACTTAGCGCCCTTCAAAAAGTGAGAGAATTTCTCTGCTCGTGAGAGGACCAATTTATTTTTTCGATGCTTAATCCGGCGTTTCCCGGGTTTTGACACCACGTGTTGTTCCCACCCAGTTATCGTTTCTTTGAGGAGGATGTCTTCGCGGAGGAAAGGTCAAGGAAAGTCTGTCTATCGCTCTATCAAGTGGTTGTGAGTAAATACAAAGTAAAAATATTTGATTAGTATGAAGAGCAGAAGGATCCGAATCGTGCTCAGTTGTCTCGCTGAATCATTTGAATCGCGGACATATATATCCGCTTGAAGAAAAATTCCTGGCTCAAAAAATTAACAACCGTTCTTAAACCATGCATGGAAGAATAAAAACCACACGAGAAAGATATATAAATCGCACAAGAAAGAATAAAATCCACATAAAAGTAATACAATTTTTCTCTGAGTGGTTCAATGATTGAACTGTGAATGACACACACACAACTCTCAAACACGGTTCAACAGTGCAAATGGAATAAAATTCTTTTCTTCTTTGTCAGTTAGATTGTTTTATGTATCTGTAGCCTTCAAAATATCGAAGTACAGCATGGGATCGGCCTTCGATTTCAAAAATTCGCAATTCTTAGACTTTTTTTTTTTTTTTGGATTTGAGCTGGACGACGCAGTCTGATATCAGTATGTATTCGTTAGAAGAAGTGATATTCAACCGTTTTTATGGTTGAGCCATATCCTGATGATTATTTCACGTCCGCCACAACATAAAAATTCATATGCGATGAATTTTCAAAACATTCACTTGCATACTCGTATTAGCGATTTCAATGTAGATAAGAAGTTCGAAATTGCGACGAATTGAATTAAGGAAAAAGTGAAACACAATTTTAAAATCATGATCCAATGTCCTAACATGTATCGTCATGTAAGCATTCAGACACGCACAGACACACTTATGGCAAACCATAATTAACCAAAATATATTTCGTTAACAAAAAAGTTTTATTTTTAAAAGTTTAAATTTATTTATAAAGTTTGTTTCTAAATAACAAATTTTGAATAGCTGCATGACGGTCGTGAATTTTAGCATTTTCAGGAAAGAAAAAGTGGAAATTTTTAAAGTGGAAAAGCATTTTTGTAAAAAACAAAGAGAAATTTTTTCCCATCCTTAACGTTTTCAATATAAGTAACCAACTCAATGTTACTAAATAAATTACTGATCAACTTAAATTTAAGAAACTTAACTATTTTTAAATCAAATTGAATTTTTAGTTAATGTGAGTAATTTCAACTTGCAGCTGAAATTGCGTACGCAGTGCACGATGTTAAGCAGCTTAAAGTTAGTTTTAGCCAAAGTTTGTATACAATGGGAAACAAACATTAAAAGGAAACTTTTCATTGAGTCATCC
The DNA here is from genome assembly GCA_038502835.1 of Octonoba sinensis. Taxonomy (NCBI): domain Eukaryota; kingdom Metazoa; phylum Arthropoda; class Arachnida; order Araneae; family Uloboridae; genus Octonoba; species Octonoba sinensis. The sequence goes on along the minus strand of CM076599.1, from coordinate 80,505,916 downwards.
GATTTAATCTCTCTCTTTTTTTTCCCTGTAAATGCAACAATTTCTCGTTTAATGAGGCTTTATTCAGTACGGCGCCTCCTATAGCACGTGTTAGTAATTTGAGCAATGAGTTTCTATTAGTACTGATTGATTCATTATTAGGCGGTTTGGAGAGATTTTGGTCGCCGAAATCTTTTTACAAAAATGTTCCTACAAAAAAAAAGAAGTTTCCAAAATGAACGATCCTAATTGGTCAAAGTGCTGCCAGTATCTTAGAAAGTATTCAGATTCCCACCTTCTTTATGATGAATATCTTAGCATAAAAGAAGTACGACCTTCTTCGAGAAAAAAAGAGAAACTAAAATGAAGAGATGTGCAAAACTTGGAAAAAAAATTTCATTGAATAATTTTGGAGAGACATTTTGTGACATTGGAAAAGCATAAAAATTGTTTGAAGAAAATGATCCAAATTAAAAGAAGGTCCTTGTAACAAGCAGAAAATGTTCTGTATTACCACATGATGCACAAAGAGAAAAAAAGAAATATTTCGGTCAAAAAAGCCTGTTTGACTTCTTATTTTTTCTTTTTCATTTTGTATATCATAAGCATTCAAAGTATTCTATTATTTTTAAGTTTCCTTGCTTTATTTATTTATTTATTTGTTCTTTAATTTTAGGTAGTTATACAAATATTTCTATTTCAACAAAATACGATAGGGACGAACTACTAATTTACCTATAAAAGCATTGCCTCACTCATTCACTAAGAATTCACTGCGCTACGTCCAAATAACCGATGGACTGCACTATGTTTCTTATTTTTTTCTTTTTCATTTTGTACATCATAAGCATTAAAAGTGTTCCCTTATTTTTACTTTTCCATATTTTATGTAGTTATTTATTTGTTTGTTAATTTTAGGTAGTTATACAAATATTTCTATTTTAACAAAATATCATAGGAACGAATTACTTATCTACCTATAAAAATAATGCCTCGCTCATTCAGTAAGAATTCACTGCGTTACGTCCAAATAACCGATGGACTGTACTATGTTTCTTATTTTTTTCTTTTTCATTTTGTACATCATAAGCATTAAAGGTGTTCCATTATTTTTACTTTTCCAAATTTTATCTAGTTATTTATTTGTTTGTTAATTTTAGGTAGTTATACGACTATTTCTATTTTAACAAAATATCATCTGGACGAATTACTTATTTACCTATAAAAGCAATGCTTTACTCATTATGTAAGGATTCACTGCGTTAAGTCCAAGTAACTAATGAACCGTACTGAGTGGGTGTTCCTTGTTCCTGTACATTAATTCACTTTATATTTCAACCCATATGAAGTGTACATTTTTAGTTGTAGACGAAAGTCCATAGTACAAAGGTTATAAATCTCGCAAAGGGGCGAAAATTCTGCTTCAAATCCTTACGTTCTCTAATAATGTTAGTCATATTTCGCTAGATTGTCAATTTGTTGGTGGGGAAAATATCATCTCAAGAAAGAGAAATGTTTGGAACGTACAACAGCAATATGTGGAGAAATAGACTCATGCAGTTTATACGTGGATTAATAAAAAAAGTTTAAAATCCATTCTGCTATCTCCAATTTCCGACGCCAGTCCAAACAGGAATGAACTTGCATCCAGTCCATGGTGTCATACATTGCGTGCGCAACACTCGTTGTATGCTAAAATCACAAAATCAAACGCAAAACAGCAAAAAAATTAATAAATAAAGAAATAAAAGAAAAAGGAATATACTGCTTTGATTCAGATGAAAGTATCATAATATTTTTTGCATTTTTATGAGCCGGTTGTTTTCTTCTCCGGTGCTTCTGAGGCATTCCAGTTATGAGCTATTGTTTCCTATCATTCTGTCATCGGTGACAATCCTATTGTAATCATTTTAGAATTAGTCGTTCTTTTTAGGTTACCGAGATTTTCGGCAAGATTATTTTTGATCGATGGGTTTAGTCTTGAATATGAGTAGCGCATTAACGCTCATTACATCAGGTGTTAACAACAATCACCCAAAAGGGTTTTTTTCATCAAAAAAGTACAACCAAAGCTCAGGTATTGCCATCCATCAATCAAACTAGGAGAAGCAAATTACTGTATAAAATGGACGACCTTATTATTATTTTTAATTATATCAGGTTTTTGTGTAGAACTAAATAAGGAAAAAAATTTACAGTGTTTTCATTTTATATGTAGAAATATTTAAAAGTTACTGTATAAGCTTAAAAGAAAAAGTCAGATTTTAAGAAGAATGGTAAAATTTAAATGCGGAACTTTTTGACTTCTCATTTTTTTTCGTTTTCCAGGTCATTTCGTAAAAATATTGTTAGTTTTATATTAAGTGGTGTATGCTTTACACTATTTAAGTGTTGTGTCAAATAAAATAAAATACAGAAAATGAATAATTAATCCAATAAAAGATTAAAAAAGACAGATAAGAAAAGGAAAATGGCAATGCATAATAATATGAAGCGAAATTCATATAAATCATTCATGATATGAAGCTATATTCATCCTAAATTCAAGCTAAGAAGATAGTAAGTAAGAAAATTAATTGGCTGTTAACAGGCTTTATAATAAGCTCTTTCAGTAACTATGGGAGAAATTTCCGGATTCGGAAATCCATATTTTTGCTCAAAAGACATTCAGAGGAGAGATAGGTCAACTCCCATGCACCTAATGTTTTATCTGAATGATTTTTAATTTCGGAAACTTTTTAACACTGCATTGCGAGGAAAATTGATTAAATAAGTTGGTTTCAAGGAAGTTGATTCAAATATTCATGTCGATGATCCTTTCAACAAAATTTCGCGTCAGTAGCAAAGAATCATTTTCTGCATGCTTCAATAAAAAAAAAAAAAAAAAGAGTGATAATGATATCTGGCGACGCTTAAAAATTTTAGCTTAAGGAAAATCCAGATTACTAAAAACAAAGTCGCCTGCGCTCGAAAAATTTATTAAGACTTCATCTAAGTTTTTTACTTTATTACGTCCAATGAGAAAAACCAATAATAGAAAAACTTTCCAATCCTCCACATTTGACATTTTAAGATATACAATAATGTTGCCACAAACTATAAATTTTTGAACGAAAAAAAAAGAAAAAATTAACTAACTAACTTTTTCACGTTAGAAATCGTATTCGTTCAGAAACACTTTTTCGAAATGTAATAGATATTTCTAAATGACTATGAACGTAAAAAAAAATTGTACGCTTAAAATAAAGATAAAATAAATAAATGAATAATAAAAAGAACAGATGCATTAAAATACAACAATTGGGTAAAAGAAATTTCGATCTAATCGACATTATATATAAAATCTATTATCTCTTTTATTAATTTAGAGTATTAACTTACGACGTCATAAAATAAATGTGTTATTTACAGTATGAGTTTTTCATTTTATTTAAATATCTTTACTTATTATAAAATAAAATGTTTATCTACCTTGCGGAAAACTGTTTGCCAAGATTTTTCGGTCAATTTTCGTCAGCTCTGAACAAGGAAACTTTTCTCGTTTATTTCGCGTTCATCAAAGCAATATATTTAGCATTTGAGTTAACTCTTCCTTCTTTTATTGTTATGTCAAAACTTGCGATATAATAGGGATTTAAAAATTTTCTTCCCAAGAATTTGGCAGTTAAAATTGACTGCCGTCAAATGAACTGCAAAATTCTAGTAAAGAAAATTTCTGAATGAGAATTGAATTTAAAATTTTTGAATTTGAGCCAATGTTATGAATTTTAAGGGGAATAGAATTTAACTTGATTTTGGAGTTTTGGAAAAGGCTAATTTTTTTACGATTTTCTGAATTTGTTATAGTGAAATAGATACATTTTCAGATTTTCATGAAAGTTCATTTGAAATGATATTTTAAACTACCACGGAATTGTGCTGTAATAAAATAAATATTGTGTGTATTTAAAGAACTACCTATTAGTATCATCAAACAGATGAATTTAACTTAAGATCCTTTTGTAAATTTTCTAAACTTTATTTGGATTTTTAAAAATAAATTTTATTATAAACCTCATTTCAGATTATATTAAATTATTTTAACTCATGTGTCGCCTTTATAAATTCAAACTGCTCCATCAACTGCCTTTGATGTGCCGGGAATTTCAGTTACTTTAACAGAAACGTGATGATTTTTTGCCAGATAAAATTTTTGTTAAAATTTGTGTCTAATCGCTGTTTCTAATTCTATAAAGAATATATTCTTCAAAAGAGTTTAGAATTCCATTAATAATTATTTACTTCGTGGAATTCATTTGAACTTTAATTCAATTAATTTCGGGATACTATTTTTATTAGTAGCATTTGACAAATTTTACTGATGCAAAGAAACCATCATGATTCATAAATATACCTACCATACTGCGTATGACAATTATTGTAATTGCTTTGAATCCTTTAGTATGACTGTTTGAGGAAAAGTAAAGTCCAATGGCTCGCTTGTGTACTCATTCATCTTGTGATGTCTTCAAGACAAGTCTATAAAAAGAGCTGACAGACGCATTGGAGAGTCTTGAAAGAAATTATAATGCAAGTTCTCATAACTGTCAAACAGATGTAGAAAGTAATAGCTTCTGAATACAAGCCTGATGTCAAAAAGTGAAATGACTGAGAGCAAAGAGTCATACTGGTATTAACGCTTACATTTGCAGCTCCCAAAGCGCTTTCAGGCTTAATTCCATCGTAATTGTTGTACAAAAACTTCTAAAATTAGTTTTAAAAAGCCATTTAACAATATTGGTTGAAAATAATAACAATAATAATTTCTATTAACCCCTTGGCATACAAATTTAATGGAACTTAATGCGACCAAAAAGCAAAAAATACTATTTAATTTCGCATAACTGAACAGGTACGTGAAAGTTGAGTAATAGTATGTTATTTTGAAATTTGGATTTTTATTAATTAGATTGATGTTAACAAAGAACATCTAAATAACATTAAAAAATAATAATTTCTCGTCAAAATTTACAGTTGCCCATGAGATGCATGACGAAACAGACTCGTCATTGTACGTGAAGGGGGTAAGAAATTTATCAAACTTTTTAATGCATGCGTTAAACCCCATTTTAAAGAACTGAATTTCTGAACTTCTTTTATCATGACCTTCCAGTAGATGAAATTTAATGTCCTTTCAATTTTTGCAAACTTAATGAGATAATTGCTGCATTTACCTATTTTTTTCTTCAATAGTTTCTTTTGCAAACTAAATGTAGTTTTCACAAGTTTTAAGGAATTCAATTTTGATACTCAATCTTTCAAGGCTGGGAATTTTGTTATTGATCGTTTTTTACAAATTAAACGTTATTTTTGCCTCATTCAAAAAATTTAATTTTATTATCATCCTGTCTTAGAAATTAAATTTCCTGTCGCTCACTCCCAATTGTCTTTTTTCATCAATTAATTACTTTCATTTTTTTTCTTAAATATGATAATCTCATTCATATCTCTTTAGAAGATGAACTACTTTCTCTGTGCTCGCTCGGCGATTTGTTTCTGATCTGTTTTAGAAACTAAACATTCCACTCAGAAACAAAACTTTATTATTGTTCCACTCAGAAACAAAACTTTATTATTGTTCCACTCAGAAACATAACTTTATTATTGTTCCACTCAGAAACAAAACTTTATTATTGTTCCACTCAGAAACATAACTTTATTATTGCTCCACTCAGAAACAAAACTTTATTATTGTCCCATTCCGAAACAAAACTCTATTACTGTCCCATTCAGAAACTAAACTTTATTATCTTCCCATTTTTTGTTACAGCCGTTTCGTAGATGAACTTGGCAATGATATCCTTTATGGCTTTGGATTTCATTCCTGGTCACCTTAAAAAACTAAATTTTACTATCTCATTTCATAATAAGAATTATTACCATTCATTCCCTATCATTTTTGCAATTATTCTTGCTCAAATCTCTTTAAAATATTATTTTCCTATTTAAAAATTTTACTTCATTACAGGTCCATTTTCTACATTAAATTCCCTATTTTTTAATGCCCTACATTCCATACTTTTTAGGAAGTAAATATCTTCATTTTTTCTCCGAATATGGTGTTTACAGGTGGTTAAGTAGATGAACTTCCCGCCTTTTCCTCTCTGGTTTGCAGATTATTTTCAACATTCTAGAAAATAAATTCTTTCACTTTTAGAAACTAAAATTTATCATCTTCTCACTTCAGAATTAAAATTGTTTAATATATACTTTCTGATCATGTAAAAGCTTACATCCTTTTTCATTGAAATTTGAGTTCCCTGTAAGTCCGAAACAAGTGTACTAAATAGAATATATGTGTATATTGTATATAAAAATAAAGCTCTTAGTTATTGTAAAAACACTATTAAATTTATTTTCTCAAAATGCAAATCATTTGTTTTAGTGATTTCCAACGTCAAGGGTTTTTAAATTTAAAACAAAAATGATATTCAAACCAGTGGTGTAGTCGAGGGGGGACGCAGGGGGACGGTGCCCCCCTACCTTTTTATTTTAATACAAGCGTCCCCTCAAACGTTTTACATTTTAACATAAGCGTCCCCCCCCCTTTTTTATTTCAACAGCTTATCTTCATATGTATGAGCGTCCACCCAACATTTTTTTTCAGGACTACACCACTGATTCAAACACAGTGTTCTAATACATAAGCGTTCAAACCTAGTAAAAGTATTATTTTAAACATAATTCAAGGGAAAATGTCTTGAGTATAAAAATTTTAAGTTGAATAAGTAAAAATAAATAAATAACCAAGAAACATTTTATAAAATACTTAACGGCACTTATTTTTAACCGGAATGTGTTGAAATTGAAGTGGTTTATTTCATACGGACAAATTATTTTAACTTCTCAATCGTTGCCGAAAATAAATAAATAAATAAAGAATGTTAAAAATTAAGAATGAAAAAAAAAAAGCGCACACTTTAATAATAATTCGTAACAAAAATACAATCATCATTTACCGCTCTTGCCAAAAGCAAAATGTTTTAAATTTTCAAAATTAGTAAATTTATTATTATTATTATTGTTTTGTATTTTGAGGAAGACAAAACTAAGACTATAACCAGGCTATCAGCAATTTTTTCAAATTTCTGATGCAAAAGTTTTAGCTGTTTCGATAAAAGGGTTTGAGTTTCATCTGCAAATCTTGATGTTAAACATTTTTGAAATGACGTAAAAGACACTTTAAATGTTCAAATTATTTGCATTTTTATCAGATTATTTGTACATACTTAACTTAAAAAGTTCTTTCTGATTAAATTTTTCCAAAGCAAATCAAGATCAGGACTTATAAGAGATTAAAATATTTCCATGGAGCCTAATATTAAGAGGTTTTTTTTTTTTTTTTGAATTGCTCAGGAATTGAATTCAGCCCAATGCAATGAAACATGAGACAGAGGTGTCAAAGGACATTCACACATTTTGAGACCTGATGTTCAATTTCAAATTTCTGATTTTTAAGATGTACTGAACGAATTTGTCCTTTGCCTTTTTTTATAAATGTTAATGGCAATATTTTTGAAAGAGATTGAGCCCACCTTAAAGCTTTTATTTGCTTGTAGCCTCAGTAATTTATTAATCTATTTGTATTTATTTTAAGGTAAAATAAGCTAACAAAAGAAGAAAGCAAGAGATTGGAGGAATTTTCATGGATTTAAATCTTTGTTTTAATTTTTGGATTCCCAAAATATTCGCTCGAAAAAATTAAACGTTTTTGGCAAAAATATGGTCAAAAAATTATATTAATCCCATTTTGTGCTACAGGTAATGGATTGATGGATTAGGCAACACTTGCAATCGGTGGAAAGATGTCAGATCTACCATTTGAGAACGCATCAATAGAGCCAGGTTTCTTGCCATATAATGAATTGTTTGAATGATATGCCCGAAGAGCTTTGCCACGAACGGATGTTATTAACGATATTGAAGATGGTGAATGGTGTTGTCTTCCTCCTCTTTTTTTCTGACGAATAATGCTTGTATGAGGACGATAAGATTAAAAAAAGAGGCTGAAATCGAAGTGTCGGGAAATTAGATTATTTTACTTATCCGAGCAGACATCAATCTCAGGACACGCGAAGCACTTGGTGAATTAGCCTCAGCAATCTCAGATTCAATTCAATTTCCTTGTTGAAAGAAGCTGAATGAAGCCATCGTTCCGGGCATTTAAGCAGATCCAAATCAAAATAATATAACTTCAGATAAGGCTATCAGATGAGTCTTATCCCAAACACAATTCTAAAATCTGTGCCCGAAATCTGGAAGACGCTGGAAATTTCGCTGCAGGTGATACGTCAGCCAAACACATCGCCGAACAGATTGGAGCAAGAGGAGCTGCCTCACAGATAAGGATCACCTCGTTCTAAAAGGGGGAGTTGCATCCTGCGAAAGACATCAGCGGTTAATGGAGGCGGCGGTTCCCAAAATCCTGACCACACATTTCCCAAGCACCTCACTGGGTAAAGATCAATAATAATCTCTCGGGTAATAATATAATAACAAAAATAAAACCCCCAGTCCTATGCCCGCTTTTCACCGTTGGGCCCTCGGACACAATTGGTGAGATGCTATCTCCTGGTAGGCTCTCTAGCACGGACTATAACCTAAGTACTGGAGCCAAGCAGATGGTGACTGAAAATTTTTATCATCGTCGGGGATCGAGATGGGTGCTACAATAGAGGCCACGAGTCCAACAGGTCCGCATTTCCTGCAATGAGTTTTTTCTGGGAACATTTGCTCCTTTTAGCGAGAAAATTGATGATTTGGCATTATGTGAATAGTGTGTGTTATGCGCTTGCCCTTTTTCTACCGGTAAACCACGTATTGAAAAAGTACTGCTTCACTTTTTCTTTGGCTAGCTTTGTCGTCGATGAATTGGTGTTCTGTTTCGGTGGAACCCAGTTTCCGGTACACAATCTATCATCGGATTATTGGTGCTTGAAGGATAAGTTTTTGATTGCTTTTTCTCCATATTAAAACGCTTTATTTTTCGTTTCACAAGCTGTTATCAACGTTCAAAAGATATTACAAATGGTTTCGTTTACAAAAAAGATATATATATCGAGCATCGCTGATAATTTCAACATAGTGAATTAAATAATTCATAGAATGTAATGGTTTCATAGCACCGAAGCAAGATTATCCAGCAACATGTTTTCTAATTAACCGTTTGAAAATACTATTGATCCAAATTCACTGCCAGTAGCAATAAACAAACTTTTCCAATTTCTTTGAATCTAAAAAAATTCAATACATGTTTTTTCTGATACCAACATCACAAAGATGGCAATGTGAAACTCAAACTGCTGTCTAACTATTCGTTAAGATGCAAAGCTATTCAAAACAGGATGCCTAGAAAATAAGTACACTGTTTGTGCACTTTTGTTCTGAGATATACCAAACTAAAATAAAAACTATAGAATACAGTGAGACTTATAAGGAGAATAAAGTTTTATTATTTCACATTCTTACGTTTTGTATCTTACTTCGTTTTTTCATCTTACTTATTCTTGGTTTTAGACATCAGCCTTTTAGCGTTTTGCTCAAAAGGTTTTATCTAGTTAAACCTTTTGTAGTTCAAAAGCAATTACTGTAAAGCTCATAATGGAAATTTAAGTAAAGATAAATTTTCATTCTCCAAATAATTATTTTATTTGCTGACAGTTCTCACTGAATTTTTATATTCTCAATCCTAACTAAGTTCATTGCTTCCTCATTTACTTTAATACACTTTAACAATTTGATTTATTTGGAGTAAATTATTCTTTATTTGGTCTTATGTTTCGATTCATTACATTTGCAAACTTTTTTTTTATTATTATTATTATTCATTTTTTAAAAATTTCTTCTTTTCATGAGTTAGGAAATTTTACCAAATAACTGTTTACCAAAGTTGCGTAAAGGTAATACTTATTGAATGTAATACTTATTAAGAAACATTTACTCAATATTCTGATTAAAATCTAGGCCTATTTCGCAAAATAAGTTTGTTAATAATATCTTTCATTTTAAATACCTTACATTAAGAGTATTTTCGTAAGGACTGTATGACATTTAAATAAATTTTAGAAGGAGCTCATCATATTTAGCTCATCAAACGGCTTTGTATTAAAGAACGGAAGGAGCTCATCAAATGACTTCAATTGTAATGAATTTTTACGAAACGGTGTCATTATAATTGAAGCCGTTTTTTAAAAATACTTTTAATGGTGTTTTTTGTCACATATCTTTCTATATGACGATTTGGAAGAAATCTACAGTGTACTAGTACAAATTGTCTATTGATTAACAATTTGACAATTTGTAAAGACTCTTGTAAAAGGAAAATCTTCTCCATGGCCGATCATCAAAAATTCAAACCAATACAGTCCAGTAACTTTTTCCTCTTAAAACAAGATAAGATAGGGCGTAACGCTCGGATTAACTACTCTAGTCTTTAACCTATGTAGTTAATCACTATTTTTTTCAAGTTTTCAAGCTCCCGTGTATGTGATGAGTTGGGGTTTGACTTGTTACCATTTTTATTTTCCATTTTTTAATTCATTTTCACTTATTCCATATTTTATCTTGTATTTTTTATTTGCATCTAAAGCATAATACATATTTAAAGGCCATTCTGGCTGATTTTTGGGTTGCATTATGTTTGTTGGTTTATACTTTTATACACTTACTAGGGCCATATTGGGTTATTTTTGGGTTTAGGCAGAGGCTTGTATGGTTTGTTCTGTACCATTTAGTTCTGAGTTTTACTTATCTACTATACGTGTTTTATGTAAATGTATGTAATTTATATAAAATTGTATTTTTTTCTCAATACTCCTATAAGGGTTTATTCTTTTCGGTTCCTTAAATTGGACTAATTTCAATTGCAGTAAGAGAATAAGGTTATTCTAGGCGCTTCACCGTTAAAGTTTACATTTATTATGATTTGTGTTTCCTCATTTTAAATTGCTTGATTTGATTTTAAAACTATCCTGCGTGCAAATATTTTACGCCTCCGTCCTTAGCAACAATAATAACTTTCTATTATTACCACCCATAATTTACGATTTACCAGTACTAGTGCACGTGTCCTTTGCCATTCACGTGTACTCTGTCCATAAATTTTGTCACAAAAAGGCATTTTCAAATTTATTTCAAAATATTATTAAAGAATCCACTTTTGAAGAGATTAAAAGACGACATCATTTACTTAGGTAAAATGAGCCTAATATTGCACTCCCTTTTAAACTTTAATATATTTCTGTTATCTTTCAAGATAACCAATTACTTTCAGGTTACTTTATGAGATTTATTATTGTTGCTTTACATATATAAAAGATCAATTTAATATTTAAAAGAGTAAAATATTTTAAACGTGTAAAACTATAATAAGTATTTTCAGAAATTTCCTTAAAAAGTGTTCCTAATATCGTCCTGTGCGATATTAATAATAATCTTTCAAATTACCATACAGAAAGAATTTGGAAGACAAAACAATTTAAAAATAGCTTTTTTTATTATTATTATATTTAAAAACAAATTCAATTTCATGTCACTATGATATTATTGCAAAAAGAGAAGAAGAAAGAAGATTATATATTGCAGTAGTTTACATGTCAATAGGAATTAGCTTTTCAAACATAAATCACAAACATAGGTTTTATAATCAGTAGCTCCAGATCATTGCTCGTGACCCCAAATGCGACATTTAGAGCAAATTATCCATTTTTCTCCGCGCTCTTCGGTTGAATAAAGCTAATTGCAGAAAGGGACACTCGCAATCCATTCCGCTGTCTTCGTCGCCAGTAGACACTGTCAACGCTTAGTCAAGACCTTCCTCTAATTCTGGGGATGACTCCAATAATTGCTCACGTTTCACAATTTTCCTTTTCTTCATTGCAATACCTTCCCATTGAGGCATGGTGTTCTATTCTATTTCTTGTTTAGCGGTAGTCTTATTATTTTTGTTAGATGTTTTGACAAAAATATTTTTTATTGTTAATTATTTTATTGTTACATTGAAATTATTATTTCATCATGAAGTCTAGAATTGTAAAAGGTCAATCAAATAACGTTCCAAAAAGGACATCAATGATGTCATTTTATTTTATTCCCTTTTTAGCAGCGAAATTTCTTATTTGGTGGCTTTTATGGCTTGCGAACATTTTAACCTGATGCAGTTGGTTTCTTGCTCAACCAGTTTTTCTCGGACATCCACGGAACTCAAACCCCAAGGCTGCCCCTCCGATTGTAGCCAACTGTTGTTTCATCATCAGAGTGATGACGTTCTATCCTAAAGTGTGACGCAAGTGCACAGAAAATTGTTTTTCCCGTTCTGCGCTTGAACTTTAAAAGTTATTTTTAAAATAAATACCTTTAGCAGAACAAAAATTTTTTCAGAGATGATGTATATAGACGTTATTCCATCAAATAAATAAAAAAAAGCAAAAAATCGAAAACTTTACTATTGTCAGCGTGTCATCTGACTCTAATAGAACCGATTTCCATCAGCCACGGCACCTAATTTTCGGGATCGTGCATCATGAGGGGTGCGTTGTTACGCTAAAGTGCGATAGTAGGCATGCCTCCCTGATTTAAATGTGATTTTTTAAAACTTTTTTTCTTTTAATTTAAAATACGATTTGCAGTAAATATATTGAAATCAATAGTTTGACTGATGCATAGATAAAAAAATTTTGTAAAAACAAAAAGAAAAAAATTTGAGTAAAACTACTAGCTAATACGAACATGTAGGGAAGAAGAAAAAAAACTTTGGAATAAAATGCCTTATTGCAAAAATAAGTTTTGAATTCTTATGGTAAGAATGCAAAAATTGTAAAATCTACGACATTTTAGGTGCGAGCAGTCTAAAATGTAAAATAATCCATAGCAGAAATTTTGCTGAGATATAAGAAAGGTATTCTCCGTAATAGCTCAAGACAAAAATCAGTTTTTTGAAGTTGCGCGACTTCTTAAAGCGCAACCTCTATTAGCGCGATGAGAGTAAAAGTTCAGCATTCTGCAGATGAAAAGGCTTATTGTTTATACGATTATTTTATGCTGCCGTTTAAAAATCGTCAATATCCCAGAAATAATTCCCATCCAACTTTACCGCTGTTCTTAGAAGAATTTCAGCTTAATAGATAATTACGAAATTTAAGTCCCAACCCCTTCATACTTTTTCAGCATTGAAACACTTTGAAGAGATGACCAATAAAATCATACAAAGTATCCATTGTTTAGCATAGTGATAATACTTTTCAGGAAATTCAAAAAAGAATATCTTTTAAATCCCATATCATTCAAAATTCAACCTAGAGCTCGAAGATTTTTCCTCTCACAAAACGAAATCAGTTTTCTTTTGGGTTCTAATCGGTATGTGATATTCCCTTTCAATATTTCTTTGAATTTAACTAAAATACTTGTGCTCTATTCTCAACCCTTCTACGGTGACCTGCGGTCTATGAGGATTTCAGCACTTTCAACCGGTAGTCAAAAGCAGAAATGTATATTGGAAAAAAAAAGTCGCTAGCAAAAGAAATAAAATTGATTAGGAAAACTTTAGGGTTAATTACTTTCAATGTAATTTTAAAATGCAGAATTAACTTTTAAAACAATAAATTCACATTAATATTAATTGTTATAGCATGAGGTCCGTGTGGACCCCAGGTCATGACAAGATGTATTTTGATAGAGTACAACAGATGAAAGTTTTATAATTTAGTTCAATGGAAATCGTAAAAGAGAAGTAAAACATTATACTTCGTTTATTGAACGGTCTATAAACGTTATTTTATGTTACAACATTAGCTCCTACCCCTTATCTCCCACAATTTAACAAGTCTTAATGATTTCGAGATAGATATTAAAGGGTACCACGGTTGTTGAACAAGGTTCTACAAAGCCTAGAGAACCTTTAACGTGAAGTCCCTCTATCTAAGCCTCATAAAGTCCTGGCATAAAGCTTTCCAGCTGTAGATACGCAGATTGAAACTTGATACTGGAAGATCTGATTTCGCATCCAGATCCTACCATCCATCTTTTTCCTGTGGTTCCGATAAATCATGCGTTCACGTGACAGTCGGAAAGCGTGGTTTTGTCACCCCCACCCTCTTGAGCAGGTGAGCCTGAGCACCCTAGGGGGGTTTCCCAAGTGTTCTGGCAAAAGCCACGCGACTACTGGAACTTTGGAGGACAATGAAGCTTTAATTTTTCTGCCTGTTTCTTGAGGTTCGAGTGAAAAATTGATGTTTGGTTTTTCGGGGAGAGGAGTGGGTTCTCGGTCACACTGTAGGGGGTCCTAGGGTTGCATACAGCAGTGCATTATTATTATGGTTGGTGCTTTTCTTATTAGCCTATTTGGAGGTGGTCGTCCGCCAAAGCGATTGATTGATTTACTATGTCGCAAAATCGCCAATTTTGTTTTGCTATTCTATATTCTAGTTCGTAAAAACTTATTGTTTCTGTGCAAACAGTTAGGCAAGTAGTGTGAAGTTTTAGAACTGAAAAAAGTTTTTAAATAATTGACCAAATACAATAATGTAGTACACTTTTTGCAATATTATAATGTTGATTTGATTTGGTCGTGCATAAAATGCTTCAATTGTTTTCGATCTATTTCGCCTCATGCTTATCTCTCTGAATATCTCCTTAAAGTTTCTCTAGTAAATATCTTATTTCACTTTAATTAAGTCTTTAAAGCACACGTAGCTCTATTTTAGAAAAAAATAAATTTAATTATAAAAAATGCAAATGCACTGGAAGAACAATACAGTTCATTACCAGGACTGTGTTCTGAACGAAAGCAAAATACCTAATATTTTTATTTTGAAAATACAGAACCCCTCCAATTGCAAGAAATTACAATGGAAATCACAAGAAATGAAAAATTCATTCATTGGAACCCCATTGCTCGAAATCATCTCATTTCAAAGACTATACAGTATCTTTTTTTCGCTGTTAGTAACAAATAGTCGTAGGGAAAAGAAAAAACCCTTTTTTTTCATCCTTTTTTTGCAACATTTTTTTTCATTGCATTTCCTCACGAAATGTTTTGTTTTAGAATAGGCATTTTAAAATAAAGCTTCCCTACATTTAACTAAAAACAAATTTATTTGTTAATCGTAATTAGAAATAGTAGAACTTAACTTTATTTTTACTGAGGAAATATGCGTTACTAGTACGCCCGGCAGTCATACGAAATGACCGCTGTTCTAGATATTATAAATTGTAATTAAAATGATTTGTGCAAAGGTGCCTGCTAATTCAAACTGAATTACCCTGATCAGGTGGCGAGGAAGCCCCTTCGCTTACAGCCCCACACTACTATACATTTATTTACTATATAATCAAATTGTTTGTGAAAAATATATATTTATCATCGAAAGAACTTATTGAAAATTTTATTATGCTTTTCAAAACAACAGTTTTAACGAAACTGGGGAAAAAGAGCGCTGCCACTCTAATAAGAAAAATATGAAAAGGGCAGACGATAAATAAACCAATTAAAAAGAAAGAAAGGATTAAATTAAATTCGCGTATACATTTATTTTTAACGGAGATTGCAGCGAAGCCTCACTCAATGTGCTAGATAAATGTTTCAAATATTATTAGTATATTTGTTGCATTTTTACAGCAATGGCAACTGTGTTGATTTGTTTGTTCACACAGCAACGGTAATTATATGGTTGGAAACGACGGCAACAATGCAAAAATAAAATAAAACGGGTCAAGAAAATCATTGAAAAATTAAAAAAAAAAATAATTAAAAAAAAAATTAATAGAGTCACAACTTTCATTTTTGCGGCGATGCGTTTCTCGGGTCGTAAACATTAACCGTGTTGAATGTGGGCCCGATCGGTTAAACGGCCTGGGATCCTTTAGCGGACAGACAGACAGACAGAATAAGGCGCTTATATATAAGATATCAGCGTTTCTCAACCTTTCAGTATTCGCGGCCCAATTTTCTATCATAATTTTTATCGCGCCCCCCACTTACCATAAAATGTATACAACAATACTATATTTTGGTTGAGCCACAGGTTGAGAATCGCTGCGTTATATCCTATTTGTTTCTTTTACCAAGGCTGAACTTGATCCAGTTTACTGTTTAACTGTTATTAACAGTAACAGTTAAACAGTAAACTGCATCAAGTTCAGCCTTGCTTTTACAAATTTAATGAGTAAACTTAAAATTTAATATTTTGTGAATGGAAAGTAGTCAAGAGATTACTTTAGCAAAAAAGACAAAAAATGCATTAACTCAGTTGGCATATATTTGATAAATCCATCACTAAGTCTCAAGTTTGAAAACAAAAGTACTCATTATCATGCATCTATATTTATATTTCATGCCGCATGCACTTATTTTGCCTGTATTTGAAGCCTCATTAGTTCGTTTTTGAAAAAACTGTACTTAAAAGAAAAAAATGAGTATGCTCAGAATCTCACCGACTTTTTTTAACGCTGTGCCATTCGAATTCTCATTTTTTCCTCTTACAAAATTGAAAAATTGAGATTTCACATTATGTGCCATATTTTCCATCTGTATTTTTCTTGTGACTAGAAAAATAAGCGTTTTGAGAAAGGAAATTAAATATGAACTGTAACATCGATTAATTTGTCTTCTCAGGACAACACTTTTTCAGTTCTCGTTCAGCTTTCAAATTTCATGTACGATTTTCCAAATGTAATGAAACGCGAAATTCCACTGTAATTTAGTTGCTTAACCTATTCAGCTATGGGATAACACAATGTTGAAATTTATACAGTAATGTCTGCACTGTATATTAACAAATACATCTCCTATAAATAGCTGAACTATGGCATAGGGTAATTCCTTCATGATTATTGCGAATTAAAGCTGATTAATATCTATAATTATTTATTTCCATCTTTTTGATGATGCATGAGAGATTGAATTTCAGATTATGCAGTGAAGCAGCTCGATCTACTCTCCTAACGTTCACTGTTAAATTTGAAATCATCAAATTGCTAATTATGATTATCGAACAAATATGTGGGAATTCAGTACAACATTAAAATGAAACCTCTACAAGTTTGCGAGAAATAATCAAGTCACTCAACGTAGCGAATTGAGTTTTCAGCTAATTATAATCCACAATTTATTGGATAGTATTCCAATACAATTCACCACCTGCGATGCAACACAAGAGTGGTAAACTTGATAATATTTTTGCTTTTCTTCCACCATACATTAAGTTTTTAAGACCAATTAACATACTTTTAAGTTTAGCTTCATTTTTTAACATTACTTTACAATACCAAGTAGATATTTTATTTAGAAATTATCTAAAATATCCTTAGAGGCTGTTTATTTTTTATGTGTTCTTCAAATGTGTTCGCCTCATTTTTTATGACCAAATTTTATACGTTATAATATTTTTTGGTCACAAGTGGGTCATTTGAAATAAGAAAAAAAGATTGCTCAATGACCCATGTGTAATTGGTTGCCGAGTCTTATAATAAGCAAGTTTTGGGAGTTAGTATGCAATGCAAAGCCATAAGATCAATTTAAGTTCAAATGTAGAGATGATAAAAATTGGTTTCTAAAATTTCATGCAATTCAGTTTTTTTTTCCCCTGCATATTTGCTGTTGCAAAAGAAAAAAATATATATATTGGTGGACAATTTTTGGCCAAATATGGGAAGCAAGCATTTGCTATGAAGCGTCGAATTCTGCATCAGCACTGCAATGCTCAACGAATGGGACAATAAGGGAATTCGATCCTAGTCGATTACGTAGTTGATTAACCCAAAGTCGGGCATTCCGCTCCCACTTTTGCTCATTAATCATGGGTGTGCACGAACGTCACAACGCCCACCCCGTTCTTGTTGGACAACCGTTCCCTATCCAGCCCCTGTGACACAGACCCTCGGGACAGAGCCTATTTGTGTAACAGAGATATTATTGTGACGGCTCTATTATTACTGATTGTAAAGAAAGATGTAGCGATTGTTAAATGGATGGGGCTATTTTTTATTGAGTGTGAAATGATATTTGATTTATCAATCATCTATAGTGTCTATGTTCGTATTACGTCTCAAATTGTCACGTTTTAGCATTTTTCAAATTGCCCTTGTGATTTTGAAAATGAAATTGCGAATGAGTTACATCTGTACACTCTTACCAAATATTGCTTACAATAATTTCTGAAAAAATGACTTGGTACTGTCAGCAAAAATATTTCTGGATTTTTTTTACAGAACATTTGTTTTACATTTCTGGTCTGATGCAGAAGTACTGCTATAACCAAAACACATACAGATTCGGGGCATCACATTTTATTAATTGTGTAAACTTTCTAAGACATATTAGTCGGAAGAAATTCCTTATAGACCGTAGTCCACTCAAAATTTTGATGGTTGTGATTACAACTGCCGGTAACAGTAGAATGTATGAAAACACTCGTTGGTTTAGAAGAGACGTAGAGACGTTAAGCGAATTTCAAGTAGAAACTGATGTGGTCTCGCCTATGATTGGGAGCTTCAACGAACTTTTGTTTCATTGCAAAAAGTTCCACGCATTGGTCTGACGAATTATCAAATTTTAGCATTCTAATAAATGTAATTGACGACAAGCAGCACGGTACTCGTTGTTATGCTAAACAGGAAAAAAGTAGACAAAGCTTTCAGTGATGCCTTAAAACTTAAAATGTGTGAGGAAAATGAGCAATACATCATTGCCACGAGCCAATACGATCTTTCGTTTCCGGCATTTATTAAATACGGCAATTCAGGAAAATTAAATTTAACTTTATGTTTAACTCGCGTGAAACTGTAAGCTCGGCCTTAAAGGGATATAGCTACCTCCCTTGCTTGTCCCGATGGTTACCAACCAAATCACAGCTGCTGTTGTCAAAGGTGGTTATTTTTGGCGTTCAATTCAGCTTGCTCCACATTTCAGAGTTGCCAGAACGTTCAGCCACGTCTGTTTCCAATTTTACCTTATTTATGCAACTTGTACAGTAATACTGGTGTATTGTTTAAAATATTCAGTTAAAAGTTTACATAAAAGATACATTACGTTGAATTGTTTGTACTCGTAACCCATTGTGCTTTTAAACAATTCAAAAAAAAAAAAAAATGTTATTTACTTTTATTTATACTTATAATGAAATAAAATAAATATTTTTTTAGCTATTACTTAACTTGATTTACTTTATATTTGCTAACTTCTATTTGGTTTGTACAAAAAGTTATGTAGCAGGAACTATCAGTGTTTTTTATGTAGTGACTTATTAATGATGAGAAGCTATGAAGGTCAACGTTTCCATTTATGTACTAATAGAGTGCTTAAAAGGTCTTCTAAAGAATAAGTTATGATTTTTCCTATCAAGATGAGTAATATTTTCAATGGAACTTTGCGTTGTCTTTTATTCTGAGTATATGTGTAGAACGAAATAGTATAAGCCGCACAAAGTTATTTGTTGATATCAGATTTTTTTTGTTTTGTTTTTTACATAATCTATAAGAGGGCAAGGAAAAAACAACGTAAATAATGCACAAATTGTCAAAACAATAGAAGTTGTGAGTGAGTCTAGAAAAAGTTGTTTACGCGCAAGTTTCTAGTTGTGCGTTGAGCCTTTCTTTTTCTGCACTGATGAAGAGGCTCCATTGTAGCAACGAAATAGCTATTTGCATTAATGCTTTCACAACTTGTGCTTTATTTACGTTGTTTTTTCTTTGCACTCGTATTTTAGCACAAAGCATTTTTGATCATTTATTTTATTATCTATATTAGTCCGGCTAGCTAAACAAACGAAACCATCGGAATTAGAATTTTATCAGCTCTTCACAATTACCTCCCTACTTTAGCCGCTAAACCATGCTCTCAATTTTCTACACTAGCAAACAAATTTGCTATCGTTGCGCCACTCGTCGGGATAGTTTTAGATCAGTATCTATACAATAAATTCATTTAGTTTAGTATTTTACACGGTCATATCAGCTATTCAGAAGACTGTCAGAAGTCATCAGAAGAAGACTAGTTTTACAGATTCAATACAAAAGTAACCATACAACAACACGCATTTGCCAAATCATTGTGTTCCTCTTCCCTCAATTCCGGCTTTAAATGAATTACTTTCTACCGAACCAAAAGCAAATTTTACCACCAGCTCAATATCTTTTAAATCCTACTTCAGCAATTCTTCGCGGAGAGGAGGGGAATATAATAATAAAAAGAGGATCACTCCCGTGAGTACCTTTGACTCTTCAAGAATAATCGACGGATTACCAACGCTTTTGAAGAGGAGAGTGGAAGGGAACTCAAAAGGCCAACCGACAGCGGATTACAAGCGTCTGCAGATGTTTCAACCATGGTTCCACCACCAGCGCAGTCAAAAGTAGTTCCCATTTTGCATGAACGAATTTGTTGACTGAGTTTCTTTGAATTTTGCCGTTCCAACGGGTGATATTTTTGAAAGAGTTTTAACCAGAAAAATGTCCCCATAAGGTAAAATTATTTTATGCTCGTACCAATATAAAAAGTAGTAGCAGAGTGTACCAATAGAAACCATGTATGGAAAAAAAAGTGGTAAACTCATTTTTTCTGTAGACTTGATTTTTCACTAATGATTTTTAAACTTTAAAAATTTTTTTTTATTTCAGTCATTAATGTTCAAACATGGAAACTGTAGCAAACTTTCAATTGCAGGTAATTTTTGAAGTGAAATAAGGTGGATAGAGTAAATCCTCGATTAGTTGGTAGTAAATTAGTAAAATATTACGGTGCATACCTGTTAGTAAATGGAGCACTTGTTCCAGAGGAATTTTACTTTCACATGAAACGCAAGTAACATGTAAAGCAATTCAAAAAGCTACTGATCTGTGAAATTTTTAAAAAATACTATACACTTTTTTCACCTACTTCTTTGATATGAATTATTATACGGTTATTAAGAAATGGTAAAAGAGAAATGTTGGCCTTTAAATTTTATTGAATAAAGGGGAAGGTGGCTGGCATCTTCCATTTCGAAGAGTCAGCATCTTCATATTACATACATGATATCATTAACACAACAATGTTTTAAACGAAAAAAATAGCTGTAAATATCGTGGATTTCTTCAGTTTGTAACAGATAAGTTAAGCAGGTATTCGAATTGCTTGAAATGTTAGGTTTTATTTCTTGCGGGTAACAGTTACAATGCTTCTGGCTTGATTTAAGGCTTAAATAGGGGTCGCAAGACTGAAGAAACAATTTGTTAAAATATTTTACGGCGAAATTAAATTTTTCTAAAGACACTCTTATTTAATGAATATTTTCCCCGTTCCTACTTTTCTGTTGGAAAGCATCATTATATGTGATCTGAATGTCATTAGCATCTAAATTCTGAAAGAAATGTTATATTTTCCTGCAAACAGGAAACGCTGAAAGTCCGTAAACTTAGTGTGACGCAATATTTCTTGATAAAATGAAATTAATAGCGATAATTAAATTTAAAACACATTTTTATTTCCAACAAACTCTTTTGCAAGCCATGTTGATATTCACTATAAGGGGTCATTCATAAATGATGTCACACTACGAGGGGGGAGGGAGTTCGTGAAATTGTGGCAAGGGGAAGGGAATGGGTAACAAGAAGTGTGACATCATATGCTTATGCAACATAGCGTGGCATGTGATAAAGGGGAAAGAAAGGTATGTTGAAGTGTGACATTTTGTGACAAAGGGGGAAGGGGGTCAAATGTATGGGGAAAAAAGCGTGACATCATTTATGGACGGTCCTTAAAGAAAGTGATGTGTCTACTAACCACTAGGAAAACATCTACTAACCACTATTTTTGTGTACACTGTAAAAAATTCTAGTTCAACCCTTCACCAAAAATATGGTGAAAATGGTGAAATTTAGCTGCAACCAATATTTTGGATAAAAGTTGAACCATTATAATGGTGAAGTTTCACCTAGTTTCTCCATAAATGGGAAACAAGGAACCATTACAATGGTCCAACTTTTATCCAAAATGTTGGTTGCAGCTAAATTTCACCATTTTCACCATGTTTTTGGTGAAATGTTGAACTAAAACTTTTCACTCTGCAGAATGAAGCAACGCTGAAATTATTCTCGGAGGAATTATGATATTTCTCGATAACCTCAAAAGTTTTTGGAAAAGTTAAGTTATTGTATGCATTTCGACACTTGCACCTGCTTTATAATTCTTTGTCACCGTAATTGAATCATTGGATCATCCTATCTCTCTCGCATAATCTAATAAGGTCTTGAATCATTGTCGTTAGTGTCATTAACTTCAGCCCTTAGACCTTAATGTATACGACAGAGGTATACTGAATTAAAGAACACTTGGGAAGATTTTCGCTTGAGGTCATATCGTCGACACGATAAGTCGGGCGTGGTGACAAACAGATCGAATTCGCCTTACCGACATGACACCTTTCCCGCCACTTGACGGTGCTTGACAAAGCAGCAGAGACCGGTAATTACGGTAGCAGACTATTACCGGCATCATTTATATAAGCGATACCGTTGCTTGTCGCCGGAGAGCTGTTTGCAATATTGCAGATATTTCACTAGAAGAGGGCCTCCATGCTTACAATTTTCTGACCAAGAATTTACAGGATACTATTTTTGACAAAGTTTAATTTCTCGATTTCTAAATCATTTTATAATCTTAAATTATGATAAAATGACAGAAAAAAAAAATGCTTAAAATACATTTGCCATTTAAAATTTTGAAATTGCGTATGTTTATACTAAGTTCTGCAAGAGAATTTTTAATGTTAATTAATATTAATGCTATTTATATAAAAGGCTGTGAGCAGTATCGTCGATGGGTTGTTAGGAAATAAATTCTAAATATTTCACTGCAAAATTATTTTTATAATTACAATCGCGAGCATGGAAGCGTTGCCACAAAATATATTTTTACTAAAATTTAATGTGTCTATTTCTGAGTTACATAAAGCTGTCATAATGGTCCTTAATTTTTATTTTTTGCAACATTTATTGTTAGATTTTAAAAAAATATGTATTTAAAAGGATGATTACATTATGCAAAATTGTATTCACAGTAAACATAGCAACATTAATTTGTCATACCATTGTCCTGTTGTTGATTTGGAAATAGGCTCTCGTGTTCGTGTTTACCATCTTACATGAAAGTGACTTAAAGAAAACATTTTCCACGATGTTTAATTTCTATATTTAGAAATTATTTAAAGCCCTTATTGTCTATAAGTGAATAAATGTACAAAAAGAAAAAAGAAGAAGACAAAGAAGCAAAATAAGATTATAGGTTATGTTAGTAATGAGTGCGGAAATAATTTATGACTAACTGAAAAATTGATGACAAAGACGAAGACTCTAAAACCGGGCAGGGAATCCATTTGATTGAAAGAAAAATTATAATGAATCAGAGTAAAATTCTAATGAGTAAAAAAATAGGAAATATCTCTGTAAACCATAAGTTAGCTCGAAGCTGGATTGAGGCAGAGCTATACCAAGAGGCCATTATTATGAAATGCGGGCCATCAAGACTGCTTTTGAGCCTTGCCCAATGGAGAAAAAGGCTTCTCTGCAAGACAATCTGTCTGGCAGAATAAGTAGTAGTACCTGCTGAGAATGAAATCGAAACCATTCAGAAATTTTGACGCCACGATTACTGTATAACATGAGCAACAAATCTAGAAATATAATGAATTGACACTGAATTTTCTTTGAAAAATGATATTTTATTTTAGATGATGCATGGTGCTATACTGAGTTTTCTCTTTCTCTATCTCACGTGACACGCTGCGATGTTAATTAAATTTCTTACGGATGAGTGTGCGTGGAAAACTTTTAACTCAAGTTGTCCCAACAACCACCGTAACTCTCCGTTTCTCAAAGCAGCTTCTGCAATGAAAAGTGAAAAAATCAGATATCAAGAGCGTCTATTACCCAACCACATACGTTATCAAGACAGTCTTTTCAGTAACGGTGAACGAAAACACTCATTAATATGCAACACCTTGCCTATTTTTCAGGAGGATTTCACTAAAAAAGAAGAAAACTAATTGGCACTTCCGGTCAATAACCAATGTTTGCATTGAAGATTTAACATATTTTTATCTGCTGCAATTTAACACTTTTGTCATTTGGATACATTTTTTCAATTATAGCAGCTGCACTGGCATCTACTAATTAATCATTTGAGCTTATTTGGATGCAGATCAGTAGATGGCGAAAACACATCAAATAATGAATTAATAGCATAGGAAGAGCATTGCATTAGTATTGCAACTAATAAATCACCAGTAGTAATTTAATCTTAGCATTAGTGTCACAGCGGTTTTTTTTTTTTCCTGTCTCCCTAACTAGATCTTACTGAGACTAAATCTTACTGAGAGAGAGCGATAATACAGTTTTAATCGGAAGCAGGTGCCAATAAAATATTCAAGTTGCATTTCTTGGCTCTCTTTCCGTTTATCGCGCTTTCTTCATCTGCATACGTACTAATCCGGAAATGTTATGTAAGAAAATGCAGTTTAACTCCTTTTACGAGGATCATGAAAGAACCAACATTTTCGATCAGTATACTGTCTGCTTTCCTTAGCTAACACCTTCCTTAATTTTGCGCATGCGTCACGTCTGCTTCGATCTCATCGAAATAAGGGTGAGACAAGAAATAAAGATGAGGGTTTTTTTTGTGAGGAATAATATACCAGCGGCATTCTTTTTCTTTTATTTTCACGCCAAAAATTTTAACCGGGATATAAACGTCGGGAATATCAGAAAATGCACATCTAAGATATATCTTGAGAAAGTGTCCGTCCCATCGTATTAATCCATTTCCCTTAATAATTTCAAACTACAAATTACTTCAGTGTAATTTTCAATTTACTTTGTAGCGTACCAAACATATCAAAATTTAAAACCATGGAGCAAGCTACCTTTCAATTCCGTTTATTTATAAACATGTATGTGCCGTATTTGTATAGGACCTCTTAAATCAGCCTTTTTAAAGGCTGATTTTTTTTTCTGTATTATTTGTCTGTATCTTTAACATAAAAATTCTTTATCTGAAAATTCGGTCCAAAAGTTAGTATATTCATGGTAAGAGAAGAGCTTATGGGTAAGACATATAAGATGAAATTTTTCAAGAAACAGAGATTTTTGTGTAAATGAGTATGTTAAAGATTTTTTTTTTAAGAATTTTTTTTTTCAAGAATGAAAAAATTTAACGATATATTTTTTAAGAAACAGACTTTTGTGTGGAAAAATTAATTAAATTACATTTTTTTTGTGTTTTTTTCTTTTAATTTAAGATATAGGTACTTTTGTGTAGGTGAACATCAGGGTGGAGTAATTGGTGCGATTTTTTTCTTTTTAAGAAATGGCCTTCGGAACGGTTGTTTACAAAAGTTGTGAGTTGAGGTAATACGCTTCCGCTTAAATAAAAATGAACATTTTTGAATAAATCGGCTGCAAGAGTGTTTAAATGTTATAAAAATAGAGAATTTCCGGTTCACTTTTTGTTGATCGCCTGCCCAAAAGATAAAATACATCTTCCAGTATCAGAAAAGGTTATTCAGGTTTCGTTAATTTGCATTAAAGTAAGAACATGTTCTGCAATATACGTGCATTGTACAAAAACCCTAACATTTAATCTCTCATGCGTTTGATCAAAATATTATTTTATTCGCAAATGACTTCATATTTGTATTTTATACAATTATCTCTTACGACAAATTTAATTACGAGAATTGTTAAATTTAAAAGAGAGAAAATTAAAGTAGAATTTTTCGAACATAAGCCGTAGAAGGTGAATCAAGAAGGATCACTATCATCAAAGTAAAATAAGTCGAAATAAACAACAATTTCCTTATCACAACACTGTAAAATTTTGATTGTGTGAAAGACAAAAGAGCGAGCTAAAAGCTCAGGATATGATTTTCTCAAATTCACTCATTTGCTGCCAAGCTTCTTCATCAAGCGAGCTTTTCAATTAATCAGTGAAAGCAATAAAACACAGCAAAAGGAGAACTACAAATATTAATAATTTTAGGAATCTGATTTTAAACCTGTAAACTAGAAAGTAACGAACGATTTGCTGTATTTCTCATTAATTCTCCAGAAATATTCTCACCTTCAATTAATCAACTACAAATGTGAGACAAGTAAGCTAAAATAATAATAGCAATGACAACAATCCTGATAATTTAAAAAAATAAATAAATAAATATGAAAACTAAGAAAAAAGAAAGAAGGGAAGGAGAAAAAGCAAAATTTTGCGCTGACCGAGCTAAAAGAAAGGTGGAAGTTTTAGCAACAAAAATAACAGCAATAATAATGATTACGATGACGATTACAGGAATAATAATAAACGTGGCTGGTGTAAAATAAAATAAAAAAAACAAAACAAAGATAGTAAGCCGAAGCTCACTTAAAGTTGTGTGTGTATATTTTCATATTTCGGCACTCTTCCTTCCAGAAGAAAAAGCTCTGCAGCTCTGAAACATGATGTTACAAAAGTGGATTGCGTTAAAAAGCAATGATTCTATGTAAAATTGGTTTCAGAAGATTTTCGTGGCGTTTAATATGTAAAAATGAAACATTCGTTTTAGTTTTCTTGACAGTTGAGCTTATTAGTTTACTTTTGTGCAAAATTATTTATGTCCATTTACTTTTACCTACTATTTTTTATGGGTTGCTTGCTTCCCTGCTGCAAGGGGGAAAATACTGCATATCGTTTTGCAATGAACCATCAACAAAAATAATTCATCAATCAACATTTAAAAGTGAGAGAGAATAACATTCTAAAATTTAAGTCCGAAGTAAGTGAAGAGCTTTTAGTTTGACCCCACAAATCGTTAACTGGGTAACCAGCTCTTATTTATAGCTCTCACTTTGCTAGGAGCTCAAAAATTCTGAGTTTATTAGCAAACTCTGTTGAAAGACCGGAAGTTAATTTTCGTCAACATTTCCCACTTCCTTCCTTTCTCCACACCTCCTCTGTTCGTCTCGTCGCGCAGGAGCCTCGGTTGACACTGTCATCCGAAGCTGACCTCAGTTGACCACCCAGGCACTTGACCTCGCCCTCTCACGCCCCTGCTATTGTCAGCCAGAAACGGGGGTCGGGGGCAAGCACGTGGCATTCGAGGCACAACAGACCCCCAATCCCAGCAGGGAAACTCACACAGAAACGCCCCCCACGACAAAATTCTGTTTTTTTTCTCCATTTCAGAGAAAAGAATTCCGAGATTGAACTTCTCTTTTGTCACCAGAATCCCCTGTGTTCAGGAGGGGGTGGAAACAGACAGTCAGACGCGACTAGAGAATGCTTTACGATGTTTATTATTGGTATATTTCTTGGATAGTACGGTTGGTGGAATGTTATGCTTATGTCATTCTAAATACTATGATTGCACAACGTCATGTTTGGAATTTAAAGTAATGGAGGTACATTATAAAAAAAAACATTGTTCATTATAACGGACGTTGATGGATAAAATATTCTTTGCAATTGACTATTGAGATATGTATACGAATCAAAATTGACTGCATATGAGTCATTCAAAATACGTTTAGTGGAGTCATTCTGAGCATCATTAGTTGTATTGCATGCAACACAAGTTCATCTGTAAGTTAAAAGTTCATTGCGAGGGAAACTGTATTTTATACATCTAGTGAAATTCTGTTGCAACGAACTCTAAGTCACCGGAAAAAGTGATAACGAACTATTGGTTATAACGCAATGTACGGTAATTAGTGTCGTTCAAACGAGGACTAAACATTTATTTCGTTATAACGGATAATTCGTTGTATCGGTATTACGCAAGATAAACGAGATTCTACTGTTTCCACTATTCACACACACACGTACATACATACATACATATAGCATATATATAATATGTATGTGTGTCCCTGCTTGCGTGTATAACTGAAATACTGTCTGAAGATAAGTCATTGTGAATTGTGTAGGAAAAGGATAAGATGAAAATTGAGTTCAGTGGGCTTCGTAATATTTGCAAACTTCAACGCATAAAAAATCGTCCTCACGATTGCAAGGAGAGAGGACAGCCAAGTTGAGAACATACTTAATAGTAATATTAATATGTTGTAATAAATAAGGAATTTAAGTACATAAAGGGGACTTTTTCTGCTAAAGATTGACAACAGTTTTTTAAAGCTTTTGTTCTAGTGATAATTGTTTTAATGCGGGATCGGTTTTTTGACATAGAGTTTTTAAGAATGATATCATTTTATGAGATTAAATGTAGTTTCTTCCCTTGTGATTGGTTCTGTACCTGAGAGCCATTGTATCTTCAGTCCATTTTTTTAATTTTCGCGATAAAGTTAAAAAATAAACCGTTTTAGTACTATAGCACTATAAGACTAAACTTTACCGTGCGAACCTTATAATAAAGATGTTCGATGGGAGCTTTGAAAGTTCGGAACCCTCATGTATAGCAAAAGGCTTTGTCGTCGGTACTCTATATATCTATTAAGTCTAAACTAGTAATAACTCGAAAAATGGACTTAAGATACTATGGCTCTCAGGTACAGAGATATTAGGCCCAGTAGCTTCAAATGTTGGGCAGTGATTGAACAATTCCAAGGGACGGTTTTGCATCGTGGCATTTAGTTAATATTTCGTATAGTCTGTCAGTTAGCTGAGTAACCAAGACAGCTATGCAAATAAAGAAGGTCTGGAGTACTGCCATAGTACTATGGCTGGAGTACTGCCTTAGAGATGGCCTACGGTGAAAGCATATTAGTAGTATATCTACCGAAAATGGCCTGTGATATATATGCTTCTGCACATGATCTGGAACACAGGTAGACAATATGCGGAGTGAATTATTTGTTACAGATGTTCAAGGAATTCAAATAATTAATTCGGTTCTTTGTGAGTATTAAAAACTGAAGTTGATCTGATGTATTTCCGTGAGAAATGCTAACTAATTTTTAGACAGCAATTAAATGCTTCATTATCCTCGTTTTAATGACGAATCTTGGTTAAGCCGAAGCTTGGTATAAGGCTTGGCGCAAAACACAATGGCACTTTTTTCACTCGGTTTCAATAGATGGAATGGATCTTTATTTTTCCCGCCGTAATTACGAACAAAACGAAGTTCTAGTTGTTTTAGTAATTACAGGTTGGATCCAACGTCTCTCCCCCCCCCCCCTTCTCTCTTACCAATTCAGCTATTACCTAAACACACAAGGTCTCCTGCGTGCATCCAACAAAAACGTGAGCTTTTTAGTTTGACCCAAAGTCCAATTATTGACCACGGATCTAGAAACAAAAGCAGAAACGAACTATTCAATTTCCGAAGATTTTTCTTCCATTTTCTTTTTGACTCTGTTCGGCTGGTTTACCATTCAACGGCATTTTGATTGCGGTGAGAATTATTTTGTTGTCGCCGGGTCTACACCTGCCTGTTTTTTAAATTAATGAAGTATTCCTTAATCGGTGAAGGAACATAATTCAGAAGTTCGTTTATGATCGTTATTTGTTTATTTTTTATATAACTGCGAGCTATTCACGCACGGGGAATGATGAATATTTATCGTATTTCAATAGATAATAGAAAATCATGTGTAAACAAGCTACTATTGACCCCTCATTGCTCAATTTAAGAACAACTGAAGGTAATTTTTACAACAATCATTTGTAATTCGAGGCGATTGCGATACGTTATGAACGTGTAAAAGCTTAAAATGAACTTCTCATGCTGCAATTGTGATTTTAGTTCAGAATACTGCACGCCAATCATTTTTAGGGATGACTTTTGTACCTTGGACAGCATGTACAGTTCGACTACGGAATTTTGATATTGCGACATTTCTGCGCACTGCAGAAAAAAAACGAATCCATTCGACTTTTAGGGAAGTTCGTTTCGCAGGTGCGTTTATTTAGTACGCGAATCAGAATGTTTGCTTCTCTGTTTGTTGAAAGCAACTAAATTTATGAGCTGGCATATAGCATCAGTTCGAAAGAAATCAAGTATGATAAACGAACTAGAACGAGAAGAGAAAAGACACATTCTTTATACCAGCATGAGCAGTTCCTCCCTTGAACCCTTTTTGGCAACCCCCCCCCCCTTTTTTGGCATTCTGCCTGGGGGCTTGTTTTGGTTGATGGTAGAACCGAACCTTGGACCAATGTTAATGTGTCCTCTGCCTGATTTAGGAATTCCGCATCCAGCATATGATACATGCAACAACAGGTACTGCATGTTGTGTTGGTGACTATTTTAGGTTTACCAAGCATGTGCTATAGATCTGTTTTGGATTATCTTATTGCTGAGTAATTTTTTTAAGCAATTTGGTTTTGAAATAAATCCCATACTTATATTGGAAAACGGAACTATGTTACATAAGTGCTGAACTCTAATTCTCTATGAGATAAAATGCCCATTTTTTAAAACAAAAATATATTTTTTTTAACCTTACCAACTCAAAATAGCGTGTTTGTTGTACCTTGAACCAGTGACAGTATTATACCTTGGACCAGTTCAAAGCCCAGCACGTTTAGCAGCTGTTTTGTGATTTACCTTTAAATTTGTGAAGCAACTTAGTTATTATTATTACAGCAATTAAATTAAGCTGTAAAATAATATTGCTTACTCTTCACTATCTACATTTTAAGAGTACGAAGTCTAGAGCATCTACAAGTTTCCACAGATTACGTGCAATAGTGCTTACTGAAATGATGCAACATTTGACTCTGTCCAAAATCCCTACCGCCGGGAAGCGGGGCTACGGAAGAAGGAAGAAAAAAAAAAGAGGAATTAAGATGCTAGCAAACACACTAGAATAAAAAAAGAATATATCGAGAAGAAAGAAACAAATATACATTAAACCAATAGCATCTTTGAAGAAGAAAAAACATACATCTTACACAGATCAGCAGTAGACTTGGCTGGAGAGTTCAGTTAAACGGGATGGAAGTCAGTCTTCTGAAATTATTTTTGAAACACCTGGGAGTGATGATGGAAAGAAAAAAAGCAACTGAGATTATTATGTTCGTTCTTATATTTTTTTCTGTCTGAATTATCAGAAAAAAATATAATCACGTTGTAGAACTTATGTAGCGATGGATATAAATTAACTTTAAAGGAAAACTGTTAAACAAGTTTTTGCCATCAGATGAACATGAAATTTCTAATATTTTTGAAATTAAAATTGAATGTTAGTTAACACAAATATTTTCCCTTTTACATTTAGCTGGTTACAACAAGAAAAAGAAGCTTTCCAACAAAATATTATTTGATATTTCGATAATTAGTCAATTTCCTTTATTTCAGCTAATGAAGGCTGAAAACTTCATCAAAATTGAATTCCTTGAATATCAGATTCAAACAACTGACAAATGCAGAGGACAAGAACTCGAAGTTGGCGTTACCCGAGGTGTAACGTCCCCTATTTGATGGTACAACATATTGTAGTGCAAAGTACAATACCTTGTTGTAGTTTCGAGCAATTTTTATTTGTTTTCTCCCCCTGTTCTGTATGATATTATTCGTATTGAATTATACATTAATAGTCAATAGTGTATAATGATATTATTTCTCACAAAATGACCCTTGCACTTAATGTAACATTTATTCCTATACTCTATGCAACTAATATTTCCCGTAAAATATTGAAATTATTTAATTTAAGGACGAACTCTGTTATTGCGCTTCTGGTTTTAACGAGAGCCCGGTTTCAACGAGGGAATTAAAATAAATGGCTGGTTTAACGCTAATTTTGTACTTTTTCCAAACAAAACTGACGAGTTTTTTTCCTTCTCCTTGAACAATAAATAATGAAAAACAAAAAAGAAGTCCTTTTAAACTGTCTATTTTATTGCAGTCATTGTACACAATAAGATTTGAATTTATAGTAAACCTGGTTATAACGGGCAAATTATCCCAGTCCCTTCATCCTTGCTATAACCTAGCTCGACTGTATTATATTTTGTATTAAAAGAAAAATCCTAGGTGCAACACTATTTTGAACTTCAAAGTGAAATTGATAGTAAAAAGCTAAATTTTAAAATTATGTGTCAAAAAATTATTTAGGTTTCAACCGTTTCAACATATACGAATCTGACCAGCCAATGGTAAATAACGTTTGCATAAAGAAACCATGTGTGTGTCATTTGATATTTTTTATACAAGTAAGATAGAAAAATTTTGCTGCATTAGTTTTTGACCGCAATATCCAAAATCATTTCAAAAAAGGTTGAGAGAATCTTTGAAGAGTTTTAAAAAGGGAATTTTTGGCAGATATTTCCAAAAAAACAAAACAAAGAACTCACGCACCAGTCACATTGGATGGTAGACATTTTTTCTTTGTCGTACTCTGCCTTTTGAAGTGCACAAAGCCGAATCATTACAGAGAAAGTGAGCATCAGGAACTAAATGTTCAGTTACTATCCAGCATGAAATGCATTGTGTAACATCCCAAAGACTCTGAAAAGATTCTGTGGATACTATTCCAGGGATATAAAATGGGGGAAAACATAAAAAAGAATGAAAAAGGGGAGAAAAAAATTCGTCATTAAGCGCTTATCTACTGCAGATAACATCTTCCAGTAGCAGATTCGCGTTCTTATCATCCACCCATCTCCAGAATCAGTCGATGCTATCGGAACCAAAGCCGGCCCCTAGCATTTCTTTTTATACAGAAAAAGAAATAGGAGTTGTGTTTTATTTGCTTTGCCGTTCGCCTATATGCGGCTTTTCTTGTTTTATTTCTTTTTATTTCTCGCGGTTTTCTATTATCACTTTGGTGAAGGATTTTTCTCCCGTGTACGCGTGTTGGATAATGTTTCAAAATGAGTTCCAGTGATTTCATCGCGATAACCGTGGAAAAAATTTCACCCCCTTTCTTTCCACGTCTGCACATTTTCAGCCCAAGATTGATTTCTCAAAAAGTTCAACAATACGAAAATTTTCATCACGGAAAATTCAAAATTTTAAAAACAGTTGGGTGGTTTCTTACTAGCTTGGTTTGTGAGAACTCTCAAATTTCAGCTGACAAATCGAGCCTTTTTTAAGTTGACGTTTTAATTGTCGTTAGAAAAAAAAAAAATGCAACAGAAATTTAACAACTTGAAATAATCAATAGAATTTGATCTATCTGAAGCATTCTCATATAAACTTTAAAACTTTACCTTTGAGAGTACTGTTATTGTTATAAGACAAATGATCAAAATGCTTTGTGCTAAAAGATGAGTACAAAAATAAAACAACGTAAAGAAGCACAAATTTTTGGGAAAACAAATAACGCAGTGTTGAAGAGGTTCCATTGTAGCCTTGAACTAGCTATTTGCGTTATTTTTTCCCTGACAATTTGTGCTCTTTTACGTTGTTTTATTTTTGTACTCATATTGTTATTGTTGTAAAGAATTTAAGATACTTTACAACACTTTAATATTATATGTTAAAATTTTCCTCGCAAATACCTGCTTTATTTCGTCGTTATAAACTGACATTTTTTTTTTACATACGGTATAACCCTGGTTTAATGACTGTATATGGACAGAAGTATATGGACCAGCTCGAATCAAGGATACCGTTGAATTGGGGAGACATAAAAATCATCAAATCCAAGCCAACTTACAAATTGCCCATTTAAGAAACACATGTATAGTGCAGCAATCACTGTCTTGGAGGTTTCAGTTTATATTACAGATAGATATGAAAATTGAATAGCAAAACATCCCTAATGTAGTCTGTATGTCTGTATTTCACGTACAACCAAGGCCGATTTTCATGAAATCGGTGATACTTTAGAAGATAATGAAGTGCACTTTCAAGCAATTTTTGTAAAAGTCGGGCTTCTTTTAAAACTTTTCAAATTAAGTACCGTAATTATCTGTGTATAGCCCGCTGGCTATCTACAAAAAAACTTATTTTTTTTTTACCTGCGGGCAATATAACGATGCGGGCAATACATGAAATTCAAAAAAAAGTATTATTAAAAAGGACAACTACCGTTCAAAAATATCGAAATCTGTTTTAATGCAAAACAAAATGCAGAGAAATAAATCGTAGCTTTCGAAACAATGGTCCAAAGCAGATTAGGGCTCGGGCGCTACAGGCGAATGCATTGTTTTTTAGGGTTGTATCCCATGTTTTTTTCTGGGGTGCGGGTTATACAACGATGCGGGTAATACACCGCACTTAATTTTTTTTTGAATGAATTTTTCTTCCTGCGGACTATACAACGATGCGGGCTATTTACCGATAATTACGGTATTTCAGTATTGCAATGCACTGAATACTGGAATACTTTTTGTAGTGAACGAAATTTTAATTTTTAAAGACAACCCATTAGTAACTTTTCATGTTTTAGGTTTTAACAGAAAGCGGATGAGAAATGAGAAACTTGGCGCAAAAATGCAAACTGGCACTAATAGGAGGTAAAGATTTGCAGGTTTAAAGAAGTATTTTCAATTGGGGTCTGTCTAACGCAGTCTGGATCGCGTATGATATCGAGGAATACGTTCAAAAATTTTTCAGCTGAACTAGACAGTGTGACTGGATTCCGCTATTTCTTGTGATCTTTTGTACATACATTATGCAATTACTTGAACATATTCTATTTTACATTTTTCTATGCTATAGAAAATACTGTAATTTTTACACATGAAACTAATTTGAAATCAATTTAACCCCCGATCACTGTTATAAGAAATTCTTCGAATAGAATAAGAAATTCGATTCAAGAAAGTCCTCAAGTTATCCAAATCGTCATAACCAGCATTTGATGTAACAAGCCACCATCTACAAATAGTAATAATTTTCATTATCAGTCTTTATAGGACATGGTTAGAAATATATGGAAGTCAGGTCATAGTTTGAATAATTTATAATAATAGAAAGACATATTTTTAATTCTTAATATCTTTTTTCCTCGTCGATTGAGCCCCTATCTGAGGAGAGCACAATTGCAGATCGACGGCTCGTGACACACCACCCTCTCCTCTACAACAACATCCAGAATACGAATGAAGTCAAACAAGGTGGACGTCAATTTTCTTTTCTTAACACCGGCAGCCGAATCTACCTGGTCACAGTGCAAAATAAGCGCTTAACATCCCAGCATGAATTCCAGCCCTCCTTGGTAGAATTGGGGGGCAGGAATAACTCTCCCCGTTCCCAATCATTCAAGACAGCTGTATCAAAAATGGAAGGAAAAAATGCAGAACTGCTATATCAAAGGTTCTGCCACTTTTTACCGCAGCGGGTCACCATTGTGAAGATTAACTCAGCCGAATCACTACGGGGCGTTACGCTTACACTAAATCATTGAAGAGCTGCTTTTATAAGGGTGGTGGGATTTCTAAAGGATCTAAATATACTGTATATATAAACTCCTTATATAATGCGTGTAGGGGCTGCTCCTTTTCTTGTTCGTCTTTTATTTGGCTGTGGGCCCCACGCTGTTTCTTAACACCCCTTCTCGGCGGGGTATTTGATGGTGGACTAGTTCCCCTTTTTGTAGAGGACAAGGAACGTCCCTAAGCTCTGGTCCTTGAAAAGTCGAGGGAAAATGGGCAGCTCAATAACGCAACTTTTTTAAAATAAAAATATCAAATGCAAACCTTTGACAATACTCTGCATTGTGGATATTTTGCTCAAAGTTGGATTGAGGTTGTAGAAAAGAAGAATCCTGTGTAGCTATATAAAACTCACAAAGAGGCATGAGTTGAGCGCATACTTGAAAATTGACTTTGAATCAGATTTTGAGGCCAATGAACAAGATGCGACTGAACAAGTAGGCTATGAACATAAAATAGATCTCCTTGAAACATCCTAACTCATAAAAAGGTAGAAATAAAGCTTACTCTTTCAGTAAACCGTGTTAAATTGTAAGAGATTAATTTTGTGCAGATTTCAGGATTTGCAGGTGAAAATATTGTAAGCCTGAAATTTGCCGACCTACGTTTTGAAATAAAGGAAAACCCATTACTCTTACTGCTTTATGAGCAGTGCCCAAGAATAAAGCTACCTGATGAAGAAGAAGAAGAAGAAGAAAAAAGATTACTATTAGCTATGTTACAAATATTGCTACGCATTGGAAATTTGGAGCTCGCCTGATTTCAAAATGTTCATCAAACTGTCCAAACTTGGAACACGAGTTTGCAATTTTTAATGGCACAGTTCGGCCAATAGGCATTCCTTTCCAAGTTCATTGTTCCAATTAATTCTTCCTCTTAGAAAGATAGGTATGTTTATAAAAAAATTGCAAACAATTTTAATCTTTGTTTATACTTACGCTGCTATACACATGAATGATTGGTGTGCTCTCATAGAAAGGGCGATGGCAACATCTTGCGTCTGTCGTAATAGGCTGTTGCTGTCTCACACAAACAGAGATTAATCATTTGTTGTAAGTGACATCATAGCTCAATCAACAAATCACGGTCCCCATGAAAGTCAGTTTTAATGACGCATGAAAAAATTAAATCAGTCGATACATGGGCATGGTTATTAAAGTATGTAGAACCACTGATGAAAATTTTCGTTGCTGTTGCGATTGGTATGAATGCATCTAAACTGTGTTGTGCATGTTTGGCAAAAGTTTTCAAACAACGTTTGGCAGTTCAAGACTCTGAAAATCTTTTGGAGTGAAAAAATTCTACACCTATGTTAGAGATGAAACGGCGCTAACTTCATAAATGTCATCCATTCTCTGGACACAAGTGTCTTAAATGTAGTGTAACACTGTAAGAATCTATTTGAAGGGGCCTGCGGAAAACAAACAAGGTCCATTATTTGTCAGATTGAACTTTCAGTGCAACAGCTAATTAAAGACAGAATTGCGTTTGCAATATCATTTAGGCAAGAAATATACAGATGACCCATCCATTGATGATGCTTCTGACGAGAAAAAATGATCTAAGTCCAGAAGTTGAAACTTTAAAAACGTAGTCCTGAGAATTTAGAGATTTTTGACATTGAGCTTTCAGTACATACAGGTAGCTTATTATAGACAGAATACAGAACGAATATGCGATATCACTTGAGCAAGAAATATGCAGGCGATTCACACCTTGAGGAAGCTTCTGACGAACAAAAATGATCAAAATCCAGAAGTTGAAACTTTAAAAGCGCAATTCTGCGAATTTAGGTTTGTGACTATAGTCGCTTTGGGATCCGCGGCCCTTCAGTTGACATGTCATTGGTTTCAAAATAGTTGAAATTGGTGTTCATTTGTAGAATAAGGAGTTTCTTTGCTTTTTTTACCCAATTTCGAAACAGAATATTATATAAAGAAGCCTTAAAAACATCACTATGAGTTTTTGCGCGTATCATAGGTACCTGGGGCATTGGAATATATTCGTAGCCAAAGAAAAACAGTAGTAATTATGATTAATGATTTCATCAAGGTTATTATTCAGATTTTTTTTCACCTTTATATTATTTTGCGTTTCCCGAGTCATTTGAAGGCAATCAAGTGTCTCCCATTAATATCCTCATTTAAATGATTCGCTCGCAATTCAGTCCCACATTCGCAACATGGGACCGGATTTCGATAGCGGGTGAAAGTGGGAAGTGAGTTCGTTTCTGAAACAAACAGCCACAGGGTAAGGAGAAGCAATTATGGTTCGTTTGCAAATTGTTTTTATGCGCTAATTAATAATCGAAGACTTAATGTTAGAAAATGGCTCTTAATAGCACGTGAAAATAAATTCTGTTAAAATAATTAGGGAAAACAAAAGGGTTTTTTAGGCGTGACCAAATTAACATTTTAGTAATTTTTTTTTCAACAACTGCATTATTATAAAGCTCTTGGAAAATACTGAATTTCGCTTAGAAAGTTTTCTCCATTTTCTAGGCTCAAGTAAAATTTTTTGCCAAAAGAAAAGTAAATAAAGACAATAATCTATGAAAACGAAATCATCAAGTTTGTCCTCTGTCTTGTTCAAATTTGGAAAAACTCAAATTTATTTCTTTTTTTTTTACTATATAAGACTAAAAATGAAGGAAAAACAAAATATAAAATTGAATTGCAAGAAGCATTTTAAAACTAACTAAACAGGAACGAAAAACACATTAGTTGAATTTCATTAAATAGTTTATAAATTAGTAAAATTTTAACCGAATAATCTTTTCAGAAAAAAGACACAATTTTCTTATTTTTAGATTTTAAATCGCTGTTGCTAAATAAATATATAATATACATGAGTCGTCTAGATTCAAAACCAGATACATCCACTTTTTTTCGATTTCAACTTTCTTACACTTTCTAATAGTTTAAAGTAATCTTCATATGGTGTTAATTTTTTAAGTTTCTAAAGCAGCTACATCATGCTAAAAAGTGTGTTTGAAATTTGCCGGTTTGTTACAAAACCAGATCCCCCATCGACCATGTTTATCAGCTCTTCTTTTTTCCCCTCTAAATATCTTTCAAGGAACAATTATACTTGTGTTAAAATTTCAGCAAGTTAAAAGTCTATCCCAATGCTCTTAGCTAGAAATTCGAATTTCTTAGATATTAGTTTTTTGCCTGCCGTGAACAATTTCATTTTTTGGATGTAGCTGGTTTTGAAACTCACATGTAAATGTGCGACATCTCAGTGGTTTCTTCAGGTACCTAAAAAGAAACAAATCTTTGTACATTTTTATTTTTATAAAAGGATCAGGAGGCTTGAGATTTGTGGGGCAGGCTTGTCTAGAGAGCGAAGACTGGGACAACGCTATTAATGCTTATAAAAATATCATTAGGAACGTAGGGGAAAATATCAATTTGTGTTAAATGAGTCGTAATTAATTTTCATTCGTAATTAGTATCCTTTCATTCAAAATATTTATACTCAAGTGTTCGTTTTTTCTGCTGATTCTAAATTTAAGCTCTCACAAAATGCTCGAAACGTCATCTGATATTCAACTGTAACTGAAGTAATAAATTTATTTATATATACTATTTGTCTAAAGCAGTGATTCTCAACCACTGTTTCGTGACCCTTTTGTGTGCCACCAAATTCCTAAAGAGTGCCGCCAAATTTTAGAAATTTATATAGTTAAGTAAAACTTATAATGTTTTTTTTATTGCGAGTAAAGTTGTAGTATATATTATATTATTTTATTTTACATTAAAATTTATTACCGTAATAAATTGCCTATAAAAAACATTTATTATTTTTTTAATCACAAATATACTAACATAGATAAAACTAATGGTGAATAAATATGAGATGAATGAATAAATGTGAAAAGTAATTAATTGAATGAATGTATTTAGGAGTCGGAACGGAGCAACTCAAAAATGTTGTTGCCCCAGTTTCCCGAAGGAAAAAAACTGAAAAAAAAATCTATCACTCTTCAGCTGTCTGTATCGGAGATAAGTCGAAGAACTTATCAGTAGTGAAAGACGAAAACGAATAAATCATTACACTCGACTATTATTACTGCTGCATAACTGAAATGAAGGCTGTTTATATATAAATAAGGATGTGCCTTATCGTACATGACTTTGAACTCGGAATTTTTTTCTTCACATGATAATAAAGAATCTGTACCAAAAGAACCGCATTTACTGATTTTTGTTTTGTTTTGTTTTGTTTTGTTGACCATGCAACTTTATAACTACAGCAAAGCCATTGAACTATAGGGGTTCAATGAGCAAAAGCATCAGTTATACATGTTTTAATGTGAGAAAACCAATGCAGGGCCACGGGGGAAAACGATTAAAATCATTTTTTTGCCAAATTAAGTTTTCAGCGCATATAGGTAACTTATTATAGACAAAAGGCAAATGCGATGTCATTTAGCAAGAAATATGCAGACGACCCACCCATTGATGACGCTTCTCACGAGCAAAAAGGATCAAAATCCAAAAGCTGAAACTTTAACGCGTGATTCTGAAAATTCACAGATTTGTGACTATGATCATTTCTCCCCCATGGCCCTTAAAATAAATGTAAAATTTTTAGCTGCTTTTCAAGTACCCGGACGATAGTACAACTATCAGTTTGGAATGCAATATTTTCAACATTTATCGATAGAAGAAATGTATATGTTATCATTAAAACGTGGAAACCTTTAATTTATGAAATAATTAATCCATGATCTTATAAAAATACTAGGCATTTTATTAAAAAACTAGTTATTCAACTAGCTTTGCTATAACTGAATCAGTTTAGCTGAATTATATGCTTTTACGACATATTACTTGTATATTTAAGAAAAAAAGCTTGATTAGAAGTATATAACTTATGTTTACTTAGGACAGTAATTTTCAACAACTGTTCGGCGGCACTTTTGTGTGCCGTCAAATTCGTAAAGTGTGCCACCAAAGCTTAGAAAAGTATATGGTAAAAATTATAATGTTTCTTTTTTTTTATTGCGGGTAAAGTTGTAGTACCATATTATAATATTTTATTTTATATTCAAAATTATTACCATAAACTATTTTACACAGTGTATTATAGGAAAATAAACAGCTTTTAAACTTATCCTTTTCTTTGTGTGCCGCCAAAATTTAATCGTTAAAAGTGTTCCGCGACAAAAAAAAAAGTTTGAGAATCACTGGTCTAAGCCAGAGACGGAATGTTTTCACTTTACGCATTTTTTTCCAAGAAATAATATTTTCCTTCCGAACAAACTCTTTTCCTTGACCGATGCCACCACACTTATGATAATGAAATTTTATTCATTAACACTTCATTTAAATTCAGTGTGAGACAACTTCATTAAACAAGGTTCGGATTTCTCTCTCCAGTTATCTGGGCTCTCCGCCATTCAGAATGCTTCCGTTCTCTAATATATCATACTTGATATTCGAAATCAATCACCATGTCTGTCATATTTCGCCTCCATATTTAATTCATTTGTGCCTATTTGTCAACTTTGTCACGCTTTTCTTGGGGCCAACGTAGACAAGTAAATGGAATAGAAACAAAGATTAACTTCTGTACTTTCCAAGGGTTAAAACTAAGTGCCTATATACAATGATAGCAAAATGCTATTAAAATTTTAGGAAATAGCTTTAAACAGTTAAGCTATCTATTCAAGTGGATTTTTCTTTTCTTAAATAAATTATAAAATTTTAAAAATAATAGAATTGAATTTATATAATATACATACATATATATATATATATATAATAAAGAAAGAAGCATCGAATTTATATTTTTCATACGAAGACTTAATGCACTAAAAATTAAAATGCCTTCAAATTCAAAATATGTGGATAACGAGCAATAAATGAAATGAATAGTGCTAATGCATTGTTGTAAATGGCAAATTTGAGAAAATTTTAGCTTCGCTAGATTTTAGCTTTTTTCCGTCAAAAAAAAAAGTAACACGCTCGTGAACTTATCTTGTTTTGTTCTTGAATTTTCTTTATAATGGTAATACACAAATGATAATATTGCACATTTTATTCTGAAAAAAAAGTAAATCACTATATATTTCCCATTGGAAGAACTTCAGTTGCCTAATTCCATGCGTGACTTACACAACATCAGAAGACATTTCACGCTTTACATGATAAATTTCGGACAAACATTTACATCTAAAAAAATGTGGTGTATGGGAAATTAATTACAAACATGTAAATGATTTTTAACAACTCTTAAATTTTCAATATTTGTTTAATTTAAGTTTTTTAAATTTGTTTCGTTATGATGTGACTTACACTACATGAAAAGAAGTCTGAGTTTTTCAGTACTTTTATTTTAATATTTCTACCAAACGGGACATTCTTGAAGTTTTTTTTTTTTTTTTTGTAGATTCTGTGCTATAGAGCTTGAAGTTTAAGAGAATGTAATTAACAAGAATGTAGGTTTTTTTTTAATTTAATTTAATTCATTCTTTGTGACTTACACTACACTAAAAAATTCCAGTTCAACCTTTCACCAAAAACATGGGGAAAATGGTGAAATTTAGTTGCAACCTACATTTTGGATAATAATTATAATGGTTCCTTGTTTCCCATTTATGGTGAAACTAGGTGAAACTTCACCATTACAATGTTCAATTTTTATCCAAAATGTTGGTTGCAGCTAAATTTCACCATTTTCACCATGTTTTTGGTGAAGGGTTGAACTAGAATTTTTTACAGTATACAGAGTAGGATCTTGACTTACACTACACATTGATTAACACATTAAACTATCCCATCAAATATTTCTTAAAATTGAAATTTGTAAATTTAAAATTACTTCTTCTATCAAAATTTGGTTCTGGTAACTTCATTATGTTTTTCTCATCTGTTAGTGATGTGTGTTCTTCCGATGGCAAATAAAATGGTTTACTTACCATTTCAGATACTAAACTTTTACAAAAAACTTCTCTCTACCTATAACTTGGCCAGCAAAATGCTTAACATTTTTCTTCCCTTCAAAGGGTACTAGAACCCAATTGCCAACATCAAGGGTAATTTCGTTTTCTGTGGTGTCATTGGTAATGCTAACATTAAAATCTTCAGGTTTAAAATTTTCTAATTTTCCTGTGATTAGGTTGATTTTCGAAA
This sequence comes from Octonoba sinensis, assembly GCA_038502835.1. Taxonomy (NCBI): domain Eukaryota; kingdom Metazoa; phylum Arthropoda; class Arachnida; order Araneae; family Uloboridae; genus Octonoba; species Octonoba sinensis. The sequence continues at coordinate 80,463,472 of CM076599.1, read as the reverse complement.
ACATTTGTGGTTTCAGTGAAACATTAGCTACCTTTAGCTCATAATCCTTAATTTTAATAAAAGAATACATTTTTCGAGTCTTAGGAATTTGATATATTTGTTTTCCTGAAGGATGTTAATAAAATCTTTTCCTCAAATATTTTGCTTTCAGTAACCGTAAGTGTGGTAATATTTCTGCACAGATTCTTTGCTGAATGAAAAAAAAATCTTCAGCAGAATGAGGATCTATTTTCCTTGAAAGTGTGGATTCCCTTATTCTGCATTTCACAATTCCTCCAATACCATCAATAGGTCCCTTGCCATGACCTGTGGCTGAAAAGTGCCACTCTACTTCACGAGGTTGGAGCATTACCAAACAAATTGAAAATTTTTGTTTAAAATGTTGAGTTGCCCCATCTGATTGATATATGACTTTTGAAATAACCAGGTTTGGAAATTCATCTTGAATTTTTTTTATTATGGTGTCATTAAATTTATAAACTGCATATTTGTCATGATGTAGGTAATCAGATACCACAAGCATTGGCACAGAGTGAGAAATTCCATCATAAGAAAAATAGGCCATTGCAGTATACAGTGTGCAGGAAGTCGATACCCAATGTGCAGACTGAATCTCATCTTGAGAAATAAAACTATAATTTTCACTAAAATCAAAATGTAAAATGAGCGTATTTAAAGGTATGTGTTTCTTGATATCTCGAAGAAACAGTTCTTGTTGACGTTTTATATAAACGTGTTTTAAAAACTGCGATAGTTTTCTTTTTAATTTAGTAAGGTCTTCATTTAAAGATGAAGAAGGTCTTTGTCGCGATACTGCTTTAGTTTCATCATTTGGCCATTGATAATACTTGACTTCGTTCTCTAAATCTACGTCACTGAGTATAGCAGTGGCTTCAAGTAACTTTTTTAAGTTCCCGCATTTATCACAACTTTGGTAAAAACATTTTTCACTGTAATTAGTGCATACAATTAGGTTTACAAAGTCAGATGTTTCATTTGGCAGCACATTGATAGAAGACAATAGAAACCTTATATTTTCATGGTAGCTACACAGGCATAAGTTTGATGGTGTTTCGTGTCTCAAACAAACTTGAGTTGGACGAAGTTCACAGAACTTTGAACGGCCAAATTTTACATTGGGATTTTCCGCTTTGAAAATTTCATATGCTTCACCTAGAGTCATACATAGATATTTCTTTTGTAATTTTAACTTTTCGCCATCTGCATTTTTTATAATAACGTAATCCTTATTGAGGACCATTTGCTCCAGAACTTCTTGAGCTTCCAAGCAGATTGTGTGATGCGGTTTTCTATTTGCACTGACCTCATGGGACAAATTACTGTTTACATTTACCCCAGAGACTCTGCGGTAAATGTAAACACATGTTCATTCGCTAACAAATAATCATAAGTAAAAATTTTTTTAGTTTTCTTCACAAAGAGTATAGTATTCCCTGCAGTGACCACAATTGTATCTCCCTATTATTCAAGAGGAAGGGAAGGATGAAAAGTTATTAGCATTAAAAAAGCGTTTACAATTACTTCAACTGATCCTACAATAGTTTAATCAGTTTGGAGGGGGAAAAAACCCTGCAATGAGAATGAACTTCAATTGTAATCAATACGACATAGATAACTAGACATCTTTATGTTCGTAATGAAACGGGCTTGGCAAATCATTGAGAATTATAATAGCAGAAAATGAGAACATATTTTATTTTGTTATTATAGGTCAATTTGCATTTGGAAACAATGATTTGCATACATTAAAGTGTGTTTCTTAAATTTCATTGCTTCATTCTATCACAAAAATGATTAGAAGCGATTTGAAATAATAACTCATCGTTTCGGTTGGCCAAACTAGTCCTCTAAAAGAACAGAAAGATAGTCATAAGCTATTAGAATTTGTAGTTACGCATATATTCAAGGAATCATTAACATTGGAAAGGTAGAAAAACTAAAGTACTAATAATTAAAAATATATTGCAGAATTTAAAAAATAAGGAGGCCCAGTACTTCATTCCAAATTGCTTTTCGTTTTCGCAATCAGATAAAAAATGATAATGGCTAAATGTATGGGTTTTATTCCAACTATGATTAAAAATGAAGTTTGAAGGTAGAACTTTATTGTGATCAGCCATTATTTTTAAGTTTCATAAGAATAAACTTTTTTGATTAAAAAAAAAATATTGTATATTTTTAAAAATATGTTATTACATCTTTTTTTAAAATATGTTTTTCTGGATGCATTCCCAAGCATTCTAGAATAAATGTTAGCGTGAAAATAACTATCTGAAGCTAACTTAAGTCTTAATATATTTTTCCATTACCAACTCAGAAAAAAGGACAAAAAATTCAAAAATTCATTCAACAGTTAAATAAAAACAAATCCTTCAAATTTTATTGGAATTACAAAAATTAAACAGAAAAGTTTCCTTTTGTCTTAACTTGATTTTTTCTTTAAAGAAACATTTTTCGTAAATTGAGTGAAAAAGAAAGAATGAAGACTCAGAGTGAAAAGAAAAAAAATAATCGCAAAACAACTTACAGGCATAACATAAATAAAACATAGCATAACTTAAACTAGCTTCTTTGTCTAGGACATAACCTGTAACAAGCTAAAACAAACCTAAAATCATACGTAGAATACGTACGGTACGAATCTAAGCAGCAGCACTGGTATCAATCAAGCTCTCCAGCTGAGAGCCAGTCTCACTCGCTGACAAACTTTTAGCTCCCTCTTTCACATTGTACTCGCTTTTTAGCTTGAGCACTATTTTTTATCTACAATTGGTTATTATTACTGTTGAGTACTTTTATAGTATGAATCGCTGTTGCATTCTTGAAATATTTAAATTGACTAAGAATGTATTGCAAAAAGTAATTAAACTATGTTCAAAAAAGTATAGATTCAAACTAAATTAGATACCCAATTTGGTACATGACAAAAACTAAAACTTAAAATGAGACTTATTATTAAAAATTATTTTTTCTGTTTAATGATTTTTTAAATTGATGATCCCTCGGAGGGGCTAAAGCCTTTTATCCCTCTTCGGGCGGATCTCGCCAGTTCATATAAAATAGATGAATTGTCAAATTATTTATTATATTTTATTTTTCAAATAAAAGTAACATTCATATTCTGTATTTCAATAAAAAAAAAGAAATATATTAATCACTTATGTTGCTTTATATGCATAATACTGTATTAAAATTATTTTTTTGCTTAGTAAATCATCTAACAAAAGAAATTACACGTATCAATCTAAATGGTATCAATTAATTAAAAAATCCAAGATATAACATATCATTCAGTACTACTGATAAAATCGTTTATTCTTTCATTGATAAATCGATTAGTCTCCGCGTTAAGAATGAGACAAATCTTCAATTTTATTGAAAAATGTTAATATTGATAAACTAAGCTGCTGTACACATTCGTTACATGGCGTTTAAGCATCAAAAATGTTATCTCCTTCTTTATAGAAATCTTTTATTTTAGATCTACACGTAACAAGATGAGTACAAATAGTTACGTGGGAAAATAAGTTATCAATCTTTATTTCCACCCTGTATCTATCTAATCCTCTCTTCACTTCCTCACGCAGCACAGTTATCCATCAAGCATTCACGTCTTTATCAACGCCCCTGCCATCACCTCGCGTCTCCAATCGGGCAAGCCTAATTTTCGCAAATCCGGTCGTGGACCATCCTGGAGAATCTTCTCCAACGCGACAACCAAAGGACCCAGACCATAACATGCTTATAGTTTCTTCACCAGGAATTTTGCTTCACTTCTGAGTTAAACATCTAAATCCGACGGATCAACTTTCCACGGAGTCTTTGTCATCAGTAAAGATTCGTGGTCGATATAGTTTGAAGACACGATCTGCTGCTGCTACTAGTGGAAGTCATGCTTCTGTTCAGAGATATGCAGCCTTATCGTTGCATCGGTATGTTGTGCCAAAAGGCGAATTGCATTGTTGTTGTTGTTATGATTGTTTTAAGGAATTCGATCGAGATGGATTTGCACCCAGTAGTCCTTAAGTAAACTGATAAAACAATGAAGGATTTGAGTGCATTCCTAATGTACGGCACAAATAATAACAAAGTGAGAAACAATTTTTTACCCAATTGTCTTTAAGTGAGTTGATAAAGCAATGAAGAATTTGAGTACATTCCAAATGAGCTGCACAAATAATAGCATAGTAAGAGACGATTTACGATTAAACTCGCCCACAGTTTCAATTTTAATTGATTTTGGCTGTTCTCTTCTAGGGTACAAAACAATTTTAGAGTAGAATATTGTTAATCCGGATTAACCATTTTTTTGCTTTACTCTTGATCAACTGAAAGGAGGAAAAGCTAGCAGTTATTATTTATTTATTTATTTATGTCCTTCATTCATGGCAGTTTTGTTCCCACTTTCTCAACGATAATATGAAATCTTAAATTCTTTTTTTTTCAACACAAGACATTATATCAATAACATGATCATTGAAGGAAACTTGAATCGCAATTCTATTCACTGAAAAACTTGCAATGAATGCAGAATGTTCAATTTTATAAAAATGTGTATTAATAAATATTTTACAGAAGGGTTTAGAAGTAACTAAATTGCTAACACATTAAAGTTGGAAGCAAGAGAATTTTCAACATCACGTAAGTATTTCCATATTTATAAGTGTTTTGTAAGATAAAGTGCTTATGATAAAGTGGACGGTTTGAAGTTTTTAAGGAAATGCAAGTTGTAAATTCCCTCAAAAATTTCGTGCAATGAACTAGTTTATGATAATGTAGAGCATAAAGAATTATGTTTAACAAGAGTTTTGTTAAATCTATGCATTAATACATAAAGAAAAGACTTCATGTAGATTTAACAAAGACTCTTTTTTAAGCCCATTGCGCTTACAGAGAGTCAGATTCGACATTTCATATGGAGAAGGAATTTCAAATTTCATATGGAGAAGAAGTGTAGAAAGATCAAATTTATGTATAACATGTGTTATAAATGCATTAAATTAAGTAACTAACCCAAGCTAATTAAATGCTAAATGAAATACTTAAACAAAACAAGTTACTGTCAGAATAAAAAAATTACAATTTTAAAAAGTTGTTTAAGCGTTCGAAGCCGAACTTGATCAATCACTTTAATCACTACTCACCTACTCAGTTCGGCTGTTTATCACTTAGTTAACTCTCTATATAGTAACAGGAGGTACAAAAAAACATCATCTGCACAGAAATTTTGAATCATAAATTCACTTTCAAGCGATTTTATATTCAATAGACAACATTTAATTTTCTAACCGTCCGGTTTAGGTTCACAATGAAAAATGCATTAAACAAATTTAAAATATGTATTATTTATTTATTTACTCTTAAATTAATTTTTTATTTAAATCTTTACTAATATTATAAAGCTGTAGAGTTTGTTTGCTTGAACGCGCTAATCTCAGGAACTACTGGTCCGATTTGGAAAATTCTTTCAGTGTTAGCTAGCCCATTTATCGCGGAAGGCTATAGGCTATATATCATCACGCTAAGACCAATAGAAGCGGAATTCCGAAAATTGCATAAAATAGTCCTTTTCTATCAGAAGAAATTGTCGCATCCTTTCGAGCTTGTTACCATTGAAAAGACAGTAAAAAACTATCCTAGAAAGAGTTTTGTCCTTCGTGCTAAAATTGGAAGCCTCTAAATTAACTAAAAAAGAAGTTATAAGCGTTTTCCTCTGTAGTTAACTGTTCTCTTTTATTTTATTTGACCCAGATGATGGCCTTTTATTTTATTTGCATTGTTGCATCGTTTCAAAAATTGTTACAGTTGCCGTGTGAACAAACAAATCGATGCAGTTGCCATTGTTAAACAAATCAAACATAATAATAATCAACGTTTCTAGCATTTTGATGAGGCATCGCTGTATTTGCAGTTTCCGTTAAAATAACGTTTGAGAATTTAATCCTTCTTTATTATTTTTAAACAATACTATATTTGTTTGCTTTTCTAATTAGTTTTTCGTTAGGATAGTTATATTTTTGTGTGCTTTTTATGTACAGTACATTGTTCTTAGGTTAGTTACAATATGTGTAGTTTGTTATTATTCTTCATTCTTAGAAAACGACTGTAGTGTATAATTGCGTCTAAATACTGTGCTTTCCAGATAGAGTTGACAAAATATTTACCGCCCAGAAATTGGTGCCCAAAAGTGGGAGTTTGATCGCTCCCTTTTTAGAAACAAAATGTTTTATAGCTCCATAATGTTAGGGTTTTTAAGCCATCGTCGCCTCAACTCCATTTAATTTTATGTAGGACTTCTGCCGCCCAAAATTACGTCTTTTAAAATATTCACCCTTTTAATCAGGCCATCAGTTCTCACTCATACACATCAAAATTTCCACGCGAACGAAGTCGCGGGAACAGCTAGTCTTATATAATTTGAAAAAGATAGTAAAACTAACAACGCAATGGCGAGACCTGGCTAATATAGCAAAAAAAAAAAAAAATACCCAAGGAAATGTCAAAAAAGCGTTACTATATTTTAAATATTGCATATTCAAGATACACCTCATTTTTTCAAATAACTCGCGCGAAAATTAATGCGTAATGACGATGTACACGCTCGTAGCTGACGTAATAGAACAAGATTCAAAAAAATTATATGCAATGATTTGGGAGGTATACTCTTTTAGAAAAGATCCTCAATTACCTTAAAACTTAAAAATTTACAGATTTATACCAAATCATACATAATCAGCTTCGAACGCTTAAACAACTTTTTAAATAACTATGAAGCTATTAAGAAATTATAACAGTTAAGGTCAGAATGACAAGCAACATTACTGCAATGCATATTGCTACTGATATTACACATAGAATGTTCAGAACAACATTGTTACAAGTTCGGAATTTTCATTTAATAAATTTAATTTATTCTTATATTCTCAGGTATTTCTTTTAAGTGTAACATAAACCTTTTGCTTGTCTACTTCTTTCTTTAGCAATTTTGCAAGAACAAAATTCTTGCAAGCCAAGACACAAGTGAGATTCGAAAAATCAATTTCGCGGAGATGACACAAACATAATTAGAACGCTTATGTTGCGGCGTCACACCTTATATTTTTCTATTTAATAAAAATGTTAATTTCCTAACACTGATTTCTGCAGGTAAATTTCTTAACTTGTTTCATCAAAGACAAAAATGTTAAAAGGAACCATATAATTACGATATGTTCAACTGAATTAAATTTAGCCCTCTGCACTACTTTTCTGTGTTAGACCTGGAGTTAATGTACACCTATAAGGAAAAATCACCCCATCAAAAAAATAACATGGTAGCGACTTTTATTACAGGACAATTCCAGACATAACGTCTGAAATTGTAAGACGTAACGTCTGGATATAAAAACCGTTTTTCTTTTAGTATTTTGGTACCTCTGAGTTTTTTTACAATGAGATATATGCAAAGAAAACATTTTTATGTTCTGATGAACGTAGGTTCGCCGCAAGCATTGGAATTTTCACTTTTGATCAAAAATGCCCCTTTTTCACGGATGTAATTGCCCTTCAACTCTTAACTGAAATGAAATAAAACAGCAAAATTTCCCAACTCAATATTCCTCAGAATCTCATAGATTCACAGCCACGGCAGCGTGTCCAATGTCACTGAAGCTTTTCTTGGAAAACTGGAGGATATCATCCTGCGATTAAGATCCTTCATATGGGAGGACCGATTCTTCAGCGATAGAGATAAAAGTAGCCAATGGCCCATTTCTACAATGGATGTTAATCTCTTTTACCAGGAAAGCTTATCATTCTTGAATTATTGTTCTTTGACAATGAACTTTCCTTCGACAAATTCCCAGTAGAAGACAATACGACTTTTTTCATTGAATTTCGCTCCTTTTAATGTAATTTTAAAGGTATAATGCAATACATTGCTTAAAGTTAAAAGAATCCATTCGTGATATGGAGGTCAAAGTCTGTGACAGCATTTATCAATTTTTGTCACTTACTAAATTTGCTAGTTTAAACGTCACTTATTAAGTCAATGAATTGCTTAATTCATTACCCTTTTGCTATAATATTGATGTTTCACATGATTTTGTTTGCCGCCATGTACATGGACTTGCTTCATACTCTGAAATATTAAAAAAATAATAATGGAAAATAACTGGTGTACGTGTCTGATTAAATTATTCATTCATTGCTAATGTTCAATTCATTCTAGAGTTTCCAGAACAATTTTTATCTGAAGCAGTTTTTTATCTACTTCAAAAAGACAAAAGACTTCAGAAGAGGAGATGATTTTTTATATTTTTATTGTTGAAACAAATGTTGAAATTGGAATTAAGAAAATCCAAATTTAAATTTTTCATGGGACTTCGTGTTTTACCTTTCTCAAGAGATTATTGAATTTTGTGCCAAATTTCATTCCGAGCGGCTTGTTGGTGTGGCTTTGTGTAGCGAATCTACAACGACAAAGAAACAAACACACACACACAAACGAGGTTTTTATGTGTATCCCTCTTTCTATACACATATATATATACATATATATATATATAGAGAGAGAGATAGAAAGAGAGATCGAAAGATAAAGTAAAGCGGTAGAGTTGGCACACATTTTAAGAACATGAAAAAAAAAAAAAAAGAAAACGACTACTTATAAAAGACTACATTCCTTCTGCATGTATTTCCATCACTATTCCCTTGTTATGATGTAGTTTAAAATGACAGCAGCCATAAAGCCAAGACAGCCATTTTTCGCTTCACTTCTTAAAGAACGGGTGAGATCGCGCACATGTTAGATGGTTTTCGATAATAGGTAAATTGTATTACTAACTAGCTGTTCTCCGCAGAACATCTGCGGGCCAAAAATTACCCATTTTAGAATCGTAAAAAACGCTTTAAAATTCGAAAGGCTTAAGAAAAGATCGCTAGATATAAACATGCTCAATATAAACAAACTAAAGTGTTGCCACTCCAAAGAATCGGAAATTAAAAATTGAGTTATGAATGGAAATGCATTTAAGAAATACAAATAAATTTATTAAAGCCTCTTAAATTGCGATAATAAATACAAATATTATATTACTTTTCTATGGTAACCATTAAACAAATTTTTAAAAATCGCTTAAAAATTTTCTTTTTGCATTATGTCAGTATCGTATCGTACCACAAAATTTAATCGTAACTGGTCCACGTTAATTGAAATATATATATAGATAATTTCAGTAATTTAAGTAATTTGTCAAAATAACTTAAAAAAAAAGGTATCTTGTATCACGGTGAAAGTCGGAGGTACAGTAATGAAAATTCAAGCCCTTACATTTGGAAAGCAACTAATAAAAACGACGTTGTTTCATATACTTTCAGAGAAAAAACTCATAAATTCAAGTCTACACTGTGCTGTTGTGGATGTGCAACTACCTGAAATCGCGGTGCGCTCACACCTCCCCTTCCTTGAAAAATGCATCTGCGCCATCTCTCAGACTGCTCAATATCAGCACAGGTACCTTATATATACTCACTTAAGTATACAATTTGTCTCACTTAACTTATTTCAGCATGAAAGCAAAAGTCAACTCACAAATTTAGTTTAATACTTTCTCCAGTTATTGACAATTTCGCATACGATGCACAAATTGGTAATGCATCAAGCCAAAAACATATGATGTGTTGTTGGAATTTTGATCATTAGGTTGCTTCATAATTTTTAAAATTGTAGTAAACAAATTACAACCCTATCTGCATCATAAATCTTCTGGAAGCAAATATAAAAGCAGAATTGACGGAAGTTGTCTGAAATATTTTTTTTAATTATCATATATAACTACTTCTTGTCAAATCTTACGAAGTTCTAAAATTCAGATTGAGTAAAAGAACGAATATATGTACTTGCCGAGTGAGGAAAGCATTATTACTTGTCAAGAAAAGTGACAATGACTTTTCAACAAATAAAGGAACAATTCTAATGGAAGAAGGGCAATCTTCGGGTTAATCGGCTGCATTAGAAAAGTGGGCAACCAATACTAATATAGCTAAAAAGCGTGAGTCATTTTTTTATTATGATGTTGTGGTTTGCCTGTTTCTCTTCTGAGCTAAAAAAGAATTAAATCACGATTTCATTAAAATGTCAACATCAAGAATGGAACGCTGCAAATCATGGTTGTTGCGAATTAGAAAGGCAAAGGTGGTAAAAGTAAAAAAAAAAAAAAAAAAAAAAAAAGAAAAAAAATCCACTTAAAAAGAAATGCTTCAATTATCGGATAAAACGTCACAATACGTTTTTAAATTTTTTTTTTTTTTTTTGAATAGTAATCTCGGAAAGTTCGAGAATTTAAAACCTTACTTTCAACAAAAGGAAATTCTACAGCATTAAAAGAACCTTGCAGAATCAAAAGGATTTGTTTATGCATCAAAAAAATCAGCTACTTTACTTTAAACGCCACTTGTCTAACTATAACAAAGTATGTGAGCAAAAAATCTTCCTTGAATTATAAAAGCTGCACCAGAGACAACAAAACTTTTATAAGCAGACAACAATAATTTCCAGCTCATTTTTTTATTATAAATTTATTTGAATTTAGAGCTACGGGAAATTTTCACGTCTTCTTCTAACGTGTTTAAGCTATTTTTGTTTTTGAAAATTATGTAGAAAACTTTCTATTTTAGCGTTATTCGCGGAATTTAGGTTTAAAAAAATGATAAGGTTTTGAGGTAAAACTAGTAGACATGAAGTGCAATGATTCCCTCATGGACAAAGCCAAAATTGTATGGCCTACATTTGAAAATTTCAAAACACATTTTGCAAGGTTACAGGAGAAATAGAAGAAAATACAGCTTCTTCTACACCCTGCATAGCTATGTTCTGTCGCATTGAGTCCTTGCAACTTCGAAACAAATTTTTGCTTTGGCAGCGATGGAAAATGTTCACGAAAACCAGTCAGTCACTGTTGGAGTTACTTGTGCCCATGGAGGTTAAAGGCAAGGCCGTATCCAGAGGGGGGGGGGGGGGTAACGCCCGCCCCCCACCGAAATCCGGAAAATTTCCGCAATGTAGCATACATTTCTCCATGAAACTGTCCTCTGCACTAGTGTTTCAAAGTCAGCCCCCCCCCCCCGAAAAAAATTTCTGGCTACGGCCTTGGTTAAAGGGGAGGAGTGATATCTTTGGCTATCTTGAGTTGGCATCATTTCGTTCACCTTTCCTAGAGGGCGCTCGTTCCAAAGACTTCCATGTGTGGAGCCAAATCAATGTTTAATGATACTAAAAACGGTCACTTTTTTAGAAGCTACTGTTTAAAGCAAAAATTTTTTGAAATCGGTGTTAATCATCGAGAAACATTATGAACTAAATATGGTTTTTGTCTCAATAGAATTGGTACATTACTTTTATAGAAAATGCTCAATTTATTTGCTGTTTACAAACTCGCCGAATGACAGATGACAGGTGACAGTTGACAGAAGTTGCCACGCAATTTGCGCTCTGCGAAGTTTCGCGTACTAGGATTAGGATATTTTCTATTTCGCTCGATAATCAATAGATTAAGCTTGCAGTTTTCATTGAAAATTAAGATACTTGTTTTCTAATTATTAATTAGTTATTTTTTGGAAACCATCATTAAAAATGAAATAATTCTTCTCTTTAAATTACTTTTAACAAGTTGTGCCCTGCTTGTGCCCGAACACGAATTTTTAATATACTTGTACTTAAAAAATCTAACGGGGATTATAGGTTGCACTTTCAAACTATGCATCAGATACGTTGGTATGCTTAAAATATCTAATGTCCTATTAATTTTTAAAAATAATAGGACATTTCCTTGTTCTCTTTTTTATGCAAATGCTTTTGGTACATAACAATGCTGTCCAAGTATGATGAAACGAAACGAAAGAATAATGCAAACGTTTTTATATCTTTGCTTTTATTGTATGAAAAGAGAACGCATATGGGAAGAAAGTGTCACCGCTATCCCGATAAAATGTATCATTATATAAAGTAGAATTTCCCTCGAAAAATAGTATCCGTATCTAGAACACAATTTGTGAATGAGTTTGCCTTAAAATAAAAATTATATTTACGCATTCAATCACTTCCTGTTAAGAGATTCAAAGTGAAACATATTTATCAAGACATATTACTACAAAAGTAAAAGCTGTGAGGCAGAGCGTGGCTTACGGTGAACACTAAAATCATCCACTTAAAAGCGTGATGTAGGTTGACATACATCACGATTTATAGCATTCATCTTGTTTTGCAGAGACGTTGATTCGAATTTTACATTACGTATGGCGTGAGACTATCAAACAGTTGGAAATGGCAATATTATTAAAAAATACATGGTCGAACATTTTTGCTTGATACGACTGTTGCTTGAACTCCAATCAATTGACTTGAAACGAAGTAAAAAATTTCTTAAGAAACAGTTCGCATTAAAAAAAATAAAAATATATAAAATGTATCGACATAGGAAAAAGTTCCATTGCTGAGTGGCATAAATTAATTCGAAATTTTTGAAAGAATTAGTTTCGATATGCGAAAAAAACTTTTCTTATATTTGATTCACTTTTATATATATATTTTTTTTGTGTGTGTGTGGATTAAATGTAGATAATATTGCGCATTTTTAAAACTCAGAAGGTGTTCTACTTGTTTAGTTGTGAAACTGCTGTCGTTCGTAAAAATAAGTGAATCATTAGAAATCATGTATCTACTGAAAAATACCAGAAATCATAGCAAACGAAGTTTCGTGTCTTGATAACAATTCTTTGTCATTTTTTTAGACCCAAATCTTGGTTTTTAGGAACTTAAGCCCAAAAGAAGCTTAGAATAGATTATTGTTACTTTATTTTTTCACTTTGAGCATAACATCATGTTCTTTCACGCAACCAAAAAATTTTCTTAATGCGGTAGTCTCCAAACGCATCAAGAGCTCGTTACAGTGAAGCATTTTTCCACGGTGTGGAAAACTTCGAAAACGTGATAAGATACTCATATCATGCCAACCATTTTAGGAAAATAACTCTCAACGAGTCATCAGGTTCTGCCCAACCGGACCATCCGACATTCACCTCCGGAATAGCTGCTGGAAAATCGTGAACTAAAACAACAAATAAACCAAGAAAGGTGCTAATATCTCAATACTGATTACCAAGGTCCGAAGAAAGCAATTCTTCCTCGTCACGATTCTTCGATATGGCGATGGACATCTATTGGAAATATTAAAGGATGGAAAAAATCTCGAATGAATACGTAAAATGCCAATTATCTTTCAGATTTATGAAGTGAGCTTTTACTGGTAATTTTGTATCGGAAAACATCTTTTTGTTTAGATATCCCATGCAAAATGTTTTGATCTTTAGCCTGTTTTTCAAATAAATTCATAAAAAACTATAAATTCGTCAGGCCGTCTTTGATTTATGGTATGTTTCTCTTTCTCAGGCTGTTGTATGATTGATTGCTTTTAGTTCTCGAGATCTTTCTGGCATTTTATTGATACATGTGTAAATAAAAATTTATAAAACCAGTTTGTATTATAAGCTTACCGCAGCGTTTTCTTTTTTAAAAAACCCGCTTATGTTATGCTTATTTATTATTATTTTTTAATGGCACAAAAGCCTCAACGTACACGAGTATCACGTTGAGGTTTCACATCTAATGGCATCACTAGACGAAGCATACTTCCTGTTTCCATAGCCTCAACAGAGCAACTTTGGCTCAATCCACCATCCTAGAAGAATTTTAAGTGTTGCTGCACCGCACTAGTGTATTGAATAAGAGTAAACCAGGAAAATTCAGATTCGGAAATTTGACAACGCGTCACAGGAGCCATCCCATATCCTCGTTTCTCAAAGCAGCTAATATATCGCTTATGATTTTTCAGTTTTCCGTGTTTTAGAAACATGTTATGCGTCTTTTTAACATAAGATCTTACATTGACCTTTTGAGTTCCCAAAGCATTGATTCCTATGTATGTATTGTACAAAGTATGTATTATTTGTTGTGTAAATTAATCAAAGAATGATTTCAGTTTAATCCGTACAACTTAACAGACTTAAAAAAAAAAAAAAAAAAAAAAAAAAAACGAGCAAAGAAATCAACAGTACGGAATATAATTAGGAAAATACTAAAGATTATCTTTGGAAAAAAAAATTGGTATCATGATGGAGATGATGTGGATTTGCTACGAGAACGAATTATAAAAGCTATAAAGTTACAAAAGTTGCTTGAGTTATTGAAGTTTCAAGAGTTTATTAACTAGGACTACAGATGTAAAATTCTCGGCAATAATATTTATAAAATATTCTCTGGAATTCGTGAAAATATTCTCTTGAGGGAGAAATTTCTCTTAATGTTTGGTTACAATAACTTCGCAATATTACTCATTTTAGATGCAAATAAATAACTTGAAAATAAAAAAACTCTGAATAAATTTACAAAATGAGCAATAAATTAAGTGCAATATATTTCTTGAAAAAGAGCTTTTAAGATGTTTCTGAAAGCAAAAATAGCTTTTCAAAACATTGAAAATTTGATATATTTTCAATATATATAAATATATGTATAAATGTCTTTATATATAAATATATGTATATATAAAGAATATATATACATTCTTTATTCAAGAATATTGTTCTTAAACAAGTTTGAGAGTTCAAAATTGTTAGGGAAATTTATCAATTGGCCAAAATTATACGCTGTTCAGAGAAAATTCTCTTAAATGAAATTATAATTACAAGGGGTATATGGGGGGGGGGGTGTCCCAAAATAATGTTATTTACATACTTGATGATAATTAAATATTGTTTCATAATGTTAATGATGACTGTAGAATTTTATACTTACTTTTAATTTTAATTTAAAAATATTCTAGATGATTATCCAAACTTCAATTTCAGGAGAATATTATTATGAAAATATTTTCGACTAACATCTCTATCTACGACACAGCAAGTGCAATGACAACATTACAATCAAATTGATCAAATATTTTAAACCATTTGTTGTAAGAACAAGTGATATAGCCGAAATGTGTAAATGGCTTGATGTGACCGAAAAAAAAACTCGGAACCCAAGTAATTAAAAAGTGGAGAGCGCTGACAGGAGATGTAGTAGCACCTGAGATTTGAAATAAATGAAACAACTAACTTTATGTTTTATTACTGTTTATAGGCTATTGTTGCTTTTATGCAACAAAAGCAAGAAATAGGTGTTATTTCACTTTGGTACTTTTATCTGCTATTGCATTTCTACTATGCAACTAGCACGTTGTAGATGTTTCAGGACAAAAAGGCGGAACTCAACTATCGCTTACAAAGAATTACTCTCGCCGCCAATTAACTAATAGAATTTAGCAGGTTTTGGTTTTGATCAATGGTTGAGTCCAGTTACCGAACAACTATTTTCACAAGATAGTGCACTCATCAAGAAGTAACGACAATAATTAAAAGGGAACATTCACAGATCCGAGCTCATATTGGATGGTCATTTGTCACGGCGAGACAATCTTATGTTTCTCGAATTAGTATGAACGAAAATTCTGAAAAAGTCCCAAGCCATGCTCGGTTTCTTCTGGTTTCTATAACAGGGAATTTCTTTTCATTTGTAGATGTTTCAGGACAAAAAGGCGGAACTCAACTATCGCTTACAAAGAATTACTCTCGCCGCCAATTAACTAATAGAATTTAGCAGGTTTTGGTTTTGATCAATGGTTGAGTCCAGTTACCGAACAACTATTTTCACAAGATAGTGCACTCATCAAGAAGTAACGACAATAATTAAAAGGGAACATTCACAGATCCGAGCTCATATTGGATGGTCATTTGTCACGGCGAGACAATCTTATGTTTCTCGAATTAGTATGAACGAAAATTCTGAAAAAGTCCCAATCCATGCTCGGTTTCTTCTGGTTTCTATAATAGGGAATTTCTTTTCATTTGTAGATGTTTCAGGACAAAAAGGCGGAACTCAACTATCGCTTACAAAGAATTACTCTCGCCGCCAATTAACTAATAGAATTTAGCAGGTTTTGGTTTTGATCAATGGTTGAGTCCAGTTACCGAACAACTATTTTCACAAGATAGTGCACTCATCAAGAAGTAACGACAATAATTAAAAGGGAACATTCACAGATCCGAGCTCATATTGGATGGTCATTTGTCACGGCGAGACAATCTTATGTTTCTCGAATTAGTATGAACGAAAATTCTGAAAAAGTCCCAAGCCATGCTCGGTTTCTTCTGGTTTCTATAACAGGGAATTTCTTTTCATTTGTAGATGTTTCAGGACAAAAAGGCGGAACTCAACTATCGCTTACAAAGAATTACTCTCGCCGCCAATTAACTAATGGAATTTAGCAGGTTTTGGTTTTGATCAATGGTTGAGTCCAGTTACCGAACAACTATTTTCACAAGATAGTGCACTCATCAAGAAGTAACGACAATAATTAAAAGGGAACATTCACAGATCCGAGCTCATATTGGATGGTCATTTGTCACGGCGAGACAATCTTATGTTTCTCGAATTAGTATGAACGAAAATTCTGAAAAAGTCCCAAGCCATGCTCGGTTTCTTCTGGTTTTCTATAATAGGGAATTTCTTTTCATTTGTAGATGTTTCAGGACAAAAAGGCGGAACTCAACTATCGCTTACAAAGAATTACTCTCGCCGCCAATTAACTAATAGAATTTAGCAGGTTTTGGTTTTGATCAATGGTTGAGTCCAGTTACCGAACAACTATTTTCACAAGATAGTGCACTCATCAAGAAGTAACGACAATAATTAAAAGGGAACATTCACAGATCCGAGCTCATATTGGATGGTCATTTGTCACGGCGAGACAATCTTATGTTTCTCGAATTAGTATGAACGAAAATTCTGAAAAAGTCCCAAGCCATGCTCGGTTTCTTCTGGTTTCTATAATAGGGAATTTCTTTTCATTTGTAGATGTTTCAGGACAAAAAGGCGGAACTCAACTATCGCTTACAAAGAATTACTCTCGCCGCCAATTAACTAATAGAATTTAGCAGGTTTTGGTTTTGATCAATGGTTGAGTCCAGTTACCGAACAACTATTTTCACAAGATAGTGCACTCATCAAGAAGTAACGACAATAATTAAAAGGAAACATTCACAGATCCGAGCTCATATTGGATGGTCATTTGTCACGGCGAGACAATCTTATGTTTCTCGAATTAGTATGAACGAAAATTCTGAAAAAGTCCCAAGCCATGCTCGGTTTCTTCTGGTTTCTATAATAGGGAATTTCTTTTCATTTGTAGATGTTTCAGGGCAAAAAGGCGGAACTCAACTATCGCTTACAAAGAATTACTCTCGCCGCCAATTAACTAATAGAATTTAGCAGGTTTTGGTTTTGATCAATGGTTGAGTCCAGTTACCGAACAACTATTTTCACAAGATAGTGCACTCATCAAGAAGTAACGACAATAATTAAAAGGGAACATTCACAGATCCGAACTCATATTGGATGGTCATTTGTCACGGCGAGACAATCTTATGTTTCTCGAATTAGTATGAACGAAAATTCTGAAAAAGTCCCAAGCCATGCTCGGTTTCTTCTGGTTTCTATAATAGGGAATTTCTTTTCATTTGTAGATGTTTCAGGGCAAAAAGGCGGAACTCAACTATCGCTTACAAAGAATTACTCTCGCCGCCAATTAACTAATAGAATTTAGCAGGTTTTGGTTTTGATCAATGGTTGAGTCCAGTTACCGAACAACTATTTTCACAAGATAGTGCACTCATCAAGAAGTAACGACAATAATTAAAAGGGAACATTCACAGATCCGAGCTCATATTGGATGGTCATTTGTCACGGCGAGACAATCTTATGTTTCTCGAATTAGTATGAACGAAAATTCTGAAAAAGTCCCAAGCCATGCTCGGTTTCTTTTGGTTTCTATAATAGGGAATTTCTTTTCATTTGTAGATGTTTCAGGACAAAAAGGCGGAACTCAACTATCGCTTACAAAGAACTACTCTCGCCGCCAATTAACTAATAGAATTTAGCAGGTTTTGGTTTTGATCAATGGTTGAGTCCAGTTACCGAACAACTATTTTCACAAGATAGTGCACTCATCAAGAAGTAACGACAATAATTAAAAGGGAACATTCACAGATCCGAACTCATATTGGATGGTCATTTGTCACGGCGAGACAATCTTATGTTTCTCGAATTAGTATGAACGAAAATTCTGAAAAAGTCCCAAGCCATGCTCGGTTTCTTCTGGTTTCTATAATAGGGAATTTCTTTTCATTTGTAGATGTTTCAGGACAAAAAGGCGGAACTCAACTATCGCTTACAAAGAATTACTCTCGCCGCCAATTAACTAATAGAATTTAGCAGGTTTTGGTTTTGATCAATGGTTGAGTCCAGTTACCGAACAACTATTTTCACAAGATAGTGCACTCATCAAGAAGTAACGACAATAATTAAAAGGGAACATTCACAGATCCGAGCTCATATTGGATGGTCATTTGTCACGGCGAGACAATCTTATGTTTCTCGAATTAGTATGAACGAAAATTCTGAAAAAGTCCCAAGCCATGCTCGGTTTCTTCTGGTTTCTATAATAGGGAATTTCTTTTCATTTGTAGATGTTTCAGGACAAAAAGGCGGAACTCAACTATCGCTTACAAAGAATTACTCTCGCCACCAATTAACTAATAGAATTTAGCAGGTTTTGGTTTTGATCAATGGTTGATTCCAGTTACCGAACAACTATTTTCACAAGATAGTGCACTCATCAAGAAGTAACGACAATAATTAAAAGGGAACATTCACAGATCCGAACTCATATTGGATGGTCATTTGTCACGGCGAGACAATATTATGTTTCTCGAATTAGTATGAACGAAAATTCTGAAAAAGTCCCAAGCCATGCTCGGTTTCTTCTGGTTTCTATAATAGGGAATTTCTTTTCATTTAAGAAGACAGTTTAACTTTTGCATTTGATTTAATTAATCGTATCTTAACTTCCTTCAAGCAAACCGCTTTTTAGAGTACCTGTGGACCAAATTTCATGGCTAATAAAAGCACCATAGATTAGGGTGAACCTCACGCACACACACACATTGCCTTTCATAGAGGTAGGGCTTATTCGTAATTGTGTAGTTAGTGCATTGCTTCGGGCTTTTCTCTAATCCTACATGTTTTTCACCTAAATTTATCCAACTTATCACCCTATTTTAACTGTAAAAAATTTAGAGAATCACTTACTGCAGTTCTTCTAGTTTCTTATTGCTTTTAAGACTAGTTACAGTAATCCGATAATAATTACAAGTGAAATATTCGTTTTGGTATAAAATCAGACAAATCTCAAGGGAAAAGAAAAAAAAAAGAATTTAGAAAAAGTTTGAAGTGCATATTTTTACTTATTATTATTACAATTTTAGGGTAGCGTTGGGTACAGCCAATTTCCCACGTATTTGTCTCAAGTATGAATGGAGACATCTAGATGAAAATTTTCGAAATATATCGCTTATAGAAATGAACAGTGTCACATCTGCAAAATGGACATTTTTCAAGAGAGGAGTTTGAACGTTTTACAATTTGTTTTATTTAATTACCTTGTTTGTTTCAATGATTATTATTATCGATTTTGTTCAGAAAATAGTTACTGTTTTAGTTTTCTCTCACATGATGGATGTTAATGATGCCAAAAAAATTAGAAGTAACTATAAAAGGTATTTATTGCAGAATTGTACCAGAACAATAAAATTGGCCTCTAGCATTAATTTTTGAACATCTACTTGCGGCAGTATTCCCAATATAAAGAGTGCAAAAATCTGAAAATTTTGGTTTAAGAACCAAAAAAAAAAACGATTTTTTGCTGATATGACACTGTTCAATTCTATAAGCGATATATAAAAACCACCTGAAATAGTATGTGGTATATATATACATGAATCCGTGTTGAAGAAGCCAATAAAAACTTGCAAATGTATTGAATGATGACTGGAAATTACATCTTCCTAAAATGGAGCTTCTTTCTGAATTATCAGTCATCAGAAACATAGCAGGTCAACAAACGGAAAAGAATATTTGCAACCAAACGCGATAATGAATTTAACAAGACCACATGATCACGCCTCAGCCATTGACTAATCGGTCGATTTTCAACCCCTAATATCACAGTGTGAGGCCAGTCATCAACACCTCACACCCTTTGCGTGATTCGCATTCGTATGGAAAAAGAAAAAGTAAGATCATCTTTCCATCAGCGTAAAATAATCTTCACTTGCGTAATTATTGTAGTACCTATTCCGATATGAGCCCTTACGTTTTGCAAACGAGGCGTTGTCAGCGCTGCTATTGTTCCGTCCGGCCTGAGGATGTGGATGGAGGTGATTTATGCCTAAATTAAGGAGAAAGATCTTCGCATTCGAGCCCTGAGGGTTGTTTTTTGGAAGTCGTACCTGAAAGATTCGATTTGTTTTCAATTTCAACTTTCAGATTATGCAAATTTTCAATTTGCAATATGATTATTTCCGAGTTGTACTCCCCTGATTTCAGTTTAAGCATAATCTGTCTGAGATTGTAGAAAATCCAGTTGCATAAAGAAGATGTTTTTAGATAACTTTAAGCATTTGGTACTTGGGTAGTACCCCAAACCACTTACCATCTTTTGCACTTATATTCAAAACATTCAGGATTTTTGTGCTTCTTTGAGTTAATTCCACCCTATTTATTTCACTCATTATTATTTTATTTCTCTTTATTATCTAACATCTTTATTTATTATCGTTTTTTTAATAATTTGCCTAATATAATCCATAATTTTGATTTTCATAAGAATTGTTTATCACTCAAATCGATCAATGTTTGTGGTTAATGTTTGTGTAAGTATGTAAATATAAAATTCAGTTTTGTAATGGGTAAACGTTTGTTGTCTAATATTCACTACATATTGAAGTTTCATCGAGTTGCAGTTCCATTATTTCTGTTCAGATTGTTATTTCCTTATTCACCAGATTTTTAAAATCAGAACTCATTTAGTTTTACTCTACATTAAAAGTTTTTGGATGCTTAGTAGACATTTCCTTTTCCTTTTGATATTTCGTGTTTTGGGCTCCGGCTTTAGCGAATGATTGATGCGATGAAACCAAATTTGTGTCCGATAAGCTGAATATATCCAAGCAGGAATGGTACTTAAGGAACTTTCTGTTAAGATAAAAATTGGATGTTTCATCTGAATTGTGCAAAAAATTTTAATAGGATCAAAGTATAAATAATTAATTGCACCATGTCAAATATAAAGCTGATTTTACTGAGAATTCATGCGACTGTTTTATTAACTTAAAGCATGTTCTTAACTATTGTTACTAATGTTTTGTGTGTTTTTAACCAGTACTACTAACTTATTATTTAACATGAATCTGAAAAGAAAATTATGGGCATTAAATAAGAATCCTTTTTACAGCTCATGTTGGTTGTCCTCTTTAATGGGAGGAGGGACCCAAGTTTGTTTTTGATAGAGCTTTAGTCATAGTCGCAGAACTCATAACTTTATTTCGTATAATCATTACGGGTTGACTTAAAGACTCAAGTCATTTTTTATAACCTCTTTAAAAATTACATATTTTGTAGAAATGCGAATCTTTGTTCTTTTGTCTCTGATATGATATGCTTTTTCTTGAAATAAACACAGACAAAATTTCCCGTTTTGCGTCGCATCAGTTGCTTTCGAGATTGAATGTCAGGTGGTACTTCACACTGGTTATGGCAATGATTACAAAGACAATACAGAAGGCGATAAAGAATCAGCAGAAAATGGATGATCTTTTCTACATATAATGAACACTCCGGACTACAAGTAAAATAAATTAATAAATAAGATGGAGTTGATTTAAAAGCACTCAAAAGTTTTAAGGGTTTTGTAACTATTTAATCTAACTGCTGGGGATAATCTGGCGGTTTCAATGAAACGCTACCAATAAATTGAAGGTGAGTTTGTCAAGTTAAAAATCTTTCAATATATCTTTGCAATGGCACTCTGCATGCGATTTTCCATACTTCCGTATCAGGATTTCAATTAGCCATATCCTAGAAAAGTACCTCCAAAACCCATCTTCAGTGAGGCTCTCTGGAAACCACATAAAAACGAAGTCTACGAAACATATAATAAATAGACCATTACCAACACAAAGAGGCAAGCACGCCGCTAAACCACTGATCTCACCTAGAGACGATTAAATAACAAACAGCGAGTGAGAGAAATAAAAAATAAGAAACAGCAAGAAAACCTGCTAAATCATTCACACGCTGGAAACAAAATGATATATTTTCCTCTCGCCCAGCCTCCCCACTTGTGAAACCAAAGGTGCTTCTGCTGATTGTCCCCTTTACTGGGAGGACGGACCCAAGTATTTCTTCGCTGGGCAATTTTCGACCGTGGAAGTGATATTCAACCAGTTATTAGGTGTCGTTAGGGAAGCATTTCGTCGTGATAGAACTCTACCCAAGCCGTGTGATTCCGGCCCGCGAATTGATTGTTGGATGCCTTTTGATAGAATGCCGCGGCGAACTTTGCACCCCCAGAAGGGATGTCCCAAGTAAGAATACATTTGCACTTCGTTAAAGCAAAATTTTGCAATTCATATTCAACCTCAGTATTCGCGTCAGCGTAGGTTCATAAGGTCGTTTAATCTTTCAAGGTTTTTGAGGGCAAATTTTGAAATTAACTATGAAATTTGGAAAAGCGTATGCTTAAATTTTGATAAATATATGTGTTACTTTAAAAAAATAATATGACTACAAACTCTGCTCAAAAACAAAAAAAAATCCTTTTTCTTCTGACGACATTTGCGAAAGGTTTTTGGTAACAAAGTCGTAAACATTTCGCAACGTCACCCGATTTTTTTTAGTCGCCAACATGTTTTTTGGCAATATCACCAAACTCTTTTTTAACAATACCACAAGTTTTCAACGTCACCAGGTTTTTTCAACCACACCACATGGTTTTGGGGATATCACCAAATGCTTTTCGGTGACATTACGTGGAGACATGGTTTTTCTTCAGTTATGAACCATGTCTTTATGCCTTTATTATCTTCTCAGTAATTACATTTAAAATAAGCAACTACCTCGATGTTTCACTACCTCGATGCATTAGCAAATTAACTGATTGATAATTTCACTTGTAAACGTTGCGATGCAAGCACTTTCCCTTGCTGTGGGATAACCAAACCTGCTTTGATACTCTATACTTGCCATCAAGACAACAGTTTGTTCCTGGAATAAAAAATGTCGCTAGTCAGTCTCTAGTGGACCTACAGAAAATCTGTTGTTATTCCTACAGACTAAATTAGATCTCAGAAATAAAAAAAAGTTTAAGGCGTGATAAAAATAAATCGTTAAAAAGTTATCTAAAAAAAATAATAATGATCAATTTCCCTTCCATGGATTAGTGACACCAAAATCGAGGTATGCTGAATATACTCACGAAATCGAAAAATATGCGCATTGATTTTAGAAAATCCTCTAAAAAATAAATTTCACATGCTACCCGTATACAGAGATATTTTTCCATTTTATACAAAACTTATTTATTTTGCAAAGTTTGACTCCATTACATTAGCAATTATAAAAGTGAATAGGAAATATATCACTCTTGAATTTTCCCTATCGATGTGTGTGATTTTGATCTAAAATGGATTTCGTTTATTGACATCCAACTCTTTTTTTTTTTGCAATTCAAGTGAAGTGATTGTCAGATCTGATAATGGCGAAAACGTTATGCATTTGTGACCACTGATTAATAATCAACTTCCATACCGCAGCGAACTTCTGATTGGTCTTTTGATAAAATGTCAAAAAGCACAAAAAAAAAAAAAAAAATTTGGAAATTTAATAAGAGTGATAGTTATTCACAGAGATAAAAATTATTTAAAATGTGAACTACCTGAAAGACATACCTTTTTTCGAATTGGTTTATTTATGTCGGAAATATCGAGCTTTTGTTATGAGTGTGACGAAATCGGACAAATAGAATGTTAAATCAGATATAAATTTCATATGAATAGCAAAATTTTCTTACTTTTATTATATAGAAATAGTGAATAAAATATTAGAACAAAATCTGAATTCTATTTTCTATTGTTATGAACAGTAATTTTAAGAAAAGTAAAAGCACTTATTGAAACTTTTCTCCTCCAACTTCCTTCCCTGTTAGCACTAGGCCTTAGGGATGCCCTGCATTAGGGGGCCAGGTAGTGTGGGGTCCACGGATTTTACATGCACCCCCCAAGTGTACATGGTGGGACTTCAGCGGGTATCGAACGCGCAACCTTCCAAGTGGAAGGTCGATCCTTGCACTTGTTGAACAAGTGCAGCTTGTTGTTCAAGCAATATTTAATTGATAGCACATTAAAACACACATTTTTTTAGTTTTGAGATAATCCATTTTGCTGGTAATTGAAAAACCGAAAATCGAGCTCAATATTGGTTTACGTATACCCCGTTTCTAACTTTTTGTTTTTACCGGTTTCGAATGAAAACACAGAGAGTAAACTTCAATTTGAAAATAAAACCTACAATTTATTGGTTTACTGCATATCACTGTATAATACAAAACTAAAAAATAAAATCACTTAAAAATAAATAAATAGATAAATATTTGTGTGTAACAATATATTAGCACTATTTCTCAAAATTTTAAGATTTTTGTTATTAATAATTGAAAAGGAGTCCAAAAACGACAAAACAAGTGCAAAACGGTCATTCTCGGTTTCACGTGTACATTCACTTGGCTTATTGCTATAAGATTCTTTCTTAATATTGTTGTCATTTCATTTTTACATTTTTTAATTAAAACAGAAAATAAAGTTTGAATATCATAATAAAATTTCGATTATTTATTTTATTTCCGGTTCATTTAAATATTATACTAGTATTACAAATGTATATACATTCAAACTCGTTTATAGTGACACCGCTTTTAAGATCACATGGTTATTACGTCACTGTTCCTAGAAGATCGCCATTGAAAATAGCGTTTAACCCCCTTGTACCTTAACGTCATACTTTTAAAATGTACCTCGTTTTGAACGTCACTTTTTCAGGGACTCCCTTTTTTTTTTTTAATTTTATCACATTTCAAGTAAGATTCTAAAAACTTTAGCTGAAAAAAAAGAGAAAAAAAAAACAAATGTTTAAAATTATCATCCTCATCCCATCGGCAGCAGTTATAGCTACATGAGTGAACTTAGCATTAGAGATCACTCACGAAATAAAACATTTGTTTTCATACAAACAAGAGTTCTAGCAGCGTACTTACCAACAAATATTTACGCTTTGTGGCAGTAGTACCGAAATTTTACCAAGTCAACAACCTTCGAACGTTGTTATACTGAGGTCGACTGTAATCTTAACTAAAATGTTTGATTAGTTAGTACGTAGTTATTTTATGTCTTCATTCTTTCAAGTTCGTAATTAAAATTATGAATGCCGTAAATGATCAATTAAAATATAAAAATATTAAAACAACAAAAGAAAAAGAAAGAAATAAAGGGATAAAACTGTTCTGGCATATAAAAAAATAATTTTTGTATGCTATCTGGTTCCTTTGACTGCCTACTCTTATTGGTTCTTAACGACTGTGCTGAATAATCACGATTTTTAGTTTGCACACTTAATTAATCTTCTGAATAAATGTTTCAAAAGAAATAATACGTTCAAAAATTGAATTCGGCTTTTCTGGTTTGATACAAACGTAAAGTAAAAATTACGATTGGCTCAATAATATTTGATCATAGTCGAATCGTATTGTCAAAATTGTTCTTAGCAATTTTTTACTTAGATGCACGTCAGAATGCTCACAAAGCAGGCAAAAAACGCAAGCGCAAAAATAAATAACATTACAAAGTTTAAAAACACATAGAATTATAAATGAATACATACATAAATAATGTATTTGCTGCATTTTACTTTTTGAACTATGGCTCAATTTAACTTGAATTTTTCTTTATTTCACATTTTCGTCATTCCTTAATTTTGTGCCTAATTGTTGCATGCATTCGACACTGCTTAGTCGACTGCAAATTCAATTTATTAAGTTTAATCTAAAATTAATTTTGTATGAAATCTTCCAATGGCGGAATCAAAATTTTCCCCGCTTTTAATTAGGTTCTGGTTGGAAGTACATATTATTAGGCCTAATATTTAGGTGTAATTTTGAATTTATTTCGCTTTAGAAAGACATTTTCGCTTACAAAGTACGGAAAACAAAAATCAT
Source organism: Octonoba sinensis (assembly GCA_038502835.1). Taxonomy (NCBI): domain Eukaryota; kingdom Metazoa; phylum Arthropoda; class Arachnida; order Araneae; family Uloboridae; genus Octonoba; species Octonoba sinensis. The sequence continues at coordinate 80,437,214 of CM076599.1, read as the reverse complement.
GTCAATTTAGAAATACAGGTGAAACGTCAGTCGAACTTAACTTTATCTGTCAAAAAGTTTTGAGTTCAATAGATTTCTTTTCGGCAAAGGTTTATTGTATTTTATTACTTTTACGAATGACAAAACGAACTGTGAAATCTTATAAATTTTTTCGTCAAAACTCATGGGAAGGGGGGTATCCGAGAAATGTGATTTTAAAATTTAACTTTACGACAAATGTGCTACTCTTTCTTTGGAAATCAAAACTACCATTGCTTGCGCATAAAAAAACAGGCTTGTGAAAACAAACCATCAATAAGAAGTGCTAGAAATGAATTTCAAAACTCATTACTTGAAAATGGAGCTCATATTTTTATTCTTTATTATTTTTCATTTGCAAAAACAATTTACCTTTTATTGCATATCCAGTTTTGGTAAGAGTAACTACAGTAACCTAAGGATGTAATAATAACAATAATAAAAAAATAATAAATACAAATTTTAAAAAACCAATATAAGAAATGGAACTTTACCACTGAGTTCAGAGCTTACGTTTAATTGTTTCTTTCTGATATCTCGATAACTCAATTCCACTATCATACTTGATAAGAACTCAGCATAATTAAAAAAACTTGCTGCTCCATCAAAATTAGGTGGGAGAAGTCGTTTCTACAATTGTAATAACCAGATCCAGGAATTTTTTTTTTTTTTTTTTTGGGAAAATTTCGAAAATCAAATCCCACCTGTTAAGCAAGAAAAACAAACTCGGAAACCTGACTATTGTTGTGGTCTTTGGCAAAACCCCACCTTCCGAGATGAATGCAAATATAACTAGAATCCTAATTGCACGTTGGAGACACCGAAATAGCCAAAAGAGGAAATCCTTGCTGAAAAATCCGGGTGTGGTTAAACGTTTTATATTATATTATGTAGTAATGCATATTATTTTCTAGCATGATGCGGTAAACATACATTTCTTTCTTTCATTAGATGCCTTTTTCACTCATACACATATATATATATATATATATAATTTTAAATTTCCCTTTAAAAATTTCCCTTTAAAAAACGCCCGTTCGTAACCATAAAATAAAATTTTCGGAATAAGGAATAGAATCTATATATATATATATATATGTATTTACAAGTCTTCAGTATAGTCTTCTCCATTGACAGATTTCAACAACTTGGAAGATTTTCAACTCTAGTTAAGTACTTCAACGAATCAGTAATCTTTGTTCGTCTGTCAAATGGTTTGGACAGCAGAAGAGATGACCGGCTGAAACACACCGGACTGCCACAGGAAAATCAACGGTAAGGAATGATTTGAAGGGAAAATGTGTGCACTATGAGTCTCCAATTCTCGACTGCTGAATGGACTTTCATATATTTCGAAACCATAAGAAACTTTGCGAAGACGTCAACTTTTTTCTGGCCGACATTTTTGCAGCCGGTACGCGTGCCATTCGATAGATTAACAAAGATGGCATGTTAGATGGCGTTGAAAAGATGTCATTGTAAAAGAGATAGACTCATTAAAAACTTCTAAAGAAACATTGCCAACTAAATAAAAATGTCAGTAAAAAATAAAGAAAAGAAAGAAAAGCACTCTTACTTGTTGCCATTCAGAAACCATTACCTCTTTTTTAAATGTTTGTTTAAATCACTCATTGGATGTGGCCATTTCATTTCTGAAAAAATCATCTTAATAATTAGATAGGTACATCAACTCTCATCCGTACTCTGTGGACAATGTTCGGATTTCTTCATTCCTGGAAGCACTTTTTTTTTTTTTTTTTGTATTTCCAGTAATCTCATTTAATCAGATCCTTTCCCACAAAAGCTTATCAGGGGTGATTCGATTTCTCAACTGCGCACGGAACCTACTGGTTTTGTGAGGAAATAGCAAAAGTGCACACTTCTTGACTCGCTCTACATTTCTTTTAGTACAAAATATATTAGCAGAGCCCCTCCTCCCCTTTTTTCGCTATTGTTTTTTGCTAGAGCTTTCTTAATTTGCTGTATACTGTTTCTCGTCTCTCTGTCGTTAAGCTCGCTGCTTTCCACTAAAGGGACCAGGGCTCGATTTCTGCCATGAAAAATTCTTAACCACATCTCCTGCGCTGTGCAGTATGGCAATCCTGAGGAATCATCAAGGTAAGTAGGGAGTAAGGGAGTAGAGTTATTATCGGTCCGCTTATACAGTTCTTAATCACCTACAAATAAATTAATGGAGCGAGCAAAAAATAATTTTGATACGATAAAAGATAAAGTATAAACATTTAATGAAATTGAAGTCGGTATCTTTTGAAATGTGGGCGTAAAAGGAGAGTTCATTCAAAAAAAAGTTATAAAATTTATACGGTCGGTAAAAATGTATTTTCAGTAATGAATCTCACCTGACTCGTGCACTAGCAGTGATGCAGCCGCCTCGGAAATCTAAGGTTAATGTCATATCCCGAAGTTGAAGACTGCATTAGAAATGAATGGATGAAATAGTTATTTTGAACAATGCCTAGAGCTGTAGTGCTTGACATGTAATTTTTATGGTTTTTCTCTTAACCCAGGCTTAAACACGGCAGAGCTCCTTTTGTTGTTTCTACACAAGAAGTCATTCAATCCTGGGAAAAAAAAATTCAAATGGAGCTATAAACAATAAAATGAGTTATTTCTACTAGGGATGTAACGAATAGTGATTTGGCCGAATAGTCGAATACCGAATATTCGGCCAAATCTTCGAGGCCGAAGCCGAATATTCGGCCAATGTCGGAGGCCGAATATTAAAATTTCTAGAAACTTGTTGTAAAAGATAGTATTTGTCAAATTTAAAATTACTGACAGAGTCAAACGCCAATTACACAAAAATCTATGATGTATGATTTAATTCTGCTTTTTAATAATTTAAAACTATTTAAAATTTATCTATTTTCTTTATCGTTTTGAATGTAATACCAAAACTAAAAAAATCACCCAGTAGTTTAACAGAAATGACAGGTATTATGGTGATAAGCATTAGCATTAGTTTACTAATTATTTAATTCAAATGAAAGAACTACTATTTCTTAGTAAACTTTTACAAATCTGTTTTATGAAGATATTTTTAAAGTTAATATTTATTTTTTTATGTGGTTTTTTACATACCTATTTTTAAAAGATCTATTAAAATTTAATACACTTAACTGGAATATATTTTTATTTTCAAAAACCCCAATAATTTATGCTATCTAAATATTCATGATATATTCTAGGCTTTTCACATTTCTCTCTTACCCAATATTCACAATAAATCAGTCTACGCAAACAAAGTCGGACTTTCACTTTGTTAATAATAACAAAATAAATTTCTCATATATCATAATTAACTGTTGCCTTTTGGGAGCAAATGCTAAATATAAAATACAATATTACAACTTAAAAATCTGTTTTTGCTCAGTCAAACAAGGCTTAAAAAAAGTAGTTTTTTCTAAATTGTTTTCATTCATTAAAACTATATATTAATGTATACTTTCGCAATAATTATAATACTAATTTGTTTATTTTTACATTTTTACTGCAGCAGAACTATTCGGCCGAATAGTCAATCAATATTCAGATAGGCCGAATTTGACCATACCCATTATTCGGCCAGGCCGAATATTCGGCTAGGAGATGAAATGAACATTCGGCCACGCCGAATACTCGGCCAAAAGGCCGAATAGGCCGAATACCGAATAGTGGCCGAATATTCGTTACATCTCTAATTTCTACATTATACGCATATTTGTTGGTGATACGTTTAGTGTACTTTGAAAACAAAAAGCACTTCATGTATGATTCGCATTTATAATATTTCCCCATGACTTCTTTTTATTGAATCGGTTACTGGAAAGTTTTCCAATTGCCCGATAGCTTGAAGCTAATTAATACATTATATATTATAATACATTCATATTACTTCGTGCGTCAAACATTGCTTCCATTTGCTCTTATATTGAGTTATTGTTCAATTACACCATGAATCCGATGTGGTGCTTCGTCGTGTGTGGTGACGACCGAATATTATCAAACCATTCTTGTGTGATCAGAACTGAGATGGCTTTTGCTGATCATCTTGAGATAACAGTTGTTATCTGTATTCATATTCTCTATACATGTATCTTAAACCATTTTTCAGCCAGCAGAAGAGCAAAAAGAAGAACGAGGGCTTCTGCGAGGGGTCGACAATTAGAGGAACATATTAAGGAGCACCATTTGTTGGGTTGAGTGACTTTAAATACCATGTATTCCTCTCATAAGAAACGAAGTTGTAACTGGATTAAGCTCCGCCCCTCAGATTACGGCATCAGGTTGTTAGATTCATTTGTTTTGTTCCATTCCCGAAGAAGGGCATAATGTGGTGCTATGTCTTAATCGTGATTCGGACGATGATTTATTGCAAATTCATGTTGCGGCCCCACACAAACATCGGACGAGATCTTGGCTGCAAATCTCTGAACAGATCCGTGTGCCTTTCTAGAGCTGTTTCATTCTTTCTTTCTCTCTCTTTTTTTGTTGTTGCAATCTTGGGATTTGGACCAATGGGATTGGCTTTGGTTAAAGTTGCAAATATGAATCGCTGTGAAAGAGTCATTAAGCGATTAGCCATCTGTTAGTTTTCGTTAACTTCGTGTCTATGATCTATCGGCCCATTAGTTCTTGACAGGGATGAGCGCTGAAGTAAAGTGGCTAATGAGCCCATGTAATGAGCATTAATTGGATGAAACTAGTTCCGATACTGGATCATAATCGTTCTCTCTTATATTAAGATATGTCAAAAGAGTGAAACTTGGAATGATCACTCAAGAATTATCTCTATGATGGCACAAGAACAGCACCGATGTTTCTGATAATGAAGAGTTCCGGTACCAAATACTTATAAATGAAATTAAATGGTAAGAATGATTAAAGTCGTATCACAGAAGTGCTACGTACCAGATAAATTTTTGCTCCTTTCAAAAAATTTAAAATTTTATTTTTACAAAATTTTGGAACTACAACAATTTTTGTTGGAGACCCATTCTTTTTTTCTTTTTTTAAATAATTTTTTGAAATAGTGGCTTCTTTGGGATAGCTTGTAATGCGTTCATTTAATGTGTATACTACACATTTAAGGAACAAATATAAAATACCAAAAATGTGCATCACACGAGTTTTTTTGTGCTAAATCAATTCTTTACAAATATTTTTATAACTTCTCATTGGTGACGCGAATATGTGAACTTTTTATAATGCGAGTCCACTGCGGTGTCTTTTGGTTGTTGTGATTTCTTTAATATGGTTAAATTCTCTGGAGAATAGAAAAGATTCTTTCAGCACAATGCCAATTGAAATTTGGAGGATGGCTAGACATGTAAGCATTGTTTTAAATTTTGCATTTCGTAAAACTGCCTTGCAATCGTGAAGCCCACTTATTGCTGTCGATGAAAATGTCCAAGTAAATTAAACCCAATTTATTTTGCACTCTTCATGCTCATTTCTTACGATATTTGTGTCATCAAAATCATAAAACGGAGCTCCTGGCTCATAATTGCATTCGGGGTCATTCCATGTCAACTGGACCAGTGGTCCCCACTCGACCATCTCCAATTTTGATAAAATCTTGCACAAAGTTTTTGGTAGGTACACAACTAAGTTAGCCAAATTTTTAGACCTTGAAAGTAAAAACTCATGTAGCAGGGGGCGCCTAACTGAAGGAACCAAGATGGCTGCCATTGACGAACGAACCAAGTAGTCATGTTTGGATGTACCTGGAAAGCCATATCATAAAAGCACAACCCCGAAATTTATTTTCCTCAGACAACTTTCTGTGCTTAATCTAATAGCAACGTTTTGAAAGACCACAAAAAAAGTTATTTACTATTGTGTTCAGTCAAAGTTGGCTGCAAATTCAATTTGACAAAAAATTTTAAAACTTTATACTGCTCTAAATCGTCAGTAACTAAACTTACACACTTGTAATTTTGTATATATCTAAGTAAACTACTTGTCAATGTATTCTGAAAATTTCAAAAATTTCATTAAGATAGGTTTTGATTTATAGTTACCTAAACATGCAGCGGTTTTCAAAAATGGCCAATTTTGATCATTTTTGAACCATCATATCTGAGGGGGAACTTAATGAATTTCCCTCGTTTTACTTTCATTAGATAGAGGAAAGGTTTCTCTACCAAATTTGAAATTTTTAGGAGGGTGTTTTTTCGTAAGCCGGAGAAAAAATGGTTCAAATTTGAGTTAAAAACCATGCTGATAATTGTGCATTTTTAGCCTCAATTTTGCTTTTTTGAAGTTCTATTTGACATTTAAAAGGAAAGAAACTTGCATTGGGTCCTGCAGAACTGGCGCATACTCGCATTTGACACATAATCAATATTATTTGAAAAAATTGACTCTTTTTGGGAAGATGAGAGTCAAACTTTGGTAAAATTTCGACCAAAAGACATTCTAATACTGAAAAATTTATTTGTATTTTTGCTCAATATGCTTTTGTATTGTGAATTATTAATAAAAGAACTAGAAATATTGTAAAATGAAAGCAGATGCAAAAAGATTGCCGCGCGATTGCAGCAAAACGCTCTTACTGTTCCTAACTGGCGGCATCAAAGAAACGTAAAAAATAAGCTAAAAGTAAAAAGAAAAAATCAACATATAAAGACCCAATATGAATAAATTTAAACATTAAGATAAATAAATGCATTTAAAAAAAGAAAAACTTATTATGAAGAGTTCAAGAAATTCAATTTTTGGCAAAATGGCTGCTGTTTAATTTTTTGCATCAGGCTTGAGGTCCTACAGAAAAGAGACATACGCCTGTGGCTGAGTAGCGTGACTATTGGGCATGATCCCTTGGTAAAGGGGTTACTAGTGTAAACATAAACTAGTACAGTAAAACCCCGTTATTCCACGCCTCAGTATACCGCGGAATCAGATATACCATGTCCCCCGACATTTAAACCACCCTTTATTATTGCCATTTAAAGGTGATTCCATATTTACAATTGTAAATAAAGCCAGCCCAAGCACACAAATATTCTAGTATGAGGGAAAACCCCCCCCCCCCCCCCACACACACACCAGACACACTAACAGATAAAGCCCTATTGCGGGAGGCGTGATGTACACCTTTTTCTGTCTTTCAACCTAGAACATATAGCTTGATTTCAAAATCGAGTGTAATCGTCCGGACTTGTCTCTCTTGACATGAGAGGAGCTCAATCTGTCAGGGACTGTTCAGTTCAATGCTTAACTATTCCGTTTTTAGAAGTCTAGTTATGCGTGTGTAACTTCTTTTATAGCGCTATCAATCTATGTATTCCAGATTCTTTAGCATTCCTGTAAAGTAAGTATATTTCCAGTGAGAAGTGCGTTCTTCCTCTTCCAAATCTAATTCCCCCCCCCCCCCCCCTAAGACCTCTCCCTCTTCGCAATCGCGTTGATAACATCAAGAGATTTTTAAGCACCTTTTTCTCGGAACACAGTTGGTTTCTAAGCTATCACTCGATAGGCTGATTTTGCAGCTGAGATGTGTGCTTCTAGCACAGCAATTACAGTGAATAATATAGCAGCCAAAAAGAACAGAAAAAATTGTACTGTAGGAGGAAGAAAAGTTATGAGTCATTGATAAAGTTAAAAATGATGCAACAAGAGCGAGTATTATTTCTTGAATACGGCTCTGCGGTCTAGTTTCACATTACCGCGGTTATGTTATAACGCGGGTGCCAAACATGTCCCCCAACACCCGCGTTTTAACGGGGTTTTACTGTAGTGGTTTAACCCCCATGAACCAGTGGTTACTCTAGGCTTGAAAATATGCAGCTATCAGGCTGACTCACAATTTAAAAAATGTAAGTCAATTTTTGGAAAATGAGAGTCAATTTAGATAGTTAAACGAAAGAAAAAAATATTTTTAAAAACGCTGTCGTAGTCGTGATGATTTTACGCTGAAATAAAAAAGTTCTACACGAAAATATAGAAGGTTGGTATAAGGAATCCGTAGATAATCAATTAAAAATTTAGATAATCTATTAAAAACTTTTGGGGTGTATATTGTATGTCATTGCAAATTACATAACAAAACTTTTTTTTTTTTTTTTAAATTTCAGATTTTCAAAAAAAAAAAAAAAAGTTCTTTGGAGGCATTGTCTGATCTCGAATGTTTCAAACTAAATTCTTGTTTTTATGAAAAAAGAGGTGAATTTTATTTTCAATAACACTTCTGAATGCAAGAATAATATTTTCTTGTTGGGTAACTTTTTGTGCAAATAAGTAAATGCTTAATTAAATCAATTTAAAACGTAAAATCCTAATTCCTTCAAACATTTTAATATAAAAGTAATGAGTGGTTTAGAATTACGCAATTATTGCCATGAGGAGGGGGGAAAGCCATTTTGCCAAAAATTGAATTTCTTGAACTCTTCATAATAAGTTTTTCTTTTTTTAAATGCATTTATTTATCTTAATGTTTAAAATTATTCATATTGGGTCTTTATATGTTGATTTTTTCTTTTTACTTTTAGCTTATTTTTTACGTTTCTTTGATGCCGCCTGTTAGGAACAGTAAGAGCGTTTTGCTGCAATCGCGCGGCAATCTTTTTGCATCTGCTTTCATTTTACAATATTTCTAGTTCTTTTATTAATAATTCACAATACAAAAGCATATTGAGCAAAAATACAAATAAATTTTTCAGTATTAGAATATCTTTTGGTCGAAATTTTACCAAAGTTTGACTCTCATCTTCCAAAAAAGAGTCAATTTTTTCAAATAATATTGATTATGTGTCAAATGCGAGTATGCGCCAGTTCTGCAGGACCCAATGCAAGTTTCTTTCCTTTTAAATGTCAAATAGAACTTCAAAAAAGCAAAATTGAGGCTAAAAATGCACAATTATCAGCATGGTTTTTAACTCAAATTTGAACCATTTTTTCTCCGGCTTACGAAAAAACACCCTCCTAAAAATTTCAAATTTGGTAGAGAAATCTTTCCTCTATCTAATGAAAGTAAAACGAGGGAAATTCATTAAGTTCCCCCTCGGATATGATGGTTCAAAAATGATCAAAATTGGCCATTTGAAAACCGCTGCATGTTTAGGTAACTATAAACCAAAATCTATCTTAATGAAATTTTTGAAATTTTCAGAATACGTTGACAAGTAGTTGACTTAAATATATACAAAATTACAAGTGTGTAAGTTTAGTTACTGTCGATTTAGAGCAGTATAAAGTTTTAAAAATTTTTGTCAAATTGAATTTTCAGCCAACTTTGACTGAACACAATAGTAAATAACTTTCTTTGTGGTCTTCCAAAATGTTGCTATTAGATTAAGCACAAAAAGTTGTCTTAGGAAAATAAATTTCGAGGTTGTACTTTTATTATATGGCTTTCCAGGTACATCCAAACATGACTACTTGGTTCGTTCGTCAATGGCAGCCATCTTGGCTAATTCAGTTAGGCGCCCCCTGCTACATGAGTTTTTACTTTCAAGGTCTAAAAATTTGGCTAACTTAGTTTTATAGCTTCCAGAATCTTTGTGCAAAATTTTATCAAAATTGGAGATGGTCGAGTGGGGATGATTTTGAAAATTGGTCCAGTTGACAGGGAATGACCCTTCGATGAAAATTTTCCTTCGTTAGGAAGAAGGATTATTTTTCTAAACTTTTGCAGATATATATATTCAATGTTCATAAAGCGAGACCTATGAGAAAATATTTTAAATATTACCAACTTATGATGAAAACGGGTTGAATGTCAAGAACTATTTTCAATTACTTATGATTTTACATAATCTAAGGTAAAAACCACACTAATATCAACATTAGTATAATTATTTCTATTTTGAAAGTCTTCTTAAATTTTTACTGGTGTAGTTTTAGCATAGAGCTAAAATTAAATAAGAAAATTACAATAAAAATACCTCTGCGTTTTAAAAATTGCTCGCATTTTGAACAAAACGATCACATTAAAAGGAGAAGGGATACGTAGAATAAAGGAAGTTAATGTGCATTTGAAAATTCTCTGAATAGTTAAATTTCTTTAGTGCAGAAGTCTGCAAATATAGGTGAAAATTAGCGGTCGCCACTCGCCACGTGGCGATTAAAATAGTAAAAGTGGAGAGTAAAAAATGCATCATTGATCGCCACTGCTCCATTCCTTAACTAACTGCTTCATTTTCATTCTGTAAACGTTTTATGTATTTTTATATATTTATTTAAAGATTGAAAAAACTTAATGAAAATCTTAAAGATAAATTGAATTTTCATTTTCTTATTCTTATTATCAGCAAATCGGATTTCTTTTTTTCTTGGAAACTTGACAATATTGAACACGTGCTAAGCGCCGAAACTTTCATGTCGCATTTCAACTTTCAATCTTTCAGCATCCTGTATATAATTAAATCATTTTAAAAGTTCGAAATAATTTTATCATGTGCTAATTCAAATCAGCATAGTTCTTGTTTTATTTCAATAATTTATTTATTTTCTAAATGATTTTAGATTCTATTTTCAATTCTTATTAGCAATTTTAAAAGCAGCGACTAACAAACCTGAATCTACCGGCCACTGGCGACTAACCAAATTTCCTAGTTTTCACCTATATCTGCAAACCTCCTCTGCTCTTTACATAGAAGTTTTCTGTTCTTCGTACTTCACCATCTACATATTGAGCGTATGCAGTTGGATGCAGAAGCAATTTTGAGTGGATTGGATTGGATCACGTGTGCTTACAGTTTAAGAATGAAATTTAAAAAAAAAAGTCTGAAATAAATTAATACGACGAAATAAAAATATAAAAGCTTTGAAATCTTTAAAGAAAAGAAAAAATAATTCATCTGCTCAATAAATACGTTCCCATAAATAAACCACGCCGCTTTAAAAAATAAATAAATAAATAAATAAAAAATTCGACCGTTGACTTTAGAGATCACACTCCGCACGCGATGCCACCAGTTTCTTGCACAATCTTCATGCTGATGAATGCAACGAAGAAAAAGACCTTGAAAAATAACAATATAAGAAAAAGAGCAAAATGTTAGAGTTTAAAAGAAAATCAAAATATTAAAGAATAAAAAAAGCAGCAATGACAGCCAGCAAAGATACAAAATAAATTGTTAAAAGTCTCCGTGCGTGTTAGTGATCTGAAACAGGTAATAAAATGAAATAAAATGCAGCGAGCACACAAATAAGAGAATAGAAAAAAAAAAAAGCTGCATTGTCTGTGAATGAGCATTATGGTCCATTGTTAGACACATTCAAACCTTTTGGAAATCATAAATGGTTCAAAAAATTACCTTAGCATGTAACATGAATAAAAAAAATAAATAAAATAAAAGGCACAGCTAAAGGGGAGGCACGCCATTTGGGGAGGGGCAATAGCCCCTTTTTTCCCCCCTTTTGTATTTTTCAGAACTTGGTCATCATATCATCACAGACACAGTTGCAGTGTAGAATCGTCATAAGGAGGTATCCAGCATCCTTTTATGAGACGATTGCGTGATGTTCCGCCTGAGAGGGTACTAACGAAATAATTTTCTTTTTATTCTTTTGCCGTTTTATTATTTTTACTATTTTATTCTTTTTTTTTTTCAGGGTCCGCTATTTGGTCTCTCACTTGTTCTTCTAAGAACGCCGGCATGGGTGAGGATTTTAAGTCTTTCCCAGCACGTGCGAAAAATCATTGGTCTGCGACTGATGACGTCATGGTTAAGCTAGTATACTCTGAACAAAGGAACTAGCCTTTCAGCGAGACATAAAAATTTTTGAACGATGTATATTGTGACAGTAATACAGAAAATACGATGGACATTTATGAGCTTCCAATCGCTAACATTTTATCACAAAAATTATATATCCTGTTTATCATCCTTTCATACACGTATGTGTGCTCGTGAAGTACAGCGAGATTCAGTTTTCTTTGTGATAATTCCCCTGGTCGAATAAAGCAGCAGTAATAATCACTTCGATTTTTAGTAAAACATTAAAGAATTACTTTAGCTTTCATAATACTAGTCCCAATTTCAGAATTGTTCACAAATAAAAAAATATATATTCTATGCCTGTGCATCACTCTTATTACTATTTTGAAACGAACTAACACCCCTTTCCACCGAAAAAAAAGCAAGAAACATAAAAAGTATAATAAAGCTGCGTAAAGCTGTCGAAAAGAAGAAAAGGTAACATATGTGGTAAAACGTAGAAAAATATATATTATTTTATTTAATTTAATCTATAGCCAATGGAAAATTTCAATATTTTAATAAAGTAATTTGCGACATAAGTTTCTCAATTGGCTGCAGTTTAAAAATGAGCCGCTTAACGACACCAGCTGCTGAACTGGCTGAAGCAGCAAGATTCCACACAACATATAAGAAAGTTTTAACTTAGTAGTTACTGGTCATTTTGTCAGGAGAGCAACTTTCTTCTTTTTTTTTTCAACGATGAGTAACATTTCCAGTTTTACTTAAAACTTAATTTCAGCACTCTGGCGTCATATTTGCTGTTTCAAAATTGCATGCACTAAAAAAGTGTTTCTTCCTTCCTTTAATTTTATGTGTTACGTTTGAAAGCAACTTATACTGCTACGCATGGAGATAGTGGTAAAGATCCCATAAGGGGGCGTTCATAAATGACGTTACGCTTTTCCCCCATACATTTGACCCCCCTCCCCCCCTTTGTCACGCGTCACGCTATGTTGCATAATGCATGATGTCACACTTCTTGTTACCCCCTCCCCTCCCCTTGTCACACTTTGTCACAATTTCCCGAACCCCCCCCCCCCCCTTGAAGAGTGACATCATTTATGAATGATCCCTATTGGCGAAGGAGCAGGTTTTCCAACTGTATATGGGGCACATATTGCAACACAAGTCTTTTTGGAAAATGCACCTCAGCTTAAATCGGCTAATATTTTTTGTATCATTTTTTAAATTTTTATTTCCCAATGAAATCAGTGAAGTAATCATGTATGAAAAGAACCCGCTTAATCATGCAATCATTTAAATAAATCTACTCACAGAAATCCATTTTATGCCATCGTGCTTCGTTGATAGGTCAGCCATCGAAATTCCAAATTTTGAAAGCACCAGGAATCCTGAACAGACTTCAAGTTTGCCAGAGCAATCGACTGCTCATAGCTTGAATTTAAGTCCACAGAAAGCATTAAATCCTGCACAAATGCTATCACTTCCGAACAAGCGGATGATCCACGCTCCAATTAAACTTTTTTCCTGCTCATGAAGCAGGCTTTCTTTCTACATCCAAAAAAGTTGCCCCACAGCAGAAAAAGCTGTTAAAGAATTCGGCTCATAAAGACGGCATGAAAAGAAGACAATTACCTAAGTTAACAGATACTCATAGTGACTGATACTGCGTGAAAAATCAGTTGAAAATGGAAAAAATAAATACGTAAAAAAATAGAAACTGCAATAGAAATCATATAAAGGTCGAGCAAAAAGTCTAAGCCCTGCCAGGAAGCTCTTTGAACTTTCGTCTTGCAATGTGCAACGTATTAAAACATCAAAGTCTAAAAAAATGTTAAAAGCTTTGATTAAAGTGATGAACAAGAAGATTTTTTTCTGCAAATATTGCTTTTAGCTTTATGCCAATTCTAAAGAAAAAGAAAAGTGCACAAAACACACACTGCACAAAATGGCCGCATGAAAACAGCACCAAAAAATTTTCGTTCGCGTTCATTGGGATAATTTAGGCAATGGTTTCGACCTATCGTGTTATGTATGCGCTGTATAATACTTTTAAATATTTTTGAGTTCTACAACTTTAGAAAATTTTATTTCCTGCACTTTTTAGAGTATTTTTTTAACTAAAGAGTGATTTTTTAGCGATAGTGACGTCGTTTATAAGGACAACTCTGTTATAATGTCGAGGAATTCCCTTCATTCGTCGATGAATAGTAATGATGATCGCTTATAGCGTCGAAATGTTCCAGTCCCTTGAAGGACGATATAACAGAGTTCCACTACTTCCTTTTTTAACTAGACGTCGGTGATTATATGTTTAAAAATAACCTTTTGCTCTCTAGGTTAACAATTAATTTTTTTGCAGTGATCAAGAAAAAAATAGATATATTTCATTCAAGATTTACAACCACAACAGGAAACATTCGGTCGAAAAAAATACGCAACGAAGCAATCAATAATTTCACTTGACCCGTCGACCCGTGCATGAATGCGAAAAACATTGTAAAGGAGGATTAAGACAAACGACTCTAGCCGACATTAAATATAGTACACGTCTTAATATTAGTCAAAAGGTACAAGCGATTCAGGGCTCAGATCTTAAATGGGCAACTCTTACTTCTTAATCCACACTGTGTGGTCGCCATGATGAACCCTGACCACTATTAGGGTCTCTTACAATCTTGTACCTATATTTTAGCTTTCCAATCGGGGCTGACTGATTGTAGAAGGTATAAAGGTTACAAGTGCCTCGGGTGGAAACAACGATGCAGTCCGAAAGGAAAGAAAACAAGCTGGAGCGGCCAGGAATCCGTGTTTGGAATGAAACAAAAGCTTAAATTCGTTAGTGTCAATCACAGAGATAAAGCTACTCCTCGTCGGGTCACGTGATCCAGGTAGGGAGGTGTGCCCGAGGTATTCCTCGTCGTGATTCCTTTCATGATGCGTGGTGTCATTATTATTGTCGGAGACAGGCGAAATGATTCGCGATTAATCATCGAGTTGGCTTTCTCCTTTTGTTGGATTCTTTTCTTCGTCTTTTTCTCGGGAGATTTAATTGATGAGTGATGACGGGATGAGTGGGATGGTGTGTATCTTCATGAAACTGCAAGAATCAGATCTTTTTATTTTTCTCTTATTTTCTCTTCTTTTCCGCTAACCTATTCCCAAGGTAGCAAAGATTCTAGATTAAGTAATACAAGAATGTAAACGATGCGATATAGAAGCGATTTTTTTTAACTACACTTCTAAATTTCTAAAGACTACTAAAAAAATACTATTATGAACTTTCTTTTAGATAAACGTACTAGATCTCAGCTTCTTTTTTCCTTTTCCTTTTTTTTTTTTTGTATGACTAATTGTTTGATATTCGTGTTCGCTCGAAATTGCTCTGATGATTTGTTTACTTATATCCCATGCTTCGCTGAAGGATTCAGTTGAAGTTTTATAGCTTTCAGATTGTACTACATAAGTGATTTAATTTTCTGAAACTAAAACTCCAAAATTTTTTGTAGCTGCTGTAAATTTAATTTGCTAAATATTAACCATTAAATATCACTACCATCATATGAAGCGTTATCGCATTATTAGAAATTTAGTGTTTTCGGTATAAAATGAAGCTGGGAGAAAAACTCCGTATATCTTTTTTTCATTTTCTTAAATGTCTTTTCTATGTGGCAACCAGTAGTTAAAAATAAATTGAAAGAACATTTCTTTCTGAAGGGAGAGCAAAAGTCCTCGTCTTTTCCAACAGCAAATGATTCTTGCATCAAAGCAAAGCACTTGAGGATCTGTAGCTGGCTTAAGTAGCGTCCGGCAATCCTCCCTGCCTCGTAAAGTTCTGTTTCTTGCCCTCTCCCAGACTTTTCTGGGCGCCTTTATGTGATCCTTTAACATACGAGGGATCAGATGGACGACGGTCAGTTGACCACGACCAATTACCCATCGCAGTATCTTCTGCTTGCCTTGATGAACGCTTGGGCAGGAAGATTAAAGGCCTGGTGGCTGCCTTTGATTCAGTTGACCTCGTAATAAAATTGTTTCTCCCGTTCATAAGGGCTGGATTAAGATCAAATACTCTTATCTGAGAGAGGACCGATGAGACTCCATGCTTCATTGGGGTTGTTCCTTTTTTTCCTTACACCCGGACAATCCGGTAAAGCTCCCGGAGGGTCGGAGAGATCCGTGGGGACCGTTTTAGCGCGATTGTATCAATGGCAAGTGATGTGTAATCTCATTCTACAGAGCGGTGGGAATTGATTTTATGGCAGTCGACATTTCTGCTTCTCTCTCTCCTTCCTGTCTTGTATAGAAACACTATTAAATAAGATTTTTTTTTCTTCCTTATCGTCTGTCAGATACAAAAACAAATCTGAAATAAATAAAATTATTTCATAAAAGTTATAAAAAAGGAACTGCTAATTATGAATTTTTACTTTTTTCTAAAACTGTACATTGTGACAAATGTGTGAAATGAAAAGACTTTTTGTAATTCTTTTTTTCTCTGTTCTTTCTTCTAACGAGCGAATTTGTTTCGAACAACTTCACGGAAAGAATCTTTTGATGAACAGTGCACTGTAAAAAATTTTTGTAAAAGTATAGGAGGGAAACTGAGTTTTTCTTTAAATTTACGAAGAGCTTGATTTTAATCAAATTAGCAGGTTTCTTAATAACAGTTTCCGGTTTTTTCGCACTTAGCAAAATAATGCAGAGAAAGATTTGTTACGTAAAATTGAACACTTGCGATCTGTAACTACCAGTGTAAAAATTGTAAAGAAATGTAAAAATAAATGTTTGAAATCTCTGACTACCAGTTTAAAAATGGTCCGAGATGCATATATAGTGTAGGCGTTTAAATTTAGTTTTAGCTAGCCTTTGGCTGCCAGTTTTCGTAACTCCGGAGACACAATTGGCAAATTGGCCAAGGGTATGGTAATTAGAGCATCGTGGGCTCAACTGAACGCATTTTCTACTTTATATACCAGAAATAGTAATTCAGCGCACTCGCAGATGACGCCACTACTGTGGCATATGTTGCAATCCAGTTACAGATTGTTCTCTATTCTTCATTGTCTGTTATTTCCTTTTTTAAAGACTTTGTAGTTGTTAATTTTAAGTCTCTGTATTTTTACGCACGACTCCGGATAAATGATTTACATTACATTCACATAAATTTTCGAGCTAAAATTTATTGGTGTAGAATCTGTATACAAAAGGATTTTAAATTTTAATATTTAAAGAGAATTTTATGCACAATATAAAAATAATTAACATTAGCATCTACAGGAAAAATTCAAAACTTTTCGGCTAAAAAATTACTAATTTTGAAACATATTTTCCAGTCGATTAACATTGACGAAGCGAGATATTGGCTGATTGATTCAGTAAATTCGAACCGTTTTATTTTTTACATAAAAATAGCTGCAAAAATTTTATTTTCATTCCAAATTGTTATTTACCATTATCATCAATTGGAGTTGATTGAACATAAAATAATTTTCTCATGGAATACAGTATTATAAGTTAACAGCATCTGCATAAATTAAGCGTTTTTGTAAAGTGTTCTAAGAAAAAAAATTCGATACAGTTTACCCCCCCCCCCCCCCCAAGCTCTAAAATTTATATTAAGGGAAATTTTTGTTGTAATTCAGTTCTATAATTTGTTTCTCCCATGTTTGTGTGCTTATCTACAAAGGGAAAAAACTAATTGAATTTAAAGTATTCCTTTAGAAAGAAGCATTTGTTGATAAAATTTGTACGAAAATAACTTTTAACAGTTCAAGAGATTGAATTTGATATCGTGTTAACTAATATGTAAAGCTGGTAAAAGGTACATAAAGATATGTTTTATTTCCAAAGGCCTACGCTCATGTTTTATTCTTGATCTTTTCTAAAAGTTGTCGATTTAAAGAAAAGAAAGGAGACAATTAAAGAGCAATGTTCTTTTTGCCCAAAAATATAAATGACAATGACATATATGCAATAGAAGATAATCCCGCGATCGGTGCCCTTTGCAACCATAGAACGGCTGTCCGATTTGTATGGCTTCAGATTTAAACGGTGACCTTCGATGCTTTAGGTGTCAGAATTCTTAGTAGGAACAAGGTATTGGTGAAAAAACGGCTGATATAAAAAATAGAATGAAGCGAAAAGGTGTCAGGATGTCATGATCGCTGTGTCAAGTGTAAAGAAATAAATTAAAAATATGAGAAAATTCGTGAAAAGAAAAATTCTGCTCGTTTCTGTCAGTCTCAGAATATCCTTTGTTTCACTGAATATTAATTCTTGAGATGTTTGTTAGAAGTAGTTTTGTGACCTTACACTTCTTATCTGTTGTAGCTTGGAAAAAAAATTAAAAAATTATCATATCTAATTGTTAAAAGTTATGTTTAAAATATTTTAAATGCATCAGACATTTCTTTATACGATTGTATTTATATTGATTCCTTGCAATCTATTTCACTAATCTAGGGAAAATTTCAAAATAGAAGATATTGCTCTCTGGTAAAGCAATACAATAGTCAAACGAACCTACAAAGTAAAAAAAATTTGGAAAAGTCCCGAAGTCAAACTGAGTGTTTCTTTCAATTTACGAAGAATTTGTTTTAAATGAAATTGCTAAGTTTCTTCATAACAGTTTCACTGTTTTTCCGCACTGTAAAAGTACTGGGAAGATTTATAACACTGAGCACTTGAGATCTGCGTCTACCAGTTTTATATTGCTAGCAAATGCATAAAAAGACGCTTGAAATCTGTGACTACCACGCTTTCAGAAAAGCATGCTCAAATCTCAGGAAACTTTCGTCGTATTTGACGAAATGGCTTCGTGAAAAATGCTCCGAGTAAACCTTTCGTCAAATTGCCGAAATTTCTACAGTAATTTTTTTAAGTCACGTGACCTCGCGAGGAAAGTATCGTTATAAATGACGAAATTTTCTTGACGATTGAAAAGTCCTCAAAAATGACGATTCTATTTCTGAGAGTGCAATAGTCAAAAAAACATTATATATTGTTGGCGTAAAATTTGGCTTCAGCTGTAGCACCCTGCTAGCTTTGGTGGCCAATTATGCCTTCCCGATTCCGGAGGTATCAGAGCAGCGTTAGTTCAACTGAATTAAACTTCAACTTTATATACCAGAAGTGGTGATTCAACGTACACACAGATTGAGGCACATATGTTGCAATCAATTTACAGAATATTCTCTGTTTTTTACTTTCTGTAATTCCCTTTTTCAAAGACTTAACAGCGCCTTGTTTTAAGTCTGTAATTTTAGATCAGATTCCAGATAAATGATTTCCAGGAGATTCCGATTTTTTTTTCAAGGAGATTCAAAAATTTTAGCCCGAAAGAAATTTCGGGCTAAAATTTTTAGTTATTAAAGCCCGAAAGAAAGAAGATATTGGGAACCATTGAAGACAAGCGCAAAAATCCCTTATTAGAAACAGACAAAAACGAAAATATTTTTATTTAAATCTATATATGCAGTAAA
This sequence comes from Octonoba sinensis, assembly GCA_038502835.1. Taxonomy (NCBI): domain Eukaryota; kingdom Metazoa; phylum Arthropoda; class Arachnida; order Araneae; family Uloboridae; genus Octonoba; species Octonoba sinensis. The sequence continues at coordinate 80,418,043 of CM076599.1, read as the reverse complement.
TGCTCGAACCTTCATGGAACAGAGTAGAGTGTTAACCGCGGATAAGCGAAATTCGCGAGTGATCAGCAAAATAGTTGACAAGGAATAAAAATCAGCACAAAAGCTTTTGAACATTTTTATGAATGATAACTCTTACACATTAAGTTATGACTTCATTGACCTATCCTTAAATATAACAAAAACAGACTGTGAACATAGAGAATTTCAATGCCCACACAGGGCTTTAACTCTAACAAAAGAATCTCTTTAATGAACCACTAGAAATATGTCTAAGCTCTTGTTTTTCATTTTCTTTTTCTTTATGGCTTTAAAGAAATGCACTATACCATCTATATGCGTTTCTTAATGAAGATTACACGAATAATTTGGAAATCTATTTAACTCATGTGCTCAGAATTTCTTATTTTCTCATACCCTAGTCAAAAAAATAAATAGCTAATTTCAATGACTATTTTATAGTAACAACAAGCAAGTATATTTCAACGACTCAATTGCATGCATTAGAAGAACATTAAAATAAATCTCTGATTCTAAAACAGATAACGTAATTTTAAATTATTGCTAAGTTATGAAAATATTTTAAGCATTTTCAAAGTAAATGGCATAAAAAATGCAGAAGCAATACCTAATAACATACGCAGAACTAATTATCTTTAGAAAGAAACAGGAATACCCATTACAACAAAAAACTCATCTTAAACTGGTTGGTACCTTCCTTGCTTAATGGTTTAAAGTAAGACGAAACTTCGTTAACTATAATACCCTCATTTAAGAAATATGATACTTTAAAAACCAATAAGCAAGTAGCAGCGCACGTAGACACCGTATTTCCTGATTAATTAATATTGTCCAATATTAAAAACTTAAGCGCATAGCCTTTTTATCATTAACTTCAGGATAAGTCGTGGCTAAAGCGTCGCAGATATATGAGGCATCCAGTTTCTGGGTGGGTTAGGTACCTAATCAAAACACCATAAAACTTCCTTAATAACTTCGTATCCGTAGTCCCTAATTCCCGACGTATCTTAAAAATAAGGAAGCAAACTTATTAATAACTATGTAGGGTTGTGAGACAGCAAGGAGAGTAAACTGTTTCAGTCTCGTGCCGTGGAAGCCCAACTGACTTTTAAAAGTGTTCTTTGTGAGTACGCTAAGGCGGGGAAATACAACGATAACTTAATCGTAAAACTCGTTGTCCGTAGGAGTCATTAAAAGTTGGCTCATATAACATTTATTGGCACATAATCATTGGATAACACAAGAACAGCGTTTGGAGAAATTTTATAGCATTTCCCTCCGCTTTAACCGGATAAGCTGCCTGTATGCATTCCTAAGAAAAATTCAAAATAAACAAAAAAAAAAAAAATAAGGGCGACAGATTTAATATCCCCCAGCACTAAATATAATAACTCCTTCTCGCCCGATTTTGTTTAAAAATTTCCCCCTCTGAAAAGCATACCACAGCCATTTACGCGTGCTGGCGAAAAATTAAAAGATAGTAATATCCGGGATCGGGGAAAAGACCGGAACGACCATTTCCGGTATCATCATAGCCGGGAGAAGTTCTAAAAGGGAATTGCCCGGAGAAAAAAAGGAAAAAAATTACTCATATAAATTTAACGATGGTTTAACGCAACGCGGAGGCAAAATAAAAATTTTTCTTCCTTCTGGGGCGAAATATCGTTAACACCCCAGCCTAAACAATGGGAAGTATCTTAAAAGAATTGTTGAACACTGGTAAATTTATACGGCGCTTTTTAACATCACTTTTGATGGATTTTTCGGGAAATCCATCGACTTCGTGTTCCTTGAGGTGTAATTAGCGCTAATGACTATAGAGATGTGAGTTATTGATTAAAGGTAGTTTAAAGAATTACGCGCGCAATTATCCAGTGATTCCATTTTTTTTCTACCCCAATGGAAAGGGAAAACGAAAAATGACGCTTGTGAAAGTATTCAAATTGGAAGTAAAAACCAAAGTGAAATTTTGAAAGACTCTTCACGTTTTCGAATGCGTGGAATAAAAAGTTACATTTGCTTTGAAAGGTTCTATTTCTGAGTGAGAATTTCAAATGAAGTAGAACTTACCAGCCAGTTACCGTTATTTAAAAACCAAAATTGTGTTTCATTTTAGAATGTCTTGTTAAATATGAAATAAATGAGTGAATAAATAAATAAGATATTTAAGTACATTATGTGTCCGGTAGAAACAACATACCCTCTCCTATTATACTGGACTCTTACGTGTGTCTCCTTTATTTTTACTCTTGGTGGTATTTAACGAGAAATTCAACCTTACCTTTATGTTTTCATTTAACTTTTGTCATACCTCTTTTTTTTTTTCACTTGGAAAGTAAGCTTAAAGAAAAATTCATTATTTCTATATCACCCCCTCCAAAAAGCGTACCTTGTCCATATGGCTTAAAAAACAGATAAAGATAATTTTTTCTAACTCGATAAAAAGGTGCAAGTCTTTTTTTTTAATTCTAACTCCTCCAGACATAACATGCGTATCATCTTTTTAAGTAAGACGTAGAAAGAGTTAGTAAACAAGTTTGAAGAACGTGTATTTGAATGGATGAATGGGGCTCAGTAAAACTGCTCAGATTAAAATTTATCCCGTTCTTAATAGTAAGTGATGGTCTCTCATTTTTTAGCCACACTAAAAAGTTCTAGTTTAACTTTTTACCCAAAAATGGAAAAAGTGGTGAAATTTAGCTGCAACCAACATTTAATACAAAATTGAACCACTATAATGGCGTATTTTCACCGCGAATGTGAAACTAGGAACCATCATAATGGTTCAACTTTAGTACCAAATGTCAGTTGCAGGAAATTTCACCGTTTTTTTTCGTTAAAGTTTGAATTGGAATTTTTAGTGTAGTGAACGATGAAACAGCTAGCACTTATTACATGAAAATTTAAAATAATTATTAATTTCTACAAGAATTATATGATAAACAAATAACAGTTTCAAGCATCTTACCGATGAATATTTTCTTCCTTTCCCTTAATAATTTAATCTGCAGCTATATATGTCCCTAAAGGGATCGATTTCCATTGGAATATGCATTTTGAGAGTAAACGGTTGGCCTTAGTGGATAGTGACCCTCAATGTTGTACATTATAAAAAAGCAAAGTAAAATTTAAAAGTTTTCCAATTGTTTATAGAAGTGCAGCGAGGAAATTTCACATTGAATTAATTCTTCAGAAAAAAATGCATGTGTTTGTCTCAGATTTTATTTGATTTATAGAAAAGGAGCCTTCAAGCACAGTATTTGAAAAGTTCATTAAAAAAACCATACTAAGTCAACTACTTTGTAAGCAACCTTAACCCTGAGCTATTAATTGCATATAAAAGTGATCATAAGGAGTTTGATTTCTGAAGCATTTCCTTATCTCATCTACCATCTGGCATGTCACTGATTGAAGTAATTCGGTTTCATTACGCGCTTGTATACATAAAGTGCGGCTATTATCATTCTCGCACACGAATTGCTGAAAGGATAGGCAGCAAGAATCAAAAGAGTGGACGAATTAGAGAGTCGGGGCTCGGCGGGCAAATATCCGCTTTCCTCAGTCACCTCTATGTCCATCTCGCTTTCCGTTTGGAATGCAACTCCTTATTACCGCAATGATTAAAGAGGGTTTTTGCAATCGCGGGCGCTGCCACAAACTGGCTGGGAGGGGATGGCGTATATAAAGCACACTAAACATCGAAAACCACTTTTCAGGTCCGCGAGTTAAGGGACTCTCCGTGACTGAGTTCGGAATAAAAGAAGTTTGATGTAACGAGGAGATAAGGAGGATGTAATGAGAGAAAGAAAGGCGGTGAGTGTTGTTGAGGAGTTCGCTAGCACACGCTCAGCCGCCCTAAGGGCGAACTGCTGTTTTAATGGAGAATTTTCTTCCTCCAGATGGTTCTCCAACAGATGTATCGGAATCGTAAGCAGATAGGTCATGGCGTACGACTATCAGTTATAAGACGATCTGTCTCTGCAAGAAAAGCAAAACACTGTTGGACATAGAAATAAAATTTCACGTTAAATTAAAGCACAAATGCTCATTTGTGCTTTAATTTAACGTGAAATTTTATTTCTATTACTTTGCACAAAGTTTAATCATTACTATGCTGTTGGACATGTAAAAAATAGGATATGTACGTATTTTACATTGCAATAAAATTTCGAAGCATCAAAACAGAATTTTTAAAAAAATATAACTCATGTTAATTTCGATTTGCAAAAAGATTCAATTTTATTAAAAAAAGAAAATTTTAAGTATCAAATTTTCTGAAAATCAAATACAATTCAGGCCATTAAAAACTTAACACTTTGAAATCACTTTATAGAAAATAACAAACTGACAAAAATTAAAATATTTAAAAAATTCAACTACGTTTGTTAAAAATTGTTTTTAAAAGTCATATTCATGAAATAGTTCCTCCCTCCCTCTTTGGTTTAGGATAGATAATTAAATTAATGTAAACAAATCAATGAATAATTAAAAATAATAATAATATTATAAAATAAGAAAAGAAAAGGGGGAAATACTATGAAAAAAGTAAAAGCTTACTGTGAAAAACTAATCGTGTTCAACACATAGAAACGTTGTTTCTCGATCTTTCTCTAAACTGCTTTTTGTGGGACAAGTAATCCTTGAAGAAGGTAATTCAGTACTATGAGTATAATCGTATAAGTTTCTACAACGAGCCTCAGAACTTGGCCTACAAAAATCAAATGATAAAAAGATGTAAAAAAAGCAATATATCTGTGGAATAGGTATTTGATGAAGATGATTAATTTTGCACGTGAACTTTTTTTTCTTCTCCCGTAGTTTATAATTTTTTTTATTCGTTATTCATTAGTTTACATTAGTTCTTATTATCTAACTGAAACCAGGCATACAACGAGTGCCATAACTTAAAACATTGTCGAGTGAAAAAGTGTTTTGTATTAACAAGGGCAAGGAAAGAAAAAGGGAAGAATAAAAAAGTTATTTTTATTTCAAAAAAGTCTGTAACAGAAAATACGAAGTCGTACAATGAAGCTAATTGGTTAATTCATTCTTTTCACATGGGGAAGGGGCAACAGTTGTTGCCAGAGAAGGTTCTCGTTTTTCTCTAATACTATTAAAATAAATTTGGTATAGACAAAGAAGATTTTTCCCACAGTACAATACTTACATTAGTATACATTTTGTTTTGCATTGAAAATACAGCACAAATACGTCTATTACCTATAATTGTATAAATATTTGCTAAAGTGCATTAAATTCCTTTTTGGGTCACCCATAGCTAAAGGATTAAGCACAAAGAAAAAATATTAATGCAGAAGTTTACGAAATTGAATTCAAACTTATAGATACAAGTATTTTACTATCAAAACCATTTCAGATATTGTTTGCCAAATATATGTTATCATCTCTAGATGCATCCACAAGATTAAGACAAAAATTTGGTAGAACGAATAAAACTGTCATATCCAGTGAAAAGAGTTGGAGTAAATAAAGAAAAAAAAGTTATGAATAAATAAAAAGAAGCTTCCTAAAACCTACAAAGCGGCATGCTCGGGGGTTAGTTGCCCTCCCACATACCTTCTACAAACCGTAAGCGGATCTGCCTCTTTCTAATGGGCTGGGGGGAATGAACGCACACGCAATCACATCTCTGTCGCCCCCTCCGTTTTATGAACTGGCCTCCGCCTGGCTAACCCTCCCCGCAAAACGCACAATGATGAACCTTCTCATTAGGCGTGCATCAATCATTTCTGCATTTCGCAAATTACAATCGTTCCCCCCCGCATCTGATAAGAGCCTCGGGTCTCCCCGACAACTTAATCGCATTTGAAGCTTTTGGGGCTCGGTATCTGCTTATTATCAAAAAGGCAAGAAATGTAGCCATGCCCCTATTAAACAGAGAGATTAAGGTAATTATCGACAAGACATGGCTGTACACACGTTCGCTGGACGAAGAATCAGTCAGCGGCTTTCTTTCACTTTCGTAGTGTCGCGGCTCCCGTGTCCAGTTAGCATTCCCTGCTAAAGCTGACGGATTGTAGGTGCGAAGCTTCACGACTTTTGCTCGGATTCCAAATATTATCAGTCAATCTGTGAAACAGCTTATTCTATTATTCTGCTTAATAATTTTCTAAAACACTTGAAGATACTAGACGCAGAAGCATCTGCTAATTTTAGTTACTGATGGTTGTTCCTTCACTGAATAAAAACTTAAAGTATTTTCCTCTAGAGAGTTTTCAAATAACTAAACGTAACTTTATAAACATTGCGAAGCCTTAAATAAATCATTTCTGATCCCCTTGAAAACACGAATACATCGTTTTCGGTTTGTTGGATACATCAGTGCTTCTCAACATTTGTGCTCTGACAAAATGGATACCTATACGCTCACACTACTTCCAATGCTTATCCCAAAACCTGTTTTTTTAAAAATCCCACTGTTTTAAAAAAATTCCCCCAAAATGCACGAGAATGTATTGATGATCATTTATCCGGAGTCTGTTGCAAAATTATCGAGAATTAAAAATAAAAAAAAAATATTCTTTAAAAAAAGGAAATTACAGAAAATAAATCAGAGGCACTCTTCAAATTGACAGCAACAGAACACCCAAGATAAGCAAAAGAACGAAAGAAAACTATCGAAGTAGCAGCGCCATCTGTGCGTACGCGGAATCCCTATTTCTGGTACACAAAGTCGGGGGGTTTTGTGGAATTTTCCTACGCCTTAGACCCTCAGTTAAATTCGTCGTGAATTGGGAGGACAGGCAGTCGAAGGCTGGGCTTCTCACTGAAGCTGGAAATAAACCATACGCCAACAATATATTAAGCATTTGTTTTGAATTTTTAAACTGGTAACAGCAAATTTCAGTTTTGAACAAATTCTCACGGAACTTTGCAGAAATAATTAAATTCCCGTCTGTATTTTTACAACACTTTTTTAGTGTAGGTCAAGGCTATTCTTAGTTTTCAGGGGAATGTGGTGCTATGAACTACGTAAAGCATTTTGTTTATTTCCATGAAAGCACTAAGCAGTGAACACGTTATTTTAGCAATAGATAAATGAGCAGGAAGAAGGTCCTGGTATTCTTTTATACACTATTAATAGATGTGTCGCTGGCTTGTCGGTCAATAAAAGTAGAGAAACACTGGAATAAAGGAAAAGTATGCTTAAAGCAGTATGTGTTGTGCTCTTAAGTCACAGCCCATTTTATAAGCACTTTTCTATCACCAGTAATCGCGTAAAAACTATTTTCCAGAAATCGAATCGTGGGTCCTTTAATAATAATAAAAAAAATCTTTCTAGTATACTGGTGATAAAATGCTTACAAAATGGGTCGTGGCTCAAAAGCGCATGGCAACTTACTCAGATTAGATTTGGACGCCAGATGAGCCATATTCTTGTTTTTTTTTTAATTGGGGCTATGAGTCAGAGGTCTAGTCTTATGAAAAAAGAAAAAAAAAGTGAAGGGGCAATTACATTTACGAATATTAGCATTAACATTACTGAAAATAAAGAGATATTGTTTTAAAAAAGCTGCAGGACTACATCCACTGCTCAGAGCTGTGCTGAGTTGTAGGCGTTAGTTCAAAATGTGAGAACTTGAACTAAAACGTTGCTACAATATTGTGAAACTCATTTCTCGTACAGATCAGTGACCCACAAGAAGACAATATTCCTCTATTGTTTCCTAACCTATATCCAAAATATTAACTAAATCAAGGCACTTTATGAACTTGAAGGTTATATCACTTACCTAGTTCCATCCTGGTACTAGTATAATAGCCCCAGAAGAGAGAACATGATTTTAAGTGAGTTTACAAATCAGTGCTGCAATTGAATAACAAACAATTATCAGCTAAACTTTCTCGTATAGCTAGGAAAAACAATTTTACGCATTCGAAAACTTTTGAAATTACTGTAAAAACATACCCCTGAAATTCTCCCCCCAGAACGCTGTAGAACGCTACACAACCACCTTATCGGAATTCAAGGAGTGTAGTACATCACAAGTCTTGTGTCCAACCTAATCTCTAATGCCAACGCTTTGATAATAAACCATGCTTTGCACTGAATCTTTATCTGTTTGTAGCCCGAAGCACAAGTCCCGATGGGCATGGGGATTTTTTATAATCGTACGAAAGCTGGGTAGAGCATATAAACTAGGGAGGAGGTCGGATGTATATTTGCGTTTAGTCTTCTGTGACTTGTGCTTAATTTTATAGCTCTGTCCTCCACAGAGGTGTAAATAAAGCGAAGTTGACACTTAAGAGCTTTTTACCTGAGTGAAGGGAGTAGAAAATTAAACTTTGTGTGGGATTCTTAAAGACGGGGGAAAATCGTTAAACGGACAAAGGTTATGTTATGTCTCACTCTTTGTTTTCAAAAAGAAGTTTGAATTCTTTTGTTGTTTAAAGAAGTTGTTTCTCTTCATCAAGATTGATGTTTTGTTTTTCTTTTTTTTCTAACATTCGTCTAATTGGTGACAACTCAGGTGAATGTGATTGACTCAAAAGATCAAAGCTAGAATCAAAGTTCAAAGACAGTTAGAGGAAGATGCCAACATTCTCTTTAGTCATTTATAATAATCTGTATCGCCTATCCCCTCATCTCAAGTTTTTAGTTTTACGTAACTTAACAATATTTTTCTGTAGTCTTACAGAGTGCGGAAAAACAAGCATTTTTTAAAGAAACTGTTATCAAGAAAATATTTCATTTAAACCAAGTTCTTCGTAAATTTAAAGAAACACTCAGTTTCCCTTCTGTACTTGCACATAAATTTTTTAGTGTTCTTAATAGAAATTTTCCTTTTGAAAAATTATAGTAAGAACTATGAAGGAACTCTGTTCAAAAGGATAATAAACTTAGTATTTTTGTCTTGAGTTTATTGCAATGATAATAATAATAATAATAATAATTAATAATAATAATAATAATAATAATAATATAAATAGCATTTTTCCACGTGTATTATAATTTCTTAAAAGCCCGATTTCTCCTTGGTGCCAAACATTTTACATCGGGAAATTTTTTTTTCTTTGATTGTAGGTTTTATAATTGTTTTGTAAATAAGTAGCGCGATTAAATAGTAAACTAAAAGCATTAAATGCACGAAATTTTGCATTAAATCAAAGAACGAGAGCTCAAGAGATTCGTTCAGCCTTGATGACGAATAGCTAAGATGTAAATGATTCTATGTTGCAGTACTACAGAAAAACCAATAATGGGGGGCACCCTTTTAAATTAAAAGAAATGCTTCCTTATTCAACCAAATATACCAAAAGTCTTGTGCGTATTCAAATTTTTAAATTAATTATCTGGTTAAAATATTATTTACCTAGCAGGAAGCCTCTACAAGTCACGTTTTATCTCATGGATATTTGCTTCAAATATGAAATCGAAAAAATTGCAAAAGCCACAATGAAAGATATTGCGATCCCTGCCTGAGAAACACCAAACGAGGCCACAAAAAACACACGCGAAGCTCAAGCAACTAATCGCCTCAATCTGGAAACCAGTGTGTAATAAATTGAGAGTCTCTTGTGACATCCGATCTTTTCACCTTCCCCCGAAGACTTAAAGGCAGTGATAATGAAATCATAAACCACTCATCCCTGTAATGAAGGACTGAGTTATTTCCACCTGTGGTTACCTTATTTCTTGGGCTCTTTATCTCAACTCCACCTCCTCCGTGCACCGCGACGGGAATTGATACGTCACCGCAGATTACGCTGCCGCATATTCAAAATATATGAGTTTGAACTCGACTTTTTTTTTTGGACGATGCAAAGACAAAAATCTGTTGTTGATTGTGAAATTTTTATTTATGAACCTATTTATGCACAATTAATTTTTCTATATATTTCCATGCTTCATCCCTTAATTGATCAATTTTTTACCGGAAATGTTCATTAACAAGCATACTTCTTTGTTGTATATCATTAAACTACAAACTAGGTATACATGTTATTTTTTATGAATATTGAATTCAGACACACTTTATTTTTTATAATTATTTTTATAAGTTTGGAAGGGTAACCCACCAAAATGTTTGCCTTTGCAAATTTTACGGACCATGAAGAATATTACAGATCTCACGAACAATTATCTGCAACAAAAACAACATTGAAAAGTATGAATTTTTAACAATGGTATTTTTTTTTTAGATATTTGCTCGTGAGATCTGTAATACAGTCTTCATTGCATATACGGGGTAATTGCAAAAAACAAACATGTAGATGGGTTCTGTTTCAACCTTATTCTTTAAAAAATGCTGAAGTTCATTATTTTTGAAATTTAAAGAAAAAAATATTTCTCATTTTCCTTCAACACCAAGCTTAGAGTTTAATTATGTGTAACAAAAAAAAATGCTTTTTAAACTAACATTTCGAATAAGAAATTGACCAGCTGAAGGATGAAGCTTTTGAATTGTTTCTAAAACATTGGAATTATCTCTTGGGTCATTAGAACATTCTCTTTGGTTCTTAAAATATTTCCTTAGGTTTTGCGATTTATCACTTTGTTGTCGGAATATTATTAATAATCAATATTATTTCTCTTTCATTTATTCTAATTCTTTTGTTTTTGTTCGTAATAAATTTTTAAAATTTTCTAATGGTCTGCTGTTGGCTTCGGCCAATTGCAGACTTAGCGCGTTCCCGAGAGATTGGTAGCATCTCTTTCAGGCGGCACCCCAATGAGTGTGATGCCATCGCAGCATGGTGATTTTGAGGTCCCGTTTCTCCACCTGAAAGGCCGAGCACCCGGACTCTGTTGATGCGCAATTGAACTAGGAATTTAATTTATCCGAGAGCATCCAAGCCAAATGGATGCCCAAGGGATCTTTCACACGCATCATAATCATACGACATGGGCGCAGACAATTTTCTGCATCATGGAAATCCACTGACACTACCAGGCTCGATCCTCTGACCTGGGGCGTACGATCCCATGACGTCATCCTGCCAGCTATCCGTAATAGATTTCTCTTAAGATTTTTCATCGAGTCATTTACTTACACATTTTATTCACTACAAATTTTTTTCCTCTTGGTTATAACAACTTTGCAAGTAGCCATTTAGACTTCCAAAGCTATTTTTCGGTAAAAGTTTTTAAAAAATAAAAGTATGAAAGAAGACGGCTTGATGTATTGTAAAATTATCGTTGAATAAAAATAAATAAAAATAATAAAATATATAAAAATAATAAAATATATAAAAATAAATAAATAAATAAAGATTGAAAATAAAAATATTTGAAAGTAAAGCTTAGAGATGTGGAGAATATGTATATATTTGTCTATCGGTTGGTCTGTCTGTTTTTTTTAACATTTTTTTTTTTTTTTGTTAATTTTTTTTTATTAAAAAAATAAGAAGAAGAATGCATAAATCTTGTACAGAAGAGGGCAATTTGCCTGGAACAGTATTCGTTGAAGAGCTCTTGATAAGAATATATTCAAAAAACGATTGTTTGATTTGGTTACCTTAAAGGCATTTTTTGAACAATTCAGAGTTCTACATTACTGTCTAAGAGGAAGTTGGGTTAAAGCATAAATTTGACCCTGAACTAAGAGGTGGATTTTCTTCGATCAGTTGTTATTACATTGAAAACAAAGATATTGACTAATAGATATTTGGTAATCAACAACTACGTTAAATCTAAAAAACTACATTAATAGAAAAACTTACAGAAAATGTTTTTGTACAAAGGAAAAAGCAAGTAACAAGTATAAGAATCAGAATAATTGGATGCGCTGCTACTTTAATGGTTGATCTTAAAACAACTGCATGCAAACATCAAATATTTCTACATGAATGTTGCGTAATATTTGTTGCTCTATCTTGTTTTTCACTTAATTTCTTCAATTAATTTAATATTCTAAAATTTAACGCTGAATATTCTCGCTTCTTGTTATTAAATGTTAATATTTTATCAGAAGGAAATAGAAAAAAAAATAACAAAGTAAAATGTCAACCTGAATTTCAGTAGTTGTTGTTTCTAATCTTATAGGACACCTATAACTGTTTTCATAATACTAACCAGAGCTTTGAGGTTATGATTAAGTTTTAGAAAATGTATTGAACTCTCTCGAGAGATAAATTCTCCCTAAAAGTTTTAGTTTTCCATTTGCAAAAAAAAAAAAAATGTTCTTTTTTTTTTTTGCAAATTTTGCATTCAATTGATATCATTCAATTTGTTCATCTGGCCCGTACTAGAGATCCGCGACATACCACACTCTCAAAAATAGAATCCTCCTTTTCGACGATTCTTCAATCGTCAAGAAAAATTCGTCATTTATAACGATTCTTTCCTCGTTCAATCACGTGACTTAAGAAAGTTACCACATGAATTTCGCCAATTTGACGAAAGGTTTACTCGGAGCATTTTTCACGAAGCCATTTCGTCAAATACGACGAAAGTTTCGTGAGATTTGAGCATGCGGTTCTGAGAGTTCAGTATTCAAGTAATATCCAACAATTTACTTTCATTGGATTCTTTTGGTTTAAACCATATGGTTTAAAGTTTCGTGCTTAAGAGAAGGGAAAAAATAGTAAGAAATATTCTACAAAAAAACGTTATGTCTCGAAGTTTTGCTTCATTTTTTTGCAATCAACTGTTGTCATTCCAATTAATAAAATAGTGAAGATTACTACGTGAAATATGTGATGAATTTTGTTTAAACTTATCAAAAGATATTCACTGCGTTTTCGTAAACACTGAGAGTACCATCTTAATGATGCTATCAAATTCTTTTATAACTTTAAACGCATGCAGTGTCCCAGTCTGCTTTTAACATCGTGCACCCTACTGTGTCCGTTTCGAGTCCCGTAGTATAAAAAATCAAAGATCCATAGGCACAGAAGCACCGCCAGAATGATGGATGACGCAGTGGTCGAATCGGTGCCGCCGAAAAACGCCGACCTCTTCCGAAGGTCACTTCGGGATGCGAGATCACGGTCGGATGAGTTACGAGCGCAGTGCTCGTGCTCGACGTCTTGTCAAGCGGACTCGGGTTTGACGAGGGACTAAAAAATAAGACAGGCAGCCAGGGTTGTGTACCTGGCTTGGTCCAATTAACGCGGCAGGTGGTGAAAAGTTATTTTTTAATGATGCTCCCGGAATATTTAAACATTGAGACACGGATATTCAGGAGGAAAACATTTCCTTTTCAGATTGTCGTTTTCTTTTTGCTAAAAAATCTCGTTACCTTAAAAATTAAGTTAATAAATGGCAAAAATTAAGGAAATAATAATGATAATAACAACAGTAATAATAATTTTTAAAAAATGCTCTAAAACGATTTTTTAGACACGTTTTTAAATTTTCAGCTTTACAAAGCACGTCTACTTAAGTTCATGAAAATCCGCTTTGCAATGTCATGATCTGGTCGAATTCTAAAAATGCTGCAAATAAAGTTAAATAAAGAACTTCTAAAAATTCATAAAATGGGATATTTTAACTAAATTACTGTTAAAATGAAATTTTTTTGAGCCTTTCCAAATTTTGAATTAATATTGCACCTCATCTCTGTATTTTTTAATTATTACTACAAATCAGAATATATGCAATAAAGAGAGATGTGATGGGGTGTAAGCGGCAAAAAAGAGAAGAAGATTTTGTGTCAAACGAGTATCAATGTTTTTTTCTTTTTCTTTTTTTCGGAATCACGTCGAACATGTTAGGGTTGCCACTAACATTAAATTTAAATATTTAAAAAAAATGAAACCCTTTGTTTTTTCATTTTTAACGCGTTTCAAATGAAAACAAATCAGTATTAAAGTAATAATAATAATTAATTACTTAACTAATTAAATTAATGAAATTAAAATCACATTACTGTACTACAAATTCTACTTATCTTCTTCTCTCGTTGCAAAATATAAAACCTTCCAAAATATAAAAACGAAGAAATATTTTTATCTCCATAAGAAACTGAGAAATACGTATGACATCATGCCATGTGCATTTGATGATAATCTATTTTAAGAGAAGCCGCAACACAGCTATACGGACTGTAATTTCTTTAAGACACAATTCGTCTCTAGTTTACCAATCTTTTCCTTTTTGTATGAGACAAATATCTCGCGTAAGAGTGGTTTCTTTCAAATTCTGATACCTCAATTTACGAGCGGCAAATAAGTAAACAAGTTTCAGCCTCGGACACATATCTTCAAAAAATTCTAAGAAGAGATAAATTACTTGAACTGTGAACATGATGGTATTTTATGTCCTTAACGGAGCAGACAGAAAGAGGAACCGATTCCATCAGTTTTCTGAAAAATGTCCAGAGAACTTTGCCCATGCATTTCCATCATCCCTTGTGAGAAAGAAGGCAAAAAGAAATGACTATATTTGCTTGTAAATCCATTCTTTCCAATGACAAAAAACAGCTCTTTCCTTAGATATGCATTTTCTTTTCCTGCATCGAACATGAGATAGTCCGATCCCTCTCCACTGCGTGGTCATCGAGGGCAAAAAAGACCCGTTGTTAATGTTGCTTGGTCATCGCAACCCATCCGTGGGACTATTTATTTTTGTTTTGCCTGATAGTTCCGCAGGAAATTCAAGCTTGGTCGAATTTGATCGCCAAAACATCGCCAATTTTTTAGTAAGATTCTAGCAATGCGAATGGACAGAAACGAAGTACCAACAACAACAACAATAATAATAATAATTATTATCATTATTATAACAATGACAACAATAATAATAATTATATTTATACTAATAATAATAAAGAATGAGCCTTTAACATGATGCAAAAGCCACGCAAATACAATGCAAAACGCAAACAGACATTTTGTAAGAAGTGTCATGAAAAACAAATTTTAAAAAATAAAACCCGGAGTCGGAGTCGAGATATTTTTAAGCAACTCCGACTCCGACTCCTTTACCCCAAAATCAGCCCTACTCCGACTTCGACTCCACGACTGCAACTCCAACTCTGCAACTCCAAGAAATTGCAATTCCAACGGCTGCAACTGCCCTGCTCATTATCTATTTATAGAGACATTATCCTAGTCTTTTTCTTTCATTGAAATGTGACATTTCACACTTATAAACATTAAAATCTTCTATGATTTTGCCAATACAGTTTTCTATCCTGCCAATAATTTTATAGTCAGTCGGAGCATGACATTTAAACGAGAATGTTAGAGTGATGTGGGACTCTTTAGAAGGAAGTCTTGTAAGAGTCACCAGTTTTTCGAATATATGCGGAAAAAAAAAACTTTTTCGTTGTGAATAATTCATAGATGTACAGACTTTCAACAACGCTGTATAATAATGGACCAAAACTAAATACCACTTGAAATATTGTCGACTTATGGAAATTCCAATCTAGCAAATTATTTCATCCGGACGATATTTCTTTCAAAGTAACCTTACAAAGACCTGTATTCCCATAATAATGATTTTCCTTCATCTCTCTCTTTCTTTCTCTTTAAGAATCCTTTTTACAGATTTAGAGTTTAGAAAGCTAAAACTCAAGTT
Source organism: Octonoba sinensis (assembly GCA_038502835.1). Taxonomy (NCBI): domain Eukaryota; kingdom Metazoa; phylum Arthropoda; class Arachnida; order Araneae; family Uloboridae; genus Octonoba; species Octonoba sinensis. Next base: position 80,402,535 of record CM076599.1, on the reverse strand, counting down.
TTAAAAGAAGAATAAATGCAGAATGTTCGCCTCCTCCAGAGTTACTCCTAGCAACTCTGTTACGAGTAATGAAAATGTGTTAATTCGAACAATCACCCTGCAGGTTTACGAGAGGCTACGTGCATGATTTTACTTGAAAGAACAAAAATGTTTAATCTTAATGAATTAATGCAAACTGATTTGAATCTTTGAATCGACTGCAGGATTTGTCGACAAATTGGAATGAAAATTGTTCACACGTATTTCGGAGTTAATGGTGTTTGAATTCCATAACGAAATACCATGCATTGAAGAAGCAGTTAATTGTAATTCCATAATAGTAATACTTGCATGCAATATTCAGAGTCATCTGCACCTAAAGGACACCCCAATGTTCTAGTTAAAGCAAATTAAAAATGTAATGCAACACAAGCTATGTTGTCAGTTCGATTCTTCAGAAGCTCCGATGCAAGAGTCAAAAGCTACTTGCTGCATCGATCTAAGGCAATTCCTTGCCAAATGAGGCACACCAGTTGAAACCACAGCGATATCGGAAGGACTATTTTTCTACAGTCGGTGTCTTTTCCAAAACTGACCCTTATCTTATCTAAAGACCGAACATAACATAGAGTGTATTCCACCGTGAATTTCACGGAAGATCCCTGGTTTTAAAGTTCCGGCAATGCCGCATTTGAAGATTCGAATGTGTCTTTCGCTATGTTGGCTGAGAAAAAATGTACGTCGAACCCTGGACAAAATAATTGGCTACGAAATTCTCTCGAATCCTTAGCGTCGATTTTAGAGCGCGATAGCGAATTCTTTATTGCCACGTCAGTACCTGAGCTGGAGTCCAAGCGAAGATTTAACAGATGTTCTTTGAATGGGAAAGGAACTTTTCAAATCAAAATGTCACTCTTAGTCTGATTCGGTGCCTCAGAATGGTTATCGAAGATGGTTCGAGTACAAATGTTGCCATTTGTTTAGATTTGTCTTACTATTTTTACGGAACAAACTTACTTTTGAATAACATAGATATTTACTTTGAGTTTATTCTAAAAGCAGATAGGCGCTTACAGAAGAAGATTTGATTTTGAAGCAGAAATGGATGTAACGCAAAACATGTTTGAAACTCTGCAATCCTTTAACCTCATACTTCCCAACGCAAAGATAAGACAAATGTAAAAGTTCTACTTAGTTATGCGAAACATGTTCTATTTCAAAACTAATTTCACATGTTTCTTTTTTAATCATTATTGTTATTTAAAATGAAATATTATTATTAAAGAAATTCTTTACTTATTTCTAGAACAATTGACTGCTGTTTTCTGCACTTTCTAAAAATGATTATTTGGGTGAAAAGTTTTGATGCTAGTCCTAAACAACAAGAATGTATGAAATTGTAGGTTCAAACGTGATTGCGTAATTTAAGAAGGTATGTATAAAAGAATAAAATTTCGCAATGGAAAACCAAGGAGCACAATTTCAACTGCATCAAGTGGCGTTTAAATCATTTGTCTTAACATATTAATAGATGAGAAGTTTAAAATCAGCTGCTTGGGAAGTAAAAATTTCTAGTCCTCTAACCGTATGTTGGAAGCGAATGTTTAGCTTCCTGCATCAATGTAAAAAAAAAGCAATAAAAAATAGAGATAAGCGAAAAAGTAAATAATAAATAAATGATGCAATAAGTATTTTTTAGCAAAAAAAGCTTTTTGAAAGTATTCAGTTCGCAAAGAAAGGAAAAAGCAAAATGTATGAAAATCTGTATAATTAAGAAAAAAGAAAAACGCACGCTTCAATATTATTCATCATCATGATACATCGTACGCATTAAAGGGAATTTATCGAGAAATGCGGTGTGTAACATTAACTCTTCCAATTCTGAAAGAAAATAAAAGGAAACTTGAGCCAGTATTTCAAAATAAAGTATCATCACGTTGTTGCGTGAAATATATTTCGAGCTTTATCGTTCCATAGGGCCCCCATCAACACTTCAAGAGCTTCCACACTGACTTGAAGATTTATCTCATAATTCTAAGAACGTTTCAGTCTCGCAACAACTCACAATATGTGAGCCGAATTCTCAACGTCTGCTTATTAGCAGAGGATGTTCTCGGACAAACAACGAACGCACGAAATCCACTGAAACAAATGCATATAGAGCCTATCGTGACCGCTCCCTTCCACAGAAACATTCTATCGAACCTTACAACTGCTTATTACACGTAATCGCCAGCGAATACGCGAACACGTGAACTTCTTCATCATAAGTCAAAAAGCAACCACAAATACAATCTATAAATGACGCATAGCAAAGACCACCTTGCTAGCTGGCTGTCGCATTGTCATAAATTACGCCGTTCTACCCATTTTTACATTGGTCGCTTTTTTATTCGCTTGATACATGCATAAAAGGTTGCTAAAAATATGGATTGCCGCGTGGACCTCCATGTGAGTTAGTCTTCCATATAGCAAATGAGGAATGTGCCATTTATCTTGGCTATAATCCACGGTTTGTGGTGGAGTTGAAATTAGCGGTACGGAAATATAAGATATACTGGCACACGATTCGCTCCAAACACAGTTCGCCGAACCGGCCTCAATCTGGAAAGACCGCAGTTAAAAAAAAGTTTATCTTTCTGATAATAACGGGAAAAGTTAATGTATCACTGAAGCAGGTAAGCATGTATCAATCAATTACAAATATACTTCACCTACGCAGTTGTTTTGGAACATCGAATCCACTTTTTCCATCGTCATTGGGTGCTTTTAAGGAGAGAATAATCACCTTCTCCCATCAAATTGTACTCATTCGATTCAAAATGGCTGCACATGGAATAATTATTTTCTGCTAAATTCATGGCGTTTGGAATTGATTACTATAATAGCAGTCGTTATGAGGCAAATTTCTTGTTAATTCGGTAGGTAACTGGGTAACTCCTGTAGAGTAGGGTGTATCGAAAACAAAACTTTTTTTAAACATGCAAAATTTCAAAAGTTGATAAAAGTTGCCCCCACAAACCCACATATACCACGAGAAAAATTACTCAGATTTAAAAATCTTTAAGGCTCCCGTCCAAGGTTTAAAATTGATGATTTTCTTCAAAATTTGAATGCTTTTTTCTGCATTTTTTAAAATTTAGGATAAATTTTGAATTAAATTCAAGTTGAAAAATAGACACAGTGAAGTAGCGAACTATGTTGAAAAAAAATTATTGCTCTCAGGCAGCATTTAAGTCTAGCATAGTACTAAAAAATAGGGTTTTTAAACTTAAAAATTGAATTTTTCATTATAAATATATGTTTACTGTGTATTATTTTTTAACTGTTGGTAAATCTTTCCGTAACATGTTTTGAAGCCTTCTACAATGTTCTTTGTTCTGCTAGAGGGGCGGCTGTTGTAGATCTGGATTGCCAACTAAGTAAATCTGCATAAATTTCAGCATCAAAATTAAATTTGCTATGGTTTAAAGACTTGCAATTTACTTTGCTTTGTTTGACGGAATTTCTTAATTTTCTGGACTGCAAGGACTCTAATATGTTTGCGTTGGTCATACAACATTCGCCAAAGAAGATACTCTGAATGAGCCATGAAAGCATTTCTTTGCAGTGTTGCAGGAATATCACAATTATAACAGACCCCTCGGTACTGCAATAACTATTCCGAACCAGGAATTGATTGCCGAAACTGGCCTTAGTGAAAGGAAATAGTTTAAATTCCCTAAGCACATATAAGCAGTCCACACAACAATTGTTAAGAAAGTCACGGATGTTGCAACAAGAGGGATATAACAAAACATATCGTACACCCGCAACAGAAGTGACAAGACTCAAAAAATTGCGTTTGCGAATTTTTATCTTCCAAAATCAAGTAATATCGTAAACCTCTAAAAACTTTTCAGGGAATAGCCCGATTCAAACGTAAATTTTTTTAATCTTTGGTTGAAACATCTCGGCCAGGACACTTTATTTTCCTACTTCATTCTTTGATTTGAATGCTTTTTTGTTTATTTTGATCAGTTTAGAAGAATAAATAAATAAATAAAAATATAACAAAACCCTGAACCTTACGGCTTTGCGGGTAAATTTGAATCTTATGTAATTCCTGAGTAGATGAAAAAGGACAGTACTGCCCCAAGAGGCGCAATGCGCAATGCCCTCAGGCGTGGGCGTGGCCGATCCGCCTCCCAATGCCCCCAGGCGTGCCCTCAGGCGTTAGTCGAGTGGAGTTGAGTTGTATGCCCTCAGGCATTTTTCGAGTGGAGTTGAGTTGTTTTCGCCCCAGGCGTTTTTCGAGTGGAGTTGAGTTGTATGCCCTCGGGCGTTTTTAAAGTAGAGTTGAGTTGTTTTTCAAAAGTTTATAGTTTTGGAATGGCAACACTGTTTAATTTAGGTTTTAACCCTATTATTCCGCCTCCTAGCGGCAAATAGTGGAACTACTATAGCACTGTTTCAATACTGCGAAAACCGTTAAAAAGTTTATAGTTTTGGAATGGCAACACTTTTTTAGTTTCAGTTTAAGACTTGATGTAAAACCGATTGTAGCGCCATCTATGGGAAGAAAAGGGAACTATTTTGGAACTTAGAATTTTTTTTTTCTAATGTTTTAGAATTCGAGCATTAAATATTAACAAAAAATAATTATAATGTATAATGAATTAAATTTATTGTCGCTATTTACATCCTATTATGTATTTATTTCTTTTTTCGACTTAGAGAGATTTTCTTTTTCGATCTTTTTAATGTTTTCACTTAGCATTCACGCAGGAACTATTTCATATTAACAAAAAAATTAATTATAAAATGATAGCGCTAAAAAGTTAATACTTAAAAAGGGATTACTTTAAATGCAAAGGGAATTATTAAAGTATTACATTTAAATGATATTAAAAAATAATAATAATATTTTTAATACAAATTAGTGATGATAAAAGGTATATTCAACTTACCCTAGCAGGAGATTCAGTAGATTGATAATTGATTCTTGAAAAATCCATGGTTGAGCGTATAAGGAACTGAGAAACGCTTTTAAAAAAGAGCAGAACAAAAATTCATCTTTACTAAGCAAGTGTAGAAAGCGATGTGACTTTTCACTTTCCAGTCCTTGTAGCATTTTCTTTCAAGAAATATAGAAGCTAAAAGTTAACCAATTAGAATGCAGTATACATCACAGTTGAAGAGAATGTATACATTCAGGGTACATTTTCCGAAAGTTATAATTCCTGCAGCATTGCAAGACATGAACAAACTTGTATTGCGCTAAAAGATTGAAATCATAGTGCAGGTGTTTTTTTATGGCTTTAGGTCCTTTGTGACGATCGGACAGAAAAGAAAAGTTCCCCTCTCCACCCCTATAGGCATACTTTCTCTTTCTACATTGAATGAAGTGATTGACAAAGATCGCTTTCCTTTTCACATACAATGCATCTCAACTGTACTTCATTTTTAACTGTAGATAATGGATACATTACTTGATGGTGGTGAATATCAGCTTAATGAAAACAAAAATACGTTAATGAGAGATGATTTTTACTCGCAAGAAAACATGTTTGATAGTGTTTTCTTCCATTAGCAACCTTTTTTTCATTGGTGCAGAAGCTACAAGTAGGATTCATTCTGTAAAACAATAGAGAATGTAAGATTTTACTAAATAAAAATGTTTGAACTTGCAAAACAAAATTATTTTCTACTTGCAAAATTTTAGAACTTCGCATGAAATTTTTTTAAAAAAAGTACTTATTCAAACGGTTGAAACTTGGAACTAAAATTTCAACACTGAATCATCAAAAATCCGAAACAATTTAAGCTGTGGAATAAAGATTCGAGACTTAAAAAGTAAATGTAAACTCACTAAAAGAGATTTGAAAATCTGAAAAGAGAAATAGAATAATAACTTCACTAGAAACACTGAAATAGAATCGTAAAACTTGAAAAATTTAAATCACAAAACTTAAATCTATTGCAAAGAGCTTTATGTGAAACGTAAAAGTGCTAAGAGCAAAATGCTAAAACTGAGGAAACTTAGAAATACGTGGAACAAATCATTTAAAACTATAAACTTTAAAAACTTAAACTCATTCAGAAAAGAGCGGAAATGTAAAATTACAAAACAAAAGTGTTACGCTCTTGCAAAATATTAAAACTTAATGCAAAAAAAATGCAAGAAAGTACAAAACACCAAAAGTTAAGAGTAGTATAAAAAACTGTTACTTAGATTCATCTAAAACATAACTAGGAAAAAGGAAAAGTAATATATACAAATTGAAAAAACTTATATTCACCTATTTAACATATCAAAATAGCAAGTACAAGACGTTAAAACACAACGAAAATGCAAAAGTATGAAACGTAAAATTACAAAACCTAAATTCATCTGGTAAAAGTTCCGTAAAAAATGTAAAGCACTAAGAGTGAAAACTACAAAACAGCATGAAAGCTAGAAATAAAAAATATACAACATCAGAACTTAAATTCATCCAGAAAAACTTAGAAGAACAAATGTAAAAGTTCGGAAATTTTCAAAACAAAAGTATGATGCACTTGCAAAATGTTAAAACTTAGTGCAAAAACGTAAAAAGTACTATGTACAAAATGTTAAAATTTAGATTTATCTACTAAAACAGTGAATGAAGATGTAAGATTACTAAGAGTAATATATTAAAACAACACGAAAACGTAAAAGTACTAAGTACAAAACGTAAAAAAAAATTTATTTATCTGCTATAACTTAGACTGAAGTCGTAAAATTACTAAGTACAAAGTGTTAAAACATCATAAAAATGTCAAACTTAAGTACGAAACTTAAAAGACTTAGATCTGTCTGCAGAAATCTTGATCAAAAAACGTAAAAATTCAAACAACAAAATCCTAAAACTCTGAAAAAAGTAAAAACACGCAGTACAAAAGCAGCAAAACATAGATTTGTCTACTGAAATCTTGATCAAAAATGTAAAAGTTCTAACAACAAAATCTTAAAACTCTGAAAAATTAAAAACATATAGAGCAAAACAACAAAACATGTACAAATGCTAAGTATAAAGCTGCGATACAAATGCTAAGTATAAAACTTAAATTCATCCAGAAAAACTTAGAACGAAAAATGTAAAAGTACGAAACTTTTCAAAACAAAAGTGTGATGCACTTGAAAAACATTAAAACTTAATGCGAAAATGTAAAAAGTACTACGCACAAAATGCTAAAATTTAGACTTATGTACTAAAACATTGGATGAAGATGTAAAATTACTAAGTAAAATATATTAAAGCAGCAAGAAAATGTTAAAGTACTAAGTACAAAAACGCAAATAAATTGATTTATCTACTAAAACATAGACTGAAGTTGTAAAATTACCAAGTACAAAGTGTTAAAACATCATAAAATTTAAAAATAGCAAGTATAAACCAACAAAACATAGATCTGTCCACTGAAATCTTGATCAAAAATGTAAAAGTTCTAACAACAAAATCCTAAAACTCTGAAAAAAGTAAAAACACGCAGTACAAAACAACAAAACATGTAAAAATGGTAAGTATAAAGGTGCAAAACTTAAACTCAATCAGAAAAACTTAGAACGATGATGTAAAAGCGCGAAACTTTTCAAAATAAAAGTGTTATACACTTGCAAAATGTTAAAACGTACTGCAAAAATCTTAAGAATTACTACGTACAAAATGTTAAAACTCTGATTTATCTACTAAAGCAACGCGAAAATGTAAAAGTACTAAGTATATAACGTATTCATCAAGTGAAATTTTGTACGAAAATGTAATCGTTTATGTACGAAACTTAAAAAACTTAGATTTATCTAAAAAAAATCCCACTAAAGTCGTAAAAAGTATGAAATGTTAAACATCATGAAAATGTAAACATCAAAACAACTTAGATGTATCTAATAAAATTTAGAACGAGTAAAAGTGTCAAACTTAATAAAAGAACAAAGTAAAAAACAAAAAAAAAACTAATATTCATCTACTAAAACACAGAAAACTTAGAACGAAAAGGTAACAGAAAATTTTCAAAATAAACGTGTTATGCACTTGCAAAATGTTAAAACTTAAATTTATCTACTAAAAATTAGAACAAAGATGTAAAAATACTAAGTATAATACATTGTAGCAACACAAAAATTTAAGAGTACTAAATACAAAACGTAAAAAAAGTTAGAGTTATCCAACTAAAACTTAGACTGAAGTCGTAAAATTACCAAGTACGAAATGTTCAAGCATCATAAAAATGACTAAATAACAAGTATAATGTATCAAAAACATAGATTTCTCCATTGAAATCTTTTAAAAAAATGTAAAAGTTCTAAGGACAAAAATGCTAAAGTGAAAAAATGAAGAATACGCAGTGCCACACAACAAAGCATGTACTAACTATAAAACTTCTAATCTTGAATTCATCCAAGTGAAAAAAAAACTTAAAAAAAAAAAAATATGAAAATCCAAACGAAAAATTTCAGAAATAAAACTGTTATCCACTTGCAAAGTGTTAAAACTTAATGCAAAAATATAAAAAGTACTGTGTATGAATGTTAAAACTCAGATTTATCAACGAAAACACGGAATGAAGATGTAAAAATATTAAGTATAATATATTAAAGCAACACTAAAATGTAAAAGCACTATGTACAAAGCATCAAAACTTAGATTCATCTAGTAAAACTTGGTACAAAAATGTAAAAGTACTAAGCATAGAACCTCAAATATACATTTATTTAGTAAAAAACAGAACGAAACTGTTAAAGTACTAAAGCCAACGCATCAAACAAGGATTAATCTATTAAAACAGTATAAAAGCACTACATGCAAACTGCAAAAACTCTTAGAACTAATATTTAAAAATGTAACAAATCATAAAATTTTAAAACTTAACTTTATCCAGAAAAACTTAGAACGGAAATATAAAATTACTGAAGTTTACAAAACAAAAGTGATAGGTATTTGCAAATTGTTAAAAGCAAAAACGTAAAAAGTACGAAACATCAAAACTTGGAGTAGTATAATAACAAAACTGCAACTTCGATTCATCAAATAGGACTTAACTCTAAAATTGTGAAAACTGATATTCACCTTTTAAAATGTAAAAATATTAAGTACACGATGTTAAAACAGAACAAAAATGTAAAGGTACGAAATGTAAAACTCCAAAAAGTTAAATTCCTCTATTAAAAAAATGGTTTGAAAAGTAAAAGTACTACGTACATCAACTAAAAACAGCATAAAAATTTAAAAATAGCAAGTACAACACGTTAAAACAGCACGAAAATCTAAAAGTACTAAGTACAATGCATCAAAACTTACGTTGATCCAGAAAAGCTTGAAACGAAAGATGTAAAAGTACGGACATTTTCAAAATAAAAGTGATATGCATTTGCAAAATGTTAAAACTTAATGTAAAAACGTAAAAAGTACCATATACAAAATGTTAACACTTAGATTTATCTACTAAAACCTAGAATGAAGATATAAAAATTCTAAGTATAATATACTAAAGAAACACAAAATTATAAAAGTGCAAAATACTAGAACTATCTATTAAAACTTCAAAACATAGATTCAGCATCAAAATATATAATCTGTACACAAAAATCTTAATCAGTAATGTAAGAGTTCGAAGAACAAAGTGCTAAAACTTAAAAAAGTAAAGAAACGCAGTACAAAACAATAAAGAATGAAAGAGTACCAACTATAAAGCTTCAAAACCTAATTTCATCCAGAAAAATTTAGAACAAAAATGTAAAGCTACGGAAATTTTCAAAATAAAAGTTTTATGCACTTGCAAAACTTAAATTCATCTACTAAAAATTCGGTTAAAAAAGTAAAAGTACTACTAAGAACAAAGAACTAAAAACAGCATGAAAATCTAAAAGTACTAAGTACAAAACATCAAAACTTAAATTGATCCAGAAAAACTTAGAATAAAAACGTAATTGTACAGTTATTTTAAAAATAAGAGTATTATGCATTAGCAAAGCGCTGAAACGTATGGCAAAAATGTGTAGAATGAAGATGTAAAAATACCAAGTATAATATATTAAAGCCACACAAAAATGTAAAAGTACTAAATACAAAACGTAAAAAATGAAGATTTATCTACTAAAACTTAGACTGATCCCACAAAATTCATTCTTCGACAATGAAGGGAACCCTAACCGAACACTGGTTCCCCAACTACATATTTTCCCGACTGTGAACACTTTTCTGTCAAGGAAAATTTATAGTTGGGGTAGTCGGTTAACAGCCACTTCTCTGCTCGCGAGAAGAATGAATCTAATTGTGACTTTAAAATTAAAGTAGTTTTCCTTTAAGCGTAAAGTAGTTTTTTTTTTACATGTTTTGTTGTGTTGTACTACGTATTTTTAATTTTTTCCCAGTTTTAATAATTTTGTTCTCAGAACATTAACATTTTTGATCAAGATTTCAGTAGATAAATTTATGTTTTGAAACTTTATACATGTTATTTATAAATTTTCATGGTGTTTTAACATTTCGTACTCAGTAGTTTTGTGGGATCAGTCTAAGTTTTAGTAGATAAATCTTCATTTTTTACGTTTTGTATTTAGTACTTTTACATTTTTGTGTGGCTTTAATATATTATACTTGGTATTTTTACATCTTCATTCTACACATTTTTGCCATACGTTTCAGCGCTTTGCTAATGCATAATACTCTTATTTTTAAAATAACTGTACAATTACGTTTTTATTCTAAGTTTTTCTGGATCAATTTAAGTTTTGATGTTTTGTACTTAGTACTTTTAGATTTTCATGCTGTTTTTAGTTCTTTGTTCTTAGTAGTACTTTTACTTTTTTAACCGAATTTTTAGTAGATGAATTTAAGTTTTGCAAGTGCATAAAACTTTTATTTTGAAAATTTCCGTAGCTTTACATTTTTGTTCTAAATTTTTCTGGATGAAATTAGGTTTTGAAGCTTTATAGTTGGTACTCTTTCATTCTTTATTGTTTTGTACTGCGTTTCTTTACTTTTTTAAGTTTTAGCACTTTGTTCTTCGAACTCTTACATTACTGATTAAGATTTTTGTGTACAGATTATATATTTTGATGCTGAATCTATGTTTTGAAGTTTTAATAGATAGTTCTAGTATTTTGCACTTTTATAATTTTGTGTTTCTTTAGTATATTATACTTAGAATTTTTATATCTTCATTCTAGGTTTTAGTAGATAAATCTAAGTGTTAACATTTTGTATATGGTACTTTTTACGTTTTTACATTAAGTTTTAACATTTTGCAAATGCATATCACTTTTATTTTGAAAATGTCCGTACTTTTACATCTTTCGTTTCAAGCTTTTCTGGATCAACGTAAGTTTTGATGCATTGTACTTAGTACTTTTAGATTTTCGTGCTGTTTTAACGTGTTGTACTTGCTATTTTTAAATTTTTATGCTGTTTTTAGTTGATGTACGTAGTACTTTTACTTTTCAAACCATTTTTTTAATAGAGGAATTTAACTTTTTGGAGTTTTACATTTCGTACCTTTACATTTTTGTTCTGTTTTAACATCGTGTACTTAATATTTTTACATTTTAAAAGGTGAATATCAGTTTTCACAATTTTAGAGTTAAGTCCTATTTGATGAATCGAAGTTGCAGTTTTGTTATTATACTACTCCAAGTTTTGATGTTTCGTACTTTTTACGTTTTTGCTTTTAACAATTTGCAAATACCTATCACTTTTGTTTTGTAAACTTCAGTAATTTTATATTTCCGTTCTAAGTTTTTCTGGATAAAGTTAAGTTTTAAAATTTTATGATTTGTTACATTTTTAAATATTAGTTCTAAGAGTTTTTGCAGTTTGCATGTAGTGCTTTTATACTGTTTTAATAGATTAATCCTTGTTTGATGCGTTGGCTTTAGTACTTTAACAGTTTCGTTCTGTTTTTTACTAAATAAATGTATATTTGAGGTTCTATGCTTAGTACTTTTACATTTTTGTACCAAGTTTTACTAGATGAATCTAAGTTTTGATGCTTTGTACATAGTGCTTTTACATTTTAGTGTTGCTTTAATATATTATACTTAATATTTTTACATCTTCATTCCGTGTTTTCGTTGATAAATCTGAGTTTTAACATTCATACACAGTACTTTTTATATTTTTGCATTAAGTTTTAACACTTTGCAAGTGGATAACAGTTTTATTTCTGAAATTTTTCGTTTGGATTTTCATATTTTTTTTTTCTAAGTTTTTTTTTCACTTGGATGAATTCAAGATTAGAAGTTTTATAGTTAGTACATGCTTTGTTGTGTGGCACTGCGTATTCTTCATTTTTTCACTTTAGCATTTTTGTCCTTAGAACTTTTACATTTTTTTAAAAGATTTCAATGGAGAAATCTATGTTTTTGATACATTATACTTGTTATTTAGTCATTTTTATGATGCTTGAACATTTCGTACTTGGTAATTTTACGACTTCAGTCTAAGTTTTAGTTGGATAACTCTAACTTTTTTTACGTTTTGTATTTAGTACTCTTAAATTTTTGTGTTGCTACAATGTATTATACTTAGTATTTTTACATCTTTGTTCTAATTTTTAGTAGATAAATTTAAGTTTTAACATTTTGCAAGTGCATAACACGTTTATTTTGAAAATTTTCTGTTACCTTTTCGTTCTAAGTTTTCTGTGTTTTAGTAGATGAATATTAGTTTTTTTTTTGTTTTTTACTTTGTTCTTTTATTAAGTTTGACACTTTTACTCGTTCTAAATTTTATTAGATACATCTAAGTTGTTTTGATGTTTACATTTTCATGATGTTTAACATTTCATACTTTTTACGACTTTAGTGGGATTTTTTTTAGATAAATCTAAGTTTTTTAAGTTTCGTACATAAACGATTACATTTTCGTACAAAATTTCACTTGATGAATACGTTATATACTTAGTACTTTTACATTTTCGCGTTGCTTTAGTAGATAAATCAGAGTTTTAACATTTTGTACGTAGTAATTCTTAAGATTTTTGCAGTACGTTTTAACATTTTGCAAGTGTATAACACTTTTATTTTGAAAAGTTTCGCGCTTTTACATCATCGTTCTAAGTTTTTCTGATTGAGTTTAAGTTTTGCACCTTTATACTTACCATTTTTACATGTTTTGTTGTTTTGTACTGCGTGTTTTTACTTTTTTCAGAGTTTTAGGATTTTGTTGTTAGAACTTTTACATTTTTGATCAAGATTTCAGTGGACAGATCTATGTTTTGTTGGTTTATACTTGCTATTTTTAAATTTTATGATGTTTTAACACTTTGTACTTGGTAATTTTACAACTTCAGTCTATGTTTTAGTAGATAAATCAATTTATTTGCGTTTTTGTACTTAGTACTTTAACATTTTCTTGCTGCTTTAATATATTTTACTTAGTAATTTTACATCTTCATCCAATGTTTTAGTACATAAGTCTAAATTTTAGCATTTTGTGCGTAGTACTTTTTACATTTTCGCATTAAGTTTTAATGTTTTTCAAGTGCATCACACTTTTGTTTTGAAAAGTTTCGTACTTTTACATTTTTCGTTCTAAGTTTTTCTGGATGAATTTAAGTTTTATACTTAGCATTTGTATCGCAGCTTTATACTTAGCATTTGTACATGTTTTGTTGTTTTGCTCTATATGTTTTTAATTTTTCAGAGTTTTAAGATTTTGTTGTTAGAACTTTTACATTTTTGATCAAGATTTCAGTAGACAAATCTATGTTTTGCTGCTTTTGTACTGCGTGTTTTTACTTTTTTCAGAGTTTTAGGATTTTGTTGTTTGAATTTTTACGTTTTTTGATCAAGATTTCTGCAGACAGATCTAAGTCTTTTAAGTTTCGTACTTAAGTTTGACATTTTTATGATGTTTTAACACTTTGTACTTAGTAATTTTACGACTTCAGTCTAAGTTATAGCAGATAAATAAATTTTTTTTTACGTTTTGTACTTAGTACTTTTACGTTTTCGTGTTGTTTTAATATATTACTCTTAGTAATCTTACATCTTCATTCACTGTTTTAGTAGATAAATCTAAATTTTAACATTTTGTACATAGTACTTTTTACGTTTTTGCACTAAGTTTTAACATTTTGCAAGTGCATCATACTTTTGTTTTGAAAATTTCCGAACTTTTACATTTGTTCTTCTAAGTTTTTCTGGATGAATTTAAGTTCTGATGTTGTATATTTTTTATTTCTAGCTTTCATGCTGTTTTGTAGTTTTCACTCTTAGTGCTTTACATTTTTTACGGAACTTTTACCAGATGAATTTAGGTTTTGTAATTTTACGTTTCATACTTTTGCATTTTCGTTGTGTTTTAACGTCTTGTACTTGCTATTTTGATATGTTAAATAGGTGAATATAAGTTTTTTCAATTTGTATATATTACTTTTCCTTTTTCCTAGTTATGTTTTAGATGAATCTAAGTAACAGTTTTTTATACTACTCTTAACTTTTGGTGTTTTGTACTTTCTTGCATTTTTTTTGCATTAAGTTTTAATATTTTGCAAGAGCGTAACACTTTTGTTTTGTAATTTTACATTTCCGTTCTTTTCTGAATGAGTTTAAGTTTTTAAAGTTTATAGTTTTAAATGATTTGTTCCACGTATTTCTAAGTTTCCTCAGTTTTAGCATTTTGCTCTTAGCACTTTTACGTTTCACATAAAGCTCTTTGCAATAGATTTAAGTTTTGTGATTTAAATTTTTCAAGTTTTACGATTCTATTTCAGTGTTTCTAGTGAAGTTATTATTCTATTTCTCTTTTCAGATTTTCAAATCTCTTTTAGTGAGTTTACATTTACTTTTTAAGTCTCGAATCTTTATTCCACAGCTTAAATTGTTTCGGATTTTTGATGATTCAGTGTTGAAATTTTAGTTCCAAGTTTCAACCGTTTGAATAAGTACTTTTTTTAAAAAAATTTCATGCGAAGTTCTAAAATTTTGCAAGTAGAAAATAATTTTGTTTTGCAAGTTCAAACATTTTTATTTAGTAAAATCTTACATTCTCTATTGTTTTACAGAATGAATCCTACTTGTAGCTTCTGCACCAATGAAAAAAAGGTTGCTAATGGAAGAAAACACTATCAAACATGTTTTCTTGCGAGTAAAAATCATCTCTCATTAACGTATTTTTGTTTTCATTAAGCTGATATTCACCACCATCAAGTAATGTATCCATTATCTACAGTTAAAAATGAAGTACAGTTGAGATGCATTGTATGTGAAAAGGAAAGCGATCTTTGTCAATCACTTCATTCAATGTAGAAAGAGAAAGTATGCCTATAGGGGTGGAGAGGGGAACTTTTCTTTTCTGTCCGATCGTCACAAAGGACCTAAAGCCATAAAAAAACACCTGCACTATGATTTCAATCTTTTAGCGCAATACAAGTTTGTTCATGTCTTGCAATGCTGCAGGAATTATAACTTTCGGAAAATGTACCCTGAATGTATACATTCTCTTCAACTGTGATGTATACTGCATTCTAATTGGTTAACTTTTAGCTTCTATATTTCTTGAAAGAAAATGCTACAAGGACTGGAAAGTGAAAAGTCACATCGCTTTCTACACTTGCTTAGTAAAGATGAATTTTTGTTCTGCTCTTTTTTAAAAGCGTTTCTCAGTTCCTTATACGCTCAACCATGGATTTTTCAAGAATCAATTATCAATCTACTGAATCTCCTGCTAGGGTAAGTTGAATATACCTTTTATCATCACTAATTTGTATTAAAAATATTATTATTATTTTTTAATATCATTTAAATGTAATACTTTAATAATTCCCTTTGCATTTAAAGTAATCCCTTTTTAAGTATTAACTTTTTAGCGCTATCATTTTATAATTAATTTTTTTGTTAATATGAAATAGTTCCTGCGTGAATGCTAAGTGAAAACATTAAAAAGATCGAAAAAGAAAATCTCTCTAAGTCGAAAAAAGAAATAAATACATAATAGGATGTAAATAGCGACAATAAATTTAATTCATTATACATTATAATTATTTTTTGTTAATATTTAATGCTCGAATTCTAAAACATTAGAAAAAAAAAATTCTAAGTTCCAAAATAGTTCCCTTTTCTTCCCATAGATGGCGCTACAATCGGTTTTACATCAAGTCTTAAACTGAAACTAAAAAAGTGTTGCCATTCCAAAACTATAAACTTTTTAACGGTTTTCGCAGTATTGAAACAGTGCTATAGTAGTTCCACTATTTGCCGCTAGGAGGCGGAATAATAGGGTTAAAACCTAAATTAAACAGTGTTGCCATTCCAAAACTATAAACTTTTGAAAAACAACTCAACTCTACTTTAAAAACGCCCGAGGGCATACAACTCAACTCCACTCGAAAAACGCCTGGGGCGAAAACAACTCAACTCCACTCGAAAAATGCCTGAGGGCATACAACTCAACTCCACTCGACTAACGCCTGAGGGCACGCCTGGGGGCATTGGGAGGCGGATCGGCCACGCCCACGCCTGAGGGCATTGCGCATTGCGCCTCTTGGGGCAGAACTGTCCTTTTTCATCTACTTTCCCTTGAAATATTAGGAGAATTTGCTTCCAACAAACTTTATCGGAAAGAACTTTTGACGTAGAACGGGACGTAGGAAAAAAAGAAAACAAAATATTTATTTTGATATTTTTAAGAGCTTTTTGAGCAATTCAAATTTTTTAAAGATTTGCTGTGTCTGAACTGTACTTATAGCTAAAAAAAACATTAACAGTAAAAAAATTTTTTCAACAGACACACGCACAAAAAAAAAAAAAAAAAAAAAAAACTAGGAACTTGCAGTTACAAAATATATTTTTAGGCTTGTTTGGAGAAATAAAAAATGTTCATAATAAATATTAAACTGAAATATTTATTTAATAAAAACCAAAACCAGTGATGTATGTAAAATACTGATGATTGATTCAGAAATATCAAACAGCTTTATTTTCGCTCAAAAGAAATGACTTTTATGTAACCGATTATTTCGATGTATATTTTTTAATTACTATTTTCATTTTAAATTATTGTTATTACTGTTATTAATATTATTAATATTTTTCAACCTTGGAAAAGTAAAATAAGTGCATTATGAGTTTTAATTTCAAAACAATGTGCTTAAAAAATTAGACGTCTCCGTAAAGTATAGTATAAAAATGGTTCTTTTTTATTGCTTTCATTTATTAATGTTTACTTATTGTAATTCTAGGATTTTGCATTGTCAAAAATTTTTCTTGTGACTCAGTTCTATGATTAATTTCTTCTAAATTTGTACGTACACTGATATATTGAAAGAGAAATGTAATTGACTGAAGTTGAATGTTCCCCTAAAAAAAGAAAAAAGAATAAAAACTGAAAACCACTGATAGTTGGAATTTGTGTTTTCACGCTATAGGGTGAAAACACGTTTAACGATTTACGACAATGAATTTGATACATCTTTTATGTTACAATAACTAATTGTTTTCTTTTTCCATTAAAGAGACATATTTTGCTTTCAGAAATTCATTTTAATTTAAAAAAAATATATATTCAAAACACTTTGGAACAAAAACCGATTGAAAGAAATAACTTATGTCAGGAAACCGATTTTGCCTCACACTGATGTCAGACGCAAAAAACTATAGCTGCAGAATGCGGAAGGGGAAAGCACTACCTAGTTAAAGGTATAAAGGTACGTTTCCATAAAATTTTGGTACATTATATGCTTGAAAAATAAAGATCCTTTTGATTTGATTAATTGCGCAATATTTGAATCCTGATTGCTGCAAATATTGTCAACATGGACAAAGTTTGATTGCCAGTCTCCCATTTGCTTTTCTCAGGATGACTGCAGATGAGACTAAATGCTCATAGTAAATTGCTTCTCTAAGATTGATTCATGAATGGAATCGCCACTTCTTTGCAGCACGATGAGACGAGAATCAACTAACTAATCGCACTCTGTATTCAACTTGAACAGAGAAAGCATCTGTTTCCAAGTTAAGTAGCATGCATGATGCATGCATACATTAAATAAAAGCCTGCTTTCTGTGTGTGTGCAACGAGGCGGCCAGGTTTGTCAGCTTCGCGATGTCTTCACACTGACGTCGACAAGTTCTTTCATGCGAATGGCGCGGCCTTCGCGTAACGAAACGCAATTAGTTCCACTTGCGATTGGTAAGCTATCACGTCCAACAACAAAATCCTCCCCGGCACTCATCAGATGAGTATCTTGAGGAGCGTGGAAAATTGAAATCCCCAAAAACCACACTTCTGCAGGCGAAAACATCGTCATCGGCGAGGGTGTGAATCCATTAAAAAGTACGTGACAACAACCATTTTTACGGCGTAGATTCTTCCGTGGCCAATAATCAAGCCAGTTTTGTTTCGCCTTAAATCCGGACATCTTACTTGTGCATGGCTGAAGAAAAGGGACTCCTCTCCGTAATCACTGTCGTTAGCAAGGATGCAAATGGTCGCCAAAAGTGCATATTTCCGCCGAGAATAGCTGATTGGCGACGAACTCCCGATTTCTAACATGAAACATCCCCTACGATTCAATTAGATGGTCTCTGACACTGCTTTTTTCATTCAATTTCTAAACTTTGGGAGAGAAGAATGAATATGGGAAAGGAGCTTAGCGAAAACGAAAGGGTATAAAAAATTAGACATTTTCTTTTATGGTGGCAATGTTGCGTTAATGTTTCTTGATGATTTTGATTGCATTGATTATTGCTAATGCCCTGTTATTGTGTTGGACTGTCGTGGAAGTTCATAGACAATGTATTCAATGACCTAGAAAGATTTTTTTTAAGAGATTTTTTGAGAAAAAAAGAGTAGCAAATAACCTAAGCGTAAAATTCAAGTATACTTTTATAAGACGAGCTATTGCATTAGTTCTTTAAATTTTTGAATGATTGAAAAAAAATCAACAGGATGTAAGATAAAATAATTTTTATAAAAAAAATAGAACCGACTTCAAATTATAAATTGCGCTAAAAAGTGAAAAATAAATTAATTCTTAAAACAACATCGATGCGACTTTTAAACAGTTTTAGAAGTCGGTGCAAAATAAGGATAGATAAAATATTTTGTAATCATGAATCAATTACAAATATATATATTTTCGCAGAATTAGCAACAGTTAAAATAGGAAGTAGCAAATGGTGTAATGGTAAATAAACTCATAATTTTGCACCGACTTCTAAAACTGCGTTTAAAAGTCGCATCGATGTTGTTTTAAGAATTAATTCATTTTTCACTTTTTAGCGCAATTTATAATTTGAAGTCGGTTCTATTTTTTTTATGAAAATTCTTTTATTTTATTCTTTTTATTGTAAATACATTTTTTATATAAATACTTCATTTTTGAAAAATCCATGTCAAAGGACAAACCTTCTTTGAATGAATGGCACTAAAAACTAATCACTTGTATGATAAATTCGGCTTTGAAGTCGATTTTAGCAAACAAACTGGTTGGCTTTAATTTTTGCCTTAGAGAAGCTTTCAGTCAAACTCTTGCTGTAATTGCTGTAATTGCTTGCAGTTATCCCTTTTTAAGTAATTGCTTTTAATATTATTGCACAATGCAACAAATACTTTTTTAACAATGACTTTTATATCTATTAATAGTTTCCCAACAAAGAAAAATCAAGCCAAGCCTTTCTAATTAAAATAAAAATACTTATTTTTCATTCGTAACGTTTTTTCTAAAAAACAAATGAAGTTAAATTGATGTGCAATATTTGATTTAGACGACCCTCTATCGATTAAAGAAAAAATCATCAAAATCGATTCATTTAGTCAAAAGTTATAGATAAGAAAACAAAGAAATGACTATCTTTCTGCCCATAACGGAAACATTTTAAACTATTTGCAAGAAATTCAATTCTATATTTTCATTTAAAATGTCTACGATACTTAATTCTAGAATTAAGTTTTAACAAAATTAAGAACTAAATCATAATTTTCACCTAGTGAAAGTTAGTATATTACTAGGGTTCTTTATTTTTTGTGCTTGTAAACATAAATTAATATATTAACAAAAATTAGTTATGTGTAAAATAAATTTTATACTTTTTTAACACCTTGAATTCTTCCCACAGTTGAAAATCAAAGTTACAGCCATATAGCACGAGAAATTATTCAACCGAAAAAATGAAATCCAATATCATAGGTTCAAAGCTTCTCGAAGTCTTATGCAACGTTATGGTGTGAAAATACAAATTATTTTTTTAAGTACAATATATAAAAACAAATAAATAAAGCAATATATTTTTAAGAAACATTTTTAAAAGGGGCAATTTTAAATACGAAAGATGACAGAGTGGGTCGGAAAATATTTCTCACTTTTCAAAACAAAGAAATCAGTTAAAGTCAGAATTAAACAACAACTGTTGTACCATTTTCTTAATCTAATCTTTAAAACTTGTAGGAGGGTAAAACAACTGTGTTTGTCACGATACTACAAAGATTAAATTGGAAAGGGGTTAAATGTGGTATCCTACACTGCGTAAACTTAAGACCTTTTATATGATGATATGATCGCTTTTACATGTTTTGCCTTAACAGTGTAGGTAAAATGAAGATAATTTAAATTTAAAGAGTCAACCACTGCATGAAAGAAAAAAGCTTGTCTGAAAAGAACTTGCGATTGCTCCACATGTCGTTTCCCATCCTCAAATAGTAAATCATCCCTAGAAAGCACAAAACTTTGAAATTTTTGTGTAATTTTGTGTTTCAAAATCTGGTGCTTTAAGGAACTTTTTTCCCCCTTCAAAATCTAAAAATTACAATTTAATGGTTGAAATTTCCGAAATAAAAGCATAACTTTTTTTTATGCATTTATTCCTTTTTTATCGTTTTAAATGCTAAATAGGTAGATAAAAAGCATTAAAAATTCTATTTAAATATAGCTTGTTCAGTTTTATCTGCTTTGTGGTAGAGAGAAACAACATGCATCAACAAATGCTGTAAAGAGGGAAGAGGAATTTGTTAAACCACTTCAAACTACCCTTCCGAAAAAAAATCATCCTTTTGTCAAAATCAAAAACAAAGCCGTTCTAATATTCTTTGTTAAATGATGAAAAGCTTTCTGCCAACTTGTCCTTTTCGTTTCTCCGCATTTAATCAAGCAAGCTCTTCTGTCCAGCACGCCATCACATCCGCCCCAACAGAAACACACACCGGGCTTTTTTGAACCTAATAAATATCTCCCAGAGGCTTATAGATGGGATAATAATTAGCCATCGGCTTTTTTTCTTGATTTCTCTTTATTCTTTCGTTTTCTTATTTTGACGTTGATGATTACTGACGCGTGAAAACAATAGTATGGTTTAAACGCGTTGCCAGGACTTATGATGTGTTGCTTCTTCAAGTGTTATTTCGTCCTGTAAGGCTTGCGAAGTGGAAAATTTTTATGTTTCCACTTTGTAACTTATACTTTCTCGAAATGGTAAGTTAGAATACAAAGCTGGAAAATTTAAAAGCACAAATCACACTTACAAATGGTTTTAAATTGTGTGTTAATTGTTTATTCAATGATATTTTATTAGAATTCTGAATCGTCAAATAATAATTGTTAATGTAACAATGTTACCTTCCAAATTTATTTCTAATTGAACACACACACTAAGAAAAATGAATGTTATTTATTTATTTATTTTTAAGTCGAAGAAAAAATTGATTTTTTTAAAATGCAAATTCATTGCATACACATCAATGAGACAGTGATGTAACCATTTTTTCTTTTCTCTTTTCTTTTTTTTTTTTTTTTTTTGCTGCTGAGGAGTGGTAAATTTAAAATCCACATATGTATATATATTATCGTGTATGTTAACGTACTTGCATTGTCAGCATGGCTCAGGCCAGGTGTTTTGTGGGGTATAAAGTTGAAAATATATCCTACATGGAGTTCATTATAAAGCAATGCTTTAACATGTTAATAATTTGTTATCTGCTATCTGCATAGTTAGAGAAATGAATAAACGTCCAGGTTTTTGTCAAGATTAATATTCATCATATAGTTAGTTAACAAAACTAAAATTATTTTTTATTTATTTATTCATTCATTTATTCTTTAGTTCGACTTAAGTCATTTTATTTCTTTTGTTTCGTTTCATTTAACTTTACTGTGTCTTACTGAGCCTCTTTAATTACTTGTTTCTGTTTATGCAGTTTAGTTTCAACGTTTATTAGTAGTCTTAAATGAACTCCTAATACAAACAAATATCTTAATGGATTCCGCCCCCCCCCCCCTGCTTCTCATAAATATTACATCTCTCTTACTTATTAAAAAGATTTAGTTACTGCTCGATATTAAGTATTCTGAATCTCATTTACTATTATAAAAAAGTGCTGACCGCAATAAATATTTGAACACCTATGTATTTATCAGTGGCGCAACCAGAACTTTTTTGAGGGGAGGGACCGGGGGGGGGGGAAGGTTCATAACAATCTTTGATATTGCCATATGAAATTGGTAAGCAGGCTCATGACCAAGAACACGGAAGAGTTCACCCTCAAGAACCCTCTTAGGTGTGACCTTGATGCTTACCACTTTTTCATTTTTGTACCTATTGCTTTAGCTATGGAAATTATTGTTTATTGCGAGTTTAAAAAAGTCCAATTCATTTGGGGCACTTATTTTTTTTCATATCAGTAGTAATCAGAAAGGAAAAAGATTTTATGTTCCTAAAGCTAAAACAGAATGCCTTTATTTACAATTTTCAATATTACGAATAAAGACAGAAATAGGCTCTTTGCGACCAGTATGAGTTTTACGGCTTTGAAACGCCTTCCTAATTAAGTTGAGTGTTGATAACCATCGGAAAATCCTTTCTGTGGTAACGACAAAGGTGCTTTGTGCAAATTTCAACGAGATCAAGAAGGTTTTTTTTTTCCGTGTGTGCGGTCACGTATGCCATAAGTACAGGCTCAGCATGATGAATTATGGCTGATTTTATGGCAAAGGAAATTAATAAGCAAACTGGCTAAGTAATTTTGCTTTGAATTTCATATCTAAATTACTGACAACATAAGATGCTGAGAGCAGTTTAGAAACAATAAAAAGGAACCCACCAAAGAAGAACCGAGCCTAATTTTAGAAGAAAATGAAAAAGCAAAATGTAAAGATGGAAAATTAAAATGATGTATCAAGTAATTGACCTCCTTCACCGGTAAAAATAGAGGAAAAATGAAAAATTTTTCTTCTTATTGAAATACAAAAAATAATTAAATTAAAAAAATAATAAAAGCACCTGGTTGAGTTCAAAAGAGGAATGGCTGTGGGTGAATCGTGTATATTTTTCTGGAATAGTGCTTTTGGTAAATGATTGTGCCATGTTGCTCAAATTTATTTCTAAGAAAATCCTAAATACTTTAAGTGTGGTTCGTTACTTTGATTTCAATAATTTCAACTAATGTTTGAAGCTTAAAAAAAAGGAGAAAAAAAAGCAAATGAAGATGTGAGAAACAGTTCTAATATTTTAGAGTTATAAAATAAAGCTTTGATATGGTTTTAATTTTCACTAAGACGTATTTTTCGCAAACTACTCAATGTTGCTGTTAAAATTGCTCTAAAAATAATAAAATCTTTTTTTTAACTTTATTTCCCAGTATATTTTTAAAGCATTATTTCAAACAGCGGTTTTCAGACATAGTAGATGCTTTCGAATTTCAAGGAATGTTTTAACCCTTTATCTACAGCATTATGACCTGCAGTAATTTTTTTTACAGAAATAGTTTGTCTAGGTATTTACACTGAAAATTAAGAGATTTACATAAATAAAATGCTCAGTCTATAAGTATTCATTTCTTTACAGCTAATAAGTGCTGCAGAGTATTTACCCTGTGAAATTAATTACATACACTTTTTAATCAAAATATTTCGTCAAATATTTTTCTAAGACCTTAACTAACACATTAAAAAAATCAGTTACTTGATTCTGGAATGTTACTACTTTTCTGGAGCGAAACTCTAAGGTAGCAATCTGAACAAAATGAAAGTTCAAAGCACAGCATCGGTTTCAAGACTATCAATGTTCCTTTCCTCGCTAAAATACTCTTTATAGAACCCTTGCTGATATGTATCCTGAAAAAGGGGAATGTAAAGACTGTCCCGGCAAAGCACCATCAAAATATTGGTAAAAATGGTTGCTGGGATGGAATTTATAGAGAATGGTACTTATACGTACCGTCGGTAGATAAAGGGTTAAGGCATAAACACATGTTTTTTTTTTTTTTTTACTTTACAGAAAATGCACTGCAAAAATCCGGTACGTTGGAAAATTCTGGCAATGTCCAACACTTCTTTTTTCGCAAATTGTTAATTTCATTATTGTTATTATTATTGTTGCTGAAGACTAGCTTTTCAAAAGAGGGAAAAGGACAAAAATAGATATTCTCTGTGAGAAAAGTGTTGATTAAAGTCAAGAACTGATCAAGCGGAAGCTGGTTAAGAGGATACTGGACTTACAGATGTTTAACCCCCCGAGCGCGCGCTCTGAGTCTACGAGATTCGAAGCGTTATTTTAGAACTAATTCATCAATAAGATTAGTCCAGTTTTATTGTCATTGCATTCTAGGCTAGATCGGTACTCAGCTCACTATTTGGTATTTTATTTTTTATTTCTTGGGGGAAAATGTGTAATTTTAGGTGGGGAATAACTGACGACAAATCGCACACATTCCGGCAAGTTAAAAAATAATTTTCAGTTTCAGATTATATTCTTAGATGTTGTAAAATATTTTTGAATTTCGAATATTAGTTGAGATGGTCAGAAGTAGAAATTGGAGATGAAAACAGTCCAATGTTTATCTGAACAAATCTAAACCTAATATAACAACATGAAGGGGGTACAGTGACAAACCAAACATTTTTTTTATTTGGGGGGGGGGGGAGACGAGGACGAGGTGTAATAATGCTTAATAAACATCAAAATGACAACATTTTTTCAAAACCGAAAAGTTATTTACACGAGTATACATTAAAATCGTTTTATAACGACGAACATCAAATGTAGACATAAAACTCACTGCTCTTAAGTGACATAAGTAGCTTTAGGACCATTTATACAACATTCCAGCAATTATAGTGTAAAGGTCATCATATAAAACAACTACTGTTCAAAAAAATTTAAAAGACTTTTTTCTTCTCAGTTTCCCTTGTTAAACAGCCATATGACAACATATCTATAAACATAAAAATTAGATGACATTAGTTTCTTTCCATTCATGTCTCTCACGTTCTAAACCTTAATGATTCTGAAGAAGCACGTATTGCTAACCCCAGCCGGAAATGCGGTAATCGTTGAGGCAGACTGACTACCATTAGAATCTGAATAGCTGACTTCTTTTTTTTACAACCGTCTGCTTGAGAAACATCGTGTTCTGTAAGAACATTTATAAATTATCTTTTTCTTCGCCTAGGAATATGACTCTCAAGGGCTGAGTAGATTTTTTGCTGCTTGTCTGCCTTGTCAGCAGTAAAAACTTTCATGCATCTCTCTTTCTGTTCTTTCTCTGCGTTCTGATGAGTTGTTGAAGAGTTTTACTATATCTAAAATAATTTTGTGGATTAGGAATCATGTCTTTAAATTTGCTCACAATCGTTAGAAATTCCATTGACATTAGCTATAAAAATAGGATTTAAACGCGCGGTGATAAAATTGTTGCCTGAATTTCATAAGCGAAATCTGTCGTATTTCTAATTACTACTGCAAAAACTTATTCATCTCAAAAGAAGAGCAGCTGGAGCTGTACATATTAACTCCCCTTTCAGAACCTTTCACAAAAGAAACTATAATTGATTTTTTTAAAACCCTTTATTTTACCTGCAAGTGAAAGTGATTTTAGTTAAAGGTGCGACACTTCTTTATTAATTAGCCGACTATTTAAAGGATTTCATTTGTGAGCATTATAGATTTGAAAAGGGCTCCTTTCCAAAACCTCTTGGCTGAACCTCCGAAATACCTCTGTAGTATCTAAATACAAGTTAACTGAAACGATACAAATTAAATGAAACTAAGATGCGTTGCTAGCCTGCATGTGGGTTTATGCCAGTTGAAGTTAAAAAAATTAGCTTATTTACGGTTTGCCAACACCATAAGAGAACCACCATATTTGGGAACATGATGCTTAAAGTTTGATGACTAATATTTTAAAGTAAATTATTCATTAAGACATTTAAAAAGGTAGCTTTACTGTATATATCTTTACAAAATGTATCGGAACTCAAATTTCAATACATTCAAGTTGGCAGTTACAACGAATATATATATATATATATATATATATATATATTTCTCTTAACGTGGACCAGTTACGATTAAATTTTGCGGTACGGTACGATATTGATGCCATGTAAAAATCAAACTATGGTAAAACTATATTTAAAAATTTCTTTAATGATCAGTTTAGCAAAATAACATAATATTTGCACGTATTATCGTAACTTATGGACTTTAACAAACTTATTTCCATTTCTTCAAAGTTATTTAAATTTATCTAACTCCATTTTTAATTTTCGATTCTTTTGAGTGGCAACACCTTAGTTTGTTTATATCGCGTGATCATCACGTTTAGTTTGATTTTTGAATTTAGAGCCCACAGATGTTCTGTGGGAGATCAACTAGTGTAAATCTAAACTATTGAGATAATAGACTGTGCCATAATATACTGTGCAAATTATAATCTGTCACGTGTCATCACGACAGCCGATCATACACAACGAGAGCGGAAGGATTGCAGGTTGCATAATTCTCTAGCGCGGCTGTGAAATTCCCTTATGCCATCAGCCATTTTGGGTCAGAGCGCGTGCTCTGCGTGGTTATCTTTTATGAAAGGATATCAGCTCTTGCTAATATTTCAATGAGAAATGCAGAATAATACTGGACTTAAGCACTTTTTCAAATTTCAACCTCAACCTTCACTTTGGTAACCCTATAATAGTTTTTCAACAATGGGAAACCTGGTACAAAGTGCTTGATGCATCAGCATGAACGTATAGTGGGTTCACTTCTGGCTTGTTATTAAATACAGTCGGCCCCTCTTGAAAAAATACCGTCGGTTCCAGCATATTTTATTCGGTTAAGCGGGGTATTCGATTATGAGGGGAAATTTTCTTTACCTTGCAAAACTGATAATATTGCCTCGAAACGTAATAATAAATCACTATATCTAATTAAAAGAAGTTATTAATGTTTGTGTTAAACATCAAACGAAAAGTTACAGAATCTGACTAAATAGAAATCTTGCTTCCAACTGCAGTACACCTGCTAATCAGTTCTCGCCCCCACATGGACAAGGGACCATTGTGAGGAAAACCAGTTTCATCCTTTCTTCTAAAAAGAAGGATGCGTCAACCTGGTTGTCTTTACCATTGCAATATCCAGCTTTCTCCCTTTTTTTTGTATTGCTAAATAGAAGACTCCTGGAACCCTTTAGAAAATGACCTTGGTTTACTTCAGGGTGGGAGTCGGGAAACAGAACGACGACTCAAATTTAGTGGGAATGGGGAGGTGTTGCTGAAAGATCAACTTCAAAATTCAGAAATTGTTCTTATTTATTTTTGAATTTAATCAATTTTTTATCAAAAATATTGCAAAAGCAGACCAGTATTATTGGATTCTCCGAGGAAATTATTCGATTAAACGGGGATCTTAACATTGCGTCTATGGGGAAATATTCGGTTCCGGAAGGTTTTATTCTTATAAGCAGGATATTCCTTTATCCGTTACCCGATTAAGCGGGGATGACACGTGAAATGGACTTAGTAGCTAAAGAGGAAACTCTTTAGTTTTCTTTTTATCAATCAAAGAAATTGCTTATATTTTTCTTGCGCTGAGTCTGCTGTTTCTCTGATTTTTCAGAATAAAAAGAGGAAATGTATACTAATAACGAAGAGGAAAAATTGAAATAGAATGCAATGGAAGTGACGTCATGAGGTAAAGGCCATTTGGTGCAAAAAAATAGATGACAAAAGGAATATCAGTTTGGCGGTGTTGGTAACATTTAGGGAGATTCCCGTAGAACCCAAAGGTGGATATTTCAATAGTCGTAGATACTGTAATTAGTGCAAATTCAGATTGCATACGTCAACAAAAATATTAAATTTTCTTGAGTTTTATGTAGGTAATAAGTGAAATTCTTTAAAAATAATAAATTAATTTATTATTTTTAAAGGGGGGTTAATAAATTTTGTTTTGGTTTCAATAAGGCAATTTTATTTATGTTTTAATAAGTTCTGCAAGTCACTGTTTTTGTCGCCAAGCAAAATTGAATGTTTAATCCATTAACATATAGTCAAAGAAACAGAAACTCAACTGAAATCTTGGACTGTAAAAAGTTTAATTTCAGAAATTTTTAAAAAATTAATTCAGATTTTGTGAATTGCCCAAATGAATGAATAAGTGATATTTAATTCAGTATTAATAAAAAATTAAGGAAACATTGAAAGGACAGTATCCCAATAACGTTCACTATGCTTGATGAGTGTTATAACCCATACCGGAAATAATCAAATAAGTAAAATGATGAAAGGATTAAAACGAAATTTTCACATATGAAAACAAAACTACAGAAATCGCGCACTTAAGCGTCGGTACAAGGAACCGACCACAAAAGACGCTAAAGTCAAAAGACTTATGAAGAAATTCAGCTTCATTTCGGGTCAAATAAGGTTAAATAGATGGCAAAGAAAGTATAAAAAACAACTATTTCATTTCAATTAGTTAATTTACCAGTCAGAAACGATATTAACGGACATAAAATCAGACTGAAATGAAATTTATATAGATATCTGTGGCTTTATTAAGAGTATGTTTCAAAAGTTCTCTCTGTTTCTTTTTTTTTTTCATGTAATTCAAGAAAATATTTTCAATCTCTTTAAAATCATTATACGATAAATCAGATACTTAGTTTTGTGTAAGATTATTTTTGAAAAAAAAAAAAAATGTTTTGAAAAGAATGAGAGGAGAAAAAAAATAGATTCGATGTAAAATTGTACCGACACAAAACTAAAAGAAATCTTTGAATCAATGACGCTTAAAATGAAGTAAAAATTACTTTAATGTTGAAATTTAGCGTGCCTTTGTCGAGAAAGTTGAATATCAACGTACAAGTGCGAACGACGCATAAAGAGTGGGACCCATAAGCAAGAGATAACTGAGTGATTCCATCGTGACCACCGTAACACTTTCAGCAATGAAAGGACATTATTCTTTGAGTTGTTACAATGACTCGAAAAGGTTTTGTGAATTTTGTAAAATTGCATTGGGCACAGAAATAATTCAAAAATATCGTTAAGATATATTTTTTAAAATAATTGTTAATTGGGTTTGTCTAATCTAAAGTGTGTGCCTAACTTAACATTACTTTCAACTTTACCGTGTAACTCTCACTGTAAAAACTGAACAGCCTTTCGTTTTGGAAATATTACGTTAGTCACGATAAAATGACCCAACTGTATCACAATAACTTGTAAGTTATTGTGATAATCAGACTGTTTATCTCAGTTTATTAAACAACATTTTTAATTGTATTGTAATATTCAGAGTGCCTCCATATCTATATATGCAAACATTAACATTAAAAAAAATCGGTATTTAAGACGGATTTTTAACGGAGACGGTCTCCGACTTTTAGTTTTAACTTACAACTGAGTAATTAAGCAGAAAAATGACGAAGAACTTTTAATCTAATACTTTTTCTCCCCGAGCAGCTGCAGATAAAACTAATAACATTGGTTTCGTTCATTTCCTCCTAGCTAATTGTTTTATATTTTAATTTCTAAAAAACAACACAAAAATGTCATTAATATTAAAAATAAATAAATTAAAAGATCAACATTTTAAAAAGTATTTCCAAAATAAAATATTTTGCAACTCTTTCGGTTGCACGAAAATCAAAGTAATTTTTCTTTTACTAGGGGAAGGAACAGACAGACACACTTTTTCATGTCATAATGCCACCTACATTTAAATTTTGTTGTTTATTATTTATTGAGTTAATTTATTAATTCTCCTGCTATCGTTTTCAGTAGTACTCTTACAGGATATTAAGTCTCCTTTCATGGTTTTATTTATTTTGAATACTTTTATTTTTTTGTTTTATTTTATTTTACTTTATTTTCATTGATTTATTTATTTATCTTCTACTTTTAACTATAATAGATCAATTGTGAATTGAAACATTTATTTATTTGCTTATTTATTTATTTGTTTAATAAAGTGCTATAAATTTTCTTTCATATCGATCTTTTATTTAGCTATCACAAATACTGCTTCACGTCACAAGAAGACTAGGACACGTTTCTTTTAGTACCTTTAACATAGTCCACACATGGTCCATTAGTGCCTTTACCATGGCACTAATATCACTCCTGTTTTGACATAGAAGTTCAACTTGTGTGTTTCAAGATTCAATCCTGGAAAGAAATTGTAGAAACATTACCTATTTAATTAATAAAACATTTCTCAGACAAACGTAAGATGACTCTAAAAAAAAATTAATACTTAATAATTACGTTTTCATTTAAATAAAATGTAAATGAAGAAAGAAAAAGATTTTTAAAAAGTAAGAAAAGAAAAAATGGCATATTATCAACAAGTTTCTGATTTCACATTTTCGATTAACTGTTCAAAAAGAGGTAATGCAAGCTGAAATTTAATGTAGTGATGTATACACCAAAAAAAAAAAGGTGATTGCGAAACTATAACGGAAAGTGAACGTTACCACAAGCCAATACATGTGATAAAAGACAATTTTTCTCACAAAACAGCATCCTTTATAATAATCGTTGTGAACTGTAATAAAAAATAAACATTAAAATGCAGACAAATGTTTCGGGATTGCTTGGAATCCCTTTTTTAATGCGACAGGGAGCTTCTAGATGCTAAACATTCAAATGAAGGAGACAAAACAACAAAAACAAGGCTTATAAAAAAATAGCCTATATTTTTTATTACAGTTTACTTAGCACAAAGTTAAATTATTATTTTAAATCGTTGTAAAGTTTTCGTTGCCGAAATAAAATACCAGAGAAAAAAAATGCATTAAGTGTTGAATCGAATTGTAACACTGGAAATGCCAGTCAGGCTTGCATTCCTAAAAAAATGATTTGTTTTATTTTATTATTTTGTTTATTATCTTAGCTTTTCCTCTTCTTTTTTTTTTTTACAATTACTTATTTAAACTATTTTCTTTTTTTCAGCAGCAAATAAAATACTTGACAAATAAGATGGCTATTTACTATAAATACAACATGAAAGGTATGACAAAAAGATTTGGCTTTATATTATTCCACTGAACAGAAGTAGAAATAAGCTAGGGAATCAAAATAAGTAAATAATCTAACACATTATAATCTAATCAGTCGATTTAATTTAAAGAACAAAGTGAATTAAAATTAGAAAAATAAATAACACATCACCTAAAAAGTGAGAATTACTTCCAATAAACATGTTGCTGTAGCAAAAATAGTTGTTCAGAATTTAAATATCAATCTTCTATTTGACTTTTTTTTTTCTCACTATTGCTTCATCACCCTTTATTAACTCCTTAAAGATGTAGTAATACTTCTTTTAATAATATTAACTTCTTTTACATTCGCTTTATCGAAAGACGATATGTATAAAATAAATTAAAAGATAAAATGCTTTCATTAGTCCGTTTAAAGTACCGTAATGAGTTTCCATTAAGCACGATTTTCTAAGGAGCAAACGCCATTTAATTGTTTCCCACTGTTCCGTACAACTCTAATTACCCTTGTTGTGCGCTCATATTAACTTCGCTTTTAAGTGTGATGTATTTGTTTAGTTATGCTTAAAAATACGAAAATAAGTAAAAAACAGAGGGATCTTCTAATCAAGTAATCACCCTAAGAGAGTCGTTCAATTATTTCCAGGAAATTTTTCAGGAGAATCATTTCAACAAAGGCAAGAAGCATTAAGCGAGGAAGAAAAAAACTGTTATTAATAACCAACATAAGCTGCTATGCAAATGCAGTTGTTCTGAAATTCTGCAGGATACATACACCACCCGCTCATTTTTTTTACCAATTTATTTTTATTATCAACATTGCTTGATTCTCGAAAGCGGAAAAGAGGAATTTTTTTTATATTCTAATCCATGTTCTCGATTTGCATTCATCTTGGAATGGAAGAGGGAAAAAAAATCCCCCAGTTTCTCGGTTCGCGATAAAATTACTTCATTAACTTAGGTTTCCCCCCTTGATTGTTTAATTAAGAGAACTTTAACAGAATTTTTTTCTGTTTGAGTACGCGTTCTTTTGTCGTAGCGCCCAGCGCACATAATTTTGGGTGTCAAAAGAAAAATGGCTCGAAGAAGCAGCGGGAGAAAATAATGTTTTGTACGCTTTTAATTACGAAAGAGGACTCTGGTTTTTCGTTCTTTTCTAGCTTTCGGGCTCGCAGATAAAAACGCAGACTTAATTTATTTATATAATAATCTCTCCCCTAAGTTTCGAATCTACGTTCATAGCTGATAAGGTCAGAAAAGACTGGTTAAAAACTACTACCAGAGCGCTTGTTGTTGTAAGATTCACGTTTGGACTGTTGCCAAAAAGGAAATTAGGAAAACTGCTCCTTTTCAACATTTCCGATTTTTTTTCTTCTTTATTTGTGCTTATATACTTTTTTCCGAAGTCAACGT
This sequence comes from Octonoba sinensis, assembly GCA_038502835.1. NCBI lineage: Eukaryota > Metazoa > Arthropoda > Arachnida > Araneae > Uloboridae > Octonoba > Octonoba sinensis. Next base: position 80,369,929 of record CM076599.1, on the reverse strand, counting down.
TTTGTTTTGATTTTCAATATTTAAACTTTTTTCTTTTTAAATTTGTTTTGTAAAAAAAAGGGGGTGGGGCTGAGGTTTTAATTACATCGTACAACAGATTAAATATTTATCTTAATCTGCATTAAAATGCAGTGCAGCGTACTTCTCCACGCTTCGGTAGGCCTAAGGATTCGGCTAACGGGTTGGGGTCTGGTGGAGAAAAGTACAGCATACTTCGTACGTACATGTACAGTTAGCATGTGTACAGCCAGTCCAGTAAGCATGTTCACGTAAACCCCATGTGCTTGATTTAGCCATTTTATGCAACTTGCACACTTTAGAAGAGTACCTTCAAAAGGGTAATAAATAACCGCTATATAAGGAAGAAACTACTCCATGATAAAAGCCAGTAGAATAAGAATGTCAATAATATTGCAAAAATAAAATTCAAGGGCCTTTAATGGCTTTATTTAAATTGCTTAAATTATCCTTTAATGGCTTTAAAGTTCAGATTTAACCTTGATATCCTCTGTAAGTTTTCTTTAAGATATCCTATTGCAAAGTTTACCATTCAGAGTTGGCTTTGGCCTTTTTTATAATTTTTGTAGAAGTACTGAAAGTTTTTTGTATGCAAGTGTGGCCATAATTTCTTGTTAAATTGATAGGGTTTTTTGGGCCAAAGAGGAATAACGGGGACCATACGGTGCCGTTTCCTGATCAATAGGTCTTCTGCAGCTAATTTATGCCTGCTTACAGCTTGAAGTTTGACTTTTAGTTTTTTAGACTAAAGTGAAGCTATAGTTCAGTGATGGGGAAATTACGGCCAGCGGGCCAAGTCCGGCCCGCGGAAAGGTTTAATCCGGCCCGTTTAAGAGTGCCGTTTATTCAAAAGTTCGTTGGTTAAGTGCTGGAAAAGTATTGAAAGAATTTGGGATTTTAAAGACGATATTGTGAATTTTCTTATTGATAAAGACATTTATAATCAATTTGACGTCTTAGAAAACGAAACGTGGCTTTCTGATTTCGCTTTTTTCACAGACCTCCTCGTACACGTGAATAAACTTAATCTCAAATTGCAAGGGAAAAATCAGTTTCTTCACGATATTTGGCAATACCTGAAAAGTTTCAAATTACAGTTATTATTATTTGCTAATCAGATCTCTAAATCTGATTTTTCTCATTTTCCAAGAATACAATCTTTAAAATTCACTATATCAAACAATAAGATTAAAAAATACGAAATTAATTTGAGAAAACTATCTTCAGAATTTGAAAGGAGATTTCAGGACTTTAGAAAAATGGAACCAGAGTTTAGTATTTTTGCGACCCCATTCAATGTTAATTACGAAGAAGTTGATGCAAAATTTCAACTTGAGTTAATACAACTAAACTGTAATACTCTCCTGAAACAAACTTTTCATACAGTACCATTACTAGAATTTTATAAAAATTTAAGTCCAGATAATTTCCCAAATCTAATTACTCATGCAATGAAGATAATGACAATGTTCGGCTCATCTTATATATGCGAACAAATCTTTTCAACAATGAAGCTCAGGAAAACTTCTTTAAGAAACAGAATTACAGATGAGCACCTTTCATCAGTTTTAAGAATCTCTACTTCGCAAATGGAACCGGACGATGATGAAATTTTGATGAAACAGTCTCAATTTCATTTTTCTCGTGCACCATCAACCAGTAATGACACCAGAAAATAAAGTGATAATACTTCACATCAAGAACTACACTAAATTCATTTTACGTTTTGTGCTTATAATTTTCTTACCTTTTGCTTTTTTACTATTAAAATAATAAGTGTATGTAATAATATATGTATATTTTTATAGAACACATAAATTTTTTGACGATTAAGCATTATTCTTTGGCCCGCTACGATTGTCTAGTTATTACAAATGGTTCGTCTTAAAAAAAGTTTCCCCACCACTGCTATAGTTTCTTCGGAACTGACTCGCTTTCTAAGCAAATTTTCTGTGAGATTACCTGAGACTATAGTTTGCTATCCTAATTCTCTCTAGCCTGTGACTGTGACTGAAGCTCGATCATTTTGCATAACGAGTAATGAGATGCTCTTTAAAACTATGTTATTTGTTAATTCGAGTTTTAAGCAAAAAAAGTTCGTCAGTGGTATTAAGTACATTTTTATTTTGTTATGTGTTATTCCTTAAGAATTCATTGCTGTTATATTATTATTTCTAATTACATCACTATTCACGATCCGCAATTTTTCGTATTATATATCTAAGAAAAAATGAGCATCCAATACTAAAATGTATCGCATTTTATTCAAACAATTCCATTCTTCCATCTGATACAAGTTACAAAACTTCAGACCAATTATCCAGGTATTTGAAGATTGTGTCAACATAATTCTACATTGCAAAACACTTCCTTATAATTTCATTGCATTTCAAAGAAAATAATTCAAGTATTTTTTAAATATCTTTGAAAAATTGTTATCTACGTTTCAGTCCTTAGTGAAAGAATTAAGAAAATGTTTACTGCGAGGGAAAACGATTAGAAATATTAGTAAATACTTCAAAAAAAAACTGTTCTACGATCTTAATCGTCTTTTATCAAAAATGACTCTGAAAATGTTGTTATCTAATATATTGATTTTAGAGTATAAAAATTATATAGTGGCGTTAGTAATGTGAATTACTTTGTGAAAAAGAAACGTAATTCTGTAAGTAGCGCTTCTGAACTTCAATTACAATTGAAAATTCTTCTGGCGTTTATTCATTTACTAATTGCTTTCCAAAATGGATGCCTTGTCAGCATTTGTCCTTTTCAAAGCTACAGGAATTGCTGACCATTAGTGAAGGATCACCTGATGGGACACCAGCATTAGCTTTCTAGAGTTCCTTTAGTCATAGATTTCTCTTTGAACAGATCAATATGGATTCCTTACAGTCATTCAGGGTAACTTTGAACCACGTTATATCTTTTAGTATATTTCACAAAAAAAAAAAAAAGAAAAGAAATTAGAATGTCCAGTCTGCGCTCAGCCGAATTGATTATAAAATCAGTTTTCTATCGTTAATTTTTAACTTAAGTCAAATGTACTAAAAAATATGATGTGGTTCAAAGTTAACCCCCTGGTCCAAAGTTTGAATGATTGTACTGCAAATTATTTCATCAATATTCCCTGAATTTTATATTTAGAATTTTAGAGCGCACTATTATTCTTAACCGTTACAGCAAGAACGGTTTTGTGGCAACAATACCATTCAAATTGTTACATAAGATGTACTGTTTTGTGGCAGAATTAGTTTTCGTATATACTGCCTCCATGAATGTTTATATAGATTTTGCGATTTCTCCGTGTTATTCCCGAAATCAAACAAATAACGATAACTTATCTCAGATTTTTAGCGTTGAGGAACGTGTTTCTGATGGAACGTCATCGCTCCATTCTGGAAGTCAAGATGAGTCGATAACCCATTGTTTTTATTCCGGGTTCAGACCTCACAGAAAGAGAAAGAGTGTGTCCAGTCCGTTGAGCCACAACGTTATCTGGAGGAAACGGAAACAGACAGATCCCGGGTTATACATCCTGCTCTTTCTGCCAAAGGTCTAGCTGGCCTTTTCGCTGAAGCAAGACTGCTAGCTTCCGATTCGGTCAGACAACACTTGGATGGTGTCAACTGAATTTCAAGATAAATTGTGCCATTTCAAATGTAGAACACATCACTCTCGTGGGTATATCGCTAGCAGCTGCAACAAGATATCAATAACTTTCAATAAAATATCGAAAGTCATCAAATAGATGTGATTCCAATTTCAACACATTCATCTAACAATTACCCAAAATGCACCTATTGTCGAGCTATGATGTTTATAGAGTTTTAAAGTCAGCTTTTCTATTAATTTTAGATTCTATGAAAAAGCGCATACATCGTAATGAGCAGTGTAGGCAGTTTCTTGAACTGCAAAGAAATTTATCCTCACTACGGTGAAATCGAAAAGTAGTTTATTCTAGGAATCCAATTAATTTAAACAAAACTTCATTTTGTTGTTAATGTATTGATCTTCCCCAAACTTCTTTTTGTTTTTCTCAAATGTTTTGTTGGGAGGAAAGGAGGATCATTTGTCACTTTACTAGAAATATTTGTTTCGCTATCCCGTGCACAATTTTGGATGCGGCCAAAATTTGCGTACTCATTTCAATGCATAATTTTATTAAATGATCAACATGAGTAAAATGTATGAGTAGAAAAGAGGAATGAAAGTTTAAAAGAATAAATGAGTGCCAATGTGGGAATAACTACATAAATAAATAAATAACTAAAATTTAAAAGGCATTCTCAAAGTTCATACTTTAATTGCAAATAATATCTCTATCAATCTCGCTTTTATGCCAACAAAAAAAAAAAAAAAAACTGATATGATTAACCATTATGAAAAATTGAAAATAGAATCAAGAAGAAAATTTAGTCTCATGTACATTACATACTTTTCCAGGTCAAGTGTCTCGAAAAGTCTTAGAAAATAAATCAAATATGCGCGTAAGTGGTTTTATTTTTACGTAGTCTTTTCAGTTTTCATTCTTCTTTTTTGTAATTATTATACTTTAATAAATTCGCTCGTATAAATTTCGAGCAATATAAATTTCATTCTCCCAAACTGTTAGACGTTTTACATCAGCACTTTCCAACTATCAATGATTTTCATATCATTGATAGTTGGAAAGTGCTGATGATTAAGTATCAAAAGAAAATCTTAAAAGCAAGCAAAGTTTTTTGATATATATGAAAATAAAGACAAAAAAACGTTGTCCCATTTTAAAACTTCGCAACTGAATAGGGCAAATAATTGAATGGATAAAATCAATTTTTCTAAAATATTACAAAAATGCACTTAATTTTAAGCAGAATATGTAAAATCAGAAAATTAAATATATATATAATATCTAAAAAATCATTTGTATATTAAAAATTGCGTCAACAAACTTCTACAACTCTTATCTTTTCTGTGAAAACTAGAGCGCTTTAATTCAATCAGTCAGTTTCTATCTTTCATTAATGTTAAGTGTACGGAAAATTTGTTTCGCTTTTTATTAAGAATATTTTTTTAAAAAACCAATAAAATAATTGTTATGTATGTATACATAATTTCTGCTATTTCTCAATTTGAGAAAAATTATTTGTAGTGTTATAGGAATTGCAGGTAAAAACTGTTGAATTTCTTCTGTGGGCGTTAGTGTTGAATTTTTTTGAATGGTTCAAAATATACCATTAAAATAATTAAAAAGAAAAAAAAAACTCTTCCGCCCCTCTCGAAAATTTTTTACATAAAAACCTCAAAAGGTGTTCTTCAAGCATCGGTCAGTTGAACATAATTTATATACAATGCAAATTATTTAGGGTTCAATTCATAGGATTTTTTGAACTGCTCAAAATTCCATCATTGTTCAGATTTAAGAACATGATCTGGGAATGCGGTGTCATAGTCGAAATCTTTCGGCAAAAAAAGTTAAGTTTAAATCGAACTATTTTCTCAATTAGGGGTGAAAGCTCAAGCGTTTCTCTATCTTATAATCTTACATTAAAAATATATATGTATACATTTTTTTTAGTAAGTTAATTAAATCTCTTTTTTTGAAGGAGAGGGACACACACACACACACGCTATTTTTATCATTAAGCTAACTATTTTTCTCACTTTCCCGAAAACATAGACCAAAACTAAGTTTGGCAAATTAAAAAATCACTCTTTACGAAATTTTAAATTTTCCCCGACATTCCGAGCTTTCGATTGTCAACTCTACCACGTATTTAGTATCGGGTATCGGATAGTGCCGCCTGAACAAATCGCATGCAACAAAATTTGAAAAAAAAAAAGCTTTTTTTTGTAATAAATATGTTATTGCATGTTGTGTTTTTACCTAACTCATAAAGTGACTTCAACATATCATTTTTTCTCTATTTTTTGGCCTCCATTCTATTTATTAGAATGAGAATGAGCATTAACTTATTGTGGTAGATTCTAAAAATTAAGGAAATCTTTTGTGAAAAAAACAGATTTCTTCTGCCTTTTGAAACATAATAAGAAATTGATAATTAATTTAAATTTAGGTTGGTATCAGACAGATAAACATACTAAAAAGAAAAAGATTAAAATTATATCTTTTAATAACTTTCAGAGACGAAGATTCATTCTAGCACTAAAAGAAGAACCTCTGATAAGATCAATCTTCGGAGAGTTATTAGCAATCAGTTTTGATGCGTACTGATGACTTTTTGAGTACTAAGGTGCAGTTGCAGAAAAGAAAATTAATGGCAATTATTAGATTGATAAATCTAGCAAGATCAAGTAAGAAGATAGCATCAAATATTGGAATAAATAAAATTTCTAAAAGATATAGCTCATTCTAAATTATAAACAATATTTTTTTTTTTAGAAAGTAGTCATCAAATTTAACTTTTTAGAAAAAAAAAATCGATATTTTGAATGTTTTTTATATAAAAAAGTCGCTAAAATAAAGTGACACAATAAGCCACATTTTCAAAAAATTATAAGAAATGCATAAAATGGAAATCATTTAATCAAATATTTTTAAAATTTATCAATGAATATTAATATTGATTACTTATAACTGCTAAAACGGCAAAACTAGTTCAAAAAATAAATAAATAAATAATAAAAAAATCAAGAGACTTCAGTTTCTGTATTTTCAAGCAAACTTTGATTGTTTTGCTCAATAAGTAAAAAATTAAAGTTTGTACATTAAATTTATACTTAATATATTGAATAACAAAGCTTTCTTCTTTTTCCTGTTTTTGTGTGCTAAAAAATTTGTTTTAAAAATAGAAAGTTTTAGTTTACATTTTTTTGCACTTGTGTTAACAACACAAGAATGCTAAATAAATCTGTTGAATTTTAATTGCTAAATTTAATTGGGTTAAACTTTAATATTTAAATTATTTGTTAACTTATTCGTTTGTTGAACTATTAATTGGATGCTATTCACATACATTTTGAGCGATAAATAAATTTTAATGAAGTATTTATTTCAATTTATTTATTGAAATTTAAACAAACTTTTAATTAAGTAATGCCTTTATATTTAATGTGATAAGGTTTTTATCATCATTTGCTTTGATAAAAGCAAATAAATAAAGACCTATAAATAAAATAAAATAATAATATTAATAATAATGAATAAATGAGAAAAGAAATTTTAGTTAGTTGTTTTGTTTAACTGCCTTTTTGATTAGATTAATTTCAATCAAGATTGAGGCAGTCACCTTTTCCATATTACATTTAAAAAAAGTCTATTTGTGTAAAAAAAGCGATTTGCGACTCGAAGTGAAGAAAACAAAACTACAAATACCACCTTCCTTTTGTTTTTATTGGTGCAAGATGAAATGATTTATGTACATCAGTATGCATTCATTAAAGAAGGAACTTTTCTATATATATATGTATATATATATTTATATATATTATTAATGCACATTACGAGTATGAAAAGATACAGTCAGCCAAACTACAGTGAGATACGGAACATGTCTCTACTCTTCACAGAAAGAGATCCCTTTTTGAAACTTATCATCACTTCAATATTTATAACAAAGAAACTATAATAACACTGGAATTGCACTTCTTACGGAAAACATATACAAATATACACCATTTTTTGTACAATTAAAACAAACATTTTAAACAAAACAATTGATGAGTCGAACTTTTTTTTTAGTTTTCTGAAGAGTGTTACTTCTGTTTTGGGTGCCTCCCGTTGTTATTTAAAAACATTAATCTACAAACATAACTAATTATTGTTGGTTATAGAAAAGCAGAATAATGACACAACTTTGCAATGAAAATAAATACAATATTTCCGAAGCACAAGGATCTGACTTCTGAATGGATTTTTTCCCCTTTTTGATGGGGCTGCGTATGGTCAGTAACCTTTGCAGACCAAGTGCATTCCCCGGAAAAAGACATTCATTCTTTCAAGTGGCACCACTATCGGCGGATGCCATTACCACTTTTGAATTTTGACGCTCAGTTCCTTCTAGATGGCAGCACCTGAGCACTAATTGATGCGAAACTGCATTAGGAATTTAATTAAGCCGTGAGTATCAAAGCCAAACAAATACCCAAGGGATCTTCCTCATGCCGCATAATCATACGACATGGGCGATGGAGAGTCTCTGCACCTTGCAAATCCACCAACTTGGGCCAGGTTTAATCCTGCGAACTTGGGAGTACAAGGCCAGTGCCTCACCACTACGCACCCCGCGGCTGAATATGAAAATTGAGGTATGAGAAAAATATTTTTTCTTGCATATTTTCATTTCCATCTATGTAATTATTCTTATGTAATAAAGTTAGAAGGGAACAGAAAAACTATATTTCTCATATGCCTCCATTGAGGTCTACTAAAGAGGATGTTCTAGTAACTTGGAAATACGTGTACGCAATTTTCATTGAAAATTTGCACTTCATTATGTTGCTGTATCGTGGAATTGAAGCTGTAACACGTATGCAAACCTAATTCGCATTGCAATTTATTCTCTATATTGATTATGTTGCAATTTTATCTATATTGATTTCGGAAATTTAGTTTGTGTAATACAGTGACCCAGTTAAAGCAGACATAAAATCAAAGCATCATTCTTAACCATGGATGCATTTCTTGGCAGCGGGACGCAACTATTCCAAGATTCCAAGACTTGTTCAATTCTTTTATTTTGTTTGAATCGTAAGAAAATACAAAGCGTGTAATCTTGCAATAATAGTCGCATTATACGCACGTAATTTTTCCGGGACTAGAATAATATTATTGAGAAATGCTCTTAAAATTCATATTAAAAATAGCATAGTTGCTAATAATATTCTGCACATTGTGTTTACATAAATGCAAAAAGCAAGAGGAAAAAAAGAAAAATAATAATTATCTCTTCTTTTACTTATTCTTCAATTTTTATGTTATGACTTAATCGGGGGAAATTTTTACCCAATCATTATATTGGCACCAAGCAGAGGAATAAATTAATTAATTACTCAATGTATCAGAAAAGGTCTGAAAACATTATTTGTTTTCACTTATAAATTCATTAATTTTACACTTTTTAGTAATTGAACATATTTCATTTATTAATATTAAATTCAAGCAAAGAAATGCTACCGTTCAGTAAATAATTCTTTTGTTATTCCTTATTTTTTATCTTTTTACTTGATTTTAATTTGTGGTATTTTCTTTAAATAAATAAATTCATTTTAAATTTTTGTTTCATCAGCTTCATTTGTTCTTTTTTTTCTCAGGATGGGATTTAAATACCTGCGAATTTTAATATTTGTTCGAGCTTTAAACTTAACATAGGTTGTTTTTAAAATCTGCTACATATTACGTTTATTCAGCGTTTGAGCATTAAGTATCTCACTACAAAACTTTATGTGAAACACATTTTGCATATTCAAATTAATATTACATATTAAAACAAAAGAAAACGGACTAATACTGAGTAAATAGTCTACTATCATTGGGACTCGGCAACAAATTTTGAGAATTATAAAATTATAGCCATACAAAAAATATTCGTCAAGTGATTGAATATCAACATCAATTAAACACAAACATCACAATATTTCTTTGCCCATACTTTCTACGTTTCAAGAATAGCTTAAATCATTTAATAAAACAATATTTCGTTGGCCTTTTTAAAATTATTATTTACAATGGAGGTTAAACGAGACATGTTGCCATCTTGTTTTAATTCTCGCTTCCACTCTTTTAATGTTGTTATTCTAAAAGTATTTAATTCAAATTTTGTGTTCTTCAAAGTTTGTGCAATAAGACAAGGGGGCTCTATTTCCAAGAAAGCAAATTCAAATTTTCAGCATCACCGGAAAACCTTCTACTTTGTTTTTTGAAAATACTAAATTTTTCGACTTTCTAAAAACATTGAGGAACAAAGCATCGACCAAACAATAGATTCTTCTGAATGCTTTCATATGTTTTATACATTTGAATAAAATTTTCAATGTCAATCAAATAAGGGATCTCTTACTGTTTATTTACAAGTTTTGAGCTTTTCAGTTAAACTGAAAAACTGTCAAGACCAGTAAACTATTTATACACATTAATTCGTTTGTATTTAGGTAGAATCTCTGGCTTTTGTTGGTATACAAGAAAAAAATAAGCTTTTCTTTTATGATTTAAGGTCCTCACAACCTTAGAAACCAACTATACTTTTGTTTTTGAAAGGTATTTAAAACAGAAGATAATAGCAAAATCTTTTATTCACTGCCTTAGTGAACGAAGTCCGAAGTTTACGTACTGTACAGTATGTAAACTAAAAGTTTGTCTCACCATGGCAGTGAACAAAAAAGAACAGAAAACTTTTCTGTACTTTCTGCTACTTTTGTAAAACGAAATAGGTTTAACTCACTATGGAAGTGAACAAACAGAACAGAAAATTTTACTGCATTTTCTGATATTTTTAAAAACAAAAGTGGACTTGGTCTACTATAGTTGTGAGAATTTTATTCATTGTATATGTAAGAATTTTTGTAAAATAAATTAAGAAGTTTTGTCCTTGGAAATTTTCACAGTGCGTTCTTTTCTTCTTGATTAAATATAATAATAAAATTGAAGGGATATAATCTTCAAAGTTGTAAAAACATTTCATGTGAAATTTATTGCAAAATTCTCAATCATTTAATATAACACAAACACAGAACGTATCAGAATTACGAATAGATGTTTTCTGGGACATAAAAATAAATAAGAATTTAAAACATTATCCTGTTATTTTTTTAAAAAAATAATAAATAAATAAATGCATCAGAGTTATTGCAGTAAATTATTTGACACAGTATAATAATTTTCTCACAAAACAGAAAAAGTTTTAAATTGTATTACATTACTGATTTATGAATTAAATAGCTATATATTTTCAACTTATGAAGCTAAAAATATTAGTCTCCGATGTAAAAATATCAATCAGCAGTGTGATTAGTATTGCTGTTTAAAACGCATTTAAAAATTGATCTATTAAAAGTGAACAGGGATGAAAAATCAACAATAACAAGTTAAGCAACAGAATCTAAATGCTAAGCCGTAAATTTCTTCAAAACAAAATGCAGTTGAAATAAATATTAAATATGTAAAACTCTACGGGTTTGTTTAGAAGGTAATGTAATTGTTCTTCATGTTGCTGAAATTGATGAAATGCCGTCTTTGATCATGATCTGACAATGATGGGGAAAACAACACACATGATGAAAGAAAACTTGACAACAAAAATATTCAAGTTAAAAATTATTCACAAGTCTTTCAAAGACTGCAGAGTCCGCTCCTAAGAAATTTGACAATAGGGTCCTTACTACATTGTACAACCATGTCGTCGGAAGACTTATCCGCTCCGAATAAAATCCACTTTCTTGATCAGTCCGGTCAGTTCAATATCAGATCCGGCTGAATTGTCAGACACAGGGCAACACACTTCCGTGTCCATGGTTCGTTTTCGGACGTTTTAGTTAGTTTGATGTCTGAGTTCGGATGGGATGAGTACTTCGGCTTATTTTCAAAATAAACGGATTTCAGGACATGTGCGTGATTTAAAATTCACGTTTGAGTCGCTGTTTGTACATAGAAAAGTAACTTCACTCTAAACTTTTCAGCAGAGATGAAAGCACGTTTCCTGCTTCGATATTTGGGATTCGCGAGCGCCCGGGAACGAACCATTATTTCCAACTAAATGTATTTCTTTTTAAAGATAAGTTTTCTGACTCGAACGAAAGAATCATTCTTTGTAGTCCACCAGTCCGGAACACAGGGGGGACGACCCTTCCCCGGACAGAGAGTTGGGAAACTGAGTAGTCCACAGTTGTGCACAAGAGGCCAGTTTGTCGTGATGATGTCTATGACCGACATCCCAACAACCGATGCTCGGCTGTGGTGGAGCCCTATGTCAAGCCATGGCCCCTACCATGCTGTTGGAAGTCGCCAAACCTAGGCCGCCTGTGCCTAGGGGCAGCGGGGCCCCGGTCGAGCTGAGGGACAGGCTAGAGAGTCCAGGGGCGCTATTCATGTGCATGGGCGGCGACGTGACGAAGGATCCCGCCATAGATATGGGCATGTTACCCTGATGCATGTAATGGTTCATGGTCACTGACATTGAGGACATGGAGCCGAGCTGTCCCGCGGGGCCGAAGCTGGAGAAGGGCTTGTCGAGGGGCTTCAGACATTCCGGAATTTGAAGGCCACCTTTCTTTTTCTTACTTTTTGATGAAAGTTTGCGATTCCTCGTCTGGATGCCTTCTTTCTTCATTGTAAGAGGTCGGTTTACCTGAAATTAATTTCAAAAAATAAGTAACGGTTTGACCATTAACAACATCTTGAAAAAAAAGTCTCCAATTTAATTACTTTACCATTTGATGTAAAAAAATACATTGTAGGTTTTGAAAGAACAATTGTTACTTTAGTTGTTATTTCGAAGAAAACAGGCTTGAAGAAGAGTTATTTTTCCTTTTACTGTTGTAAAATCAGCAGATCTGTAACTTCATGACAATTCGGAACGTAATTCACTTTGCCAAGAAACTTGACAGTTTTAAATCACTAACACTTAAAGATTTCTTTTGCCGTCTGATGTGCAGGAAAAATAAATTTATGGCTTTTTTTTAGGTCAATTATTACTTTTGATTATAAAAACAAATTTAAAGCCTTTCTCCTCAGAGATACAAAATCGCAGGCCATTGAATTAAGCCCATTGTTTATGAGTACCCAAGGCCGCTCATAAAGTACACCGCCACTTAAGACCATCAACACTACAATCGGAAACGACTAACAATCCCCGCAAAACTCTTTTTCACTTACTTAGTTATTTTACAATGAAGACCAGAAGACAGCGAAGGAAAAAACTCGGGGCCCATGCGAAGGAAATAAACAATCCCACCAACAAGAACTCCGGAAGCCGCGTTGCGTGAGCGACGTTTGTGACAGGCCTTACAGCCGGCCCTTACAGACTGCAGAACTCCCATAATAATTACCTTCGATGCAGAAGGTAATGCGTCTTAATCGCACCCCCCTTGCTTTGCATTGTTCCTGGCAGTGGTCATTGCCAACGAAAATGGCCCGCAAATTCGGCTGTCCAGGCAGTAAAAAGGGCGGCGTGCTGTGAGAAAGTCGAGCGTGGATCTAATATATATTTAGAAAAGTAAAAAAATAAGCAGATTGAATGGTGAACCCCAACGCTACATTTTTTATATATTGTTCCCTCTTAGCTTTTTCTTGTTTCTTCAGCCTCCAATTAACACTGGTGGCAGGAAGTATTAGTGATGGCCCGTGTCACGCGATGTAGCATCCGAGCACGCACCAAACACTTGTTGCATGCTGCACCTTGTGGAGTTATAGCTTTCGTCTACGGATTGGTGTATATTTGGGAGTAGGAAATAATTGCAGAAAAGATAGGGGTGTACTAAGAATAGGAATAAAAATGAAGATTATTAATAACACTAGTATATAAGTATATATATATATTGTTTTGTAATGACGGATATATGATTTGGAATGATTTTTTTAAAAAAGCAATATAAATCAAGAGGAAACAAAAAGGAAAAATAGAAAAGAAATAAACATCCAGGAGAAGAAATAAGAGCGCTGTTTAATATCGATGCAGTAGAAAAATGGGAATACAGAAAAGAATTTTTCAGTACGGTTATTTTAAATTGATATTTTTGGAAGATAAAAATTCAATACAAGAAAACCACTTCAAGAACAATTTAGGTTTAAACAGTACTTCTGCGAGGGTAATCTTATTGTGTAAGGGAGAGTCAATTATAAAAGAATGTCATTTAAGGGTTTTCTAAATCAAGATCAACCTTGGATTTAAACATAATTTAATGCAATCCAGAAATATTTCATGTGGATTGAAACACCGTTGTCACGAATTATGTTTGTTAAAATATGGATATTGCTGTACACTAATTTGTATTATATGAGCCGTGCATGAGAGTTATGAACAAAATAAATGTAAAATTCACATGGTGATAACGATGGGAAAGGAGCTGTTCGTAGCAACTGATTCATTTGTTCAAAATAAAGGTACATTACTAAATAGTGTACATATTGGTGAAAAAAATTTCTCACGTGATCATGAAAGCTTCTTATTTAAATCCTAAAATGAATTGAGTGAAAAAAGCACGAAAAGCAGGAAAATCGAATTGAAAGAACAACAGCACATTCCAAAATGAAAGTATACTAATTACTAATTTAAAAATTATTGACTGATAATGTTGTATACAAATAAAAATTTCCAGAAATAAAATAATAAAAAGATTCTAATACTGGGATGGGGGAGATGAAAATTAAACAATAACAAACAAGTAACAAAGCATAACAATAACGGAAAGAGCTTCACGTTCTCTAACGAAAACTTGTATTACAGTAGAGTATTGCTTATACGACGTTTACTCTTATACGACGTTTTAGTTTCGTCCCAATTCTTAAATTTAGTCAGAAGGGAATCGATTATACGACGCTAACGGTTATACGACGTTTTTCGATAGTCCCTTCGACTTCGTATAAACGATACTCGACTACATTTTTTGTAGAACAAGCATTCCTTTTCTAACATAATTTTTAAAATGTGAAAAAGAGGTATAAAATAATATTATGAATAGTAGTAAAAAAATATATAGTTGGCTTACAAGAAACAAGATTGTATGATATTAATTTATTGTCGATAGTCCTTTCGACTACGTATAAACGATACTCCACTACGTACAAGCATTCCTTTTCTAACATAATTTTAAAAATGTGAAAAAGAGGTAAAAGAGAATCTTATGAATAGTAGTAAAAACAAATATAGTTGGCATATAAGAAACAAGATTGTATGATATTAATTACTTGTATGATATTAATTTATTGTCGATAGTCCCTTGGACTTCGTGTGAATGATACTCCACTACATACAACCATTCCTTTTCTAACATAATTTTTAAAATGTGAGAAAGTGGTAAAAGAGAATCTTATGAATAGTAGTAAAAACAAATATAGTTGGCTTACAAGAAACAAGATTGTATGATATTTTTCCGATCAATTCGACCTACGAGACTCCACCAAAAGCATAATAAATTGAAACCTTCTGTTTTTCCCGCGAAGCTCGAAACGGCCGCGATCCTTTCCCAAGGCTAGCGGCAGCACGGGGCCGAGGGGTGACGCGATTAGGTATGCGGCGCGCGTCGGACACTTCCTCCGCGAAGGTCCCTGACACATCTGCGGTGGCGGCGGGGAGGCCGTTGCTGCTGTGTCACCTGTCACCCCCATCTCTCGCTTCTTCTCTCTCTCTCTCTCGGCTTGCTCGTTGTTTTCTTCAAGAAGAGCTGTTTTTACTACTTTCCATGTATTTAGGCGTCGCAATAAAAATTTCTTTGTAATTTTCCAGCCGAAAAAAAAGCTTGTGATAAGTTTTGCTTGGGATGGGGTTTGCGCCAAATGCATTTAACGTCTAACTGTAGTCTCACATATAATATGACATTCAAGTGCCTAAATAGAATTACAGGCGTAATGTTTTACGTGTAAACGTGTTTTGAAGTCGTGTCTAGAGTAGCATTGTGATGATAATTATTATTCTCTGTGTAATGTAGTTTTATTCAAATGAGATAAATGAAAACTCAAAACAAGCCGTTGTTTGTAAGGTCCAAAATCGTCATCTTCAACTTACATTTTTTGTAGACGCGATGTTTGTAGTTACTATTACAGTCGAACTATGTTATTGCGAGCCCGGATATAACGAGAAGCCGGGTTTAATGTGATTGAGAAAACGCAGTTATTACGGAAATTGGATTGCAACATAAAAAATGTTGAAATTTGCAGAAAATATGAAGCATCTTCATCTACAATTTCAAAGCCGACTACTGCCAAAAAACAAAAATAAAATTTTTTTTTTGATACATAACATTGACCAGCTGTTTCTTCCTTGTACAATAAATGAGTAAAACAAAATAGGAATTCTTTTTTAAAATATCATATTTATAAAATAAGATTTGAATTTATACTAAACCTGGTTATAACGAGAACTCGGATGTAACGAGCGAATTGTCGCAATTCCTGCTCCCTTATTAAAATCAAGTTCGATTGTAAATTACTTTAATTTTTTCTAGTCGATTTGAGTAAAATGTTGGACGACTAACTTTTTACTTACTTATGGAACTCTGCGTTTTCTTATTTAAAACTGGCAAAGAATAAACATCATTCTTCTCGAGAGATCTGCTTATTGAAAATTCTTTAAGTTTATCCCTTCTCGATTATCTCTCTCTACATTATGAACTTCAAGTTTAAAATCTCAAACTTTTCTTTATCTCGTTGTTTCTAAAAAATTATGATTTCAGTGCTTGTTTTGTTAATTAAGTATGTTACTAAACCGATATACTTTTTAATATTTTATAAATTGGTCATCCCTGCCACACAATATGAATTATAGAGAACAAAGTGAAACATTGAAATTTGATGTGAAGCTTTTTTCAGTGACATAACTTAGATATTACATTAACAGTAGCGAGTTGTATGGTTTAAATATTGCCATAAAAAATTCCACTAATGGAAATGGCATGTACGGTAAGAGGTTTTAATGAACATCAATGGTAAGTAACCATTAATAGTAATGAATTGTTTTGTTCAAGTACTGACAGTTATCAAATATCACTATTGAAGTGAGCATCAACAGTATATTGTTTTAATGGACAGCAATGACAATGAATTTCTTTTCTGAGTAGTTATTAGTAGTTATAGTGTGTAATGGAAAGCTACTTTGATGGAAACTAGCATTAATAAGAATTAACATTAACGATAACGACTTATTTTGTTTGTATATTATTTGTTATTGAGTAATTACTCCCTATGGGACCATTAATAGTAGTGAACGTTCTTGATCAAACTTTTGTAGTTGTGGAACACTGGATAAGGAACACTGACGGAACACGGTGTGATATTTTTTTACGATGTTTTCTTCAAAAGAGTATTTTTTAAAAGTTAAATAATCCTTTATTTAATATCTTGTCTTCTAATTTTAAAAAACTAAGTCATAATTAGAAACACAAGTAAAAAAACACTGCACATAGTGCATGATTAAAACATTATATGCAAGAGTAGGTCAATCAAATTAATTTAAGACACTATCGCTGAATAGAAATGTCTCCCAAAACATATTAAAAGTAATTATTGATTAGCATAAAAAATAGAGAAGCACAATAGAATTTAGAGGTATCTGATTTGATTAAGTGTAATTGCAGCGTAATTGTATTTGTTAGAAATTTTTGCAGGCAGTAAATAATTGTAGTGCGAGCATTTGAATGAAGTTTTTCAAATGTCAAAAATGAAATAATTGAAAACGGCTTTAATAAGCCTTTATCAATTGTATAGAAACAACTCATGCATGTATGTGTTCATCAATCTTCCATAAATAAAGAAAAATGATAATAAAGAACAGAGTCCGAGGTTGGATCTCAACCCCTCCATTCTTTGTACCTCGTATATTATTATTATTTCGAACGTAACAGAGAGAGAAGCGGCGTTAGGTCCACTGAACACGCACAAAAAGGAACGCTGGTGACAGCGTTGAGAAGGAAAGGTAAGAAAAAAAGAAATAAATTAAATAAATAGCCGAAGAAGAGAGAAAAAAATAATCGGCGAGGGTGGTCAAGAATAGCAATGAGGGAGCGACCCAATTAAAGACGAGGGAGCGGGGTGGGCCGAACAGACGAGCTGGCATAATAGTTCTTAGTCGCGCCACGATGAACCTGCCTTCCTGTTACATTGTCGTCGGTTAGAACAACCGAAATGCGGTTCTTTTTGGCTGTATTGTTGGTGGTGTCCCAAATCGTTCGACAGTGTCCTGTTTTGTCCGAAAAGTAGAAAGGACTAAACTGTGGATGAACCTACTCGTTGTTTTCCACGTACGATTGAGACAGCGGAATGAGATCAGATTTTGACACCTCAATGAACTCTGGATAATTCAGTAAGAGAAGAAGTACTATATTCGGAAAAATATCGCAAATGGAGTGTCAATTTTAGAGGTAGTTTGTGTAGTCGTAATTTAAAAGGATTTGGAGAACTGTTTAGTTATTATTTTCTAAATCTCACCTTCTTTTCAGAAGTCATTAGCGCAACTTTTTTGGAATAAGAAAGTGCTCTAAAAGTTCCCGTTATCGCATTAGCTCGAGCCTGTTAGCACTTTGTTGCACGATTGAAAATGGTTAGTATTCGAGGGAAAATGGCTACAAATGCTACTGAACTTATTTCAAGCCATATTTTTTTTTTAGAATCGGCTAAGGCTTAGGGACTTGGGAGACAGGAGGCAAGTACCTCCTTTGGCGCTGCGTTAACATTGGCCATAAGAAGATAAAATATAATCAAATGAGAAAAAGATATACTGTATTCTACATCACATGATGCATTATCAAAAGTTAAATAAATCGTTATTTTATCATACACAAGTTTTATAAGATAGGAAAAAAGAAAAAAGAAATTCTACTTTCTTGCATAGTTTACACCCTACCTAAGCAAGAAATATCCACCCAAAAACAAACCATTTTTCATTTCGACTAACGTCGTATATAATAAGATTGAATAAAAAATGCGCTGTTGTTTTTCTGGATGTTGGATGAAATGCTATTAAATGGGAAAGATAAAATTCGTTTGGCTAATTATTTGCAGAAAATAATGCTCCGCATATTATCGAGTAAAATCCATATGTTATTTATATTCTACGTCCAAGAGGTGAGATAAGTGGAGAGTTCGTCTGAAGCGCAGGTGCTTTTTACACAAATGAAAGAAGCCAGTGTGCAGTTCTATATATTGCATACACCTGCACTAGCATCAGGATACACGTTTCAGGCCATTAATGTATTTGAAGCAAAATTTCCCTTTACGCATAACTAATGGTATCGCAAACACGCCATTAACTATTTACATATTTAAAGCTTCTTCATATCAAAAACGCCGTGAAAAACCGTGGAAGGTAAAGCAAGTTAAAAATTTTAATGCTATTTCCTCAAATTGACTTATTTCTCACGTAATTATTTCCTTCAATTAAGCTCATTAGGTAGAACAAAATAAAGCTCTTTTTATTATTCTTAAGCGGCAAGAATACAATGAGATTATAAATTCAATTCACTAAATAAATGATGATTAAGGTTCCACTTTTTTTACTCAAACCCTCTATCAGTGTATCGAATGTAATTAATTAAGGAAAAGAATGTTTTGAAACCAAACACAGTTATATAAGAACTCTTGTTATTGGGATAAAACGGCTAATTTTCAAGAACATCATGTTCTCGGAATAGTTCCGAGTCAAAATGCTTAAGTACTTCCATGGCAAATTTATTCTTAGCCCAAGCCAGAAGAGCGTTAATTATTCACTCGTCCATTCTGTTTTCTCGTTTTACTGCTCCCGATCCAAATCCGACAAATTTTTATCTTGTATTTCTGCTCTGAAGAAAGTAACTGACTACTCCTATTCTTGAACCCTTCTGACGTCTCGTGCGGTAAATAGTTCCCTGATTTTGATGCAAATACTATTGTTCAGAAGAAGTAAGCGTTAAAAAAAGACCTGAATTAATTATAAACCTAAAGTTGTTCTATAAATTTTTAATACTGCAGTTAATGCTTGACCTTTCCAAGTAGGCATCGGTACTTAAAACTGAGAACGGCACTAGCTCACTTTTTTTAAAAAAAGGTATATTTTCTCATCTTTAACAGTGCACATTTTAAAATATATTAATTAAAAATTGTTTTCGCAGAAAAGATATATTAATAATAATGATAGTAATAATAATATAAAATCGAATGTGCTTATAGAAAGTGACAATTTTGGAAAAATAATGAAATAAAAAAACTAACAATTTTTTGTCTTGAACTCGGTAGGTGTAGTGCTCATCTGGAGCTACTGTTTTCGCCAGGAATAATTTTTGCTCAATTACGATCTTTCACTCTGACGAACATCTCTGGCTCGAAAATTAACTGTTATTACCTAACAAGTTTCCGTTCGACATCCAGCAGAGGAAGATGCGAGTTAAGGTAGGAAAAGAAGAAAAAATAGAAAAGGCAAAGAAAGCAAACTGTGTACACGCACACAATAATAATTGGCTAACAATTGAAGGGTCATTATTTCTTCGCCTATGCCACACAGATTGTGAGAGAGGACAGCTTATTTTGAGTTGCTTCAAACTGGGGTGAAGCGAAGGAAATAATTGTGAGGAGATGTGGTAAAAATGCCCCGAGCGATAGTTCCTTTCTGATCCTGAAACTGAGAATGATGTAACGGTCGCATAGATGAAAAGGACTGATCAACCCATCGATCAAAATCAATTATGGGGATGAAAATTATTTAAATATTAGTCTTATCCGTTTTGATGAAAGCTAATTCTTCCAAGTTAATACGAATGTAATTTTTTGTGGGCAGATATGTACGAAAAGAATGAGCTAATTATCCATATTATATACAAACATTATTACTGCTACATGCAAGTTACACAAATATTTATCCAAAAAAGAAAACCTTTGTAGAATATGATGATTTTTTCATTTTTCAGTGCTTTTATTTGAATATACGTTATAAAATAAACATTAATATATTTTAAGAGAAATTTCCGACTGGGCATGTCAAATGATTGGAAAAAATTAGGGTTCAAGGGTACATAAAATTCTACCTCAAAGACAGATCGAAATTTGAATGTCCACAACCTTGCACTCGTTGCAAAAATTTTCTCGTAAATACTGATGAAGAAAAAGAAGTATGCAATTGTAAAAATAATTGTTGTTTGGTTGTATGAATAAATTGTAAGTTTTTCTTCATGAGTATTTGAAGAAAATTTATTATTTAACTCACGGTTGCGAAACTGAATTTCGGACTTGATCTTTTTTTGCCTGACATGAAAGATATGAAAGGGGGATTGGATAACCACATTAAAATCACCAAAGTAACTATGCAATTAATTCATGCACAGAAATACAAATATGTGGATAGAAAGGCACAAAGAAAAATAGCGAGACAAGAAACTCTGACTAAAAGAAGATTTTATTCTATTTTATGTTTTTAAAAATGTTAGGTAAATGATCTTCGATGTACCTCTGCTTTATGATTGTAGCTAATGATTTGAGTAAGACTGATTTAATTGCTTTACGCGACAAGGTACACCAGGAAATCAATTCTAAATTTTCCGCACTTAATTTTTTTGCATTTATAGAACTATGAATTTAAAGATATACTTTATGGATTTATCTCCTTCCTACGCTGTAACAAATTCTAATTGAACCTTTCCCCAAAAAAGTGGAGAAAATGGTGAAATTTAGCTGTAACTAACGTTTGGTACTAAGTTGAACCATCTTAATGGTGCAGTTTCACCTAGTTTCACCATAAATGCGAAATTTAGAACCATTGCAATGGTTCAACCTTAATACCAAATGTTAGTTGCAGCTAAATTTCACTATTTTTATCATTTTTTTGGTGCGAGGTTGAACCGAATTCTTTACAGTGAAAAGAAGGCATTATCGATCCACTACTTTTTTTGACATACGTCAATTTGGTTCCCTTTTTATATCTTTTAACAGATTAGGCAGATCTACCCATTTCAAATGTCTTGGTTAGATTCTTTCTTCGGATCTACAAGGAAGTGGCATTGAAGGGACTGGGATAATTTTGACGCTATAGCCACGTAAAGTTATAGGCGATACACTTTAAAATGTATTTGCAAATGTATAACAAACAAATGGACCTGAATTTATTGATGTGAAAACCGAGTTGGCAATATAAACGAGGTTACAAGGCCCCTATAACCAAGTTCAACGTAGTTATATTTTCTCAATTTCTTTCAAAACCATTTACTGATATTCGAGAAAGATTTAGGGTTAAGTAGAAAAACCTAATCTTTGAAGGGTAGATAGTGTGATTTATTGGTTTTTTGAATCCAAGAGTTACGTCTCCTTTCGAAAGGTACAAGTTCCCACGGCAGATGATAAGCCACACCTTCATTCCTGCCTAACCCTTGATCATTTTTTATTCAGTATATCATGCATAAATGAATCTTCATCATCTCGCCTCACTTGCACTGCTTCGTGCTTGGAGTAAGGTAGTGAAATTGATTTCTAAGCTCTTTTGCATCCTCACAAAATATTAAATGGGATTTATGTAATTCAGAATTTTACTTTGTGGCAGTATATTGTATTTATTGAAACTGGTAGATAACACAGTATCAGAGTTTAAATCTCACTAAATATTTCAGTATCAAAAACTTTCCATTCCATCCTCTATTTGCTTAAAGTTACAGTTATTTTCAAACCATCGAACATTTACATACTAAGCTGCTTAATGTAAACCCGTACCGTAAACGTTAAAAAAGAAAAAACTGGGTAAAATTACTGTTTGCAGTGCAAGTTTATAATTTTACCTTATCACTGAATTCCCTTCTTTTTCGTCTTGCTGTCTATAGCAATTTATTTTCTTAGCAAATGTTAAAACCTCTTGATACCTATCGGATGTATCTATGTGGTTACTTTGGTTTTATTTTTATTTTTTTATTTGTTTATTTTTATTTCATACAAATTCCTCATGTTACTATTATCATACATAAAAAAATACGGATGATAGAGAAAATGAGATATAGCTTGGCTAAGCCGTATTCAAAAATCAATAACGTATTCTTTGACATTTTCTGGTTTTTTATTACTATATCTAGTTTCCAATTTAACAGTGTCAAATCTCACACTCCTTCGTGGGCTCAATGTGCTCAAAAGGAATACAAAGGTTTTTCTTCAAGAATTAACGTGCAGATAACAAACTCAGCGAATAAAAGATCAAGGATAATTGATTAAGTTCTGCCCTGAAAATATAAACAACTTTATTTTTCGTTTCGGCAAGAGTTTGGTTTGTTTAAATATTTCAATCACTCATAATCTGTTCTCATTGCAGTGCTTTGACCACCGAATTAGTTATTAAATTTAATTTCATAACATAAATTAGAGATAAATTTTAACTTTCTGCACTCCTCCTCCATATGGACTTTTAAAATAACAATTATCCCACTCCTCCGTGCATTCAATATGCTTAAAAAGGGGTACAAAGTTTTTCTTCAAGTGTTAATATACAGATTCAGATTTTACAAGACCTAAATTGGATTTGATAGACATCGTGTTTGCCCCTGGACAGCAGTCCATAGATAGTCTTTAAATCGAGATCATACTTTCATACTATATATTTGTATGTATAATATATATATATATATATATATATATAGATAGAAGAGAGAGAGAGAGAGAGAGAGAGAGAGAGACAGAGACAGAGACAGAGAAAGAAAAGGGGCAGAACATTTTCTTTTCTACCCCTTGAGAGAAACCTTAAGGATGCGATGAAAGTGCACTACGTCGAAGATGAACTTAAGAATACTTTCGATCATCCAGTTTGCAGCCCGCAATTCAAAACGATTATGGGACTTATATTTTCAGGCCTCTCTCCCCTTCCGGATGTCGGCGCGGTTTCTATGTAACCGGTTTCACTTTCTCATTAACAGCTAACATGAGTGATGACTGATATTTGATCCATTGACTCTTATACGGCGACACAAACGATCGGTGTAAAAATTTCGAAGAAACCACTTTCCCCCTTTCATCTGAAAGAGCGTTTTTCTTTTCCATTTAATTTCTTCTTTCTCTTCTGCTGTGAGGCAAAGTATTTTTAATGCTTTTCTTTTCAATGAATACGCGCACTTTCTTATGCTTCTTGAGAGTCGTTACGTATGCTGTTCCAATGCCTGTTCACACATTCACTTCCGTTCGCCTCGCGTTCATCGGCATCTTTACCGTTTTCTAGGAACTTCTTGGCAACCGTTGTGAACGTGTTCATTTTTTTTTATTCTCCCTCTCTTAGAAAGATACCGGTGAAACTTGCCAATGCTCTCAGAGACGCTTGAAGAAATATATAATCCTACGACATAATCCTATAATTACTATTCGATGTAAGTTTAAAATTTGCAGAGAGAAAAAAAAAAGAAAAACGTACGAGAGGTTAAAGGCAAGGATCTCGACAGGAGCGTGGAGCTGGAGCAGCGATACTTGAAACTGGAACGGATTCGGAGCAAAAAGATTCGTGGTGTTCCACTGCTTCATTTTTTAAAACTACGTTTACAAACATAAAAATTGATTTTTTTTCCTTTCCACATTTGATTTTTGGGGTGCTTATTTTTTTTTTCTCAAAACGCTGCATATAAAAAGTTATATATTTATGATAAATAAATAAGTTATAAGTAAATTTTTTAATTTTTTGATACATATAATATACGTATTAATGATTTAACGAAAAAAAAAAGCGATAAATAATATGATTTCTGTTAAAACCATTCAGAGCGCAGAGCAGAGCCAGAGTGATGAGGGAGCGAGTACTTAGAAATTGCAGCTGAGCTCAAGGAGCCCAAGCTTGAGGTAAAATTTTTCGAGTGATATAAGAATTTGAAGCTGAGCAAACATTACTTGGAACATAGTATACAAAGATTATATATACATATAAAAAATTAACAAATAAATATGAAAGTGTTTTTAAAAAAAAAAAAACGAAAACGAACCAAATATAGAAATTTATTAGGGACCGTTCATAAATGATGTCACGCTTTTTCCCTATATATTTGAACCCCCTCCCCCCTTTGTCACACGTCACGCTATGTTGAATAAGCATGGCATGATGTCACACTTCTTGTTACCCCCTCTCCTCCCCTTTTCACAGTTTGTCACAATTTCATGAACCCCCCTCCCCCTCGAAGCGTGACTTAATTTATTAATGATCCCTTAGCTATATATGAGGAAACCTACATTGCAAAATTAGGTTTCTTTAAGCAGAAAATCGCGCAAAACTAATAAATTATATGGGATAGAATTTAATTTTACGCAAGGCAAAAGTCGCTGGATAAAATAACTGTGTAGAATTTATTTATGAAGTACGGAAAAATGTGTCGGTTTTAAAAAAACCGAAAAAGAATACCACAAATGAGATAAAATGTATATTTTTTAGAAGTATTTTCACTACTCCTTCAAGAGTCACAATAAAAATTCAAAAAAAAAAAAAAAATAATAATAATAATATTTTCAAAGAAAGTAAAATATTTTCAAATAATTGCTTTAATACACCATCACCTATTTAGTTTTGACTACTTTTCCGATGTGATCTAACTTATAATTAACGCTAAATAACACTATCTATAAAAGTACTAAATTTATTATATTTTAAAAAAGAAAAAGGAAAAGAAAAGAAACATATTCTGGTAAATAATACAAAAGTTTAGTTAAATTCGAGAAATAAATAAATTAATAAATAAAAGTAGAGGCGTTCTTTTATTTTTTTGAAAAATTTTTTTGACTCGTACCCTTCTTAATTGAACGTGAGACAATTTTGATTAGTTTATGAGCAATTTCTATGGGTGAAACTCATTTTATTTTTGTATGGAAATTTAGGAACATTTCCATTCATTCAAAACCGAATGGAGAGTATTCAAGTATGTTCGGTTCTGGTGACATGTTGTCTGTTGAACGCCAGTTACACAGTGGTTCACTTAAAAAGAGCCTTTGTTGCATATTCTGCTGAGAAGAAAAATGGAATGGAAGGAAATAAAAGAAGCGGAAGTTGGGCAAAAAAAATGGAACGAATGCCGAGTAAAAAAATATGCGGGATCATTTAAAACCTTGTGAAAGACCGAAATTGTCAACAGGGATCAGAAGATTTGTTCATGATCATCGAATACAAAGTTGTAGTTTCAGGGTCCGTGAAGATAGTAAGAGTAGTAAGTAAAAAAGAGGGTGTAAGGCGGAGAAATGTTGTCATATTAATTTAAAAAGAAAATTGAGCTGATGATGTAAGAGCGGCAGATAAATGTGCAATGCTTCGATTGATAATCCAATCTTCAAGCAAAACACTGTATGAATCACATACACTAAAATGAAAACCTGAATAATACGGACCTAGATCAAAGAAGGATCAGAGCTCAGAGCTGAGTTGTAGAAAAAAAGAGCTGAGTTGGAAAGGTTTAGTCGCAGTAGTACTTAACAAAATTGTATAATATAACTAAAAAATCGCAAATAAATAATAATCATTGTAATTTCTTCTATTGATTCCTTTAGAGTCATATATTTTTTGAAAGTAAGAAAATTTTTAAAAATTTATTAAAATTTAAAATGTTTTTTTTTTCCCTTTTTTTCCCCCCTAAAAAGAAGGGAATGATAGCTCAATAATTTTTTTTAATAACAGTAATGGAAAAAAATGTGTAATAGGAAGGATAAATCATTGACTTCACTAATTTTTCAAAGCAAAAAAATATTTAAATGAAAAAAATAAAGAAAAGATAAGTTGAAGTTGTTATTTTTTATGTAATAACGATAAATTCATTATCAATTAGGAAAAACGTTCCTAAATTAAGAAATTTCCACCTTACTTTCTTATGTCCTATTACTAATGTACTTGCTTTTTAAAGCTACATTACAATTACAAAATTAACATGCGAAAGGTTTAACAGTTATTTTCCTATTTCATTGGATTGATGAAATGACCAAGAAGAAGTTCTGTGCCATTCCCGTAACCGCATACATGAAAGTATGTGTATTTTAAGTATTACTTTTTAGGTGGGATCATGTGCGTTAACATCATTAAAACGAATGTGCATTAAATTTAAATATTGATAGTCTCTCCATTTATATTTCAGCCTTAGAACCAAAACCACTCTTTTGGAGCCGAGCATTGGCGCCAGGACCGCTCAATAGAGGTGCTCTTGACATCGTGTTGACAAGAAGCATTGGTTCAGTTCAGTGGCATGCCTCCGTAAACAACGTTCCCTTTCTCTTTAGGCATTATCTTACTTTTCGCGGAAGCTATAGGGAAATGTTTAGTTATGAAGGCTTGTTTAGCTCTGATTTGTAGCCAAGTAATTTGTTCTTTGGGGGTCCTCGTACCAGAATTAAGGCAAGTGGAAAATGTACTGAATTTACAGGTGGGACGAAAAATGGGTGTATAATATAATAAATATGTATTAAGTGTAGATATTTCACAAATCATATAAAATTTTAATTTGAGCTTGAACATGCATTTTAGCTTTTTCTCACAGGAGCATGAAAGAATGATGGGGAAAACAGTTCATTTATAAGAGCCGGGATATCTGAAAGCTGAAGTTGAGACTGATAAACAATAAACCAGCTTATTTTCCCGACTCAGTATTAATTTCCTTTGAAAACTTTTTAAAAGTCTCAGTTCTTACAGACAAATACGAGAATAATTTATGCTTACTGCCATCAATTAATATCAATAAGCACTAAACACTTCACGGATTTGTACCCCTTTTCCTTTTATTTATTTATTCATTCTCTTAATGCATTTATTTCATCTTTCATAATGAATTTTGATGCACTCCTCTTAGAATGAACTTATTTATATCACACACTATAAAATTTACTGCGGTTATTCGTGCAATTTAGTTTCCATAATTGTACATCAAAAATGTGAAAATTACCAGTTTTTTTATAATAAAAAAATAATAATAACATCTACAGTGCATTTTAATATTATGACTACTTATTTACATACCCCAAATAGTAATGTACATTTAACTAAGTGTGCGTACTGTGCGAAACTAAGCCTTGGTGCTTATCGCACATGTATACTATATTTCTATGATCAGATTCCAAAATCTTTTATATCAGAACTACACACACATTAGCCAATATAAGAGTAAGAAAAAATGCTGATGACTGTGAATAGAGGTTACTATTTTCTTGTTGATCTATTAGCCACAACCCTTTAGTCCTCTTTTCTCTAACATTCAGTTCCATAAACCAGTATTATAATGTTTGGCATTAAAAATTTGGTACTTCTCGCTTCTTTAGCATATCATTAAAATATTTATACATTTCCTTGCATAAAAACATTTTGTTATTTATAATCAAATGTCAAAAATGATTTGCTAGGTAATATTTAACACAAAATAATTTTTGGAACAGTATTTTTATCTCTATAATTAAATATGACAATGTTTCCTGCTGTAAACTAAATAATATATGCTTTTGAATTCCCCCTTACCGTAAGAATCTCGCTCTCTCTCTAATGTTTGTGTGTATAATTTAATCCCTGTAAGAAGAAATATCTTCCCTTCATGTTTGTCAAACACAACAAATTTAATTTTCTATTTTAGGTGTATATATTTAAATAATGATAGTAATAATAATAATAATTTTTAAAAATAGTGCATTGATAATAAACTTCTTAAAAAATGAAATCTTTATATATGTACTTTAATCTTTGTGATCAAATGTCATAAAAACTTTTAATACTGTATAAAAAGAAGTAAAAATGTGCTTTCAATCGGGATCTGTCAGCTCGAAAAGAAACAAGAGCACGATTAAGTTCTTTAAAAAAATGATAATCCTTTAGAGCGTAGAATTCCGGAAGCCCCATTTATTGAGCCGAGAACCTCGGCGTCGGCGTCGTAACGGGAGAAGGCCGAATCGGCAGGGGGTTCAGGCGCGTGCGACGAAGGCTCGAGAATTCTGAGAATGCCCCTCGACGGGGCTCCTCACCCGAAACGACTGCCGGCGCCAGATACTCGTGTGCCCGGGCAAAAGAAAAGACCCTGACCCTACAGAAGAATAGTGATGCTCCATTGAAAATGTGTTCTGCTATTTAGGGAACTAATTGAATCATCATTTTAAAGAAAAAGTACCAAAACTCTTCTCTTGAAATTTCGCTCAAGCGAAAGTAATGAAGTAGGCATTAATCGATAATATTGCTGTGTAGAACGCATGATATACATTTCAAATGATTATCTTTGAATCAACTCTACCAAGAAAAGAGTTTCATATAATTCCGAAATATACGCAATTTTATTGCAATTAGAAATTATTACTTTATCATTTAACTCCATGGATATTGCATCTATTTCTTGAACTTTTCATACAATACTGTTTATTTCATTGCAATATTGCAGTATTCAGACAGTCAAACTGGGGAATTCTGTTTTCAAAACGTGACTGTTTCATATTCATATGTAATTTTCAACAAATCATATATTTGCTCATTTTATCTTTCAAAAATAAAAAGTCATATTAACATACTAATGTCTACACATCTAGTCATTTAATTTTTAATGACTCCCCCCCCCCCTCCTACTTCAATTCCAAACTAATAGAGTTGGACTAGCTGCATTAATAGAAAACAAGTTATTTACTACATTTATAACTTAATATTAATAATATTCATGACATAATGAAGTTCTTATTTTTATTTTTTTTTTCTTTTCAATTTTAGTCATTTAAATTTTTAGTTTTGCAGCACATAAATGCTTTTCAATTTATAGTTACAAAATTTCATAAGACATCCCTGTTTTTGAATGATTTGTTACAATTTTTCCTTTATGAATCTCTTATCTGTACATTACTAATTGCTTAAAAAATTCTTCACAATGCGCTTTCCCAAGCTTAATAAATATCCACACTAAAACGACGAAAGTTTAGCTAAACGATTTGCATAAATCCCTTATGATTCATGCATTACATGAAGTGATAAGTTACGCCATGACTTATTGTTGAAATTTGGGAAAATATAAGAAAGGGGCGTGGTTTCTCACCCTGACAGTGCTTCTAATACCAGCGACAAGCAATAAAATGGGTCATTAAATTAGGTAAGTTTGGCAAGAACACAATCCGATGCGACCAAGCAGGGAAGCAATTGAATTGCAATTCTAATACAGTTGTTCAAGTGCGTCAAAATTTCTGCAGCCGCTTTTCGGTTGCGTCATAATGTGAGCATTATGGGGGACTTAACTGTCGAATTATAGTCGTAGTCACGCACAAATATCACTGGGAACAGCTTCAAGTTCAATTGCCTTGATTTTTATCAAAAACATTATTTAATTGAAGCATCCATGAGTGTGGAGTGGCTGAAAGTATAGTGATCATTCAACGCATCTGAAGAAATTGTTGTGATCGTACCTTTTATAAGCACGTTATAGCAAATATTGATCCAATTATCAAACAATTGAGAAACTATTCATTCCAACCCGAAAGAATTCCTTCGAGCGATCTATGCACAGTAGGCTAGGTTTCTTTTTAGACCTTGAAGATTTTTCTTCAGGATTGGGTCATTTTTTTTTCCGCCTTTACGAGCATAGAAATTTACTATAAATATTATATTTTTTCCAACGGCGTACAGCAACCTTTTTAGCTTTATATCAACCACTTTTCTTGTGGATCAATTAAATTGCACCACATTTTATTGTTTATTTTTTAAACATTTTTTTAAAAAAATTTCTAAATATGCCGCTGGAACATAACATAGTATAGGCAATTTGAAGAAATGCATTGAAAAAGACAAAAATATTCTTTCGGACACAGTGAAACATACAAGAGAGAAAAAAATTACCCGAAAGCGAAAAAAAACCAACTAAATAAATAAATAAATCTGTACTGTAACAAAAATCGTACCGTATTCTACTGCGTTAATTAATTAATTAATGCCTATATTATGTTTAAGCACTTAACTCATTCTCGTGCCGTAAGTCAAAAAAAGAAAGATAGATGTTTTTTCCCCCATGCGAGCTCTTGACTGGTAAGAAAAACAAACATATCACGCAGATTTATTCGCTGTCCCCCCTCTCCAAACATGACAAGAGTGATTCTCATTGTAAGTTCTTCTCTAATCCATCCATTATAACACTGACAACCTTCTGAATCCAACAAGAAAGAAAAAAGTGAGAAAAGGGGGGGGGGGGGGGGGAGAACACTCGAATAACAGCCTGGCCACAGAAGAATTCATCTCAGTTCTGACCCCTGGTGAGTAAACTGCTTTTTCCTGTCAAAATGTCGCCATCAGAGTCAAACTGACCACCAACTTTCCTCCGACCCTTTTCCTGTACCCCCATGTTTGCTTCAGGAAGAGGGTGTCTGTCTGGGCAAAGGCGCCATCGAACGCCGTAAATTCTGTCTGTTTGTCGCCACTTCGTTATCCTCGAAGAAAAAGCAATAACGTTCCAAGCGTAAAGCATCTTGACTAATTGGTGCAACTACTCACCCGGAAAGAAAACATGAGATCGAATGTTGATGATAAAAATCTCCGATTCATTATGGTGATGAAATCACCCCCTTTAAAGGGGTGACTCGGATGCACCCACTGGCACTGCCCCTCGACCTTAGCACATCCGGGATTTTTTTTTGGGGGGGGGGGGGTCAAAGTCAGGATTAAGGATACATCGTATATTGACTTTACCGGATATCTAGTATCCTCTTGTAACGAGTCCGTACCGGATATTCAGCTCTGCAACCTGCAAACTCTATACATTTTTTTAAACATTTCAAAAGCTTTCAAATGCGTAGTAATTTTCTAAATTATATTATTTTCAAGTCAGCAATGTGACTAAACTTTAAAAATTAAATTTTACATGCCGGATAACCGGATCTTTCACGCTGCTATAGGATCAGATTTCGGGTATTTAAAAATCGGTAGGGTACTGGATGTCTGATGCTGTACGGGAGGGATGATCCCATTCGCTTTTCCCCACCCCCATTGAAACAAAAATGTTGGAACAATAATCGCTTTTGAAAAATTAAGGTAAGATGCTTTATATAGCACCAAAACGAAATGGGTTAGCAACAAAACATTTTGTTTGCTACACAAGTTTATATGAAATCTGATACAGAATCAATTTACAATACGAAATTTGAGACATTGGGCAGTATGCTTCCCTTTCCCCAGCCCCCAATCTCATAAGGGGCCAAATAATGCAAATTATTTTATGCTTTGCTGTTCAAATAACTAATACATTCCGACTGCTTTACCATACATGATTTTTATTTTAAATAGCGAGATTCCTGAAATATGAATTTTGTAATCCAGAGTAATAGTGTGAATGTATTTTAAGCTTTGAGGAGGAGGGATGCATGCAGACTAAGAGCATAATGTCACTTACCTAACGCAAGTTGAAATTTTATCGACTCCCTTCACAGATTCGCTGCCTGCCTTACATTTTCTGCAGAGTGATTTGCATTAATTTAACGAGTCTCATTCCCGCCCTCTCTCTCAAAGTTTTAAATCGAGAAGACATTAAAATGATTGAATGCAATATTTTTTAGTAACATCAATATAAACGTCATTTTAAGCGAGATATATATAAAAATGAATTACCGAAAACATTCAATAACTTTTCAAGGCATCCCCAACTGAAACTCCTAGGCAAGAAGATATCAGAGAAAATTGAACTCCAGCCTCTTCTTCTCGACTGGATATGAATAGCAGTGGCAGAAAGATCTCAGGTAAAAGTTCGTAACGAGACAGGTATGTGGGGGTGAAAAGGCAGCTTTGACCCCAAGGTCACGCCTTTCCCGCACCTCAATGCACTCCCTTTGCAACCCCCCATATATCGGTGCCTTTCTGATTTATGATCACTGAGCAAATAATTATAGACGGAGGACTTGCCTGGTGTTTATCAAAGGACGATTTCGCAGACACATATTACGCTCAAAAATGTTCACCCACTTTTTTATTTTCCATTTTTCCCCCTCCTCTCTAATACCGCTTTACACGAAGCGCAATGTTTGTGCTTGCGCGCTCAATTCAAACTGGCTTCGTTCAATTACCGCATTTTGGTATGTTAGTGTGTGTGTGCGTTTGCTCGAAGCAGGAAGTCATTTTTAAATGTAAATTAGTGTGGGTGCCACAAACTAAAAAAGTCACAAGTGTGTTATGCACGGAAAAGCGTTTTCTCTGCATAACGAGAAGGATTCGGGGGAAACGGTTTTTCAGCAAATCAAAACTAGGATATTTGTTTTGGCGAAAGAAATTTAAATTTGAAAGGGCATTACGCTACGCTGGTCATTACTATCAAAAAAACAATGTCATACAATCCTGAACTGCAATCGTTGGTATATTTAATTGTTTTAAATAACCGCCCACAGATGTTAAAACAAATTAAAGTACTATTTTGCAGTCAACAGAAAAGACCTTATCTAGCTGAGAAGTTTATATTCAAATATAAATTATTACAAGATTTTGTAGTATCACTTTACATATTTATTTGCACTTATATTATAATTATATACTATGATTTCATTAAATTTCAGCTTATAATTTTGATCACTAAATGATTTTGAGTTTGTACGCAACTTTCTTTAAGACAACATATTCCGCTTGCTTTTTCTTTTCTTTCTTTTTTTTTAACTGCTGCATGCTACTGTGAAATTATGTGACGTCGTTACCAAACTTGATAACAACGTGATGAAAGGATCCTTAAAAACTAAAATTTACTTACATTGTGTAATTTGTAATAGAGGCCACAGGCATTGCAGACAGGTTCACCGTTCTGATTCCTTCTCCAGAGAGTAGTTGTGGTCGTTTTACAATTCGCACAGCTCGTCCCTGCTCGCCGCGCCGCGGACTGGAAAGAGAATGGAAACAAAAATACATCAGCAACGTTAAAACGATTCATCATATTCAATGCAAAACAAAGATATCAAAATGAGTTCAATAATAAAATATACAGCGCTCCAAATTTAATATTTGTTCCAACTACGTTTCTCCCACAGATAGCATTATCGTATATCCTTGGATTTTGCGTAAACGTTGTGCAGGGGTGCCCCCCCCCCCCCCACAGCGATAGCGCATCTCCACTAAAAAACTAAGTTACGCCCACCCCAAAAATTTATCTCAAATTTTTTCTCTCAAATCGGCCAAACAGTCTACCAAGAACTCCCAAAAGCCCCCTCAAACCGCCCTCCCTAAAAATGTTCAGTAGCCCTGTCTGCTCCATGACCACCTCACCCTTATAGGCACCACTGCTTTAACCGTATACCCTAAAGTTATTTTCCCTACATTGTAAACAACCAATTGCCATAGATAGTACCAATCCGGAGAATCATAAAATGAAGTTTAAAAATTGAAGCAGTGTCGATCAACCGAAAATGTCGAGTTTTCAAAAGCGGTTGCTGTCAATCAATGTTGGTTCTACCGGTTTTTTCACTAAAACAAGCGAGTCAGTAGTGAATGCAACAGCATCATCATCATTTGTACATCGATATTTATTTTAACCCCCTCTTCAAAGAAATTACATTAGTGAAATAATAAAAGACGATAACAGAGAATTTTCTATTATAAATTTTGTTTTACTCTTGAATACCCATTATATTTTTAGTAACTATTAAAAGAGGATACAGGTAAATTTTGTGAATTATAAAATTCAAAATAAATGTACAGTTGATTGATTAAAGACACTTAATTATAAATTAATGATTTTTGTAAGCATTTTAAAGTCTCCTATATCTTGTACGTGAATAAAAGGTGCCACTGAGCAAAATAAAGATTAATTTTGCAGTTTTTTAAACCAAAATATCGCTATTTGAAGTAGGAGCCTCAGATAAGGGTCAGGGTGACGGGATGACGGGAGTGTTAAGTTCTGTGTTTGTTGTTGTTGTTGTCGAGTCCTCGCACGTGGCGAGGAAGAATGGGTACGCTGCGCCTGAAAGTTCTGGGTTTAATATATATAAAATTGAAAATAAAACAAAATTTTCAACAATATCTTGTTTCACTTACGGAAATTAGAATTTTTTTTTTCTTTGTAATGGGGTTGAGTGTGGTCAGTAACCTTTACAGGCCTAGTGCATTCCCCGGAAACCGGCATCCATTCTTTCAAGTAGCAACACTATCCGCGTATGCCATTAGCACATAAGAATTTTGACGCTCGGTTTCTCTGTAGATGGTTGCACCTGAGCTCTAATTGATGCGAAACTGCACTGGGAATTTATAGCCGAGAGTATCAAAGCCAAACAAATACTCAAGGGATCTTTAACATATGCCGTATAATCATACGACATGGGCGCCGGCGATTTTCTGCGTCTTGAAAATCAACCGACTTGGGCCAGGTTTGATCCTGCGAACTTGGGCGTTGCCTTACCACCACGCCACCCTTCCGGCTGCAAATTAGAATATAAGAATGGAAAATAATAAATTGTAATAACTCGCTAAATTTAAATTTAATTTCTAAAATATCTTACGATACAATTTAATAAACACGAGTAAGAGAAGACCTATTAAAAATTAAAAGCAAGAGCATCAGTTTCCTGCTCAATTCATTAAAACGATGAGTACCAAAATATCTGTCGTGTCTAATAAGTATGCTTCTCTTGCTTCTCCTTGGACTTGATAACACAAGCTTGTGCCATTGCAATAAACAGAATTATAGTTTTCCAGCATCACAGAAACATCACCGGAATATATATTTTCGATTTTACTTGGCTGGTATTTTTATTTTTCAACCTGCGTAATTTCCAGTTTGAGGGGTAGTGGCGTGGTTTCGAATTGTAATGCTAGAATGTACTTGCTTCTTAAGACAAAAAATGAATTCGAAAAATTGCAAATCAGAATATTCCTCCTTGTTACTTGTTAATTTTTGATTAGTTTTAGATAATTTTGGAAATATATGTTATTTTATATAACTTATGCCTGAAATTAACTAAGACTGCTGAGATCTTTTTTCTTTTATAGTGTTAACTGTTTTGATAACATTTAACTACAATTTCTCTCGTTGTGAATCCAATTACTCAAAAAAAAAAAAAAAGAATAAATAAATAAATAATATAAAACATAATAAAACAAACAAATGAAAAAGGAAAAAAGAAGAAAAAAGATAAATGCATAGGAAGAAAATTTGCAGTTTTTCCGTATTATGATTCAATTTCAACCAAAAAAAAGAAAGAAAGATGACAAACATGTACGAAAACTGAACTGTGTTTCAAAATATTGTTCCTAACGTAGTAGGTCGGTCCCCTTGTAAAATCATTTCAATCTTTTCTTCGGAATTAAAACACAGCACAAAGAACTTACATAAAACCTTTAGATTAAAAAATATATTGATTCTTGTACGTTTATGTATTTATATAATTGTGAGTACCATGGCTTAAGAGGAAGCTATGTAAATGGAGTATTTCAAGAAAAAGAAGTTAATTAGTTCCAATGTTGCTTATGATCCTAAGCAAGGTAAAAAGTTGCAATATTTGCCAATTCAGCTACGCGAAAGTAATTGGCAAATTTTCACCTAAAAAGTTATTTTTTTCAATAAATTAAAAGAGTACGCTTTAGAAATGTACAACGTGATTAAAGTTATGCTTTAAACGGAACTACTTTTCAGTTAACTTTTATAAAAATCAGAAGCGATAATATTTCGCATTGTTTGCTAAACATATGCTTCTTTTTTAGAAATATCATACATGGGAAAAATAAAATGTGAGTTTTTAAAGATAATTTTAGCAAAAAAAAAAAAAAATTCCTTTTATGTTTTTGCCAAACGATTGCATTATGGTGACACTTAAGAAGCTATAATGTCGACAAATGAGTTTCTATTACGGCTGCTTACTGCGAAATATTTACAGATTTTTAAAAATAATTTTAAACAAAAAAAAAGCACACTTAGATTTATTTATTAGATTTAATACTTAGCTTTATCTATTATCTTTACAATACGTATATATAAACCAAATAATTAACTTTTATAAAACTTTTTCATGTTTTCGAGAAACTAAGATTGCATCGAGAGGGAACCTCATACAAGAAAACTACTTAGCAAATTCCTTTTATACCATTTTTTCACAGAACTAGTCCTTCCGACGACCGTTGTTTCAGAGAAGTACGTGGAACGGTTTCTAAAGCGCCAATTCGGGAATCATTAATTTTCGCAGTTGAACGTTGTCCCAACTAGAAAAAGAAATGGCTTCTCGATGGGTCATTCCTAACTAACGATCGTTGAAAATTTTAGCGTTTTTCAGGCGTTAAAAAGCTGTCGCTACTGCATTGCTACGCGTACCCTGAGCTAAAAGGTACACCGAATTATTAGAAATACCCATACGAGAGACATGATATGTCTTGCGCGTATGTTGTGTTGTGGCTTTATTTATTGTACGAGAACCGAGATGAACTTTTACGGCGCACTTAAGTTTAACGGAAGTGTGCGCTGTTGCAAAACTACATGAATTTATGTTCGTAAAGGAAATAATTATTAAGATTCAATCGTAAAGTGCATTCACTTTTAGCACTTTGCATTTTCAAGGCTTCTGCTTAGAGACATGTAAAAAATATGAATCAGTGCAACAGTTTATGTACCTGAAAAAAACAAACTGCATTAGATGTAAGAAACGAATAGGAGTAAACACCAAGAAAAAAGTTTGTCTTAAAATGAATCATGCTCAACAATAATTTTTAAAAAGAATTATCCTTCGTTTTTCACTTTTGCATTATATATACCTGTATAATATAGATTACTTTAAACTTTTTCAATTGAAGTTTATTCATTATTGATGAGCTCATATCTTTTAAATTTATTCATAATACGAATTTTTGAATGATGTATCACAATTTACCTAACCTGCTGTACTTTGATGTAGTTGTGCATAAGTTAATTTTGATTTTGCACCCTTTAAATTTCTTTTATTGACTTTGCATTAAGTCAAAAAACTTTTTAATCGTTATATGTATGTGCTATTTTTTTAAATTGAACTTTATTCATTATTAATGAGCCCAGCTCTTTCAAATTTATTCATATTTCGAGTTTGTGAATCATTTGTCTTACCTAATGAACGTTGATGCAGTTGTGCATAGATGAACTAATTTAAATTTTGGCCCGTTTAAATTTTTTTATTGAGTTTTTGTTAAGTTAAAAACAAAAGTTTGATCATTATACGTAATGTGCGATTTGGCCTGCTGTTTCATCCGTGACAAAAGTTACGCAAGTACCGCTACCTAATCAAATCCACTCGCTTCCAACTGAAGGAATCCATTTTGGAGGGCAACCATTTTCTTCGAAGAAAGGAATAATATGCTTTTTAGATTCCTTTTTTCCAGGCACAAGCTCTCCTCCCAGCACACGCATTTGGGATTGATTTCAGTCTCTAATTTCAGTTCCCCGACTGCGAAAAGACACTCTCGGAGCCTGACCTCAGTTATTCAACTGAGTAACGAGCGTTAGGATTCCTTTATGGATGATATAACGAGTGGAGGTGCTCTGACAAAAGGACCAGCAAAGGCCCTTTCACATGTCATTTATGCGGAACTCTTTATTTTCAAGAGGCACCCCAATTTTTTCTGCCTCTGCTTTTGTAGCCTGCCATAATGCATATCAACTGCCTAACTGTTATTGATATCCAAGAATGTTTCTGAATTGCTTCATCCATATTGATGTAAATAGATTTGCTATTGCTGAGGAGATGTTGGAAGAAATTCCTCAATTTCATGTACAAGTAAATCCAAATCCTTTTAACTAGTTAATCGAAGTCCTTTTAACTTGTTAATCGAAATCCTTTTA
Organism: Octonoba sinensis; assembly: GCA_038502835.1. Classification (NCBI taxonomy): domain Eukaryota; kingdom Metazoa; phylum Arthropoda; class Arachnida; order Araneae; family Uloboridae; genus Octonoba; species Octonoba sinensis. Next base: position 80,331,622 of record CM076599.1, on the reverse strand, counting down.
ACTTGTTAATTAAACGACAAGTTAATCAAAAACTTTATAATTTTTATAGGTTTTATTTTAATTATTTATTGGGGCTTTTATTTAATTTTTCGTCACTTCTTTCGATTTTTAGTTGCTTCTGGTTACAGCCAGTTTGGAAAAGGTTTTGGAGCCTTCCAGACGCCAAGTGAAAACAACATGTTGTCACATCAGGTTCATTTCAGAGCTTATATTACAGACAATTTATTCGTCTCTTCAGCAAAGCGTTTTAAAAATAGTTCCCAAATGCCTTTCTAGCCATTTGAGCACTCCTAAATGTGTTTTATATTTCTTAAAAATAATGATAAATCAAGTTTTAATTGACTGTGTTTAAACAGAAATTAGTATTTTGTCTTCGATTTCCAAATCCGATGAAATGATGATTGAAAAAACTAAAACCTAAGTGCCGGAAAGAGCAATAATTTGCCAAATTCGGGTCCCCGCCCGATCATATTTCTTTCTACAAGGAAGAAGACAGAGGAGTGGATGGGGGGAAAGCGCAGGTCTTACGACGCCGCAACGTCGTTTCCGAAGCCTCTGTCAGTGATTATCCGACCATGAAACGACAGCCAAACGAATCTCTGACCTTCTCTCCCCCGACTTCATCCCTGTCTTCTCCCCTTACACATCCCCAAGCATGTAACTGGTGTCGGAGATGCAGGTACAGGTGACTTCTACCGTAACTGAATTCGGACTCAAACACTACCTAGTATCATTTAAATGGTACATGTAATTTAATTAATTGGCGTATTAAGTACATTTCCCGTCGTAAAGGGGGCAGAAAATGTACGTAAAGGAGTAGTAAATGTTTTTTTAAAGAAAGAAGGAAAAAAAGAAACACTTATAGCATATAAAAAAATTCATAAAAATTATAAAGCAATTAATTATTCTCGTAATTCATACATTTTCTAATCACTTTTGCTTATAGAAATCTTATTAATTTGAGTATTTATTTAGTTAATTAATTCATCTTACTTTTATTTATTTACTTATTTTATTTTGTTTTTATCTTTTTATTCTATTTAGTATTCATTCATTTATTTTATTTTATTTTTATTTCTTTATTCTATTTAGTATTCATTTAATTAACTTTATATTTATTTATTTATTTATTTTGTTTATTCTGAATGGCTAATAATTGTCATTGCTCTAAGCTTAAAGAAATTATGCAGAAAAGTAGAAAAAAAAAAAAAGAGTAAATATGCATATAAAAACTCTGATGAGAAACAAATGTATTTTGGAGCCTCCTTTTGTTATATCAAAGATGGCTCTTGTATTTGGCAATGCCAAGTAGAAAGAAGGGGAGCTCCCTGGTAACTTTGAGGTTAATGAGGAGGAACTTGTTACCAATAAATCCCTCTTTTCAAGCATTTACAAGAAAGTGGCTGTACCACCCTGATCGTCTGTCCACAGCAACAGCTAGTGAAATACCAACCCATCTGCAGGCACAAAAGATAAATGATGGAAAGGTCTTCTGCGAAGCAATAACTAACCACTATCCACACTGAAAATAATTAAGGTCAGCATAAACTGAAAGGAAAAAAATGGTAGTGACCTTTTTCCTTTTTCCCCTTTGGAAGGTGCTACACTCATCACGTTTCCCCACCATAGACGAAGAAAGCAAAAGAACAACGACAAAGAAAAGAAGAAAAATATTTGAGAAACTTGCTAATTGCTGTTGAGAGCCCACAAGCATGTTCATGCACTGGACAGCCCTTCTTGGTTAATTGATGGCATTTCTTGTCTTCCCACTTTTACATTTATTAGTTTTCCCTCTTGAAGGGAGGGTTGAGCTTGTTTCTCCGAGGGGGTGCTCGTCTACTAAGCGTAAGCGACTAGCGATTCCGGTTAGTTGTAAAAACACCTATTTGAAAGTTTCCATATCACAAAACTTATGACAGCACTAAAATGCCACGTGGTCAATGCAGTGTCTTGTGTCACTTAACCAAAATTGAATTGACAAAAAAAAAAAAAAAAATATCATTGTAGGGATCACTTTCTTGTTCTGATCTTATAATAACTCGCTGATGATATGAAAGATCACAAACTTAAATGGGGATTTCTTTTTTTCATCTTTGAACTCACCAAACTTTTGAAGAGGATTTCTTTCTTCAAAAACCATACTCAATATACATTCTAACAAGAGAAACTTATTAACAAGAAGGGCAGTTGAATCAGTGGGCGCTCCCAAACTTCATTGAGAAAGCACTGAATTCGAATGAATTTCTTGAAGAGCCAAGCCTCAAAATGGAATTTCGAAAAGCGAGCGTCTTTTGTGTATCATTATGGATGACACTGTAATAACTTAGAACTTTGACCGTAGTCAAAAGAAAAACTCATCCTTCTATAAAGATTTGAAATGAGATAAATATTTTTGCTTCATTGAAAAATGCACAAGAACTTAGGTTTCGTATCAAATTTTGAACTCTCATTATATTCAAATATTAAGTTAATTAACTTCTTGTAGTGTGGATTTGAAATTTTGGTTAAGAACGTGTTGTAGTTGCAGTGATTGAATGGCAAAACGCGGCATCAAAAAGTATCGAATCGCTTTTCGGCGCTCCTGCAAAGTACCGAATAATTTGCATTCAAATTGGCGAAAACGGGATTTTTTATTTCAAACTTCAATTCTCTAGTTTGGAACCGTTTTAAGTGTGCTAGTGTCGTTAATAGAGAAAGAAACATTTTCTTTTCGAAAACTGCAATTTCCCATTTCTATCTGCCTAAATCGAATAATATAATGTAAAGAGTTGGGTGAAATCAAAACACTAAGAAATCACAAATATTCCTCCCTTTAAAAATATCAGTTCTTTCTTTTTTTTTTTTAACTTAACAAAATATGAATTTGGACTAATAAAGCCTTATAAAATAGTATAATCACAGTTATTTTAGATTTTAAAATTCGGCGCAATCAGAGTAATTAAAGGCGTGACATTCAATAGTTCTTTCTCAAACCTTTGTTTAAAATGCTTAACTACAAAACGGATTCCTTCAGCTAAAGCGAAACATCTCTTTGTTTTACTTATTTAATTGTGAATTAAGACATAAAACAAAATAATTTTAAAACTAATGGGAAAAGGAGGGAGTGAATTCTATTCTTCATGCATTTATTGAAATAATAAACAAAATAAGTCTCCAAGTCCTAGTTACGTTCAGAAAAATCAGATTCTAAATAGTTGAGTACCGTTTATACGGCGCCGAAGGGATTATCGAAAATCGTCGTATAAACAATAACATCGTATCATCAATTTACCTTTCCGGCTAAATCCAAGAATTGGGACCACACTAAAATACTAAAACATCGTATAAATGTCAACATCGTATAAACGGTACTCTACTAACATAAAAACATGTCTTGAAAACCACGCCATAAACCACATATATATTTCTTAATGAAATATAACAATCATAAACTTTTTCGAGAAAGGAATTAATCTAAAAATATGTAAATACAAACAGTATAATTGTTACTTAAATCTGATTAAAGGATACATTTGGAATCATTTGCACTGACATATAATGCCTTTTTTTTTTTGAACAAATTCGAAATTGTTTTACTGCCTATCAATATCACGTCAAAAGAACATCCACCCCATCTGAAAGTCATTAACTCACGAAAGACAATATGAAAAGTGCTCGATTCATTACCAGTTTTTAAACCGATAATCAATCGCTTTCATTCAAAGCCTTTTGGTCACTGAACTCGTCCTATTGCTTTCAAGAACGTAGTGAAAGCTGAAAAAGAAAATAAACAAAACCAGAGACCATTCTGAGCTTAACTGCTGAGAAGCCTTTGGGTGTGATTCAGTTTGAGCGCGTGCTGATTATTACATGTACCTTTTCCGCAACGAAAAAGCAAAGAGAAAAAAAATCATAGCTATGAACTTACATACTAATATATATATCCATATCAATTCATAACATTTTGGATACCTAAATATATACCCTATCACTAGTTTAGGATTTTGATATGAATCAAATTTGAAGCAATATATTTACATGGCTTGTCTGTTCGGCTATTCCTTATTAGTTGCTATTGCCCCCTAAATGGGGGTGTAATCTTGACAGGTTGGAAGGGGGGAACACAGTAGTGTGAGAACAGGTCCTAACGAGGTGATAATGGGCCTTGTATTCGCAAATAATATTCCAGGATAGGCGCCTTTGTCTAGGTAGATAAGGTGGGCTTGCCCAAGCCGTCTGCTCTTAAGAATGATCTATCGCAGTGAAGTGAAAATATAAAGATGAGGTGGGGGTAAAGGGGCGTGAAGGCTCCCCCTCCCAGCCTCTATCGCCTATTTCCATCCTCTTACGGACATTCATGCTTTGCAGAGTACACACGTGCAATTACTAACCACAAGAACGAGACTTTTTGGTCAAACCCTCCACACTTCAGATATTCAGTCGAACCGGCTAGAGATATCACCCCCCATGATTCATAATATGCATCCCTCCCGCTTTTTTTCTCTCTATATAACCTCACCCTTCAAGATCAGCATCCATCTTTGCGCAATCGTGATGCGTGTAGGGGGGGGGGGAGTGTGAACGCGCAAAGGTGATCCCTTCTTTTTTGCCTTTCTCCTTTTCGCAAGCTTTTTGAGCGAAACTCGTGGTCCATCTCCCCCTCTCTCCCCCTTTTCCTCTGGAGGGCCGGAGGTAAATATTTAGCAAAGGATTATATGATTTGAGATCGAATTACAGCTTTCAAATTGTAAGGTGTCTCCTCGCAATTACACGAAAGAAAAATGCTGCTTACTTGGATATGAGCTCTTACTGGCAGTTTATTTTTAGCAACTCGTATTTGGTTGCTTCCATAAACGATTTTTCACGCAAATGGCTTTGCTCAACCTTTTTTAAGTGCGGCAGTAACAACCAAGTGGCCGGCATTTTAAAAGACAGTACAATTATATGTAAAATAACTAAAGAAAAAACAGGTTTCTATTTGAATGATTTTACATGCATAAAAACAAATTAATCTGGACATTACTTCCACAAAAGAAAAACTAATCATCTTTCAATAAATTCATCAGGAGGTAGAATCGAGGTTTAGTGAATCAAAATTCACTTCATAAATTTTGCTGCTTCTTAAGAGGAAACCATTTTCATGCGTAACAATTTTCCAAAGAACATAACTTTTCAAAATGAATAAAATAAATTGTCCCCCCTTCCATTTCACCACACTCATTTTGTAGCTCAATTAATATAATAAACATGCTTGTAGCGCCATAAAGTAATTAATTTTTCAACGTCGATACTAAAGCCAGAGGTAATTATACAGTTTTTAAACCTTTTTTTTTTTTTTTTTTTTTGAGTATAGACTACTGAATAAAAAACGAAAGGCCATATGTAAAAATACTTATGTTTCAGAGAATCAATTCTGAACATAAACTTTCAAGCAAATTTTGTTATTATTATTATTATCGTCATTATTCAACAATTCTTTCTTCTACCAGCCCCTCTGTAGAACTTCTAACAGAAGCTACATTGCATTTGAGTAGATAAGGAGTGTTCATCCCCAACCGTAGGTGAATTCCGCTAAGTATAGAAATTGAATAGTAAATAAATAACCTTTTTAAAGTCCCATTAATGAAATGTATACTTATCGTTATTTTTAAAATTTACGAAAATAAATTTATTTTCGATTAGAATGAGGTTAATGTTGAATGAAGTTGTTTTTCGTTATGTTTTACATACATTTGACTAATTAGTAATAATATTTCTACTTTACAATGTTACATATTTAAAACTAATATTATTGAACAGTTTTTAGAAGTGTTACTGTGATGTGATGAGGGGAAAAGAACAATTGCTAATTTGCATTTCTGAATATTCGGGGCTCAAACAAATAACTTCTAGGGCTCGACCGATGGCATTTTTTGGCCGATGGGCCGATGCCGATTGTTGGCCGATTGTTCCAAGATCGGCCGATGGCCGATTATTTTGCTCTTCCATGCGGCCGATGGCCGATGGAAAAACTTCCCTTTAAACCACGTGTAGAATGCTTGTCAAAAATGTCATTTAAATCATTTATTTATTTTTATGTTTATAAAAACATAAATGCCTTATTCAAGCACCATAAAAGACTTCGGGGGAAGTTTACATGATACAGTAACTTTGAAAGTTCGGACATTTTTCCAATTTCAGTTTTATTAATTTTTTTTTTAAAGAGACTTGCTTAAAATTGCAACATTTCATGTGAAATGCAGTTAAACATCTTTAACTGAGCAATAAATAAATAAATATAAGGGCTCGACCGATGCACCAGTGCCGATAGTTAAAAATCTAGCCATCGCCACCGGCATTCTTCGGAAACTTCAGAAAAACTTTGGCCTATCGACCTTGAATAACATCTAAATGCCGATGCAATGCCTATGTTTTCCGTATGGAAAAATATCTTCCAGACTTTAATTTATTTTTACTTCAGAATGAAAAGTACCAAAAATCACTTTCCTGTATCTAGAAAAAAAACAGAACAATTTCCCGATCGCGATATTATTTTTCGATCTTATATTCCCCTAATCCGTTACTTTTCAGATTTACTAATAGTAATACTAGTAAATACAAAACTGAATAAATGTAGAATAAACAATCAGAAGAAAACAAACATCAGCTAAAGCGACCTTGTAAGGCACGTGCACGAAGTAAAGATTGGTTCCGATTATTCATCGTTTTAACTCCGTTTTTTAGTTCATGGTAGAGTTTTACATGAATCCCTTGATTTTGATGCAGAGGAACTAGAACATTTAGTATTCTTTTTTTATGAAACTCATTCATTTTTAAACGAGTGCAGTATTTTGTTTAAATTAAAGATTCCTGAGCGCCCGAAATGTCGCGTTGTTTTAAAATAGTGTGAGAGTTGGACATAAGGAATTAAAAAAGAAAAAAAATAATTTTTATTACGTACGGTTAGACCAAAGATGCACGACGCGTTTTTAGCTACCAGTTTGTTTAAAGTTGGGATTCGATACTACTAAAGAAAATTAAAAAAGGTTTTTTTTTTCAATTTGTGCCTTGGCTACCAGTTTTTTGCAAGACAAAATACCAGGGGTCAAAGCGGACGAATTTAAAATTAATAACGTGCAGTTTTCGTTCTCGTATTTGAGAATGGTCGATTTCACAACGGCAGTTTGTATAAAAAGCAGTGTTGCGTTTCAAATTGAACCCTCCAACCCGATTCAAAATACCCTCCCATAACCGACAATTTTTTATATGTGGCGCTACCTTCTGCGAAAACAATGTAACTGTTCAAAATTCCTGAGACTCGAATTTGCTTAAATTATATGTCTACCTTTTTAACGCTATTTTTAAACACAAAATTAGTTCAATTTTGCAATATATTTGAAATCTTTTCTTTTTTATCAAATTTTGAAAAAGTTCTCACGGTGACGAAACCAGGTTTATTCTGGGAAGAGAGGGCTCTGGAGTCTCAAGGGTTTAAACTGCAATTCTTTTTACACAAATTAATGTCGACAGTTATTTCTGCACGCCATTGCATCCACTGAGCTAAATAAGAGAAACCTGGAGCGAGGACTGGGCGGTCGAACCGCTTCACACCCTTTTCAGCCATCAAGGCAAAACGCGCAAACTACCAATTCGCGCAATGATAAAACGGCTAACTTTAAAGAGCTCTCGAGCTCTTAATTCTTTTCCGATTTTTCTAAAAAAATTTATTCTAATGCCTGACATAGAATAATTTAAAATTTCTCATAGCATTTTAGAACAATTATTCATCCAATTTTTCACGATAAAAAACATTTTGCGACACTTTTTATTATCTTTGAATGCTATGTGGGAGTGTGCGACTATGGCAGGTTTAAAAAATGTTTATTTAGACAGTAAGACACCCTGATTAATTGATTTACTCTCCTTGACTACTGATGAATAAATACTTTACACAGTTAAATTATAAATCTCATAAGAAGTTTCAGTGAGCAGCTTCGAACAGCATCAATGTAGCGACTTTTATTCCCAAAAACGATAAATGCGTTTTTAGAGTTCTTGCACTTCGATATTGCACTTAAACATAATACAATTAAAAAAGAAGAAGCACTTAAAATAAGAAGAAAGAAGTCATTTTTTGGAGATATTACAGGATAACATTTTTATTAAAAAAAGTTTGCAAATAACTGGAATGGAGCATGTCATTTTGAGATGAATCTGAAATGTATAAGCATTTATAAATTTTATATTTTACAAGTTTGCTTGCCTATGACAAAGTTAAATATTTCTCACTAATGGAACATTTCATTTATGGATATTAAATGTAAATAAGAATAATAAATAAATACTACTTATTTTTTTAACCATGCACTAATTAAAAATATAGCTGATCAGTGCATCTGCTGGGAAAAAGTGTGTGCTGTAATTCAAAGTTTTATAAGCACATTAAAACTCTTTGAGTGCAGATGTTAATTTAGTAACAAAAAAACATGATCATAATAGTATTTATCATGATTTTTTAAATCATGCACAAATAAAAATTTCAGCTGATCAGTATATTTACAGGGGAAAAGTGCTGCAATTCAAAGCTTTATGAACTCATTAAAAATCTTTGAGTGTAGATGTTAATTTAGTAATAAAATAATAAATAAATAATAAAATAAATGTTTTTTAAAAACAGCCACAATTTGACAAAATAAAAATTAACACACGCAAAAATCAAAATTTTACTCAAATGAAAAGTTAATTCAAAAACATCAAAATAATTATTGAAATTTCCATTAACTAGCAAATTAAGATAAAAGCAAAAAAGGTACATGATTTAACTATTTGTGTAACTGATATTTTCACTTATAATAAAATATTACGTAATAAGGTTTGACTATCGAGAAAACAGGAGAAATATTTAGGCTATAATGCTAAAAGAAAAAGTTTTTCAGCAATGTAATTAAGTTGTAATATTATGATTTAAAGTAAACTTTATTCATCCAAAAACAATTTTGTGTACATTATGGGCATAGTAATTAAATTTCTGTGAAAAAAAGCCATTCAAAGATAGAATACGAGAACAAGGCATTTAAAGTTTAAATAGGCAATTCGCCATCAAAATGAGCTTTAACACCGTTTTCTTTTAAGTTTCACGAATTTATTTTTACATCCCTTTGCACAACAGGATGCAAACGTATTGCTAAATGACGAAAATAAAATTTTTTGATAAACTATGATAAATTAAACCCAAATTTGTAACAATACACCATACGAGCCAATGCTTCCACAATGGGAAGTCAGCGATGTTTTGCCTTGATGGCTCGAGCACTGTATTCATGCGCGTCGGCTCGCAAGCTGCCCTGTTGAAGCATAGGGAATCCCCACTCCAGATTTCTCTCATTTAGCTCAGTGATTGCATCACGGAATTTTAGGACACAAGAACTATACACATGAACGATTGTGCTTCGTTTGCAAATCTACGGATCCCAACCGTTATGGCAATTTGTTCAAGAAAAAAACGAAATACGCATGCAATATGTAAGTGGATCTTGATAATACTAGTAATTATTATAAAAAAAACCAGTAAATAGTAGCGAGCATGCCGAAAGAAGATTAAGAATGAGTAACAATTTAATTATTATGATTGCTGTTGTCATTCTCGTTCTCGCATATGTGGAATTATTTTTTTCTTTCAATAACTTGTTATAAGAACTGGGATCCTCAATTTTTGTATCGTGCGTTTACGAAAATAACTCACAGCAAAAATTAAGTTGGTTTCTTTTATTTTTCACTTATTTATTTACACATGAATAATTAATCTATAGCGATTGGGATCCGTAAAAATGCATTTTAATAGTAAACGGTGTGCTGATTGATTAAATGCTACAAACATACCAACAATATCACAAAAGCATTCAACTTTAAGCAAAAAAAAAAAAAAAAACACATTTTGTAGCAGCATTCCTGCAGATATTTTTCTTGCTGAAGAAACATCAATATTTCTTTCCCTCTTCTGTTCTTCTTCTTTTGCTATATGTGCGAGAATTATTCTTAGAATAATTCTCGCTGACTCGGAACAAAAGAGCGAATTCTGTAGAATCGTCGAATGAAGTCACAGAACAAGATATCCGACTGCTTTTCCGAGTATTCCCTCCGAATGTCTATTAACTCCAGCACGAAAATTGGGCATGTTGGGCATAAATAGGCAACCGGATAATAAGAGCCTGAGCTGATATAAAATAAGCGACACCCATTTGTTATCAAAACGGTGTAAAACAAAATTTGGCATAGTTCTAAAATTAAAAATAGTATTTGTTTTTTTAAAAATCTTTAAAACTTCTGTTGTAAAAAACTAAAATATTTATGAAATCTCCCAAAAACTATTAAGGAGCCAAAAGAAAGCCAGGAAGACATGCAAATTATTCCAAAAGCCAAATGTTTCGTATTTATCTTAAAAATAGCCAAATTAGCAACCCTGGCTCCCCCATGATGGCGAAAACTGTTTTTAACTGCTGTGCTTCCTGTTATTGTATGGAAATAGAAAACTAGCTATGGAGGAGGAAGACAGTTAAAGACAGAATGTTTTGTGGAAAGTTGTATCAAGTTTTGTGGAAAGTTGGAAAACATCGGCCTGGCATCGGCTTTTAGATGTTTTTTAAGGCCGATGGGCCGATGTTTTTCTGAATTTAACATCGGCCGCCGATGCCGATGGCCGATGGCAAGTTTGTTGAACAATCGGCGCCGATGCATCGGCGAGGCCGATGCATCGGTCGAGCCTTAATAATTTCTATTCTTTTTCATTAGTTTTTCAGAGGGAAGAAATTTTTTTTCCCGAAATTAGTATTATGTACTCTTTTATCAATCTCTCTTTACCTTTCTGCAAAGCTATAACTTTCCTCGATTGCCTTCTGCGATTCGGTTTACATATAAGCAAAAATTAAAATGAAGCGATAAATCGCCAAATATGCCAATACTCATTAACCCAGCTGTCAACCTAAATCGCTTCGGGCTGGAAGATCGAACGATGGGCGGCATTACACTGATGGCCAAGCGAGTAATTTCATCGGAGCCTATTGCACACTCAGTGCGAAGTTACTTTTCATTACAGACTACGACGTGCGATATATATCAGTATCTCCAAAGAACATATTTTCCCCCCTCCTTTCGTTTATTCATTTTACATTAGCAGATAAGGCGACATTTCGTTCTTCTCAATGATCGCCGTCCAGTTAGGGTGTTGTTTTTAGTAGGTTACTAAAACGGAAGCCAGTCTATTAGCGACTTGCTCCAACGGGGTTTTAATTTCGGCTGTTTTATTTTAGTTTTTATTTTTATCAGATCTGCGCTGTAGCTCGACATCCTGCTGTGTGACATAAGCTGTGTGATTAGTTTATTTTTATATTTAGACTTAAAGATAGCCGTTGAAAAGACATGAATGAACGTTCCTTCGGAGCGTTTTACTAGTGACTTGATTAATTGTTTGTAGCAGACGAAACTGAAAGCTTATTTTACTTTAATTCTATGGTTACTTTAAGTTGCTTATTAAACGTCTAGTTTCACCTATGTCAGCGTCAAAAACTTCTTTTTGATTTGTTTGCAAATATTCATTCTTGAAAAATGAGTTGTGGCTTATGACACCAAGCACTTTTACTTTAAAGTTTTTTAGACAAGGAACAATAAAACACAATTTTGTGCGTTTTGGAAAGAGAGAAAGAAAGGGGGGAAAAGTTGTCCTTTTTTGCCATAATTTATCGCCAAGCGATTAGGTCATGACGACTCTTCACGCCAAACTCTATAGACTGATCATAGCAGATAAAACAAATGTAATAAAAATATGGTAAATAGTAAAAGCATAATATATCAAATCATAGTAGTATAGTAACCTCTAGAAGTAACTGATCATTTTTATGCGTAGTACCATATTACTCATAAAAACGGTCTTTTCCTTTCTTTCTTTCTTTTTTAAAAATTCTCTTAAACATATGGTACCTTAATTATTAATAATAGTAATGACAATAATAATAATAACAATAATGTTTACCCAATATATATTTCTACCGATGTATTATGAATTCCTGTAGTAGTTAAAAAAGAAGAAGAAAAATAAACCCCTATTGCACTTTGTTGTACTGTTTAGTTTTGAGATTGTTCCGATTTATATCATGGTATAGCTTTTTGGACAACCGTTATTTTTTGTAGAATACTACAGTGCAGTTTTATACTGAAATACACTCTTAAAATGTGCCTTCAGTTTTAATCTCTCTGTTGGGAAACAGCCTGATGGCTATCGTTTGGGTGAATGTCGAGCAAAAATGTTGGAAACTTTAGTATGATTTATAGAGATGAATTTATATATTATGAAGCCTTGTGGCAAGGGAAGAGTGTTAAGCATTCTTTTTCCTTCTCGGAGAAGGATTTTTTCATTCTTGGATTGTTTCATCCACTCTCTCTCTCTCTATGTCTTTCAATAGTTTGTTTTTAAAGATATTCATTAAAAAAAAATCTTTTCCACATTTTGTTATTGTTATTATAACTACAATTATGATGCATTTATTTTTTGTAACATTTTTAAATTATTATATTTTTATTAACGATAAAAGTGCTATATTTTATTAGTAAAACATCCATCGAAGTGCTTATAGCTTGCAACATGTTACAAATTACTTTTACAACTCCAAGGTTTTGAAATTAAGTTAAGCATGTTAAATAACGCCTACTATGTTAAAGAAAAATTAAGTTTCAACTGTCTTAGCAAAGCTTACGCGAACGTGTTCATTCTTATCAATTCCCTTCAAATTTTGAAATTCTCCTTAAGTAACTCACGAGCTTAGTATTTCACTTTTAATAACAAATTTCAATTAGCTTTTGAAGTTACGTAGTGAGGTACCACGTACCAGTTAGTGTTCACTGAACAATCATTCAAGTAGCGTATTAATTTCTAAATCTGAATTTCGCTGCTGTTTTGTGAAACGCTTTTTTAATAGTACTATTTGTTTCCAAAAATTAAAACCCTACTTAATAAGTTTCTCAGAAAGCACAAAATTCTACACGAATCTCTACTTCTCAGCGTGATCTTTATTAAGTCTGGAAATCTTACTAGTAATACCTCTTAACGTTATAATTTGAGTAAGAATAAAAAAGGAACATACTTTACTTAAAATTTGCATATAAAAATCTCCAACTAGTTCTTGTTGGTTTAACCGAAATTCAAATCCCGAGTGAACGGGTCCCACGACTCACAAAGTTCCGTTATGTCTTGGAACAAAACGTAATTCCATAGAATGGTAATTTAATGACGCTCCAATCAGATATTCAAGAGCTCGCCAAACTGATCTTTAAACATGCACTTCACTTGACAAGCCAATGTGGCTCTTCATCCGACGGAGCTCTGCTTGTGCAAGCATAAAAGCCACCACCAGCTCTGATGTTACAATTCATCGCTGAAATGCGAATTTAATTACCCTCTACTCGTTATCAGAACTCTGAATATGAGCTTAAATGAAAGCACCTCCGTTTTAATTTATGAACGATCGTGTTGATGGTCCTTGTTTGTTTTGGAGGCAAGCCTTTTGTTATCCGCGCTGAAAAGGGGATTGCTTTGTACCGGAAAATCCGGCACGAGCCAGTTGGCACATCCGCTGTCCGGTCGGGGCTCCTGTGTGTCTCATTTGTCAGTTGTTTTGTCACGTGAACGCATTTTGCCGGATGGAAGTGGTCGAGTCCTCGACTCCTAATCTTCATCCGATGCTTTTAGTATCCAATAAGTCAAACAATGAAAGAATTAACTCTTGTTGCTGCATGTATAATAGACATGGGTTTCAAAATTATCTTACGTTCTAGCAAATAAGCCTAGTGGCAATTAACAGTAAAAAGTGTTAATGATCAGTGAGTAAAAAGTAATCTACTACCAAATAATTAACACAAGTTGAGTGCAGGTCTTTCCAGACAAGAACAAGTTATCAAGCAGAAAAGAAACTAGCAGCAAGTTCTAACAAAAACTTTTCTCATTAACTACTTTCAGCAATCCTTTTTCCTTTTATACTTTAAGCAAAAAAATATATATCTTTCAAAAAAAAAAAAAAAAAGAAAGAATAATTAATTAAAAATAAAAGCACTTGTACATGACATCTTTGGATTAAAAAAATACTGGATATTGTTTTCAAATTGGGAGTTCCGCCTACTGTTGTGCGTTATCGCTCTCTAACCTTCAAGCTTCACCATGTATCGTCAATAGTCACAATTCATAAATTTGATTAAAATTTGGCATGATGCAAGTTTGAAAAAGAGCTCTATAATATTCCTTGCTTTTTTCCAACTTGCATTACTTGGGAGTAGTATGTTTTTTAAATCTTTCTTTTGCCTTTTGGATTTGGATAGAAAAGTCAGGAATTTCATCATGTCCTTTAAATAATCTTACGTTGAATCACGTCATTAAAATGCAATGCTTTATTATTCAAATAAGATATTTCACTGCTCTATTACACATACACAGACTCAGTGCTTGTGTTTTATAATCAACCCCCCCCCCCCCCTTTTATCCAATTTATTTGCTTTTAAATTATTTTATCGGCTTTTGGAGCATGCTAGTTCATGACCCAGAAGAGCTTTATAATTTTTAGATTTTCACTGCTTACCCGCTGAAGGGGAAGTATTACTGTCTCTTTATAAAGGATGTTTCTATGGGAGCTGAGATTTCAGTCTTATCTTTCTCCTCTTTTTACATGGTTAATTTGTTTCAAGCATATCGCTTGATTTCATTTGTTTTTAACATGATCATTGCCCACTTCCTGAAACATATAATCTTGTGATCGTTAATTTAATTAATTTAAATTATGTACATGTTGTACATATTATCATTGATAATATTATTACTATTCCATCTGTCTCTCTCTCTCTGTCTAAGGTTGGCTTTATTTTATTTATTTGTTTTATTTATTTATTTTTTAATCGCGAACAAGAGATACAACTTCTATTCTTTAACGAAAAGGGAAAGCATATTATACAACAAATCATGTTTTGACCTTCTGTATAAATAATAAAGCATCGTTCGGTCTCGCAAAGGCCCGGGGGCTATGTTTTCTCACGGATAGGAACATCATCAAACTAGCACGCACACCTCCAAACGACATACGATGGATGATGGGAGTGTCCCCCCCCCCCCTTTGGCTAACCCCCAAATCGTCTGCTTAGGCAAAGAGGAGGCTGATTTAGAAGCAGTCCAATTACTCTGCGTCTTTCTTATCTGCCGCTGAAGTCTTTGTGGTGGTTATGCTTATTGGTTTTTCTGATTAGCTCCGAATCATTTTTTCTTACCGAGCTGAAAGAAAAAGAACTGCTACTTCGACTCAAGATAGACAATAAGACGTGTCGTCGTCATTTTTGAAGATAATTTAATTTTAGCTAATGGAAATATTGGGGGAAACAAGAAAAAATATCGAAGCATATTTGTCACGTATTTTATGATCATAATGACATTTGTAATGGTTTAGACGTCCGGATTTTTTGAAGTAAAAAAAAAAAAAAAACACCTAATAAATTGCCATATCAAAATTAAGAGTATTTTTATGTTTCTAAGGCTTCCTTGATCTGTATACTTTCAAAAAAAAAAAAAAAAAAAAACTTATGTTGCATTATGTCCAGTGATGCATTATTAAATTTTCAGCGCATCACTGTTCTTATCAACATGTTTTTACAATATTTCCTCGGGATGGGGAAAAAAAAAGGCACGTGCATTGCGGCGATGAATGCGTTAATGATACAAGGAACTATTTCATCTGCATATGTTAAGTTATATATCTTATGCAAAAGACATCGTGTGTTTGCATTGCACTATTTCTTCGATGTACTTAACAATACCACTGCACTAAAGTGATTTGGAAAAAAGATTCTTCCAGGCGCAAAAATAAAGTTGTGATAACTGATTCTAGCTTTACACAATGAAAAAAATAAGTATGTCTGAAATTTGGTATTGCTTTTCAAAACCATGCTCCTTTTTCAATTCCCGCCGGAAAAAAAGTGATTTAAGCCCTGTTGCGCAGTATCAGGATGCATTTTCTTTCTTTTTTGTGGCAAGCATTAGAAATGCTTGAGATGGCTTTACAAACTTACTTTTTATTTCTTTGCAACTTTTGATCGTTTTAATATTATTTTGGGTTCAAGTCATGATCAAATTAAAATAGGCAATGATCTAAATAAAATGTTTTTTATTTACTTATTTAATTATTTTTGCAATTTTAACGCTTTTTATTTAGATTTAGAAATAAAATTTTGAACTACTATGTAAAAATACACTTTGACAGATTTTATTTTAAATTAAAAAATTAGTATTGTTAGTTATTATTACATGATACTTCGGTTACTATTTAGTTTTGTTTTCCCAAATTTAGTTCTTTATTGAAAAGATGAGATATCGTTTATTCGAACGTGTTTTCTCTTGAAGTTTTGTAGATTTTTTTATGACTTTAATACACAAACAACCGAGAAACATATCACACACTGATGGGAGGGTTCTGATGATATTTTAATATATGTCAACATTTTTTGACCTTTTACCACAGCAAAAAATATAAATTAAATATATTCCTCTTCAGATCTGTCCTAAATGAATTGCAACCCCTATGAATATTTCACTTAGAATATTTCAAATATTTCACATAGCATTTTTCAAATATTTAGGTAAGTCTCCTTTTCCTCACCATTTTATTTATTTATTTATTATTTGTCGAGAATTAAATTTATCAAGCAAATATCATCTGCGTAAACGAAGTTTAAGACGGCGCGGAACCTCTGCACCACGTGACTACATAACACAAATGAAAATGAATTTTGTTTTACATAGCTAGGAATTCACTTGACTTGTATTTTGCTACGTGTCCTTACATCATTCCAAAAATTATTAAATTTGTTTTTGTAATATTTTTGTTGTTGTGCTTTGAGTGTCTTTGTTAAAATAAAAGATTAAGAACAATATTTCAAGCATTATTTAAACTAAAGAATTAGGCTCATATTTACGACTCATTTGAAAGTTTCGGATTTTAAATGGCATATTGAAATAAGTAGCCAACATTAATTTATTTGTATGACTGGCGCAATTTTAACGCGACATCATCTCCACCACAAATTTCCCAAGAAAATTCGCGTGCTAACGAATGCAACAACTTTGTGTGAAAACAATTCAAACAATCCGTTCCGTGCTATGCCTTGAGACTGAGGGGAGTAATGACCAACAGACAAGCGACTAAATAACTCTCTCTGACGAGATTACAATACCGAAATTGAAAACCCATTGCACACACAATTGCCATTTCGCTTTCTCTGCGATCCATGAGTCCTGGCTGAACGGAAAATAGTGTCCAATAAGCGATCACGCTACTTCATTCAGTCCTTTTTGATTCCCCGTGTTCACGCACGCACGCGACTTGTTCGCGACACGAAAACAAACTGCTCTATAGATATCGACTGTTTTCACTCTATTTAAAGATAGCAGTATTCTATGTCACATCCTGTTTAAATAAGTGGTCGACAAAATTATAGTATATAAATTATAGCATATGCTGACTTATTAGAGATTTTAGCAACAAATTGCATGATGATGAAAAGTTTGAAGATATGAATTAAAAGAACAACAGCTTGATTGACAGATTGTTAAACATTGTTTGTTGAATCAAGTAAACCACGGTTTAACTTTTTTGCAGCAAGGAAGTATTTTTCCAGTTGCATGTTTTTCATGATCTTAAAATTTACTATTAAGTGTAAACAAGGAGGGTATTTTTTAAAAAAATTATGTTTAATTTCTTTAAGAGTATTTTGTGTTCATAAAATTAAGGTAAGGTTTATAAAGCAAACTATCACCAAGTTCTAAAATTGTTTTTAATTGCTCTTTTACATTAGCATTTTTAACTATTATATGCTAATTATGTTTTTTTTGCTTAAAACCTGAATCTCTCTCTCATTTTTTACAAATGAAGTATACACATAATCACTTCTATTGTTTATGCTCATAAATATCACTAAAATACATAGTTAAAGCTCAAAAATAAAATTGGAAATGTGATCTGTAACGTAGTGCTTTGTTTCTGAACTGCAAGTAATTATGCTAATGTAATTTAATGTGGCATGTGAGAAAGGGGATTAGGGGGTACGGTAAAGTGTGACATTCTGTAACAAAGTGGAAAGAGGGTTAAATACATTGAAAAAAAGTGCGATATCATTTATGAATGATCCCTTAGCAGTAAATACCACAAACTGGGATTATATAATTTGGATTATTGAACTGTATTGTTCAAGAGAAATTCAAATGCCTTAAAAAGCAATCTGTCCAGTAAAATGTGTCGACAACCATGTACGAAATAATATTGAACTCGATATAAAACCTAGTGCCTCAGGTATTGGAGGCTACGAACTCGTAATTTTTGCAATTGTACTACTTTTTTTAATTTCCTCACAAAGTGAAAAAAAAAAAAAAAATGAAACGGAAAATAAAAGCAAGAAGAGAACAGTTTTGTATGAGTGATGTTCTATTTATACGTAGCTATACAGTTGCGAAATAGCAGACGATTTCCTTTTCAGTTTCGTGCTCAACGTCGATTTGCAGTGGAATCAGAGCTTGCCCATCCAATCACGTAAGCAAGATGTTATCCTGTCGAAACTAATTCTAATCGGATGGAAACATTTAAAGAATCCTCTTTTTTTTCTTTTTCTTAAATCAATGTGCGACTTTGTCAAGCCCCAAAATATTTACTCTTTTGCGTGCAAAATAAATAAGAGTTGAAAACCACAATATTAATTGTAATTAACATAATAAATTAATATAAAAATTGGAGAATACAAACAAAGTCGAATAATACAAACTTACCCGATATTGTTATTAAATGGAATTGTGGTTACTAAACAGTACTTGTTACAATTATAATAATAGCTGCGATTAACCGACCAAGCCATAAAATAAATCTGAAATTTGCGCGATCAAGATGAAAAATTTTGCTATTAAAGTATTAGTAAAAACTATCAATAGTTCGTTCGAAATACATTATTAATTATGAAATTAAAAGTGAAAAATGTTATCAATTTTCAAAGGCAAATACATAACATAAGTATTGCGTATTTTTAAATCTTTTTTTTTCTTTTTCTCCCCCGCATCTCATTTATAATTATCAATATTTCTAACGTATTTCTACAGTTTTAAGAAATGATAACAGGTAGATTCAAACCTTTCGTTTCTAAGCTACAATTGATCGCATTATGCAGTTATTTTTATTTTGTTGTCAAGTTCATATTATTATGACGAATTATTGTGACTCTCATACATAGCAATTTGTGCATGCTTCTGCATAGTTTTAGGAGATTTTTGTGTTATTCATTAATAAAATTATCTTTACGAAAAAAACATGAACCGTATTTTGACCACACTAAAAAGTGTTTTACAACATTGTTAGATCGAAACATCATACTAAAATACATAAATAATTATCTTTATACATGTACTTAAAACACATTATGTTAAACGGAAAGTTAAATGTCTAGCTTTTATTCATTATAATAACCTGAATGATAACTCCATTAATTTATTATTTTTAGAATTCACTGATAAAATATACATAGTTACTTCATTTTTCCTTCACCATCTACTCCGAACCAGAAAACCTCTTTGAAAGTAATCTTTCTCGTTACAACTTTCAGAATTTAAAAAAATTTTATAGTATGAATTCAACACGCAATTTAAATTTAAAACGTTTCTTATTACTTTTTTAGTACGCATCGCAAATCTCAAACGTCCCCCAAATTGAAATTCCAATCGGCATGCGTATTGTCAAGTAAAATGACAAACGCATTATTACTTCAAGTGGCCTTTTGTAGTTTCGTTTCAACACGCCATTGTTTAACACAGACAATGCCCGTAATTTTTATTTCCTTTAATTTCTTGTACCTTCTCTTCTTAGCAACTGCTAGTTTCCTTTTATGTGTAATTTAAACGCGTAGTCAGTAGCAATATCTCTCCAATTTTGATTATGATACAGGAAAAAATTAATGCAAAAGGGTGTGTTTTCAGAATTTTTATAGTTTCAATGGCAAACTTGAATTGCAAAATCATTATCTTGGAAAAGATCAAACAATTACGTTTTTAGCAGCCCCGTTTGTATTATCTGTGATATGGAAGGTAAGTTAAATCACTGACTCCATTTTTGTGTTCAATGAAAGAGTTTGGTACTTTAACAACCGATAGGAAAGTTATTCTTTTCAATTATGAAAAGAATTAATTTCAAACGCTCGAATGAGCAAGTTTTATTGTTACACCATAGCCCCCTCAACTATGTGCGAAGTCCATTTAAAGTTCGTACCAGTACTAATATATTACATTTTGTATTTCAGTACTTTTTTCATTAGCAAGTCCCTATTGAGCAAGCCACTATTGAACTGGAAGAATTATCTCTCTCTCTCTCTCTCTCTCTTTCTCCCCACCCACCTATTTTAAATGACCGTCTCCCCAAGTGACCATTAATATAGAATACTCCCCCTTCCTACAAATTCTAAGTCAGTTATTTAACAAAACGTCTAAAAAGCCATTGGACGGAACATTTATCTGGACTGTAACTGGATCTTAGAGTGATATTGTCGCAAGAAAAGCATTGTTGCTAAAAAGCATTTGCAATCAAGATAATCTGACGATATAAGGAATTCAATCGGAGTTAATTGAAAAGCAGACTTAAAAAATTGAAGAAAAAAAAAAGGAACCTCATTCAGCTGTGGATAAATGGCCGGTAATGAATAATACTTGTCTTATCCGTAAAATGATCTGCCTATCACCAAGCAACCATAAGAATCAAAGTCACTCCCACCATTGCTGACCAAATCTTCAAGCAGGTGGTTCCAACTTTCGAAATTGTGAGGCCCTCGTGTCAGCTCCCGAACATCACATCCTGCGATTTACCTTCTTAGCATGCCAAGCACTCGAGTTCGAAACTGCGAAAGTTTTAACAGGACAATAAGACGTCGGAACACGGAGATGACTGCTTAAGGCTCCTTGAAGAGACCTTGCCGGTTTTTTTGTTTGAAGGTCAAAGTCTCGAGATGGTGCAACACGCTGTGACACCGGACTGAATCGTGTTTGAAATCGGAAAAGAATGAGTGTGCTTTGTAGGAAGTTGTAAACGTAGCTTTTCATAAAACTTGACTAAAAGAGGAAGCGGTATATACGTGACAAATTTTCCTCTTTCGAGTACATGAAAAGGAAATATTTTGCATTATTTACTGGTTTATAAAATAATAAATCATCTTTATTGTTACTGCTTCCGAATAATATATTTAATTTAATGATTTTTATCAAACTTTTTAGTTCAGGTAGAGTCCAACCCATACTCTTGTTATAAACACAATAATGATATCGAAATTAGTTAACTAAAGAGCAATTTTAATATTTTGGAAACTTTAATTATTATTTGTAGCATTTTTTTTTTGTTTTGTTTTCTTTGTTTTTAAGAGTTAGATTTGAAAAAATGTATTTTGAAATTCTTATTGAGCTGTTGATGTTTATTATAATGTAGATGCATAGAGTTATGACTATGTAATCAACCAAATTCCCAGTTAGCGTGACAGTGATCATAAAAAAAAATAGATTTGAATATCATTTATTGGCCATTTTTTAAGATAACTTGTGAACGATACGCTATAGGTAGTGCTACAAAAACGTCAAATATGCAGAAATAGCAATAAACCCTAAAAAGTTTTAAAGCGGAAGCAGTATTGAACTAACATGAAGAACAAAATGAGGTGTTAAAGTGTTAACGATTTGAATGCTTCCGCATCAACGATCAAGTATTATTACAAGATTCCATTCCAAGTAGTTCCCAGCCTACCACATTTTCGTTACATTTCTAAAGGATTTATTTCTTTACAGAAGTTCCCCTTGCTCCCCTCCACCCAACATAACGAAAAATCCTTTTCTTGTAAAATCATGCTTCGATGGTAAATGGAAAACTAACTTTTGAAATTAAGTTGTAAAAAACATTCATACATTTGAACCTAACAGTTGAATAGTAAGCATATTACACAATTTTTGTCCGGATTTGAAGAATTCAGGTGCTCACCTTCAATTTCTAATTATAATTTATGATTGCAGAATTAAAAATTTAATCTGCTTTACACGATCTGTCAATCATAATCTAAGAAGTACATAGAAGCACACGGCAATTTCAAATTTATTTCAGGAAAAAAAAAATTGTGTAAGACTATGTGTTCTATAAATGTATCTCTATAACGTATTTTCAGATGCAATGCTAAAAATTAAGGAGCCACTTTAAATTTTTAGCGTACCGCTTTAGAAAAGCAAAGCCTTTTTTTTTTATTTTATCTTGCTGAATTTTTTTATAATCCGTATTATTACGAGAAAGTTGACGAACAATGCCTTAATGAAAATTATATAATATTTCAACTAGGAAAATAATTAAACTAAAAATTTCCTGTACAAGATATATTGAAGAATATAGAGATTTCTGAGGCGAATATTAAGTATTTTAGAAAACTAAAATAGTAAATTTAAAACAAGGTACTAGTTCCAGTATTATAATCACAGTACAAATCATGGAGACTACCAAATGATTTTACAAAACCTCCGTGGGTCTTATTTTTCTTTATGTAGAATTTCATAACGAGTCAAAAGTACCAAATTTGCATGCACAGAGTATAAAAAGGCTGTACTCACCAGTCGCCTCTTAGGTTTAATGAGCGGCCTGTTCTGACCGTTCATTTTGTGGTAGAGTCCGCAGGCATTGCAAAGGTAGTGTCCCGTGCCGTCCCTGCGCCACAATGGCGTCGAGGTGGCCCCGCAGTTCACACACTCTCGACCCTCTGAGTCAGCAGGAGAAGAAAAAGCAAAGAAAAATAACCATCAATCAATTATTAGGTGTAGCAATCTTTGAGATACATAACATAGTTTATCAAATTCAAACACTGAAAGCTGATTTTACACTCATAACGCAATCGATGACTGCATCTCGAAAACTGCCAACCACCAAAGGCCAAATTTACAAGTTGGGCAATTTTCCGGGACCTTACAATGAAATTTCATTGATAATAAAGTGTTTGCCAGTTTTTACGGTTGCCGTTTTTCTGAGGAGTGTAAACTCAGCTTAATAGTTTAAGTGTTAGTCGTGAGAAGAGTCTGCAAATAGCAGTCATAACAAAATCGGAAATAAGAATTTTACTCGTTATAACAGTACAGGAAGTTCGTTGAAACCAGTCACAAAACGAAATAAAACTTACGTTTGACTTAGAAACCCTGATTTGGAATGTTTAGTTCTTAGAACTACGGCAAACGGTTACCAAATTCCGACCGCCGCTTTATTATGTGCTGACTTTAACTAACCGGTGAAATTCAACTCTTATTGTAATAAATTCTAAATTAAACTTTTAAAATCCACGCTGTAGATGAAAATCACTGTAATTGTAAGGACACTATCCATAGTCATAATCAAGCAACCGGCGCAGAGTTTTAGAAGAGACCCCTAAGAAAACTAATTGCTGACACCTGGACTACGATATTAAGATTACGAATGCTCTTGTTCTGAAATTAGTTTCGAAAATTGAAATTGCCCCCTCCCCCACGTCAAAATTTTGTGAACGCCATGATTCGAATTCGCGAATTCAGTGAGGGGGAATCTCACTCACATAATTTCGTGTGTTTAATTATTTTACATAGAGCAGAGATTTGGAGCGGAGCAGCAGAGAAATTTATTGTGCCCCACTGCTCCGAGTATTTTTTTTTTTTTGAACTATATTTAAAAACCTAAAAAATTATGAATGATGTTATTCTCATCCCCCCCCTCTTTGTTTTTCAATTTATTTCAAATTGCATATTTGATGAATTGATAGTTAAGAAGCGGTTACATTGCTTTAATTGTTTTGTTTCAAAGTATTTCTGATATTTCACAACGTTTTTCACATATACCTGCTAATAAATTCAATAAATAGAAATTATACATAATATGCGTCTCATTAAAAATTTGCGGAGCGGGAGCTTAGAAGGTGGAGTGGAGCTGAAGCGGAGAGACTTAAAAAATTAACTGCTACAGTTCCTTTAAATTTAGGTCTCGTTAGTAGTAATCCATACACATGAAAAATAAATCGCCAAATTGCCACGTGGATCACTTTTCTGTAAACTAGTAATGAAATAGTGACTACAGTTGGAGTATAGAAACCCTAAATGGCACGGACCATGGAGGAGAAACTAAATTTTGATAAATTAAGATGCTGAATAACAAATGGAAAATTTGAGGACATTGCCCACAAAAAGATTGTTATTATTTCTAACATATTGTAGCTAAAGTTGCATATTTAATTTTCAAATTTTAAACCATCGTACAAACATAGATTTTTTTTTGTCTTTCTTGACTTCACTGGGGAGAGCGTAGAAATTAGTTCCTAAATTGCAATATTAATCAATGAAATAAGGTAAATGACCCGGCAGTGGACACAGTTAAGAAAATTTTCGTACTCTTTTACGGGTCATTTACCTTACATCTTCACTTAATTCTCTTGATGAGACAAACACAGAACTATTTAATGTCCATTAAATATTTCCTAATTTGTTTAAAAAATGCAAAATCCGAACTCAATTCAATTTATTAATGATCAATCGTTCTCAATGTTTTCTGAATAAATTCCAATTACAGCAAAATACCATTTATACGACGATCATTTCTACGACGTTTTAGTGTGACCCCAATTCTTGTATTTAACCAGAAGGGTAAATCGATTATACGGCGTTATCTTTTATACGACGATCTTCGATAGTCCCTTCGGCTTCGTATAAACGATACTCCACTGTATATCAATCATGTTTTTGCTCAAAAACGTGGCAATGAATAGGTTATGGAATCTTCAATGAAAAGAGAATAACCAATGCTCTTTCATAGCAATGATTCAAAATTTCTATTAATGTTTTCAATTAACCGTTTTGTTTAGTGCCGTCCAATTTTATTTTCTGCATAAACAATTACATGAATAGTAGCTTACTAAAATGTTAGACAATTTGATACATTTTCTTATGGTTTTTATGGTTTGGGAAACTAGTTCCAGTTTTCAGCTATTAAATTATTCATTATCTACGGAACGCATATAATTTTTGTACTAAGTAACTTAATGTTTTTTTTTTTGAACTGAATACAGAAACACAATACAGTATTTGAACCGCAATGTACAAAAAAAAAAAAAAAAAGAAAGAAACATTACTCTTAAATTATTAATGAAAATTGTCCCAAAGAATCCCTATGACAGAGAACATCATCCTCGAAAACAGTTCAATAAAACTCATCGAGTACAAAGGGAATATTCTAATATAAATATTTTGCACATTATCGACTTAGTTGTTCCCATAAAATGACTTTTTTCATATGCTTCTATATGCTAAATTGAATATTAACTCTCGGTACCATAAACAGTAGAGAACTTTTATATCGTCTTTTGCTGTGGCGGAACTAGAATATTTTTCTGGGCGTTCTTAGTTCATATCCTTTTATGCATATCGATGCAAATATTAGGATTCTCGAACATAGTTCTAGTTCTGTTGGAAGCTCACCTTACGTAAAGCCAAAGCAATAAAAGCGAAAAATGGTAAAGTACCAAGAAAGGAATATAAATATCAATTACAACTTAGAACTTAACTTTTTAAATGAAATGTTATTATAAATATTCAGTATTGCATTGTTATCGTCTTCAACATTTGTAATTTCATCATAACTATAGCAAAATAAAATTCCATGGAACTTATTTCAAAATTAATAAGCAATGTACGTCATGGCAATTTTTTTAATAACATCTTTGTTCAGAACTTGACTGTAATATCTCCTTTAATGGAACTTTGGAGACAATAATATGATATCAGCGAGGTTTTTCAAAGAACTTTTGAGCATGTAATATCTTGCTTATACTCTCGATGGAAGTTGAAGAACGTTCATCACACTAATAAGAACTTTCTGTAGATTATGAAAAATTTTATTTCTCATTTGATACCTATTATGTAGCGTAACCTTTCCTTCATATGCATTTTTATTAAATTTTGGGGACGCAAACTCTCGTTTACAGAAATTTTGAGTGGATTACTGACTTTTGAAATGCTTGTACGTAATTTTAAAAAAAAGTACATTTGAAAAGAAACTTTTTAAAACATAGCTTTTATCGTATAATAATATTCATAAACTTTAAGATACTCCTCATTCGTAATATCAAATAACTTTGCATTCAATAACTATACGAAATAGGTTTGAGAAAAATAATAAGAAAAATACCAATCATTGAAACACGGTTAAAAATAAACTAATAAAAAAAAGACTGAAAAACTAAATTTTCTAATAACGACACAACACTTTAGAAATAGAAACAGAAAGCAAGCATTATAGTTAGTGCAAAGAATAGTAATAAAAAAGAAGATAAAAGGAAAACTATCGAGATAAAACAAGGAGAAAATAGAAATTAGTTTTAGTGAGGTATGCAAACTAAAATAGAGGAAAAGTTTTTAAAAAGAGAAAGAAAAGACAGACAGACCGAGCTTACCACAAGGATTAGAATAGTGTGTGTCGGTATCAGAACTCCACAATACAATCCCGTTGTTAGTCAAAGTTCTGCTATAGCCAGACCACAGATTCTTGTCATCTGTAAGAGGAAGGGTTGGGGATCAAATACGATTTAAATAAACTTCTCTTTACCTTTTACAGGACAAGAGTCAGTGGTCCGCTTTAAACTGAGCATGTGTTGACCACTGAAGCATCCGTTGTCCATGCGAAGCAACGCGGGCGAATCTTGTAACATGCTACGTTTGGCACCAGAAGCAGTTTTCGTAGGTTTGTTGTTTATGGTTGAGATTTTAAAAGAATAAATAAGTGCACAACTGAATAGTGATAAATGAATGTACAGCTGAAAATTCAGAAAGTAGAATTTAATGCCAAAACAGGGAAATGGTTCATTAATAAACATTTATGAAATTCTAAGAAACTCTGATGGTAAAGATGTATATAAGCATATGTGAAACTTTTATGATTCGCTTTTGAAAATATAGTGATGGAAGTGAAAATGTGACTTATTGCATCACAAAAAGCTAAACTGATATGAGTGGAAATTATGAACAACATGTAATTGCAGCCGATAATTAAGAGTTTTTCCTTCGTTTAGCTCGGGAATCTTTTATGTACATTGACTCTTGACAGCGCGCACCTTTTGCGATTTAAAATAATGCATAGTGTATGTGGGGGGGGGGGGAGGATTTTGAAGGAAAACAGCGCTTTTTCGATCCAGGAAGGGATCAAGAGAGAGAATAGCCAAAAAAGAATGATACCACAAAATAGTTTATGCGATGATAGACATTATTAAGGGGAAAACGATACATTCTATACGAGGTGCCAATAAGAGTTTTTAAAATAAATATAAAATTTGCGTGATTTTAAAGAAACTTTTCTAGTTTATAACAGGAAAGAGAAAATTAATGCATTCAAAATGAAATACATTTTTCGCCCAAAGATGTCTAGTATCAGGGGAGTTGTAAGCGATATCACGCATTTAATCAATATTAAACCACGCTGTCTTTTGGCAAAAACTATTCATGTTATTTGATTTACATTTAACTGCTGCAATATTTATTTATTTTGCTTGTTCTCTTTTTAAACATGAGACGTATTACTAATAGACCTCTGCGTATTTCAAAAACTCATCTTTTTTTTAGTGTTTTAAGCGAAAGATAATATTATAATTGTTAAAATATTTATTTGTTAGCGCAGTGAAAAGAATGACATTTTTTTCGGATAAAGAGGCAATTAAACCAGTATGATTTATCGCACTGAATTACACGCCATGCAAAATAATTCATGTTGAAAACATGACAACTGATAACATCAAGGCAAAAGAATAAAAGATGTACGACGAAGTTGCACAGTGATTTCTCTAAAAGAAAAACAGAAAGAAAGAAAAAAGAAATTCGGTAATAAAGAGAAATTTACAAATAAAGCTAAAAATTAAATTTTATTTAATGTCATTCTTTTGCATCAACCGCTTAGAAAGTAAAAGAGAGTTTGAAATTTCAAAAAAGAAAAAATGCACTTGACCTCTTCCTTCCTCCTCCTTAAAGCGCACCCCGCCGCTCTGAGTGAAAGAAAACATAAAAACATTCTTTCACAGGAATCAAGTTCAGAATTATACGTTTGAAAATATGCGTACCCTTTGATAGCATTTACCGGAAAGAACGGAAGATTATATGCTTCTAAATAAACAAACAAGCAAAAAAAGTAAAAAATTACTGGAATGAGTTAGAATATTTTCCATTCTATTTAATAGTTCTACAACTCGTTATTTGTAATTTAATATTTCTTTTAATTTAATTTAACTTTGATAACTAGGTTTTAGAAATTCTGAATCTATTAGCACTGTAATAGATATGCGTTACATTAACTTTTAAGTTATTTTTCTGTTTTTTTTTTCTCAGTTGGTATCTTAGCGTGGTTTTTTTATTTGGTATTTGTTTGCTCATTTTTTATCATTAATTTTGCGTTTTTATTCTACGAGTATTAATAAAAGTTCTCATGTTTTATGAACAGATAAATAAACAAACAAAGCGTATATATTTATATATTGTGTGCAATTTAACGCGTTTCAAATAGTATTACATAGCGCGTCTCGCCAGGAAAATTTTTAAATTAAAAAAATCAAATGTAACAGATTCTCTGCAATTTTTTCCATGGGACTCATCTTTCTGCTTCCTTCCTCAAAACTGCCGCAGGATAAACAGAAAAAAAAGCACCATCACGTTAATGGCCGAGAAATAACTCGAAAATTGAAATCCCAGTTGCGCTTGGCCAACGATAGGTAGCTAAGGACTCAAAAAAATTCAATCCTCCTGGTCTCTGATCTGATTAGATTAACCGGAGGGCCATCAGGGATTGAAGCTTCTCTCTCTTATCAGGCGAAAAGCGCTAACTCGAGAACAAAATTGTTTCTCATTGTGCCAACTCTCCCTGAAGAATCACATCCGACTCCCAAGCCGATGGTTATCGACACTCTCGTTTGCATAAATTTCTAATTTACCATCATTTTTATTTTATAACTGCTCTTCCTTTTCTCTTTCTTCGTGGAAAACCATATTCAAACAATTGCATTGAAACGCATGAGGATCAGAATCATTTTTTTATTTTGAATGTTCTTTTTTTTAGGCAGGAAGTTCCTTCCTCCTCCCCACTCCTTCTGACCAAACGATTACGAGAATTGAATTTCCAGAAATTATTATCGGATTAAAGTTGTAGAATATCAGGGTTTGAATCTGATATCATTTGTAGAAAAGTGGGCCAGCCGTGGTAACTTACGTAATGGATTTTTTATGCCCTGCGGAGTTCTTTTCTTTCGACACCCCTGATTATTTGCAAAAAAAAAAAAAAATAAATAAATAATAATGATAATTTTGTCAAATAACGTACTATGAAACCTCTGCAAAAATATAGGCTATGAAAGGAGTATGCTGCACCAGACGTTTATTTTCGTCATCTTTACGGTGCAGGGTACCAGATACCTAAATGACTTCTAAACACGGCTTCTCCGCATTTGTACATTGACTAGAAAAATCCTCGGAAAACTCCTATCAGTTAACAAGTGTCACAACAAAAAAGATGGGCTCTTCATGGAGGATTTTTGAAAAGTAAATGAAATCATTAAAAATCTTGTGAGCTAAAAATCACAGATAACAAAATTTAAAATAAATAATGGAAAACAGCATTGCGCAAATTGCAAAACATATACTGTTTCCTTAATTGAATTCTCAAGATGGCTTCTCCTCATTTGTATATTCAATAGGGAAACTTCTATGGGTTAATAACGTGTCGCAACGAAGAAGATGGTCCCTTGTAATTGAAATCATCAAAAATACTCTAAATTAAAAGTCACCGAAAGCAAAATTTAAAAAAAACGAGAGAAAACGACACTGCAAGACGCACAAATTGCAAAATATATGTTGTAATCATGTGTTTCAGGGTTACAAAGGACCCCTTTTGCACTGCAAAAAAATATTTTGAGTTTCGGGACACAAACAGCCGCCACAATGAAGTCTTTATCCTCACCTCCATTTCTTCCCCCCGCTCTCTCTTTTTAATTCATATAATCAATATTTTTTCATCATAATTATTATCAGGTTAAGGCCGGATAATTTTGCTTGTACTGAATGAAGAGCATAATCTTACAAAAAGGAAACATTTAAATTTTTCAAGCTAGGATGAAGCATATTTTCAGACTAATTTTTGACACTTAAAGTCGTAGGAAAGGTCAAACAAGCTTTTAGGGGAAAAGAAAGGCTTTTAAAGCAAGAAAATAAAATTGCGTAACTACTGATAATGCATAATTTTAAGATATACAAATGAAACGCTAAAACTTTCTCAGTAAATTGGTTCAACTTCAAAATCTTTTAGCAATGTAATATTTGTATTTAAAATTAAATGCAATTACTTAACTCACATCCTAAGCTGATACCTATTATGTTCGAATCGCTATCTACTGAAATAAAAGCAAATATTTTTCATGAATATACGGATCCTGACTTTATTTATAAGGCATAAGCAAATTTAATTGAGTGGGAAATTTTTTTAACAAACGAGGTATACATTGATAAACATTTCATCTGTGTTAAAATAAGGCTAGAATTATTTTTCCTTCTTTTCATTTCCAATAAAAGAGAAATAGTGCAAGCTAAGTGAAGATTCTCGACAAAACATGACTATATATTTCATAACAGAATTTGAGCATAAAATACATAAAGAATGAAACCATCTTCTCATAAAAAATGTATATAGAAAAAAATTCCTTTCCTTTTTATTTAGTTATTTATTTTTTCTTTTTGAAGTAAACATTTTTTTTTTCTTTTTCAGTCTTAAAAAAATGGCAATAAAATCTTCAAAGCAAACGCTACTACAACCAAAGCAGCAGCAAATCTGACTTTATTTTCTCTTCAAATGCGGACTTTTGTGCTAGAAACCATTTCGGGAAGTTCTGTAATGGATAGAATATTATCTTTATAAAAGCTTCACTTATCCAGAACTCCAAATAGCATGATGTTGCTTCGTAAATAGAACTTTTTTTTTTCCATACTTGCTCTCTCCCAGTCTTTGGAATTGGAAAGCTACGGGCGGTTACGCGTTCCTTGATATTATTCCATACTATTGCCTCAGTTCTCTGCAAGGTGGTTGTTATTTTATTTCATTTTCAGAAAAAAATCAAGGGTATGTGCAATGATACATTCAGTAAATGTGACTTCAAATGATTTCCTTTCCGGTTCCGGTTCTTTGGGCTTATTGAATAAATCAGCGAATCTATCTGCAATTTTACATAGCAATTTATGTTAAATTAAATTTTCTCTTCGATTCGTTTCCAAAAAAAAAATGAATCGTAACATTTTTCTGTTTTGAGGTAAGACACATTTTAAATCTGTCTACATAACAGTACCTTATCTGTAAAAAAAAAAAAAAATAGTAGGTGTTGAATGTAGCTCATTTATGAAACAAAATAAGGAAATTAATTTGCGTTGACTATGATTTTGACTGCATTTTTAATAAGATTAAAATCCTACTAATTTTGTAAAGAAACTATTTCCAGTATTGAATAAGCTTCTTTGTTACAAAAGGGAAGAAGAAAAGGTTTGTTGTTTAGTTACTAGAGTAAAAGAAATCTAAAACAATTTCAGGGGGGAAAAAAGATGTTTTTAAGCAAAAACATTTAAAAAATAATTTACAAAAATAAATTACATGTCAAAAAAATTTACTTTCATATGTTTTATCTTCTTCAAAAAACGTGAATTCATCGTTATATTAGTTTCGAAAACAATTATAGTGAACAGTGTTTGGAAACAACAAATGTTAAAAATGTTCCAAGTCATAGAAAATTATTATCGTTTGATTCCCCCCCCCCCCACCCCTCTCTCTCTCTTTTTTTTTTTTGGTATTATGTTTTGAAAAGATATTGGTCACTTTTAAGCTGAATTTCTAAATAAAATTTAAATTTTACATATTAACTGACACTGCGCAAAACCTTTTAATGTGAAGGTACATATTAATTGATGGGAAATTTCGATTTGTTGAAAATCAGATTAAAATAAAATGTATTTAAAAAGAACTTGCTTTCAAACCTTTTTGTTATAGAAGATAACTTTGAGTCAGCTATATTATCAGTGCTCACAGTATTACAAGCATAAATGACAAATATTATAGATATATTCATGTAATACATATCAGTGAAAATTAATCTTTAAAAAATATATAACATAATGAATTTAAAAATGTAAAAAGATCAAATAAAAGCATCAGAACAGAAATAGTTGAACAGTTTTTACTCTTTTTGTATTTTCCTTTTCAACCTCTAAATCTTTTAAAACTGCCATTATTCAAGCATATGCAATGAATTGAGTTGTGCTATTAAAACGGAAGACAAAAAATCACGTTTCTTCACATTTTTGTGGCACGATAAGAGAACACAGAAATTTATATTGTTAAAATACAGAATATTTCATTCGTAATTCGATTTCTGTTCTGAGTCGTTAAAGTGATTAGTAATAGCATAGGAAAGATATTATAAGAAATAAGTATTTTCAAAGTTTCTAATAAGAAATTAGGAAAAAACAGCAGTGGGAAATAACTGTCGGAAATTTCTGATATTTGAGCTGAATAAAGAAATCGGTATATGGTAAGAAAACACCCTTAGCTTTATTGTATCTTATGTTCTTGTAATAACCTATATTTTTCTATGTTAAGTTTTCACAATTTAAGCAAATAAATATATTAATGAAGGCATGCATTTTATTATTTTGTGATGTTTGAAATATTTGTTGGGGTTTTCTTCTGTTATTAATGCATGTAGTGTTTATTTGGAAATAGAAAATAATGATTCTTAGCGGTAACGTAATATATATAAACAAAAAGAAAAGGGTCAGAGCTGTGATGGGCGATAACAGAAAATTTCGAATGTGGAGTGTAGAGATAAATGAGTGTGTCGGGGTAGAAATATCGCATTAAGTATTTGGGAATCAAGAAATTAAATTTCGTAGGCACATAAAACTATATATGAGCAATTGTAAGAAAATGGAGGCATAATTTTAAATTTACTTTAGGGCGAACATTATCTAGGCACACAACGCATCATGAATTTCTAAGAATTGGCAAGCAATCTTACACATGTTGTATCGCCGGAAGAGCGATCTTTTAGGAGCGTATTTGATAGAAATAGAGATGAAGTGGATGAATTCTTTTTTGTCTTCATGGTGGTCAAAGATGTAAAAAAGTAATGGGGGATAGCTGCTTTGGCCAACGGGGCAGAAGTAAGATGCTTAAAAACGTGATACTGTTTAACTTTACCAGAAAATTAATCATTTTGTACCTGTCATAGAAGATAACATAAAGGAAAATGCCACATGACAATTTCCACATGTTTGAGAAGTTGGTCAAATTCAGTTGCTTAGTGAAATGATAGCAGAGACAGGCAGGAATGATTTGTCTAAGAGGAAAGTGCTAGAGGTTTGCGGTTGGTGCATAAAAGAGCAGGCTGTTAGGAGTGTTAACTGAGCGACAGAATTGCGTGATTAGTGGAGAATATCGTGCAAGGAGAGCCTCGTGAGTTGAGGATTATTGTGTTAGTGGCAGGCTCTCGAAAAAATGTTTCTGCCAATCTTACCGGCGCTGGATCGGCCTTTGGTCCTAGGTTTGCCACCGGAAGAGCCGCCCGTGCCGCCCTGCATTGAGGAGGCAGTCTTGGCTGCGCCCAGCAAGGAACTGTGGAAAGACGAATAGGCAGCGCTCGAATAGTCCGTATTGCCGGCACTAGGCGGCGGGCCCGTCACGTACGGGGGATATGTGGGCATGTGGTGGTGATGGTGGTGGTGGTGGTGGGAAGGCTGGTGATGGTGGTGGGATAAGGCGGATGAAAAAGCCGTACTACCTTCTCGAGGCTTGGAGCCTCCGCCGCAGTTGGCTCCGCCGCCGCCCAGTCCCAGCGAAGTGATCATGGCGTTGTGTCCTTTGATGTCCTCGCTGCCACTGGACGACGAGCCCAGGCCCGAGCCGTAGTCTCCGCCGCCGTTGGCACCCGTCGCGCCGCCGTGTCCGCCGCTGCCGCCCGTCACCGTGTCAGGTGTGGCGTCCTTCGGGGGCGTGGGCGGGAAGCTGAACAGGTGGGGACTAGAGTGGGGCGGCAGAGGCGCCGAGTGGGGCGGCGGTACGCCCGACGGCGCGCTGCCCGGATGGTGAGGACCCTTGCCCGGGGCGGTGAAAGGTGAGCACCAGGCGGACCCGTGCGCGGGATGGGGCACCATTGGCTTGGCGCCCTCTGATATCCACGGATGCAGGGGCGTGTGAAAGTGCGGCCGGCACATCTGACTGCTTGGCATCCGCGCTGTGAAAGAGAAAGAAGAAACACGAATGAAACACTGCTTTAATTGCATGCAAAAATATGAACTTATTTATGAATTAACAGCAGTGATTGTGATCCGAATTCAATAACCCGAAATTAAATGGAAAATTGCCGTGGTGGAATCTTAACACATTATCATTCATTTTATTTCCCTTTCCTTCTTACCATTAACTTCTCTACATTTCTTCTAAAATCCATTGATAAAAGACAATTCAAGTTTCACTCCTATTCACTCTACTTTTTTCTGAAAGCAGTATAAATACCAAATATGAGAATGATGAAGTCAGACTTAAATATCTGGAAAGTTCGCAAACTTAAAAAAAAAAATCGGAAATCCGGATTTTCTCCGGAGCACAATCACCCCTGAAAATCTAACAGATTTTCTATGAATATTAGTGAAACGAATTATGAAATACTTTCATGAATTTTTGTAAATAAAATGTCCATTACTGTCTAATATTACAAGTGAATTCAGCAATTAATTATTCAAAGAGTTTACCGTTGTCAAATATTTAGTAATATATTTTCTCCTTATTAAAATTAGAGTTGAATGGGTCATGTATTATAGCTTTTCTGTTTAGATATTTAAATTTAATATATATAAAATCTATATAAAAGGGACATAGTACAGAAAGGAGAAAATTCTCTCAATCGTATTTTGCATATTGAAGCAATATAAAATTCGAACAATGGTTTTCCTTCACATTCTGGAAATTTTTTGAATGCATTTTCTTCTCATTGTATAAAGAAGAACTTGTATTTTCATGATTTAAAACAGAAGGAAGTGTAAAGTGCGAATATCTTTTGCTTAAACCTACAAAAGAGAGATGGAGAGACAAAACTGGGGGAGAAGAGAGTAAGTAATTACCCTTTATTTTCTCAAACAGTTATCTGGAAATTGATCTTTTTAAACTCGAAGTTTCGACTAACTTTCTAGTTTTTTTTTTTTTTATTTAAACGCTGAAACGCATAATATTTTTATAAAACTAAGACACATTAACAACAAAGCTGCATTAGATGCTTAGTAAATCTTCATTTGACTTTAAATAAAGTATTTCTTTATCATATCCGAAAGAAAAAAGAAAAAGAAAAGAGGTTGAATTGTGACTATAAAAATAAATACAAGGATTATAATTGTAACTATAAAAACGAAACTATTCATTTGAAAATACATAAATCTCCTTTTGAGCGACACTGAGGATGCAATCCCTATTTCAAGGAAAATCCAAGCCTTAAATGTTCATAGAATAATAGGTGTGTCGGATATATTCCACGGCGACGTGACATCCCGACACGTAGTTTACACGCATGTCCACCAACCGTGAGGACCTCAACGACAAAGTACTTGCGATAAATCGCCGGTTTCCACACTTGCAAAAGCACATCTCTCCAAATCCCCAAAGTCACGGATATATAACGATCGAATAAAGAGCTTTGTCGAAAAAAATTAATGGTGGGAGGGTTTGCACAGGGAGGAAGGATGCAGTATGAGACCTGCCATGAAGGCGGTTCAGTAAGAACCTAGTAGACAGTAAAGTTCCCAGCTACTTTGCACGTTCAACAATCATACTTAAGCCTCCACTGATTCCTAAAATTAAAAGGCATCGCAATATCATTCGTTATCCACATCGCTTTTATTTAGCGGCGCCGAAATGTATAGATCTGGTTTTAAATGAGTGACTTTTGATTTTGTTTGATTGTTTTCGTTCCGTAGATGGATGATAATGCCGTTGAGATCCCTCAGACAATAGTTTCATGAGTATCTTGAGCGATGGTTGATTGGAATCTAAGAGTTAACAAGCACTGACATCTTCTATTTAATGTTCCACATGTATCAAAATAAATGGTTGAGAAATGCAATTTTTCCAAAATCAAATTTGAAAGATTTCTATCATCTTCAAAACATGTGTTTAAGTATTAATGGAATGAACATAATGCATAATAATGGTTTTTCTTTTAAAAAAAATAATTTTAAGTCGAAAATTTTCCTGTTTCAACTTTTGAGCCATTTTTGCTGAATCAATAATGCTTTTACAGTCTAAGAAACGGATTGAAATAGGATATGTTATTTTATGAGGCGAGTACTGACTATTATACTTTCCTGGAATAATTGATCTAAAACAAAAATTCCCCTTTTTTTTAATTTATTTTATATTTTTTTTTTTTTTTTTGTATTTAAGCAAAAAGTACAAAATTTACTTGTTAATACTTCACTGAACAAAAATTTAGTGAAAGTGATACGTTAGTAGCACTGTACATCAGCTTGCATTGATACAATTATTTCCTGTACATAATTTCATAAACGGCAAAATTTCGGAAAATATATTTTACAAAAAATACTCAAGCACAATAAAGTAAACTTATTAAATGGTTTACTTTTTTGATTCTGGAGATTTAATGCTACTTGTGTCAAAGTGCTTTTTACACAAATTTTGTCTTATACCATTCAGTTGAAAGCTAAACACGTTCAGACAAAATGCAAAGAATAAGAAAGAAAATCGCACACGTACAGTAAGTACACTCAAACGTTTCTTCCCTGTTTAGTTTGGCATTTTGATGTTATTTACTGTGCACACGAAAACGAAAGTAAATGAAACGTTAACCCTTTCTCAAACTCTCAAAAATTAGAGCTGGCGAAGCTAAGTGAAATTTATTCTTTCCTAAATTGTCTAACGATTAATCGGCCATCTTAAGTAAGTCTACCACTTCCATAAAAATCTACAGAGCGTTGCGCCGCAATTTCAACTATACTCACAGAACGTTCATATGAAGACAAATCTTTTTATTATGTATTTTTCTTCAAACATGGTGTACTTGACGGCATAAGTAAATTAAGTCGTTCCCTTAATTTTATGGGGAAATAAATATCGAGATAAACAAGTGGTTCGAGTTGGAAGATTCCTTGTCTTTTGCCAGATGAAATTTACCGCCCAAAAAAACACGACGGGTCTCATCAACGGATTAACTGCGACCGTAAAATAGATTAGGTTCGTTGAGTACAATATAGAGAGAAATGTTGTCTTTTCCACAAACAGACAAAATCGTGAAGGAAATTCTTCTAATTTCATGTATCATATTGGGCGACAGTTCACTGTAATGCAGATGGCACTTCCGTTCTGCTTCAAGAAGCAGTAGTAGTTCTTTTTGCCCTTATGCTGAAATTTGTTTGCACAGCGGCTATGGATGCCTTTTTATGCTGTGGGAAAGGAAAATACAAAGCGGCGTACAGAGAGTAAGTTTCTTTTTGTTTTAATCCCCTAGTTATGCAGTTGGGATACCTGTTCAGATTTGTCGTGAGGAAATGAAATATGTTTTCGAAAAATGGCAATGCTACACACGTGCTTAAACATGGATTTAAATATTTTTCTAAAAAGAGAAATGTTCATTATGGTTTTAGTATAACCTAGCCACTATTTAGAATTTTTTTCAAGAAACAAGTTATATAGATCGTTCTATTGCCAATTTTATAGACCCTTATAAAGCAGCTTGTAAATTTTCAATGCACACAAATGGGTTTCGATTCATGTGATTTAAATGAATAAACGAAGAAAATTTTGAAAAAAAAAAAAAAGTTTTATTCTCTTTTACCTTGCTTAAGTAGGATTTAATGCCTTTGTTGTGTAACATAACAGGCACGAAAACCGGCACCAATTAAAAGAACCGAAATTGCACTTTCGGCATCAAATTATAGCATCTCAGCTCAAATTTCTTTACAAGTAGCCTCTAAGATATTTTACACATGCGTATCTATGAATTAAATGTACGTACGAATCATGTTTAAATCTATAACCGTGCTATGAATTAAGCAATCAGAAATGAAAATTAGGTACCGTTCAAGGTTTTTAAGTGAAAGATTATTTCAACAGGGATGTCAGAAAATTCATTACAAGTAACGATTTTTTTCCAGAGTGTTTCATTGAAAAAAAAAAGACCAAAACTGAAAATTTCTTTAAAATTCACTTATTTTTTTATTTATTGGCTTATATCATTAACACGTTCAGGGGTACGACAGTTACCAGTGGCTGACATTGAACTTTCCATTTAAGCCGCTGTCACTAAAAGAGTGGCCTGACTGGAATTTCCTTATAAATTTGCGTGGCATTCAACGTGTTAAAAAAAAGTAAATAAGTAAACGTTATTTTGCTCATGGTTTATTATATTTCTTCTATTCTGAGCAAACTTAAAACTGACAATAAGCTTAATAACTGCCCTCTGAGATGGATTGTGCTCGCATAGTTTGAAACACAACTCTTCAAACGAACATACCTAACAAGTAAAACAAGGCGCTTAATATACATACGTATTCGCCTTTGTATGCATTTCTTTTCGTACATGATATGTCGTTGATACAATTACGCTGACATAAAGAATGAAAAGAGTATCCCCGAGCATCAAACGGTAAATTCCTTCTTTGCGAAGAGACATAGGCGTTTTTCGATTTTATCAACAGCTTTTCGTGCGCCTTGGTCATTAAGCGCGCAAAGATCATTACATTCATCTGTTTACAAATTGCGCCATATTGTCGAAGCGCTTCCCCCCCCCCCTCTACGCCACCTGATCCTAGAGATTATACACCATATTTGCTGCTGGAGAAGAAGAGTGAGCAGCACTTATTATGTTTCGTATCACTTTTGGTTTCGAGAGCTCGGTTTGCCAAGAAGCAGTCAACCACTTTTCTGAGGATCATTTGGATGACTTGCGCAGTTTGCTGAATGCTTACGTCGTGTCCCTACCCTTGATCACGCTTTCTCTAAAGTTCTAGACCCTTTTCGTATTTTTTCTTTACTTTAAATACCTATTTTGACGGTAGTTTTTCTGCGTCGTGTCACGATATCAAGGAATGATATTGCTCCTACTTCCTTTCTCAGTGATTACTCCCCAGGATGTTAGGTAGTAGCATGTTTTAGTACATCATTCTTGCGTAAGAAATGGTATCAACGAATTTGATGCAATTGAAGAAGTTAATTTAAGAGGGCTCTCCTAAATTTACGATATTTATCAAATACATAGTTTATTTACACACGTTTATTGCTATGTATTTATTTATGTCAAAGGAATAATGTAAAAAAAATAAATTCACTGTTAAAACACATCAAACTATATTGATTGCTTTGGTTGGTGGTCTTCCAAGTCTCAAAAAAATTCTTTAAGCTTCCCTCAACAATTAGTTTCTATTTTCTTTTCTTTTCTTTTTTTTCCACAACTTTGTCTACAACTTACTTTCTGGTACCTCACATGTGCGAATTCATAATATCCCATTCCTTTATCCGACTTTGATTGAATTTGTACAGAGATTTGCTTAACTACAGAATTACTATTAAACTATAATTAATAAAATGAAATTATTCTATTGATTATTTTACTAATGAAAAATCGAAAACTTTTACTGCAGAATTTTATTACTTTATGATCTTAGCGCTGCTTAATTTTAAAAACCAGTATGAGAAGCTATACTTACTTATTTTTCAGCTTATACAAGTTTTGTCAATACTATTCTGCTCCCTTCTTTACAATGCGTTTTATTGGGGTTTCATTGACTTAGATATTGTATTTTGTGCAGTAAATTTGATGAAATTTCTTCTATAAAAAGTGTCACTGGTAGCATTACTTTTCCTAGATCACTGATGACTTCAAAGTCATTCGTTGAATCTACGTATGCATTTGCATAGCGTTCCCACGCTTACCCACGTTTCCTCGGCAACCTAAGACCTTTTTCTCCCTCCTTCTATTGAATTGGAAGACTGCAAGTATTTACTTTAGCAGAGAGTCACGAACAATGATAAAAACTCGCTTCCTTCATTTTTTAATGATTAGCTAAAACAACTCTAACTCCTAATTCGTATTCATTGAAGTATTAAAATCTTGTAACATTCAGTGTAGTTATTGCCCTCTAAAACGAACTAAAGTTCTTTCGTTTAGGGTCTACATGCTTCAAAAACATAAAATTTGAGGCTCAAAACATCCTCATTCTATTGCTCTCTAAAGTGTTGAGGAAGGTAATTTCGCTGAGGTCTTCGCAAAAATTAATTAAAAAACAAACATGAGTGAACGTATGAAAAATATCTACTGGTTTCAGCTGTGCTCTGAACTGTTGAAATTTCAATGACTGAGTGCAAACTGAAGTAAAAATCCCCATCTGAACAGCAAAACAAGAGGACCCCAAATATAGGAGAGTAGTACTTTAAAACCCATGTGTCCTAGTTAAAACCCATAGTCCTACTCCAGTGCAGATTCCATCTTACCTCAATTTAGAGTAATTGTGATACTATAATTCATAGTTCATGTAAGTTGATTTTCCATAATTTTTCACAAATAGTCACAACAACTCGAAACTTACAATACAATAATTCGAAAAATAACTTTCTAAAAGCAGCTGCCTTTGCAAAATTGTTTACGGTAAGCATTTCAAAACTATATAGACAGTATTTTTAAAAATTTGGCAATCTCCAAGAGGCAAAAAATATAGGAGATTCAATGGGTAAAAAAAAAAAGATGAGAAATACGACTTAACCATTATTCAACTTCCCAAGTCTTGAAAAGCAATAATATAAATAAAACTGATAAAATCAAAAACTCCTCTTAAAGTTAACTTTCCAAACTTCAAAACTTCACCAATAAATTGATTTGCTAATGTTGAAAATGATAAATCACTTTCAAAATTGAGAGCAGCCACCCCCCTCCTTACTTCAATCGCAGTTATGTGTGTAAGAGACAGCCTCAATAACTTAACCTGCTCTCTTCTGAAGTTTGACAAATATTTCCTTGTCTCCCTAAACCTCTCCCCCTCAAAAATGCTCCTGCTTTATATTGTTTCTCCGTGAGTATTCCTCTCTACTTCAATTGGGGGGGGGGGGGGATAACAGCATTACCTAAATATTTTCTTCTTTTTCAAAGGTTCGATCAAGAGCTGTTTGCCAGACATTGAAACAAATAGACGGTGAGGTTAAATCGGGAGCAGAAAAAAAATTATATAAATGTCAGTTGTGATCGAATTCATCCTCTGTTAGCCAAAATGGCAGAACTGTTTTTTCGACTTTGAACCCAAACGATTTAACTCTTAAAAGTTTGCTTTAGACAATGCAGAGAAAATGCAGCTTTAAAGGCTAAAACCCTTGAATGTGATAACCTATACAGAATGTTCTATTTCATTAATTTATTTTTTAATTTAATTTATTTTATATTATTCGAAGTAAAAATTTCTCGATAAAATTAAAAATTTAAATAAATAGTTACTGAATTTAATGTATCAGACTTTTATGGGTTGTCACGGCATAGCTAGATGAATTCAGCGACATTGTCAAAGAACGA
Source organism: Octonoba sinensis (assembly GCA_038502835.1). Lineage (NCBI taxonomy): Eukaryota > Metazoa > Arthropoda > Arachnida > Araneae > Uloboridae > Octonoba > Octonoba sinensis. The sequence continues at coordinate 80,289,961 of CM076599.1, read as the reverse complement.
TTAATTTATGGCGCATTTTAATTTTCACATTTTTGCTTTGCAGGCAAATAGTTATTAGTCCACATATATAACCTAATCGGGGGAAAAAGAATATTTTACTTTATCATTTGTTCCTCTTCGGAATGGCATTTAAAACCTGTGCTGAGCCTGGCGCAACAGCTAGTTATTGAAAATAGTAGTACTATAATAAAAATGATCAGATTGAAATTCCCCGCTCAAATTTCACGAGACAGTTATGTTTTCCTCATTCATCAGTCTCATAATGGGTTCAGAAAATTATTCTTTATTTAAAAAAAAAAAAAAAAACATGTTTTCACACGTAACGCTATAGACAAAACAGTACTGAACCAGATGTGGATTTATTTTTTTGAGCATTTTTTTTTGAAGTTGATATGTTTCAGAAAATACATTAGAGAAAAATTCCGTAACATTTTTAGAAACAAAATTCCTTAATTATAACTGGCATAAAGTATCCTACCTACTTTTCAGTATTTCATTCCCCTAAAACGCCATCAGGATACAAATATCAAAAGTATCAAGAACAACCCTCTTTTAGCAACAAAAAAAGATGTTTCATTAACAATTCTGATAATGATGTCGAGTCATGCCAAATATCAATGAGGATAATGGCTGGTAAAATACACTAGACTGAAACTGGAGCATTCACTGAAACGGCTGAAAAGGTTTACAAGACAACAATGCATCTTAATGTGCAAAAATTATCTCTAGTTTCTAAACTGAAATAAATAGCAAATAATAATCTTTATGGAAATAGGAAACATTGAAGTTGTTAAACTCGGTGTTCTGAAAATGACGTGTGCATTAATATTTTTCGGAAAAGAAAAGAAAAGGTACATATCTGACCTAAATGTTTTAAGCTGTGGTTCTTCTCTCTATAAGCAGTATAAATCTTAATAATTTAAATAAATATATTTTTCTCCTAAATGCAACTCGTGAATGGGAAGACATAATGATTATTCAAAATTTAAATAATTAGATCAGCATATACCCTTACTGAACATAAAAATCCTATTTTGCGACTTAGGAAAGCAACTTCTGACAACATTTCAAAACCTCTGAATAATCTACATCAAGTGAAGCTTTCAATCTTTTTCTCTCTCCTGTATCTTTTTGATTTGTCTTTTTTCATAGATCCTCAATTTCAAAATCCCAACAGGTCATTTCAGTTACAAACGTTTTTATATTTAAAATATTTACTTAAGTAACTTGATTTTCTTATTGTCATTTCAATTAACAATCAACTTAATTTAGCTGGCATGGCTCAAAATTTCATCAAAAGTAAAAATATTGAAAAAAGAAAAAAAAAACTCTTACTAAGTCAGGAAATGTATATGACACCCAAATGTGAATATTTGAGTTCACTTGAAGTATTAAGATCTCTGATCTATAATCTTGGTGACCATTTTCTTGCATTTTTTCTTTCCCAATATTTTGTGGAACATTTCGTTGGAAAGGAATCAGAGATAAGAAATAGAGAAAATCACAATTTTATTGATGACTAATATTAAAATAAGGAGTTTAAGGTTTTGATGGCTACATAAAAGTAGGTGTCCAGTAATTATGCTTAAAACTTGGACGGCTTGTAGGGTAAAGTTTTCAGAGTATGAGCAGCAATTGACTATATTGCCCTAAGCTTGATGAAAGCCCGCCCGTGACAAGGAAACGGTTAAGCAAAAGTTTTCATCAAAAAGGTTAAATAAAGAAAGACTTCTTATTAAATTCTATCTTGGCGAAGGACTGTAAATGTAATAAATTTACCAAAACAATTACACGAAAGGAAGCGTTGTACGACAACGAAGAATAATTGAAAAAGCTATTCCATGAAGATAAATACGAATAAATGTGAAAAAAATGTCTCCTAATATAAACCTTTCAAAGATAGTTGGTTGGGTCCGTTTGAAACATTTTAAACTCATATAACCTTAAATTGCGTAATTTTCAGGTATACGCAACAATGTCTGACTAGTTTTGTATTCATTGAATATCGAGTAGATTCTAATTAGAGATTGAACTGTTTTAGTTCGTTCATCTCTGATGATTTTCGGAACCTTGAAATCCTTCGTAAAGGGTTGAGTGAAGTGAAAAGTTGTTTTGAATTTTCCGAACTCATTATTTAAAGTTCGATCTAAACACCCCTTTGAATTATGGTTTGCGACTTAGCATACAGTGCACTGGATTTTTGCCAAATTGAAACAACACTGTCGCTGATAATAAAAAAATATCCAAGTTTCGGGATGCTGTTGTCAATACCGTTTGGAAGAAGGTCACCCCGGTTGCCCATCGGACATTGACAGCAAGCATAAAACCCTCGTAAAAGCTGTATCCACCCTCCATGCATCCTACTGCCGTTCGCGTGCATTCAGCTAGTCCGTTGCACAAGGAAAGAATGAAGTCGAAAATAATAACTCGGGAATGAAAGAGCAGAAAAAATGTCAAGAGTTATACACTGTTTGGACTCTTTTAAATACTTTTTGCAAGAGTGCCGCTGCACGAGATGTCTACCACCGAGGCGTTACGTTGGGAGAAGTCACACTACTAACCTAGTAATGCTTTTCCTCAGACACACGAACATGAATACGGCTTCACTGGAAAATGAAGACAGTTTGTAGGAAAATTGTCGTATTGATAACTTTGTTTATTTTTAGGTTGAAAGAAAATACCAATAATATTTTCTTTCCACAATATTTATCTGCCGAAATATAAAAAATATATATACTTATCTTGTTTCTAGTAGATAATATTATTTTGAATGTAAAAGAAATTTATCTAACGAAATTTTATAAATTCTAGTCGGGTATCATTCTTTGGCAACACTAAACCAAAAAGATGTTTTGTCAAAGAAGTAAGCTGAAAGTTCCAAACAGCATGGTGGAAAGATTTAAATGTCAAAAGAATGCCAAATAAGAACGCTTAAATTTGACCTATTCTTGTTTCAAATGCTGTTCGATAATTCGGCTGCCAAAATTTAGAGAAAAATCCAAAGAAACTAATGTGCAGGGCTGGAATTTTTTGCACATCTTAGCATCTGTATGATTAAAGGAAGTTTCACATTTGTAAAGAAAACTTCCATACATGCAAATAATTTTGCGTTAATATGAAATTTTGGATCAAAAGCCTTGCATTCACTGCTAGTGTATTAGTTCCGGGTTTTACATGAATGCTACCGACCATGTATGAAACCCATGATTCCATTCAATGCCCAGGCACACGTTGGAAAGAATGTACTAGCATTTTGTACAATGCCTAGGTGTTCTATAGAATGCCGGCGTCGCATACTATGAATCTTCTGGTTTGCCAGCGTTACATACATTACCGGCAAAACTATAAACTAAAAAGGTGTTATATGCTAAGGTACCACGGAACACCATCAGCCTCATAATTTGTGTGCAAGTGAGAGGAGCAAAGACAGAACGAATACTGAAATTCTTATAAAAATCGTCTCTCAACGGTGGAAAATTACATTGGTTTTAACATTTGCAAAAAATATGTCTTTAATTACAAAACCGTATTGTTTATTTAATGTAAAAACGGAAAAACAACAATTAAAGAAAAAATGTAACTTTTATAGCAGTGTAAAAAAATACCTGCCCTTTAACGTATTTCCATCAAAGGCCACAAGCTCCTTGTAGAAAACCATTATTTGTCAGTCAAGACCAAGTAACCAATACGTTAATGTTGTTTAACCGTTAGTCATCATTTACAGGTTGTTACGATACATTGTAAATTCTCTGGCCCAACGTTCACTTGTTGGATATTTATTTGCACATATCATTTAGCGCAAGAAATATAAGCTTAAGGGCGATGCTCTCAGCTAATCATTCATATTCGAAATATCATTTCTAAAGGGAATGGGAAATTTCTGTCAATTAACTCACGTCTCTTTCCAAAACATTCATTCGAGCAGAGAAAGCAGAAACGTTCTTGCTTACGACAGTGAGAAAAAGCAGAAAAGGAAAGAGACGGAATTTTAATGCCTTTACATTTTCGCAATTCTATTTTTGAAAGGTGCGCTATATACTTTAAAGCTTAAGAAAAACATTGCGTTTTCACACCTCCTTCTCAGATCATGGCAAATCCCCAAAGTTTATCACAGTCTTGCATCAATAACCACTTTAACGGGACATTTGCTCTGAGAACCAACTTGAACAGCGCCAGTTGCCCAGCAGAAATTTTATTTAGCTAGCTACCTGCATAATTAGCGATTTAATAATGCAGAACAAATGGAATGCGTTTTGGTCCCTTGGAAACGCTGGATGGCGATCTTATCATTGAAACAGGAAGGAAATATAAAGGTATTCATAGGAAGAAGGAATGGTTGAGTATTTAACAGGTTGATTCTTAATTAAATATATTTCATTATTATTATTTAAAGAATGAAATCTAATACGGCGAAGAAAGAGACTGGACAATTAATATTTCAAATCGCCTATTTGACTTGGAATGATTCTCTTTTAGGAAATACCACGAATCTATATATATATATTTATATATATATATATATATATATATATATATATTTGTGAATTAAAACTCTATAATTTCTTATGCACTTGTATGTTTTTCTTTTTTTATGCAAAAGGAATTGTGCAGGTTATTTAAACTATTTGTGATTGTTGTCATATGGAATAACCGAATAATGCAATTCTAATTATGTAATATTGCAGCTAAAATTAAATGACGGTACAGTTGAAATTGAAAACTTTATTAGTGAGATCAAGGGTCAGTTTAGAGTTGTGGTCGCCAAACTTTGAAGCCTCTGAGCTACCATACCGTTTTTAAATCCTACTATGAACTACCGAGGAAAAAAAACAGGACAATACTCAGTTATTTGTTACATCCCAGGAAGACCGGACATAGAGTAGATTCGTATTATCAGGTGATTCAAAAGTTAATACTGTACAAATTATAAAATATTATAGAAAGGAGATCGCAAAGCCTTTTATGTGTATTTTTTTTTGTGTTGAATTAAAAAAATGGCATCTTGAAAAAATCCTCTAAAACGGACACTATTTATAATTAGCTATCGTAAAAAAGGCTTCCTTAAAAAAATTACGATACAAAAAAGGAATCTTTGCCAGTTTTAAACCAAAAAGTGGAAAACATTACAAAAGTAACTCCATTTTAATAAAACATAATTTGAAATTTATAAAAAGAAATAGCTTAAAATGCTGATCAAAACCCTGATGATGTGATGAGTAAAAATGTACCAATCTTTTTTCCAACAGTATATGCACTCATAAAATGTGAGATAAAAGTCTTTAAAACTATATACTCACCACGTGTTTTGAGAAACTGAGGAAAACCATAATGAAATATTCATTAAAAAAGCAAAGAAGGAGCCGCTTAAAATCAGTGGTTTTCATCTGAAACGATGATCTAAAGTGAATTTACTCTGAAAAACGTTGAAGGCTTGTAGAAAGCAAATAAGAGGCGCGTTCCTAAAAGGAAAACAGCCCGTGATTTTCATTTTATTTTATTTTTAAAAGGTTGAAACAATTCCCACACCTACAACACCCGGGACAGGATTTCTCCAGCAAAGCGACGAACGCACACAGCTGTCGTGGCTAGATGAGCGTCGAGAGCTTCAACATTCGAGATAGTAATCACAGATGCGAATCAGATGTTATTATGTCATCGTAGCTATTGCCTTTTATGTGTATTAGTAGTGTGCAAACAACATTTTCGCTCAAATACTTAATGATATAGTACTTATCACATTTTTCGTCAGAGATGTTGTTCGCCGGGGCACTTTTACAGGTGCGTGAGGTTTCTTTTTTTATCTTTTCCCCCCCTCTCTATTTCGTATTCTTCCAGGGCAGGACAGCGATTTAAAGCTATTACTGATGTTGTAATGATTATATATCGTCACGATTCGTGGATGCTGAAAAGGACGATCGGATTGGTCGGTGTTTGATGATTGGGGAAATTTCTTTCTTACTTTCACTAGGTTTCATCGATATTTCGAAATGATTAATTGAAATTGAATCTTTTTTCGGGAAATCGATTTTTTCCTCACATGAACTGAAGCTATTAGCACATTTTCTGAGCACACACACATAAATTGCATTGGTTTGATAGTATCTTACCATTAGATTAAAATTAAGTAAAAATTAAAAAATATATATATTAAAATTTTTATATCATTGAGTTTCCCCTGATCATGCCATAGTTCTACTGACTTGCTGATTGTGAACAACTTACAGGGTTATTTTGGAATCATTCGCTGAGATTTCTCTTCTAAAACGATTTAATTTTTACTTCTGAGGAATTTTTACTGTGGAAAAATTTCAATTGATAATTGATTGATTCGAAAAAATGATTTCCAGCGTATTCTTTGAGACTGAAACAAGATTATGGGAGTCATTGAATTATCTTCTTCCCCCAATCTTCAAAAGACTTCTTAAAAATACAGAAGTCAGACTTAGACGCACAACTTATAACAAGTATTCTCAATATAAGTTTGATATAGTATACGTAAGTTCCAAATGATTGGTCAAGGTTTCTAAAAAGGACCGTTATGGAGATTGGAAATTCACGGATAGCAGTCATACTTTTTCAAAAATAACTTTAATACACGCAGGCTTAGAACTTTTAAAGCTGGGGTTGTTCTTTAAGAGACCTCAATGCTTAACAAATCTTACAAAAACTTAAATATTTAATAATTACTTCTTAATTTGTGTACTATAACTGAGTATGTCTTTGAACTATTGAGCATATATTGACAAAAAGGTTCGTGCGATACCGGCTTTATAGATGTTGTTTTATTTTTTTTAAACCTTAAAAGCATAAAAAGGTTGACAGTTAAGCTTATAAGGAAAGGTTGTAAGTAAAGCTATTTAAGGATTTAATTTTGTTATTAAAAATATTAAAATTATGAAAATTCTTCGAAACTTTTCATAAAAATAAGTTTATCATATTTCTTAAAGGATAATAATTTTTCTTCACGCCACATGTGTTTCGGTTGAAATTCTGTAAATTTTTAAAGCTTCTCATAGCATGAATATTATATACCATCATAAAATTATGACTTAGAGGGAAAATATAGCACACTTTGCAAATGATAATGTTTAGCAGCAAAAAAAATTTAATTAACCAATTTAAACATTAGAATCAGATGCTTAAAACCTCATCTTAAATATTGGTTCAATCTGTTTTAATAAAAAGTGCCTATAATTAGTTAACTGTGCATAATAATTTTCGACGTTCAATAAAAATAAATTAATTAATAATTTATGAAATTAAAAAGGAAAAATCATGTGAATCAGAAATAAATTGATGCATAATTCATTGCCAGAACTATTCAATTATATCAATCCTCAGATATTTGCGATTAAACTATTCTTTTTATTTTAGGTTTTTTTTACACGTGATTACGATAAAAATCTAAAGAAAAAATCTTTCCACAATCGAATTACAGCAGATATTATAATAGCGATGTAGTTTTTCTGTTTTTAAAAAGTATTGATATGCTCCTAACAAATTTTTCTTAGAAATTTACGCAGTTCATTGACTTAAACTGACAAACTCGGCATAATCCTCTCTCATCAATGAGTTTTGAAAGTACCAATATGAAAACAATAATCAGAATTATTAGCATTCGATTAAGTCCAGATGGAGACCTACAAGCTATTGTTACAGTTTCCAGAAAATAAAGGAAATTGCTGACAACTTCTTCCGCAGCTGACTGCAGAGCGGTCTGCAGTCAAAGATTTCCCATTCTGAATCGCACCCATCACGTTTTGGCACATACCACACGCTAACACCATCTGAACAATGGCTAGGAGAACCAAAATCGGTAGAGTTATTAGTTTCGCATCGTCGTTTTTTTGCCAGTTATGTCTTCTGTAAGTCAAGGTCGCACCTTAGACTTCAACCTTCTTTGTCCTAAACATAATAAAATAAATTAGAATAAAAACCGGCCAAGCCCGACGCGCAATTATCAGCAAACTGTGACCGAGTATTATGCATTGTAAACATGGTGCGCCATAAAATGTATCGTGTGTTTTTCTTGTGTATGCAGAGCTAGGATCTTTTATGGTTTTTCTCATCCTTTCAGAACTTTAAAACAGAATAGAAACTGAATAGTTTCAGGATCATATAAACACTTTAATTTGTATTCGTGCTGGTGAATATATCGTGTTTCATCATTTATTCATTGCATATTAAAAACGCTTCCCTTTTTTGTCTTTTGCAGTTACATAATTAAGCAACAAGCAACACTAGAAAATTTCCGTAAGGGTGCCCTCACACCAAAGGCTGCTATTTCAACGCCAATAACAATTCGATGTAATGAAATCTGTTGTGACGCTTCTCTGATTTGACGTGATTTAAAGACGTGCATTTTTTAATGTGACTTTTTAACTTTTGAACGATTTCTTATGACGTAATTTTAAATCAAAATTCATTCCAGAAAGGCATTAATTTTCTTACTAAACATTCATCCTTGATAAGTTCAAAATATAACAATCTTAAAGCGGTCAAGTATTCAGAATGCCAGCAAGAGATGACAATCTTCTGCAGCTTGTGACAAATAAACATTTATTTTTAAGTCCAACAAGTATTTTTATGCATCAGTCTACTAAACTACATAAATAATGAAAAGACGGAGGAAGCTCCAAATGAAGTGTAATACTGCTTATTAAATTGTTACGGCCAGCAGCCACATGAACCCAAATCCTTCGTTTCGTGATTGCAGATGTCACATACGTTTAATTACCTTTCCTGACGCATGGTAGCTTTGCAACAGTACACTCGACAAAATATGAGGTGTGAGCAAAAAAAAAATATTTTAAATTAGATGTTAGAATAAATTTTAGAAATGCATTGCTGTCTGTAAGCTAAGATAAGCTACTTTACCACTTTAGATTCTAGCTAGTAAACAAAGGCTGGAGAAATGTTACGACGGGAAATTGATGGGCACTGATTATTTGGTATTTTAAAAAAAATAGTCATTATTGTGGAGAAGCTACGCAATGTATTTCTTAGGCAAGTGCGGCTGTAAAGATGCAGAAATAATCGAGTGTTCATTTTTATTTCATTTTATTTCCTTACTTTTTCAATATCCATCTGTAAAGCGTCATTCGTCAAACAACCACTGTAGCCCGTAAACTAGGAAAGCCGCTAACCAATCAATTTGAGCAGTTGATAAAGGAATGCAATGAACTCAAAGCAAAACTTAATTGGTTAAGGGTTTTTCTGGTTGACGGTTCGTGGATTGCGGCTGTGGTTTTGTAGGATGAATGCAAACTGCATAATTTGCATTCAATGTGCAGAAAAATATTTTTCTGACTCAAATCAATACATATTGATATCCCTTTAGTCAACCACAGTCTCAATTACTTGGTAATAAAAATCACAATAAGGAAATTTGAGTCTACATGCAATGCATTAAAATACAAATGAGATGGGTAATTATCAAATTATAGTAATAATAGATTCGTTTTCCAATTTTTTGAACCATTGATCGATTTTTTAAATACGCATCACATTAATTTTTGTTAAATCGTAAAATGAAACGCGAGGTTATTTATTAATAGGAATCTTAATAACTGGCAGTCTAGTTTATATTATATTATCAGAGCTAAAAATCACAATCTGCTACAAAATATCAAATACTAATTCATAAACTATATAGCATAACTTGTATACTTTTCCTCTTTTGTTTATTTATTTAAAAAATAATTGCAATTACGTTGTTATTTAAAAGATTTATATAAGTTCACGAAATTGACGATTAACATATTAGTAATGATTTAACTTTGTGCAAAGTAATAGAAATAAAATTTCACGTTAAATTAAAGCACAAATGAGCATTAAAACGCAGACATATGTTTCGGGATTGTTTTAATTAGTTTTATGATATTTAGATTTCAAAATTTATTTCTTTTCTTTAATCATATTCAAATCCATAAAATCAATTTTTATTCGATGAGATTTAAAACTGAATTATAATAGCTACTGGACGGCGACTAAAAATAACATACGCCATTTTGCTTCAAAAGTGTTATTCTTCCGTCTTTGCAGTTATGCCCGAACACATGTTCGTTAAACGCAAAAATAAATAATTTCCAAACATAATAGAGGCAAATTCTTAATTTTTCTGGTTTGTTTCTCCCATGCAATGATTATGTACTTTTTTTCACAGACGAAGACCATCTCATCTTACAACTTTTTCCTCTTTATTTTGTTTTCTGGTTGTAATTTCTTTTCATGATAACCGTCGGCATATTCTCGGCTAGATTTCACTCCTATTAAAATGATGATTACTCAGTGTTAACGCTAGCTGGCGCGAGAAAAACAAAAGCGCAAAAACACAAAACGAATGAAATTTCAAGAAAAAAGAAACCTATTACTGATTGCAAAAGTTGATACGCCGCTAGTCAAAATTAAGCTCTTCGCCGCATTTCGAGCTCTTTTTTCCCCCTCCTCCTGCTTTCGTTATTATTCCTCTCCAGTGTAATTTTTGGTCTGTGAAATAATCCAGAAACTTTGGAAAAATGAGGTTTCACACATTTCGCCGTTCCATGCTTAGCGTTATTAATCTGAATTTTCATTCATTTAACTTCATGGCTAGGATGAATCTTGTTTTTGGCGCCACAGCTCTACAGCTTATATTAATATTTTTATTTATTTATTTAATTATTATTGCTATTTTATTTACTTATTCATTAATTTTTCATTTGATAAATAATTGGTGACTTAAAGTTTTAACTTTTTGTGCGGGGAACAACTTGATTCTTCGACACATTAGGATGCAAATCAACGATTAAATGAATTTAATCGTTTTTTTGCGTTCGTTTAAATGAATTTAATCGTTCGTTTAAATGAATTTAATCGTCATTTGACTTCGTGATAGGATGAATCTTGTTTTGGGAGGGCACACCTTATTATTAATAGTTCATTTATTTATTCATTTATTATTATTTTATTTATTTTATTTTATCTACTATTTTGTTTAATTGATAAATAAACTATTTAGTATGATGCATCAGGTTTACTTACCCTTATACAAGTTTGGCTTCTTTAAAAAAATATTTAAGAGGGATTAGGACAAACTTCCTACAAATGAGTTGCGGCCCCTTTCAGAAGATTTTAAAAAACGTTTCAAATTATGTGTTAAAAACAAAGGAGGTCACTTTATAGAAACGTGAATATGTTAACAGTAAGTATTTTTTTATTTATTCATTTCAAAGCTTGTGGTTCAGACAATACAATTATCGTTAAAGTTATGTCACGAAATACAAAGATCTTCCTTTTTTTAATTTATTCACTTATTTAATAAATAAGTATTGCAAACATTGAATCATTTGGGCATTCATTTAAAAAAAAAAACCCCAGTTATGTAGTAATATATACAATTTTTCTGATAGTTTGATTTACGGGAATACGACACAAACTACTTTTTATGCTTCATTTTTCCCAGCTCAAGAAGATGACAAAATGCATTAACGTAAATCCAACTGTATCAGAAAAGCTTATGTAGAATATTACTGCATTACTGGGCATTCTTCTTTCAAAGTGAATGTCCGATGGATTGAAATGCATGCTAAATTCAGCGAACAACACAATCAACATTGGGCGAGTGGAGATCAAAGCTTATTGAAATGAAAGCGAAAGAGGAATATGACGTAGGGGGAAGACGTCATCTAATGATTGCTGGCATTTGCTGGATGTAAACCATGCCTTTACATTTGTTTAATGACTTCAATCCCGCCACCAGACTCACCCCGTTTGGATTGCAATGAGATTCCCGCTTCAGTCCACTAGTCATCCCCCTCAAACAAGTTGATTTAGTGTTCATTCTCTTGCTAAAGTTTTTTTTCTTTTTCTTTTTGAGCGAGAGGGAGTGTATTAATTGCAATAACATTAAAGCAGCTAAAATTTAAGTCGTTAAGAAGAAACGAAAAAAAAAACTAGGCAAAAAAAGAAAAGAAAAGAAGAAAAAAAGTTATGTACGCAGTCAAAATGCTACTACCTTATGCCGTACATTCACACATTTTTAAGCAAAATAGATTGTTATTTAAAAGAAGAGATCAATCTTTCTTTCTTTCAATTTTTTTAACCTTAAAAATTAAATATCCAATTTGGAGGACATTTTTTTAAAGAAATTGAATTATACTACTTTAAATGATGCTTCTGTGCTTCGGTATATACTGAAAAATTTGAAGAAAACAATAGTGAAGGTGAGTGCACTATTTGTTGAAACAATCGACTCAAAGTTTTGATTACAAATTTTAACAGAGAAGAAAAGAAACAGACAAAAGAAGGAAAATCTAAAACATGACTTGACCTAGCTGAAGATTCTCAGCAGAATTTCCACAGAAAATTTCTTGAGATTTTCAGCAAAATCTTTGTAGAATATTGATCTGACATTTCTTTTTGGACAAAACTCTTTTTAAAAATGTGTCTAGAAAACTTTTTTTTTTCCGCATAAATCGTTTTTTCTATGTAACTATTTCCAAAGAGAGTTTTTAAAAAGATCTATAGAAGCATTTTTTCTATGACAGGGGCACAACCAGGGAAAACCCAGCGTCTCCCCTTAAAAAGTCCTATTACCAATTCTAATACGTTAATCTATTCCACGTAAGCACCAAAAAACATTCTCAGGAGAGAATGCTGGTTGGGTCACTGATGTAAGTTCCTTTTTTAATGTGGTCTATAGAAATTCCATAAATACGGTTTGATACAAAACTATTTCTACAAATTTTCGGCAAATTCAATAGAACTCTTTAGACTCAATTTTTTTTCGCTAAGGTAAATTGTGTTAGGTAGTTCAATTTTTTACAGTTCAGCTTTGCTTGGTGTACGAAAAACTAGTTTTATCTTTATTACATTCTTGTAGGAACAAAAAACTCTTTAATTAACCCTTTTTTAAATTTGAGACTTAAAGTCCTATCAAGTTTTTAATTTGAGCAATTCCTTCAATGGGGCTTTAAGGATTCATCAATAGTATCACTCATTGAGTACTCCATTATCGGGACATAAAGGGTTAAGTGGGTACATTTCACATAAACGCCTATCTTAATTAGTAAAAAGAATAAACTGCACTAATGATGCATAAACTTTTGGTGCCCCAGCAAATGAAGTGGTGGAAAATGTTCAGCGTCACGATTCAAATTTACGTCATGTCAAATAAGTTCTACTAAAACTTTAAAAATAGGGCGTCAAAATTATTTTATTTTGGAATATTATTATTCGCACCTACTCATTATAAGCAAGAAAGAATAGTATGACATTCCAAGTACACTTATTAACGTATGCGTAATTATAAAATCGTGCGGAACTTATTATGGCGCATTGTGCCGTTCAATGCCACCCGCTCAAACGCGACAAAACAATTAGCGTGAAGGTCGTTTTTCAACAATTGACCTATCCGTCAATTTGCGAAAGGTTGACAGTTGCCTTAGAAGAAATCAATCTTTTCAACGGAAAAATTAGAGCAAAGACTTCTGTTTCGGATATTTTGAAGATTTTATAATAAAATTACTATATGTGCGAAACTTGTGCCTTTTTCACAGTATTCAAGAAATATTTTGTCATTTAATTCTTGTGTGAATTTATGTGTTTCTTTATTAAAGTAGAATAATAAAGCTTTCTGTCCTTTTCTAATGCTGGGGTTGTCTAAGGTCGTAAAGGAAAGGAATTTGTGAATTTCGTTTCCTTTTATTTTTTTTACCCTATCAAGTTTATATCTAATTTTTGAAGTTTTTCGTCTTTACAACAGTGTTAAAATAGAAGAAAATAGTGGATTATGATTACTAAAGCTAATTGAAAGCGATTTTTAAAACACATTGAAAGATTATAAGTATGGTATCCCGGTCTTTTTGTTTAAATGAAGATTTGTCATATTATGCAGGATTTGTGTCCGCGTAATGGAAAAGATTTTCTTTTAAATTATTGAAAGAAAAAATGTTATTATTACTACTATTATTATTACTTTTTTTATTTTTTAAAATGTAATTTACGTTAACATTTTAAGAAAATATATTCTGTTTTTCAAAATTTTGTCATTAAAGTTCATGCAGAATATATTGGAAACTAGATAACAGTGTAGTCGGGGCTTAGAAATTAATCGATAGGGATCTTAAATTGTGGGTTTATAAAACCAAGTGTCTACTGAACTAAAAATCAGATTTTTCGAAACCCAACAAACAAAACTTGAGAAGTGCACTTTTAATTACTTAATATATTTATTTATAATTATTATTTAATTATCTCATCTTTTTATATTTTTTTATTTATTAATTTCAAGGTTGTTAACTTGTTATTTTTATTTTTTAATACCTTAAAAGACCCCAATATTTTTCCGAAGCACACAAATTCCTTATATTACCGCTAAGATTTTCCTCACAACTTCCCTTATCGGCTTCTGCTTCCTTATATCTTTCGCAACACATCGGAACCGGCGAGGGCACACCACATTTCCGTCCGCAGAGGCGAAAATGACCAAAAAAGAAAGAGAAATAAATAAGCCTTACCGTGTGGCGGCCTGTAGCTATGCACTGCTCTGGCCGCCGCAGGACTGGCGTAGTAACTGGCTGGGTTGACAGGGTTCCCGTTGCTGTCTAGGGAGTGGAAAAAGACGTCCACATCGTCGGGCGCCAGCAGGTTGCCGGAGCCGTCGAGCCCCGCAGCGCCCATGCGGGGGCCCTCGTAGGGCCAGCCCCGGGGGCCTTGGGCCCCCTGCTCTGCCCCCGACACGTCCATCTCGCTCAACAGCTCTCGCTCCCTCCCTCACCAGGCGCAGGACATCCAAGTCACGTTGCACGGCGAGCCTGTAAAGCACGAACAGAAAACAATTTACTTTACTAAATCAGGATAAATAGATGCAAATATTTAAAGTGAAGTGAGAAAAGAAAGATTTTGAGTAAAACGCCTTCAAAGCTCTAATAATTTGGGAGCCATAATGCAACTTTTCCCCCAAATCATTCTGGATAACAGAATATTTAAGACTACCACTAAAAGATCTCTTGCCATAAAGCAGAGATGGGTGCTTCTCACATCATTTGCATTAGTTCCCACCAGGTTTTCATTCTTGACACTTGACCCCTTGCTGCAATGTCTCCTAATTCTCCAGCTCATTCTATGCAAGAGAAAAACTGGTCGCTTGGGTACGGGCCCTGTACTTAGTTGTTTGATTAAAATTTCAGTAATGGCAACTGCTTAATTCCCAATCTTGATAGTCGGTATTAGCAAAGAGATTTTAAAAGAGTTATTAAATTTCACGGTTATATCAGTATCCAAGTTCTTGAATGATTGAAGCTTATTTGGGAAGTCCCATGTGAGTGAGTGGTCAGAACTGTTGTCCTTCACCCAGACGACCCGGGCTCAATCCCCGACAAGGGATGAAACACTTTCTACTAGTGCGGCAATGTATTGTAACTCTGAGGCTTCATGCTAAAAGGTAGGGAGCAGTTGGAGAAAATAGAGAGGGCTTGTTTTTTTCTCCTAATTTAATATACCTTACGAAATGAATATATGTAGGGGACCATGGGGCAAAGTGAAATAGTTAAGATAAATTACATTTTTCAAAATGAACCAATTGGAGATGTATTCTGAAAATAACAGCACATAAAGAGATAGCTATGTATTATATCATAGAACTTGCATTGAAATAGTATTTATAATTTTAGGCAGTAAATTTGTACGTTAAAGTGGAAAATTTTCCCTTCGCTCCATGCATGGTAAAGTGAAAAATTGAGATATTTTCCGAATGAAATAGTTTTCTGTGGGAGAATTAACCCTTTGCAATCGTATGTTGCCTTATAGTAGTCCAAAACCCATGCAATAATTCATATTTACGAGTGCAGAGGGTTGTAAATACTTGTTATGAAACATGAATAACTAAGTAAATGTATGATTGATAAAACGAGCGAAAGGATAAGGGAGTTAATGAATGTAAAAGCAAAAAAAAAAAAAAGAGCAATATTAATCTTTTCTCTCTCCTTTCTTCTTTTTAGAACCTTAACTTCAACAAGCTGGAAAATATTGTTTGCTTTTGCACACTTACACTTTTTTGATAGCTAAGTCTTTGTAACACTGTTAGAAATTTCATCATGAAATTACGGTTAAATGACCGGCAGCAATCTGTCCATCCAATTCACCGTTAAATTTACGGATTCGAACATTTTTCTATCTTTACGGGACCTAACCATTTCCAATCAGCTTGGTTAAAAAGCCGAAAATACAAAAGTTTACGGTTTTATAACCATTTAAAAATGGTTTCAAAACAAAATTTTTACCGCTTTTGAACCATTACGTGGCGTAGAATCTTCCAGGAGTAGAAACCGTAAAGGATGCTTGCGGGAGTCGAACCCGGGTCTTCGGCACACCAACCTTACTCTCTAACCATTCGGCTATCTGCACCACACAAAGCGGTCGTTTATTTATCAATAAATCTTTCTTTTCAACAGGGAAAGAAAGATTTATTGATAAATAAACGGCATTAAAATTGAGATTTCAGTTTTTGATTGGATCCAAAGCCATCTTTGGTCTAAATTTACTGTATATTGACGAAAATCATTTTATTTGCTGCAAAAATTAAAATACAATCAAGCTTCAGCAGCTCAAATAATGGGTTCGCTCATTCGCAAACAGTTCAGGAATCCGATGTCTCCAATTTTTGATTTGCGTGTATATGTCTTTCTATTTAGTAACCACTGCTTAAGCCACTTTTTTCTTCTTTTTTTTATATACACATGAAGATTTGAAGTAGTCAATCTTTATTCATATTTTAACAACAACGTACGACGGGTAAGGTTTCGCAATCAAGATAGACGCCTGATTCTTAATGAGCGCTTGTAAATTACGGTTATTTAAACGTTCTTTAGTAGAAACAGAGAATAAACGATTTTTTTCGCAATCAGCGGTTTGAGTACCATCATTTTAATGGTTATTCAACTGTTGTAATTAAATATGGTAAAATAACGATCAAATAAATGGTTATTTTACTATTTTCTGACGGAAATGTTTAGTGAAGGATCGAAATGAATCAGGTATTTCGACATGGTGTAAGCATTTTGTTTTGTTCCATTGTGCAGAAATTGGCTGTTTTAGAAGTTATTCCGATAGTACAGTGAAGTTTCAATATCCATTTGATCTAATTATATTTCGAGGGTTCACTGGAATGGAATCGAACCCAAAAACCCTAAGGTTCTGGGTTAACTTTTGTAATCTTTTTTTTTTTTTTTTTGTAATCCTATTTTGTTGGCAAAACACGAAGTCTTTTTTTTTTTTCTTCCAGATCATCATTTGAAACGTTGAATTTCGAAGTGTTGAGTTTGAAAATAGCAACAGTTAAAGTATGCATGTACATTTTAACCATCGCTTCTTACGCATACACCCTTTTGAAATTTTGAGTTTAAAAATATCATTGTCTAAGCTGTTGCAGCATAAAAACTCGCATTTAGAAGAAAGTATGTTTATGGCAGAAAGAAGCTCAAGTTTTCAAAAGATGAAAACCAGAAAAACGCAATCTTGTCAGTTTTTATACGGCGTTTGCATGCAGTTTAAAATCAAAATGAAAAGTGCAACTGACGTTTATAGCCTTTTATGGAAAAGAATTTTTTTGCGGGTGTAACGTTAGATTTTTCTGTTTTATAAACACGAAAAAGGAGAATGTTTTTCAACGATTTTGTAAAAGAGTTCGATCTATTTCTTAAGTTCAGTGCAGAGTAGAAATAATTCGCACGTTTGCAACTTTATGGACATATTTCTTATCGGTTAGTTTTCATCTTGTGAAATTAATTTAACAGAATGAGAGAGTGCAATGCCGAACTGATTTCCCAAGTTTAGTATAAATGAGAATCTTTTCTACATATTTATTTATTCATTTCTCCAATGAAGAGTGACTCGTATTTAGGACTGATTTAAAGCAGAAATAGTAATATTAACTCAAGCTCAGAACTAACAGGCATCGTTTTAAGAACTTTTTTAACATTTACTTTTTGAACTGGATTGAGTCATATTTCCCGATTGATTAATTTTATCATTGAAGGATTGTTACAAGTTCTTAATATCAAACATATTTTTGAGTCATTCTAATAAAATTTCTACCTCTATTATATCATAAGTTGTTGCTGTTTCATTTTGAAAGAAAAGTTTTGTCAAAAAAATTTTGTTTAAAAAAAAATGTTTTTACGAGTTTAGAACTATCAAGTATTATTTCCATATTACGTATTACTATAAAATAAACTTTTTAAGTTGGGGGCTTTAGGATTAATAAATCGCACGATGTTAGAGGACAATCTGTAACCTTAGCGGGATTCATATCACGTGTATTTTACGCTTACTAAGCGGTAAATAACAATGGTGCAACCGGTAAATTGTGCTTTACTCTGATTAATTTTTCCAACTTGTATTGAATTGCTATACATTAGGATAGTTATATTTTAACATATACAGTGTTAAAATAAATACGCTCCACGATAAAGTTGTACTCCAAAATACAAAATTATGTCCCAAAATTAATATTTAACAACTAAACATTTTAAGAGCGTGGAAGATTGTCGTTGTAACAAACCTTAATAAAAAATTAATCACATTTAATATTATTAAAAAAAAAAAAATTTCTTTGGAAGAGAAGTAATTCACACATGCATAAAATAATCAAAATTGTGAGAATGTTACTTTCCATTCCTTCATGTCAATCGCAGATCGCGATCACGATGAGTTTGGGGAGAAAAAATTCGATGCAGTTCAAAATTTTAAGCGTTAAGTTTCGCGTCTAGGTGTGGAAATCTTGGTGTCAAGTGAAATATTTGATGAAGAAATGCCTCAAACTCAACGTTGAGTAAAATCAAAATTATTATAAATAAATCATAGCTAAGCTAAAAGTATGTTTTTTACGTTAGAAAACCACTAAAAATTATTCTTTCAAACAAAACGTAAAAATACTTAAGCAACTTATAATAGAACAAAATATCGGCATATCTATTGCATTTTACTCTTGGCAACAATCTTAATTTAATCATTTTAGTTAATTCTGCTGCAAAATCGAAAGGTAACTCAGAAAAAATACAGCGTTTAATAATGTTTGACAATTATTTAATTTTCTTTTTTGCAAAAATAAGCAATGAAATAAAATTGCAAATTATCTTTAAGCAAAAATGCTTCAATTTCATGTAAATATCTGCGCATGAAATGCTAAATAAGTAAGTTTTTTTTAAAGAGGAAATGTGGAAAAGAGAATCGCCCTTAAAACCGCCAGGAAGACTAATTTCAATTCAAAATAAGGAGGTGGATAGAACTCAAAAAATCCATCCATCATCTTTAAGTACCGGGTTCTGGAAAGCACACGGGTAGTAATTTCAAACCTCAGCTTAAACAAGTACCGGATATATTCCACAAAATTTGAAAACGGAGGAAATGTGGCATTACTAGTTGAAAAATTTTGTCTGACAGCTCAATGAAACTTTGCTGCATTTACGTTAGGTAAAGCAAAAGAAAAAGTAGTTTTTAAGTGCCCTCGAGCAAAAAAGAAGGATTTTATGAGCTTTTACATTCGTTTGAACAACGCTAAATCCTACGCTGCATACAAATGGCGAAAATTTTCCATGGTGCGATTTCTATCTGTAAAAATCACAGCATACAAAATTCGAATATTTTATAAAAATTATTGGAAAACGTCTTATATACACAAAGCAATCGATACCTTTTTCAAGAAATCCCAAGATCCTTGTCTGATCTGGTAGTTGAATAATCATAAATTGTACTGGACAATTTTAAATGTGCTAGCAAATAACCATCTTCGAACGAAAGTGAAATAACTTTGATTTTCCCTATTTTCAAAATCAGTTTCAAATGCAGTTGTGCAAAAGTAGAATAAACGATATGCGCGCACGGTACAATTTTAAGAGAGATGACAACACGTACCTTTCCAGAGCAAAAATTTTATAACCGTTTAAAGTAGTTTGTGCGATCGAAAAGGTGCCTCCACTAACTTTTGCTTAACATTCATTTCCTTATTAATATTTTTTTCGTATTGCTGATCAAATATCGTCTTACAACGGGAAAAAAAATAATAGGTTGATAAATAATAATAAATAAATACACAAATGAAATACATAATTTGAATTGATGAAGAACTCCACGGAGTTAATAAGTGATTAATTCACCGACCAATTAAACAATAATGATTACCAAAATTTTCAGAGCTTCCTAGGTTCAATTCTTTACCTTCACACACATGCGAAACCTGAACCTGTAACGTATATAATGTTTGGGGCTTTGTGAATGCATATTCAGCTACATTAGATACAATGCCTATGTAATCTATAGAATATTCTTAGAGTACCGGCTCCTTATACTAGTCATTCTATTCGTTCTATAGAATGCCGAATGTCATAGCTTGCTTATAAAATATATAAAAGATAAAGCAAATAAAATTGTTTTTAAAACGGACACACTTTTACACGTGTTAAATTTTAAAAAAGCAATCCAAGCATTCTTAAGGAAGGAGTAGGATTTCAAATAATCCTTACTGATGAGTCTTCCAGTATAATGCGTTTTAAATGTGTTCAGATTTCCACCCTTCTTTAAGTTTTATTTCTCCTTTCTTAATTTCTTCCATCTTACACGTTTCACTAACATATTGAGAAATTTCATTAGGGAATGATCACCCAACATTTTCACCCCTACAGCTAATAACTTTACACACAATGATTGTGATGGTACACTATTATCCCACATATACTTGAGTTTCATAGTTTTTTTAATAATGAATGCATATATATATATATGTATATATATATATATATATATATATATATATATTTGTATATATATATATATATATACATGGCTGCATATTCACATCAACAACACTGTATACCCAATTACGAGTAGCTCTGAAACTGACTCCCCCTGTGGTGATAGATTATTCATGTTATTTAAAACATGAATATTTTTTCACCTTAAAAGATTGATTCAATCCAGTTTTCAAACAAAATTGAATCCATAGAAGGGAAAAATTAAAAAGCAAAATTCAACTTGCCGAGAAATAAATTACTATGCATTACTTTAAAAAAT
The DNA here is from genome assembly GCA_038502835.1 of Octonoba sinensis. Lineage (NCBI taxonomy): Eukaryota > Metazoa > Arthropoda > Arachnida > Araneae > Uloboridae > Octonoba > Octonoba sinensis. The sequence goes on along the minus strand of CM076599.1, from coordinate 80,268,913 downwards.
GAAGTGATATTAAAATAATAATAATAACAATGATAATAAAAGAGCTATTTATTAGTAATTAAGAGAAAGCGAGAAGATATGGACACAATGCTAATATATCTATGTATTTTCTTTTAAGGAAACACCATGAAAAATGTCCCCCCCCCCCCCCCCCACCTAAGCAACACCACTTGATTTGAACTCGTCATTCGCTGGGCACCATAAGATATGTAATAATAATAATAAAAAAAAAAAAAAAAAAACAATTTAAAATAATTTTGATTCGAACTAACCAGCTGTGTTTCCTAACTATTTTGATATTGAAATTGAATCATTTAATTTCTTAAAAATTTGGAATGAGTGATCTCTTCGATTTTGCCCCTTCACTTTTCATTATTTATTTATTTATTTTTCAGAGAGAGGAATTTTATTTGTGTCTAATAAAAAAAAAATTCTAAAATATTTAAGTAAAATAAATACATGGCATGTTAATGATAATCCCTGGTTACATTACCAAATAGTGGGTCACAATATAGAAGTGACATGTTGAATGCAATTGCAATAGTTAAAAATAAGCAAAAGAACCACTCAGTCAAAAACTTTCAACATCACTTGTGAATTCCAGCAAAAAATAGATAAATAAGTAAATAAATTAATCAATTAGAGAAAATAATAGAGAGAAAGCATTATTTTATATAAAAAGGTGTTCTCAGTTACCATTATTACTTCTGACTTTTTTATAAATTATTTGCATTGGACTCATGGTCCACGACTCCGGATGTTCGGGGTTCGAGACCCTCCTCCCAAAACTTATTAGCTTCCTATAATATTAGATTCGGTCTTAATTTTCACAGTTAAAAAAGTTTTCTTTTTAAGCCGGATTTTCCTTTCACTTATTAATTATGCTTTGAAAAAGGCAAAAAACTAATAGTTATAATAACAGCATATTCTTCCCCCTCCCACCCTTAAGACCTTCTCATCAAAACGAGTTCTTGAAGTACATTTACAAAATTTTAAAGTTAAACTTTTCTTTTCCGTGCTCCCCCCCCCCCCCCCCGCTACTGCCAATTTTTGATTCGCTAGATTTAATATTGAACTCCACCACTGATTTTCAAAACTCAGCGCTACTGGTGAGATTAATGTTTTGATGACTAGTATGTTTCTATAATAAACAATCATTCAAAAATATAGTAATACTATCGTTGCAGTAAAAGTTTGAGAGCTTAAAGCGATAGTCATACAAATAAAAACACAAAAACGCGGAAACTGACGTCTCTGCTTTTGGTTAATAAAAACATAGATTTAGTAATCCGAAAAAGTAAAATATTATACTTTAAAAACAAAATTAAACATTCAAGGAATAAAATGTGATCGATAAAAGAAAAACACTTCGATTCACTCTCGTGATATTTATTATCCATTTACTTTAACAACTTGTTTTCTTTCAAAGGAAAGATTTTTCAAATTTGTCACATCATTGCCTCGAAAAACGCTACTTTTATCGGACTGTTTGAAAGTTCATTCAAATTAGTGTGTTAAGGAAATAAGCAGTGTACAACTAGCAGCTTTTTTTAAGCATTTTCAATTAATTAATTAATTGATCATTTGTTTTATTTTTGAATACTCCCCCCCCCCCTTTTTTTTTCTCTTGCAAAATGTGAATGTATCCTCATACTATAACATGACTCTGAATCGAATAACATAAGGAAGACCTGAAAATTGAAAAGTGCATACTTCATCTCATTTACATATCAAAGAACGTCATTCGTTTCAGTTTATTTTCTCCGTCATTTTCGAATTTTCTAGGGATTGTGCAGAATGTGAATTACTGTATGTTTCCGGGTTTAATAAATTCCGCCACAAACGGAAACCTCGCGAACTCTTTCGATTACACTATATGCAATCGTCTTTTGATTATATTTTTGTGTCTCAAATATTTAGGAAACAATTTAAGCAAATTAAAAGAAAGAAAAAACAAAATTTTTCATACCAAGTTGCAAAAATTAGTAAAATTCATTTTTATTTTTTTCGTTTGAAAGCTTTTATTTTGAAACTTGTTCAAGTAATTAAAAGAAAAAATGAACGGCAACCACTAAATCTAGTAATCAACTAATAAATCTTTTGAGGAAATAATAAAGTGCTTTTCTATTCATAATAAATAATATTATCTTCCTTCATATAAATATTTGAAGTTTAATAAGTACATAGTGCCATACAGTTATTTATTTAATTCTTTCTCTCAATGCGAAATTTTCAGTTTATTTAATTTTCTTTAAATTAAGTTTTAACGGCCTATTTAAATAACGATATAAATATTTAAGTTACAAAATCTTTATGTTGAATATCCAATAATAAGTTATCCATTCCGATTGCATGGTTCAGCAATTTTCATTCATTGCTCATAGAAATCAGGCTCCTACCTTCCGCTATATGGTAACCTGATGAATAAAAATTTAAAATCAACGTAAATAATGACTTGACTGCTATCAGGAACCGATATACACTGTAAAAAATTCTAGTTCAACCTTTCACCAGAAAAAGGAAAAAACAGTGAAATTGAGATGCATCCAAACTAAGTTGAACAATTATACATTGTAATGACGTATCCCGGTTGAAGGTAGATTTTCAGTCTGCAGAAATTGCTATTTTTTTTTTTTTTTAATCCGTCCTGCCCCTGAGAGAAAAAAATGAACTCAAAGCAAAGAATTATAAATTATCCGAAAAACGTTAAATGCTTTGTAATTTTTCGGCCAATTCAGAGATTGTACACATAATTTGTTTTGAAATGTGTTTTCTAGGCAGATAAGCTAAACAATCTAATACAATGTACTGGAAAAAACAAAATTTCACAGAATTTTAATTTAGATCATTCTAAACTGAAAATAGACAAAATGAAGAAAAGCCCCTGAATCCATGAATGTTTTGTAAAAATGATCGTTTGTTCGTTGAGTATATTATAATCTTTTGATAGAAAACATTAAGGATGACGACTGCACATCTAAGTTTAGGACTTAATGAACATTGTTACAATAAATAAATAAGTAAATAAATAGAAATTAGAATAATGACTTAATTATTCTGATTTCCTGACGAATGCTTCTTTCACTAGTTGCATATGTTGTAGTCTACAGATAAAATTTTAAGAAGGATGACTTGTTAGTAAGCAGTAAATATGTAAATTATAACACGAGTAAACTAGATTGATCGTTTGAAAAAAGTTTTATTCTGTTCGTGCTACAATTTAAATTTAATTTTAAGGGGACAACCTAACGATTGTTTAGTTTAAAGTCATTGCACATTATCCAAACACGACGTCTCTCAAATGTTGAGATGAATGTCAAAATGTACAAATACATAATGATCACTGATTTATGCATTAAAATTTATTTTTACTCTATTAAATTGAATATTTTCGTTAGTTCGGTCGACGAGCAAATAAAGACGAGAAAGTTCTCCTTATTCCCGTTATGGTCATGTATAGAAGGAACGAAACTTCGACGTTAATGTTTTATCTTGTGTCTAATTTATTTTCGCCCAGATTTTCGACACTTCATTTGGTTTCTTCAGATCTGCTTTCAACGCGCTACCGAGTCATCGCCCGAAAGACGACCCTACTAAGCCGCCAACGACATAAAAGTCTACTAAATTCTTACATTTCAGTGGAAAACTAACGACAAGATGGCGTATTAAATAATCATTTCCATCCCTAGCTGCATGACACGTTTCCCCATTTTCGGCCTCCGCCGAATTTCTGACCAAATAAATTGAGAAAAGTCCTCCTTTCCTTCAGTAAGGAATAATTCCTGGCAGTAATATTTTTCGTCACTCACTTAATTATTGCATTTTTACATTTTCTTCATCTTCTTTCTCCCCGAGATCTTTTCAGAAAAGCTTAAATACATTCGTTATTTCTTTCACCAAGGGAAGCACAAACTCAGGGGGGGGGGGAGGGAAACTATGCTCCAAATTTGAAAACAATAGCAAAAAATATATATATAAAATAAAAATAAAATAAAATAAAATTAAATTTAAAAAATGTGATATTTCTAGTAACTTAAAATAATTTGACCTGATCATTAGAATTAATCAATGGACTGGATAGTAGGTGCTCAGTAGTCACTGACAATAATTTTTGCATTGGCAGTAATTCATGTCCTGACAAAAATTCGTGACAGAGTATTCGTCTTCTACTTATATTAGCGGTGAAGGCAAAATTTCTGAAAAAAAAGAAAAGAAAAGGACGGAAGTTATATGTGCAAAACTGATTTTCCCGCGTAAATAGTCTGAGTTCCGTAAAATATGCAAAATTCGGATGAAATTGAAAAGAAGTGAGGAAGTTAAGCTCCCGATGTACTGGATTTGCAAATACACTGGAAATAATTCTCGGCAAAGACCTAACCGATGTATTTCTCCGATTCTCTTAATTATTAAGAACTTTAAATCTGAAAAACATTTTAAGAAAAGTGTTTATCGCATACACGCATTGTTTTTCGTCGATACAATTAAAAATAACTCCTGAATAATGCACGTAAAAAAGGCCATTTCTTTAAATAATTATATTCAAAAGTCATTTCGTAGCATTGCCATACCCTTAACATGTGATTTTTCCATTAGACAGCTGGCCACAGGGGCCTTCCAAGCTTAGGGGAACTACAGCGGAGTATCGTTTATACTGCGCCAAAGGGACTACCGAAAATCGTCGTATAAACGATAATGTCGTAGAATCGATTTACCCTTATGGCTAAATTTAAGAATTGGAACCCCACTAAAACGTCATATAAGCGTAAACGTCGTATAAACTATGCTCTACACTCTCAGAAATAGAACTCTCACTTTCGAGGATTCTTCAATCGTCAAGACAAATTTCGTCATTAAAACGGTTCTTTCGTCGCGCAATCTACTTAAACTTACTACACAAATTTCATCAATTTGACGAAATGTTTACTCGGAGCATTTTTCAAGGAACCAATTTAGTCAAATACGACGAAAGTTTCGTGAGACTTGAGGATGCGTTTCTGAGAGTATACTGTATATAGCAGAAATGAGCGTAGATTAGGAGCGTGGAGCAATTAGATTTTGCTCGAAATTGGAACGGAGCTGGAGCAGAAAAAGAAATTTGTTGCTACATTGCTGATTTTTTTTTTTAAACTTTTTAAATTTTTTATTATAAAAATAAAATATCAGAAAAAGAAAGAGGGATAAATAATACAATCTATTAAAGTTAAGAGCAAGTATTGCGTCGGAGCAGAGCAGCTCAAAAAAGTGGTTGCTTTAGATCCCTGATATCTAGGAAATTATAAGGTTAAATAATGACAAATTCTTCATTTAGAAGATTTAGAAGAAGAGAAAAATAAATAAAGAATAAAAAAGTAACACTGTAGAAATAAAAAAGAAATGTAAGAATAATGCAATTAATGATTTAAAATTAACTTCCATTCTTTGGTAACTGGCGTCAGAATCAACTTTGGTTCATAAGCTCACTTCTTTTCCAATGAAAAGGGGCTCCTTGTAACCCCTAAACGGGTACCTGCAACTACTATAGCTATTTATTTGTGCATTTTTCGTAGGTTTTTATGATTTGATTATTAATATTTTAATTTTGTTTCTTTTTAACATGCTGAAGATATCACTAATGTAATCATAACTCTTTAGTAGCTCAAACAATGTTTTTCGTACCGCTGAACAAACATTAAATACTTTGTTTTAAAGGGGGAAAAAGTTGGAACTGGGACCACCGATTGTAATGTAAATAATTAACTCTTCAGCAATAAAATATTTATTCAGGCTTCTACTGTAAATATTTACTGGCAATGTAACGTTCATTGAATGTTTAGCTATTTACTTTTATTCAATTTATATATTTTCGGTACATTTGTTCTTTTCAGTTATTTGCTACGCTGGTAAGTCCAAAGAAAAAAAAGGAAAAACAAAATCCCGCTAACCTATTAGATACTTTTGCGTCGACAGTATACTTGAACGAAACCAATATTCTAACCGGAAGATTTGGTGTACGATGTCCGACCCCCTGAAAACCCACAATGTACACTTGGGGATAAGTGCATGTAAAATCCGTGGACCCTGAGGTCCCGAGGCAGTTCCGAGGGTACCCGAAGCGTGGAAAATTTCCCTTCTCTTCACTCATAGGTCAAAAAGGAAGATGGCGTATTTGTAGTGGTGCCATCTGGTGTCATACAAATACATAATGAGCCAAGTCGCACTTCCACCGTTGTGGTGCTCGTCTATAAACGGAGGGCGCTCCTTACTGTCTTAATTCCTGGTCGCTTTGCGAAAGGGAGCCTTGGAACCCAAGTGACTTTAGAAACGACAACAACAACAACAATCTAAGTGCAGCACAAATTGTAATGACAATTTCAAATTCGATTTTCGAAGTTGCAAAGAACCATTTCGTCAGTGTAAGAGAATGGAACTGTAAAAAAAAATTATTATTTAGATTTTTTTCCTTTTTTTTTTTTTTTTTAATTTCATAAAAGTTGATAGAAAAAAATTACAAAAAAAAAAATCCTTGTTTTTGTTTACCAGCATTTTCTTTCTCAAACTTTGCAGGTTAAATATTTTCCGAGCGGTTTTGCAGTAATTTATTAGAGCTAATAGAGAAGACTAATTATTAGAAATTAAATAATTTCTAAATTTACTGATTATTACTAATAGAGAAGGCTAGACATATTAGAACTAATGTAGAAAACTAACGTAAGTGTACATTTGAGACTAAACCAGACGTTTTTATTTCTGTGAATGATACGAAATTGATTAACAACTCCGACACCTTGCAACTTCTTGTAGCTTCGTTATTAGCAAGTATTTTAAAAGAATGATGCATAAATTGAAGATACATTTTTGAGGCAATGAATTTCAAAATAGGTAATTTTGTAGTTTTGCGTTTTTGTAAATGGTCTTTGGGAATAACAAGCAATATTAATTGTAATATTTTTACAATAAATTTAATGTTTCTCTGATTGTCTTTTAAATGTTGGAATTACTTCGCCATTAATAAAACAAGGTTTTGATGAACAATCGTAGTTAATTTATCAATCCATTTTAATAATAATGTATAGTAAAGGCTTGTTATGAACAAGTCACCCCCTTCAAAAAGAAAAAAAAAATGGTTTTGCCCCTGACTTGCGGTGATGAAGGCTGCTGTGCTGTGTACGAGTAGTGCAAAAATAAAAATCCCCCTTTAAGCATCCCCTTTTTTTATTTGAAATTGTAGCTCTCGATGCAGCTCAAATAAGTAGTTATACTTCTGTGAATTTTAACATTTAAATTAATCGTTACAACCTTGGTGGTACAACCGCCGGTGGCACCTGTCTGCCATCCGAAATCGGGCGCGCCCGGCCTGAGAGCCACTCACATATTTTAGCTCCCACCTTCCACTATATTAATTCTAATAGAAAATACTGGTCGGGTCGGATAGTCTTTACTAAGATTTATGGGAAGGAATTGTACTACCGTAATTATCGGTAAATAGCCCGCATCGTTGCATCGTCTGCAGAATGAAAAATTCTTTCTAAAAAAATGAAGTTTTGTGTATAACCCGCATCGTTGTATAACCCGCACCCAGAAAAAAACCTGGGATACACCCCTAGAAAACAATATATTCGCCTGTAGCGCCCGACCCCCAATCTGCTTTGGACCATTGTTTCGAAAGCTACGATTTATTTCTCTGCATTTTGTTTTGCAGGAAAAGTGGTTTCGATATCTTTGAACGGTAGTTGTCTTTTCAATAAAAAATACTTTTTTTAAAAAATTTCATGTATTGCTCGCATCGTTATATTGCCCGCAGGTAGGAAAAAAAGGAGTTTTTTTTGTAGATAACCCGAGGGCTATACACAGATAATTACGGTGTATTGAATACAAAAGAACAAGTTTATTACTTATTATTACCAACTATATACACAAAAACATTGACTTTTTTCTTACAAAAAGTTTTTGGGACGCTGCTGGCCTCTGAGGCCAGCTGCGCCCGACGGAGGGTTAACATAAATCGTTTATTAAAATTTCATGAAATTTAGTTTTAAACTGGTAGTTAAAATCGATGTTCAAATCCATAGAAAATGAGGCAAATTTCTGCTATAACTTAAGCCTCAAAACTGCACAAAACGTAAGGAAGAACCGTTTTCATTTCTAAAATTAATGTGAGAAACCATCTGAATGATTGTACTGACATGAGGGCAGCAAAATGTGTATAGCAGTCAAATAGTGTAAAATCAGTGATCGCCTATTCTAGTTCTCGGATGCAGGAGAAATTGCAGTAATCCTACGTAACTCAACATTTAAATGAATCATTACAGTCTGTTTAATTGATGTAAATAAGGCTATCGTGGATTACTGAAGTGACTTGCGGTAACGAATGGTTTTCATTATCGAAAGCCATAAATCTTCCCCAAAACTGGTTTGTTGACACCTCCTGAGCATAACTATACACAGGAGGGGAAGGTTCAAAATGCAGATGCAGATCCGTGATCAAAAGATTTTATTTGCGCACCGAAGTCCCAATTACCCCAAAAATTCCCTCATACTGCGCATTAATTCCTTCATTGAATGTAATTATTGTATTCTCGGCACTTTATAAATTATGGCGCTAGGTGCGTTACATTGCGAATCGAAGATCATTAATTTCGTGTGCTACGGCTCAAAGAAAAAGCGTCAGATTGGAATAATTGATTCCATAAGCATGCCCCTAAGTGTTGGCGATAGGTGTTAGTAATAAATTATGAATACATACATAAACTGTTTGTTTTAAACTTTTGATAACACATAAAAACTCACATCGTTGAAAAACCAAGGTGAATACCTTATGAAATAAACAAGAACTATCTTTAGAAAATGCTAGAACTTATACCAATTGAAGAGCGAAAATTGCATATATGTGTTTTGGTGCTTAAAGGAGCTCATATCTTCTGAATAAGAAGGATTTTTCTTTCTTTTTTTTTGGTGGGAGGGGTACCCTATTAGATTGTTTAGCAGTATTTAAATCAATAATTGATTCCATGGAATAATTGATTGATTCCATAAGCATGCCCTAAGTGTTAGCGATAGGTGTTAGTAATTGATTAAATGCACTATTCATTTTTGGAAGATTCAGTTCAAAATAATAAAGATTTAAACGTTATGCTATATGATACATTAAAAAAAAGAAGGAAAGAAAAAGAAAAGAAAAAACGAATGTGTCACAATTTGCGGTTAGATTTTTAAAAAATTTCTGTGGAAACTTTTTCACATTTTGGGGCTCAGTTTTTGTATCTGAAATGTAGAGGCATATTCAACCAGATTATTAAGCAACAAAGTACTCCCTCGAAATTTGCGCAAAAAAATTAAATTTATTCAATGATACTCAACTTCATGACACAGATAATAGTGAATAGTAAAGTAATTTCAAAACAAATTTATGACTCGAAGAAAATGACTGAAATGCTTATTATTTTTTTTTCTTCAAAATGTTTTCCCCCCACTTCGAATTATCAACAACAGGTGTCAGCATTAAGCTATAAATAGGTATTGAAAATGTAGTTATATGCTGTGCAGCTTGGTTGAAAAACTATATTTCTTTAAAGTAATATATTTATCAAATTTAAGAAGACTATTCAAGCCGTTACAATTTCCGTAAAAAAGCAATCTTTTTCAGGCAGGAATTTATGTGAAAATGTGCATACTGTTGAACTAAATCAAGCATCGTTTAAATAAGACATTTACTCGTAACAGCGAAAATTTGGACAACAATTGTATCAAAGTTTAAGAAAGCATACTATTCTATTGAAATGGAGATAATTGAAATAAATTAAGTGCTTGGTTTTAAACATGTAGTGAAACTCAAAGCATTTTTGGAAGATTCAGTTCAAAATAGTAAAGTTTTAAAGATTGTGTTATGGAGTATGTGTTAAAAAGAGAGAGAGAGAGAGAGAAAGAAAGAAAAGGAAAAGAAAAGAATCAAGTCAGAAGTTAGGATTTTCAGTAGTAAATTTCTCGCTGTTCGTCCTTTTCATGAGACTTAACTTTTTAAAGAATTCAGAACGACTTGTGAAATGTTCCACAGTATCTTAGACAGTTTATGCGTGATTCCAATTGTACACCATCCTCTAACCAATGATAGTACTAGCTCCGATGGCCTCTTGGAGACGGCTAGAGTAAGACCACTTTACCTTGTAACTGTATAACTCCCTATTTTTATATCATCTTTATATTTTGTGATGTATTTATTCATTTTTTAAACCCTCACCTGAGCATTTGTCTTTCTTGTGTCGGTGTTAATGAAATAATTAAATGCTATATTTTTCAAACTTTTCACCAATTTTCATAGATAAAACATCTGCCCTAATTGTTGAGCAACATTGCTTAAAAGACGCGTTATTGTACATGATCCGTAGTAACAAAATGGTTTTAAAGCAATATTATCAGACACAAATGAGCTTAAAACCGCAATGAATAACATGCAAAAGCGATAAACGTTTTTGTTGGAAAGATTTTAAGAGCCCCATCAGTGCAAGAAGGTGACTTACGCGAAGCCACTGAGCATCATAAATGAACTAATGAGCTACTCTTGTTTTTAGTCTTTTACTGTTTAAAAACTTGCTTTAAAATCTACGAAGGACTTCGGCAACGTGAACTATGGAACTGACCGTAGAATGCTTGCCATGTTGATTTGAAATTGAATTTCATTTTAAACAACCTTATTTACATAAGCTATATAGGTACAAGGATGAGATGATTAAGTTTCAAATATCTCTTTTTGGGGAATCGAAGGGAGGAGGGGGCATGTCCTACTATTTATTCCTGAGTAAAAAAAGATGCCTCTGTCCAGCAGGATTCGAAATTAGCGGTCGTTAGTCGTGTTTTGCAACTAAGAAATTCGGTTTTACGACCGGGATTTCACAACCAGTAGTCGTTTTTAACGCCTAACCTTTCATAAAACTTTTAGTTTGACGACCAAATTTTCACCGTCATTTTTAAGAAGTATTTATTTTTTTTAATCTGATATTACTTTATACAATTACATTTTTATGAGCAAGTTCATCTAATCTTCGGTATTTTGAGTTTTTACGATACCTGTGAAGACTATGGTTTCTTCTTAACCTTCAAATTTTGAGTTGTGAATTTTTACTCATAAGTAAGTAATTTACAATCAAGTGTTACTTATTTGCAAGTAACAGCTGATTGTAAAGTAACACTTGAAAAAGGGTTAACTCACATTTTATTTTATTAGTCGATAATTAAAATAAACGTTTGTACGGATGTATAAACTTAATTAAAATGACCAACTTCTCAATAATTACTAACAGAAATTGATTTTCGAACATTTTTCTCTCGTACTTATCAATAATTTTCTCATTAAGGTTGTGATGTTTTGCGATATTTTTTAACAATTGCCCAACTGTCTTAATAGTTATCAGTTGATATATCTGCCCAAGCAATTTGAATTATTTAAAAATGACACCTAGCAGGACATTTTTTGGCAACTAAAACAAATAATCTAGGTGCCAATGGCGCCTAATTTTTTCATTTTAATTTCGAACCCTGCCTCTGTCATACTCAGAAGGTTGCAATGTAGTTCATAGTAACTTATTTTTTTACGAATTTAGAACACAAGCAAATAAAAATTGCATATTGCAACTACACTTAAGATATTCATGATGGTATGATTCAAGATCATAAGCATATTGTTTATTACTTCTGTTCGAATTTTGATATCACTTCACTTTATCATAATTAGTTGTAAATTAAAAATAGGTAATATGACTTTCAAGTGTAATTTTTACTGCAGTTCTTTATTTTTAGAGTAAATTCTCATCTGCACGGTCTACTTTATTTATTTATTGGTGTTTTTAACACGAGCTTTCAATTCTTTATTTGTTATGAATTTACTAGTATTTTGATGCTTTTATGCATGAGAACGCAAGTTATGTGCAGAGGTACCAGTTATCCGCAGATTGAGTCAATTATGAGTAATCCTAAAATAAGAAAGAATGTCATAACCTACTTGTACATAAAAAAAAAAAAGGTTCCCAATGCATAATCCGGGTTATTTGAAAGCTTAGTCGCTTTTAAAAACAAACCCGAATACCCCATGGACCACTCTATGCGGTCGAATTTCCCTGGGAGTCATGCCAAATGCAGCATCGCTGGAAACTTTCGTCGCCAGTAGAGCAATCAATTGAAAGGGAGAGCTGACAAGAGAGAGCAGTAAGCGGGATTGCGCCCACTGGGGTTGGGGGAAGGGTTTGTTTTTGACGGTATGTGGGCGGCCCCGCCGCACGCAGGGCTTTTAACGCTCAGAGGTAGGAAGGAATCTCGGCGCTAATTGATTAAACCTCCCACTGAACAAAATGGTGTGGCTCAGGTACTCTGTAAATACCGTCGCAATTTGTAAGCTACACAGAAGTTTTTTTTTACTTTTTTTTTCTTACGTACTTTAGGCATGCGAGGCCTGATTAACTTTCTGAACACCTTGAGGTTTAGTAGGAAGGATGCCCAATTCTTACCTTCGTTTCCAAGACATTAGGGCTTTTTTTTAAATTTTACGACTTTAAGAACCTTTTCTGGTTATATACAGATCAAACTACTTACTATTATTACATAGACATCGCCATAAATAAACAAACAAAAATTTTGTAAAATCTTAGAAATTATCATACTTTTGATGAAGAGTACATCCTTTATCTTAGCTGCGTATTTCTGGAACATTATCTCTAAGTGAAAGTTATTTAGAGTTTGTTCAAAATAGTACTAAATAATTTCAGTTGTTATAAATTATTTTGTACAATGCAGCAAGATGGGCTAAAAAACGTTTCTTTTTCCAGGGCTTAAACTTAGTTTTTAAAAGTATGCTTCTTTATCAATCGTTGCTGTAAAATTACACAACGTATCTTTGCAAATAAATTATGGCACATCTCACACCTTGATATATCTACTGCATAGGAACCACATAAGGAAAACAAACAGTTATAAAACTTCTCAAAAACGGTCGACAGTCAAGATGGTCCAGAAAAACGAGAATCGAGATCTCGAGAAGGGATTGGAAATCAAAAGATACCACTAATTATCAAAAGTAGATACTAGCAATTGTCAAAAGTAGAGGAGATCTTCATTCAATTAAGTGGTTGATAACAATAGGGATGAATAACTCTAATCATCTTTATATAGTACTTCAAGCAATAAACTAAAATAATGATCATAAAAACAATAGCTGTTCTTCTAAAAATATAATTAAATTTAAAAAGAAAACCCTAGACATCTGAAGTATTAAACACTAGGGGGAGGGGTTTAGTTACTTTATTTATTTGTTTCATTATTATTTATTGTTATTTAGGATTTTTTAGTTACACTTTAATGCATATTACACATTTTTTTTTTTTTCAAATGCAAAATTGAAAAGGACAGAATGAAAGACATTCATCTGTTACTCTTGAGCAATGGAAAGTACACTAAAATAATCGTATTCAAACGTCGTTTGAATACGGATTTTTGATCAAGCACGACTTTTCTGAAGAATTTAGTACATATTTTACGTAGCAAAAATCCAAACAATCTAAATTCCTGCCGATATAGGGAAACATGTGTCGTCGGTATCTTTGCACTATGATTACAAAAGCAGCATTTAGCCAGAAGAGGAGAAAAAAAAAATAATATTAGCTTTTATGCGAATATTTCATTTAGAAAACGTGACACATTGCAGCTTTTAATTTTCAATATAAAAACCGAAAAATAACATATTCAATTTATAGGAACTGAAGTGGTGTCAATTTGAATATTTTTAGAGTAATATGAGATAAATCAACTAGCAACAGATTTTCTTCAATAAAAACTAAGAGAAAAGAATTCCAGGGAAAAACGTGTTTTCTCATAAAATAAAAAATAATTTTCATAATTTTGTGTTAAAATTTAATTTACGCTGAAAGGGACACTGCTTATACCTTGCTAAAGTTTGGAAACCAATTTATGCATTTTACAGCAATACTAAATGTATAAAAAGATTGTTGTGTTATAACTCAATATTTTGAAACTTATGAACTTACTTAAAGAAAACTAACGCAACAAAACAATTTGCAAATGAAATTTCGAATATAGAACTCATTTTTAGTGAAGAAGAGCTTCCTTACAAAATTGAACACGTATACGCAACTTACATAGCAAAAATTTTCCCCCAACTCATATTCATTTATTTTTAATTTATAACTCATTCACTGTGGTACTGTTTGCTGACTGTGAAGCAAATATTCTTCGAATTCATAGGATCAATCTTCACTTTCAGGAGGAACAAAGACTAGATTGAATCAGAATAATCTGCTGTGTTAAAGACATTTGAACTGAGCTATTCCTGAAAAGAACAATTATATTTTTTAAAAGCCGAGTTTTAGACTACCATGCAGATGATTTCTGAAAGGGTGTATCAACATTTATGGTATTAACAAGCATCAATGAAATATTCTAACTTTAGAACTTCCGCTCTTTGTTTCAAGTGAGATATTTCAAAAAATTATTTTCAACGCACTAATCTCCCAATACATGATTGCTTTTTTTTTATCTTGCCATAATACAAATTATTTAATCATTCATTCTCTCCCAATAATAAGGAAGCTGCACTTTCAAAGCATTTGCCATTTATTTTACTCGTCCTTACCAAAAGCGCCATTGAAGCCAAAGGACATTGAACATGACTCTGCACCACATGTAAATTACTGACACTCATAATAGGACTCAAAGTATTTTCGTACCCTACAAGTTTTTACAATAATGCTAATGCTTGTAAAAGATAAAAACGTTGTTTATAGCCGAAATGGTTGGGAGCCGGCGGGGGGGGGGGGGGGAGCCTTTGAGAAAAAGCCCGAGGTGGCATAGCTTCTTTTACTGTTACAAAATTTCAATTTCTGTTAAAATTGCCTAAATGATATATTCTTATCTTAACCACGGAACTTTATATATACTTATATATAATCGTATATCGGCGTTGATAATGGTCAATTAAAAATTTTACAGTACACTTAACAGAGTAGCATAGCTTTTGCCTTTTCAATTTCCTGTGAGCTAAGCTGATTTCTCTGGGAAACTGAATGATTTTTAGTATATAAGCAGAGTCCGACAAAAATGCGCAAACCTTAGGAGCCAGGGAAAATTTTTTAGGAGCCAACTTTTATGTTTTCATTTCAGTCGCCACCTGAAAAACTAGTTGCCAAGGCATTTTTTTTTAGTCGCCCCGGTTTTGTCGGGCCCTGTATATAAGTGATACTGCAATTATGTTTAGTTTAACCAAGCATGGGAAGAGCAATAATGGCACTTATGAAACATATTTTCCTAGCAGCGTCGCTATACTAACTTGTATACAGATACGGCTTCATTATAATTTTTCGCGGATAAAATCTCAAATAAAAAAAGCGTATGATCACTAGCAATCTACAAAAGAAAAACCCTATTTCTAGCGGTTTGAAACTGAGCCCCATAGGTAGCTAAGCCGCACATGAATGCTAAATTACGCTAAAATTATGTCACGTTAAAATATTACGAACGCAATAACTTGTAAATTAATGTCATAATAAAATTATAATTATTTTTTAAAGTCAAGCTCTAATCTATAAACGAATCGCAGCCCTTAAAATTGTGACGTACATAATATTTTGATTGATTGACTGCACCTGCAAACAGGGGGGGGGGGGGGCAAGAGGTACAGTTCATTTCATTTCATCCATGACAAATAGGACCGGGACCGCCATGAATTTTTGGGAAGTGTTGGGATAAGAGGGAGAGGCATCCCAACATTTCTTCTCTGAGGTAGGGCCGCGACGTTGCCTGTCTTAAAAACATGATCGCTATAGCATGTTTGCAAAATTTATAGATTATTATTCTAGTTATAGTTGGTTAGAGGACTTTATCGCATACGTCATACTGGGACAAATAATAGTGAGCCAATGGCCAATAATTTTGACGATAAAAATAATTCATATGTCGCAGAAAAATCTAAACACTATGTGACAATGAAAGAGACAGAAATCTAGCACAAAAGCATTGTTGTTTATGCATTGCACAAAACTAACGGAAAATTTTGAATAATGAAATTAAATGATGATGTGCAAGACAAGTTTAAACTTTCCCTTGATAATGCTTCAGAAGTTTATCATTTAAAAAAAATATAAATATATATATATATATATATATATATATAACTAGCTTATTATGCAGCAATGACTGCAATAAGTAGATTAAAGTAAAGCAGCATAGTTCAATGTATCAAAATTTAACAATTTGATGACTACAGAAATAATGACTAGTAATCGAGTCTTTCATGTCCTCGGAAGAGATTAAGCAAATAATCGAAATATCCAGATCATGCACAAGAGTTTGGTTATAAAATCATGCCTATCCAGATCTTTGTTTTTGGTGGGAGAGGAAGGAGATCCGGACGAACAATAACCATTTGGCTTTTAAATACGCATATGAATATACATGTGTGTGGCGCTTGTATATTTTGTGTCACTACTGCAACCAGAATTTGCTTTCGGTAGGGGATGGGAGGAGTACGCGTTCAATTAAATCATACTAAGATCAGCAATATGGCTTAAAACCACGGGATCTCAGGGGTTGATCCCCTGAAAAAATTGTACTTAGGGACCTGTGTGGCAATTCGTAGGTATAAACTGAAGGCAACAATATTATAAATATTGGAAGGTGGATTATTTATTTATTTATTTTTTTGAGAGCAAATACTAATTATAAACATGCAAATCTAATGTTAAACTCAGGAACGATACTAATATGATTAGAAAGTATAGATTGAGAAATCTGATCTCTTCTTAACTTTATAAGCAACCGAGCAACTTTCAGCTCAATCCTTCAGAAAAGCAATTTTGTCAAGGGAAATAAATTCATTTTCTTTTGCATTCAAAAAATCTTGATAACTTTTATCTTTTGTCACAGCAAAACGTTTGTAAAAAATATTTCAATATTAATAAAGATATTTCAATATTTATTCAAATATTTCAATTATTTAATATTAAGAATCCGTAACGAGAGAAGCAATATATTTAAGGTAAGGGAGGAGAAATTTTAAGAACTTGTGGCGAACTGTCAAATGCATATGTAACGGAAAGGAAAGTGGAGTCGTTATAAACGGTGGCATAGGATGCGATAAAAATAAAGATGACATTTATTAAAGTCGTCATCGTACTATTGATTAATTATACTAAATCTATCTAGAAATCATGATTGTAGTCAGAAATCATTGTGATTGGTTGTTGACATAATTGAAATACGATAGTTATTTAATTACGAAGAAAAAACAAGTAATACGAACCATAACTTGATTGATTGATGGGGCTGACAGATAAATATTATCGGCGAGATGATCTAAGTTTTGCACAGATAGAGTTTAAGTCCTCCAAGGCCAACTGTCGAGCACTCGCGTACCGGGTTAACACTCCCCGCGAGCTGCCGTAGTCATCACCGCAGCTTCTCGACGGATCTCGGAGCCGGTGTCACGGTCTATCCAAATAGGAGATCTTCGCTCAAAAAAATAACACACAAACAAGGGGGAGACAAATCCTTCAGTCGGGTGTTTTCGCACAAAATTTAACTCACAGCTGCACTTTTCCTCCCATCAACAAACTTTGGTCACTATCTGATCGCCAACCGACACAAACACAACACTCCGTCCTCGGTACTGCGCCGATCATGGCCTTTTTCGATGTGGCGACAACGGCGAGAGAGGGACTGGGCGGACTCGAAGTTGACGTCACAGAGGAGGCGGAGCTGAATTTGAGTAGTCTCCGCCTATCGCTTGTTCAGGAAGCGAAGAAAGTAAATGAGGCGGGGCATTTTGAAGGCACGTTCATCCAATGAGGATAGAGAATATGCCAGATAGCAAAATATAGTGATTGGTAGAATGAATTCCTTTCGGGATGAGTCACGGTGGAAGTCACAGTTGTAGAGCGCTTTGCAGAATAACAAATCCCACAGAGGGAGAGAAAAAAAGAAAAGAAGAATCAAAGCTTATCAAGTGTTCAATAAACGTTTAGAGGCAACGAAGCTCTCAAAATTAGCTTTCAGATTGAAATCTTTATATTTAATAAAGCCTCAAAATATACAGTAATCTCATACATGAATAACCATGTAAACGCCAGACAGAACGCTTAATTTGCTGTATTACGGAGAACAGAAGACGCGTGTTTCTGCGGCCTTGAAACAGCTGATCGGAATTCTTTTGCATTTTGGCTTCTTTTAAACTTAATGTACATAAAGCACTTGTTGAAATACTTATCAAAATTACATTTATTTTAAATGATATTAATTCCTTATCATGTAAAAATGACAAAATCGTTAATTTACATATGCAATTTCACTTTTTTAAAAAAAGGAATACATACATATACATATATATATATATATATATATATATAATTTCCTTTATAACCTTGAGTTACAAATAGTTGAAGCTTTTATGAAACCTATCTCAGTCAAAACGTAAAAGCTATTCAATAGGCTAAATAACATCTCATTTTCTTTTAAAGGCGGGCATAATGTTCGGTTTTACGAAATAATTCTTGATGTTAGTCCGTTAGTAGTTGTTTAAATAAAAAGGTTTGTTTTTCAAATTTCTCCCTAAAACGCTGTCCCCACCCTTTGTAAAACTGTTTCTTCGAATAAAACATAGGAATGCCTGGGCAAGGTCTAGGGAACAAAAACTGCTTCATTCGAATCGGATTATTCCTTCTATAGATATTTGAAGGGGGAGGGCTTACAGGCTGACAGAACGGTGGACAGATACGCATTTCACCCATCTCATAACCAGGGCTCGAATTAGGCTGTACAAGTAAGGAGTCATTGGTCCATGGCATTTGTATTTTAGTTGCCAAAAATGTTCTGCTAAGTGCAATTTTTAAAATTTCACCCATCTCATAACCAGGGCTCGAATTAGGCTGTACAAGTAAGGAGTCATTGGTCCATGGCATTTGTATTTTAGTTGCCAAAAATGTTCTGCTAAGTGCAATTTTTAAAATTTCACCCATCTCATAACCAGGGCTCGAATTAGGCTGTACAAGTAAGGAGTCATTGGTCCATGGCATTTGTATTTTAGTTGCCAAAAATGTTCTGCTAAGTGCAATTTTTAAAATCGAGATATCAACTGACAACTGCTAAGACAACTACGGAACTGTTAAAAAGTATCTAACCTCATCCCAACCTTACTGAGAAAATTATTGGTAAGTAAAAGAAAAACGTTCGAAAATCAATTTCTATTGCTTATTTTTGAAAGGTTGGTAATTTTACTTAAGTTTATGCATCAATATAAATGTTTATTTTAAACAGTGCTTAGTGAAATAAAATATGAGTTAATCAGCTTAACTTTTTTAAAAGTAATAATTCATTAGGAAGTAAAAATTCCCACTTCAAAAAATTTGAAGGTCAAGTAGGTCTTCACAGGCATCGCAAAAACCCAAAACACAGAAGAATAAGTAAAATATGTACATAAAAATATAACTATATAAAGTTATAGATGAAAAAAAATGACGACTGGGTGAAAATTTTCGGCTTCAAATTAAAATATTTATAAACGTGGTCGCCAAACTTAAATTTTTAGGTGCACAATACGACTAACAACAGCTAGTATTGAACCCTATTCATACCCTACTTTCAAATTTTATACATTTTGATATTTATGTAATCATTTTATTTATATCTGACTTCTTTTTTGGTGTTAGCAATATTCTTACGATAAGTTAATCCTTCGTTCACGATTTTTCTTTTCTGCCTTTTCCCAGAACTTTTACTGAAACGTAAGCTGAGACTACAATAAAAAGAATGCGTCACTTACTTCAAGCTTACTAATGTTAACAAGATGCTGATAGTTTAAAATAGAGCTACAAATTTAAGATGTCAGAAATTATTACATGAATGAAATTGTTTGGAGAGTTCAGCGGCATGGTTCCCTGGTCCCTAAATCAACAAATACCAAAAATCGTTAACAACAACTGAACCAATTTTATGGGGGAAAATCACTACTAGGAACAAGCTACTATTTAGTAGAAATTCTGCATAAAATTGAGCAAATCCAACGTGGTGAAGTACAAAAGCAACAGTAATAGCACGCACATGTTTCGAAATTCCCTAGAAACCCCTTCACTGAAATGAAATGAAGCACCACTGGAGTAACAGTTCCTTGTAACTCTAATATTTTGATAAATTGCTCAAAAATAGAATCCTCATTTTCGAGGATCCGTCAATCGTCAAGAAAATTTCGTCCGATTCTTTCCTCGCGCGATCACGTGACTTAAAAAAATTACTACACAAATTTCGCCAATTTGACGAAAGGTTTACTCGGAGCATTTTTCACGAAGCCATTTCTTCAAATCCGACGAAAGTTTCGTGAGATTTGAGCATACGTTTCTGAGAGTGTAGTGCTGAGAAGTGCAATTCAAAAAGAAACTGATAAAAAAAACATTTTATGAGATTTTAAGAGTAGTAATGAAGCTGAATTTTATTCAAAGAAACTGCTTTTTACTCTTACAAGAACATCGTAAAATAAATTGAACTACCAACTTTTCCTTTACTACAATGTAAAAAAGTCTAGTTCAACCTTTCACCAAAAAAAAAAAAGGAATTTATCAGCAACCAACATATGGTACTAAGTTGAACCATTACAATGGTGTAGTTTCACCATGAATGTGAAACTAGGAACCATTAATGACGGTTCAGCTTTAGTACCAAATGTTGGTTGCAGTTAAATGTCACGATATTGTTAATTTTTTTTGGTGAAAGGTTGAACTGGAGTATTTTGCAGTGTACTGATTGCGTACGAAAAATTCAGGCAAAAAATTACAAGGTGAAGTAATGATTCAAAGGCAAAAGGATTGTTGCTCAGTACAGTGAAAAACTAGCTGTATGAAATGAAATTTCATTAATATTTTCACAACTGAAAAGAAATTATTATTATTCGGAATGATAATGCTAAGCAATTGTTCTAAAGTATTGCATTAAAATGGTTCTTACTTCATTTTTCTTTTGCAAATATTTCTTTTGTCAATAGCAAAATTAACTTCTTGTAAAAAATCCATATGTTTCGAAATACCGTAATTATTGGTAAATAGCCCGCGTCGTTGTATAGTCCGCAGGAAGAAAAATTCATTCTAAAAAAATTAAGTTTGGTGTATAACCCGCTCGTTGTATAACCCGCACCCAGAAAAAAACATGGGATACACCCCTAGAAAACAATACATTCTCCTGTAGCGCCCGCGCCCTAATCTGCTTTGTACCATTATTTCG
The DNA here is from genome assembly GCA_038502835.1 of Octonoba sinensis. NCBI lineage: Eukaryota > Metazoa > Arthropoda > Arachnida > Araneae > Uloboridae > Octonoba > Octonoba sinensis. The sequence goes on along the minus strand of CM076599.1, from coordinate 80,247,676 downwards.
AAAGCTGCGATATATCTCTCTGCATTTTGTTTTGCAGGAAAAGAGATTTCGATATTTTTGAACGGAAGTTGTCTTTTTAATAATACGTTTTTTTTTTTTTTTTTTTCAAATTTCGTGTATTGCCCGCATCGTTATATTGCCCGCAGGTAGTAAAAATAGGATTTTTTTTTTTTTGTAGATAACCCGCGGGCTATACACAGATAATTACGGTAGTTGAAGATCGCAATTTCAGGGCAAACAAAAATATTTTTTTAAATCTTAAATGTAATGATGGATCAACATTTTTCCGGTTTTTCTAAAGCAATTTCTAGATTTTTGGAGGGTTAAGGATAAAAATACATTATACGGTGAAAATTTACATTCGTAAAATTGCGTTGTAGGTGTAGGTATGGCGTAATATCCTATATTAAAGTTCCGAAGATGATTAAATTTTTCAAATTCTTAACAGAATTTTATTTTTTTTAAATGTCAAAAGCGCTGGGTTTCCGATGATATTTAAGATATAAATCAAATTTATACGGTTATTTTTGCAGAAGATATTCAAAATGAAAGAAGAGCAAAATTCGGAGATTTACTATTTCAACTATATTAACACATCACTGGAAAACTTTCTTGGTAGGAGTGGTTACTATTTTTTATTTATTTTTGTTGTAATACAATTTTGGATTTTATTCATTTATTTATAAATAAAATTTATTTATTATGTTTATTCAATTACATACTAAAACATTGTGCTTACTTTTGACAAATTTCTTCTTAATAAACCTTACTACTTAGAAGCTAATGAAATATAACTACTAATAAAATTGAAAGTGAATTTGATATCGTTTCTACGTTAACTAATAGTTTCTCTTTAAATAGTATATGCATGTTTTGTTTTGATATGATTGCTTTAATTGATGAAAAGCATTACATTAAAAAAAAAAGAGAAATTTTTCTGTGATCAGCTAAATTTATAAAAGTTCAAAAGTGGACTGTTAAAGTTTTGCACGAATGGCTTTGTTTAACTTTTTCCCTTGGTGAAAAGTTACTGATGACAACCATATTACGGTTCTGCCATCCGGCCAAAGCGATCTGCATGGCAGAGTGCCAAGAAGCATCCATTCATGTTTAAAGGAGAAACTGCTGGTATAAGGAATGCGCCGTTTTTGTTCTCGTTCTAGCTCGTTTAGCACACTTGATTTCTTCCGAACTGATGATATATGCCAGTTTATAAATTTAGTTTGCTTTCAACAAACAGATAAGCAAACATTTTGATTCACGTACACAATAAACGCATCTACAAAACGAGCTTCCCTGAAACTCGAATGGATTCGTTTTTTTTTTTTTTCCTGCCATGCGCAGAAGCGGCCAAATGCCAAAATCCCGTGGTCGAACTATATGTACGAGTACATTCCTAATCGTCTTTTTCTTTCTATTTCTCAACAGTTAAGTTGAATTTGATGGGTTGTCATTTTGTTGTGCTTTTTAAAAGTAGTAATACTTAGTTTTAAAAGAGAGGTGACGATGGAGTTAAAATTTTAAAAGTATCTAAAATTTAATGCCGTAAAGTATCGATAAACTGAAAAAGTTTAAGAGGCGATCGCCGCCATTAACGTTCTTCATCTGTATTGTATTGGAACACGACAAAACAATTAACGCTCTATAGTCTGCAAAAAATAAATAAATAAGTTAAATAAATATTTTGTGTCCCAACTTCAAAACATACCTCATTAATAGTAAATCTATTACAGTAATAAATACTATTTTCGTTTCATTGTTAAAATGATTCTGTTTTATGAAAATACACATAAATGTATTGCATTAAAAAATCAGCTTAAGTGTTAGCACAAAATTTGAGATCAGAAACTCCCCGGTCGGGTTTTGAACTGGGTTGTCGACGCAATTCGTGAGATTTCTATACACTTCACAATTGGGGATTGGCTAACGATAAGAATAATTATTTTATATTTGTTGCAGCATAATACCAATTAATAAATATACTTGAAAAAAATCAAAAATTAGACGACTGAATGAAAAATGAAATTTTTTCTCATTTTTACATTATTTATAAATTATGACTAAAAACTAACTAAATAGTGTCGTATACTCCATGTACATCTTCTGTTGCATGTTTAAATTATTTTGACATCTTAACTAAATTCAAATTAAAAATTCATAAAAAAATATTTAAAAAAAAAAGAATTTGCTAATTGTAACTTCTAACATATGTAAATGCTCTTCTTCTTCTTCTTATTATTATTATGTATTTTATTTTTATTTATTTATTTTAAAGGGGGAACTTTCTTATTTTGAGGAAATTTTGTATTTTAGAATTCCGGGGGGGGGGGGGGAGAGAATATATATATATCACTTATTAATACAAATTAGCTGCAATTGAGAACTTTAAATATATTTTGACAAGCGCATATTGCTAGAAAAAAAATGATGCGGAAAATTCAATATTAAGATCCAGTGGCGTATATAGAAATTTATTTTATGTATTTTACCAAATTTCTTTAGTACCGTAATTATCGGTAAATAGCCCGCATCGTTGTATAGTCCGCAGGAAGAAGAATTCATTCTAAAAAAATAAAGTTCGGTGCATAACTCGCCCGAGAAAAAAAACATGGGATGCATTCCTAGAAAACAATACATTCGCCTGTAGCACCCGAGCCCCAAACTGCTTTGGACCATTGTTTCGAAAGCTACGGTTTATTTCTCTGCATTTTGTTTTGCAGGAAAACAGATTTCGATATTTTTGAACAGTAGTTGTCCTTTTTAATAATACTTTTTTAAAAATAATTTCATGTATTTTCCGCATCGTTATATTGCCCGCAGTTAGTAAAAAAAGAAGTTTTTTTGTAGATAACCCGCGGGCTATACACAGATAATTACGGTAATTTGGGAGGTGCACAAGTCAAATGTTAAGAGAAGTTCCCTAATTTAAGTTTAAAATATGAAAATCTTTATATAAAATAGGTAATTTTGAATTCATTTCGTGACGGCTCCAGGCCCCTTCGGCCTTCCCTTAAATCCCCGTTAACTCGAATTGCAATTGAACATTATTTATTATACAAATTCACGCTGGTTTTAAACTAAATAATAATAAAAGAATATAGAAATCATATTTTCAGACAAGTCACTCATTTTAGAGAGACCGACAAGACAAACACAAAGTATGGTTTAACATTAAATGCCATTAAAAAGAGTTACCATGCACACTCTAACGAAGACAATAAATAGTAGATGTAAATGAATACCTGACTTTAACAGTGCATTTCAGGAAAATTGTTTCTTCAGTTTTTAGCTGTATTACTGTTTTCGCTTCAAGGAGAAGTCTAGGCAGCAGGAAACAGTCTAACGCTAAATAGGTCGAGTGACGGCATCCTTGTGAGAGAAACCAGGAAAAAATGTCGGCCAAATTGAACTACAAGTATATTTGACTTTACAATAGACTGAGACTGACACAATTGTTACCATAGATTTTAAAGAAATTAGCAGTTTGATATATGTATCACATATATACATAAGTATTTTTCTATTTACAATGCAATTTCCATTCAACGATTGTCTAACTACTGTGAAATTCTATCCTAAGTGACGCACACAAGAGGACTGTCCGGAGGGTCCAGACCCATAGCCCTTGATTTTTTATTTTTCGATTGATTATAATCCTATGTTATAGTACGTAAAACGACGTATAATGGTACGAAAAGGGTGGACATTCCCCCCTCCTTGAAACATTCCTGTGTGCGCCACTGCATAATCAAGGATGAGAGACATAACATTCTTGAAATCTAATCAGGACTTGTAGAAGCTTTGTCTAGTTTGAGGAAATCGAGTATCGTTAAATAAAGTCAATATTCCTACTTCAGCATCATAACCCACAACTAACCATTCATTGTAATAGAAATTTTCACGTTAAGAAAGCACAATTATTTTTTAACCATTCATTGCTAGAATTGTTTAACCATTTTCTTATTTCGTTTTACTTTCTGTAGGGGGCCATTCATAAATGACGTCACACTTTTTTCCCACATCTTTGACCCCCCTTCCCCCCCCCCTTTGTCACGCATCAAGCTATGTTGCATAATGCATGATGTCACACTTCTTGTTACCCCCTCCCCTCCCCTTGTCAAACTTTGTCACAACTTCCCGAACCCCCCTCCCCCCCTCGAAGCGTGACATCATTTATGAATGATCCCGTAGGCAGGATAGTGAAATTCTTTTGCAAATTTAAGCTTTACGACCTGTTATTGCTGCAATAAGGACAATAGATTTATATTCTATTATAAAAGTTACAAACAGACAATAATAATTGCTACGCTTTGGACATACACCACTGTTACTTGTTCTTTACAACCTATCGAATAAACTCATTGTGGTTAGTCATTCTTTACTAGGTAAATAATAATTTATTATGATTTGTTGATGTTGCAGTGCATCAATGTGCAATGTTGCTGTGGTACAAAGCTCGCTTAACATTAATATAAGAAGTCAAAACTAAAAAATGGTACTGACAAGGTAAGATAAGCGATTGTACCTATCAAAACAAATACTATTAACTATGGTACTGTTCTACGACCGATTAAATTATATGTAAAGGCAAACACCGAGGCGGAAACAGATACGTCGATTAGCTGTTAAGGTGCTAACTTCTTCATCACAAGTTTTAATCAAGTTATAAATTAATCACTTATAACTACTACTACACTTATATTTATATTTATTATTGAAAGTTTCAGACATTCTGTCCCCGTTCATTTGTCTTCGTCTTTACTGGTCTCTTGCCAATTTTTCACGCAAAACGAAGTCGATCAGTACCTAAAGTCAAATATCATTATATGAGAGCGCCAGTGAGTAAATTATGCTTGGTCGTCATTTTGAGTATTTACTTTAACTCTTTTTGTAATGTTAATAAATAGATTTGCGCAACTTATGATTTAATTATTTCTTTCCCTTCTCACTGTTGACAGTACGATTTGGAAATCTCAACTTACGCTTTTGTTCTACTCATCACACTGTTAGAAATTTCATCATGAAATTACGGTTAAATGACCGGCAGCAGCCTGTCCATCTAACTCACCGTTAAATTTACGGTTTGGAACATTTTTCTATCTTTACGGGACCTAACCATTTCCAATTAACTTGGCTAAAAAGTCGTAAATACAAAAGTTTACGGTTTTATAACCATTTAAAAATGGTTTCAAAACAAAAATTTCACCGTTTTTGAACCATTTCGAGGCGTAGAAAACGTAAACGAAGCTTGCAGGACTCGAACCCCGAATGCGTGGTGTACAAGTCTTGCTCTCTATCCACTCGGCCACAGTCATCACCGTTAAGCGTCCGTTTATTTATCAATAAATCTTCTTTTCCAACAGGTAAACAGTCTTAAAATTGAGATTTCAGTTTTTGGTTGGATACAAATTTATTTTTGGTCTAAATTTACTGTATATTAACGAAAAAAATTTTATCTGCTGCAAAAATTTAAATACAAACAAGCTTCAGCAGCTCAAATTATGGGTTCGCTCATTCGCAATTAATTTGGGAATCCGATGTGTAACATTTTTGATTTACGTGTGTTTGTGTTTCTATTTAGTATCCACTGCTTAAGCCACTTTTTTTCTTCGTTTTTTATATACACATACAGATTTTAAGTGATAAATCCGTATTCCTATTTTAAAACAACGTACGGGCCGGTGAGGTTTCGCAACCAAGATGGACGCCCGATTCTTATTGAGCGCTTGAAAATGACGGTTAGTTAAACGTTCTTTAGGATAAACAGAGAATAAGCGATTTTTTTCGCAATCAGCGGTTTGAGCACCATCTTTTTAATGGTTATTCAACTGTTGTAATTAAATATGATAAAATAACAATCAAATAAATGGTTATTTTACTATTTTCTTACGGAAATTTTTAACAGTGCAAAGTAAAATGCTATCCAAGGTTTTATAGTAAATATATAAATATAGTTCGTTTTGATGGTACAATTATAGCTTCTATTTTATGAAAATTATTTATAACATACATCTCATTTGTGACCAAATGTTTATGAAAATAGAAGAAATTGGCGGGGAGAGATTTTTGAAGGATGAGTCTCTTTAGTGTGCTGTGAAGTACGCAGTTCGTATATTTGATTGTATCTATATCCATGAATTTTTAGCGAATAGAAGTATTCGTTACTTTTCGTAAAATCTTGATTCCATTTCCTCCATACATTTCAAAACCTTTTTTTCTTGAAACATATTTAAGAATACTAAAATATATTCAAAATCTATCTGATAACTTCCATCTTCCCGAAATGAGAAGTAGCAAACCAGTTTCTTTTCTTCACACCCTTTAGTTTATATACACGGGAAAAATTTCCTGAAATTCTGAAGCAGATGAATGAAATAATCATTGAAAAATCTATACCTCATATCCGTTGCTTTTCGTAAATGTTCGTATTTGTAATAGTATCTATCGAGCTTTGTAATAGTAAAAGTTCCAAAATTGCTGCTTATTTAAACACCAATAACTGTATGGAAAGAGGAACTAATTCTTGTTGCTGTCCTGAATCCGCATTAGTAAAATTTGTACATGTGTTGCGAACCAAATAAAAAATATTTTGGTCTCTTACATTTTTGAAGGATAAATTATTCTACCCGATTTCAAGAATACACCGGAGAGGAAAAATTTATACATTAAGGGAAAATGTAAGTTTGATCCAAGATCAACCATTGATCTTGGTCAAATGAAAACAGCTAAGAATCCTTGACTACCATTAAAATTTGTGTGCCCCTAAAGGTCCTCTCCCCCCTTCATCTCAAATTAAAACGTCTCAGTTTCTAATCCCTGGGCTTTAAAAAACATTGTATTAAATTGTTTCTCGTGAAACGCTGTTTTTTTCTTCCTCTCTTAGCTTAAAAAAGTGATTTATATGATTTGCCGTATACTGAGCAGAATGTTTAAGTAAAAGAACTAAATTGTTTCTTTTCTGTCGGCAACAAAGAAAGAATGATCATTACTCGTTCAGTAAAAAAAAATAAAGACAGAGAGAGAGAGAGAGAGAAACGGTACATACTACTCTATTAAAGCCTTGGTGGCTCCCCCCCCCCCCCATCTTAATAATGGTTTTTGAGCTCCAAATTTATGCTTAAAATATTTTGGAGTAGACCCGACTAAATTCTCTAAAATAGAACAACAAAAGATTTGCGTCATCACTGACGAATTGTAAAATAACAAAACCAATGGTAAATGGAAAATAACTGGCAGCAGACTTTTATAACGCAAAACACAACCACAAACAAAGGGTTAAGATACAGCCAACCAAATAGTACTGAATGCAAAAACAATTACGGTGATAGTTTAAAAGTAAGCTACTTATGTATAAACAACTACTAATAAAACAGCCATAGAATAAATATACGCAGGATGAAGGTTGTACTTGTGACGATTTTTCACAAAAAGTGCAAGGTTGCATTTTTGCTCATTTTCGTATTGCTTCGAGAGAGTTTTTGCTATTGTGAAGTTGAAAATAATTAATCTATTTCGATAATATACTCATTTTAGTTACAGTTTGTTTCTTCTTTTAAGCTGCAAGTATTTTAATTTTCCAGTAAAGTATTTTATTTTTCAGCAAAGTATTTTATTTCTCCAGTCAACCGTTGATCTTGGTCAAGATCTGGATCAAACTTACATTTCTCCTTAATGTATAAATTTATCCCCTCCGATGTATTCTAGAAATCGGGTAGAATAATTTCTCCTTCAAAAATGTCGAAAATATTTTTTATTTGGTTTGCAACACATGTACAAATTTTACTAACGCAGCCTCAAGACAACAACAAGAATTACAATTCCTCTTTTCCATACAGTTATTGACGTTCAAATATGCAGCATGGAATTTTTATTATTAAATGAGTTAACAGCACAACCATGATTAATACTCTTTTACTTCTAGGAACTATTAAACATTTCTTGTACTTCTATCATACTTAGTAATGCTACGTTATTGATGCTAAGTGAAATTACTCATTAAATTATTCCCTCAATGATAGCCCACGGGCTACGTTGTCACTACGTAGGGGGCCTACTTCCACTATGGGGTTTTTTCTCCTAGTTAACAAATAAGGGTTGCCGCTGGCTTGTCACCAGCTAAATGCCAAGCGAACCGAGCTAAATTCACAAGCGCAACGAGCAAAGCAATCAGCTGTGCCCCCAGCTATTTTATTATTTAGCCTCTTAAATTGAAAACTTTTGGAAAATGAGATTTTGCAGTGACTCTGAATCGTCAGCCTCTGAATAGCTGGCATGTGAAAAGGAGATAAGGTGTGTAGCCATAATCCCTCATTATTTATCTCTTAATAAAAGAAACGAAACAGCAGAACGTCATAAAAAATGTCATAATTATTTTTTAAACATTCTCTTCCTCGGATAAAATTTCTAGTTTTATTTTTGTAATTAGATGAAAATACTTTAAATTACTTATAATAAAGAATTATTCATTACTAAAATACGTTGTTCATTCTTTAAAAGAATTTGAAATGAAATTCTTGACCTGATTTATTTCTTGGTGTTTCGCATTGCCTGTTTTGAAGGGATTTGAATAACTTACAAGAATTATGCATTTAGTTCAGCGGATCAGGTAAAAGGAAAAACAGAAGTAATAGTAGGGAAACTTCAAGTGAACTATGTAAAATGCAGTTTTACGCAAAACAGCAGTCATTGATTGGTCGCAGATAAATTAGCCTTTCGGCTCCACCTACTGAGCTATGATCTGGCTGGCCCAAGATTTAATCATAGAAAAATTTGCACTTTACCGACAAATGAAAATACAGTAGAAGTCATCTTATCCGGATTAACTGAAGTTGAATTACCCGTATTAGAGAAATCTGGGATATTGGAATTACAGAATGGTTATAATTAAAGTTACCCTGCTTAGACCTTCGTAAAGCTAGTTCTAATGGACGCATGTCCCCCCCAAAAAAACTTGGGTGCAAAAGGAGATAGAGATTTCTGCGATAAGAAAACACTAGCCCACATTTTCACCACTAAGTGAAAAGGGGGTGTATGAAAAAGAAAACACGAATCAGAAACAGAAAACTTTACTTTATGGCAGAATGTGTTGCATTTGCATTCCATTTGTTTCAATCACATGTTCAAAGCGTGTTTAATAGCTTCGCAAAAAAAAAAAAAACCGCACACAAGAAAAAAAATTTCAATCTTTCTATTTTAGCAACTTTGCAATGAGAATTGCAATTGACATAGAAGCAAGAAGTGCTCACCTGGTAGTAAAGATTTTAACTAGTTTTATTTTTATTCAATATTTCTTTTCCTTATAATCCATTATGTCCCATCCAATTTCAATAACATAAGTATACTATAACAAACTACGTAGGTCTAAACAGGGTTACTTTAATTTTAACTTCCTTGGATAACTGGAAATGGAAAAGAAAATAAAACATATAATCTTATCATTATTTGCAACTTATAAGCACCACACATACACATGTCAACTGTTATGAAGTTTTAGAGGTTAATTTCTAGTTAATTAGTCTGTCATTCTAGCAGGCCTTGATAGTTCACAGACAAACATGCTTTACATCAATTCTTTCAGGATGAAAACTTAAATCCCGCCGTTTTCTTCGTTAATAAAAATTAGCAACTAACCTAGTGAATGAACCCTATCCATCCATGTTCTTGGTAAAGATGGTTAGGAATTCTTCACAAATACTCAATTTTTATCACAAATCACAGCATAGATGCACTGAATGAGTGCGAATGCATGCGACCGATTTGTGAATAACCCCTTACACAATAGCTCTTTTCTAAAAAAATGTTGAATTACACCTCACTAAATTGCCGATATCTTTCTGAATTTTCAAGATATTTAACTGAAATTTTTTGAGTTGCCCTGTACAGTTGGGTTTGAAATTATGGTAGTTAAAAATTGATCTCTTTCGCTCATGCACAATAAAAAATAAACTCCTTTAAATGTCCATAATTTATCAAGTATTCAATGTTTTTATTTCAAATTTCAGTAAAATGTTTAACTTGTAGTCTGTCAAGTTTTCTGAAAGTTTGGTAACGTGAAAAACTTTGCGTGTTATAAGCCGAAAACGTATGAAGGAAATTGGTGAAATGCCTATATCTTCGTGAGCATAAGTACACTTTTTGAGAAAATGCACAGAATAATTGTAAATGCGAATGAAACTATTTTCTGAAATTGACAGCTTATTCCCAGCTTTCTACTATGCAGGATCATATAGAACATTTTTCTCTTTTTGACGGCCCCCTAAGTGTAAGAGCGAATGAAATTTTACTGGACAGTGAACATTGTAAATTCAGACAGGAACCAAATAAGTTAACAAGACGTTCCGTCTAGAACTATACGAGCCTACTTTCCCGTATCCACCAAATACAAATTTATAATCTAACCTTCTCTTTCTCTCTCTTTCTCATTTAGCTTTAGTTCTAAAGTATTTCAAATATACCTTTTTCAACGGATAATACATATTCATTCATTCACTCATTCATTCTTTCATTTATTCAGCCATTCATTTATTCGTTTACTCATTCATCTATTTATTCACTCATTTATTTATTTTTTAATTTATTCACTCATTTATTCATTCATTCATTCTTTTCCTCATTCATTTATTCATTGATTCATTCTTTCACTCTTTCATTTATTCATTCATTCATTATTTCACCCATTAACAACTATCCTTAAAAATCCCGATAAAAAAATTTCATAGGAAAAAGGGCTCGTTAGTTCTGGATGAACTTTCTATTTGTACATGTTCTACGTTATAAGAGCTTTCCGATAAAGTTTGTTTCAAGCAAATCCGTCCGTTAGATCAGGATTCATATAGGATTGAAATTTCCCTATAAGCACTATGTTAATTTTTTGAACTGTTCAAAAATGAACAAAAATTGTTCAAATCAATATTTCACGCCAAGAGCTTCTTCCAGTGAGCTTGTTCATTGGAACACTGGATCTGGTACCCAGAGTTTACATAATTTGCTTCATTTTCGCCCATAGGCACTAATGTTAAATTTTTTTGAACTGTTCAAAATTGAACGAAAAATTGTTCAAAACAAAAAGTAATGTATGAAAATGAGATGTCCTCGCCGAGATCTTTCGAATGCAAAAAGAATTTTTTGAATCGGACAATTCGTTCAAAAGTTTTTGGGGGGGGGGGGGGGGACAGACCGACAGACAGACCGGCAGACCGACATACACACATTTTCCCCATCTCAAAACCCTACTTTCAAATTTTTTATGTTTCAATCTTTATTTAATTACTTCACTTTTTTTTTATTTTTCTTTATTTTTAACGATATTTTTACGATACATTAAGCCTTTTTTCATGCTTTATTGTTATTTTTTTTTACTTTTACGGGAAAGTAGGCTAAAAACGGGTTTTTGCGTCAGACTGTGTTAAGTATAAAATTGCGAAAATTCCGCAGTGCGTCTATTAATTTGTCCAGGGACTGTAAATTCCGGTAGAACAAAACATCCTCTTGTGGAATGATCTAAAACATTATGCTAGAGACATTTAATTATCTGCAAAATTTTAACATTGAAAAAAAACGTGGGAATATAGTAACCAACTCAACATGTCAGAAAGAAAAAGGATTACAATTTTTCAGCTAGAATTGAATTTGAGACTGGTGAAAATGATATGTAGGGTTTTTTGGGAGAACTGAGAGCGCTTTTTCCTTTGTGTAACTTTTACTCAGAAGTTCATCTTTTTACCCATTGAAAAAAGGCTTCCTCATAGCCACGAAACACGTGCATGCGATTTTTTTTTTCTTTTTTTTTTTTGCTAATTGTGAGTGAAACTTTGACTTTTTATTCGTTAAAACGTAGTTTCGTTTAAGAAAAATTACTATATTTCTCTTATTAGTAAATAGGAAAATTAACTGTTAGGTGTCACTCTCTCACATATATTGGCACAAAACTGTCTTACTATTAAAAAAACGCATTCAAGAGTTCTCTTTTTAACAGATCTTGTAATCTATACTCTTAGGGCCTGTTTTGAAAAACAGGATAAGCAAAATAAAACAATAAATTAAAAATCGAGAATAATTTTATCTAAGGCTTTTTGAAATGCTATTCACAGTTACGTTGACACATAAAAGATGCATAAAAAAAAGTAAAACATGACGCAATTATAATATTATACAAAACATAATGAATATTAATGCAAAACTGTAAGTGAATTTTAATTAAAAGTCTGCTCTATGTAGCAGAGAATTGATCCGAAATAGTCCCTCTTCGATGCTCATATCCAATTTGGAATATAAATTGAAGCAAAAAAATGGTTTCACTAGAAATTCCAATTAAATTTTGAATGGAACTACACAAAATCTAATCACAGACCATCTTAAAATTAAATTCTGTAATGTAGTCTCTCTTACTCTCAAATTACCTATTTTTTAGCACATAAATATTTTGCGATAGAGCTAATGCATTGAAAAATGAAGAGTTCCTAATTCCTCTTAGATTTTTTTAATTTACTGCTACACTTCAGTATTAGAAAATAATGTTTTTATTGTTTTTTCCCCACTAAATAAACGATTTTTGGACTGAGACAGCAAATAAAAAAAATCAAAGAGCTAAGATTTCTTTTGTTAGTTATTTAATTAACTATTTTTAATGGGGGGGGGGGAGGGAGTACATGCTAAATTGCCCTCGCCAGCGGTGCAACAGTGGGTTAGGGTCAGCATCCATAAACTTTGACCTCGACCCATGCTCGTCAATTATTATATATATATTCTCTATAGCAGTTCTTAAGTATAAGCATTTTTTATTAACCAACCCCACCTTCCCTCCGGAAAAAGGGAGTCTGGTCGCTAATCAGATGCCGCCGTAATTTGAATTCCTCTTTCAAAAATTTTAAACTCCAACCTCCCCCTCCTAATTTTGTTAGTTTTAACATCACAACTGTTGCTTTGAGGCTAAAGTTTGAAGCTGAAAGAGAGCGCGAATTATTTTTTGGAACATTTAAATTATTTTTTTTAAAGAGTCCAAATTTAACTTATAAAACTTTTAGGAAATAATATGAAGCGTAATCGGTGGTTTAAGAAAATCTGCCAATACTGATTTCTAAATGAGTAACATTTTAGAACACTTTATAGGAAACGCACATGTTCTAAAATCTTGAGGAAAGTATTAAAAAAAACAGTATTTGTCTAGAATTATTATTGATCATTTAAGAAGTTTTTGTGGAGTATAACGTAATTTGAGCGTCATAAAACTGAAAAAACGAAACCCTTTTTATATCCAATGTTGAGGTCTTCCCTATATAAATATTATTGATTCGTTGTTAATTAGTTTACTCAAGGATTATAATTGTTTTCAAAATAATTATTACCATTTTCAGCAAAAACAAACCTTTCCAAAGACCTAATCATGCGCATGTGGGGCATAGGTGATTGACACTTGCGAAGACATCAAGCTGGAAATGAAATTGACGCAATATTTTTCTTGCGGAATCCGTGTTGCAAGCGTTTTTCTTCAGTTTCATTTTGTGCATATTTTTACACGGGTGAAGTTTTTTTTCTCATTATTCAACTGCATTTAAGTTTTGGAACATTGATTTTTAATTTTTTTTTTCAATTTTTGAGTGCATTTAAATCACAAAGTTCATTTTGTACCTGTTAGTATTTTGTTTGACTCACTAAAAGATATTAACTTATGGGTTGAATTGAAAATTAGCTGGCAAATACAGATTAAAGTCTTAATTTTGTAAAGCAGCCTTTGATGAATTTTAAGCGTAAGAGTTTAGAGTCGGTACTACTCATGGGATAAATACAACTCAATACAACTGGAGGGCCCTTTTAAATTGGGGTGGAAGACCTTTGGGCTGGAATACAAGAGAGAGAAAGTGGTATTATTTTAGTGTTCAGTCACAAATAATATAATTCAGCCCTGGAATACATTACTCTGCTGCGTTTATTAGAGGTTTTGCACCTCCAATTCTAAAAATTATGTTGTGTTGATAGAATTAAGACGTTTGCTCCGTTGTGAACGAAGAGTAAAAGGAGTAAAATAATTTCGCTTTTGATGCAGCCTGTGTAGGTACAAATCTTTACTGAACAAATTATTATGAAGATGTAATGAATCTTCAACTGTTGAAGTGTAAACTGAGTAGTAATGTGGTAGGATTTTAAGTTAGTTTTGTTCATTGCTGTCCTAGAAAACGGCTATCCGAGTAATCTGCCTTCAAATTTATATGGCCCCTTCATTGAATCCCAAAATAAAAAAAACACCACCGGAGATGATTCTCTCTTTTTTCAATTAATTTATTCATATTTAATTTAAAGTTAGAGCTTGATAATTGCCTACACCATACACACACAAAATATTGTCTAGAACAGTTCTCAACACAATATTCTAAAATTGCAAAAAAAAAAAATAAATAAATAAATAAAAAAAATAATAAAAAAATAAAGTGTGCTAAAAGCCCCAGAGGCATTAGCCATTTATTTACGCAAAAAATATGAAGAGCAATTTCTGATTTCATAAAATAAATAAATAAAAGTCTAAAAATATAGATTTTAAACCTAAGCCATACTAATAATTTAACTTTGTGCAAGTAAACTGTAATAGAAATAAAATTTCACCTTAATTTAAAGCACAAATGAGCATTAAAACGCAGACATATGTTTCGGGATTGCTTGGAATCCCTTTTTCAATGCACAGGGAGCTTCTAGATGCAAAACATCCATGCAGCTCCCTGTGCATTGAAAAGGGGATTCCAAACAATCCCGAAACATATGTCTGCGTTTTAATGCTCATTTGTGCTTTAAATTAACGTGAAATTTTATTTCTATTACACTAAGCCATACTGCTTGTTTCCCTTATTTCTTCAATACGTTCCCTTCCAGTAGATTTTACATTACCAAAAATTTAAATTCACAGAAGTCCGATTAATTCAGCAATTTATTCTACCTTAATTGACAACAAACTGATTCGTACGCCTGACATGTTGCAAACATATCCGGATAAATTGACAAAGACTAACTGAATCGTGTACGACATGCAAACAACGTTTGCTTTCTTTTGCTATTAACAAAAAACCGCGAAAGTTTTCTGAGATTAATAATCCTTGAAATGTGCTGGACCTGAACGAATTGCGAGTGGGAAACTGAAAAGTCGAGTTCTCAACAAATTTATTTATGGGGCTGTAAATTTCGCCCGTCATGAGTCGCTTAATTATTTTAGCTAATAATTTTCCTACTACTTATTTAGCTTGATTTTTAATTTAGTTGCATAAGTGGTTGGACAGGGAATAGTAACATTTTTTATATTGTTAATACATCATTGAATAATTCGTTTTAATATGTCTTTTCAGTTTTTATTGTGCTCAGAAAATAAACAAATAAATCAAAAGCAAATTTCCGTTCACAAAACCGTTTCAAAGCAAAAAAAAAAACTAAACAGGCATTTTAAAACTATTTTAATTACGGAATTTAACTATATTTTTTGTGGTTTCAAGTAAAGAACTCATTTTTTTTTTTTTAGTGAACATTAACTTATAAGTGATTAATTTATAACTTGATTAAAACTTGTGATGAAGAAGCTAGCACCTTAACAGCTACACTGTTAGAAATAGTTCCATAGCATAATATTCTTATTTTTGAAGATATTTATGCAAGATTATTAATGAAATAATATCTTATATTAGAAAAACAACCATTCCGCTTCTGAAGCATTTAAAATAATCCAAGATTTTAGAAAGCCAATTTCTGAAAATCCCAAATCTCAACCACACATTTCTTTTCACTTTTACTCAACTACATTCTGCTTTGTACTTTTATTTCGTTTAATAAACAGTCTATTTATAGAGAAAAAGAAACTCAACCTTTCATTTCAGTAGTTAAATAAATAAATATTTAGCTGTAATAAAAGTCAAATATTTTTACACTGTTAAAAGTTAAATTATATCCTAGAAATATGGTAAATTTATCCTTAAGCATGCAATACTACTTATTTCGTTATTATTATTATTCTTGTTATTATTTTTCACGCTTGCTTTTCTTTGCCTGTTAAGGCTATTTTCCCATAAAGGTTTTTTAAAAAAAAAGTATGAAAAAAGGCATAATGCATCGTAAAAATATCGTTAAAAATGAAAGTAGGAATTTGAGATAAGGAAAATGTGTGTCTGTTGGTCTGTCTGTGTGTCGGTCTGTCCCCCCCCCCCCCCCAGGGTTGGTTCGATTTTGCCCAACCCGAAAAAACCCGGCCGGGTTTTTTCAAAAAAACCCAGTTGAAAAAAACCAAGCGGGTTTTTTCAAAATTGTTGCTTAAAATTATATTTTACCTAAGTAAACTAATAAAAATACTGATTTAGACCAAATATAATACATACTTTCATAATACATACATTATATGTCATGGGTATAAAATTTTGAGGGTTAGCTCAAAAACAAAAACCAACTTGAAAAAACCCACTGGTGGGTTTTTTCAAAATTCTTGTTTAAAATTGAACTCCATTTATGTAAACAAATAAAAATACTGATTTCCACCAAACATAACACATGCTTTCATAATACATACATTATAAGTAATGTCTAAAAATTTTTGAGAATTGGATAAAAAATAAAAACCTACGTGAAAAAACCCACTGCTGGATTTTTTCAAAATTTTCTTGTTTAAAATTGAACTTCACTTATGTAAACAAATAAAAGTACCTATTTTGACCAAACATAATAACATACTTTCATAATATATACATAATATGTCATGGGTGTAAAATTTTGAGGGTTGACTCCAATAACAAGAACAAACTTAAAAAACCCTGCAGGTGGGTTTTTTCAAACTTCTGGTCAAAATTGGACTCCACTCATGTAAACAGGAAAAAAAAAAAAACCCTACTTAAACCAAATATATTTTTATCTAGGATAAAAACTCAAAAAGGCTGGATGGGTTTGAAATTGTTCTACATAATCAAAATAAAATTTCTTTCCCACAAAAAATTCTCTATTGAAAAAAGTATAGAAACAAATGCCCAAAAGAAAGAAAATATCAGAATTTCACTCAAAATAATAGATAGGTTTTAAGAGAAACTAATTTTAAGAAAACAATCTATATGCTATCCAACAAAATGCTGGTCAAGGACGCACAAAAATATTTTTCCTATCGATTTTTTATATATTTGACTTGATTTTTTTTCCCGCAATGAAAATTGCTAAAAATTATGCCTCCCGGGGGACGTGTAGTAATTTTTTTTTGCGTTTCCACCTCCGATGCTTGAGTGTTTGAGGTGCTATAGCGCGTCCGCGGCATCGATTCATGTAAGATATTGCAGTAATTTTGAAAGTAATTATCTTAAACTCCTTTAAACATAAAATAATTGGAATTACCTAGACTTAAAAATAACTTGTTTCTTAAACCCTTTGATGAGATTTTATTGAACACTAAAGGTATAATAAACAAGGGGCAAAGTAATTGACTTTTAAAAAGTTAATTTATAGTTGTAAAGGACGGAATGGAGTAATTAATATTTAAAAGGCAATTATTTTATTTTTTCAAAATTTTTTTTTATTAAAACATAAAATGTTCTTAAAAGAAATACATAATATTTATTTTTTTTCACTTTAATTAATACCATCATCTGTAGGCAACCTCTTACAAATAAAAATAAAGAGAACCTCAAATTTTTGAAAAAAACCAATAAAGCCCGAAAAAACCCAATGAAACCCAAAAAAGCCCAATAAAACCCACTGGGTTGGGTTTTTCGGAAAAAACCCGGGTTTTTTTCCAAACCTCCCCCCCCCCCCCCGCAATAACTTGTGAAGGAATTGTACGATTCGAAAAATCTCGTTAGGATATCACATTTCTATATTTCATTTTTTGATTTGAACAAATTTTTGTTACATTTCAAACGGTTCAAAAAACCATCATTAAGCGCTGCTGCATCAAAAAATTAACATTAGCGCTGCTGAGGAAAGGTAAAGCAAATGATATAAGCCCTGCACACATGGCCTTATTAACATTAGGCCCATGAGGCCCGGGCCTAGGGCCCCCACTGAGGGGGCCCCTATTTTGGTTATTATTATTATTTTTTTTGTAATTTAAAATTTTTTAGAAAAATATCCAAAAATAACATTCTTCAAGAACAAACTGTTAGTGTTATGTTGCTTCACAGAAAATTTGTATTATTAAATTATTTTAAAACCACAAGGAATTTTCCCTTTGAGGCCCCCAAATTTTGGTCTGACAATTTGAAATTTGAAAAACAAAATCGATTTTGCACGTTGGGGGCCCCCAGATTTTATTCAAACATTTTGAAATTTAAAAGCAAAGTCATTTTGCACGTTGGGGGCTAATATTAGTCTGACTCTTGGACATTTGAAAAACAAATTAGTTTTTGCGCTTTGGGGGCACCCAAAATGTTATGTTTAAAAAATTTTTGTTGCGTGAGGGCCCCCCCAAACATGAGTTGTGCCTATAGTGATTCAAAATGTAAATCGAGCCCTGCCTGTACATAAGACCCAAGTTCCATTGAAAAAGCTTATTCGAAGGAGTTCTGAAATATTTTTTGATTTGAATATTTTTTATTCAATTGTGAACAGTTGAAAAAAATATAACAGTTGCGCCTACGAGGAAATTTCAATCCTATATAAATAATAATTTAATAGAGGGATTTCTTTATGAAGATCTTAGGACGTAGAACATGTACAGACATGAAGTTCAGAACTAAACAAGCCCGTTTTCTTTATGAAATTTTTTTCATCTGGATTTTAAAGAATATTTCTGATTTGATAAATGAATGAATAAATGAATGAGTGAAAGAATGAACGAATGAATGAACTAATGAATGACTGAATATATATTAACCGTTGGAAAATGTGCATTTAAAGCAATTAAGAACTAAAGCTAAATGAGAAAGAGGGAGAGAGAGATATATATCTAGATTATAAATTTGATGTTGGTGTGTATGAGAAAATAGGCTCGTATAGTTCTAGACGGAACTTCTTGTTTTTTTATGCGAGAGCGTGTTTATAAATTTTTAATGTATTTACACATAATTTGGAGAATTATTTAGAGCATTTTTATCAATTTGATATTTTCGACAATATTTTATGAACATATATCAGTTCCTGTCCGGTAGCTAAGTTCTGCTTTTCGAGTGGTTCGATGACAACACCTAAGAAACTAAGGAACTTTTCTACTGGCATTATTTCCAAAAAAATAGGGTAACACATTAGAAGAATTCATGGTACCTAATCATAGGATAAGCGCTTAAGAAAGTGAAAGTAATAAATATGTCGGAACAGAAAATTGTATATAAAAACACATTATATATATATATATATATATATATATATATATATATTTATTTATATATATATATATTTATATATATATATATATATATTGTTTGAAATTTTAGTAAATCAGCTCAACCGGTTAACCTCCTTACAATGTTAAATTGATAAAAGTATGCCATTTTCAAGAAATGTCTAATTAAGCACAAATGGAAATTTCGTGTAAAGCAAATATAAAGCACTACCTCCCTCCAGCATATTTGTAGCTCATGATAGTAAAATCGGCCAAGTAAAGTCCAAAATATTATCAACTTTCATGTCGCATAAATAGTTCGATTTTTATCTTAGTGGCCGTTCCACCAGCTATTTAGAACGCAAGGTAGGATGATGATATGCTGTTCTAATTCCGCAGTCACTTCCTGTATTTGCGCGACCCCTCAAACAATGATATTCACAACCAAGTAGCTAATTTTAAAAGATATAATTAGTCTTCGGATAAAATGTGAATCAATGCCTATTATCTCTTGAATAGTTTTAATGAAGCAGCTGGAATGAGAGAGGTTGTTTTTCCGCATAGAAAAAAAGGAAACTCGCTTTTATTTTTGGTGGAAAAGAGTTGACAAAGTGAAAATCTCACTCTCACTCTCACCTTTATTGCTCACTCACAAATATTGTCGGATTTCAATTTTCTATAACAGGAATTAAATTGCGTGGATGTTCACGGGCGCTCAGTTTCTGTATTTTTTCTCAATTTCATGAATTCTTAGATGTTTGACGGAATTCAAACTATTTATAAGAAAATACGTTTTGAATACAAGAGGGTCCCACACATATGTTGCTGGAAGTTAAGCCCTTGTAATAAAATACTTCTTTATTCTACAAAAATTTTAAGACAAGAATTAAAATCTTGTAACTCCCCCCCCCCCTCCCCTCCCTTCGTTCGCCTAAGGTAATATACAGAGAATAAACAATGTTCCTAAAGATTAAAGGAACACGTTGTGCAAAATAAATAAATCAACCAAATCAAAGGCAAAGTATCTGATATTCAACCAAATAATAAAAATTGAGTGAAATACTAGGCATAATATTTAATGTTCTCAATCAATATCGAGCGCAACTTTATATGAAAACGAAAGGTATGGTACGCATTGCATAAAACGTGATGAGGAAAGCATGAACAATTTTTCCAGTCTGTGAGGGAAAAAAAAGAAAAAAGATTGATGACATGACCTATTATGAATTTTTGTTTTTCAACACTATTTTGCAAGCAACATAACAAAATATATCAAATTTGGTTTGGATGCTGTTTTTAATATCAACATTTCTGAAAGATATTAAGTAATTTTCCGTCATGAGAAGACACTTAAAGCAAAACTTTTGCATAAACAGATATTTAACAATGTTGTCTATAATCTCTGATGGGAGGAATTTATTCAGTAAGTGAGCCGTTATTCATGAGCTAAATCGCTTCGTTCAAGTTTTTGAAATTTCCTTATTTCTTTGAAAATGCTTCGTATGATCTAAAAATGCTCAATTGACGTGTTGTATGTGAACATGTAACAACCTTTTTGATATTGACGGTAAAAAATGCTGTGTGGGTGCCCAGTTATTTTCATAGGTGAATTCCATTTTTTTAAAAATTTCTGTCATTTAGATAAATTAAATTTATTTTCAGCAGTTCAATGGTTCAATTCAAAATACATTTTATGCAATTGTAAAAACTTCCTTTTTTTCTTTCGAAAAACTGTTTTTCGTGAAAATTCGAGTTTTATTTATTGATTTATTTATTTTAGAACTTTATTTTAACAAATTTCTTCAGTACCGTAATTATCGGTAAATAACCCGCATCGTTGTATAGTCCGCAGGAAGAAGAATTCATTCTAAAAAAATAAAGTTCAGTGTATAACCCGAACCGAGAAAAAAAACATGGGATGCACCCCTAGAAAACAATACATTTGCCTGCAGCGCCCAAGCCCCAATCTGCTTTGGACCATTGTTTCGAAAGCTACGATTTATTTCTCTGCATTTTGTCTTGAAGGAAAAGAGATTTTGATATTTTTGAACGGTAGTTGTCCTTTTAATAATACTTTTTTTTTAATTTCATGTACTGCCCGCATCGTTATATTGCCCGCAGGTAGTAAAAAAAGACGTTTTTTTGTACATAACACGTGGGCTTTACACAGATAATTACGGTAGTTGTGTTTACACACATTGGAGAAGGGGGCTCCATGTATGCCTGAAAAACGCAAATGCAAATTTAGTCGTAAATGTATAACTTTTCCCATTGCGTTCTTTAACATATGATCAAGATTTAATAACTTGCAATAAACCTCAAATTATCTCGAAAATGCGTTTGGTAAAAAATGAATTCTTGAAACTGATTTAAATTATATGCTCCAAAGCTCTGAGTGGTAATATGGGAGTCTTTGAAATATAATTAACTTTTAATTTTTAAACTAAGATAAAAATAAAAATGGGGTGTAATAGTAAAAACTTTGGCGAATATGAGAAAAAAAAAGAAAAAACGTGCCATGTGTTCATAGCACTTATAATTATGTTTTACTCTTCTTTTTCTTTTTTTCCTCTTCAAATTTTGTGTGAGGCAGGTAAATCAGTGAAAGAAGCTAAGTAAATAACGGAAGAGAGTCATTATGTTATTCGTTATTTTACTAGGCGTATGTTCCTCTACAAATAAAAATTCGGCGTAAATTTCACTTGCATTGTTTTTTTTTTTTTTTGTGGGGGGGGGGGGGGGCTACTGGAGCAAGAAACAAAGTTCTTAAAGGATCAAATCCGGATTTCACCAAGAATGTTAAAAACAATAGCGAATAATTACGCACAAGGAAGATTTGCACTTTTATAGATCTGCACATTGGAGAACCAGCCAATCAGAGTTTCTGGAAATAAAATGAGTCGCCGATAAACAGAATGAGTCACAGCAAGATACTTAAAACCGTGAATATTACTATGTTTTATTTTCGCAAAATATTGATGACGTTCAAGGCATTTCATAAGATATTGGCTGAGCAATGTGAAAAAGTTTTTAACAGTGTGCACTGCGGAATTTTTAGGGTTTCAACTCGCCCTGAAGGGAAATTTTAAGGTTTGGAGATGAAATTTAAAACATAAGTTTCACTGGAAGTGGAAAGTTTAACTTCTGTTCTAACATAGAAATACTTAATAATTTTTCCTTTTTCTGTCTTAGCATTAGTTTTAAATCTTTTCCTTTCTGTCAATAATAAAAGGAGTAATACGGAAATTTAACTTTCTGGATGCAGTGGAAAATATTTTTCTCTTGGAAAACATACACACTGTTGAAGTTAGTCCCGCAGTGAACCAGTCGGTAGAAGCTTGGTTCCCAAAGAGCACCGAAAGTGAAGCAACATTAACCGAGGTCAGTGTTTGGGACGGTGACCACCTCTTACGACTGATTCCCTCCGAGACCGTGTACGTTAATGGGAGTTGGTGCACGTAAAATCCGTCGTAGCTCCAATGTCCTCCAAGTGAAACGATACCTCTGGGAGTGCCGACCTAGGTGACAGTCTCATGGGAGCTGGTTCAAAATTAAGAGATCCAACAGAAGCAAGGCGTACCTCTTAATATGATTCTAGAAGCATCTCGAATAGAATAAAATAGATGTTGCAGTTGCCTCAGTAATTTTAATCAAATCGATCGCACTACAGTAAAATATCTAAATCAATACTAAAATTATTCCAACAACCAGATGATGAATTTTTATTTTGTAGTTGAATTCACAGAAAAGTAATTACCCTATCTTTGTTAGTGATTCGAAATCTAGTGGGAGAACAGCAATGATTTTTCAAGCTAGCTCTCACGTGGTTGAGAAAGAAAAATAATAAATCCGAGAAATGTCTTGGATTTAAATTTTTCGGTATTTGTTTGAAGTTCAGAACATTTAAATAAGAATTATGTTCTATAACTCAACCGAGGTGGGGAAAAGGACCTTTCCCGCAAACACCGCTTCAGTAGTGAAGTATCAAGTAATAGTCAACCAAAGGTACAAAACTATAGATCAAAATTATAAAAAGGGTTATTTTTAGAAATAATAGCCCACGCTTATCATGTATCTGCTTACATGGAATACCAAATTAAGCATCCAGTCACAGACCAACGGAGCGAGTTAGCAGGAGCATCTTCAATTTAAAACATTTAAGTTGTTTATCAGAACTGGCTATCAGAAAGTATGGACTATTTATGGAAATATAAAAGTGGATAAAAATAAACTTGCAAAAGGGTAGATACCTCGGTATTTAAAATTCATGAGGGTGAAGGCAAAGGAAATTAAAGCTCAAAGCTTCGCAGGAAAGGTTTGCTGCAACAGTTTGACACAAGTGCACGTTTGAAGATGTTTTGATTTGAAACATGTAGCTCTGGAAATACTTAGGAGCATAACTGCTTCTATTAAATTGAGACTAAACACATTTTAAAGTGATACTTTAACTGATAGAATGTTTTTGTTTCGTGTAAAGTGTTTTTACGCATGACAAACTGAGGTCCTATTGCTAAAAATAGCATGGTACCAAGTCTTTATATTGTCTAAAGTTCAAAAACATAAAAAAGTAACAAATAGAAAGGCACGGTAATTTCTCTGTTTGTCACGAAGTTTGCATTCCATAAACTTATTTTGTAAGGTACATGAACTCTATAGGGGCAATCAGAACAATTTTGCCCTAAGAATCTAGTTATGTTCAGAGTTGTGCATACATTTTCCAACGTAGCTGATTGGTTATCCTTATAGTTAAACAACGCAATCTACTGTTGGAATAAGGCAATTATTTATCAGATTTAAGGCTACTAAAATTTAAGAAACACGTGTGTTAGACAAATGATAAAGCAAAACTTTCTAGTATTATGTTTAACTCGCTCAAAGCTAAGGTATACGACAAATAAAGGTTAAGGACTTTTCATCAGTTAGTGGTTGTCTCAACAAAAGTTGTTTGGAAGATAATGTTTAATAAAGAATTGTTTTACCGTGTCTCTTAACATTCACTGCAAGCATTTAGATAAACTATCTGCACACAACACTTCTCTCCTTTCCTTGGTTTACTACAGATTTTTATTTTTTAATTCAATGTCACTCTTGTCAAAACTGATTTATCGTCAGCATTCTGATAAAAGAGTTCATAACTCCAGCTTTGAGATACTGTCCATTTAAACTTTCCCATTTTTATGAAAAATTGTAAAAATCATTTTACAGATCACACAGTAGGTTTACTTATGTAACTTTTCAGTGCTGTAATTCATAAATATCGTGAAATAAGTAATTGCAAATGCTACATCTCTGAAGTATTCCGTCAATTTTTTATGGCCTTGATAACTTTCACCAGAACGCCGAAGATGTCTTTTGAAATGTTTCTTCTTGTTTTAGTTTTACTCGGAAAAAATTATGATTATGATCTTTACGTGCGGACGATAAAACCGTCCGCACAGAAAGAATTCTTTCCTTGCATTAGCATATATTTCGCGAGTCTTCTACTTCTTACTTCCTTCAGAAGTGATAAGTGAGCATGCTTACGAATTGCGATATCACCTGTTCGGTCTTCTTTCAATCGCAATTGTCTACAACGAAAATGACGTCAGTATCTATAAATACGCATATTGATGGCTAGTCGGGGAACAAGAAACAGAACTCATTTCGTCTTAAGAAATAAGTGCGAAAATTACTTTTTTGTCTTTAATCTGCGTCATAATAAATCATACACTGCCTTGAAAGATTCGAGAATACACTAGCGTACATTTTTCAAGAACTTGACAGCTATTTTACAAATATCGCTCTCTTCTAAATATAAACTCAACTCGGTTTTAAATACGGTTGTTTAGTAAAAAAAAAAAGATTAGGTTTACGGTATTAGTTAAAAGATATGATTAGTAAAAAATATACAATGAGTGATGATAATTTATCATGCCATGACTTCCTCAGTTGAGCAGAAATAAAAATTTTGGATAGAATAGATATTTTTAATCATTAAAACAATACATTTTAACTGATTCCATGCACACATCTGTGTGCATATAGTTTTAACTATTCGTGGAAGGTCTGTTAGGCACTGGTCAGAAATGCTGAACTGAAGTTTCATTGCAAATTTGGATCTAAAATTTTGTTGACTTTGCCTATGTCTTAAACTACGCATCAGTTGCAAAAGCGAAATTTTTTTTGGACCCACACTATTCGTCTCAGAACAATTCACTGTTCAAAAATTCATGTAATAAAAATCCTCTTCTCTGATGTGTATGTAGCTCTCATTACTTCCTTTTTAAATGAAGTATTTAAACAGGAGCTAGACAAAGATAGAATCTTCAACAGAAACAAAGTTACAGCTTTTCCCACCAACTCCAAAGATGCTGCATTAGATAAATTTTATTCCAAAGAGTTCCGAAGTTACTTTACATAAGTGACCTTTTCTCACAGAATATTTAAAGTAAAATCCGTATAAATAGCTTTGGAATCGAATTTTAAGTAATCATCCTATTACTTATAATGCATGCGATGTGAAAAGGAAATCTAAAAATAGTAGAGCCGCTGACTCGAAATAACAATGTATGTGATTCTATTTTGGTTAACGGTTTTTTAAATGCACTTAACTATACTTCCGTTTCATACCTAGATAAATATTTATTGTTAATGCAAGCTTAAAACATGAGATTGTATCAGAGGAGGATGAAAAAATATTGAAATCAACCTCAAAAACTAATAATTGAAGATAAAGGGCTTTACTCATCGTTAAACAGCATGGTTCTGTGCATAAATGAATTTTCTTTGTTTATCTTTCACAAATGTCAGAATCTACGTTTACAAGGTATCCAAAATTTTTTACATAGTCTTAAATAACTGTGACGAACTACGTATTGATATTGCAATTAAAATTCGCTATTTTTAGGCATAATAGGCCAATGTGTCCGCCATTGTATGAATTTTAAATGCAAAACATCAATTCAAAGATAAGGAATAGATAATAAAGACATGAAAAGTCTTAACCCTTTAGCTGTCACGTCGGGTCATATTGACCCAGGTACAATTTTAATTTCTTTTCTATGCTTTTTATATGCTAGATATTCTTACATTATTTCTTGATAAGTGACAGCTCAAGGGTTGATGATTTAAGGAGGCATTTAAATAAATCATCCCCCTCAAAAATAAGGCTTTATTCGTTTAAATTTTTATAGTAAACAATCTATAAAATGACCAATGAAACACGTTATCACAGCCATATGGCATTGAAAAATGAAATCTGACTTACTAAATACATATAAATAAATGTTTAATAAATTGTACAATCCCTCCTGCTATAAAATTTTAGGGAATTGAAAGGGTACATAAAACCATTTGTATTTATCGACCAAAAGTTAAAACTCGACCTGTGTGGGACTGTTTCAAAATTTGAAAATACTTTGGCAATGTCCAAATATTGTATTTATGTGTTAATTTGGTAGAGATCCGACCTAAAACGTAGATTTGTATACGAAGCACACGCACGTACTCGGTGTTTTATTTGCATACGTAAAGCAATCTACTTTTCGTATTCCATATCATAGTACTAGAATTTATAATTTATCGATAGCGAGCTTTTTGACGAAAATTTGTATAAGAACGCTAAAATTTTCTTTCCTTATACTGTAAATTACTTCTATGAGTAATTTACAGCGTAAGGAATGTAACAAGAAACGAATATTATCCAAAATATTAAAAAAAAAAAAAAATTTCGATCATCTTCGAGATATCTTGTATTTTTAAGGCGAAATATTGACTAAAATCATGCAAAAACCGTTTTGAAGAATTTAACTTTCATGAGTAAGTAGAAATGAGTACGCTGTGTGTGTTTGTGTGTAAAAACGTGAATGCTCCAAAGCTCAATGCTTAATTAATAAATACATTACTAAAAAAAATCGCTGACGTAAAATATTGCTCCCTAGCTGAGATACCCGGCACTACACTACAATTAAAAGGTAAAGCGGCATAATGTTTCTGTACATCGTTCTGTAAATGAGTTTAGTTCAAAACTGAAATCAATATATAAATAGGCAAAGACAAAAATGTTAAGTACCATTTTCTCCTCCGTTTGTCAACCAATTTTCTTATTTTTTTTTATTTAGTAGTTACTTATGAGTTCGAGTGTTATCAAAAAAAAGTTTTGGAAATAGTTAATTAATATTTTTTCTCCTACTTTCAACGTAAATTCGAAGCCTTCTTTTATAGAAGTCTTCATTCGTCATACTTTCATACGACTCCTTACATCTACAATCTACAATATTTGTGCGATACTCATTAAACTTTTTACTATGTATAATCTTGAGAAGGAGAAATGTCAATAACAAAACAAAAGCAAAAATGCAATCTATTAAATGGATGTTTAAAGCAAAATAATATTAAGATGTCAGTTGATCCATTTCTAAAATATATATGTACGATAATTCAATCAGCTTGTTTGCCCAGTACAATGTCAAACAAAATAAAATGCAGTTTGAAGCTAACAATGTCTAACATAACATGAAGTGAGATAATAAGTGCGGTGACGCGTTATTTTGCTTCGAATCAACGTTTCGTAAATTTGTTGATTTGAATTAACGTTTTTAACACTCGATCAATTTGAGTGTAAGTAAAACTGAAAAACAATTATTCACGTAAAGAAAGCACAAATGAGCATTAAGATGCAGACATATGTTTCAGGATTGCTTGGAATCCCTTCTTCAATGCAATAGTGGAGCTTCTAGGTGCAAAAACATCCAAATGAAGCGAATTTTTAGTTTTTCTATTTGAAGACAATGTCTTGTTTAAATATTTCAACTAGGGATAATCTCTCCTCAGTGTGGCTGACTGACCCCTGAGTCAGTTATCCCATTCAATGCATTTGTAACACATACTAAACATTTATTTTGTTTACGTGAATAATTGTTTTTCAGTTTTACTAGTGCACAAAGTTCATTTATTTTATGAGCGTGAGTGTTTTTCTAATTTATTCAATAATAAAAGGGAGGTGAAAAAATGTTTTTTACTATTTTCTTTACAAGAAAAGGAGTGCGGAAAGACAAAATAAATGTTTAATATGTGTTACAAATGCATTGAATGGAATAACTAATTCAGAGGCCAATCAGCCACACTGAGGAGAGATTATCCCTAGTTGAAATATTTAAACAAGATACTGTCTTCAAATAGAAAAACTAAAAACTCTAAAAGTTGTTTAAATGTTCGAAGCTGAACTTGAAAAATTTATGAATTACAGTCGAATTTCGATCGCTGAGAGAACTCTAGAGCACGTTATTCTGTGGATAAATAAGGAGAATAAAGCGCGAGATTTTGCGCGCGAATTTACGTCAGAGCTTCCGAGTCACAAGGTGATCTCGAAATTTCTCTGCTGAATAGTTCCCCAAAACTATACTGCTACTAATGTTTACCACTACTTACACTGCAAGAAAATGTTGCCCTAAAATACCTGAAGCACATACTACATTTGTTAAAATGACACTTTAATTGTTTTTAGCCCACTGCTAAGTGGGGAATTTTTTTCCCTCAAAAATTATAAAACAAAAACTGCGCAAAAAAACATAACCTCATCAATATTCATGACCACTTAACAGCATACTACTTGAGGATGTAATGTCTTTTTACGATTTTTTGGGAAATAGGTAGTTGTTTAGAAAATAGGCGTGTCGAGCTCAGGTTTTTTAACCAGTCCGTGCTACTGTCTTATTGTTTAGTTTGACAAAATTGACTGGTAGGGGTGGGAAGATTATGTAAATGTTGTTTATGAAACTGAACGGTTTTTTGATGAATGTTGCTTTCTCAACTTGGAGACAGAACGGGTACAGGAAAAGCAATCGGAGCGTTCAAAAAAATCTACAATTTTTTTACAAATTGTTTTTGTCTTTCGCGGCTAATCCATCTCTCGGGCTACGAATTAGAAAGCGTTTCTTAATTCCTTCGTCTTGGATTTAGTAATATGCTTACATTTGCCGTGACAACAAAATGCTTCGTTGCCTACGGAGATCGTAGTGTAACTCAAACTAAATTTGACAGCTCCAGTAAATCAGGATTGAAATCTGAACCCTTCCGAAATTAGTTTAAGTTTCCTTTGATAGCGTTGCGAAAGATTTTTTAATCGTTTTCTGCAATTGGTGGATTTTTTTTTTTTGATTGAGTGCTTTGCACTGCTCAGGCACGGATACAAGTGGGGGGCAATGGGGGAAATTCCTTTCTAGAATGACGCATTATTGAAGAGCTTATGAAAATTCGAGCTGAAACTTTATAATTTTCTCCCTTAGAATACATTTTCCGGAAAATAGCTAAAATCACAAAGAAATTGCCTCTGCTTAGCAATATCCTGTATAAGCACCTTTCACCGTTTGATGTTTCACATCTTTCTAAAATGCTTGATGATGCTTTGATGAAATTTTAGCACATTTCAAGAATATTTTAATCTTGCATTGATGAGAAGAAAATAGGTTTCTGAAGCAGTGAATTTGAAGTGATATTGCTTCATTTTTAATCTATTTACAAAGATGATTAATTCCCGTAACAGGAAGAAAAAAGACAAAAATAAATCAAAATTGAAAAATATATACATAACTATATACATTATTTGAAAGTTGGCTTAAGTTCTAGCAAAAATATCACTGAAAATAAAAAGGAGTAAATTCAATAAGCATAAGGAAAATAAAGTAAGTTCTTGATTGAAGGAAATGTGTGTCTGTTCGTATGCCTGTCTATCTGCAGTTTAGTAACTTGTGTATTATACAAAACATTTTTCGCCCGATTTTTTTCCCCAGAACTAGTCCATTCATACGTTCCGATTGTTTTTTGTCCGATTATTAATAAAATAGTTTTTTGTTTAATTAATTATTTTTTTTAAAATAAGGCAACTTCCGCGGAGAATACTGAATCCTGATACCACAGGCATACTCCCACCAGAACAAAGTTTATCATATTATTTTTTTATACGAACCCTTTAAAATTAACCGTATACAGACGTAATTTAATGGATTTTATCTCCAAATCAATAAGGCAAAAAACATAATTTTTACATCAAATATTCGGAAAAGATCCAGCGAATCTGAATCTAGTTTTACAACATGATAATGATATTGTTATTTTCATTGTAATTAAGTTATTTAGTTTCCATAAAGCAATAGTTTTCAAATCTGAGAATGAACTTTTTTGCTTTGAAATGCTACGTGAAGCAAACTGTCTAGAAATAAAAAGCGCCTATTAAAAGCGTGATGATCAGATCAGAACTTGGTAAAAATCAGTTACAAGGTAAAATTTTAAAATAACTAATGCATTAATCAGACGATTAAAAAAAAAAATTCTAGCATTACTGATATTTTTGCGACACAGGCACAATTTAACGTTTTACATGTAATATTTAAAAATAAATCTTTCTATAGAAAACAGTTCAGAGCTGCCAATGTCCGGAGTGTTTTTTTTCTTTTTCTTTCTTTTTTCTTTTCAACGCATCTTATAAAATTCTCTAGTATAATGAAAGTTTATTAAAAATTTGCATCAGAGTAGCTAATTTTTACAACTCAATTTTAACCTCAAACAGATAAATTGTTTAGAAATATGTGATAGCGAAAAGAAACGCTATTACATATACATACACACACACACACACATATATATATATGAATTTTAAAATTATACAAACAAATACTAAAATTTTTACCCATTCAAGAAATAATAAATAGTTATATGAATGGCGTTAAGCTATCATAATCCAAGTCCGATATTTTCACCATATAGAATTAATTGGCGTTGAATATGGAATTAATTGATATGGAATGAATTGATTTCGAAGTCCGACATCTTCACTATATTGACTTAATTGACTTTGAATTTGAATAACGCATTTCTTACAGAGTATACGTAGCCCCAACTAAAGCTCCATCTCATCATCTACCTGGTTGTTTTAACTGATTAAAACATTATAGAAATGTTTAAGACAATTGAACAGTTCACGATAGTTCTACAAATTTATTGTTTTATCATATCGTAAATTAGTAATATAATTATATTTTTGATTTAAAAAAAAGTTTGATGGTTAAAAATTTCTTCTATGTTATGTGCAGTTATCCTAAACCACGGCGGAAGATTTAAAGACTATTCTCAACTATTTTAACAAACAAAACTTAAAAGAATTCTATACGAACTGGATTTCGACAAACTAGTTTCTTGAAAACGGTATGAATTTGTTGATGATAAAAACAATAAACAGCGTCATCTGCTTTATCGTTAAAAATTACTCCTTACCAAAACTAATTTTTTGAACGGAAAAGAACTTTTTTCTTTTTCAAAAATTTCAAGCAGTATTTCGAAAGAAACAAAAATCAATCGGATATGAAAAACACATTGACTCAGCACATGCAGAAGATTTTAATACTAATACAGTAGTATTCTCAGCGCATTTAACGAAACTTTTTATCAGTATACTTTTTTCTGCAATGCTTAATTATTTGCTTATTAATGTGTCATAATTTGACAGTATCTTATTATCTTATAAATACAGCTACCGCTTTTCTGGAGTGAAAGTGATGAAAAGATTTTTTAAAAAAAAATTCTGTAGCTCCTAATTTACAAAACATCTGTAAGTTTCAGAAATCACAAAATAAATAAGTAAATACATAAACAAAGAAATTAGTTAAAAAACAAATACAAATGGAAAAAAGGCAGGGGACCTTTAAAATATAGTTGTACTTAGTAGTGCACATTGAATTTTTTTTATGCATTGAGTACGTACATTACATACATAATTTTAAAAATAAATATGAAATAAATAAAATGTTGCATTAATACACTGCTATAGTCATAGTTGCATATAATTTTTAACATATGTACTGCATCACTGTTTTTTAAGCATTGGCTACTAAATCCAGCACTATAGCTTTGATACATAGTAAATTTACTAAATTACATTTTAGTTCTTATGAAAAATGTTTAAAATATAAAACTTTCTTTTCGTGACTTTGGCTTAAAAACTGATGATGCATAACATAACTTAACTATAAAAAGAAATAATAATTGTTCACAAAAGTTTCAAAATCAATGCCAATGTTTAAAACATTTATGTAATTTGCGTTTCAAATACTCAAATGATAAAAATAGAGATACATTTTCATACTTTAATTATACAATTAGATCAATAAATAATTGCGTTTTTTAAAAAACTTCTTCAGAAAGCTTCTATGATGCTTTTAGTAAAATTTCAAATTAAGTATAACAAATTTAAGCATTTCTGTCACCAGGGACGCAATTAGGATTGGAGACTTGAGGTTCCCCCCCCCCCCCTAGGATCACTGGTGTTCCCTTGATCTCCAGCAATATTGCCGATCCCAGGAATGGTTATATATATGTATATATATATACGTGTACCAACCAATCCTTCTCCTTCCCCCCGGAAATTCGGGTTGTGCCACTGTCTGTCACAGAAATTCTTTACAGTGTAATCAATAATAATTTTAACTTTTATTCTAACTCTTGTCGGAAAAAATTGTTTAACACCTCTAATAATATGTTTAGTGCATGTAAATAAAACCATTTCTAACAGAAATATATTTCAGCATGTCTTTCTGGTTTTAGTACCTTTTTTCGAAGGAAAAAGAAATGCATTAAAACATCACAGTGGACTTGTAGAAAGTCCTATTTAATTACATGCAAACTCTGCGAAGATATTTTTCGAGAAAATAAATACACACATAAATAACAGTACTAATAATAAAGAAATGATAAAAAGAAAAACAAATGCACAGAATACTTTTCTTTGGTTTGATTTTACGACAACACTTTTAATAAACTGGAAAAACATCCTTTACTAAATTATCTCAATTTTGCTTCAGTCTCGAAATATTTCGTCTTTTCCTCATTTTAAAGTTTGTTGAACTATTCAGGTCAACTTCAGATTAGCTCATTTTAAAATCTTAATCTGCGCATGAAAGTTATCTACCGCCGCAGTACGCAGGTCTGTGGATACATTATCTTTAAAAAAAATCAGAGATAAATTCATCTGTTTTTGTTTCAAAATTAAAATTTCTTTATTTAAATATTAATTTCTGCAGAAAATAACATTACACAGAACTCCTAACACATTCACTTTTATTGAATTAATTTTTTGGTATAATTGAAAATCTGGTTTAACTAAAATTTAGTTCTACTTTTGTTTTAAATTCGGAATATTAAACATAACTGATCTTTATACTTTATTAATGATAAAGTTATTTCATTGATTTGCATTTTGTTAAATTCTTAAAATATGAAATTTAAATTTATAAAAACAAAAAGAATTTTTATACCAAAAGTATTTTTATAGGGTTATTGCTCATTCTTATAATGTTAAGAAAGAGTTAATTATACGTGCATCATAAAAAAAAAAGCTTATAAACATTTGTTTCGCTGCCAAAAATTTCAAGTGAATTTTAAATCACACTTTGGAGTTGATTTACTGGCTCCAAAAATTTAGAGAACGTTTGTAATATTCAACTCGGGAACATTATTTTTCGTAAAAATCCGAGTAGTGCTGCTTTTATTGGATGTTATACCTCACGAAGTACTTACGGAATTCAAACTTCAAGATCTTCAAGAAACTTCAACTTCGTATAAATGACACAGTTATAAATCCATAACATAACACCTCTCTGTTTTACTTTCCAGGAATAAATAGCGTTCTCTCTTAACGTTGCATAATATTCAAAAGATTTTTAAATTAACACGTTGAAAATACGTTTAAAATTAATATGTTGGAATAAAAACTTATTTCTCTTATATTAACCTTTACTTTTAAATGTAAACGTGACAGAAAAAATGCAAATACTATACTATATTCCACATTAATAAATCCAATTTATAAAAAAACCTTCTTTAACTCAAGTTTTTGCATCGGAATACATGAAAAAGCAGATAACACTGTAGTATATTTGCACGATTTTTGAATCAATAAACTTAGAAAAATCATGCTGATCAATCGTTACAAAAATACAAGTTCTGCACAACATTGCACATTAATACAAGGAAAGAGAAAATTTTCCAGTTTGGTCCCATTCCTTATAGCGAAAGCCCTGAAAAATCAGTCTTTGTTACTCCGAAATACTTCATTGCATAGTTTTACCAACTAGCGTTGGATCTGTTAATCTGAACAGGGCTGAAAGCCAATCATTGACAACCTGTTTTTCTTTATTTATATCCATTTCTCAATTGTTACAACGAACTGAATTAACGTTTCAGACAAATAAAAATGAAAAGCACTGAGTTACTTATAAAAAATGTAAAAATGCAATAAACTATTGTTTTGGATCAAGACGTGATTGCATCTCATAAACCAGTGTCGTTGTCTTCCCTGATAAATTTTAAGTTACACTCATTATTTTTTTTACCATACTTTTTAAAAAATATTAAGTTGTTAGGTCATGAAAAAATTTAAAATGTTGAAAGTACTTATCAGCTTTGAAAGTGCTTATAAGCACCATGAACAGTTTAAGAAAAAGTTTTCGTTCGTGACTGATTAAATTTTTATACGTCCCACAAATATTTTCAAACATACGTATTCACAAATATATTCACTATCAGTGGCACTTATTTTATCACAAATATAAAAACAATCTCAATATACAATAAATATATATACACACATGTAGTATGTGTGCATATAGTATTTAAATCGTTTGAAAAATAGGTAGTTGAAAAACAAACAACGAAATACTTTTAACAACACAAAAATGCAATACACAAAGTAACAAATAATGAAATCATAGACGTACCTGGATATATATTGCTGATATAAAAGCAAATTATATTTCGAAACCCGAAGACTTGAACCAGAACCACTTAAAGAATTTAACTGTGGGGATGAAACATGCGAAGAAAAATTCATAGTTTAATTTAGGAACTGATGTCTAAAAACTACCTGATTAAGATTCTTACATTACACTTACAACAAACGCGCTTTCAACTTAAGACACTGTTGGAAAATAAAGTGAGATAAAAAATGACTGTTTTCACAATGACAAACACAATATTTTTTTCATGCAAGACTAACCGCGAATCCAATATGTACTATAGGTAGGCAACATCCGATGTTTCTAAAAATAGAATACCTTAATTATTAGGATTGTGCTGAGGTTACTGAATGCAGGGGGTCTTGGTAGACTAGTGTAGCATGAATTACGTGGTTGGATTTCTAACGGAATAAAGTAGACAAAAAAAAATAGAGTTCATCACTTCATTTATTCTTGCATTATTTTGAGAAAAGTTAGATTCCCACAGAATGTTCCCTTTTGAATTTCTTGCCGTCAAATCTATTTATAGCAAGTTGAATGTTATCAGGTAATTGTTGGAGTCAAGGCTGCTTTAAGATCAACCGGCTATAAACGAATGCTTGTAATGAAACTTAACAAGCCCTATCTTTAGAATTTGAAACAAAATTACGTCAAGTAGGCTTGCCTCTTTTTTTTTTTTTTTCAATAATCAACTTATAACATTTAATAAACATTATAAGTTCGACCGCCAGTGTTAAGTTTGTATCCGAACGAACAGTAAGGGGATTGTTGTGGTTGTGACACTTAGCCTCATGAAGGCCGCACCATCCACATTTGCAAGGTTGTGCGGGGCCTGAAGGCGCTATGTCAAGAAGTCGCCGGGATTTACCCCTTGAAAAAAAAATCCACCCCTTCCACCAAAAAAAGAAGAAGAAACAATAACACCCGAAAATTATTATTATTATTTTTTTTTGTGTGTGTGAGTGTGTGTGTGTGTGTATGTATATGTTGGGATCTCCGATCACAGGGTCGTCATTTTTTATTCTGTTATGCTTTTCGAAGTGTTATATTATGTACGAGCACTTTCCTTTGCATTCATAATCAGATGAATACTTCTATTTACACTTATGGCAACTTTTCGTACCCTAGGTTATAAGTGTTATAACGAATGATGTTTGTTATTTTTTCCATTCCCCTTTTTTGTATATTAGTGTTTGCATCAACACACTTGAAATGAACAGAGCGTTTTCTGATTGGAATGTATATTTGCTTTTACTTCCTGATGTGAGCATGGTATCAACTAGTTTCACAGAAAAGATGTGTTTTGTTCCATTCAAGGGAAATTATCGTATCAAAATATATCTGTTCTTATAACGAAATAGAAAGACCAAGATATGTCAACCCTATCTTTGTCATATGGGCCTTAGAGTAAAAACATAATTTATAAACTTAGCAAATAAAGCATTTTTGGTTTTAACTTTCAAAAAACCCATGGCGCAATGAATCGCATATTTTGTTACATGGGTGTACAAATTCATATCAAATGACTTTCATGAATGAGTCTTCCTTAACTTAGAGTTCCATCTTGGATCTCTATTAAACTTTACTACCACGGGACAGTTATGAATATTTTATCGTCAAGCGAGCTTCAGACATTGGTACTATAACCAGCTGGAAGCTGGAATGCTTCATTCCCTTTGCCATTGGCCACATTCCGATGACGTCAACTATTCCATCACTCTCCCTCCTCTTTCGAATTCTTTATCTCACGTCCCAATCAGTGACACGTCGGGGGCGGGGCTCCGCCGCAGAAAAAAAAACCGTCCGTCCACTTAAGAAAGAGATTTCAACACGCTGGTCCAGAAAGTTGATTTATGGTCGTCGGTCAGAACGAAATCTCCTATCGTTAAAAGAGAGAGAGAAAAGATGATGTCTTAAATCTTACTAGATTTTACGAGTATTTTTTTCAGAGCCTTTTTCTCTTCTAGAAAAGGGGATGGCGCAGGGATCAAGCTCAGCCCACATCTAGGTATGTTCTACCATATATGTCAGGAACCACATTGCTGGTCTTTTTTTACGGACTCGGAATAAAGAATTAAAAATACGTGACTGGCTTCTATCTGAGGGTGGACTCGTCCCCATACCAGACAAATATAAACGTTCTTATCGGCTGCAAAAGCGTCTGGCATCTTAATTCACCTGTTTTGACTTTCAGTGCTGTAGAACAACGGGATATCATTTATTAAAACAGTAGATTAAGAACAGATTTGGATCAAGTGGTTTAGGTGCTAGTTCCCCCTCCCCCGCGCCCGCCAGCACGATTCTGAAAGGGGCGTCATGTTATGATTTTTCTCATGCCATGTACTTTAATTGGATCAAATATTTATAAGTTGGGCGTATTAATCAACTACAGCGTAATGATCGAATTCAGAAGATTTTCTTTTTCATTCCAAATATAGTACGTGGATTTACCTGCCAAAAAAAAAAAAGTTTTTTTTTTTTCCTCTGGTAGCTTCACGGGGAGTGATTACGAATTCATACCATAACAAAACTATGGGTGTTAAACCTGTCAACAAGTCATTGATTTAAGAGTTTTCCTCTTTACTCAAATTCACGCAGAAATACAAAGCATTTTGCTTTGCTCACACTCTTAAAAACGTGTGTTAGTTTAAGACGATAACCATCTTGTCATGTTGGAACTAACACTGATTTTCAAACAGCAATAAACTGAATCGAAAATTGCAATGTTAATGCTTAAAATTTAAATCACGAAAAGAACATTCATAATTTATCTGGCCCATTGAGGGAAATTTTCAAACTTAGATAGATTTATTTTTGCAGGATACCATTACCGAGCTCAGTGAAATAATTTCAACTGTAGAAATTAGATAATGGAAATTTTGAAATTGCTAAAAATAAAAACTTACAAGAAATCAGAATTTTCATTAAATTTAAATATCGAAAAATCACATTTCAAAAAGAAAAAAAAATCAATTTCTACGTGGGAAAAAGAGAGAAAAAAAAACCGGCTCAATATATGTTATTGTGCATCCGAATCAGTGATATAATTTTTCATTTTGATTTACCTCGCATTGCTATCAATGTGAAAGCGATACTGTGGAACTCATTCATAACGAAGCTGTTTTAACGACACATTGGTTATAACATCAATCATCTGTCCCAGCAGATCCTCAGTTTTGGAAATAAGGTTAAACCACCTTACTTTTAGTTTAAATGACTACCTCAGTTTCAACGTCATTTTTTTTTTTTCACGATTTCCTTTTTATTTAGTTGTTTTTCAGGTCGAGAAATTAATTTGAAAGAAAGTCATTAGACCAGATGAATTGCCACCCTCGTTGCATCACCCTCTGTCTTATCATCATCTACAGTCTGATTGCAACTCCACCACCAGCAGTTAATCGATTTGTCAGTTTCCTATATCTCAACAAATTTCAATCTGGAAATTTAATCTTTTAAAAAGACATGGGCACATGGTGAAACTGTGTACAACATTATCAGACTATTGAAGAAATAACAGGCTCTGAGATCAATCACAAAATAAAACATTGTCCGAAATCAGATACAGACGAAGCGTATAAACTTACAGATGTTCTGAACAATTTAAAAAATACTATCGCAATTTATAGAAATAGAGGGATAAACTAACAAATAGTGAAAAAAAATGTCCGATAACTAAAATGGTTAGGAAAAGTATAATTGGTTAATTATAGAGTTATATGTTGGTTAATTATAGAGTTAAACGAAATAATAATAATAATAATTAAAGATTTCTCCTTGCTATCATAAATTAAAAGTGAAGCAATTTGATTGCTGAAAAGCTGTTACGTCATACAGGTAAGGTACTTTTTTTTATCAAGTTCATAATCAATATTAATCTGAAAATTTCTTCTAAAGTGTAACGATTTTGGCAAAATTTTACAACAACCTGTTTTGAGAGGGGGGGGGGAGACGAGAATCTCTCGCAAAATGCTCTATAACTCTTCAATACTTTAAAAAAGCTTCCAATGTAGAAAATAGAGTTATAAATTAAAAATAAACAAATAAATTCATAGTGTTGTTTGAGTAATGATCCCAATTAAGGCCGAGTTGCTTAAATATTAAATAAAAACAACAAAATAATAATATATCAGCATAAGAATACAATTGCATATGAAAAATGGGTTAAGAAAAGCACAAAATTCACAATATCAATTTTCCCATCTTGAAATTTTCAGCAGAGAAATTCTACTTTTTTTTTTTTTTAAATTGAGAACAGACCGAAATAAAATTTTATGGAATACAAGTTGAATTCAGTAAATAAAAATATTCTTAATGTGAACGTCTCCATAGTTTTCATTGTGTGTGTGTGTATGTTTATTTTACTTTTATTTACTATTACACATTTATTTAATTATTTGCTTATGTTTTGGACTTTAGTCTTCTCCCTCCCTTGTTTCTCGTTTTTTTAACTTATAGTTGGAGTTTGGTTGCAATATGCTATCCACTGACTATCCACTAAACTGCCATCCACTGACAATTATACTGTACATAAAGCCTACATATTTAGAAAAAAGTGGTAAAATCCTGCCAAAACATTAAATACTTTGATCTATCAACAATTGCTTCACTTCCTTCCTTAGTTATAAGCGTTTAGTTTTTCAAAGCGGTGAAACTTCACTTACAATAGACATCTTTTTCGCACCTTAACTTTACTGATAAAAGACGCTGAAAATGTATTGAGTGCCAAATCTGAAGCAGGAATCAGACTATCCAGTCTAACGGAAACTAACGAGGCAAATCTGTTATCGACTCTAAGTTAAGATAGAGTCAAAGCTAACTTGGTTCTTTACCTCCTAACAGGAGAAGAAACATGCACCAGTTTAGTGAACATCCAGATATAGCTCCTTGGTATCTTCCAGAGGACGTGTCCAACTCTAAATATAAGTGGGGCCTCTATCTCTGCTTACAACTGGCAAAGCAAAGGAGCATGCATTTTGCTGTTTCAGATAACCCAGCGTTTACCCAAGGTTAAATAGGCTGTTGAACTTATCTCATGCTGCTTAAGAGAAGTCGAGGCAGTCAGCCAAGATCTTTTGCCACTCTGATTATACACAAAGAGCAGCTATAATAAAACTTGCATTTTCCAACAACTGCACCTTGGTTGACCCTTTTTATTTTGTCACTCAACTGCATAATAACCAGCAGTTTGTTATAATGCTGGGTATGAGCTCATAAATTTATCAGATTAATTTGATCCTTGAGATTTCTGGTACATGTTTAAGAAGTACAAACTTAGTTTTGAAAATAACAATACAGGAGCAGACATTTTATTAAACCCTTTAAACTTCCTTACTTGGCTTCCTTCAACCCACTTTACATTTCTCCACATAATATATAAACAATATTTCTTGACTACAGGCTAGATACATTCTCAAACTTCAAAAGCATCTCCTAGTATCTAAAGCACAAGTATCTTCATGAATTTCACATTTAGCCATTTACTTACAACTCAAAACTGTATAAGCACCCCCATATTCTCTACGGTAAATCCCTACTAACAGCAGTCCTCCATGTGCTTCATAGGTCCTATAAATTACCGTGTAATATTAACACTATAGAACTCATAGTAGATTAAGAATCATGAACTTTAAAGTAGTTCTTTATGCATTTTGTAGGCATATGACAAAGGCCTTATAAATTGAAAGCTGCAGATTTTATAATAAACCACAATGGAAATTCAGAAATTCCCTATAAATTCTGCCGATATTCCTTCTACATTGCAACGCGTCCTCTATAAAGTCAAGAAACTATGTACCCCCTGTAGATATGTTGTTCCTACAGACAGTAAATACATTCCATCAATTAATTTATTTTTCTTCAAATGGGGAAATTGCAGAAGATTGTGGCACGGAACTAGAAGAGAATATGAATAGAATATGAATAGAAAATGAATAATTTAAATCCTATCATTAGATTAAATATATTAATTGATGACCTTCCTGCTAAAATTCGGGACGAATATATCATCCGTGCGTTATTTTCGAAAACATTTCTTGCCTCTGAAAATAATCCGGTGGATACATTTGTCTATCAACAGCAATAGCAGCTCTTGAACATTTGCAAAGCACCTAAGTAGGAACGATCTTTACGTTAAGCATAGATAAGTATATTAACAACACGTATATCATTTAAGAAAACTATCATTTTTCAAAGCTTACTTATTACTAGCGTGACCTCCAAATTATTCCTACCTTTAGATTAAACTCACAGTTGTGTGAGCTAAACTTTTAAAATATTTATCCATGAAACACGAAACTAAAGATGATTAACAACATTGGTAAATAATCTCAGAAAGAACAAACCTAACCCGATATCGCGTAAGCTTAACAAACAGCTTCGTGTAAATACTCGAGGTGTCCTCTGGTCGCATCTTCGATATTAAGTATGATGCATCGGAAAATGAAGTCCTGATTCATGGGCACAAGACTAATTAAGCTTCGCTCTTTCCTTCAATCAATTGCAAAGCCATCAGAAGAATGTATTACTTATCCTTCGACGTTGCAGGCCCCCCATTAATTTTGAACTAAGAAAGTCGAAGGGGAGGGGGTGACGGTGGAGAAGATCTCGAGAGCATCCACCATCCCACACTGTTGGCACCATTAATCAATCCCCGATGGTTTTCTGGAGCATTAGCTCGAGCATTCTGATTCTGATGAGTCCTGCCCCCTCCGTGAGCGATGAACAGGATGAAGGTGTGAGCCGGAGCTGATGAAACGGCTTGCCGGTTATTTTGTTTGCTGAAAGCACTGGTGCTCTTTAAAGGTGTAATTAATGATTTAATCTCGGTCATTTTTTCTTTGTTTATTTCCTTCTTCCCCTCTTTCCAAGTTTCCCGCCACGGTCATTATGCACTCGGCGTATGCTCTTGGATGGACCCTCCCACAGTGTTTCAGAACTGTTAAAAATGTCCAGGTATGTGGAGGCCTCTTTCATTTATGAAATCTGGAGAGAACGTCTGTCATATGTCAGCCACGCAAAGATTTTTGAGTCGCGGTGTGAAGAAGGAAAAGTTACAAGCTATTTCAAGGAGGATTTAAATAAACCATTTAACATTTCTTAATTGATTATTTTGCATGGATATCTAAAATACTTATTTTATGGTGGATTATGTTCGAAAAAAATATTAAATCTCTTAATCAATCTTTTTGGCCATTACTAAGCTTCTTTTTCTTTTGAGTTGTTTTCTTCCTTCCTTTTTTTTTTCTAGTTTCCCTTATTCTATATTTTTTAGTGACTATTTTATTTTATTTTATATTTTCTTAGCTTTTTTTTAATCATTTCTGTAGTATGCAAGTTATTTTATGTTGAAACGAACCAGTTTGTAGCATCATGTTTGGATTCAAGATCCTGTTTCGCAATATTCGTACAATCACCCTTCTCATTGTCATGTATTTTTATGTATAATTTCTTCCTTGAAGCATATTGCGAAGGTTTTTATAAAATTACAAAATAATGTCAACGTGAATTTTGGGCATTAAATAATTTTGAAAACATGCTCTCAAACTATCTTTCTCTCTTTCTTTTACCATCAAGTAAAGAGACTCTGAAAGATAGTCCGGAAAATTAAGTTTACGAGCACACACTCTATTTTACTTAAATAATCTCTATAGCATCTTTAAATAAGTCTGCATTAACAGCGCATATAGTCTCCACAGAAATTGTTTAACAATAGTCCATAGACTGAATACGCAACTGAAATCTACAGTCAAGTTTATCTTCGTGAAATCAACATATTCATACCAGGTCTTCTCTTTAAATATCGATGAAAAAAAAATCAATATTCTCCGTTGGTAAAACTGAATGTGTTTGCTTTCGATTTGGATGTTTTTACAAATAGGGGAAAAGAAAAAAAAATCCGTGATAAATAACATCGTTAAGCGCAAATTTTCATTTTTTTACTTCTCGATTTTCTTTTAACTGAAACACGAGTATGAAATTTTTACATAATTTTCCCTCTTAATAAGGTCGGTTTTGTCAATGTTTATTACCAACGCAGAGGAAAGTATCTTAAATTACTATTCATTTTCTATGGAAGCCTTTTGGAACGCCCTTTTCGACAGCATGCAAAATGTTTACTATGTTAAAGAGGGTTGAGTAGCTTTGAGTTCATTGTGCCCACTTCCAAAAAAATATCGTTATCATGATTAAGACCTTATAAAAGGTGCTAATTGTGTCTATGCTTACTACAAACAGTACTAACTTAGTGAAGAACGATGTTCTGATAGCGAACATGCTAGCTGACTGCTTATCAAATATGTTAATTTCTTAGAACATTTCTAAAAACGTAATACTCTTTACTATAAGATCCAAAATGAATGGGTTTTCTATATTAGAAAGCAAACAAATTTGCTTTGTGGAATATGCATGACTACCAGTCAGAGTGAGAAGCGATATAATAAAATGCATTATTTCGTTAAAGCTTCAGTATATAAACCGTATTTTATGGACTCCAAGAAGCAAGTTTTAGCTAATTTTTCCGAAAAATAATATTTTCAGTATCTATCCTTAAATTCCAAAGCCAGTATAACTTTCTTTATAAAACCAAGCTGACCTTTAAAATCCGAGAAAATCCGCCACCTGAACTTTCATTTTATTTACCTGATGTTTTAACCACTTCAGACCCCAGAACTAAGCATAGACAATTTCGACGCAATTTTTTGGTTCACTGATTTAAAAAATGATTACAAAACAAAATAACTAAAAATTTTTTTAATTTTAATTAACAATTAGTTTAAATAATAATTAATGCCCAATTTCCATGTTTAAAACGAAGTAAACTATCTGTTGATTAATTTCAAAAACAATTGGGTGTTTTAGCGCTCAAATTGCACAAACAGTAGTTACCGTAATTATCGGTATACAGCCCGCATCGTTGTATAGTCCGCAGGAAGG
Source organism: Octonoba sinensis (assembly GCA_038502835.1). Taxonomy (NCBI): domain Eukaryota; kingdom Metazoa; phylum Arthropoda; class Arachnida; order Araneae; family Uloboridae; genus Octonoba; species Octonoba sinensis. The sequence goes on along the minus strand of CM076599.1, from coordinate 80,203,723 downwards.
GAAATTCCTTCCAAAAAAATTAAGTTCGGTGTATAACCCACACCCAGAAAAAAACATGGGTTGCACCCCTAGAAAAGAATACATTCGCCTGTAGCGCGCGAGCCCCAATCTGCTTTGCACCATTGTTTCGAAATCTACGATTTATTTCTGTGCATATTGTTTGCAGGAAAAGATATTTCGATATTTTTAAACGGTAGTTGTCATCTTAATAACACTTTTTTTTTAATTTCATGCATTGCCCGCATCGTTATATTGCCCGCAGGTAGTAAAAAAGGAAGTTTTTTCGTAGATAGCCCGAGGGCTATGCACAGATAATTACGGTAATAAACAGTATTTTAAAGTGTACCCAATTGGGTACACTTGGAATGAAGGGGTTAAACAGGAAGAAATTTTAAATCAAGCGCTTGATATTTCCATCTCAGTGTCAAGTAAGTATAAGCTGTACTGAATTTTTTTTTAAAGATAATTTCTCGAAGAAAAGATTGCATCTTGTCGTGAACGGTAATGATATTCGTCCAAGCCATGCGACACATAGTGATTATCCCTTGAAATGTTTCAAATTACAAGGCCACACACGACACTGGAATTTCAAAATCACGATCATTTGAACAAATTGCTGGAAACGTTACCCTTCAATAGGGACCAAGTACAAGACTTGTGAAAATCTCCTTGGAGAATGTCAACTAGCATTCACGAGCCATCTGAGGGTTAAGTGAGGTTGTATTTCTTGCGGAACATCGACTTCAAAAAGTGATTTTCCCACTTTTATCGCAACACATGTAATCAGTATAAAATTACTACTCAAATAATTAGTTTTAGCTCAATTTTTTACGTATGCATAGATTTAATTTCTGCGAATTCGTTGCCTTTCAGATTTAAATTTGAAATCACTTGTAGTAATTTTTGCTCCAGTTGAGTGAAATTGTGAAAAAGTAATTGCCAAAAACATACAAAAATGTCCCACCTCAAAGTATTTCACTGTTTGAAGAACGGAAAAGATTAACCATTTAAGCTTACGCGTGCATGAAGGGGAAATTAAGTGATTGTTTCGTTTCCAACTCACCCTGCCCTTCGTGACTACAAGACAGTAGAATTGGTAGCACCACTCAAGGATTGCAAGAGCCAATCAACACTTCCTAATCTGCGATTACGCGCAACCTTTGACAAAAAATTTCGCTTTCAAAACAGTAATAGGTTTACGAGAATTTTAATGCTTTTGATTTACTAAGAGGATTACAAGTTATGAATAAACTTATCGAATGCTTGAGTCATTATAATATTGATAGCAAATCTCATTGTCTGTTGACTTTGTAAAATAGCCATTATCATTTCTTAGTACTATGTGCAAGTTTCCTACACTAGCTCCTACAGAATTGTTAGGCATTATGTATAACTTATTGTAAAGGACTACCTTACACTTTATAGACAGTCACAAGGATATTCATATATGTATCCAAAATTCTACACTAATTGTTTAAATTTCAAGATTTTTTAAATTTCAATAACACGAAAAAAAAAAAAAAAATAGCAAACAGAAATGCAAGTCTGAATAAAATTTCATGACCATGGCAACGGGATATTTCTTTGAAAAAATACTATATCTGTATGGCAGGCAAGTAGGTAAGAATGCCAGTCCCACTGTTTAAAAACAAATAGAAAAAATGTACCACAAACAATAGATTTTGCCTGGATTAAATTTGTTTCTTAAATAATAACTCATTGATTGATAAATTAACTTGAAGAATAAACGCGGTAAAATGAAACGTAAGCACGAGTCTTTGATAAACAAGAATAGTTTTATCTCTCTAAAAGAGCTAAGTAATAGAAATTACTGCTTAGATCTTTGGCAAAAATGAATTAAAAATACACTGAATATGCTAAAATGATTGAGAGTAATTCACTGACTTTTGTTCGTCAAAAACAAAAGGAGGGGATAATTATTTGCAAATCGATCATAAGTTTTTAAAATAAAAAATACATATCGTATTAAAAGAAGAAAAAAAGATTACTTCCAGAAAAAGCAGGGAAATAAAACTAATAACTTAAGGAAAATTTGGCAATGTCTATTTGTGGCACAACTACATAAATGACAAAAGACTGAAAGGCAGGATAATATTTGGCAATAAACACCAAAAGCAAGAAGACGGCAACAAAAACATAACTCTGCCAAAATCCCGCGTTGACGGGGACAACTTCCGACAGTGATGTAAAGGATCGCTGACAGCGTTGGACATCTCATGGGGGCAAGCGCTCGGTTGGCCATCGCCAATTAAATGTGGTACTACGGAACGAGGGGAGCCTAGGCGCCAACCCCTATAGTCTTTGTTTGCTGGTGTGTCCTGCGTTGACACTGCAGACAGAAGGAAGGGCAGACGCCCCATTTTGGACCGCACAGTTTATGACGTTATTGTTCTCACAGTCTAGCATTTAGTTGCCCATCATTCCACGAAAACTTCACTTTTTTATCTTCTGCTCTGCTTCTAACGTTTCGCAAGTCCCCGCAGTTGTCGAGTTTTTATGACCGCTGGCGACACAGAGGTATTTGCTTGCTCGGATGTTCTTATCTACCGTTGCTTCTATTCCACGAGCTAGGGTACCTTATTTTTTACTTATTTATTTTTGCATCTGTCGAATAGGCTGGTTGTAAAAAAAAAAAAAAAAATGCAGTCCCTGACTAATAACTTCAGTAGAAGAAAAGAATACCTGTTATATTATTTCTTACCATCGTAATGCTCCCACCAGATTCTTCTAACTGTGAAGACAACTCTTTTATTTTCTAAATACAATTGCTTAAAATTTTAAGAAGGGAATAATGTTGAGCAGCTATAATTAGAGAGGAAGTGAAAAACTATACAAAATGGTTTTTTTTCGGAAGCGAAATGATAATGAAACATTTTAATGCTTAACTTGTCGAAAATTCAATATTAAAAAAATATCTGCTTTGAAATTAAATTGATTTTATCGTGGTAGTGGCCGTTTTAATGATTCAGTATTTTCATTGGCTTAGTTGGGTTTAAAACAAAGGCGGGATTCAGAGCTGCGAAAAGCTTGAAAATCATTTGAATCGTGAGGAAGGAAGGGGGTATTAAAATGGAAAGGTAAAAATTTTCTCGTTAAAATATAATTGCTTTTGCTTTGATCCATCAACGTTATACAGATAAAATTTGCAAGAAATGAAGAAAAAAGTGAATCACATGTATTTTAAGTTTTTCAGGTTGACCAGAACCACATTTTGAGGTCAAGCTCCTGTTTCGAAAATTTAAGGAAAGGCGGAAAAAGGCTTCGAGCTGAGTGAAAGCTTTGAAATAGCTTGGGAAGATTTTGAAAATAGGTAAATGGACGAAATACTAGTTAAGTACAAAAAATTTCATACGGAATTGGTTCAATGTTTTCTATAATTTTTGTAGTGTAAAGAGCTAAACTCAAAAATTGTATATATTTCTCTGAAACGGCAGGGACGGGAAATGTGGGTCTTTAATTTATAAAGATTTAACTGACAGAATTTTACTTCTATTAGTTTGTTCAAAAATTTGTTTAATCCTGACTTGTAAAGGGAGCCTGAAACTTCACATACAACGCCCACATTCGAAGAGAGGTAAGTATATTTTTATTTTCACTTATTGCACTGTAAAAAATATTTTTATTACACTGTAAAAAATTTCCTTTTTGATAACAACTTATGACTTGTAACTATATTTTGTGTTCCTCCAAGACGGTGTTCTCAAATTGCTATTAGGTCTAAATTTTTACGTTCAGGTAGAAAATAAATTTTGTAATAAACTCATTTAAATAAGATGTGGTCATTTAGAATAATAATAATACTAATAATAGAGTAATAATAATAAAGTAATAATAAAAACAACAACAACAATAATACATTCGAGCCGTTAAATGGAATCTCCAATTTGCCTCGGAAAAATTATTCTAATAAATGGGATAACCCATTATTCTGGATCACAGAAGCAATATACTGTAGTTTTGGTACATTGAAAATTTATTGCATTAAGCAAGATACTTAATTATACAACATTTAACCAATATTCAATTCAGCGTGTTCGACTGTAGTAGTAATAATAGTAATAAATCAAACTGAAGAAATTTATAAACTGGCGATGAATGTTAATATCTACTTTATTAGTATTATTTATATATATTTTATTACATTCATTTCGGTTGTGGAGTAGCACAACTAACTCTTTTCCACTCCTTCAAATGGCTGCTAAAACTCATTTGTTAGGAGGCGGGGTTGGTATCCTTACGTCCGGATCGCTCACGATGCATACCATTCAAATGGATGGGTATTCTGATTTCAAGAAATGGGTATTATGATGCACACGTAGTGTAACAATACTATGTCTTGGGGTTTCATATTGAAAAACCGTTTCACCAAGACTATTATACTAAGAGTTTAATTTTGAGTGCTTGGGGTGAATGAAAAGCGAGTAATTTCCTCGAAACACTTCTGCAGGTAGTAGCAGCTGATCAAAACGTGAATATACGTGATTTCCGCTTCCATTCGCAAGAAAATTCTCCTTCTGGCATAAGGATGGCATATTGTAAAAAAAACCACAACTAAAGGGTGATTGACAAAAAGATTAAACAATTCAGAAAGCATTGAAAATGATAATTATTTTTAAAATATGAGTAGTGCGAGAGCAGCGGAAAATAGAATGCAATAAAATAAATAATTTTATCTCCACAAAATAACAAAGCATGCTTAAAATAAAATTAGTGAAGAGAGGTTTAATTAAAATATACATGAATTCAATTGCATCGACTGATAGTGCAACAATGGAAGAGTACTTTCAAGAATCTTACAAATGTGTGAGAAGCGATAGATTATTTCTGATGACTTGCTGAATGTTTAGGATATGGAATAAAGAAAAGAAATTAAATAAGAATAAAAATTCCAAGTTAAAGGCCATTATATAACGGTCGACGCAAGTGAGAAAAATGAAGAAATGAGAAAAGTAACTCCTTAATTGATATTTCAGATTAATTCCAAATTACTTTTTAAAAACTTAAGTGAATGGAACGGAGGAAAAATGACTGTGGACCTTATGTCCGCCGGACCTTTTGGTCATGGACCTTCTGTCCGCTGGACTTTTTGTCCGGTGGAGCTTTTGGTTTTAGACCTTTTGTCCGGTGGAGCTTTTGGTTTTAGACCTTTTGTCCGGATCCCATGCAATGGTGTAGATTCACAACAATATTATGTGGCAAAAGAAAAATAAATCTTTTGAAAATATGAGAAGAAATCAAGAAATACTGTTAACATATGATTGCTTAAAGTTAAGTACCATTTACTATATACATTATAAATGCTGCATAAAATGCAAGTATTTCGGAAATGGAATAAATAAAATTGTAATAGTAAGAATTCATAGTATATACCGTAGATTCGCAATGACTGGGTAAATGATGAAATTTTAAAAAAATCTACGTTTTTCATAATTTTGGGAAATTATTAAAAGTAGTTATAGGTAAGGAGGTAGTATGAAATAACGGTTAATTTTGCGAGATACAACGATAAAAATAAATTCAAATAAGAAGTATAAATTATGTCTTTGTTTTATATCAATCTTTTTTTTTTTCATTTTAAGTTATTAAACAAAATAATTACATCAACATAGTTATGTAGTTTAAAAGAAAGAGAAAGAAATTAAGAAAGCAAAATAAAATTGAAATGTTTTGAAAAAAAACAAAAAACAAAAAAAGATAGGATGAAAGGGGGAAAAAGAAATGGAAAAAGACGGCAACAAAAGAGTATTAAAATGTGGGTACATTGTCCTCAATTAATGAATTTCTTCCATTGAGGACAATGAATTTCACCCAAGACGATTAAACAGTCATTTTGTCGAGTAATTTTATAAATTAAATTTTGTTGAATAGAGCGAAATAGAATTGCAAATTACTTTCATACAAATACCATACTGCATAAAAGCACTTTAAGGTTAAAAATGTAGATAAGATTCAAGACCATCTTCGTTTTCACACCCAGACATAAACGGATGCAAATCGGAGCAGGTTCCTTCCACGGAAGCTTTTAACATTCCATGGCATTCTACATGTCGTCAAGCCCAGTTGGAAATGTCTGCAATTCCTTTGAAAAACCAAAGGACGGAACAATAGGGCAGTAAAAAGGGTGGGATGGGAACGAATTACACAGACTGGACAGCTCTACTCAGAAAATGTAGTGAAAGGGGAGTTCGTTGGGGGTATTTAAAGCGCTTAACATACAGTGAATGGGCGCCGTTATTCCTAGCGTGTCGGGAACAGTGGCGACAAATGTCACAAATGTTTATTATTGCAGTGGCCAATGTTGAAAGAGGCCTATTCTTGTCGGTGGGCAATATTTTGTTTGTTTACCTTTTGCTGCAATAAATACAATGTTTTTAGTTGATAAAAAAATTCTGAGAATGCTGATTTTCTGACAGTGGGAAAAGCTTTACTCGAATTACAACAGTGTTTGGTTGTCTGAGTGCAAGAACCATTGCAGACTTCTCTTTGAAATTTTCAGGTTGATAAATATTCGATGGGAGTTGGAGAGGTACAGTACAGAGTGTCATAATACAGTATTTGTGTGTAATCATATTTTCAACTCAAAGAATTTTTTTCAAATTATTATCATGTATGTATACAATACCTTCGAGTACATACAAAAATAAAACTTACAACTGTCAAGGTTTATCACAGGAAAGCATAATATTCAAGTTAAGTTAAGTGTTTTAATACGTAAGAGCACAAATGTGGGAAAAATTAATACAAAAGAGAAATACAATAGAATTTCCACCAATATAAAATTTCAAATTGACTAGGGAAAACAATTTCATAAATGAATTACGAGCAATTTTTATGCAATACTAACTTTCAGACGTAAATGTACGTGGAAATCTCAACTATTTATTCTACCAGAATGAGCAGTTGTACTTTTTCATCGTTGTCAAATTAATAATAATAGTAATAATAAAGAAGAAAGAAATGCATTCTTTTTATCAATCATTTGTATCAAAAACAATGTCGTTAATTTCTTTTGTGCGACACAAAAAGCGTTTGAAACACTTACAGTTCTTAGAAGAATTGAATTATTCAATCAATCTATCAGTTTCTATTTATTTAGATATACCTACTGATTGAGTTTTAAAACTGAATCATTAAATGAGATGACAGAGAAAATCTTTTTGTTTTCTATTAATATTTTTTCTTTTTTATTTTTCTCTCTCTTTCTTTATATTTCTAAGAACAGAAACTAAGGGCGCATTTAGAATCTTTGCAATTTTTTCGATTTGTAATAGAAAACTTTTATACCTAATGTTACTGGGTTTGTTTGGATAAAAGGTTTGAATTTGATTCCTTGACCTATCCCAAACATGGACATATCAAATATTTTCCAACTTTTTATAAAGTACTCAAAAATACTGAAATAATAATAATAAAAAAAGTTCACATCTAAACTTATTAGAGGGATAGACAGACACATTTCCCCCATCTGATAAGCTTACTTTCAGTTTGAAATTTTTAAATATAGTATTTGTTGAAGGAATTTTTTAACTTTTTTTCAATTTTTAATGTTTTCTTTCCGATTTTATATTTTTATAAAAACTTTTAAGGAAAGGGAATCTAAAAAATGTGTGGTAAATCTAGCAAAAGAGCAAAAGAAAGATAAAGAATCTGTGCAAAGAGTAAACATAAGCATGTGAGGGCTAATACAATAGCAACTGCTACTTGAAATCAATTACATTTTTATAGTGTAATGATGCATCATCTCGTGAAAATATAATGTTAAGAATTGCTAAAAGAAAAAAAAAAGCCGTAACAACTCTGTTAAGCTTCTCTGCTTAGCTTAGAAATCAGTTCCGGCAAAAACCAAACACTTACAAACGTTCTAAATAGAATCTCAATCACGAAGCGTTGCCCTATGCCGATTGCAGTGATAACTGCTAAGGATATTTAAATAAGTGATGGGGTTGGGGTGTATTAAAATGAAGCACAAAAACTCGATAAAATCAGCGAAACCGTGAAGTCTAACACCAGGATAATATCACCGAAACGCAACAACGTTTTAGCCTTGGCAGTGGATGCTTAGCTTGAAGAGGAGAATTCAAGATGATATTTATTCATCGTAATCGCTGCGCTTGAGACGTGAAGGAGGTTAATCTTTTATTTATCTTTTATCACCCCCTCCGTTCTCATCTCCCCAAAACTAACGCCTCAACTCCTACTAAACAACACTCTGTACCTATTTATCAGTGGTTTGACCAATGCATGAAAAATCTTATAAAAGAAAGGAATCAGTACTTATTTTTTTTAATTTTCTTTACTTACTTTCTTTTTAGATTTTCTTTACCTTTCTCTTTTCTTTTTTTTTAGAACTAACTTTTGTCAGACGTTTATAGTTACTCTAACTTAACAGGATATATCTAACTTAAGATCATTGTTATTAGAAGTTGAGATATTTCTATATTTTCTTCTTATTTACAAGATAATAACGTTTGTATTATGTTGAGATTAAAGCATGAAACCTTTACTTTTTTTTGTAATGCGTGAGTTTTTTTTTCTTTAAATTTTGCTGAAACTATTTGCACTAATAAAAGTTCGTTGTTGATTTTTTCTTTTAAAATGAAAATTCTGAAAAGTATTGAAAACTGGTGATTTTATTTTTTTAAATTTCAATATTTTAAAAAAATTATTTATAGATGTTTTTCATATGCATTATGGTTACAGAATATGGGTAAAGCCTTTTTGGAAGGTTAACCTGCTTATTAGAATTTGATTTTGTTGGGTAAACAACAACAATTTGATATAAATTGTAACATGCAAACAACGATTTATAGCTTCATAGACTTTTCGTTGCCTTGTAAAAAAAAGCAGCCCAATTTTGCACCATAAATGCAGTGAAACCTAAAGGGTTGCTGAAGATTGAGCCAAAATTATGGTTCAAGCAGAAATTCGAAATATAAAGTTACACCTTTAGGGGAGGGGGGGGGGGTAGTAACCCTCCCGCCCTGAAACTTTTTTGAAGTTTTACATGCTATAAATGAAAATTTGAAAATTAGAAATTTAAAATAATTGTGATAAGAAAAAACTTTCTTCAACCTGAATCCCCCCCCCCCCTGAAAAAAATCCTGGCTTTGATTAGTAATTATTCTTACATCAAAATCATTCTCACTGCATATTCAACCAAAAGCGGTAAAACCGGTTTCTCGTTAAAAATATTAGTCTACTACAGGAATTCTTTGAAAAATTAGGTCGATTTTGCATGATTTTCGAAAAAGCAGTCTAGTCACCCTTTTAACTTTAAATTAACTTTTTTTCGAAATTTTCAATCCTGTGCATGTTTACTTTATTTTGCTTCAATAAGTGCTTACTTCCTACCTGATTTATTATTTCCCTGCATATATTTTCCATTTTGCTCTGCTTGATTTACACTTGCAGTTTAGCATAGGTTTGTTTAAATTGCATATTTTCTCAGGATTTTTACTCTAAATCATTTGGTTTTTTCCTGTTTATTAACAAAACCACTTTCAAAAGCTGTTACTTTTCTGTCTTCACCGCTTTATATTTATTGTTTTAATAAACTACTGCCAGCCGCAGATTTTAGGAAGGAAACAAGGAGCACTTGTTTCGGAAAGAATCCGAAGAGAATAAAAGAAATTTGAATTATTATTATTATACATTAATTACCCCTAATTATTATTATATTAATCATCCCATTAAATAGTTTTTACGCATTTTCTGCACTTTAAACTTCATTAATTGATTTTGAGGCATCCTAAAAATCATTAAAATTCTTAAAGAACTTTATTATAAAAACATTGACCGAGGGATAACTACTTTTTACCTCCTGGTTCTCCCTCAAAGGATTTATCCTGGATCCGCCACTTATTACTGCTACGTTTTTAAAATAATTAAACTTTCGTTTTTGGACCACGACTGCCCATTTTTCAGAATTTCCACCCATAATTCCTTACAAACTTTCATCTCAATCATTCTAACAAATATCGAAAGACAGAAAGAAAAAAAAAAAAAAACTCCCTTTGGATCAGGATTCCGTTTTCCCTGTAGAGTCTTTCTTTTTGAACTAGTAAAAGCTGAAATGTTTGAAATGTTGAAAATTGTTTCAATCAAAAAATTAACTGTATTATTTTTTTAAAAGCTCTTTTAAAGACTTTTCTCTAGGAAGTTATTCAAACAAGTAAAATTAAAAATGCACATTTTTTGTTTAAGAGCATTAAGAATTGCTAGTAAATACTTTTAAATATCCAAGACTGTCTTCGAAAATGATATAAATTGATCTTAGAAACATTTCTGGGAGCTTTTATGTAAATTTAAAGTAGAAATGAAGTTATCAAGCAGACAATCTTGGAAACTTATCATATTTAAAATTAAAATTAGTTATGTTTGACGATAATTTAATCTGAAAAGTAGGAGTTAAAAGGAAAAGCTATTTCTTTTTATTAAAGTTTTCTTTTCCTTTATCTTTCTTACTTTTTCTGTTGCATACATTTTTTAAAATACTCATTTTATTATTATATTTAATTGTAAGAATTTACTCACCTGACCAAAATGTTCTGCATTGTGATGATAAGATTATGCTGGATGAAGTTACTATAATATTAAAGGGGAGCGGGGTTATAAACCCAAAAATTATATTGTTTAGGGATCATTCATAAATGATGTCAAGCCAAAACGCGTACGAGAGAGGGGGGGAAATATTTTAACATATTTATACTGATAAAGTTAACAAACGTGTTGCTGATATAACTATTACAAAGACACATATATGACAAAGAGAAAACTGCGAACGAGAGGGGGGAGGGGGAGGCATTGTTAGGTGTATCAGACAGTGCGCACCTTCACATGCTGCACTTAAAGCAACTTTCGTCCAATTATAACGACATCCCGTAGAACATAAAAAACTCATAAATTCAGAACCCCCTGCTTCAATGAATTAAAGAAAAAAAAGTCAAATCCGAAATATATAGCAAGTGTGTACATAAATTTACCCGTCTTCAGTACGCTTTTAATAGCTTTAGCGCTGAAAAGTGCCCTTAGAAAATATTACAAGCAATAACAGCAATTGACGAGCAATTTTCAGGTTAAAGGTCTAGAAATTCTCGTCACGGAAAACCCATCTATTGGTTCAATGTAATCGACTCGGAGAGCGAACCAGTTCTTTTTTTTTACGCCATTACTTTCATGTAGACTAGTTTTTGATTATGTTGTTTTCAACTGCAACAGCAGATTGTAAAAATCGGTAGTTACTATTTGTTAATGTCTTATAGGTATTAAATTCAGACATGCTCCTTTTTTAATAGCATGCGTGTTTTATTTATGTTTCTAAGCGATTGAGATGTTTCGAAAGCTCACAGATTTTTCTGCAGTGGTTCAAAAGATCTCGTTTGCAAAACAGGAAAGACATAATCGAGAAATTTGTTGGAGGGTTTTCCAACAGGGTATTAGGGAAGCAAAACAAAATGTTAATAAATGTAAATTTATTTTTATAAAGGAGAGACAGAGAGAGAAAGATGAGACAAAAAAAAAAAAAAAAAAAAAAAAAGAGAGTTAATACACATCTGCCAACATCAATTGAAGGGTAAAAAGTTCAACAGCCTAGTGCTCTATTTAAACATTTTTTTATATTTGTATTAAGATTTACTCTGTGACTCGACGTTCAGAGAAACGTTAAGTCCAAAAATTTTGCGAAGTTCCGAATTTAAAGTGAAATGTAGTAAAAAACATTTTAAAGACCCGCTTGTCTTGCAGTACACTACAAAATTCGAGTAAACTTTACATCAAAATGTTGTATACATTTTCCAATTTCATCATGGTTTGGACAATTGGAAGTCATGATCAGGTTTTTAGAGCACATTGATTATTTTGATTATTGTCTCAAAACTTCATTGTTATTGGAAAATATTTCTAAATATAAAGACAAACGTAGCTACTTTAACTTATGGAAAATGATCTTATGTTTTAAAAATTAGGGTAATTCGAGGAGAGATGCCACAGGTTGTATATTTATGTCAGAATATTAAATAAGGCAGCACATATTATGTGGATTGTTTAGTCATAAATTGAATGCTGCACTGTATGAAATGTGATGCTTTCGCGGCAAAAGAATCAAAGATATTGAGTTTATAGCATGCTAAAACTAGATAAGTGTAACCGTTTAATAGGAATAACGTAAAGGGGAATCTCTCCTTACCAAAACGGACAGATGCCCCAGACGAGAAAAAGGACAGATACCCCGCTTATGCATGCTGTAGGGATAGATAAGCCTCGCATACTTTAAAAATTTTTTTAAAGATATTTATACATTCATTAGTTTTACAAATTTTTAATTTCTTGTGTGTGGCATGCTTTTTAGCTTATCCTACGCATATAGCGTTAATTTATTGCACATGAAGTGTTGTTTAATTTATTGTACGCAAAGTAGCATATAATAGCACAATATAAGTCTGTAAAATATAAAAACGTAATTGAACATGTCTTAAATCGAGTTTTCTTGCCCTCCGTTAGCTTACTATAGGTTAACACTCATACAATTAACCATTTAATTTTCCATGTTATTATGCATAAAATACATAATTAACCATAAAAACTTCGTCATGTACTAATTATTTTGTATGAATATTAAAGCCGCTCAAATTACTGCTTTGAGTGTTGAAGGTAAGCGATGTACAACAGAAAAAGTGCTGAAGAAAGAAGAGGATGTTAGACTGAAGAAAGGCCTAAGTAAACGATTAAAATAATTAAACCAGTAGATATCGATGATCATCAATACTTGCTAAAAAGTCCTGGAAAATTCTAAATAAAATCACGTAAATTTTTGAATGGTTCGAAAGTTCGAAAAAATTCACTGTAAAAAGTGGATTCATGAAAATTTAACTATGTACAGGAGAAAGTACGCAATATATGTGGAAGAAAGTATAAAACTAAAAGATAGATGCTATTTTATTTTTATGTTACATCTTCAAAGTTTAAAAGTAAATATTAACTCAACTTTTTATGTTGCTTTCAAACTTTAAAATTTTAACCTTTTGTTTAGTGTTACTTTTTTCAAAACTTAGAAAAGTATCTTCATCTTTGATGTTCTTCTTAAAGTTTAAAGGTGGTAAATATTTTTATGTTTATTTATGGTATTAAACGTGCCAGAATTTTCGTTTTTGCTGTTTTAATTGACTTATTTTCTTCGGGCCTCTTCATTGGTCAACTCACCTCACATATAGGGAGAGATGGCCAAATTCAGCCGTGTAAAGCTTTCCCTGTCACTCAAAAGTAAACATTCAAATATTAAATTGCGGTATATACATTTAAACTATGTAACATAACGCTCTTCTGAGCAGAATTTCCACCTATACTATTGATAACTTTTTTGTAAGCAAACTTCTTTTATGGTGGGGCCTGGGGCAACTCCCCTCGAATTGCCCTATGCCTAATTTGCATGGCTAATATTTATGTTGGGAAATGTCAAAGCTCTTATAAAATATTTTGGTTTCCAGCCATGTCACTGTGACAAGCATGAGTAAGGACTTTGGGTAGCTCCTAAAATCATTTTTGACCCCAAAACGTGTGAATGCAATATTTTTGCAGTTTGCTTTAATAACATTGATTTTCTTCTTTCTTGTCTAAATTGTGGCTCAATCTTTCAGCACATTTTATAGGTGCTACTAATCTGTCTAGGAAAAATGCTACTATTTATGTTTATTGTTTTCAACCGCTTTCCCCTTGGCTTTCGTCATATTAGAACAAAGCGCGCACTGTAAAAATTCTAGTTGAACCTTTCACCAAAAACAAAAATGAGAAAAATGGTGAAATTAGCTGCAACCAACATTTGGTACTAAAGCTGAACCATTACAATGGTTCTTAGTTTCACATTCATGGGGAAACTACAGCTGGTTCAACTTAGTACCAAATGTTGGTTGAAGCTAAATTTCACCATTTTTTGGTGAAATTTTGAACTAGAATTTTTTAGTGTGCTTCAAAGCTGCTCTTTTTTTCAAAAACATAAAAACAGTTTTACATGTTAAAGCTGCAGTAATATCAGTGCGACAGTATGCCTAAGATTCTGACATAAGAATTCACTCCAAATCATAGAAACTACAGTTGTCTCCTAACTGAGTCGAAACACACTGACACAATTAAAGGAAAATCATTTTATGTCCCGCTCTATCACTTAATAGAGACTACCAAGTCATTATATTCGCAACTAATGAACTTGATTAATAGCGTTCGAGATCATTTTGCCTAACTGCGACCAAGAGATGTCACTTACAGATAACGCTGTTGTAAGTGTTGCCGTTTGAGATCCTCCATTCGTTTCCCTCATAACTGCTGCCAATAAATGCGAAAAAGAGAAACATCCAGCTTGGTAATCGGAAAATGAATTCTCAGAAGGAAAAGCCGAATTTCTTTTAATAAAGAAGAGTATTGCTCTTAGAAAGTAAGATTAATTTACATAATTTGACGGGCGATTAGGGAACGAATGGAAAAGAAGGCAATTATCTTTCATTTACGTTTCGTAATGCAAGAATTAATAACGTGTGGGATTGTGACTGAGTAAAATGCTGGTTCAAGTATGAGCACTTCTCTCTCAAGGTTTGTTAATTTTTATATTCTCGTACATTTTTAGCCCCCACATTAGCATCCCATGGTTAAAGTGTCACTATTTAATTTTTTCACTGAGATATGATTAATTTTTGAAGTATATTTTCTACTAACCATTAGCGCAGAAAGTTCGACTTCCCAAAATTGTACAAAATAAACTAAGATCATTTTTATCCTAATCGTTCATCACAAAAGGTTAATTCCACAAAACCAAGAGGAGAAAAACACTAACAAAGAGAAGATGGTTTCTCATATTAACCCTTCGCGGTCGTATGTCTACTCTCAACCAAAAGCGCTTTTTTACAGTTCCAGTCGTATGTCTGCTTTCAGTCACCACAGCAAAAAACCATACTGATCTTATATTATATTAAGTCTACAAGCTTCGGGGGGGGGGGGGTGATACGTAGAATTCGAAATAATATTTGGGGCCGTTCATAAATGACGTCACGCTTTTTTCCCATATATTTGACCCCCTCCCCCTTTGTTACGCGTCACGCTATGTTGCATAATGCATGGTCACATTTCTTGTTACCCCCTCCCCTCTCCTTGTCACACTTTGTCACAATTTCACGAACCCCCCTCCCCCCGCCTCCACCCCGAAGCGTGACATCATTTATGAATGACCCCTTTTATAAATTGTGTTTTCGCTTCCTAAAATATTTTCCCCCGGAAATTGGTGCAACAACTTGTAGATAATTTTCGTGATGGAGCATCTTCAAAATCAGGAAGACCATCGTCCTCAGACAAAAAGGAAAGGCTCGATAGAAAACTACATATATTGCGGCACTATGAAGATGAAAAGAGTAAAGATTGTACGGTATGTTCAAACAGAAAAATTGGCGGAAGAAAATGAACGGGTAAAAATTTGGAAGACGCCAAACTAATTATTTTTGCGACACATGTTCTCCAAAACCAGGACTTCATATTGGAGGCTGCTTTGATAGATACCACCTGATGGAGAACTATAAAATATAATTTTTACTTAAAATTGAAACATATTATTGTGCTACATATATCTAAAATTTAAAAAAGAATAAATAAATTATATTTTTTTCTTCATAATCTTGCATATTATGTACCACTGTTCGTTCAACGAAAATTAATTCCGACCAGCATACCCACGTATAACCATAACACGACAAAAAATTGTTTAAAAAAAGGTTCCCGCGCACTCGCGTTGCAGAAAAAACGAACATATAGACTGACTAACAGACACACTCTTCCTCATCTCAAATGCCTAATATCAATGCTTTTACTTTTGACCATTTATTGAGTTATTAAATTATTCAGGATTAGTTTTACCTTTTTAGCAATGTTTTGGCGATAGATCAAATTTGCTTTCATGCTTTGATTCTCACTTCTATTGTTCTGTTTTTTAACTGTAATTAAAATTACTTCTAATTTACGCATTTACTCTTTATACTTACATTTCATTTTTTTCTTTTTTACAATGGCGAGGTTGTAACCCACGCCCCCGGTACTCTAATAAAAGCTAAAAGAATCCCCCCACCCCTTTAAAAAAAAAAGACTATTTCCAACCACATCATCTTGCTATTCCAAGTAACGATAAACGTCATCGAAATCGTCTGGAACCACGTGGTTAAACAGTAGCTGTTTCCGAAATCCTCCACACCGCCCTTCTTTAACAGCCTCTCGTGATGAGTCGTCTGGATAAGTACTTATCTGATAAATCATGTAACACCGGTCTATCATTTGCAGCATTAAAAAAAAAAAAAAAAAAAACACATTTAACAGAGAGAAAGTCATTTTCGATCGACCATTTAATAGAAGCTGATTAATAGGACCTCATTTCAAATGACGATTTTTTTTATGTATCTCAAATAATCTTCTACCAGTTTCCATCGTTTTAGATAGGACCGAGTACAGGTGTAATTGCCTGTTACAGAAGTTTGCAAACTAGTTAAAGACCTCAGATTGGGATCACTTTAAATAAAAAATGATAGCACCCAAATGTAGGTGAACTCCACTTATTATTTTTTTTACCTTACGGCAGTTAATAACTAAATTGGATATAAATAATTTTGGACACTCTGAGATTGCTTAAATAGTGAGACCAAGGCCGTGTCCAAATAAAGCGGTTAAGGTGGCATTGTAAACTGTAAAATTTTCTGTAATTACAAATGGGACCGTATAATTAGTTTTAAAAATGAAATAAAAATTAAACATAAAAATATAAATAGATGAAACGCGAAATAAATTGGTTCTTTTCGATGAATAACCAATTTAAGGACACTGAAATTTCAAAATTCGTAGTTGGTTACATCTCGATGTAAAAATTAAGAATTCTTAAAATCCAAAAGGGACGAACTGTAGAAATATGTTTTTAATAAATTGTAGAGGACAATTGTATAAAATAATAAAGTTAGATTGCTTTTGAAACAAAATAAGCTAAAAATAAAAAGTGTTTTACTTGAAAATATCTTAAATACCTTGTGTGCATGAAATTAAAAAAATAAACCCATAATTGTTCTTAAAAATTAGCAAGGAATAGATGCAAAACTTAAATAGTACAGACCGCTGTTTGAATAGTATTATTAATAACATCTTCTTTTCAGAAATATTGAATGTTATTTCACATAAATAAATTTTCATCCTAAAACATATTTTTCTCTACTCTAAATATCATGTTTCGACGTAGTCTCGTTATTCATTTAATTTATTGTTGCTCTAACGAATTATGCACTAATGTAAAATATTATATCATCTTTTATCTATTTATTAATTTAAAGAATACCTTAGATTACATAGAGCGAAAATTAACTATTTTTATAAAGTTCTGTTTTGCTTTTTTAAGTTACTTAAAAAAACCTGAAATATAGCTATTGTTAAATTTCCCCTTTTTCTTTGTACTTTTAATCGATATTTTGCTCTAACGCAAACGTGATGAATATCATTTCTTTTCTTTCCAACCAATCCCCCCCCCCCCCATTTTTTAGATGAGTCAAGAGAATTAGTATTTTTTTTTCGTTTAAGTTTCCTTATTAAATTCTTTTTATAATGTATTGCATTGCACATCAATACTATCACATTTTCTTCAAAAACTTCTTTCTCTTATATAAAAAAGTAATAATAATAAGTATAAAAAATAGAAAATACATCAAGAAAAAACATCCTTTTCCAGGACCGTCCTAAACTAATATTTGTCATGTAACAACAAATAAATAAAAATATTTCATTTTCCTCTTTCTTCTTTTTATTTTTCGTGCTTTTCCGCCACCCAAGCCCAACAGCGAAATTTCGCCGGATTTCAAACCGAGTGTCCGCATGTTCTACTTTTCGAACAAGGTTTCGCGACAACACCGTTTGACCTTGCCATAGCCTAGCCCCAGGCTAAGCAAAGCACACTTCGAACCTGCGGGCTTCCGGGCGAATATTCATCTATTTACAGCTGCCGACTTTATTTATTTAATTTAATTTTTATGAGACGATAGTTATATCAATGGGAAATTTTTTTCCAAACGTGTTTTCAAGAATGAACTGCAAGGGAGAAAAAAACTGAATGTCTTTTAGCGCACGCTTTTTCTCCTTCACTTCGCTTTTCATAACAATTACCTTCGCATTCTATTTCCGAAAACAAAAGTCTTTTTGAGTTAAGACCATGTTTACTAGAAGAGGAAAGGAATAACTAGTTCTTCGATTGATTTTTTTCTTTCGATTGTATTAGAAAATCTCCATAATTTGCCGTGGAAAATAATAATTGAATAAGCATTGATTCCGATGATTTGATAAGGGATATGAGAAAAAAAATCTTCCTTTTCCTCACAGTATTATTATTTCATAATTACAATAATATAAAATTTATTTAATTTCACTAATAAATGAATAAAGTAGACCAATTCTATTGTTAACGATTAATTGAAGTTTTAGCTTCAAAGGCATTTTCTGTTCATTTCGTGTCTAATACTATTTCATAATTCTTTTCGGCATAATGGTTCAATAATTAGCAACTGCAGGAGCGGTAGAATTTCTTAATATTTCAGTCATTTCCGTAGTTTTTGAGGCAATAAATGTTCATTCATTATCTCGGAGCATTTACTTTTGACAGGAACAACAATTTAAAACAGAACTAGTCGTTTTCGAATGTTTTCAAAGACAAAAGTGATTTTTATTATGTTTCAAGAAAAAGAAAACTACGCTGACTTTCTGGACAACAAAATCTAGTGCACGCTTACAATACATCTATGGATTTTAAAAAACGACTAGGATTTTCATTTAATTGCTTCAAAGCATAAAAATAATTTTCAGTTAAAAATTTTCTTTTTGTTACTGAAGAACTTAAATAGCATATTAATTATTGATGAGCACATGTGTTACACTATCTGTAGTAATACTGCTTTTTAGCTTACATTCCCGTAAAAGTAAAAGTAATATAAAGCGTAATATAAAAATAAAGCGTAAAAGAAGGCTTAATGTGTCGTGAAAATATCGTTAGAAATCAAGAAATGTCAACAATAAGTTAAATAATTAAATAAAGATTGAAAAATAAAAAAATTTGAAAGTAACTTTTTGAGATGGGGAACAAGTGTGTCTGTCGGTGTGTCTGCCCCCCCCCCCCCCTAATAACTTTTAAACGAATTGTCCGATTCGAAAAATTCTTTTTGCATTCGAAAGATCTCGGTGAGGACATCTCATTTTCATATTTTACTTTTATTACTGATTTGAACAATTTTTTCTTCAATTTTGAACAGTTCAAAAAAATTTAACACTAGCTCCTATGGGCGAAAATGAAGCACATGATGTAAACTCTGTGTGCAAGATCCAAGTTCCAATGCACACTGGAAGAAGCTCTTGACGTAAAATATTAATTTGAACAGATTTGGTTCATTTTTTAACAGTTCAAAAAAATTAACATACCGCTTACGGGGAAATTCCAATCCTGCACAAATCCTGATCAAACGGACCGATTTGTTTGGAACAAATTTCATCGGAGAGCGCTTATAACATAGAACATGCACAAATAGGAAGTTCACCGAGAACTAACGAGCCTATATTCCTATGAAATTTTTCGATCGGGATTTTCTAGAATATTTTTGAATTAATGAATGATTAAATGAATAAGTGAACGAATGCATGAAAAAATGAATGAATAAATGATAAAAAGAAATAAATGAGCTAATGAATGAAAAAATAAGTAATTTAGGGAATAAATACATGCATGAGCGAATGAATGAATATGTGAATGGCTGAATAAATGAAATAATGAATGAACATGTATTAACCGTTGAAAAAGATATATTTTAAGCAATTAAAAACTAAAGCTAAACAAGAAAGAGAGAGAGAGAGATTATAAATTTGAAGCTGGTGTATACGGAAAAGTAGGCTCGTATAGTTCTAGATGGAAGTTCTTGTTATTGTTACATTTCTAACTGAAAATTACAAAAAGTGGTGATATACCCCATAATAGGAGCCTACTCCATATTCGGGTCCATTTTTCGCGTGTTCTAAAATGACATCTCAAAACTAAGATTCTGCATTTAACAAGACAAAAGTCAAATAAATATAATCTTAGAATACTGTATCTATTTAATAAGTGTAACAGCAGTGTTTAAATCTCAGCTGTATGAGGCAAAATCAAAAGGTACCCCATATATGGCAACTTTCCACTAATGCACCATTTTTAAAAAAAAAATTTCAGTTCTCTAGTCACTTGAGTCTAAAAATAATGCGGGAAAGAGAAACTTAAAACATCTTTCTAATGAAATTAAACTGATGATAACTGAAAGAAAAATCGCTAGGTGTGTCGATAAATATAACAACAATAACACAAAAGTGACAACTGACAAATAAAAAAGATTCAACTAATTAATTATCAGTAACTTTTTCTTTTTTATTCTTTTAATTTTTAACCATTGAAATAATTGGAGCGGGGTGGTGGTGGTGGGGGGGGGGGGGAATTAATTCACATTGAAGAAACAATGACAGTAATTTCGAAATGATTGTATGACTGTATTATGTTCCAATCTTGTTTGAATTCATCAAAACGTATATATACTTTTTATTTTTTATCCGCACCTCCCCTCTCTTTATTTTGTTTTATTTTTTGATTATTTTTTTAGTCATTATATTCAGGAAAACACGTAAAATATTTAAAAAACTCTTCTTGCCACTTGGATACTTTATATGCAATTAAAATAATTGAATAACGTTTTAACACTTACCTAGCAAATATATAAATTGAACACCTTTTCAAATTTGATCTTTTCTGTGCAAATTAACAACGGGAATTTTTTTCTACCTTCTTCATCGTTCAAGCGGAGGTATAACCTGAAATTAAAAAAAATATATATCAAATTATATCCGTATACAGTACCGTTACTAGGGGCCCTGGTTTTTGTTTTTTAATTTCTTATTTTGATCTGTTTTTCATATAAATATATGTACTTTTTTTAAAATTTTATTTTATAATTTGAATCTGAATTGCTTATTCTATTATTATTTTCCTCCGACATGACACGGAAATAGAATGCGATGTCGGAATAATATTTATTTTCCATTCTATAAAGGAATGGAGAAGAAACATTACAACAAAAGGGAAAATGATGAATTTTCTTTATTTGCAAATCATAAAAATATATTTAGGTACAACTATCTATATTTTAAAAGATTGAAGATTTCATTACAACTTTGAAATTAAGCAAAAATTTTAAATACACTTTCAGTTCATTAAGCTTTTAATATTCAGTTGTGATTATCATTTTGAGATTTTCATCGCTTTATTTTCAAACGTTCAAAATTTATTTAGTAAAAACGAATTAATATTTAAATACAAACAATTCTTTTTCAGTATATAAAAGGAATTTGCTTAGTACAGAAGATATCGGTTTAGAGTTCTTTATATTCCAATCGAACTCATGTTTCAAACAGCTACGGGTTCATCAATATGATCCCATTCATAATGAGATTTATTGGTTTTGGAACGAAAATTTAAAAAAAACATATATTAACAATAATTTGACAAATTAAATGAAATAAAAACCAAAAGTAAGAGGTAAATTTCAATTTTAAAACAATAATATCAATTCATGCATGTTATTTTAACATATCATTTAAAATCATTAAAGTTAAAAATAATATTTGACCCATATTAATATTTTTTAATTTATTCTCATATATATTAATTCCTTGTAAACGAATAAGAAAAAGATTGAATTTCCGTAATTAAAACTCATTTAAATTTAATTGAAACTGATTTCAATTTATGTTGAGTTAATTAAATGCAAACGGGATATCTATAATTTTTAGCTCATATGCCATTTGCATTTTGATAACTCAATTCTATATTTCCTGTTACCTCATCAATAGCTCGCAAAGAAGAAAAAAGGAAGCACACCTGATTTATTTCATGGCAAAGTAACTTAAATCAAAACGCTTTGATTTTTCTCATAACTTCAAGCTTAAATGAATAAATAAATAAACATTATTGAAAGCTTTGAGTTAAAATGGAGAAACTTAATTTCAAAGAAAATGTAACGTTGTTGCATTTAACTGTTATTTGCTTTTTATTTAATCAAATACACCAAGACTTCTTGAATGTCTTTTAAATAAATATGGAAAATTATGCAGCTAAACCTATGTAGGTATAAATTAATTGCAAAGGAATCACTAGGCAGTTACTTTAGCGCTCCATGCGCCATCAAATGAACAAGGACTTCATTAATCTATATGTTAGTTTTTGTTCAAAACAAAAAATGTCAATATGTAAAGCATAAATGATAAACAACGTGTTGAAAGGCAAATATGCTATTAAAACCAGTCATACTTTTTATATCTTTTGCTGAAAAAAAAATCTACGCAAGTCAGCCCCCCCCCCCCCCCCCCACCGTCCAAGGTTCTGAGCCTGTCAGTAATTTATTCAAAGTAAACAATTATAAATTATTGAAACAGAAGATATTGTATTATGACCATGTTATAAAAGATTTTTGGTGAATAATATTAGGCATTTATTTGTCAGTAGCGGCAAGTCAAAAATTTTTTTAAAAATCCTCAACCTGTTTTTTACATATCACATCACGTCGTTTGCAAAAAAAAAAATCCTTGTTTTTTTCAGAAAATACCATTGAATTACGAAAGAAAGAGAAAAAAATGATATGTTAGATTATCTATGTGATGCTAACCATTCAAATTGTTAGACGATAAGTCATTTCCACAAAATTGAACATCGAGTGAAAGACTGTCAAATTTGCATGAACCGAAAGCAGTCCTGGGGGGGGGGGGGATGAAACACTTTTATTATTGTGTCAAATTATCAAGATCGGTGTCTTCTATAAAATGTCATTAATAAATTTGTGCTAAGAGGCCTTTTTCATGTCAAAACAAACTTTAAAATTTCAAATAACTATGTACAGTTTTCCTCTCAGATTTTGTAAATGGCGGGAAAATTTACGCTTGTACAAGTTTTTAGGTAGTTTGCTGCAGCCAGTGTTTCATAAACCTTAAGTGAAAGTAAAATGTTTACCTTTGTGCAAAAGGTCAGAAACTAAAAATCAGCGTAAAAAGGCACAGATCTAATCTTACCTCTTGTGCCCAAAAAACGTGTCTGAAATTTTTATTGCTATTTATGCTATTATTTTTCTCAGTGAGTGAAGTTATCAGTGAACCATTATATTTTAATTAATTGGAAATATTAATTTCATTTCGGTTTCGAAGCATGACATTAATATTTTTAGCACAAAAATGAAAGTTTACTGTTGTTGCCATGAAAACAAATTAACGAATGAAAATATTTGAAGCCAAATTTTTATTTTGAAAAATACTGAAGCAGTTTCTTTCGTTCAATTTTTTTCTTTCCTTTTCTCCCCAATTTTATTTTTAAAAAATATTTTAATTTAGGAATGTCCAAAAGTTTTTCATAACACATTGAAAAATTTTATACTATGCTTAAAAGTACACTTTTTTTTTTTTTTTTTTTCGCTTTTAGAGACAGTTAAGAATTCTTATTCACTTCTCATCCCCTCCCCGAATGTGTTTCAACTCATTTCAAGGATTAATTTCAAACGAAAGAGGTGTGGAAGCCCAATGGTCTGAAGAACTCATTTTAACGGGTAAATAAACTAAATCCCTATTAAAGCGTAAAAATTCACATAAAATTGAAAATAAGAACAGGAGCTGAGCTCCCGTGAGTTCTCATGCAAATTAAGCCCTAGTTGATTTCTAGGTCATCCACAAACTGTTCGAATAGGCATATTAAGCTGCTGTATTTGTGCCGCATATTTTGAAAAATAATTCCGCACAATTTATTGGGCCTTAATAATTATATAATATTGTTGATAATATTAATTACTCAAAACTTTAATTAACAGAATAGTACATTTTATTTCACATTGACTAAAACCACACTACCAGTCAACACTCACAATTCTACCACTAAACACACCTTTAAGCTTTCTTGAAGAAAAAGAAAAATAGGGGAGAAAAGCGGTCATTGAGTCAGTATCAAATTTTGTACATGATTTCAGTTCTTTTATTTTTGAAACTTAAATTTTTAATTTTATATAATATTAATAAAATATATATTTATAACTTATAACATTAAAAAATATATATATCTCAGACACGTAAAGACTGCTGATTTGTACCGATAATAATGAAATAAGCTTGAAAAATGCATGGATTTTTAAGAAAACAATGAAGTTATGTTGTTTGATTAAGATGAACGCAGTATAAATAACAGGTTGTAGTACGACAATGTAAAAATTATTTATGAAATTCGTATTTTAAAAAATCAGTACCAAACAATGTGCTTGCCTTGTAGTACCACAGTGAAATTTCAGTGATTTTTTAACTGACATATTCACTGGTATTTAAATTTTGCATGTTTAAAAGATAAGTGAAATAAAAACAATTGAATTGTTTAATTATGTTTGAAATTGACTTGAAGTTCCTGAATCGCTTGTTGTATTCCGATTTCGAAGATATTTCAACTGAATGATTGAAAAGAATATCTCAAATCAAAAGTGAAATTTAAATTAAAAATAGTTAGTAATAAGAATAAAGTAGAATTTAATATGATAACAACTTACCTCTGTTTAAGGTAATCCTTATGCAAAGCAATAATTGTCAAAATGTTCCAATTTAGCTCATAAAATTGTGCTAAAACTCAACAGTGAGGACTATAATATTCTTATCGGTATACTATTTCAGGATTGTTAAAGGAAACCACTAAATTTGAAAATATTTACCAGATATTTTTTTTTCAAAATTATTTCCTTGCCGCATAATAAGTCTGATAAAATGGTATAAATTACATTTTTTTTTTCCTTATTCCTTAACATTTTCATTCCAGTCATCACTCCAAAATGATCCAAAATTAGTCTTATAAATTTTTGATGCCCTGTCAAGTAGCCATTGTCCACAAAAATAAGTCATCAATATTTTCCATTGTTTGCTCAAACGGAATTCTATTCAACCGTTAATTTATGGACGGAAAACTCATCCGAGCAGCACCTATTGGTATTCGATTATCAACCATTCGTTCCTTCTGACCGCAGTCCCGCAATAGAACCACCATCAATGAAGAAAGATAACCTTGCCCACACACACACACAGAAGATCAAGATAATGAAGATTGACCACTGAGTAGCAGTTTCAGTAGCAGTGATGTACCAGGAACATTCCGTCTTAACCAACTCAAATGCAAATGAACGTCACTTGTGGAGTTTTTCCCATCACAATCGACGGTGTCTTTAATTGGACCAAAGCAATGCGGGAAGCAGATGTCGCTGGAAGTTGATCACATATTCTAGTCACGTACCCGACGGATAGGCGCATGGAACGATAGTCATAATAATAAAATAAAGATTCCACCTGCAAAACTGTCGTCTATAGAGTAGGCAGGCACCGTCAATGCTTGATTGATAAAACCAATCCGTTACCATTGAAAAATCGTAGATCTACGCTTTGGTCGGAGTAAGATTTCATTTGTTTTTTCTCTTCTCTTTTTCCAAAGACTCGTTTTTAATTCGGAAAGGGTTTGTTTTAGCCGGTATAACTTATTTGAGGTAATTAGTCCAGCCCTCCAGGGTCGACAGTACCCTAGAGGCTGCTTAGTTTGATCGTCGCATGGCAGAGCCGGCGAAACAAGGACGCAGGAGGGTCATTGGTATGGCAGACGCACGAAAAAGGGAGACTTTTCTTTCTTTCCTTTTTTAATTCAGTGGCATGGAAACTCGTTACAGTATTTAGCGTTTAAGGCGTAAATTATTGACTCCATGAGGGTATGAGAGGACTGTATACGACTGGCGATAAATTCGTATATAAAGTCTTCGTACTTGTTTGTATTCAGGAACTTTAAGGGGTTAACAATTTTTTCTCGAACAGATATCATTATTTTTCGGAATATTTCAGTCGAATTTTGATAAGTTGGTTTCAACAATAACACTGTATGAGTTCAAATCAGAAAATCGAGTTAAGTACATTTGCTGAACCGAAAGCAGGTTTGCTTGCCGTCAACAACATTTTTTTTGTCTTATTTTTTATTAATTTCAATTTTACTTTTTGAACTTTTACAAGTTTTGAAGAACAAGTCATTTTGAAGTTTTGGTATATTTTGCTGTCTAAAACGTCCCTTATAAAAAGTAAATGCTTTTACAAAAAACTTTATATAAATGCATATACATTTAACTCCGTTTTCAGGAATCTTGCTAAAAATCGGAAGGTCATTAAGAAGTTGAACCCAAGAATGCCTTTGATTAGAATATGACCCTTTAAGTTCAGTTTACTGAATAAGAATGAGATTGAATTATTCTGTTGTCTATGAACGACCAATCGTGTTTTATCCATAATAATAAAATAGGATTATGTACGATCTCGCAGTAACAGCGAATTAAGAATGACAATGATAATTTTGTAAGAGAATACGACCCCTTCGTGATTGAGCGAGCATTAAATCATGCTATCTTTCTCGTGATAATGTGTTTATAAAACTCTGTTTCCTCATTTCTCGATACCATTCACGATTTCGGCATAAACTAGAGTGGATTCAGCTCTAAAATTTGATGTAATACGAACATCCCGAATCGTTGAAATATTGAAAAAGATAGGAGTTTTGCATGAAGCTAAATCGTAGCTAGGAAATATTTGCTGCTGAATATTTAACTGTTTATGTATAGAATGTTATTGGTCGGAGAAATTAAAAGTCAAGCGCATTCATTAAAAACATTTCTTATAAAACTCGGTTTTAAACCTTCATATGGGTTAGATACCGTAGATAATACAGTAAACTGAAAACATTGAAACTGTTTGCAAGCATAATAAAATGCCGTTTTTTGCTTAATGATTGTTTTGTTTTGCGCAACCAAACCAAACATTGGTTTGAAACAACAACTTAACAGGAGTATTTCTCCTGTATGAATATATTATTCTTGAATTTCTATGGGAGCCGGGGAAATATTACTTTTAATCGAAATCTTTAGCGTATATTGTCACTGATATTTAGTCGCACATTTTCAATATTGAAATATCACCAATTAACTAATAAATGAGAAATAGTAAACTTATTCAAGCATAGTAATCATTAAAGCATTAACCCTAAACTAAAAAACTCTTTTAGAATAATATATATCAGGATTCAATGAGCGATGGTTGGCAATGAACATCTCGACGCCATTGCACCTCATTCCTTCATTTCATGAACTCATTATTTTATGAATGAAATAATATTTTCGCGAAACAAAGCAAAAACATTTCATCTTTGATATGCTTTATCGATTTTTAAACCGAATCAAAGTTGAATTTCGGATGGTATTTTGCCCAATTGCTCGTTTCTTACTTCTTTTTTTAAATTCAGGTGAAAAACTGTAAGTATGTATGTACGCGCATTTCGTAATATGGTAAACCAGGTATACATATTATAATTCTCCAAAATTCCTTCAGTGTGAAGTAGCATTTACGTATGTAGGGTCAGTTGGGGTAATTGTAAACAAGCTTCATAAGTACACTTGTGGTGGTTTTGAAAACTTAACTGCTTGTGAGTGATAAACTGGCAGCATAGGGAAAGTTTTGTATTAGTTTCGAAACAACTGTGTAGGTGTCACTATTGTTTGAAAATGCCACAGTGAAAAAAGTTGTTTAACAAAATTTAGTACTCTTACATTTTCCTCTCCAGCTCATCTACAAAGCGATCTAAGCGGTTTCAAACAATTTTTTATTTGCATCAACCTTATTCGAAAATAAATCACTGTTTACAATTACCCTAGAGCCTCTGGGGTAATTGTAAACACGAGCTCATTCGCTAACAAATAGTCATAAAGTCAACATTTTTGTACACATTTATTAACAAGAAGTACAGTAGTGGCTACAGTGCTGACGATTTTATCTCTGAATTCATTCAAGAGGTAGGGAAGGGTCAAATGTTAAAACATTGAAAAACCGTTTACAATTACCCCAACTGACCCTAATTCGATGGCTATTGTTTAATGTTCTAGATTACGTTATATCCAAACCACCAGGACCTTGAGAATCTCTGTCAAAAGTTCCACAGTTGTAATTCTTGACAGAATAAATCAATTACAAAACTGAGATGTATAGGAATGACTTCTCTCTACCGTTAGCCGAAAACGAATTGAGATTTCTGTCCCAAAAAACACCTTTGCGTAAATCGAACGGAAGCGGCACGAGTTTTCCTACGTGTAAACACTACATCTCGCAAAAGCATAGGAATCAGTGAATTAAGCGTTTGCCCCAGAAAAATCCCGCGCCGCGATTGTTGGAAATAACATCGGATATGACAGCTGATTCAATTGGCACCTTCTGAGATGTTGACAGAGCATAGACCCGAACTATTTTCCAAGGAAGATCAACAACACGTACTAGCTGTCGGTGGAATTGCTTTTAAAAATACCCTATTTATGGAATTTAGGGCGGGTATGGTTGATGCTTCTTCATGATAAATTTGGAAAACACGTTTCGCAACAATTCACCAAAGAATTCTCATGCCTCATCTTTTACTATGAATATCTCCCGATTCGTAAAAAAAATATTACTTATACTTTGTAAGAACATTTCCGCTGATTTCCGGAATTTAAAATTATTTTGAACGACAGCACAAGACATTTTGTAAAATTTAAAAAGATTTAAATAAGTTGGAGCGATTTTTATTAAAAATATTCAAGTAAAAAATATAAAACAAAATGAAAGACATTCTTGCAGATCTTTAACTCAAGAGTTTCACCAATTTGAAGCATCTTAGGGTAGGAAAAAAGAAATTAAAAAAAAGGAAAATTTTGAAGGAAATATTATTACATATACAGTAATAAACTTTTTTTTCCGTTTTGTAGTTAGAACTTGTTTACCAGATACGTTCGTCATAAATTTCTTTTCCCATGAAAGCTTGTTTATCACTTTGAAAATGTTTACAGTAATAACTAACAAGAATTATGAATAATGGCGCACTTTTTCTTATAAGGAATAATATTGAAACAATTTGAATAGATGACAAATTGTTTTCTTCAACTTATGATTTTTTTATATAAGATGATTTGATACATGCTATTACAATAAATAATATTAGATCACGTGATTAAAATGAAGTCTGCTTACTTCAAATTTAATTGTTATTCATCCTGTTGATAGAATATTCTTAAAAATTTCATTATGGCAAAATATTTTGATATTTAAATTAAGATACTATGCTTATAATATATATATATATATATTATAATATATATATACTGCATTTAATTATAATATTTAAAATAACATACTTATTCCAAATTATTTTTCTAAGTTACTTTATTCAAGGAAGTCACCATTTCATACTTAGCTAAAATAAGTTTATTTATTAAAATTCAATGTAGTACTGTTTCACAATAAAATTGCCCTCATTTGCTTTATCTATTTCATTCCATTGTCAGCTAAAACGCAAAGAAAAAATTATATTTTTCCGGAACTTAAATTAATTTTTGTTACTTGTTAATTCTTTGCGTAGCAAGTGATTGTTTACATAATATTTGTACAATTGGAGGGTCCACTGGAAAAACGACCTGAGTCACATATTACTTTTTGAAATTTGCTTTATGTTTTATTCAATTATTTTATAACATAAATGTTAATTTTAACTAATCGAGCCTACTTTTCCGTAACACCCAAATTCCAATTTAAAACACATATATTTATAATGCATAATTTATATTCATTTATAATACATAATTTATAATAAAACATAAAGCAAAGTTCAAAAAGTAGTGTGTGACTTAGGTCGTTTTTCCAGTGGACCCTTCAATTTGATGCAAATTGTACTAAAGAAGTCATTTTCAATCGTCAGAGAATTATTACTTAAAAAGGCAAACAATTGTTGTTACCTTTAAAAATAGTGCTTTTAGTTTGATTAACGCATGTGAAAAAAGAAGGGAAAAAAGCCATTCCTAAATATTCCATTAATTCTTGAGGAGCAATGATTTAAAAACCCGGCGCAATAAATCAGGGCACAACAAATAATTTAATCAATTCGCAGTAATCCAAAAATCGTCATTAACCTTCCCACCGTCCAACATAAACATCACCCAAAACTAACCCTAAATTATAGAGCATATTTCAAGCCTGCCTCGTAATATTTTTTTTCACCGATCGTTTTTTTTTCCTCTCTTCGAAGTACAATCGACAAGGATTAGAAGCGCAGTTAGTGTTCACTACGCAAACGCATCGACCAAGTTTAATGGCTTCATTAAGAACAGATTTTGAGCTCTAATTTATCGGGGAATATATTAAATGTAACGAGCATCAATGGCATCGTTTATATTCTGCGGTAGCTGTTCGTATAAAGAGAAATAGCAGGAGAGGGAAAAAAGAAAGATTTTTTTTTTGACATCTTTGTGGCCTGTTGAAAACAAAAAAGTAAATAAAGAATGAATACACTACGTTTATTGCTACTAAAAACTTGAAAAGTGAAGAAAGTGTTTTCCTTTATTATTGAGGGGTTAGTTTTTCCCAAAAATTTTAGAAACACTTTGCATTGATAAGGCTCTTTCATTGTGACGACTTTCAGCAAAAGAGCTTTACTTTTCCCCTTCTGGGAAAAGTAAAGCTCTTTTGCTGAAAGTTAGTGGAAACTAATTGCAAAACAACAAGCAGAACGCACTATAAATGTTTTCTATCCACAATACAGATGTATTTATAGAGATTTTAAGCGTTTTCCAGGTAAATTATGTAGTTTACTACCCAGTTTTTTTAAAAAAAGATTGTTTTCAGAAACCAAAAAAAAAAAAAAAAAAAAAGGGACGTGAGCTCATATTTCCATTTTTATGTACTCAAGAAGTTTTTGCTTACTTCAAACTGCGCATGCAATTTACAATACAAACATACGCGTCACTACCCTGATTTATTCCTATGTACAATTGATAAAAAGCTCACCAATGAATTATGATTTGATTTAGGTATTTTGCTTACATCAACTGATATTCTAGAAATCTCTAATATCAACGAAGGCATTTATCATGACTGCACATCTTCTATAATCTCAATGAAAGATTCTTTACAAAATATGCATTGAGACTCAATTTTTGCTCATATAATGACTCAATAACTTTAGCAATTAGCTATAGTCAAAAAGTCAAAAAATAAATAAAGAAATAAAATTAATAATAAAAAAAACCGTAACCCACTAAGTCGTAGTTTAATTTAAAACACCAGGAACTTTCAGAATAATTATAAATTCAGGTTTCGAATGTAAGAATAATGCTTTTAGTAACTGGCAGTTTTAGTTTTACGAAGCAAATGATATACATTACACATGTATGTGCTGTGTGCATTAAGTACTATGTATTTTGGAATTTGATATGCTACGCTTCGCGATCGGCCATATTTAACGGTTTTCATTACGCATAAAGGCACTGATTTCTTTTTTTAACCTAACCGATGACAACCGTGCTTAAAACGGATTAAAAACCGCAACAAGCGAAGCTCATCAAGAAGACAAGAACAAATACGGCAGAAGAACAACTACTTGCTACTGTCATTTTCTTTTTGTGAATCACGTTTTTGAAGGTTCATTTGTATCCAACTTTTTTCTTCTTATTGTCCACCGTTTTCTCTCTTCTGTCGGTTTTCTGTTATTATTTTTCATACCGGGAGACATCTGAATGGCACTGTCAAACTGCTGTTTTTAAAGATTCCACAATCTGTCTTTTATGGTGGATGGCGCGAGGGCGAATGAAATAGTCGGAATGAAAAAGTATTTAAAAAAAGAGAAAGAGAGAGAGAGAGAGAGAGAGAGAAATGAAGAACCAATGGAGAGTGAACTGCTTTGTTTCTGGAATATACTCCTGAAAGACAAATTTATCATGACTGATAAGCTGACAAAGAAACTTATCACTGAAGATTCCTTCATCTTCAAAAATATTTTAATGAGAAGAGATAAAGTTCTTATCAAAGTAAGCGTTTTGTCGGATGGTTTCGAAGTAATTAATTTTAATCCGGCGGTACTTTTTTTCTCTTTTTTCGTATTATTGGCTGAACAAAGCCATTTGTTTTTCGTTTTACTTAAATCATGAATATAATGCTAAAAAATGTAGGACAAAAAAATCATTGACTTAAAAAAGTTTCCAGCTATTTCTAGAACTTCCTGTCAGAAAAAAAGCAAAAGTTGAATAGTAAATGCAAAGATGGTGTGGGAAAATGGATTTTTAGTATGGAATTTTTTTATATTCATTAAAACTAAACACAATCATTCCTAAAATAATGTCTACTATTTAAGAAATAAAATAAGATAAAAATAATATATGTATTAAATTTGATGAAAAAAAGTAACCAAAGACCATGTTGTTATAAATAATCCACACGATGAAATACATCACAAAATAAAAATACCACAGCAAAACAACGTTTATTACAATAAGAATTCGGAATGGGAGCTCGCTCCAAATTGTGTAATAAATGCAGACGATATAAATGCAAAAATACCTGTTGGCGGCCACTATACAACACGTAACGAAATGAATGAAGTGCTGAATAGTTTGCAATCATTTGAAGTTCTTTCGTTTGTTTGACAAAGAAAGTGTTTAAAACTTTATTAGTTCGTTAAAAAAATCAAACTGTTAAATCAATCAATCACTTACGTTAGTGTTAAATATGCGGATAAATTTACTTTTTCTTTTTCTTTTTTATTTTTTAATTCATAACTTTTTTTCCCCTGAGAGTTTTAAAAGGGTAAAAAATGTATTCAGATCAGAATATTTGCAATTTTCTCGATTTTTAACACAAAAACGTACTAGCAAAATCTTTTTTTTCAATTTGTGCTCCATTTTAAAAGCTCTTTTCGATGGTTGATAGACTTTTAGATTAATTTTAATGTAGGAATTTCCCTGTAGAAGCTAAGCTTTCTCTTCTTCTTCTTTCATTTTATTATTTAAAATTGAACGCAAAATTGTCAAAATAAAGAAGACACACTGTTGAGAAACAGAGATATTTTCAATTTGATAAAAAAAGGTTTTCGAAACCAAATAAAAACTTTTTTTAATCCTCAAACAAAAAGGTGCTAAAAACAGCTATTTTATAACATCATCGGTGTAGTATTTAATGTTTGTAGTGGGGATTAAAAATACCGTATTCCCGTACTCAAAAAACTACGAAACAGGCAACTTAAATGGAGCAGAGCGGTAGCAAACCTCACAATTAAACTTTGAAATGGCATAATAGTGTGGTTTCTACTTCCTATTACCTATTTTTTTTTTGTTTTCTAGGAAGTCATCGTGTATCAATAGATCTTTTGTCTTGTCTAGACGGCAGCAACTTTGAAAGTCAATG
The DNA here is from genome assembly GCA_038502835.1 of Octonoba sinensis. Taxonomy (NCBI): domain Eukaryota; kingdom Metazoa; phylum Arthropoda; class Arachnida; order Araneae; family Uloboridae; genus Octonoba; species Octonoba sinensis. The sequence goes on along the minus strand of CM076599.1, from coordinate 80,170,360 downwards.
GAAGCCAGAAAATAACTAATAAAACAGATTCTCATACGCCCAGAACCTACAACAAAGATTTTTATTTTATTTCTTTGCTTCCTACAACGCGTACATGATACACACTATACACATGGCAGAACCCGACCTTTGAAGACGTAAAGAGCACCTTACCAATTACTCGCGAAGCTATTTTTGAATCTCTTTAGAAGAGAAACAACAATTCCTCATTAGCTATCGCCGTACCGATGCAGCACCATTAAGCGAAGACAAAAGATAAAGTTCTCTCAGTTCCGTATTTCTGTCCTATTCTCTGCGGTGTCTTGACCCATCCGCAACTTGATGATCAGGAGAATGATTTCGAGCGTCATCCATGAGGGACAACTTCACCAAAAATCGGCAGATTCGTTTACTTTGAGAGATATCGCATTGCATGTAAATTGCCGGAGCTGCTAAATGGTTCTTCGCGGTCAGTGAACAAACAATATTTAATTTAATAGTTGAGACAAGAAGAGAAGCATTGGTGCACGTGTTGTAATGTGTTAAACAGATAGATCTCCATGGATTTTTAGCTGAGATCTTATTAAACGTAACACCCAGCTCTGCTTAGTTTATTTTCATACTAGCGGTACCCGCAACGGCGTTGCCCGTGCAAAGGGCTAAAATAACGGCGCCTGCGGCGCAACATGTTTTTTTCTTCTCAAGCAAAATGCCGAAGGCGACCTTTTAAATCAGTTTTCAGCTGATAAAAACTTATTTCAGCCTATGTCTTTTTCCATAAATGTATACCTACCTTGAATTAGGTATAAAATTATTTCAATCTACCACTAATAACCTATATTTATTGATCTATATTTATATCCTGTGGCATATTTATCTTTATCACATCATCAAATCTATTACATAACTTTTTTTTACTCTGATAGATAGCAGTACATTCTTTCTGAGGCTGAATTTTAAAATATAAATATTATTTCATAAAGGTTTATTTAAACCAATCAAAAGAGTAAATTGTGATACAAAAAGTAAAAAATAAAGTGTATTATTAGCTTTATACATAAACATACATTTTGAAATCAAATAGGAGAAATGAACTTACTTCAAAATATGAAATTTTAATTGTCACAAATTAAAGTAATCTAGGAGGATTGATAAATTGATCAGAAAATGTGGAATTGATAAATTGATCAGACAAAGTTTAGTAAAGATTGTCTGAAAAATCTAACAGTTACTGATCATCCTTAGCCTATTCAAGAAAAGCAAAAGCTGCGGCAAAGAGATGCTGGACTATATATATGTAATCAATTTGATGATGTATAAAAAAAAAACAATGGCGTAGCTGGTATGGGTGACACCCGGGGCGGGTAATAATAGTGTCACCCCATGGAAAAGATTACGCTCTCCCCATCCAAAAAAAATAATAAATAATAATAATAATAATGTAAGCACTGAAGTATGCGTTTTAATGAAATATAATGATTTTTTTTTTTTTTTAATTGCAGCATTGAAAGAGAAGAACACCATTTGCATCAAATATTTAAAGTATTTCTTGAGGGCAATGGTTATGATTAGCGGTTAAAAAACATTGTAAATATATTTTGTAAAGGAAACACCTTGCTCAGATCAAAATAGAAGTTAAATTGGATATTTTTTTTCTCTCATTTTTAAGTATTTTTTATTCTATGGAGCTTTTAAAGGTTCATTCTTTTTCTCCGTCGTGGCTGGGTGTCACCCCTAGATGGGTGACAAACGGGGCGGATCTACCCCATTCAGCTATGCCACTGATGGAATAAAGAACAGTGGACAAATAGACATTTCTTTGGTAGCGGATAATGGAATATCCTGCTTGTAAGATACCACATTATATATGCCCACCTTCTAAAACTAAAAATTTTCCCACAGACACTCTTCACTCCCCGTTTGATAACAGAATAGCCCCATATTCTGAACACGTGCAACGAAAGGAAATTCCGCAAACAAAATTCAAGACGCTTGCCGGTTTGGATATTGAAAACTATAATTTTCCCTGATATTTCAGAAAACTTTAAATATCCCGATATTTTCCAGAACATAAATTTCCCCGATTTCCTGGTTGTGCTTCCACACTGTGTAATTCTTGAAAATGAGTGACTTTTATTTGTAAATTGATTTCAGTCGTTACAGATTTTCCATGCAGCAAAGATGAAAATTTTATGTTATTCTTAAAAATGTAGAATATTCATTTGTAAATCGATTTAAGATTTTGAGTAATTCTTGAAAATGTAAGACATTGTAAATTGCTCTTTCTGTGCAGTGAGGATGAAGATTTGATGTAATTCTTTGAAATTGCCAGCTTGTTTTTTCAAATTTGCTTTTGGAGTATCACGCCAATTTCTGATATAAATCGCTTACGAGACATATCTTGACAAAAGCAAATTCGAAAGTGCATGTGAATGCTGAAAAGGGAAATTTTATGGTTCAAAGCTGAAAAAGAATGTGTTACTAAATTAATACGCTAAAAATGCAAGGAAAATTCAATTCTTATCGCGGAATCCTACCTACAGTTCCTAATGTGAATGGGATGGATAGGATTCTTAGTTATGAGCAGAATGCGGAATATTGCTTTTTTTACAGCATTCAATGCCACAAAAATGGTAATCGGGGTGATGTTCTGACTCAAACATACGTTTTTTTCCTGAAAAGATTCTCCTACACTCAAGTTGTATTTGTTTTTCTAGTGGTGTCTCTCAGCTAATTCAGTGGTGAAAGTTTTCTCACTGGCTCTGATTTCGACTCTGTAAACAACACCTCCTTATAGGTGGGCGAGGCATTTTCAATGGAACTGTAGCAATTTAATTGTTACAAATTATGAATTCTTGAAATTGTCGTTAACATTATCCTTTTATGTAACAAATGATGAATGACAGATTTGAACTCTTTTAAAAAGTATAATATCTATATTTTCGAAAAGAAAATTACATACCATTTTAACGCATTTAATTACGAATCCGAGCATTTAGTTTGAAAATAATCCATAACAGTGGATTGTTTTTTAGTCATGGAGTTCAAAGTGAATGCTGCATCTTCAGGATTGAAATACATAGTAAGCGTTTTCCCTAGCCCTTATGGGAAAGAAAATAGCTTTCCACTATTTGTAAAATGTCCACTATAAGTAAGCTGTTCTGTCCAATAAGAGTACAGTGTAGCACATAATAGTGACTGCTAACAAAATATTTTTTAGACTCAAAGTGTTAGAGCTTTGTTGGTTTATAAAATGGCAAAAAGAACAAACTTCTCTAGTTCAATACTGGAAACAAACTTTCTCATGCCTTGATAAACTCGAATAGCCCCTTTTTGAAAATTCTCGAAAACAAAAGCAATCCTTGATCATAATTTGTTTTGTGAGAGAGTAATAATTAACCTTTAGCAATATGCATAAAGCTTTAAAAAAAAAGCACAAAAGGAAAACTATGGCTAATTTTAGAACACTTTTTTCTTTTTTCATTTTCGAGGGAAAACATAAAATACGGGGAATTCGATAAATAACAAACTTAGAATCTGGGATATTTTAACATCAATTAGGATACAGAAAAACTGGGACCTGATAATAAAAACGTAACATGCGGGAAAACGTAGATTGGTGGGATGTTAAATCGGGGTTTCACTGTAGATATGAAAACTTTTCACATATAATATGATAGAATAACAATAAATTATGAATGGCGAATTCTTAAAAATTATGTGAACGATGCACCTTTATTTAAGTGAGTGTGTATATTTAGAAATAATAATGAATATTTAAGTAATCACAAAATATTAAGCAAACATTACAAATTTACATAATTAAAATGCCTGAAGTAGTTTTAAAATTCTTTATTTAAAAACAACATACTTATTTTATTTTGAACATGTATATCATGGGAAGTTGCAACCAACCGCCCCTATAAATTCGTCACTGAAGCAATGCCCCGTCAACGTGTTCAAAAGGAAATAAAATTCTTCATCGATTGAGTGAAAGTTGTTGAGTAGTACTTATTTTTTGTAGTTAATGAATATTATTTTTATGAATAGATACTATGTTACTAATAAGTTTAATAATCTGTTAACAGCTTAAATTTTTTGCCCAGTTGAATTAAACTGTTTGGGCGAGTCACTTAATTGCATAATAACAGTTGAAATCAATATATATTGTATAAGTAGACCCAGCAGCGTTCTAAAAAAGAAAATCAAATTTTTCACCTCTCCACTAAACCCTGGGTGATTCTAAGCAAAAAAAAAAAAAGAAGTTGGTTTATAAAATGTTAAAAAGAACGAACTTCTCCAGTTCAATACTGGAAGCAAACGAACTTTCTCGCAACCTAGATAAACTCGAATAGCTCCTTTTTAAAAACTCTTGAAAACAAAAGCAATCCTTGATTGTAATTTATTTTGTGAGAGAGTAATAATTAACTTTTAACAATATGCATAAAGCTTTAAAAAAAGCACAAAAGGAAAAATATGGCTAATTTTAGAACACTTTTTTCTTTTTTCATTTTCGAGGGAAAACATAAAACACGTGGAACAAACTTAGAATTCAGGATATTTTAACATCAATTAGGATACAGAAAAACTGGGACCTGATGAAAAAAACGTAAAATGCAGGTAAAACGTAGATTGGTGGGATGTTACATCGGGGTTTTACTTTAGATATGAAAACTTTTCACATATAATATGCTAGAATAACGATAAATGATGAATTCTTGAAATTGTTGTAAAGTTATACTTTTTGAATACAAATGGTGAAAGGCGAAGTCTTAAAAATTATGTGAGCGCTGCACATTTATTCAAGTGAGTGAGTGTATTTGGAAATAATAATGAATATTTAAGTAATCACAAAACATTAAGCAAACATTACAAAGTTACATAATGCCTCAACTATTTTTAAAATTCTTTATTCAAAAACAATGTACTTATTTTACTTTGAATGTGTGTATCATGGGAGGTTGCAACCCTCCGTCCCTATAAATTCATCACTGAAGCAATGCCCCCGTCAACATGTTCAAAAGGAAAATTAAATTCTTCATCAATCGAGTGAAAGTTGTTTGCTAATTGTTTTTTGTATTTAATGAATATTATTTTTATGAATAGATACTATGATACTAATAAGTTCGATAATCTGTTAATATATTAAATTTTTTAGCCCAGTTGAATTAAACTGGTTTGGCGAGTCACTTAATTGAATAATAACAGTTGAAATCGATATATAGTTTAAGTAGGCCCAACAACCATTCTAAGAAAGAAAATCACCTCTCAAAAAGAAATTTTGCGTCTCTCCAGTAAACCATGGGTGATTCTAAGAAAAAAAAAAAAAAAATCGGAACTTCAGACAAAATTTTGGGAAAAAGTATGCACCATCAATTTAAAACAAAGTATATAGGTTAATAATCCCCTCCCCTCTCAACACAACAGTACATATGCATAGATATATAAGCTCAAAAATAATTCTTCAAGTAATTAAATGAAAAGTCAGTTCCAAAAGCTTTTTTTTTTCTGGAAAAGATTGTATTGAAATTTTTTAAAAATAGTACAAACTATTTTGCTTGTCTGAAGGTAGAAAGAAAAGCAGATATTAATTGTAAAAGAAATCTTAAGATTAATACATTAAAATTTTTTCGGAAAACCGTTATTCACCCGAATTTCGGATCAGAATCACCCATGGACTGCATGGATGCAGTAAACATTATTTGCTACTGATGGAAACCTTTGGTAACTGCAATTTTTAATGGATTGTACTATTCATCATTAAAAAATAAATTTCATTAAAATAATTGATCAAATCTCAAAATACTTTTCAAAAATGGGTCAGTTAAAACACTGATTTTCGTTACATGCAGGGCACTCGCCCTCGCCTCATGGCTCAAACGATGTTTGCATTCAACCGCGGGATTGCTAATCCATTTCACTTCAATTCTTCGAACAACTCGTAAGGAGGGAAGAAAATACTGGAAGATTAACAGTTTAATTATTAAATTAAAAAATATTAGGTCGAATTTAAAAATAAACGGCTTCGTCTTGCAAAGCGTCAGGCTATGATAGAATTTTGTGCAAATTTTTGTAATCGTACGTTGCGTAGATTTTGCTGTAGAGCGCGCAGCCACAACGTCAAAAGTTCATTATATATATATATAGATACAATGCCGAGGCATTACCACTAAATAAATTTTAAAACAACACCTCAAATAACAACAAACGTATTTTTGTAAATTAAAAAAGCTTTCCTGAGTAGTGTTTAATATTATAATAATAATTTATATTTAATTTTATTTCATTTTATTTCTTTATTTCTTTATTAATTTTTTCAGCTCTTTCTAAGGAAATCCTCGCAATTATATAATGCGATTAGAAAAACGTTGTAAATGGTTTATTTTTTCGGATGCTTACGAATTTTATGAGGTAGTTTCAGGTATGGTCAGTTGGGGTAAGTGTAAACATGTTTCAAAAATACACCTGTGGTGTTTTGAAAACTCAACTGCTCGTAAGTGATAAGTTGGCAACATTGTTGGGAAGACATTGAAAGAGTTTCGTATATTTCGAAACACTAGTGGAGGCGTCACTCTGAAAAACGTTGTTTAACAAAATTTAGTGACCTTACATTTTCCTCTTCGGCTCATCTACAAAAACGAAGTAAGCACTTGCAACCATTTTTATTCGTCATATGGAATGTTTAAAACATTTAGTTATGAATTTCATTCTCTTTGTTATTTTTAATGGGCAAATCAGGTGTTTACAACTGCCCCATATATTTTGTATGAGGCACTTAAGTTTATCGAATTTCTAATATTTTGGGGAGACAAAAGATATTATACTTTGATGTAAATTATACTCCTGCATCTAATTTGCGTACATGTTTTTGTTGCTGCTCATGCCACTTGGAAAGCTCAATCGCAAGGCGACCAGGTATTTAGGCAGACAAAGGGAGCGCCTTTTGTTTATTAATGAGGCTCCACTAGGGTAGAAGTACAACTTGGCTCAAAGGAGCCTCCTAATTTTCAACCAGCTCCCATGTGAGAGATCGTCACCTAGCAGAGGTATTATTTCAAACTTGAAGGATATTCAAAGAAACGATGGATTTTACGTGCACCAGCTTCCATTAGCGTACACGGATCCAGAGCAATCAGTCGCGAGAGGTGGTTACCCTCCCAAGCATTTACCACGGCCAGTGCTGGGTGACTTTTATGTTCTGTGGGATCCGAGCTGAATCAACTCATCTACTGCTAGACACATTTTACATACATTTATAACATTAGTTGATTTTTTGTAGTATATTTCTCATCAATTGATCTCAGCAGACCCATGCGGCCTGTGAGCAGCTGGTTGACGACCAGCAGCAAACAGGTCCAGAACTTCATAAGCTTCCAAGCAGGTTCTTTTATATTAAAAGAAAATTAAACTATGTGGCTCAGATTGGTTTATTATAGGAAGCCATGTTGTTCCCAACACAAAGTAAGAGTTTAAGACCCAAAAGTAGAAAAAGAGGAAAGTAAAAAGTTATAAAAATACAAATTGTCATTTCCCTGGCTGTCATTTTCTTGGCATATGAACGCCAGATAACTGCTTCAAATCCAAGTAAACTGACAGAACAGCAGAAATAACTGTTTTTGGTTTTTGATTTTTTTTAAAAATTATTTCGTGAATGTGTAACACCGTTAGGTGGGGTAATTTAGGTTTCCGTATGTTTAAGTTGCATTTTTATATCGACTTAATGCAAGTTTCGAAACTGTAAGTAGATGTTTGGTTTACTGCAAATAAATGTTTTTATTTTAATGCTTCAAGTTGTAATAATGTGGACTTTGCATTATTTTTGTGGTATATAGGCATTAACAGATAACAACAAAACCTTTTTTTCAAAATTCTGGAATGAGCTTTATTAACTTCGTTATTTAGACAACCTTATTTGCTCAGTCATTTTGTAAAAAGAAGTACCTTGTGTAAGGAATTTCCAGTTAAGTTAAACCCATCATTTTAACTAACTATTGCTGCTTCGAAAATTGGACAAATGTTGAGCTAGATATTAGATAAACAGACTCCTCGTTCATTTAATATACAGATTATTTACATTTCATAATGCATAACGTTACGGCAAACTTTTAAAACACAAAACATTTCTCTAGAAGTTAACACTGTTTAAATTTTTAATTGTGTAGTATCAGTTGGGAAAAAAGCGGAGCTCTTGTATAACAACTACCGAAAGTTTTTTAGCGTCGAAGCAATATGGCAGCCCAACGATAACAGTGGAAAGACCTTAACTAGTTTTTCCTCACATTTATAATTAACGGCTTCCAGAGTGCAACCCCATTCACAGCGAACACAACTGAAGAAAAAAAGGAAGCCCAGACGAAGGGAAAAAATATATTCACCGATGAATAGATACCTTTAGAGAGGCTTTTATACCCGCAATTAAGACTAACAAGGCCTCAGAAGCACGAAACAATTTTTTGTCAGCAGAGCGTATTTTAAATGCGTTTATAATTGGAATGATGTAGAATGGAATGAAGCTACGTGAGAAATTATTTTTCCCAAACGGAATGCGAAATGATTACTTAAGTTAACCGGTCAATTAATGCTGCATTCTTTTTTTTTTTAATGAAATAAAACAAAAATGGTATTATTGTTTGCCCCTCATTCTATTGAATGTGTAAAATTTGGTGATATTTATAAAATAAAAAAAGAGAAGAGCGGATTACTGAAACAACAGTACTCAACACGCGGAAAGCTTAAGGACAAAAATCCTCCGCCAAAAGTCTTTTTTTTTTCTCTACTTTTTACAATTTCTGGGCATCGTTTGTAAGTTAACAGGGTTTTATTTATTTTTTGTGCGAATATTGGAAAAAAAAAAACGTGTTTTACGAGAATTTTCCAATGCGTATAGTTTTCTAAGTATAGGGGGGAAGGGGGAGCATTGGTACAATTTTTACACTACCTTTCTTTTTTTTGTTTTCAAACTAAATGATTTAAAGTTTATTTTATTTTGAATGTTATATTATTGATCATTTCAAAAATATTTAATGAACATTTTATTATGACCTTAACGCATTAAAAAAAACTAATATAGAAATAAAAAAGTTGTTTCATAATGTCTCGATGTGCTCCATTATCGGAGCTCATTGGAATAACATTGATTCAACTACGGGAACAACTTACTTTATTGTAGTGTAGTTTTTATTTATATACTGATTTTAATAGCCGCATATAGTAACTTATGAACACACACATATGTGTAAAAATATTATTTCTGTTTGTACAAAAATCTTGAAATTACTTGTTAGAAAGTAGTAGAATATGTATCAAAATTAACTAATTTATATGCTTAGAATAGTCACACATCAAAACTGAAAAAAAAAAAGATAAGAAAGTTAAAAAAAAATTTAAAAAATGTCCGAGACTCCTATAGACATTAAAATAAACGATAAAATAAGACGGTGAAAGGTGTTATCACATAGCTATCTCAACATCTTTTGTGCTTCGGGAATGTCCCAATGTGCTCCATCAGTTATTGGTAAAAATAATTGACTAACCTAATATTTTAGAGCACATGGAACTATTATGTATGATGGAGCGACAAATTTAATTGTTTAAAAGACTATGGATTATTATTCAAGTACAAGTATCTCTTTCTACTGAGAAAATTTGTTGACAATTTTCTATCTCAGAAATGCTACTTATCATAAAAAATAGACTTCATCAAATAACTTGAAATCAGAACATTAACATGCGACTGCTGTGCATACCATCAGGTATGAATTTTTGTAACTTTTATTTTTTTGTAATATTTGGGAAATTATATCTTTTGATTCACCAAGTGCTGCATGTCCTATTGTGGCTCTTTCTCCCCAAATAATAATTTCTTAACCTTACAAAAAAAAAAGTTTCACTCTAAAAAGAAAAAATTTCATTTACCAAATACGTATTGATAGATGGGATTTCAACACCGCCTTACAAATGTTTTTTTTTTTTTTTTAATTTCAATTTTCTTTACTGTATTATCGCTAGTTTGTAAATAGAATATCTTCATCAAATTGTTACCTGGCATCATCATTCAATGTTTTAAAGATTTTACATTTCTCTACCACAATACACATTCAATATAATAATGGAAATTTTAACCAATATTTCGCCTTGTGTATAAGCATTGAAATATACCATCAGTAAATATTAAGCTTGCTAGGTTGATGATATTCAATGCCAGTTTTCAATTAAAATTTACTTTCGAGCGCCGTCCCTACTAGGAAATTTTTAACATTATTTTAATAAAGTGAGCTACACCATATCTTGAGTCGTCAAAGTAAGTTTTTGTACGGTTAATGTTAGAGAAATATTGAAATTATTTTTGATAGCGCTAATCAAATTATTTTTGGAAAACTAGTTCTTCATTTCGACAAGTTTACAAGACAGTAAATTCTTGTATTTTCTGCAGTCTACTTAACATTTTGTAAACTGTTTATACAGTGTATCCTGTTTAGTTGTACAGCATTTTCTCATTTTTATTATTTTTATCCAATAACAATAAATTTTATTTTTAAAAAAATATTAAAACTTTTTTTCTTTATTTAACTTTTTTATTTATTTCACATTATTTTATTTTATTTATCTAACTTTTCTATTTATTTCATATTATTTTATTTTATTTATTTAACTTTTTAATTTTTTTCGTATTATTTTATTTTATTTATTTAACTTTTTTATTCATTTCATATTATTTTATTTTAGTTCTTGTTTTTTTTTTTTACTTTATTTCATTTATTTACTTATGTGTTTTTATGATTTTGCTAATTTAAAAATGAATATGCAAAAAAAAGAACACACAAGTTGCCAAAAAAAAAAGCAACAAACAGTTGCTTCAAAGCACCAATGCAAAATTTTCTTTAGTGCAAAATGTTCTGCACATACCTACTAATTGATGAGTAAACAGGAATTTGAAATCGATGCTTTCTGAAGCTTTTCATAATTTGTGTCTTATTTATTTTGTATATTCATTTTAATCTTAGTTTGATGTGATTTGAAAATTTTCATAATTTATTTAATTCAAAAAATAATTACGTACCAAATTATATACACATGCTTGAGAGGAGAACATACACTAATTCTTTTACTTGAAATCTTAACCGGGACCAAAAAAGATAGTCGATTTGTAGACAACTCTCACTGCGATTAACTTCGTTCTTAAAATCCATTTTTGTAGGATGTGAGTAAACAAAACCACCTGATTCAAATTCATGAAGAAAGAACTGATGGCATCGTCCTTACATACACTCAAAAAAGACAAACCTCAACAATAAGGCATCAACCTAATTCTCACAATCTCAAATTGTGATGCTAAGTCCCACGAATTTTCTCTCTCTCTAACAAAAAGTCTCCCTTTCCCAAGCTAAATGTCGCTTTTAAGATAAATTTGGTTTGAGAAAAATCTGAAGAAAAAAGAAAAAATCGTTTACATAAATCGAAGGATGATTCTATTTAATGGCTAGGTAGGAAGAAGCAGGTCAATAAACTGTCGCATGTTCCGTGGTCACATGCTTGGATGAAAAACCGGGACACTATTTTCACGTAGAATGAGAGAGGGACGAAGTTTTAATTTAGTGGCCACTTACTTATTAGTTGCTTGTTGACATCATAATCTTGACATCTCTCGCAAGTATGAACCGATAAAATTGTTATATGCCTTTTGTTTAAAAATTGCTCCAATTGTAAGAACATTTTAAAACTTCGTGAACTGCTTTCTTTAGCAGATGTTCTTCACACGTTTATTGCATGACTAATGTTTTACAGAAAGAATGGAATACAAATGAGTAAGAGTTATAATCAGATTTCAAATAAAATTATTTATACTATGTTATGTTGTGATAAATGTTGTTATAATTTTCAGCTATTGACAATGCAATGCTAGATGAAACCCCCCAAAATTTTCCCCAAAAAGGTACGGAAAAAAATATGTTTCTTGTACAGTAAAATTAGGAAAGCAAATGCATAAATAAGTAAAAAATCATTAAAATTATTGTACTGCAGACAAATCCAAACATTAAATTGCTACAATTTTGAAAATCATTGTCATGTTGCAAAAACGAAAATTTACATTACGCTTAACTCATAAATTACGAGGAATTATTACTCAATTATTTCCGCATTTCTCGATTATGAAAACTTCGGCAGAAATGTCATCCAGTCTGTTTTTGAAATTTAGTTTAACTCAACTCGGCATAAAACCATTAAAAGAGAACTGATTTTGGGAAGCTTGCTTTAGTAAGTATTAAATTAGGAAATAATTTTTAAAAGTTCAACGTTAAGAATTTATTAAAAAACTTTAAAAAATGTTTAATTAGAATAATAATTAAGAACAAAATTTAAAATAAGTAACGAAAATTTTAATTAATTCAAAATTTTAATTTATCGAAACAAGTAAAACTTCTCCTTAGTGAGAATTTTAGAAATAAAATAAGTAAGCAAAAGGTAGCATAATATACCTTGCAATGTATTTAAAGTTTATTAATTGATTGAATGATTCAGGCACATTTTAATTAAAGGAAAAACCGGGAAGAAGACTTCTTAACAATAATAGACATCAAAACTTCATTCATTCGTATTGCTTTCCTAAACACAATTTTTTTTTTTGAAAGTGAACTTCTGGGGGGGGGGGGGGATGATAGTATTTAGCTGCTACACTGTATTGATTTTTTTTACATTTTAATATTAGTTGAAAGGGCGGGGGGAGCTTAAGTCACGGCATGAGATTTTCCAATAGCCAGATATTTCTGATGTGTATTTAAAAGCTAAGAAATGTTACTTATTATCCTTGCTAAAACAAAAACACCAATTCAAAACAATAATAATAAAAAATGCAAATGACGGTATTTACAACAGGTTATTTATTGGCTGAATGATTCAGTCATATTTAAGTTACAGAAAAAACCGCGAAGAAAAGTTTGGTAATAATAGACATCAAAATTTCATTAATCTGTATCGTTTTTTTTTCTTTTCAAAATTTTTTTAATTATATTTTCTGAAAATTAAATTTTACGAGGGGGGAGGAATGGTTATTCCCCAAAGAGCTGCTACAATGCACTGTTTTTCACATTTTAATTTTAGTTGGGGGGGGGGGGGATGTTCCGGCTTAAAATTTTTACAATGGCCAGATAGTTCTGACATGCATTTAGAATAGAAAAAAAATTACTTGTTATTATCTCTGCTCAAACAAAATGACTGGTCAAAACATATTGCCTTACATCTATGACCTGCAGAAATAATATCTCCAGCTAAGAAAACAACACCGGCAACAGAAATCCCGCACATCGGAATTTTTGCGTGTTGGCTGACTGTTAGCGAATCAGAGCTGAACACTTGGTGCGTGTCAACCACACTTTCTCATGTGCGAACTATAACGGTTACTTAGTCCGCACGATGCGGCTTATCACGCACAATTTAACGCCTCTAGCAAACTGAGCGCGGTAGTTCTGTTTGATAGTATTAATTGAGTGTCTGATTATTTCCGGGGAGTAATTGATCATAAAAATAGCAAATACATTCGCAATTTGCGTTGCATTGTTTCTTGGATACGTGTCGATTACATCTGCATTCATCAAAGAGAAATCTCATTGTTGTCTTCTGAGATGGGTATGCGTTCGATTTGATTGCTGACTTTGGCCATTTTGTGTTTTCAGTTATTAAGAGCCCTGCAACTTCATTTCTTTCATAATCAAGAAGTAATGAATTCTAATTGGGATCCGAATATTATATACCTGCGTATTTTTTCCTTTCGTTTTTTTTTTAAGTTGTGTTTATCAGCGAAAAGACTGATGAAAGCTGCTGCAGATAATATGATCTTCTACCCATTTCATTAAGAAATTATTTTATATGATATTTCAATCAAAATTTTTTTGACTTGAATAATTAGAGAATAAAGATTGAAAATTAAAAAAAAAAATAACTTTTCATTGTCCACAGATCGAATCGTGCTAATTTGAATAAAAAACGATAACCCCAACTTAATTGGGCCTGAAAACTGCGAAAAAGGAAATTGAGCACAATTTCAATGAAAATATTTCTTATACTATTTTACAGTTTTACTGTGAATTATCGGCAGTTTCGTTTGTCAAGGTGAGTGGCAACAAATTATTAACAGTACAATGTAACCTGTCATAAAGCATTCGAACCGTCAGAATACATTGGAAGATTTCTGGTATGATATGTGTTAAGAAAAAAAGAATATAATCAAAACAACTATCTTTACACAGACTATATATTGAAAAAAAAAAAAAGTAATAAAGCAAAAATTTGCAATAAAAATTTCATAATTGTACTGTTAAATTAACAAGCATGTCTGTAATTTTTACCATTTCCATGATGAATTAAGGAAAGGGCAATTTTAAAATACATATATATATATGCAATTTTCACTGCAAATGTATTCCTTGTTCCAACTTACCTTTCAAAATTATTCAGCTGTTTCTATAAATTACGTTATTTAATCAATAATAAGGTAGAATAATCAATTAAATACACATAAATAACTTATTTTTAAATGCTACATTATCTTCGGTGTCTGACTTTAATTACGAAACAATTAGCAGAAAAAATATACAATTGATTTGTCATATATCATAATCGATTTGATATATTTTGTCACGATTGAAGACCACATGCATTATGCACTTTTCGTATTCCAAAACACGAAACGGTTAAAATCTATATTTAAATAATAAGTAATATAAATTTTCAAATCTTCTGAAGGTATCTTCAAGCGATACTAAGCATTTGAAAATGCAAGATCACAAAACGTAGCGAAAGAGCGAGTATGGACGACAAAAGACGCCGTAAATAATTTTGAAAAGAAAAAAAGAAAATAGGGCTGTTAGTGCAATTTTGGTTTTAAATTTAGCTATTTTACTTTACCGAAAATTAAACAAAGGAAAAAAAAAGTCCATCGATTTAGCGAACATCTTCATCGATTTATCCCACCAACTCTCCATTAAAGTGCTTGTTTGTATTATAGGAAGAGAACATAGCTCTGTCCAACTGTTGTGTGCCCCTTTTCCAATTGTTTTCAAAGACAGAGAGACAGAGTCCGCCTCTTAAAGTGGCTCTGCGTGCTTTCTCCGCCCCATTCTTTAGCTAGGGCGCCATCGACGCTAAAGGCTTGCTCTGGAGAGCTCACTCCAGGGCGCTACCCCCTTCCCTCCCCAGTATGACTTGCCATTGTTGTGAGTGGAATTTCCATTGTTCAAAGCACGTTCCAGCTCCCAGCACGCTGACTAGGCAGGATTCATAATTTTTTTTACCCAACCTTTTCCACTCTATGAACACAAGTTTTCCCTGTTAAAGGCGAAGCTGCTGGCAAGAAGTTTTCGCCGGCTTTTAAATTCTTTCTTATTCTGTGGTGGTTTTTTACAACGTGCAACAGAATTTAGGAATTCATTGATTAAGTGGTGGTTTCTTCTTTTCTTCGAAAAAAATTCGGATTTGAAGCAAGAAAAAATATTTAGGTAGACTGAGTTAGTTCTTTATAGGTATTCATTAAATCAAAAATAGCATACAGACTTTTTGATTATTTTTTGGAATTCTAAAGAAGATGTTAACTAAAATTGAACTAAAGTTTTCAATACTTCAGAAAAAGCATGCATGTTTCGAAGACCTTAGGAGCCTCTTCGTTACTCCTTAGAAATGGAGTTATGACAAAAACAGGAAAAAGGAAACTACTATTTTGTAAGTTTGACACGCCTAAACGGTTCCTCACACTCGACAATGCTAGATGATTATTGGTTATGTAAACTGGATAGTGCCAAATATTTATGTGCGACAATGCTGGATGATTATTCGTTATGTAAACCGGGTAGTGCAAAATATTTATGTGCGACAATGCTAGACGATTATACAAGCTGGAAAGAGCCAAATAGTCATATACGACAATATTAGATGGATATGCAAGTAAAACGGCTTCAGTTTGAAGTCGGGTTCTGAGCAGTATATTATTCCACATTCCTTCACACTCTCAGAAATAGAATCGTCACTTTCGAGGACTTTCCAATCGTCAAGCAAATGTCGTCATTTATAACGATGCTTTCCTCGCGAGATCACGTGACTTTAAAAAATTACTATAGAAATTTCGGCAATTTGACGAAAGGTTTACTCGGAGCATTTTTCACGAAGCCATTTTGTCAAATACGACGAAGGTTTCGTGAGATTTGAGCATGCGTTTCTGAGAGTGCATTTTTTTTTTCTGTTGCCTCAAAACATTTGAAGTACAAAGTACCTCGTGTTAATACTTGCATTGGAATATACGGTTAGCAAATAGGTTATTAGAAGGGCTCTTTAAACGTAAGCATTTATTCCTCTAATAAGAACCTACATAGTGGATTTTAAAAAGGTTACTACCATCTTTACTACCTTGAACTTTGGAGAAATGTTCTTTCCGTGCCAAAGGAATAATTGCCTCGCATACACTGTATCGAGATGCTGCAAATACATTTTCCGAGATACATGTATTTTAATTGTTTAAAGAGCTGTCCTGACAAAATAATGAGTTTTCTGACATATATCTATACATTTATCGCGGTAGTTGGTTTGATAATTAATTGTAACGCATTATACTTTGTGTTTCAACTTTAACCAAACCAGCAATTTCCGACTATTTCTTTGCGGTAAGTGAAGAAATGAACTAGTTGGTTGATCGATCCCCAAACCCATCTACAAGTTATGATGAACAGACGTCATCCTCGACAAAAGTATTTCACCAGATTTCGCCTGTTCACAGTTTTGATACATCATCAAGGAAAAAATGCTGTAATAGTCTAGAAAACTTAATTGGATATCAAAAAAGTTGATGAAGAACATAAGATAAAACAAACAAACTAAAGAGAAAAAACTCTTGTTTTAACGGTTTTGAAATAATTCGTAAACGTTAATCACAATAAAATTCGCAATGCAGTAACCATCTACTTTCTAAAATGATTTTTTGAAATAATTTACTCAAAAGTACTTGCTGTATATTTTATGTGTTTTATAATTAACTACTAATTTTAGGTCTTTTTCTGGGATAGTTAAATGTTTCATATGTATAATAATTTTTAAATTAATGTTGAGGAAGCATTCATTTCAAATCTATTAACTTTGCTAAACTTTGATAAAGTTTTTTTTTACATTTCAGAAATGATTGCTTCTTCACAGGCATGGAAGGCACAGGAATCACAACAGCAACTGAACTCACCTTCGATTTTGTGAATCAAACATAATAATTCAGAGTAGTCACAGATGGCGCGACTATTGCGGCACATTATCTGTTGCTATCAATTCAAAGAATCTTCTTTTTTTATGCTCTGTAATTTCCTTTTTTACAGGATTTGTAGTTTCCTGTTTTCAATTATCTGTAATTTTACGTCAGATTCCGGATAAATGATTTCAAGTAGATTTTCACGTACTTTCGGTTAAAATAATTTTAGTGTGCTTATAGTACACATTTATAGTCTGTGTAATTAGAAGAGGCGCATCAAGGTCGCGTTTCCTGCTTTAACACTATGGCAACTGCGAGAAAGATAACAGAGCTAGACTTTTTTTTTTTTTTTTCTTTTGCACTGCAGTTAAGGCAATTGCATTATTACACCTCCGATTCAAAATATTAGAATAATTGAGTAAAAGTAACAAAAAAGAATTTATTTTCCATTTATTTATTTTTGATACTACGTAAATGCAAATAAATTTCTCATAAATTAAAGCCGAATGTTTAGATAAGACTTTAACATTTACAAAATATAAAATACAATAATTCTAATACTTTGATGTGTGCTTTCTGAAACACATCAAAATATTAGAATACTTTATCTTACGCAATCTATTTTTGCCATTGAGAAATAAACCTGATTTAAATCCGTCTATTATTATAACTAAAACAACAAACTTATGTCCGCCAAACCATGGCTGCCTGCGATCAAATAGCGGCTGTCCAGATGCGGCGCCAGAACAAAGGAATAAGCGTTCAAACGAAAGTTATTTTTTTTCCTCACTGGTGCGCTGCAAGCATGTACTAGTTTTGTATGGAAATACATTACGAAAGCACTGTTTTTTCCGGGTTGCATGCATCATAAAGATTTCTTTTTGTTAAATTTTTAGTTTATGCATTACTCATCGGAAATATGTCTCCCGATGTTTAATTGTGTCTAACCTATATATATTTATTTTAAAGAAATTTTTCATCGTAAATGAAATAAAACGGCAGAAAGCAGTAGAGTGTTTTTTCTAAGCATTAAGTTAGTGAATGCATACATTTTATAATTTCAGGGATTTACTAAATTCACGTTTGGTTTATATGCATATATTTGATTTGTTTTTTCACTCCATGCCACCTATTCAATTATTCTGAAAATAGTCGTAGAGTACGAGCGAGCCATGAGGAGTAACGTGACAGGACATCTGGTGGACACAAGCAGAAATAGGTAGTACCTTCTATCCCTAACAGATGGCGCTAATAGCACTTACAGAATAATCTCGTTGGTTCGATAAAGTTCTGGTGTCTTCCACTCACTTCTAGATGGCAGTAAGTGAAATATATAAGAAGGCTAGTGGCGCAATCACAAGTCAGTTCCTATGACACTGCTGTGAAATAAAATAGTGCGTACCTCCTTAAAACGTGTTTGTGCGTGTTTAAGTTTAAGACATCTTTGTAACAATATTTTTATTTGAATTGTTGCTTTTGTGTGTGATTTAGTAGAATGGAAAAGAAGCGAAAAATTGATAGTGAATGCAGAAAATTCAAAGATCAGTGGAACATTCAGTATTTCGTAATTGAGTCCAGTAACAAGGCGCTATGTTTGATTTGCAATGAAAGCATAGCCGTTCTCAAAGAATATAACATTAAACGTCATTATGAAGCAAAACATTTTCAAAATTACTCAAAATATACAGGAAGTTTTCGGACAGAAAAATTCGAAGCTATGAAGCGCGGATTGAAATCGCAGAAATCTTTATTTACAAAACTCAAAACTGAACAAGAGGCTGCAACTCGTGCCAGCTTTCGTGTGGCTCTTGAAATTGCAAAACGTGGAAAACCATTCACCGATGGAGAAATGGTCAAAGAATGCATAATCGCAGTAGCCGAAGAAATGTGCCCTGAAAAGATAAATTTATTAAAAACTGTCAGTATGTCAGCAAACACTGTGGCTCGAAGGGTAGAAGACATCGCTGAAAATATATCCTCTCAACTGTTCAACAAAAATGGACATGTTGAGTGGTTTTCTTTGGCCTTGGATGAGTCAACGGATGTGTCAGATACTGCTCAGGTGTTGATTTATATTCGAGGAGTAGATAAAAGCTATGAAGTGCATGAAGAACTTCTTGATATGTATAGTATTCATGGCACACCTACTGGTTCAGATATTTTTAAAGGAGTTGAAATGGCCATTAAGCAAAAGAACCTTCGATGGAAAAACTTGAAATGTATTACAACTGATGGAGGCAAAAACATGAGTGGGAAAGATAAAGGAGTGGTCGCTCTTGTGTCAAAGGCTGTAGAAAATGACGGTGGTTCAAAACCAATAGTCTTACATTGTATCATTCATCAACAGTCTTTGTGCGGAAAATGTTTGGATATGTCTGAAGTTCTGAAACCAGTCATATCAACTGTTAATTTTATCAGATCTTTTGGGCTGAATCACCGACAATTCGTACAATTTATTAAAGAGATTGGAGAAAATGACTTACCTTATCATACTGCCGTACGTTGGCTTAGTTGTGGGAAAGTCCTTCAGCGCTTTTTTGAACTTCGAGCAGTGATCGAATTTTTTTTGAATGAAAAGCATCGCCCTCTTACTGAATTGCAAAACAACGCATGGCTGTGGAAGTTAGCATTCTATGTTGATTTGACAAAACATGTGAACGAACTGAATTTGAGATTGCAAGGAGAAAACCAGCATCTTCCTGATTTATACAATAATATCAAATCATTCCGGAAGAAATTGATACTGTTTCAATCACAACTACGAAGTAAATGTTTTTCACATTTTAAAACATGTGAAATATTTAGCCACACCACTGAGACCGAGTTTCCTATCGATTTTGCAATCGAAACTTTGAGTGCTTTGAAAATAAATTTTGATACTCGTTTCTCGGACTTTGATGCCATTGCGAATCAAATTAAGATTTTTCAGAATCCTTTTGATACTGACATTGAAACCCTAGCCCCGGAACTTCAAATGGAAATGATTGATCTACAGTGCAGTGATATAATTAAGAACAAATATCAAAACTTATCTTTGTTGGAATTTTATAAGTGTCTTCCACTGACACAATTTGATAATTTGCATAAATTTGCTCGTGGGCTGTTTTCTGTTTTTGGTACTACTTATTTGTGTGAGAAGACCTTTTCCAAAATGAAGTACACAAAAAATGTTTACAGATCTAAATTAACTGATGAGCATCTTAAATCTCTTTTAATAATTGGTACAAGTAAAATTAGTCCACAACTACAAACTATTGTCAGTGGAAAATCTCAATTACATAAATCTCATTAGTATTTCATATGTCGTTATGCTTGTTATAAGTTATCTTTTCATTTAAAATGTATAAAATGTTAGTTGGATTCATTTCAATAATTTGTTAGTTAGTAAATAATAACCTACAACAATGTTATGAGTAGTTAGCCCATGACCATATCAATGTAGATGTCATATTAATAATTATTCAACATAAAAATAGATTACTTCAGTAAACTTAATTTAATTTGCTATAAAAAATAAATATGTTCTCTAGAAGGAGTTTTCTTTCAAGTATGCTAGCTCTCCGCGGGCCGGACAAAATCTGTCCGCGGGCCGGATGTGGCCCTCGGGCCGTAGTTTGGAGACCCCTGCTTTAGATGATATTATTAACCAGTGAGGGCTGACCTTTGCATTTTCCCCTTACGTCTCGAACTTTACTGGTTTTATTTATTTATACATTGGTTTCATTTATTTGTACTTCAGATTATTAATAAGAAAACAAATGTCAATATAGCCCAAATTTCAGAAAACATATTTCGGGATAAGAGGAATCCTTTTATCAAGGAATAGAGCTGTATGCATCTGGATGCAAGTAATTCGAGTGATTTACACTCACTTGGATTACTTAACATTTTTTAGGTCAAATCTTTACGCATTGATAAAGGGGTTCCTTTTAATTCCAAAACATGTGCATGGAGTAATTTTTACAACTTGCGCTATAAGAACGTTGGTCCGCTCATTAATTTTTTACCACTCAAAAGTAAACTTTGAACTTCATATTATGTCTAGATTATGCTTTTAAATATTTTTTTTTTTTTTTTTTTGTTCTGAGACGTTTAAATTTCCTATGCTTGTATAGAATGATAAAGTTAAAAGTGGAATGAGTGAGAGAGAATCTATATTATAAATCTAGTATTTACCTTTTACTTACCTTTTTAAAATTAAATTCGCGCTACATGAACAGGGGTTACAATTGAAATATCTAAAAGGAAGAGAGACTTCCCTCTAAGATTTGTTGTTAATTCTCCACGCGTTCATAAATACACCCATTTTTTACACCATAGAGTCTTAAAACATAGAAAAGTAAATAAATTATCTAAGAGACCGTTCATAAATGATGTCACGCTCTTTTCCGATATATTTAACCCCCTCCCCCTTTGTCACAAAATGTCACAACTCAACGGACCCCCTTCCCCCCTTTGTCAGATGTCACGCTATGTTGTATAAGCCTGATGTCACACTTCTTATTACCCCCTCCCTCCCCTTGTCACAATTCCACGAACCCCCCTCCCCCCTCGAAGCTTGACATCATTTAAGAATGACCCCTAAAGCATATTTCTGATTTCTAATTTAAAAGTGGGGAAAAATTAATTTAAGAAAGGATTTAAGGAAAATCAGGTTACAGAAAATCAGAGAATCCGAAAGCTTTTGGTGGATTTCATCGAAGAAACGCCGGTTGCAAAGTCTTGGTATTAAAAATTGAGAATATTCAGTGTAGTCCAGAAAAAAAGAAAAAAGGTGAGAGGGGGGAGGCTTACAGATAAGAACATAAGTTATTGTAGTGAAATAGCGGTGGGGGAGGGGGCTTTTGAAAAGTGGAGGGACGATCGTGTAAAAAAAAACGTTTTCGGACGGTCCTGCCCCCCCCCCCCCCGACTGAGAATACTCATTGCTTTTTGTTGTCAAGGGGTATGTCATCTAAATAAAAATGTTTAAAGAGATATTTAAAGAGAAATTGCTCTTATCCAGGGGTGTCCACGAGGGAAGTTCATGGCGTAGACTGCGCCATTTAATTTTTTGAAGAAATTTTTGACACCCCCTGGACAGGGGGGCATGCTTTCATTGAGTTTTAGCCCTTTTGGGTGGCTGTCTTTCTTGGGGGACTTCGTACTTATTAGTATGCACCATCTTGCTTAGGGCGTTGGCACCCATGTATTGTCAGTTACAAGTTTTAAAAACAATCTTGATAACTTTGAACTGCATATAATGAAGCGTTTTAAGTAATTATTTTTAATTTCTCATTATTGTACTTAATTGCAATATTTGAAAATATTTCCCCTTGATTATTGCATCGTTTTCTTTTACAAAAGCCTAATATTTGACCTCTCTTACTTAATATTTTAGAATTTTATTCTAAATATTTAACTAGTGTAGGTAATTGCTTTAGATGAGACCAGCAAAAAAATGTCGCTACTCTTATATGATAATCCATCTGTTGAAGTTAATTGTAGTCAGCTATACTATACAATGCAATATTAGTTATTAGTTTCATGCTATTAGTCTGTCAATAACAATAAAAAATTGCTGCATTAATCATTTACTTAATTACATAATTGTTCAACTAATCTTTATTTGTTAAGTCACTGCCAACCTAACTGTTCCACTTTCCTGTAAGAATTAAATTTACAATAAATGTAATTGAAATAATTCAATTAACACAAATATTAAAAGTAACTTTATTAATCATACTCTATGTCATTTTTTTTAACTGCAGTTATTTAATAGTATTAACATGAATGTATTGAAAATTGCTTAATAATAAAGTAACCAATAACCATTTAAAGACTATTCAATACGGCTTTCAAAAACCTGCTAGCCAATTTATTTGTGCTACACAATGTGAAAGGATAAATGTATTTCAGAAAGTTATGCGCAATTATTGTCGTTCAAAATAAAAATAAATCTGAAAGCATTATGTGATCAGCCAATTGCGAAAAAAATTTTCTCTGTGCTCATTATATATAAAAGTATACGTATGTATGAAAAGTTGTATCTTAACGAGCAGCTTCAAAGTTTGCATGTGTTACTACCAAAAAAACGATCTTTTAAATATTTTCCTCTGTATTAAAAACGTTTTAATGGCAAATACATAACCCTGCAACGTAGTTTGATAGTTACTTTTGCCCTCAACACTTAAATGTTTATCTTTCTTGAAATTCAAGCCTTTAACGCGATGATATTGCAATGGTTAGACCTTTAAATCCTCTCTTTTAAGTACATGCTAACAGCGCCAATTGACTGAAGTGGCAGAAAATGTAAGTTCTGCTTGCACGCACTTTTTCGCCCGTTTGGACAGCCGCTATATGATCGCAGGCAGCCATGGCCAAACCAAGTGGGAAAAAGTTTCTAGCACGGAAACCATGGAGACCAGAAGGGGAAAAGGTAGAGTTGTGTGACTTTGAAACTTTTTTTAGGCTAAATTGGATGGTTTTCGTAAGAAAATATACATTTATTTCAGAACGTGACTACTTATAGGTTCTATAGAGAAACGATAACTGTATCATCTGGTTTATGTTCTTTAGAAAAGGTTACTTGGGGTTCAAGAAAATCTAGTAGAGTCTATTGCGTATGTCTGTGATTATTCTTCTGAACCCATTTAAATATCTTCTTGGATTTCTGTGGAGGCTTTTTAAGGACATGATGAAAGTATGCAAATGCGATGAAGGTACACAAAATACATGACTAACACTTATAAAATTTTGCATAGAATGCAAAAAGTATAGAGACTGAACATGATGACTGGAAATTGGATTTTTCTCTATAGAGACTTCTGTACAGAATATCCAGAGTCCATGCAAAATTCTTTAAACTGCTCAAAGAATATCTCCATGAGCTAAAGATTGCATAAAGTCTCTTGACATTGTCCGCGAAGGCTATGGAACGTGTTTACGAAGGATATTGGAATTCTTTATGTCATTATACTACTGGTAGGGGGGCTCCAGAGTAGTCCCCAACAAGCGTAATTCTAAATTTCTTACCATTTAAAATCAACCAAGTAAAGTTTGAAGTTTCCCTTTTCTTTAGATTTGACCACATATTGCAAATGTCAGTCTCCCTTAGAGCTTTTTAAGAGAAAAGTTTACGTTAATGTTTCTCGATTGAATGGCTCACGAACTTTGGTTTCCTGATTCACACAAACGCAACATTACTACATAATGCATTTGAACACACCTAAGTAAAGGTATAAATTTTCATTTTGACAACCGTGACGTGTAACAAATAAACGAGCACATTGACGGCAGAATATGTAAATACAACAGTTCATACTTGAACACACACACAGAACGTTCTCATGACACACACCCCCTGATAAATATGATGGATTAGCATCTAGTTTGCTGTTTATATTAACTTTTGTTTGAAGATAATAAACAGTGATTATCAAAGCTTGCCAACTGTAACCTGTATGTCTTGTGGTAGGCGAAGCAAAATGACTGTTTAAGATAGCCTGATTGATCATTAATACTGTGCATGGTTGTAAAATAGGTAAACAATGGCGAATTTAAAATGAAAGAAAAAAAATAGAAATTAATTACAGAGGCGTATGCCGAAATATGTCTCCAAGAACAAGACTTTTCAAGCATTGTGATTTGGAAATCATTCGTTTATTGAAACTTTTAATAAGATCATTAGCATCCACCATTGCATTTCGTGCACAAAGCTCAAGAATATTCGCTTATTTTATCGTAAATTTAAAGTCAAGATAGATTACGCGTTTTATACATGTAAAGTAATAACGAAAAATAAATCTTTATATATTAAAAAATACAATTTAAAACATTTCACGAATATATTGCTTTGGAAGGTTTGGCTCAACATTTGGTGTAACTAATAAAATAAAATAGGCAGAATGAGGACTTTTTGATGTGAAAACAGTGAAAATGCATGTCATTTCGAAGTCTATTTTTGTGATGAGGTTTAAACCTAAAACCACAACTATATCACTTGGAATTTTTGCTGCATATTTATAGTAATAATAAAGCTATGCGCTCTTATCTTAAGCCCTCTTATATATTATTACTATGTTCATAAAATTTTATAAAATTTCGTTCAGTCCTTTTTAGCCTACGTTTGAGTAAAAGTAAAAAAATAATAATAAAGCGTGAAAGAAGGCTTAATGTATTGTGAAAATATCGTTAGAAATCAAGAAAAGTCAAAAATAAGTGAAGTAATTAAATAAAGATTGAAATATAAAAAAATTGAAAGTAGGGTTTTGAGATGGGGAAAAAGTGCGTCTGTCATTCTGTCTGTCCCTCCCCCCTAATAACTTTTGAACGAATTGTCCGATTCGAAAAATTCTTTTTGCATTCGAAAGATCTTAGTGAGGACATCTCATTTCTATATTTTACTCTTTGATATGAACAATTTTTCGTTCAATTTTGAACAGTTCAAAATTTTTTAACATTAGCGCCTATAGGCGAATATGAAGCAAATGATATAAACTCTGGGTAAAAGATCCAAGTTCTAATGAACAAGCTTGCTAGAAGAAGCTCTTGGCGTGAAATATTAATTTGAACAGCTTTTGTTCATTTTTGAATAATTCAAAGAAAATTAACATAGCGTTTACTGAAAAATTTCAATCCTATATAAATCCTGATCTAACGGACCGATTTGCTAGGAACAAACGTTATCGGAAAGATCTTATAACGTAGAACATGTACAAATAGAAAGTTCATCCGGAACTAACAAGCCTATTTTTTTTTTTTTTTCAAATTATTTTATCGGGATTTTTAAGGATATTTCTCAATGAATAAAGGAATGAGTGAAAGAAGGAATGAATGAATAAATGAACGAGTGAAGGAATTAATAAATGAATAAATGATAAAATGAATTAATGAAAAATAAATAAATGAGTGAATGGATAAAAAAATAACTAAATGAGAGAATAAATACATGAATAAGTACATGGATGAATGAATAAATTAAAGAAAGATGAATGAATATGGGTGAGGGAATGAATGTGTATTATCCGTTGAAAAAGGTATAGTTGAATTAATTAAGGACTAAAGCTAAATGAGAAAGAGAGAAATAGATAGCTAGAATATAAATTTGAATTTGGTGTATACGGGAAAGTAGACTCGTATAGTTCTAGACGGAACTTCTTGTTTAAATATTAAGGCTTAAATGTGATAAAATGCCAAGTCATGCTAATTAGACAAAACGAACGAAACCCTAGAAATGCTTCCCACTTCTGAGCAAAGAATTTTAAGGGTACCTATTCAGGAGGGGGTGAAAGTGTTGAGGGGAGTTGTTTTTTGCTAAAAATTTTAACTTGAAAAATTCAATTTTGCATTGTCAAAGTGACATTTCTAAATTCCGTTTTGGTTTCTTTTTTTTTTGATACGGTAAAAAAAGAAATAACAAAAATTTAGTTCATAATTTAAAGAATCACTTTCATGCATTCAGAAATAAAAGAAGTCTTACCGATTTGTGTAAAGTAGTACTTTCATGAAAAACCACTTACGAGGTGAGTGGACCACGACCGTAATGAAAAATTTGAAGAATTGATAAATTTTCAAACTCTTATTTCAAGGTCACAAAAAACAATTAATTAAATGATTTTAAAAAGAGAGATAGAGAGAGAAATTAAAACATCGAGTAAATTGTTCTTTTTTTTTTCTGAATCATTTCAGATGGATAGATCCTGACTGTACTGTGAGGAATACTCTCTCATGTTTCAACCAGGTAATCACTACAAAGATAATATTTTACATTTTACTTGTAGACAGTTAAAGCAGTAATTTGTATTTTATAAATTAATTGCGTTTCGAGAATTTGAATCGCCTTGAAGTTGATCTGTCATATTCAGGTGTATGCAATTAATTCACAAGGATTTTTGTTATGAATTTTGCATTTACCAAAAACATGAGTGTTTATATTTTGATTAACTTTGTTCATTGTTCTTTTTGAGTCCTTAAATGCAGTTAATTCATAATTGATGCCCTTTTTGAGGGTTATGATTCACAATGTCATAAGACTTCATAAATAAGTTTATCAGTTTTGTTCGCCAAAATTCTTTTCGTAAATTTCGCACTGCATTTTAAGATTTATTTTATCATTTTGAAGAATTTTGCATTTTTCTGCTTAAATAATGCCCTATTTATCATAACCTCTCCTTATTAATTTATAATCAGACTTTAACATTGAATATAACCCCCTCCCTCCCACTTATTTTATCTGAAATATATTTATTTATCTCTTTAAAATTCTCTGTTGCCTTTAAAATTTATATTCAGCACTGTTATATCTTTCATTTGTATTTATTTTGTTTCATATTTTCTGTTTATTTCGCCTGCAATTCAAAGCAATTACTTTAACTTCCAATATTTATATACCACTACTACTTTTACTTATCGTTTGATTTTTTTAAGGGTTCCCTTCTTCTTTGAAGTACAATGAGCAGCAGTTCCGCTGTATGTATATAACGTATATGTTAGTGAATTGTAAAGAAATGCAGTTATGCGTTTGTCAGGAATGCATCGAAAAATTATTTAAAGAATGCCTCTAGTATTTTAATAATACGCAACTACAAGAAGCACCAAAATATCTCACTTCACATCGCATAAAAGAATTACTGAGTCTTCACAAAACAAATAAATAAATAAAACAAGGGCTGCAACCGCGACACGAGAAAAAAAAAGGAGACCCAAAATAATTAAATTAATAACAAATATTTTCTTTTCGCTTCACTTCTTCTCGTAATCAGCTCGTCGGTATCATGTTCGAACCTACCGTGGTTTGGATGCTGTCTCTGCTATGGCATCTCGTATTCCCGATCTCTAAAACCGTTGTCACTCGCCTGTCTTGAGCAATGTCTTCTCACTTCAGTACCCTTTCTACATTTGACGTTTTCCCACAAGAAAAAAAAAAGAGAGGAAAAGTGCGGAGAGGGGGTGAGGCATTACACGATAAGGCTACAGCGAAAAATAAAATGATGTTTTAGGCTCGCTTGCAACGATGACCCTTCTGTTCTCACTTTTTCTTTCTTTCTTTTACATTTTTTCTTTCTTTTATTTTACTTTCTCTCTTTGTTATTATTTTTTCATTATAAGTTTGGAAAGCAATTAATTTGCTTCTTCAGCCTTTTCAGACCAAAATTTTTCCTGTCTCCAGACAGACACAAACATACACACATATTCACAATAAATTAATGATAATAATAATAATAAATAGAAAAGGAAAGAAGAAAATAGGAAAAAT
Source organism: Octonoba sinensis (assembly GCA_038502835.1). Classification (NCBI taxonomy): domain Eukaryota; kingdom Metazoa; phylum Arthropoda; class Arachnida; order Araneae; family Uloboridae; genus Octonoba; species Octonoba sinensis. The sequence continues at coordinate 80,141,930 of CM076599.1, read as the reverse complement.
AGAGAGAGAGAAGAATCATTACATGGGTGTTAATGAATAACAATAATATTGGAGGATAGCGAATGAATATTTATAGCATACAGGAAGAGAGAAAATTTATTGGTATTACATGTATCGTACAGTTTATTGTTTTTAAATAATTGGTGTATTAGTATGTATTGGTAAATGCACTGCTGTTATAGTAACGCATTGAAAACGATGAGAAAATAGATATTATGTTTCTCTAGTGACTGTTTTAAAACTATAATTACATTCCACTAATTTAAACTCGTTAAAAAATGTAATTCATTATTGTAATTAAATTTTCTTTAATTTACTGTGCATTAAAATACTCTTTCTTTATATACATTATAAATGTCATATTAAAGAATCACCATTATTAGAATCAAGCTTAGATTTGCATGGGAGCTCAATGGAGCTCAGCTCTTGCACTTCTATTCAATTTTATGTGAATAATTACATATTTCATGGGATTCAAACTACTTTCCCACTAAAATAAGAAAATAAACCCTGGTTAGAATATGTTTATTTCTGACACCAAATGTGTTGAGGGGTGAATTTGGATTTTAAAAAATAATTTTTCAGGGAAATAAGGTAATAAAAATATTTAAAATACTGCAAAACATTTAAAATAATTAAAATCGGTGTACATAATAAAAGTAATGAATTATTCTGTAATATATATAATTGCAACGATTGTATTTTGTTTCGAAATTGTTTTTAACCAATGGAAGTAAATTGTTTGCGCATCTTTTAAACAAACTAAATACAAAAAAAAAAAAATCCGTTTTTAAATCTTATGTGTAACCAAATATTTAATGCAACTCATTTTATTACTTTTTAATTAATAAGGAAATTTGTTGTCATTTGTTCTGTGTTCAACAGAAATGGCAAGTAAAAAATATATAATCAAACGCTTTATCGGTCCGTCTTATACGTACGTACTAAACCGTTTAGTTGACTAACACATTTCGTCAACAATGATAAACGCCCAATTGAACAAAATGTTCAATGGACAAAGAAAAATAGATACTCGACTTCTACTCGACAGAGTTGAAAACTGGATTATATACTACATAGCGTGCTTCAAACCACCATGTTTAAAATGGTTCCTGACTTAGACCATTACTTAGACCCTCCTTAGACTCCCCAGACTTTCCACTCCGACCGAAGGTGGGGGGACGCTTGTATTAAACTTTTAAAAAATGTGGGAGGGGGGACTTTTAGTCAAATAAAAAAGGGGGAGAATGCCGTCTCTACTCGACTACACAACTGAAACTACGTGAATGAGACCAACAGAGATTTTTAGAAAAGAAAAAAAAAAAAACTTTCTTTCGACTGAATGTTAAGGAAACGTCTTCAGTAAAAAAACTCAGAGAATTTTCAGCCAAAAACCGAGTTCGCCAGTGAAAAAAAGACATGTTCAGGTCGAGCAGTGTCGGGTTGTCTTGGCGACAGAATTCTGCTCCACCGACACATGGCTGAATTCGAATAAAGGCGCTCCTCTCTTTGCGGCTGCATCAGGAGAAGCGAGAGATGAGGTAGATCGATAAAAAGTGTCGCCGGACTTATCCCTGCCCCCACTCTCTCTCCGAAATTTTAGAGCATCTTTTGGCGGAGAGGTTTCCGCCGTTTACATGCATATGCTTTCTCACAGGAGAGAGTTCTGGCATTTGCAGCTTCACACTCACTGAACCACGGACAGCTGGAGTAATTAGGCAACTCATGAAAAATAATAGGTAATTTTTAACACATGCACGTTGAGGAAGAAAAGTCTTTTCTAGGAGACGTATATATATATATATATGCAGTAAAACTTCCTTAAGAAGCTTTCCAGAGGGCCAGGACAAAAGCTGTTCTTTCTGAATTTCCCGGTTATGGGGTTTCTTAAACTGGAAAACTTTGCAAACGGGAAACAAATTGCAATAATATATATATATATTAACTCATTCAAATATGCGTTTGTTTTATCACATTTAGTATTTCGTTGAAAAGTGCGTATATGCATAAATAATTATTTTAAGAGAATATTATTATTGTTAAGTAATTAATAGAAGTAACAACTGTCTTCATATTTTGGTCTTTTTATCTTTCCTTTTTTGTTCTCTCTCTTTTCTGTAATGCAAGAGAAGCTTATAATATCATTTCAAATTTAACAATTATACCATAAAAGTTCACTGGTAAATTCAGCTTTTTGGAAGTATGAATATTATATCTAAATGAGAATTTTCTTGAGTTCATTTTACATGCTTAAAAAAGAACTTAAATGCTTTCTTCAATTCTATGAATATAACCTTTTGTTTTATTTTTTTATGAGAAAGACAAATAAAAAAAATATCAAAGTGATCAAACTAAAAAAAAAAAAAATCACGTCCATCGTTAATCACTTTGTTTTTTTTTTTTATTATTATTATTACGGGCACTCGTTGGATAGGTTATAAAAAGATGCTGTTTAAGTACAAAAGTAAACTTAACCAATGATAAATGAGAAATTAAACATGAAGTAATGATATATTATAATATGATGGACAAGCCAAAAACTTCTTTAGCAGGAAAAGTTATAAAACTGAAGTTATATATATATTCATCATGTGTTCCCCTTATTATGGTAGTTAGACGTGCCTAAATAAAAAAGTAAACAGCAGAAAACGAAGATTCCCCCCCCCCCCCCCAGTTCCTTCACAGTGAAATAAGAATAATACGAAAAATAATGACAATTATTACTATTATTATTATTGATGTTAAGAGTCGGTTACACATAATTTAAAATTGCTTTTCTGTGCCAAAGCAAAGTCCTCTGCCCCCTCGCCCAACTCCTTTCTTTGAGAACAATTTCCAATATTCGTACAATATGCACTTATTAATACAGTTATACCTGAAGTTCACATTCGATTATCTCTCTTAAGCCGTAGTTTACTGCGTTTATAAATATAAATTTCAATATAATATCCTAAGAGATTCGATCTTCCTCCGCCGCCAAAGAACAAAGGCAACAAACATTTCGTGCCCCGATACCGTTTCCTATCACAAACGTCGTTCGAAACGAGATAACAAATAAATAACGAGATTCCGCATATCCTATTCATTTGGGATGAGGAAGAAATGCATGCCAGAGAGAAGTCTTCCCTTGAAGACAGGTTCGGTGTAGGCGGAGATATTCCAAACCGAAACCAATGAGCACATCTCTGGCAGACAGGGTATGTGTAGTGTGCGGTGCTAATCTAGGTCTTCCCGCTCCCAAAAGAAAGAATTGCCCAGAGGAATTGAACAAAATGGATTGGCGAGAATAAATACCGCCAGTTACTTTGAAATAATAACAAAGGTATTGGGCAATGTTTCGTGGAGACCTTTGACTCCGATGGGGGAAATCGCAAACTAAGTACAGCATATTAGAGACATTTCTTTTGCAATTCCTCTTGGAAGCTCGTATTTCCAAACAAAGGATATTAGCTGTCAATTTTTAAATTTTCAACCATTTTGCAGGGAACGCATTCTATAGTTTTTTTTTTTTTTTTTTTTGAGCAACTTGCTGCTTTTCTTATTTTGTGCGGATGACAGTCTAACTATTTTGACGTCTCTGACGATTTTATCTGCGTTAAAAAAATACATATATTTCTTCCAACGAATGTTAAAAACGTTAATATTTGAGAAGTTTGTAACATTAAGGCAAACACAGTAAGGAGGAAATTGCGATAAAAATACTACATACGTGTTATGGAGTTACTAAGTCGCTCTTCAGTGCATAGAAAATGAAACTATGTAACAAAAGAATAGGTTTTTATGAATTGCTTATTTTTGTCATGTAACACATGACAATAAAAGAAAATCGATTAGAAAATATCCTTGTAATTCCGAAACAATTGTCCTTAATTTTCATTCCATTTTGTGCATCATTAACATAAATCTAGTAATATTTTGCATCAGATTGGTATCTTTGAAAGGAAACTATTCTTTTGCAAGGTTCATGTTAATTCAGTTAATGAAACTTCAAAATCATCTTCCTTATCTGTTTTATTACATCCCAAATTCTGATAGTAATTGATTTGAAAAATCAGTATCATTAATGGAAGTTGGATGATGAATACATTAATGTAAATATGAAATGAAGATTCCACAGGATTTTAAGATTCTCAGACTATTACATATAAATCAGTGCCTCGAAATTAATATTAATACTAATTCATCTAATTTTAAATAATATTGCGGAAATATACAACTAATTCAATTTTATATTTTGATACATAGGAGGTCAGGGATTTTTAAAATATAAAAATACATTTAAAAGTAAGCAAATATAGTTATAGTAAGCAAGTAATTTTATATTTGCTTACTTTAAATATAAAAATTTAAAGTAAGCAAAAGTAAAGAAATGACAAATGTAAATAAAAACAATCAGAAATAAAGTTATTAGCAAATACATGTAAGATTAATCCCCGTTGAATAAAATTATTTACTTTTAAACTCTATTTGCAAGGAAATTAATGACAAAGTAATGGCAAGTCACAAACTTTGCTGTAGAACTCATACATGGTCGAAATTATAACACGATAAAAACTAAATTTTCAGTTTATAAAAATAAGAGAAAAAAATGGAAACATGGTGAAAAAAAATTTCCTAAAACCTTTTAGCGCGTAACAAAATCTGCTCTTATTTTGCGAAAAGTTCCTCTCTGAAATCATACAGGTATTGTGTGCCATGGAAACTTGGCAGATTATGACATAAGAAAAGATAGCAACAGTCATTTTTTGGAATGAAAACTGGAACTAAATTTAAAATAGGAAGCTTCATCCTCTGATCTTTGACGTTCGCCAGTACACGATTGCCCTTTCATTACCTTTTGATCCTAGCTTAGCTCTCTGTGTTCAATTTTCCGAATACTTTCTGCAGTCACAATTTAATAATGCATGGAAGACAGCTCACTATCATCACCTATCACACACTTTTAATCGAGACAATTTATAATATTTTTTCGAAATTTCTCAGAAACAAAAATTAAAAATTCAAAAGTTTCAAAAAAAAAAAAAAAGCGTCGAATAAAATGTTTTGTTTTTGGATAATAAAGGCTCCATTCATCCTATAATCTTTTATGTTCACCAATCCGGGATCATCTTCTCCATCATTTTGTGATTCTAGCTCTCAACTCTTACAGTTTAAGACGTCTTCCTATCATGGCCTATCACATACTTTTAATCGGTATATCAGAAATTTCCCTCACATTGTTCTAAATTTTACAAAAATAGATATTAAATACTCAAAAGTGCTAAACGAAAAACATCGAATAAAATATTATAATGTTTACTGATCTTAAAATAGCGCCACAAAAATTTAATTCGACTGCTCTTCAAAACATATACATCAAAACTTTTCCTACACTATGCTAGCTCTAATCTTGTATCTGAGACTTCATAGAAATCATAAAGATTTTTTTTTCCAGATTTGAATATAGCACGTACTGTATCAAAAAACGAAGTTATCAAACAAATATCAAGTTAAAAATAAAATCGCGTTCACAATGTGCACCTGGCTTGCAAATTGAAAACACGGAGCAACTTCATAGGCCCTTGATTTAGTTTGACAAATTCAATTACGAATTGGGAGGTACCATACACGTGGTAGGGACCAGAAAAAAAAAAAAACCATATTAAATCGTCAGATGTAATCACTATTATAAATTCAGCAATAAGCACTACTATTAGATATGCAAATTCATTTGAGGTTCTGAATAAAATAGAAGAAGACATTTTAAAAAAGATAAGAAGAAGAAAAATTGCAAAATGAAGAGGAGTAGAAATTATCAGTGAAATTGATATCTAATGATAGATTATAACAAATGAAAGTTATTGTTGTGGTACCATCAAACATGTCAGAATTTCACCAATAACACTCGACCGAAAGAGTTTCTATGCAGCAAATGTACTAAGTTGTGGAAAATAAACAGCGTTTAATTACGTGCAATTCATGTAACTTCTTGATTATAACATGTAGTTTGGATTTTTACGATATCATTTAGGCATGAAGGAGTATTAGGCTCAGGCAGGCTTCGGCGTTCTAAGTTTTGATCCACCTCTAGTACCAGTTTCAGATCAATAAATAGAAGCTACTGTAGAAATAACTTTAAAAATGAGTCAAGGGCTTGATTAATAAGTTGAAGGTAAGTAGTTAACTGTAACTCAGACCTCCGCAAACTTATCAATTAACATAGGTTGAGCCACATCCAGTGACTGTACTTTATGTATAACACTCTACCTACAGCTGTTAATAAATATAAACTAAAGCTGTATTTAAGTGCAACCTTTCATTATACAATGAATAACCAAAAAGAAAGAAAAAGAAAAAAGCTATTCTTTGGCCCACATAAATGTGAAGTAAATTTCAACGAACTGCGATTACTAACTGGCGATTTGGAAATTAACGGTTTATTTACTGGTACTTCAGAGTAAATGCTTTCAGACATTGAGATATGATGACAATACTCTCTTTCAGGTAAATCCAAAACGCTGCTAAAAGACAGCTGCTGTTCTGATGTTTGGCAAGATTCCATCTCAGGCCACGAGACAGGGTATTGTAGGGGCCCCTTTATAACAGATTGTCGGGACGATCTTATCGGGGCCCCCCATCTCGGAGTCGCGCGACTCTTCGACGCCCCTTATGCCTCATTCCCTTTTACGAATAGGTGGAGGTTTGGAACTGGAACAGCCCACTCCTGTGAGCTTTTACAATTTTTTTTTATTATTATACTTTCTTCATCCATTTGGTGTTTTATTGGCGTAATCGGTGATGAAAGAGTAATATGTGAATCGTTCCTCTTACTGAGTTGCAAATTGAACGTTGGAGCAATTCAGAAGAGGTCTAATTTATGATGATCTTCATGATCAAAAGCAATGGCGCTTAGCCAGTGTTTCCCGAAACTAACACTCCTACACACACACACACACACACACATATATATATATATTATTCCTAAAAAAGAGTAAATACATATTAATAAGTGTCAATTAATAAGCACTAAAATCTCGTGTATTCTATTTGTGAAACAGCAATTTTATAAAAGAGAGAACTCTCATTGATATCATCCTCTTCTTGATATAATTTTAGGGCTAGACGAATAAGTTTGAGTCTAAAAAAGTCACTTTCTCCAACTTCGTATAAGTAAGTATTATAATTTAAAAACTCTAAAAAACATTAAACACAAGTTGTATAAGTAGAAATCCTTCCAGAACTTGGACATGGTTAAAATGGTTCCATGCGGGTGAAAAGGTTGAAAAACACTGAAGTAAGGGCACGTACCCACTTGAAAGATTAGGCAGTGAAATAATTTGAAGAACAAGAATTCAATATTCAAATTAAACAACACTAAAAGTATTAAACTTAATTGCTCAATAAAATTAAAAATACGGTGATTCGAATTATCATTTTAAATATGTCACTAAAAAACAAACGGTTCTTTGGAAATCAGATTCAATTCGGAAGAATTTCGTTTTAATTAATGGGGGTTTAGCAACAGTTTTGCAATATAAGATGTTTAAATTACATCTTTTAATTTATTTTCTAATTTTCCAAGGAATCAAAGGAAGAAAGTGGAACATTGCTGAAAAGGAACATTACTGAATAATTTTTAATACAATGACCGATTACAAAAAAAAAGTCAGCACACAGACACTTTTCTCCTCCATCCTCCTTCCCTGTTAGCACTAGGCCTTAGGGATGCAGCATTAGTTTATTTCTTGTAAAAATGCTTTCATTGTTCAATGAATAACCAAAAAAAAAAGAAAGAGAGAAAGAAAGAAGAAAAAAAGAAGCTATTCTTATTCCTACATAACGCGAAGTAAATTACAACGAGCTGTGACTACTAAATCGCAATTCAGAAATAAACGATATAACGGCCCCGGTAATTCCGGTAACGCGAGGTAGTGGGGGCCATGGATTTTACAAGCATATATCCCCAAGTGTACATGGTGGGTCTTCAACGGGTCGGGTACCGAGTACGCGATCTTCCGGTTAGATATCCGACATCCAAACCACTAGGCAACCACGGCCCCAGCACATCACACACACAGACACTCGTGTAAATTTGGCAGAAAGACAAATTAACAAATGGCTCATTCGCCGGGAGCATGCTCATCATTTACCTACACACGAGAGCCACGCACCGAGTATGTAAATTTTAAACGATTCCTTGGTGCAGTTTGAAATTGAAACAAAAAAAAAAAAACCTTGGTGAAGTACATATTATAAAGAAAAGTCCGATATATGACTGAGTTACATAAAAAGTTTCTTCAGCTAGGTAATAAAACTTTGTTTTCCAACCGGTATTCGCTAAGAGTTGATGGTCATGAGAAACAGTGATATATTTTTCAGCACTAAAAAAGTGGACTGGTAATTATGCGTAATTAAGTTAACCCCCTTTCTTCCTACATAAACTTTGAATCAGATTGATGGGTCTAAATTTTTGTGAAGAACAACAAATCAGAGAAATTTGGGGAAGAAAATCGTTCGCGTGTTATGTGTTTTTAAATCACAAAAAGCTGAATCAAACTAATTTCATTTGCATTTTACATAACTATAGCTCCGTAACTCTTACACCGATTTAGAATTCTACAACAAATGTGAAAAAGGTGTCTTCGAATTTCATTTGATGTGTCCTCGTCAAAAAAAAGTGAGCTAATCAATTTAATTTTTTTAAGGATTGCGTTTTCGTGAAGTTTACTTTTCAGTTAATTCATCTGAATACACAGCCTTTCGCGCGTCCTTGAAAAGTTCTTCACAAATGTGTCAGCTGACAAGTGACAACGCCAATTACTGATAATTTTATGACTAGATAGATACATGTGGCTCGAAAACGATTTAACAAAAATTACCAAAACATAAAACATCTATCAAACGGTAATGACCATTGTTTCGCAAATGATAATTTTCCGAGTGTCATTTTCAATTTCACAATAAATAGCCATTCTGCGAAGAGGAAAAACGAAACGTATATCTCCCACACCAATTGCTACGACCAAAATAAATTCCGAATTGTTAAACCAAGTTCATTGTTTATCGTAAACGATTTATCAAAGGACAATCTTCTCTTAAGAAATGATTATTTCAATAGAATAAGCGTAGTTTGTTTCTGACTTACACGGCGATGCGTCTGAAGTAGTTTCATGACCAAAATATTAAGTGACAAGCATTTCATCAACCTTTGTTGATTTTCCTGTAGGAAAAGTTTACCTTCCCATTTTTAAATTGTTTAATGTCATTGTTTAGTGATTTTTAAATTTCCAAGAGGAAATTTTATATATTCCGCACAGAAAGCATCTTAAAAAATTTCCACTCACACATATTTTTATTTTTGGAATTTTCCTCAATACTTCGCTTTGAAAACAACGGCCACAAATAATAGTTTCAAAAGTGAAGTATATCTTTCAAAACACCATTGATAGCATCCTGTGGGTCCCACAGGATGTTATCAATCGTGTGGTTAAAGAATATTATTTCATGTCAATTCGTTAATTATTCTAAATACTTTCATTATCAAAAATGACTTTAATATTGGTAATCAGCTCAATAAAAAGAGGAAATTGAAATGCATATTTTGGAATAGGAAATATTTTTATTAAATCTTGATGCTTCTATTTCAATAGCAGAGAAACCGTTTGAATTACACTTCTTTTGATTAGTCCATTCAAATCCAGAAAGGAACATGTATGACTATAATATACAGCACAAATTCAAAGTAAAACTTTTTCTCAATATCATGCATTTTGTTTTTCTAAGAATTTAGGAATTGATTCTATCCGATTTTAAACTGCTCTTCGCAGGCTTTAGTGCCACTTGAATGTTGCACATATTGCTTATCTTTCACTATAAATTGTTTAATCAACATTGTATTGACATAAATCATATTTTAGTTTACATTATGGAGCCGCTTTAATGATGAAACATTTAATACGCACAAACATTTAGCAGTACAAACGTACCCTAGTTTCTTGAACACTTATTTATCCTTCACAAAACCCTAAGTTTGTCTATAAATGAAATATTTTGCAATTTCATATCACTGTAAGAAATCACGGGCAAAAAAAAAGCAAAATTTGTCCCTACCCCAATTAGAAAATTTAAGTTTTTGTTGAGATCCCAATTGTAAAGACGCACATTTTTACTAATCAAATTTTGTGAAATTTGTATAAGCTGGTGTATTCAACAGCATCACATTAAAAAAGAATCCATTCTGTTTCCAGTTTTATTCTCGAAAGAAAACAGAGAATTCATAAACAAGTTATGCGAAAAAAATTTAATTATAATAATGGCAAAAAAATAAATTGCACTGCTGACCAAGAAAAACTAGTGTTATTGTTTAAAGAAAGTTTAAGATCTCAAAGTCCATCAAAAAAAGTTTACTGCATCTATGAATTGGCTATCATGTCCATAGATAACACGTAAGGGTCGGAATATAGTTACCTAAATCGATTTCCAACTGTAAGTGAAGCTTAGTTTGCCGGGAATATGGCCTGTAGGAAAATCTATAAATGATTGTTTTGACAGTCATGGGCTCCACGCGTAATTACACGGCTCTGTTGCCAGATCATGCCAAGAGTCTTCTTCTATTTTTGTCTATTTTAAAAATAAGTTTTAACTTCTTTAGCATACCGAGCTCCTTCTCGCCCCGAGCCCTTTGCGGTGGTACCCCCTAGTACCGCAATGTAGAACCCTATTGATAGCACTACTCAGGGATAACACATTACTAAGTATTCGATCCTTGTCATACATGATAGAATATATCATTGATAATGCAAACATGAGATAGAAAAGTTTTGAAATTTCTATCTATGCAAACTCATAGATAGAAATTTCAAAACTTGGATAAACATTGCTGCAAGATTGTATTTATCAAATATCTATAAAGTTTGTGAAGATCAATGATTGCTATTAAAAGCGGACTGCCTCAGAGGAAAGTAACCGTTTGTTTCTAAACTCTTAAATCTCTTAATGAATATCGAATCGACTTCTCAAGTGATTCGCTTCTTTACGACCAATTCCTGAAGTTACGCTCGAGCGTATCTGCATAACCTGTGACAGTTTGTAATGAATCATTTTGCCCCCTAACTTTGATCTAATTTTCCATACGGATAAAAATCTTTTTGAAATCATGATGTGGTTCGATATATGATATAGCAGGGCCGGCCTGACGGTATTCGGTGCCCTTGGACTTTTTAAAAATAGTCGCAACTAGCCCTCTTTCATCATACAAACTAAAATACTATAAATTCAATCGTGCATAATTTTTTTGTGTTTTCAATTATTTTAAAAACTTTAATAATTACATACATGAAACAAATAACTTATTTTTTCTTTCTAATGGGCTGCTGTTGGCTTCTGGTAATTGCAGACCTAGTGCGTTTCACAGGGATTGGTACCACCTAACCAGCTCTATCGAGCACCGCAGAGGGTGTACCAACGCCACAAGTGAATTTTGATACTAAGTTCTTTCTCTTGAAAGATGGAGTATCTGGGAGGAGCCACTATCATTGGGTCTGCCTACGTTAAGACAACTAGAATTTTTGAACTAATTGTGTGAAACAGGGATTTTTTTTTTTTTTTTTTTTTTTGCTCTGACGCTGAGGAGCCCTCAAGATGCTGGCGCCCTTGTATTTTGCACACTTTGCACATTGATAGGGCCGGCCCTGAGCGGAGGTGTATTTGGACTCAAAGCGACGGCTTCTCCCCTTTTTTTATTTTAAAGCAGCGTCCCCCTACTCTTTAATTTCAATTCCTTATGCTTGTGTTTATGGGCCTCCACCTGCCTTTTTTTCCCTGGACTGCGCTATTGCATGAAATTTTATAACAGTGCCAGTCTTTGATATGATAGCTTCGAATCATGTCAAGTGTGTCTAGATACTCCAAGCCGAACTTGAAATCTATAAAGGGGTTAATGAGTGGCGAAGAGCCCACACGTGTGACCAGGAGGAAGAGAAGAAAAAAAACAGCATCAGCATTCAAAACGGAACACAGACCTCTGCTACTGCATCGGAGAAATCCATTGTCATGTCTTCCCCCGTCAGTCTTATTAATGCCAGCAATTACCTTGGAAAATGGAAGGGGGCCACATTATTCTATGCTAATGTCCAACAGACAATGGTCCAACGGTGGGACAGGAAGACGCGGACGTGATCTGACCACTAAAAGGGTGCAAAGTGTGGATGGCTTTTTTCCTCACCCGTTTGATTTGCTTCTTTCTTTCCTCCTCGCTTTTGTTGTTTTAATTTTCTTCTATTCGATAAGGTCACGGTTCCGATAGTAGGATATTTTCTCCGAATTAGAAGCGAGTAATTTCGTGTGTCTTCGTTCTCATTTGCCGCCTTCTCCGAATGACGGCTGAAACGGGGGAAAGAATGAATGGTGAGACACATCGGCGATCTGTGTTTATTGCCAGTTATCAATCGGCGGATGAATGGGGGTATCGCATGCCGGCTCATTCATAAGTTCAGATATGGCCGAAGGGGATACAGGAGATTGAGAAACATTGTCCCAATGGCACATGTCTTTTAATGTCAAGCATCAATTTACTTTCAGTAACAGAATGAGAAGCTTGTTCTAGCTGTCACACACTATTAAAAAGCTAATTTCAGCTATACTTTTCATTTTATTTCGTCAATTCATTTTCTTTTGAAATGAAAAAAAAAAAAAAAGGAATAAATACAATTGGGAAAATAGTCAAGGCGAAAGGCAAAATATTTTTTTGAATAACTGATTTTTTTCATCAGAAAACAAGCTGTGCCGAATATTGCGCTGCAATACATTACTCAGTTTGCTACTCTCAATGAAATATGCTTAAGCTGTGAAGAGAGTGGATGGGTTATATTCAACTTCATTCATTTTATAAGAAGTTTAAAAAAACGTATAAAAAGGAGAGTGTTATTATTATTAATGTATATATATATATTTACAAAAAAGTTATAAGAACAAATCATACGAAAGAAATGTGTATTTAAATAAGAAAGAACAGATAAAGATTATACTTAAGAGCAACGATTATTCGGTAGCCATTTTTACACATGCCTATAACAGACCGATTGACAACTAGTTAAACAGACACCGATTAACTAGTTGTCAAAATAACCGGATCGATCTCGGATCATGCTTTTTTCTCTCCCCTTCTCAAAAAAAAAAAAAAAAAAAAAAAAAAAAAAAACGTGAAAATCCGTCTTATCTTTAAATTTTCTGAAGGAGATCGAAAAATTGCTTCTTTTATCCCTTCTTGTCCTCAAAAACAGAGCCCCGCCCCCCTCAGTTCGCGTTCGATATGACCAGTTTCAGAGAGTGCAGGTAGTAAAAAGAGCTGATAAAAAGGATTAGAAATCTTATTTTTCCAAGAAAAAAAATTTATTCCTGCACAAAAAATCATTAAAAAAATTAGGAAATTAAGGAAAATGCAATTGGTTTTGGATAATGCAGCTATTCTTCCAAACGCAGACGTACTTGAACGCGGAAATGAAAGTATTTAAAATCATTTTTTATACTATAAATATAATGAAGAAAATTAATTGCAAAATACTGAATTTATTTTAAAGTTTATTTTCTGCAAAGTAAACGATTTGCTTATTATCTTGTTAAAATTATCTAGAGGGTAGGAAGAACCTTTATAAAATTGAAGAGTGCATCTCATGTTAACGAAAGCAGGAACAACATTTAAACTAAATTAATATATTTTCACTAGAGGGCACGTATGTAAGTATATTCCTTAGATGCCTCTACAAATAAATAAATTACTTTTCCCCGCTATCTTTCATGGTTGTCCATATTTTATATTTATTTATGAGAAAACAAATAAGTAAATTATAAAAAAAAAGAATAAAGCGAGAAACCGCAACAGCTCTTATTTATTGATCATTTTGAATTCCCGGGAAAAAGGGAAGTTTACGAATAGGGAGCCAAAAAGAAAGCAAAAGAAATAAGTGATTACATCATTCAACCGGAAAAAGTCTGCGGAAAAACAGCAATAAAGAAAACATCCACCCATGCCGAAAGCGTTACTAAATCTATGAGGGATATTTATATAAACCCCTTGAAGGGAAAAAAATGAGGCTACGAAAGGTCATAAAAACCACCTTTCCAAATCAATTACTGATTGGTATCAGCACTTTTTGATAATAGTGAAGGAAGACGTAATCACTGGAGGTGTTCTGCAGTTTTTGACGGATGGCATAATGAGATGGTTTGTGGTCAACACGGCTTGACCACTAAGCTGATTAAGGTTGATGCTGCTGACAAGTGTTACTCTGTGTTACCTAGTAGAAACTGTCTGGATGCATCACTAACTGGGAGGAGATTTTGTGACAGTTCTCATGGAAGCTGTGTCGCCGCTGACTTGATATTACAAGTTGTGAAGATTTCCCTCGAAGAAATTGTGTATTTTTTAAGGGGAATTATAGGCTTTTTAGATCTTGGGTGAACAATTGTATTTTTGGGTGAACAATTTGTCGTATAGACAAATTTTAGTGTCAATTTTTACTTAAAATTTCGCTGTGAAAATAATCAAAGTAAATTCTTTCAAGTCATTACTTTTCTTATTTATGTATTAAATAAATAAGTAAGAAAGAATATAATAATAACCTAACAACTTGAATCCAAGACTGTAATGTTGATATTGCATTTTTACATGCGTTTTGATTATTGTCAAGTCGATTTGTTGTCTACTATCTTTGATCATTAACCTATCGAAGTTGGTATTTCCAAAAAGCCTTATCTACTGCAAATAATTTCGTGTAAGTTAGTGCTTGAGTAGCATTCCAGATGACATGTAACGGTCTTTTTATGTTTAAAGCATTGCAATTTTCAAAAACATATTAATTTATTGTAGCAATATTAAATTGAGTATTATAGCTAGATGAAAAAATAAAAATGAATTTAGAAGTCTTATTTAATAATATGACGTCAGAGTATTAATCAAATTTATATTTTTGTTTATAATCAAAGTTATTGTTTCCTTTTCTTTTGCTGTTGATGATAAATTGAAAGAAAACAATTTCAAGTATCAGTCTATACATTTCTTTTCTGTTTCATAAGAATTTTATTGGTGGATTTGTTGCAGTTGCTTTTAGAATGACAGTCATATCCGTCAGAAAAGGTTGGTATACAACGATGGAGTAAATAACACTTATCTATGACGGGTCAGTGTGCCAATTGTTCTCCCTTGAATTGAAAGTGTATCCATGGAGTAATGTTCTATTCTTATATTTAACGTTTTTCTAAGCACCGCTGTGTCCTGCATTTATATAGTTGCTATTTTACAGAAATGCCTAGGCAAAATAAAAATCTGATTCACTCTACATCTCTTAAGTTGGAGACTTTAAAATATAGTTACAAAACATAGGACAATTTTTTTTTATTAGGATATGTGTTGTACTTAAAAAAGGAAATTTAGTTACTTTAATCCTTTCATTAAAATAAATTCTGTCAAGCGATATACTTTAAATAAGTGTTATAAGTTTTCAATGGAAATAAAATGGAAGATTGCGACACATGTAATGGCAAACAAACTTATAAAATTCACTACATTCCAAAGTCAGATTTTATCTGAACTTAGGTTATATTTTTACTTTCAGCTTATCAATCTATTAAGCATGTCAAATCGTTAAGTGAGTATATTAATAGCTAAAAAATAACATTTAAAATGATGTCTTTAAAATGGTTTAATTTTGTTTGACATTCAACAGCCTACCAAATTAAGAAATGAAATAATTAACTCCGAGGTCAAGGATCGTTTTGTGAATTAAGATACAGTCGAACCTGTTTATCTCGAACCTGTCCATCTCAAAAACCTTCTTATCTCAAAATTTTATATTTTCCCTGCATTTACACCTTAAATTCAATGTATTTTCCATGATTATATCGAAAATTTTTTCCCCAAAACCTCTATATCTCGAATTCTGGTTTTGCTGCCATTTTCGAATTCGAAGTTGAGTGACCTTTCAGCAGCAAACAAAAATTTTACGGAAATCGTAGCGGACGTAAAAGGTGATTCGGAAGAATAGGAGATTGAGGAAAATACAGATGTCGTGAAAGTCGCTGTAAAAAGAAGCAGAGAAGGCTATTGAAACATTAACAACTTTTCTAGAATTTCAGGAAAATTTCGGTCTAGGTGAACTTACAGCGATCGCTACCCTCAAAAGTATAATCGAGTCCAAAACAACCAGACAACAAAAAACACGGAAAGACCTTTTCTTGTACTTGCTAAAGAAAGTAGTAGTACTTGTCTTGCTTTTTGAAAGACTTGCAAAAAGGTATGCTGAATAGGTACCATTTTTCTATTGTTTATGTTATTTTTAAGAGTATAAAATTCGTTAAAAAAAGTTAATGTTATAGTAAAATGCTTAATAAAACCAATACAGAAGATTTTTTACCTACAGCATATAGTCTTTGTTTCAGTTGCAAATTTTAATAGTTTTATCCAAACCTCTGTACCCTCGAAACCTCTTTATCTCGAATTTTTTTCCCTTCCCGTGAAATTCGAGATAGACAGGTTCGACTGTATATCTTCAGCGGCCCGAAAGAAACAATTACAATTTAGGACATAAGCAATTGAATCCAAGCAGAACCCATTCTGACAAAATGTTTGACAAGTCCTTTCTTGATAAGACAGCAGATGGATCTAAATTTACGAGAGACATAAAGAGTCATTATTACGAAACGAATGACAACTATCGACACATCAGACATCAGATAGAAAGAAATCAAGATGCCTCCTCGCTTGCCAATGAGGCGAAGAAAAGTAAACTCAGCGATTACAGAATCGACCAGAAGTTGTTTGACTATCTCGATATTTCATCCAGGACTCGCTTAGACTGTCACACAAGAGGAAACCACATTATTTTCCCGAAATGGCTTATGATTTTTTTTAATGTCATTGCATCTATTCTTTTCTATTATTAGGATGGCTCATCTTATTATTCCTAGTTTTCAGTATTTCGGAAGATACCATCAGTAGATTCCACCTGAAGCACGCATAGTCTGGAAGATGGTGGAAGTTTAATCCACCTTTTAGCGCGGATTTAGATAGTGCAGGGACGTTAGATTGCTTTTTCCGCCTTTTCTGTGCTTATCGTCGTGTTTTTCTTGGCGAATCTGGACGTTCACGCTGTTTCCGTAGCTCCTGTTGGGAAGATAAGCTTTGTTTTGTCTAGGTTTCTGGTGGAGAAATAATCTGATGAGGGATGCTTCATACTTGAATCTTTCACAACCGACTTCCCATGTTTCTAATGATTATTTTATTCAAAGAAGGTTTATCTAGGTATTCTAATGCATGCAAATATTCAAAAGTATTTCGTGTGCTTGATGACGAAGTTGATATGATTGGCGGCAACAGGAAAAAAAAGCATTAATAAATTCAATTCCTAAAATAGCAGAAGGGAATTTTTTCAACCTGAGAAACTCTAACACAACATTGGAAAAATGCTCTTCTTGCATGCTTTTGAAAAATGCACGCTTTTCTACAGCTAAAAAATACCATTACTTTTTAAAAAACTCAAACAATCGAGTGTGATTTTTTTGGATTAAAAAGTAAAATGCCTTTATGCAATGTGACTAACTGATAAAAGTATAAGAAATCTATTGGATTCAAATTAGAAGCTGGTGTACTTTTGATAATGATATTATTGGCTACTTGAGAAAAAATTGTATGTTATTGAAATATAAGTAAAAGAAGGGGAGAAATCGTATAAGATGTTAAGAAACAGAAAAAGCAGAGGAATATCCCTTCATCATTCCTGTTTATCTTATATATAAGCGGCTTAAGTGCCTGTTTGTCGCCGATAGTTCATTCGTTGCTTGCGTAACTGTAATGCAGTTGCCATTGTTGTAACATGTCAAATATACTAATAATCAAAACATTTCTCTAGCATTTTGAGTAAGGCATCGCTAGATTTGCAATCTCCGTTAAAAATTAATGTAAGCGCGAATTCAATTTAATACTTCTTCCTTTGTTTTAATTTATTTATCGTCTGCGCTTTTTATATATATTAAAGTAGCAGCGCTCTTCTTTCCAGTTTCGTTAAACTATAGTTTTGACGATGATTATGTTGGATAGTAATAAATATTTTTCAAATAATTGATTATATAGTAAATAATATTTTTATTTTACAGATTATTATAACTTAAATGTTTTTTTTTTTCGTTAAGAATATTTTTTTGCGAAATTATAATATGTTTATTATTTATTTATTCATTACACTTTACTGTTCTACCTGATAAATGTCTCTTTGATTTGATGTGCATTTCGGGTTACTGGGAGAATTGTATATTTATAATATCTAGAACAGCGGTCGTATGACCACCGGACTTACTAGTTATATATAATTTCAAAGTAAATATGGCGGTAACATATAAGCAAATTGCTGCTGCTGTTGTCATAATTTTGGTTTTAATTATATATTTACAAATCTTCAAGCAGTAAATCATTTTTAATAAATTGTGTGATCAATATATATTCCCTCTTAGGAACAAGTTTACAAGAATACGCGCCTTAATTTGGATTCAAACGGTAAATAAAAATGTATAAATATAAAACTATAATTAAATTTTTTTTATTATTATTTATTTTATGAAAAGTAATTCATTCAATGAAAATTGCCGAAGCTAACTGAATACAATCGGAGCTTTTCCTTATTTTTAGATATTTTGTTTCCCACTTGAGTTGCTGCCTAGGGATGAGGTGTATCTTTTGAGGGAAACGAAGTATAATGTTGCAGCGTTTCCCAATCTTATCACTCTTACGGAACCCTTTTAACAATGACCAAGGTTACAGGAGCGAACGTTCTTGTACTAAACATAACGTTTTTTTTTTCGATATAAGTTTTCTTAGAACAAATACTTACATCAAATAATACCGAAAAAAAAAAAAAAAAAAAAGGAGAAAAAATGTTAGCAATTTAAAAGCAGTATTGCGATGATAAAAATAAGAAAAACGCAGGAGTTTTATTCTTTCCTTCAAGATTAAATTACTCAGTAGGAAACTGCTTAAATGTGTTACATAACTGAAAAATATCTTAAGAGTTAATATAAATAACACATGGTATTGAAATTATGACGCGACATTTTTATCTCCAGTTAATGTTACCAGTAGTTTTATTTTAGGCTCTGGATTAACCCTAAAAATGTTTCGAGAAACCCTAAAGTTTTGGAGCCCTCTGGTTGGGAAACCCTGGTGTACTGTGTCATCCTCCAGCTTATGGGAACTGAAGATGAAGTTTTGTTGAAGCAGAAAATGACGTTCTTTCTAAAGTAGGTTATTATTGAGTGTAAAGAATAAGGGCATCAAAAAAATCGAAGATTGAAAATTTGCTAAATCGAAGAAATCGATTTAGCAAAGCCAGATATGGCTATTGATGTTTCTTGGACAATATTTCTTATTCGCGTGTTACAATCGCTAAAATTAATGTTAAAAAAACAATATTGATATATTTACTAAGCATCCATTTTACATTTTATTCAAGTTCTTTTAGAAGAACTGAAATGAAACGACATTTTAATGTTAGGTCTTTATTAGATTAATTTTATTAGAAAATTGTCCACCTTTGAAACCAGCTAGTTCAATCTTTATGTCTTCAACTGTGATGAGATTTTTAACCGACTTCACAAAGGAAGGAGGTTATACATTCATATTATATGTATGTCGTTTTTTTCTATTTTTTTTTTTTGTACACTCATAACTTCTCACCAGATGAACCGATTTTCGTGATTTTTTTTAATCGATCGAGGGTGCTTTCCCATAGGTCCCGTACTTTTGTTTGACCATATTCGATAATTAGAAAAAAAGTTATGGGCGGAAATAGGGTCATTTTTTTGGTTTTTCATCCATAACTTTTGACCAAATGAACCGATTTTGATGACTTTTAATTTAATCGATAGAGGGCCGTCTAACTCAAATATCGCACATCAATTTGACTAGATTTGTTTTTTAGAAAACGCTTTACGAGTGAAAAATAAGTATTTTTTATCTTAATTGGAAAGGCTTGACTTGATTTTTCTTTGTTGGGAAAACTATTAATAAATATTAAAAACGCATTGTTAAAAACGTTTTTGTTGCCATTGTGCTATAATAATAAAAGCAATTACAGCAAGAGTTTGACTGAAGGCTTCTCTGAGTCAAAAATTAAATCCAATCAGTTTGTTTGCTAAAATCGACTTCAAAACGGAATTTTTCATACAAAGTTTCAGTGTCATTCATTCAAAGAAGGTTTGCCCTTTGATATAGATTTTTTAAAAGTAAAGTATTTATATAAAAAATGTATTTACACTAAAAAGAATAAAATAAAATAATTTTTGGAAAAAAAATAGAACCGACTTCAAATTATAAACTGCGCTAAAAAGTGAAAAATAAATTAATTCTTTAAACAACATCGATGTGAATTTTAAACATAGTTTTAGAAGTCGGTGCAAAATTATGAGCCTAATTACCATTACAAAATGTGCTACTTCATATTGGAACTGTTGCTAATTCTGGGCCATTTATATTTAATTGTTTCAAGATTACAAAAGATTATATCTATTCTAATTTTGCACCGACTTCTAAAACTATGTTTAAAATTCACAGCGATGTTGTTTAAAGAATTAATTTATTTTTCACTTTTTAGCGCAATTTATAATTTGAAGTCGGTTCTATTTTTTTCCCAAAAATTATTTTATATCATTTTTATTTCATGTTCTGCATAAAACAACATTAAAAAATATGAAAAACTAAATGCTACTAAATGGACTACCGAAAAAGTTAGACCAACCGCACGTGTTTACCACTCTGTAATGCAATCTAAATAAAGGGGGAAAGGGGAGAAATGTTGCACGAAAACATGGTTTTAATTTTATTCATACAAAAGATCGTGCATAATTTCACTACGTTTTGGTGCAGCAGACAAGCACCATAAGGCAGTAAAATTAAGCACTATCTTTCAATCCTCAAATTGTCACCACATGTGAGTTCAAAATACCGCCTTACTTCTGACAGTGTCCCACTCTATATGCTGGAATTCTAAGTACAGAATAGTTGAGTTTGGTTCCCTGCACAGCAAAAAGAACACAAAACTCATCGACTGCCAAATTCGAATTTCTTTTTTAAAAGAATATTAATAATAAATTGGAAAATACAAATGAAAACGAATGGAAGAGGGGAAAAATCCAACGCACGAAGTTTTTCCTCTAAACACATATCCAGTTGACACTGCACATAGCAGTTAAATAAAAACTGCCACTTGAAATTTGATCAAGAAAAGTTAAATCAAATGTTTGAGTTCATTATTTTTTTAAAATATACTAATCTTTTACTCATGTTTTATCAAACACTATTTGTTATCTTACATATAGTTATATTTCCTTCATATGTTTAATGTTTGAATTTTTAATAAAATTATACTAATTTTGTGGTTACGTTGTAGCAAATTTTAACTTGTGTCAATTGATTGTAAAGCTGAAAATTGCGAGCAAAAATATATATATATATATATATAAACGTTTGAGGGGACAACTGAAACTTTCGGTAAATTGAAAGGAAAGGAAACCCTTTTCGAATTTAATTTTAAAAAGTTCCTTTATGCATAACACAAAATTTTGATATTATGTAATAAATAACTTTGCTTACAAAAAAAAAAAAAATAGAAAGCCATCAAATATCACAATATCGAATTAGCGTATTTAATCGCTAAACACAAATAATTATTGATTGTCATTGATGTTGCTCAAAATCCACTGCAGTTTTCTGCCCTCAGTATTCCTTACTAATCATATCGAGAAAATATTAGTAAACGTACAGGTAGAAACACTTATGTGAAATATTTTTATAATTGATGAATTTTCGATTGAACCTGATTAAAAAAAGGCCTAGTTTACTGATTATAAAAATCTGGGTGTACTTGTACTCTTAGGACAAACCAATTAGGAAGGACGAACCATCGAAATGTGGATAAATGAATCGGCGCGCGGTGCAGAATTTATCTTTTACATATACTAACAGGCATGCAATTTTTTTCAAATTTTCAGGTCCCCAAGATACTAAAATGTTTTCCGAAAACACCAATTTGCATGAAATTTTTGCATTTAAATGTATAAATAAAATATGAATTGAAGAATCAATTTTACAGGGAAGGATGTTATAGGCTAAGAATGAAAAATCACTTCGATTCCCATACCTCAGTAAAAGGAATGTCGTAAAAGTAAAAGAGGAATACTGTACTCTTTTACAAGAACTAAACTGTTAATTGGAGACATGATTGGCTCCGACAGGAGAAGCTAAAGTTGTATAAGAAGCAATACGCAAGGTGGAACAAATGTCAATACTGAGTACAAAGACTTATTCACTTGATGGCGCTGAACCATTACAGAGGTGCACTTGTATGCTTCATGAAAAGATGCTGCGTCTTCAACATTTAACTAAAACGCTTTAGTTGATGCAAAAATGGGTCCTGCATCCTAATATAACCCAAGTAGTAAAGCAACCAAAATTTGTGAGCAGTTATATACTTATCATTCTTGCAACATCTTGCTATGAAGATACATGCACCTGTTTGGTTTCCTATCAAACTGAAGTCCTCCATAACAGAAGGAACGCCATGTATTTAGAGACTTATGTAATAGATATCAGGAGGCTTATCTAATGCTATAGATATCTGGAAACTTATATTATAAGATATTTGGGACATAATTTATGAAACTTAGTACACGAAGTGTTGTCCATCAAATAACTTCTTTTGTCGTCCTAAAAATGCCTTATTCTCAATATGCTCACAGATAACGCAGAGAATATTAGGTCAATGCGAAAGCTAATTTGGGCTACGATTGAAAACATGGGGTCATGAAAAAAAAAAAAAAAAACAAGCAGAAAAACCGCTTAAAAGTTGTTGTTTTTTTTTTTTTTACATCTTAAATTCAACAGAAAAATCTCCACAAATTCAACAAATATTTATGCTTAATAACAGACCACAAACAAAAAAAAAATCCTCTGCACTTAAGAAATATTTTTCTTAAATAATACATTTTACAGTAAATACGCATAAACCCTGTAAACATTTTCGATGGACAGAACACTCCAAAGTTAAGTTTTCTCGATAAATATTAGATAATTGGAGAAGTACCATGAACTAAGGAAATTCCCAACTCTACAAATAAAGGAAGTACTCAACTAAGGAAATACTCAACTCTACAAAAACTTCAAAGACATTGTAGATATTTGAGACTACAGAAAATCCCCATGCTCTGTAAATATTCTTAATGGATGCTGCACTACAAAAAAATGCGGAAAATATAAACCCTCTAAATTTCTTTTAAAAACAGCTGAAGCCTTCGCATTTGGCTTTGACAGAATAAAGAATAGGTGAATAACAGCATATAATATCATTATGTAATGCGTTCGGGGAGGGGGTGGAGTTGAAATGGGTATGCATGGATTTTTCACTTTCGTAACTGTTAAGCAGTGGTATTGGAAAGAATTTTCTTATATTTTTTAATAAAGTTCTTGTTAGAACTTTTATTCTCAATTATTTTAGAGATATTATTATTATTAGGTTCCTCACTGATTTCTCGAAACATGGACGCTCAAATAGATCTAATTGTTTTAAGGTAGAACATGATGCTGAAAATTCCCCCTTATTTTTGAGCACATTTTTTTAAAAACTTTTATCTGTGGTACTATTTTAAAGCAGAATTTCTTATCTTGCATCTGCAGTAAATGTACTAAATCGGATGCAGCAAAATATTAATCGATCTTCATTTAAAACTTAATTTTTGTAGCTTCTGTCTCCCTATTTGGCAATTAAAATTAACGTACCAAATTTTCAATTTTAATTTAAAGCTTTTATTTGTTCATTTCTCTTCACTTATTTCGATTAGTCTAATGTGCCTTTCCTGAACAGATCTTAGATGTAGAACTTAATTGAATGTGGTAAAATTAACAACTTGATGTCACTGACATTTTTCAAAGTTTAGACAATAAAAAGAATAAGTTATCAAAATTAATGAATCGTTAACTTAGAAAAGAGAACAGAAGTTCGGAACAAAACTAAATAGAATCCTATGGTCCCATAGGGTCAATAAATATGACGTATAAAAGATTATCCAATTTTTATTCAAGGAGTCTCTTAGCTCTTTCCATATTACACGCCAGGGATGAGGAACTTTGCGGCTTGTCATTCTTCGAACCCTATTTTAATTTTTTAAGCCGCTTCCAATCATTAAATCATTTAATTAAAATTTAAATAATTTAATCTGAAGTTTGCATAAACATGTTCAATAACATAAGCATGTTCAAATTGTATATTGTGGTTTGATCGAAAGCGTATTTAACGCGAGGAAGAGCGAGGAATTTATTTCGGGAAGGTCCCCTTCCCGAAATAAATTCAAAACTATCTATTTTGAAACTTCAATTTGGAAAGTTCTCTTGAACCCCTGCTGAAATAAATTTCTAAATATGCCCCTGGTTATGATACGTTGCTTTTATTATCAGATTTGCACGATATAATATTACCATATTATTATTATTATCATTATTATGTCTATTAAAAATAGCAAAATAAAAACAGATCAATAGCCTTTAAAATTCCGGTCATAGAATGTAGAACATGCGGGAAAACATGTGCAATGACCTTTTAAAAATATAGTTGACCATTAAAAAAATGCAAAAATCAATCTCTTAACGCAGAAAAAAATACCGAAATTATAAAAAAACTCACCTTAGCAAATGTTTAAATCCCTACTTCTTTTTCTTTCAAATTAAATGAAGATTGGAATAGGTCAAATTGCGTCAGCCACCCACTACAAAAAGACCGACAAGTAAGGTGGTCAGTCACGTGGAAAAAGATCGGATGCTGGGAGGCGCGGGTATTTAAACCAGATCGGTCGAAATTCCACCTCCCTCGGAAAAGTGACAGATATCTTCTCCCGCTCTTCTTGCATCTTCTACCGCTTGGGGGCGCTCGCGAATGGGCATAGTTTGTTGCCGATTCTTTTGAAGATGCTTTTCTATTTCTGAAGAACATTGGTTAGAGTGCTATTTTTACTTGAAAGAACATAAGTGGCATGGCTACCAATACAAATAAATCATTTCTTTTAAGCGCGTAAATACTTTATACTTTTATATCACTAAAAATTAAAAGAAATGGAGAAAACCGTGAGCAATGCAAGAAAAATGTCATTAACTACTTATGTTAAGACGAGTACGAAACCAAAAATTTTGAACATTTGCCTTAAAAAAATGCTAGATTGAAATAATACATTTCGTTACGTTTAAAATTATTAGACTTCATTCATTCAATAATCAATATAGACAAAGTGTCTCATTCATTTAAGAAAAATACTCACACAGTAACTGAATTTAATTTGAGCAATCAAAAATAAATAAATAAATAAATGTTATGATATTCAATCACATTAAAATGTAACAGATAATTTTAAAATTCGCAGTTATAAGTTGCAAATAACGCCTAATTCAAGAATAAAAAACTTTTACATTTTAGTAGACAAAAATGTCTATTTTAAGGAATTATTTGAGCTTAATTTAACAAAAAAAAATGAATTTTAAGCTGACAATAATGTAAAATTTAATCAGTCATAAAACATAGATAATTGGTGAAATAAAAAAATGACTCATATAAGGTATCAAATACAAATAATCAAAAACTTTACACAATATGTACATTAAATAATTTAAAAAACGAAACTCGCTTTCTTGGGGAGGAGGGGGGGGGGGGAGCGTAATCATATTGACTTTCAGTAACTGCTTGAGAAACTACGAACAGAATCGTTTGGTATTCATTTGATATTCTTAGTACAATTTAAACACCGCTTTTTCTTGATGCAATTACTGAAAATGCGTTACCAACAACCTTTATTCTGGTATCCCTCCTCATTTAAGTATTATTTACATAGGAATGGCAACAATTAATGCACGTCATGCATTATGATGCACGGCATAATTAATTACTTATTTATAATTAAATCCAAAAAATTACAATTAAAGTTAATTGATAATAAAAAAAGTCAGCAAGATAAAAATTGGAAAAATAAAAATCCGAATTAAAAATTCAAATAATACAAGTTGAGAATTCGAGCTTCAATAATATGAATGTCAAATGAAAAGTTTCAGAATTAGTCTTTTTCTACAAAATTCATTATTATCGGTACTTAGTACAAAATCCATTATTGAAACGTCAGAACAGATATTTTAGAAATATGTATCAATAAATACAAAACAAGGAATAAATGGAACAGTCATTGGAAATCACGAATAAAAAGAAAATTCTTGATGAAGTAATTTCTTATAACTGCGGCTTTTCAAAGAATCGTAAGTTTAAAAAATCTATAATTAAAACTGCAAAGTAGTCAATGCGAATGATTGTGTTTATGAAAACAAATAAAACGAAAATCAAGTATATTATAAGGATTATAGTTTACGGTTACAAGTTAAAATGTTAAAACTGAAAATTTTCCTATTTTAAAATAAGTATTTAAAAAAAAAAACTAAGAACCGACAAACCTTCTTTTTTCTTGAAAATCGAAAATTCTTAAAAACTCAGGAAAAGAAATCACAATGAAACGTTTAATGTGCTAATCAGAATCAGGCATGCCAAATATAAAAACTGCAAACGCGGGACAAAAATCAAGTTCGGCGTATAACCCGTATTGTTGCATAACCCGCACCCAAAAACAGAAACAATTACATGAACAAATCATTCTGAAAGGTACACTGTTTATAAGGAAACAATTTTAAATTACAAAGCACTTTTAACATTTAAAATTATATTGTAAAAAGTTTACATTTTACCATATTTTGCTTATACATGGTTAACCAGGGCCATTGGATTGATACATCTTCTCTGATAAGTAAAGGTCTCTCACGAAGTCTTCCTTCCCGCGCAAGTTCCCTTTTTCATGAGATGCACCCCTAGAAAACAATGCAGGAACCTGAAACCTGACTGCATTCGTTCATAAAGCTCAAGCTCCATTCCTAGCGCCAGATCCCCAATCTACTTTCAGGGGGGAGTTAAGAGGAATGGGTGAAATTGGATCATCGTTTCGAAACCTATCATTTATTTTTTTCAATTTAACGAACAGTTTGATTTTCTTTTTAATAACAGTAATTATTTTTTAAATTCAGCGTATTGCCTGCATCGTTATATTGCCCGCAGATAGTTAAAAAAGGAGGTTTTTTTAGATAACCCATGGGGCTATACACAGATGATTACTGTACTTGTATTTCTATAGAGATCCAGATTTTGCATTTGGTGAAAACTATCACGCTTAAAGCTACCACTTTTTATTTATTTTTTTTTTTCGAGTAACGAAGGAGGACAGCGCTGCGGCCGCTGATCCGTGAAGGCCATGGTGCTATAGACGAAGATCGTAGTTTGCATTAAGCAAAACATTTTATTTGTATACGAATTAATATGGTTTTCAGAATACCAAATCAATTACTCAGTTTTATCTTGTTTATAACCTTACGCTATTCTCATACCTAAATTTTATTTTTAATTCGCACTTTTTAGTTTCTTTTTTTCATTTTGCTCAGTTTTTTGTAATAAATTGAAATAATTTAGCAAGTGACTTATAATAAAGAGATAAAAAGTTCTAAAGGGAAAGAATGTAAAAACCCGTGTTCAGTTGCTCTAAAAATAAGAGCTGCACCTATTCAGGTCTGCGTCATTAATTATCTGAAACATAACTTTCCTTTACATTTTCTTCAACCTGTTCAAGATAAAAACACAAGCTTTCCTTGAAATTGGATACGGTTTCTTTTGACTGCGGAAAATTGCAGGAACCATCAAAAAACAAACGCCATTAATCTCCATTTTTTCACTCTTAAGTTAATCACGAAAAATTAATCGTTTAGACCTTTACACTTCGTACGATTGATTCATGAGAGAAATTCCATTTTTCTTTTTTTAATGACCCCCGCTATTCTTGTGGCACAAGTTTGACCACTGAATACAGACGATGACAAGTTTTTGTTTAAAATGTATGATTTCGCAACTATTGCTTAATGCAACCATAGAAAATAAGGAACAATTTTTCTTAGTGAAAATTCGTGTCTGACTGCATCAAATGGTCCTTGATGAATAAAGACCTGGAAAGAAAAGGGGGGGGGGAGGGAGACAAAAAAAACACTCCATCAGTCTTAATTACTCAGCCATCTTCCGCTCAAGGGAGGAAAAAACATAAGTGTCAATCACTTCTGATTTTTAAATCATTGAAACAACATTTCAATAAGGGGCCACGTTCATATTAAAATGAATACTTTCAGAAACCTGATTGGAATGCCGTATTTTTGACAACTAAAATGAGCTTAGCGAGCTTAACTTAGCCTACATTCCAAATTTGACCATTGAAACAGCATTTTGACCATTGGAGCAGATGATACTCACAAAAGGACCATCTTTATTTTCAACGCGAAAATTTACAGGTCGTGGCTCATAAAGTCATGAAATCGAACATTAAGATATTTTAAAGAGATGAGAACTATATTATTCATTATAATACGTAAGTTCTAAGTACATTTTAAAGAAATACTGCTGTTTGTTTTTACTACTTATGCCAAAGAGGTAGAACTTTATACATTTAGTAATGGTATATAGTCCCTAAATCGGCAGAAAAGCGTACTTTTAAAAGTGGGGGGAAAACTACTGAATATATTTAACTGACTGAAAGTTTGGCTATCCATATAAAATTTTCCTCAGATTAATTTTTCATTGAAATGGAGGAATATTTCAGAAAAACATTTTTTAAAAATATTAACTTCATCTCTCTCTCTCTCTCTCTCTCTTATATATATATATATATATATATATATATATATATATATTTCAAAAATGCTGTTTGTGTGTATATATGTGTGTTCCTTATACATCTTCTCCAAATCTGCATAGATGCTCTTCGGCGAACGGTTCAAAGTTATCGTATTCTGTACAAAGTTATCGTAATTTTTCAAATTTGGTGTCATCGAAAACCCATAAAATTCTGCATTTGCTTTTGGAATTTATTCGAAGTTTGTAAGACATTTAGAATGAACAATGAAAGTAGTATGCGTTTGTTTTCTCGGTTTTTTTTTTATAAAACTAAATTGCAATTGTTCATAAAATTATCAACGTATGCACATTTTTTGCGTATTTTAGTTGATTGCGTCTTGAGAAGATGAAATGCTCTAGAAATACGAAATTTCGGCTATAAGTACCTTAGATTAGGTCCTGATGCACCTCAAAAAGTTTTTCGGAAAATTGGAATTTTTCCCTCTTATATTCCAATTTTTATTAGGGACATATTTCACGTTTCTCAAGTGCAAAAAGTATGCAAACAAGAATGAGTGTTTCGGCTCATCGTTTGTGCTTGTGTGTGTCGTGTGAGTCTGTGTGTGACATGTGTGTCTGTGTGTGCATTAATTTAAAATTTTAAAATTTAAATGACAAATCCTTTACGAAAAGATTTAAAATCCATATATTTATCACTAAAATCAAAAAAAATATTTCTTACATATAAATAAAAATGTTGTGACTTGTGCATTGAAATGTTTAAAAAGTCATCCCCTAATTAAGTAAGTGATTTAAAGCAATGGAAAAGTAAAATACTTCATTAAAAATTAAAAAAAAAAAAAAAGACTGGACGAATTTTGAAAAGAGTCAGCTTAAAAAAGTATTGTAAACTGAAATTCTTAAAATTTCACTTACGCATAATTTATTTGGAGCAAAATTACTTTATGCATTTAGTAACAGCAAAATCCATTTTCTTCTATGATTTTAAGGCACAGGAAATTTGAAGTACAGGATATATGTTTAAAAGTTCATTAGCTAAGTAGAGAAAAAATTATTACACAAAAAATTATAAAATAGCTCTTAAATGACTGCTTAAAGCAAAAATTAAAAGGAAAGCTTAATGAAATACTTTAATTTTCATGTCCTGACTAATTTACCAAGAACGCCATCATTTATTTGTTCACGTAACTCAATAAAAAATCGCTCCTTCCAACAGACTCTTATTACTCGAGGTGTCTAAAGTCTCAAATCCGCCAGATTCCCACTGGTCATCTCATCACCCCACGATCTTGATAACCCCTCCCCTCGCAATGCCCCCCTCTGATATAGCCCCTCTTGCGCGATAAGTGGGAACGATAAGACAATGATGGAGCCCCCCGATCGCTCACCTGGGCCGCGTCAAAAAAAGCAAAAAGGGAGGGAGGCAGGGAAGATGGGCCCGATCTCCATCATTCATCACCGCTAGACTAATCACCTATTTTAGAGCTGCGTGAGGACGCGGTAATTGTGAACGTGCCTGGCAAAGATCGCAGCTAGCTTGTGGGTATAACCCTTGGCCGCACGAAGGGGGGTCTCGTGTATTTTTTCTTTGTTTTTTCGCCACCAAACCCTCCCGCTTACATCCGTAAATACGAAGGATGCTGATAATAGCTTTTATGTAAAGGGGCGATATCAGAAAAAATGCCCGAATGCGAATTGTAAAACGCTCAAGCTTCAAAACCCTGGCAGAAAATTAAAGTGGCCAACTTTATTTACCACAAACTTTTTTATGAATATGGCCACGAACTTCTATTAAATCATTTGACATTCAAATGTTGGAAGTGGAAATGTAAATTGGGGGTTTTATCTCATTCTCACACGTTTCTTTAAAAATGCATTTTCAGAGTTAAAAATAAATAAGTAAACAATAATAATAATTATAGATAAATTAATAACGTCTTAAAAGAAAGAATTATCTAAAAATTTAAACTAAAAAATATAATAAAATACGTATAATCTAACAAAAATGCATTATAAATGCTGAATACATAATTTTATTAGGAGGATTAAAAGCGAAAGATCATGTTTAAAGTGGAGAAAGAGAAATTATGGCGTTGGGATGGGGAAGAGGGTAATCAATTTTGGATGTGAAAGTAATGTATATGTGAGAACAGGGTTCGAAATTAGGATGCAAAAGTTTGGCGTCATTGGCACCTAGTTGTTTTGTTTTAGTTGCCAAAAATGTTCTGCTAGGCGTAATTTTAAAATTATTCTTTTGAGAAATTGGTAATTTTGCCTAAGTTTATTACTCAATTACAAACGTTTATTTTAGTCAGTGCCTAGTAAAATAAAATATGAGTTGGATGGGCTTAACTACTTTTTAAAGTGCTATTTACAATCTAGTGTTATTTACAAAACTTCATTTGGAAGTAAAAATTCACGATTCAAAATTTGAAAGTCAAGAAATTATAATAGTCTTTCTAGGTATCGTAAAAACTCAAAATACAGAAGGAAAGAAAAATTTCTATGTAAAAATGTAATTGTACAAAGTTATACTAGATTTAAAAATGTAAATAAATAAATATAAAATGACGACTTGGTGAAAATTTGTGGTTGTCAAACTAAAAGTTTTATGAAAGGTTAGGCGTCAAAATGACGACTGGATGTGAAATCCCGGTTGTCAAACGGGAGTTTTTAATTGCAAAATACGACTACCGCCAATTTCGAACCCTGTGTGAGAAGTAACAACAGTGCAACAAAGAATGATAAAATGTTTTCTTTTACTTTTGCTCCTATTTACAATTTCACATTATTGTGCAAGTAATCTTAACTTCAAGTATTTATTTTTTGCAATTATACTTTTTTTACTAAACAATTGAGTCTTTTCTAAATACAGTGAAAAACCCTTTGTAAGTTGACCACTTGCGGTGCAGCACTTTAGTGGTCAACTTAGACAGGTGGTCAACTTGTAGAGGGTAGGGAGGTTTTTTTTTCTTTGTCATTTTTTAAATTATGCATTTATTTATTTGCAACTAATTGAAATGTAGCTTCATGTATTAACGTTACTTTAAAATAGTAATTAGCTTTTTTCTCACAGTAATCTAAAAGTATCATTAGAGAAATTTAACCTGAATGACTTACAATGTAACCATCATATACAACTTTAAAATTAAGTTACTTAGTTAAGATAACAAATGTATAATTAATTAGGTCAGTTACTTATTTGATGGTAACGATTTCCTAAAAATGCATAATTTCTCAAAATGGCTATATCAGATAGAAGAAACTTATTTAAAGAATAAAAGAGTGCTTATAGTAGATTTCCCATATGGATAATTTACAAAGAGGTTTAGGCAAATTTGATATTGATGTTTCGTCGATCCAGACAAATACTGGTCTAACATTGTAGCATAAAAATATCTTGGAGAAGTTATTTTAGTTTTTTTTAAATCTTTTTAAAAAGTCAAACGAATAAATATGGTAATAATTAAGTGGTCAACTTACAAAAGGTTTTTTATAATACTCCCACCCCTGCAAAGGGTTTTTTTTATAATACTCCCAATTCGGTGCACAAAACGTGTTCAACTTAGACAGGTGGTCAGCTTACGAAGGTGGTCAACTTTACAGGTTTTACTGTAATACTAAATTATTCTTAAACTACCATTTTAGTAAATAATACTTTCAACAAAATTACCTTCCACAAGCTTTTTTACAAAAATATATTCATTCCTTCGCTGACGGAAAAAAAAAGGAAAATAAATTATTTTTTAAATAAATTAATTGTATTTAAATGATAACTCGTATAATAACCATAAAAACACAAACGCCATTAATCTCAATTTTTTTCACTCTTAAGTTAATCACGAAAAATTATTCGTTTTGACCTTTACACTTCGTGCGATTGATTCATGAAATATATATATATATATATATATATATATATACTACCTGTTGCAAAAGGAAAAGTTATTTTAAGTTCTACAAGATATCTTTTAGCAAAAAGTATTTTGAATATTAAAAAAAAAAAATAAAAAAGAAGAAGAAATAATACATTACTTTTAAAATGGAGTTATTTAAAAAGCAAAATTAGATGTATAAATCCACTGGAAAATTGTTCAAGATCTTTTTTTACTACTTGTTGCACTGTTAAAAATGATGTGCTTAAAAATGGGAAAATACACCTTTTTTTTAAAGATCATTTTGACTTAAAAATGAACAAGCGCTGTTCTCAGTTTTAAGTGTCAATACTTACTTAAAAATTATAGTTACAGAAAGGGCAAATATTATTTTATTTTTCTGCAATGATTTAAAAATTTATAGAGCAACTTTACGTTCATAATAAGTACAGAACTTTTTTTTTAACGATTACTTCTTCAAGGCAACAATATTTGGATCAAAATTAAGGAACTATTTACAGCGTGAGCCGTCAGAACGATTAAAGAATGTGAGTAGTCTGTTTGTCTACTCAGAGCAGGAGTTTAAGATGAAGAATTCGTCGCATGCAGCAAAACAAGAAAACAGAATAGAAGAGTGGGAGGGGGGAATAACGCTCTTCTGGATTGGGATATGAAGACATTTGGCACTAAGTACATAAGCAACCGCAGCTGGGACGTTTGGAAACTATATAATTCAACTTTTCCGCTGGCCCCCTCGAATTTCTCCTGGTGTAGCGCAAGGCATTCGCTTTCTGTCAGGAATTTCCGAGTTCCAACAAGCAGCGGTTCATTGAAATTATTGCATTACCTGTAGATTTTATATAGATCTTAATATACATCTATATGTACATAGTTCCTAATTAACATATGTGAAAATTTCGGTGAGGAAAATAACATGAGGAAGAAATGATGCTTGTATTTCAAAATAATCAACTGTATCTGAAACACAGTATTTAAATCATAAACAAAAATCAAAGAAATTTGACTTGTAAGCGTGTTAATCCTTCAGACGTTATAATTTGTTTTATTGTTGTTTTCAAAACTTAGATCATTATGTTTATTTTGTGAAAGCCATTTAAAATTTTTACCGAATGGGGAATTTCAATGTGAATTTTCTGGAAATATATTTTCGGGATTTGCAGAAATAAGCTTAAAAACTACAACTACTAAACAGTATTTGAAGAGCTTTGCGGGACTTAGTTGAAAAAAACATAAAAAGGAATGGATATTGACATTAATTTTGCACAAATGACAAGGCTGTTTGGTCTATGAGACTTGTCAAAACATAAATAGTTACTTCGTGTTTTGAATTTGAAATCCTAGTCTACAAAAATAGTTCTTTCGTACACTAGGATTAGGTTCACACATAATCTGAATAACCTATCTAGAAATGAAATTCGAGACCTCACTGTTAAATTTAGAAAAAAACAGAAGTGTTAATTTAAGAATGAAAACCTTTTTAATGGAGGCTCTATTAATTAAAGATTGCATCCGTCAATTCAAAAATAATGGCTCACTAAGTTTATAATTAACTCCGTAAATCGATGACCCAATTAAAAAATGTTCTCCCTTCTTTAATTTGGCATAGCTGCCATACTTCTTCATATGAAGCTAAAAGAGAAAAAAGAAGACAAAAACTCAAAAAAATACCCTGCTGTTGACCCTATGGTGGAGTTGCCAGCGTTCTTCGCGCCAAAAATCGTGAAGAGAACAGCCTACCGTGCGGTTTTCTTCTAGGTAACAAGGAAGGTGGAAAAAAAAAAGATAAAAAAGAATAAAAAATGTGGCGAAGAAAAAATCTAATGTAAACGATTCGATAACGTCTTTGGTTAAGCGAGTTTTGCGGCTCGTAAAGCTATTTATTACAAACAACAGAGAGTCTTCCTATCGCAGTCGGGTATCGGTTGTAAGGGGGAGAAGAGATTCGCGTAGAAAAATAAATGAACAAAATGAATATTAGCTGTTACGCCCTGACACCTTTGTGGATAAAAAGGTTAGAAATACCACTTGTGGCGCCATCTGTTGGGGATGATTATAACTGTCGCTTCGCTGATGCTTCAGATAGCTCAGTTCTTCTTCCTTTTGTGATGTAGCACCAATTGATTTTTGGAAAAAAAGAATATAATTAGAGGTATTATTTCAAGAAATCCTAGTATTTATTCTCGCAATTAAAGTGCAAAAATTGCAAAGTGCTGGTGCACACATCATTTATTTTATTGTGAAATTAAGTCTGGGAAATCCTTTTTTATTACCAGTGAAACAAAGCTTATAGAGTCGAAACAAAATGAATTTGAATAATGTACACGTTTTGTGTTAGTGGCACATATCGGATAAATGCTCAAAACTCTCCTTATTGTATTGAGCTATACACGTCAAAAATGAATTTCGTGCCCTTGATATTGAACATGTCATTAAGTTTTCTTTTCCTCACTTAAACCTAATATTTTTCATTAGTTTTATGATTAAATAGAGTCCAGCATTGTAATGATGATACTTTGAATCCAAAATGCTACGATAGCCTTTTTTTTTAAATTTTCTTATTTTTCTCTATTGAAAAAGTGTCGTTGCTCAGACAAGTTTTCTTCTAAAGCATGATTTATTTATTAATTCAGGCTTATTTTATTTATGTGAACGGTCTCTCCCTTCATTTAAAAAGGTGAAAGTCATTCTTTTTATTATTATTACTACTGTTCTTTTTTTATTTATTTATTTACTTTTATTAATTTAATTATTTTATTATTATTAATATTTTTTCCATTTTTATTTCATTAACCACTTTTAAGAGTAAAAATATTTAACGTGCTAACAAGTAATTTTATTGCTATCATTTTCTAACCGTTCACATAGTGTACTACATTGTCTTCTCATATTCATCGATTATCCGGTCAGAAAACTCCGAAGATTTCATACTTCATGCCTCTTACAGTTGAATTCCATTAGAATAATATTAAAAAATGCTTAACAAAATGCAATGAAAAATGTACCAAATAAAACCATTGATAAAAATCAGAGGACACAATTCAGAAAACAGAAATCATTTTTAAATTTTCTCAAGATTTACTGCTCCTGACCTGCAGAAACTCAAGAGCAACGAAATTTTCAAAATTTGTAAAAACGACACCGAGCAAGATAAAGTGGAATGAAATGTTTGCTTCTCAATTCAATATTGTCGTAAGGCTTTCTAAAGTCTATAAATAAGAAGAAGCATCGTATTTCGTTTAAAATAATGCGTCTGATTTTCATTCACACAAATCGTGAAATTAAGAGGAATGTTGAACTATTTTCTTGTGAAATATTGATCGAGTTTGGGTAATACCGTGTGAAACATTTTTATGATACTTATTAGCCGTGCCCTTTAGACACAAATATTGCCATAAATTTAACCAGTAGAAGAGTTGGGCAAAATACCGTTCAACCTCTCGAAATTGTAAGGTATTTATTAGCAGTGCTCTTTGGATACACAAACATTGCCATGAATTTAACCAATAGAGAAGTTGGGCAAAATATCGTTCAACTTGGTCGAGATTGTTCGTAACAAACGCTCCAAAATGAACTATAACGTCGATGATATTGTCAAACACTATACATTCACATAATTTAAAAATAAGAAATCGATACTGGATTCAATGAGTCGCACAAGTTTTCATACGCCAGGATGAGAAAGTGTTTAATTGTTATGGCAAGCATCACCCAACCGCAAACGTCAGAAAACATTTCCTTAACAGCAGATATGGCTAACCCTGCAGCAACAAAGCAATCAATTTAGATTACCAAAAAAAGGATGACCACCAACCAGTCTTCAACCTGCCAAGTCTACTATATGACAGTAAAGCTCGAGCAATGAGACTTGTGTATATCCGATCGCCCAGTGTCAGGTTGTCGATGCTCCAGGCCACAGGATTTCCTCTCATTAGCTATTCTGCTCGAAGCATCCATTCTAATAACCCTTTCAAGTGGCACTTCGCATTGCGTGAGGATTCGGGACTGTTTAATAACCGGAAACATTTAGAACCTGTTACTTAACTCACTCATAAGATACGTAACTAGAGAGGAACTCGTGCATGGCCGTAAGCATGCAAAGTGTGAGAAATGCAACCTGGGGGCAGTGTTTGTTTTTGTTGAGCTCCTCAATTGTACCCATTGATGAGCCATTGAGTGGTAAATGATTGCCTACTTCTATGTTAATAAAAAAAAGCTGAAAAGAAACCCTCTTAAATGCTGATCATCTCCGGCTTTTATATGAGACAACTTTCTAATGTGCTTATTGATTAGTGACGTTAATATCTATATTCAACGTAGCAAAGTTACTTTTGAATACATATATGAATATTTATAAGCATTATATGAAGTTTAGCTTAAAAAACTTCTTTGCAGTATGGCAAATGTCGACAATCACTGGTTAATGTCGACATTTGCCAATTTCGGACATGCAAGGTAACATACATAAAAGTTATATATATATAGAGAGAGAGAGAGAAAAAGAGAGATACGCATGTATACACTGGAACCGGCGTAATGTAACCACCTTCTTGGCCGATGCAACAGGTCACCAACATAAGACATTTTACCCAATCATTATAAAGCATAAAATTTTTTTTGCAGAAATGGTTACTTTGGACAGGCTACTCATTCCAAAAAGGTAGTCACTTTTCCAGGTTCCACTGTGCATATAAAGACACTGCAATAATCAAAAAATCAGTGAATTTCATTGAAGCTAGTATTTTGATATAAATATCTTATCGTACTTATTTGAAACCTCTTGAATAGTCTAGCTTCTTCGTACCGAATAACTTCACTCCCCCTCCCGACGCGTTAACGTTCATATTCAATAACAGTCCTTTTCTACACGTTGGATTTAGAGACATTATTTCTGTATACTGGAATAAATAACCTTTCCCATAAGAATAATAAAGCACAATTTAATAAAATAACTACAAAGAGTTTGTCTGTCGACACTTCTTATATTCGACATCAAAGAAACGTGTAAAGAAAAGGCAAATTCGAATTGAAAATAAGAATTTTTTTTAATTATTTTATTTTTCCAGGCATTAATTAGTCTTAAAGTCATGTTTGCAACATATGTTAAACTAGTATTATTATAACATGATTTCATTTCCTACGTTTATATAACAAAATGAGAAGTGTATTGCGCCGGGACCATACATTCTCACAAACAAGCAGGTATGTGTATGTGTTTGAGTGTATGTTCAAGTAAATTAGAAATCCCAAAATATTTTAGAATGCTTGAACGCTGAAACTCCTTTACTTAAAGCTCATTTACATCATTAATATAAATTCCATTATGCGTTCGCCATTACCGATAATTACGAAACTGGGCGGGCACTGAATGAAACGGTTAAGGGTGATAATTAATATTATAAGAACTCATTACTTTTAATCGTTTAAGCAGGCAACCGACTTCGACCAAACGTAGATTAATTTTATTCAATTAATTCTCAACTATATAAGGAAGTTGTTAATGTTTTCTTTTGAGTAATGTAGCGCGTTAGTATGAGGTTTCGTTTTACTTTTAATTGCACTATTCCTAAGTATTCTACTTTTAAATTGATCTCCCTATTTCTTAAGCTGAACTCAATAATTGTTTGAGACAGAAATATTTTCTTTATCAGAGAAATCTGAATAAATTACATTTTCAACTTTGAAAATTTTCTGGCTAAAGGAATTGCTTGAAACATAACTAATTTGAATTTAAAAACATAGCACCAGTATAATTAACTCAAACTATGAACAAGTACAAAAAATTAAGGAACGTTTACTAAAGCTCTGCTGCATCCATCTGACGTTATTTACTGAGCATGAGATACAGTCATTAGGAAGAGAGGTTTTTTTCTCAGTGAGAAATCAGTTTAGCTCCATACCAAAACTTACCAGAATGAAACTTCCCGGTATGTTCAGATTTCGGCTCACAAACCGGGAAGAGGTGTAGAAAAATGGAGTTTTGATTAACACGAAATTGGTTTTAAAGTTATTAAAGCGAAATCCCATAATCGCCAGCTATAATGGTTTGCTTGTAAAGCTTTCTCAGGCCCATCACTTAGGCCGGACAGGAGGGGTTTATTGCTCTTGAGAACATAGTAAATTTTTATACGCATTTTTATCTTTTCTAACGCAATATATAAAAAGAATATCCCTCGTCTACCCCTCCAGAATGGCAGAAAGTATGGTAAAATTGCCTTTCAGCAGTACTTCTGATATTTTTGAACTTTCAGGATTGGGAGAGAGAGAAAAAAAAGAAAAAGAAAACATTAAAACAAAAGCTTTTCAGTTTATAGGCAGATTTTGTTGAGATTTAAAACCTATTATCTATTTGCACATTCGATATTAATGCAATTAAAATTGAATTATGTGTCGATAATAAATCATTCTCACACAAACCTACGAAAACGAATATAGTTTTTTTTTTTTTTTTTAATATCGGTTCTTATCTAACTTTCCGGGAAAACAAAAAGCAAAAATTACTCTTGGCAGATAATTTTCGCAGTGCATTAAGTGCTCATTTTCCCCCTTTTACACTTTTTCCTCTCTATCTCTTTCTTAATTTTCTTCATCACTGCATTAAGAAATGCGGATTTTCGATCGCTTATAATAAAAACAAATTTAAAAAAGAGAGAAAAAATGAAGAAAGGCGATGGGAAATATTCAGCGAAAAATAAATTTCACCAAGACCTTAGAAGTATAAGAAAGAAAAAAAAAAATAAATCCATAAATCAAATTTCTCTCCGATAATTACCTTAAAGCTCGCCAAGTTGCGTCCGCTTTATTTCTTCCCTAAGCATTTCTCCCGCTCATTTTTTCTTTCTACTTTTTTTTTTTTTTGGTATCGTTTTTCTTTTAATTTTTTCATTCTCACCTTTCCAATGTTTTTTTCCCCTTTTTTAAGATTTTTAAAAGCGCAAAAATAAAAAAGATTCCAAAATCCCTAAAATGTAGGGAAGTTTTTTCCTCCCTCCCTCCCTCCCTTATGGAAAATGAATATAAAATGAAAATAAAAGAAAACTGTTTAATGAGGAGAAGAAATTCACTTATCACAGATTTTCCGCTTCAGTGCTGCACAAATGGGAACTGATGATGAGGTTTTATTCAGAAATCCCCTGATTTTCAGCGTATTTTGAACTGAGACCATTTTTTGTTGCAAATGAAATGAAACAAATGCGTTAAAACCTACCTTTCTAATTTTTGAAATCTCTTCGATTTAAATCTCTGCTTTTTTTTTTTTTAATTTTTAACTTTTATGTGTAGGTTTACTTAGGATGAAATGTATTTGCATTAGGTCGTATGACTGTAAAAGTTTTCTTATTACTCCTTTTTAGAGTTGTTTGACAAACTTTTTTTTCATATACGGTCTTCATGCACCCCGTAATTGCCATTCGTTTCCTATCACGGTGTTGAATTCGAAAGTTAACTTGAAATTATTTTCAGTTTTAGATACAGTTAATAGAAGTTAATTAAATTTGATTCATTTTAGTAAAAAAGTAATTATTTTGAAATTTAATCTTATGACTTTGTGGTTATATTTTACAATGAGAAAAAACAAGTTCAACCTCAGTTTCTACAATTATTCTGAAACATATTATATATTCCATAAACATGTTTCGTTTAAAGGTAAAAATAATGCTAATATCGCAGAATATTTGCATAAATAGCACACATGTGTTACGAAATTGCAAGAAATTCCTTTTTCAGTGCAAAAGCTTATGCATGCGAAAAAAATAAGATTAGATCCATGTTTTTTATCCACAAGCTCACTTCTTTGCATTGACAAAGGGAGATCATTATAATCCCGAAACACGTGTCTAACTTTTTGCAATATTAAAAGTGTTTCATCCGATGGATTTTCAGTACAAAAAGTAGTTTATTTATCTGTTTTGCACTTCGTTGTCAGGCTGTAATTACCCAAACTACTTAATAGTTTATAGAGTGCAGGAAAAGTTTGGGAAAAAATGTCTTAAAGGAAGATAAGACCCGTCATTAGTGAGGGAGCCGCTTCACATTTTGCACCAATGTGTGCAGAAAAAAGTCACACTGAACTACTCATAAGCAGAATAATTATGAATATTTTTTAAATAAATTGCTTCGTAAAAATAGCATGCAATGAACAATTAATGAGTTTTTTAAATCAAAAATTCATTTCTTCTTCTGTCCG
This sequence comes from Octonoba sinensis, assembly GCA_038502835.1. Taxonomy (NCBI): domain Eukaryota; kingdom Metazoa; phylum Arthropoda; class Arachnida; order Araneae; family Uloboridae; genus Octonoba; species Octonoba sinensis. Next base: position 80,101,089 of record CM076599.1, on the reverse strand, counting down.
GCAGTGGACCAGTCGGTAGGAGCTCGGTTCCCGCAGAACACCGAAAGTGAAGCAACATCGACTAAGGTCAGTGTTTGGGAGGGTGACAACCTCTCGTGGCTGGTTGATGCGGTCCTTGTACGCTAAAGGGAGCTGGGACACGTTAAATAGGTCGTGGCTCCACTGTTCTCCAAGTGAAACGATACCTCTATGGGTGCCAATCCCAGGTGACGGTCTCTCATCTGGGAGCTGGTTAAAAAATTAAGAGACCTTTCAAACGGGCGGAAATCGGACTGCCCCGTTAGACTCAGGAGCAGCGTCCCCATTCTTCCTCGCCACGCGCGAGGACTCAACAACAACATTTCTTCTTGTTATTACTTTCTTCCCGATAAGTACATTCATTTCAGCAACAGGTAAATAACATTGCCTGGGAAATAAAGACAGTTTATTTTCTAATAAAAGTATGCATATCTGCAGCATTAAGTTTTTATCGTTTATTTGGTTATTGTTATCAAATTATTTTCGTTCGGATGTGATAACATTAAGTGGCTTCCGCTGAAATTCCATTTCTTCGACGCCGAAATATGCTGCAAGGCAGGACAGTCTCAAGATCAGTTCTCCCTCCAAATTCCATGATTTTGCTTTTGTTTGAAAAAAAAAAAACCTTACTCTTTTACTGTTCAATTTAAAAATACATATTGACAATTACTTCGGGAAAGAAATGGCGCACATCATAAAAATAGTTTTAAAAATAACTACATTAATGTCCACACCTGTTTTCCTGTTCAAAATTAAAAAGTTGGGGAAAAATATAGGAATGCTGTTTGAAAGATCAATGAATAGATATTAGAATAAAATAAATTCAAATAATTCAATAAAATAAAAAAAAAAATTTAAAGAACTTACTTTTCACCATTTTGTTTTCAAGTCACTTATAAAAGTCCATTAAAGATCCCTATTGTTCTGCATTCAAATCTTCAAATCTATAAAAAAAAAAAAAAAAACGTTTAGATGAAGAAATGCGAGTAAACACTTTTGAACGGACTAACGTGAAGAAAGTTGCATATTGACCGTGGAACACCTCGTAAAACATAGCTAGAAATCGAGTTCTGTGACAAAAATGTACGCCCACATAAAAATGTATTCTTACTGTAAAATAATGTAATGTAATTACGAGAAAAATATCTTGATCAAATTCTGGGTCTTTTATGAGAAAATTGAAAGTAAAGAATGAACTTTGTTTCCGTTGCAGGTGACATGTTTCTGCAAAACTCTGAACCAATAGGAATCAAGGAAAAAGATTATCATTTCACCGGTTAAGATTATTTACTTGAATTTCTGGCGTGTAAGTGATAGATTTGAGTTGCAATATCCATTATAAATTACATACTAACTAGCATATGACCATATATAAGATTTTTTTAATAGAACGTGCCAATTTTAGACGAATCGTTGCGACACAGAGGCGCGAAAAGAGGACCAGAGAAAGAAATGGGGGAAAAAGATAGTACGACGTTTCTTCTCTCTTCTTTTTTACTTTTTTTGTAAATTCTTTTGAATTTAAGAAAAATCTTCTAAATTTTACCTCACTACGTTAGCAAGTATGCATTAGCAATTGTTTTCACGCATATTAAAGTAACAATGAGTATTTACTTATCATTTTCAAAAAAATAATTATTGGTATAATAAAAATAGAATAATTTCGATTTCACCCAAGAAGTTCTTAATAGGAGTTGTCGAAAAGTTAATGCCAAAGTGTTTCTGTTATGTACCATGAACTCAAAAGTTTCAACTATTTCATTTTTGCTCACTTTTACACTTGTATAAAAGTAGATATATTTGTATCGAACGAACTAGTAAACCAAACCATTGGGATCACAAAATTTAGTAAACGGTTTTGCGAATAAGTCTTGCGCAAGAAGGGTAAAGAATATTGATAATAATACGATAAAATAATGAAAGACTAAACCAAATTCAATGCACATTAAATATTAAGAAAGAGCTAAGCACACATGTCAAACAAATAAAATCTGAGCTTATTAACGAATTGAATTACTCATCAATTATTCTGATGGTTTCAGTGCAACTGTTCAGTAGATCTGCAATTACTTGGAAATAAATGGTAAGATTTCAACTCCACTATACAGAGATATATTACCATAATCCTCTTTCTGACTCAAACTGCTGTTCAAAGTCTCAATCACGATTGACAGCGAGGAAACCTGCTGACATCCCATCAAGTTCCTTCAAATTGAATCCTCTCTATCATCTATAATTATTATGTCACACTTTAATGCAAGGTATCGGTCATTTTCATTACAAACCAAAAGGCTATTACCCTTATCTTGACATTACACGGGAAATTGTAGGTAAAATTATTTTTTTAATGAATTTTGTGAAAATTGAAAATTACCAATGACGACGCGATTTTGAAAACGACAATACGTTATCTTTCCAGCCTTGACATTTTTAATCCTTTATGACCTGAGTTTTGATTTTCATGTTTTTTTTCGTTTTAAGTATTTTTCATTTAGCATATTTCATTGTGCATATAAATTAACAATAGGCAGCGGTCATAACAACATCGAAAGACATGCGATATTTATGACGTTGAAAATGAGGTAAGTTTTATAGTTTGCCAATCAAAATTACACATTGTAATGCAATGCAAATACTTTCCTTCGATGACGCTATAACTGATGTAGAGAAAAATTTCATGCAACATGCCTTTTGATTATAGTAATAGCAATATTGTTTTTTTTTTTTCCCCATTTTAAGTCAGTTACATCAAACCAATGTATTTTCTCAAAATCATTTTTGATGTCGGAATCTTTTAAATTCGTTCTTAATACTTTTTTCTGGTTTTTTAAAAATGTGATATCATTTTAAAGTGCTCAAAGCTTCTGTAGTAACCTGTTACTACAGAACCTTTGTAAAAAGTACGTTGCCGCTCTTCGTCTTTTAGTGCTGATTTCATGATAACTTTTTCTTCCTGATTAATCTCAGAATCTATTTTTCCAACACATGTGATACTTCACATGAAATACACGTGGAATTTCACTTTCGTAAACAATAAAATTTTAATTCACATTTTTAAAAGTAAAAACCCACCACTTTTGGATCAAAATTCTCTTCAATCTTTTCTCATCTTAGCAGATGAGAAAAAATAGCGCAAATAAAAATAGTAACCGAAAGCTACCATAGAAAATTGTTCACCCATTTCTTAGAGCTCAATTGCTTTCAATTTAATGACGTGTATATTAATGGTTTTTAATGATTTTTTTATTTTATTTCATTTAATATTAATTTTAGTTTAATTTATTTATTTATTTACTTATTCATTTATTTATTTGTTATCCATCAACTTAAATCAGTATTGAGTTATCTTGATGAAAATTAAAAAAGTTTATAAACTAATTTTTGTAGAAGTAACAAAACTAATAAATTCGTCAATAAAATGAAATAAATAATAAATGAAGTAAAATGTCATAAAATACATTCACGTTATGTCATTTAGTTTATACTTGATCTTCTCTTGTATAATATTTTCTATCCTAGTAATAAAAAAAAGGACTTTTGAGTAAGAAATATTAATAGGAAATCCAATATTGAAACTTTATTCAGAGTTGTTTTGAAAGAGGAAGTAAAGTTTTTATGAAAGAAAACTACGAATGTATGTAGTTATAATACTTCTGCTTTACTTTTAGATGCATGAAAAAAAAATATGAAAAAATAAATTACTACTACGTTTTTTCCGTATTAGGGACTTTTGTCCATATTTTTAAAGGACATCCGATTTGTTTTTAGATATTAAAAAAAATCAGTAATTCTGCATTTTATGTTATTTTGTAAGATACTTTTGTTCAATTTGAAACGTGGACTAAATTAGTATTTCCGTTGTCTTTTACCAAGCAGGGAATCTGATACGCATCTTGAAGTCATCGCACAAATTTTATTAATATGTGCTGTCTGCTTTTTTGCTGTCTGCTGCTGTGTCCGATGTGTTTTTGTACCTGAACTAATTGGCTTCCTGTCTCAGGATTTTTTATTTGGGTAACATTATCAATTTATTTTTGAATGCACGAGCTCAAATAAACAGGAAAATTATGACATATAATTATTATATCCTTTTGGATATAAAATTCAAAATGAGAAAGCTATTTTACGCGAGAGAAACAGATATTGCAAATTTAACATTAATTACTATTTCATGATTCCATATAATTTAAATTTTATTGGATGGAGAAAGGAGGAGCTTTTGCATCAATCTCCACACTGTCAGAATTAGCATCGTCACTTTTGAGGACTTTTCCATCGTCAAGAAAATTTCGTCATTTACAACGATACTTTCCCTCGCGCGATCACGTGACTTTAAAAAGTTACTACACAAATTTCAGCAATTTGACGAAAGGTTTACTCGGAGCATTTTTCACGAAGCCATTTTGTCAAATACGACGAAAGTTTCGTGAGATTTGAGCATGCGTTTCTGAGAGTGCAGTTCTGTCCCTTCAAATGTAAATAAATAAATACAGATGTATTAAAAAATAAATGACTGAGAGAAGGATCAAGACCTTCTAAAAATATCATTACAATGGGGGGGGGGAGCGCAAAATTTAATTAATGAATTTAATAAATTATGAAAAATAAAAATTTACAAGTAATATGAGATAAGGAAATGTGCTTTTGTCGGACTTTCTGCCTCTCCTTTTGCACTCCCTCAATAAGTTTTATAAAAATAGATCAATTCTTTATTAAAATAGACAGATTCTTTTTTTTTCGAAATTGCTTTGCCAGGACATTTCATTTCTATGTTTCTTTCTTTCTCTCTCTCTCTCCATCCCACCCCACCCCCTGTTTATTTCCCTTTTCTTTTTTCTTTCTTTTTATATATATATATATATATATATACATATATTTTTGTTTATTTTTGAAAAGTTGAAAGAATTGAGCATCTGAACATTAGAATCCGAGGTAAATTTCGAGTCCCATATTAATTCTAATATAACAGGAGGTGCTTCGAACGAACTTTATTAGGAAGAGCTTCCGTCAAAGAGCACGTTCAGAAAACTAATTTTTTGGATTGATTACTTTCTGGCTCCTTTTTAATTAATTCGAAAAATTGTATCGTAAACAAATGCGAGGCAAATTTAACTCTATTTATCTAAACAAAAATCAATAAAATTTGATTTTTTTTAATTTCATCAAAATACCGGAGAAATTACAGATCCCTATAATATTGTCCTCAGAAATCAAAAGAACGTTATGAAAAAAATCTATATAAATATCACCGCAGACGTAACGCTGATGAGAGTAACTGATTGGTTGATTGAACGGTTATGATTTCATAATAAAAAGCAACACAAGTTAAAAAAGCAACTTAAACTTCTCCGTAGATTTAACGTTGACAAAAGTAACTGATGATTGATTGATTGGATTGCCTGACGCAGTAAACTTAAAACAATTTATTTTTTCAAAAAAGAAAGAACTTCAAACGGATTTATTTCGACAAAAGTAATAAATATTACAAAAACACTCACTGTAAAGTATGATATCAGAACTTAACATACTCATAATGAAAAAAAAAAATAAAAATGAAAATCTGGTAGATTCGATACTTAAACGAATACAAAAATACAAATAATAATAACAACAATATATATTTTTTTCAATGTGGAAACATTTGACTTGTCGACATTCTCCCTTTTCAAGGCCACAGAATAATATATAATAATAATACTGTAATTATATTAATAAAGAGCAATGAGAACATACAAATCATTAAATTTTGTATATGATTGTATAATGAATGTTTATTTTATTCAATATATCGTACCTTCAAATACTGCAAATGCAGAATTAAATACGTTTTACTGAGTTCTCCTTTGTATACGAATGGCATGCCTTTAGTTTAATTCTTTTTAGGTTGTTCGAGATGATTAAAATTATAGTTGGAAGTTAATTATGGAATAATTCCATAATTACGCCATAAGAGTTGCATATATTAATACCCACTACAATAATACCCATTTAAGATTCAAACAATTTAAATTCATTATCTAATCTCAGGTAAATGCGAGTTGTAAAAAAATGAAATTTTAATATTATAGTTTAATTTTCCAATTCTTTTCTTTAGAAAACAGTCGAATTTTAGTTGCGACTCTCATGCACTAAAAGCGCGATATGTTATGGGATGTGCGGTGCTATTTTGCGAAGAGGAGCTTACATCACGCGGCATCGTAAAGGGGCAACAAAGGGGTTAGCCGTCCGGTGCGCCACAAGATCTTTTTTATAATTATTATGTTCTATAGTACATTTTTACGTTCATTTTTGTAGTATATATATATATTAATTCAAGCATTTGAAGCGTTATTTTGCACCTTTTATTTTATTATATTTATTTTTTACTTTTGAGACTTTTTTTGGTTGTACATGTATTTTGTAATTCGCCATAAAGTTAAATATTTTATCAAAAGAAATACAGGCGTAGTCTTTTGTTTTTTTTTTTAATTTTTTTTTTCATTAAATATTGTAAAAGGCGCAAAATGAAATGTCCCGTCTCGGGCGCGAATCCCGCTGCAATGTACATGGCGCCCCCCACTGTTCCTAACAACTAAATAGTATTCTAATAATCACAAATACCATATGATAACATTAACAGTTTGTTCTCATTTTTCCTTTTTTAAAAAAATAATTAAAATATTTTATTTTGCTTTTAACTTCTTGTGTTGAAATCCTGTAACTCATATAATCATTCAATTTGAAGCTAAAGAAATAAATTCCAGTTGAAAAAAAAATCATGTTAAATTTGGGGATAATATATGTTAGCGGGCTACATTCTGCTTCAGGGATTGCAGCCAAGGTCTGATTTTTTGCTCCTTGGCATCGATGTGTAGCTCTACGGTCCGTTATTGCATATGTCCTTGCAAATCTCGTGTACGGATCATCTGCTACAGGGTTTCATCAGTATACCCTCTGTATGCATCAATTTTTTTCTCCTTTTTTAAAAATTGTTTTGAAACAAGAAATGTACAGACAAGGACTTAACAGAGCAATTTCAATACTCACGAGCTCACTACAGAAACTCTTAAACCTATCCTCCTTACCTACCTTTTATGTTTCATAACAGGATTGAGTAAAAACCCTTTATCTTTGTATGGAAAAGAAAATGATTAAGTCAACGTAGTTAAAGCTCGGAATTACAAAATTATTGCATACACATGTTGCGGGGTTACAAGGAATCCATTTCTCAAAGTTTAATAAAATTTATTTTTAAACTTAAACTATAACATTTCCAAATGTGTAAGTTACTTAGCTCACAAAGTTATGGCAGGGGAGCCAGCATTTAAATAATAAAGGGTGTACAAAATAGAATACATGAAATGCGTTTTAGTGCCCTGCTTGAGTCATTCTTTAAACCTAGTCACATATAATTCAGCTTCTAATACAGAAACAAGTTTTCGTTTTTTCAATTGTGCAAGAACTTTATATACTTTCTGGTACCATACAGCGCAGGAAAGTGTTGGAAAGTGAGTTTGCCAATTAATTCTAAAACCAGTAATTTTAGTTAACTAAAGTTAACTAAACTTTAAGTTACTAAACCCTTGAAATCAGGCTGAATAAATACGTTAAAATTTTCATGTTTTGAATTTTATGAAATATATTATGTATTACTCCAAATAACAAAAGATGTAAACAGAGACTTAAAAAAACTAAAGCAAAAGCAACAGAATTAGCAACAAACTTTAATATTATCATAAACCATAAAACAGCTAAAAGTAGGGAATCTGAATATGAACACATTACTGCTATTGAGACCGTAGAGAAACTTGAATGAAATTTCCAGTTGAAATAGAAATTCTGGTGACATAAGGGGAAAAAAAGAAGTCAATGTAACTACGAAAGGTAACTCTTTAAAAGATGAGAAAAAATTGAAACAAACTTTTAAAGTTATATTTTGGACATAAGCTTAACTTCTCTAAATAAATGGTTCAGGTTTCTTGATCCATAAAAAAAAATTATCATTTTTTATATGACATTTTTAAATTCAAGTATGTAGTTGACAAAACACTAAAAAATCATTGCACTAAACTCCAGTCAATACTTTCAGTCAAAAATAAATCTGACATAAAAGCAATTGATCTTCAAAAACAATTAAGTAATATATCCCAATTGATACTATACTTTATGAAACCTTTGGATGTTTTAAATTATTTGCACCGAATATTTTTAAAACTGAGAAGTTTATTAACACTTCGTGTCCTTTTAGCTAGTGGAGAACAAAGTTTTTTGACAGTAAAATTAGTATAACACTATTCAAAAGTTCACTAACGAAAAAAAAATTTATAAATTTGTTGTTGATCTCTATTGAACCTACGTTTACTATTTCTCTAAACTACACATCATTAATTAACAAATTTGCTAAAGTTGAAATTAGAAGGATAAAACTCAGATTGTTGTACAGCAGAGCCTCGATTATCCGAGGTAATGTGGATCGAGGGTACTTCGGATAATCGAAAACTCAGATAACACTGACTCTGTTCAAATCAAGAGGGAAACATGGGTTGAAATGAATGAAAATATCGTCCATTATTATCCCAATTATACTACCAGATATCCAATTATCCATTATTATTATCCCACCAGACAAATTATACCACCAGAAAATAATTGGACGACTGACGTCAGTCAGTGACGCCCCCATGGGCCACCAAAAAAATTTTTTTTTCAAGAGCAAATGTATCTTGGTTAACCGGAACTCGGTTAGTCGGGGCGCGGATAACCGAGGCTCTACTGTAGTTGATATCTCTATTTTAACGTATTTTATTTTCACAAAATGAATAGATAAATAATAATTGAAAAGTTTTCAACCATTTTATGCATTTCCCTTTCTATCTTTTTTTTTCAAATCACAAAATGGAGGGTTATTAATCTAAAAAAAAAGTTTATGGGGGGTGGCACTTCGAAGACTTGCATCATACTGACAAAATTTACCTCACAGCCCTGGGCCTATTGATTAATGTGTACATTCCTGCATTAAAGAAGATTTGCTTTTCTGTAAACTTGACAATACTAAATTTAGCACACAGTATTAATTACATAAATCTCAAAATGTAAATCCAAAGTATATTTAGTTTGATGACATGTTATTACGCTAAAGAATCATAAAGGGTTTTTTTAACCTCAGTTTAACCAAATTCATTATTATTTTTAATCTTTAAATCTAAAATGATCCATTCTCAAATTATAAATATGAAATCAGAAAGAGGAGTTTACACTAAAATACAAAAACTTTAACATGGGTCCATGCTTGAGAAAAACTGACTGTGTTACATCATGAGATGAATTTTGTTTTATAGTATTATTTCATATAAATTTAGAAGGAAAAATAATGTTATTAATCCATTTTTAGAAATAGTTTGTTTCCCTCGAGTGCATTATCTTGCTGCTTTATCATATATTATTTTTTTTCCATAAAACTATCAGGTTAAAGTATCTTTCATCTATCTCAGCTTTATTCCAATCATGTGCAATTCCTTTGCAAAACAAAACGTATCATTTTTTTTAAAGAAGAAACAAAGTTAATCATTTTCCATGCTGCATTTAGTTACATGATTTTGTTAAACTCTAAAAGATCTGTTAACAAGTTAAAATAAAACACAATAAATTATATCATTTCCAACTTATTATTTTAATGCGTTAAAACCTTATCTCTATTTTCTATTGCTGGATTAACTTGATGATATCTGTGACCGTGACTGGTTTTTGGAATATTACTAATAATAACTACTTCTGGAAGAAGTAAAAAAAGAAGATTTTACGAGCTGTTGAACTTTCCCTGTTATCTACTTCGAAATAAAATTAGTGATGAACTTGAATCATCAAACTTGTTTAATGTACCAGCACGTAATCTAAGAAGCTGTTGAAAACATTTATTTTCCAGAAAAGCCCCGGCTTATCCAAATTAGCAAGTTTCGCTTCGAAATGTTTTTGATAGATAACATTTTACCCCACACACACACATATATATTCATATATATCTATACTCGCCATAGTGACGTCACTACGGGGAGGCGGAGAAGCGCATTTTTATTTTCAATAAAAATGAAATGTAATCCTTTTATTAACCGACTTCCCAAAGGAAGAGGCTATCAGTTCAATCCTATGTATGGTTTTTTTTTTTTTTTTTTGTGCATCGAGAGGAAGGCTGGTTAAAAGATGGGTAGACGAGGTGGAGAAAGACCTTAAAAATCTAAATGTCCGAAACTGGAAGGAAAAAGCGAAAGACAGGAAAGGCAGCTTTGGAGGAAAATTGTTAGAGAGGCCATGGTCCATCATGGGCTGTAATGCCAGGGAGTTAATTTAGTTAGCATCGATAACTTCTCACTGGATGAATCGATTTTGATGATTCGTTTCTAATCGGTATGGGTGGTTTCTCATAAGTCCCGTACTTTGGTTTGACCATATGCGATAATTAGAACAAAAAGTTATGAGCGGCAATATAGATTTTTTTTTTTTTTTTCAATCCATAACTTTTGACTAAATGAACCGATTTTAATGATTTTTTTTAAATCGATAAAGGGTCGTCTAATTTAAATATCGTACATAGATTTGACTACATTTGTTCCTCAGCAATGGGTAAAAATTAAGTGTTTTTCTTTTAATTGGAAAGGCTCGGCTTGATGTTTCTTTGTTGAGTAAATTTATAATAAATGTCAAACTTACTGTTAAAAATAATTTGTTGCCATTAAGTAGTAACATTAAAAGTAACTTTAATAAGAGTTTGAATGAAGTCTTCTCTGAAACAAAAATTAAATTCACGCTGCTTATTTGCTTCGGTGACTTTTTTAATGAATTTCAAAACGGAATTTATCTTACAAATGATTAGCTTTTAGCGCCAGTCACTGAAGTAGATGTGTCCTTTCATATTTTTTAAAAAATAGAATATTCATGTAAAATATGTATTTATACTAGAAAGAGTAAAATAAAATAATTTTAGAGGGAAACAATAGAACCTACTTCAAATTAAAAATTGCACTAAAATATAAAAAATGAATTCATTCTTTAAATAACAACGATACGACTTTTAATCACAGTTTTAGAAGTCAGTGCAAAACTACGACCCATAAAATCTTTTATATTCATGAATTAATTACATGTATAAATGGCCCAGAGTCAGCAAGAGTTCCAATAGGAAGTAATACATAAGCTGTAATGGTAATTAGACTGTCATAACTTTATGCCGACTTCTAAAACTATGTTTAAACGTAGTATCGAGGTTGTTTAAAGAAAGTATTTATTTTTTACTTTTTAGCGCAATTTTTAATTTGAAGTCGGTTCTACTTTTTCTCCCTAAAATTATTTATTTATTTTCAATACCGTTTTTTTTTTCGTTGGGTAACAATTAAAAAGTGAAACATTCTTTTTGGTAGTATATTTATATTTTAACCCATGATTTGCTACTTAAAAACCATCGGTATTGTTGATAATTGCCCGTGAAAAAAGTATTGTGTCGAAATGATTTATTATTTCAGAACAATAATTATTTCTTTACATTATTTCTCTGCGCGCATTTTTTTTTTTTCGGTCGATTCGTTTAATATCCAAATAGCACCTTTTAAAATTTGCTTTTCTGCATGATTTTGCTTCTTACCATTTTCTTCCTTTTAAATGCATACGAGAGTCTTTTTATTAATTTCCGCTTGGATAACTAATATTGGTTTCCACTAAAATTAAGTTATAATCAACAAAAGCTGCGTGCAATTCTCTGTACTGAGGTGAAAGAACTTTTAGTTAAGAAACCAATTACAGATATTCATGGTTAAATATTTCAAGTTAAGTAAAAAGCAACCACTTTTGTGGTGCCCATTGATTAGCCCTGAAATTCAGAGGCAAATACTAGCTTTTTGTAAAACAGAACAGTCTTCATTACAAAGCCGCAAATTTGAAATTTAATGATGTCATGGACTTCTGATACAATGCAAAACTCATACATGAGTGAGTATTCAACTCTTTACGAAATTTTTAAGAATATATTTTAAGTTTCATTTTTGTCTAATCCAACGGATTTACTGAGCCAATTTTTCTAAACAAGAAAAGGATCACTTCAGAGAGTTTGGCTTACTTTTTCTGGAAACTAAAACTAGAAAAAGAATGATTTCATATAAAAGTCAGAAAGCTGTTAAATCGTTCTTAATTATTCTTAAGTACAATTTTCTTATCTTTTCACAAAATTTTGATCGTCGTCAAAACTTACAACTTTCGATTAACAAACACGCATCTCTCTTTTGCTGCTTAATTTATGAGCTACATATTAAAATAAGTATTATGGGGTAATCTTTCTTCGCTAAAATAAATAACTACTTAATTCAATGTAACTCAATCTCGCTACTTTGTGTACTCAAGAGCTTGACCATTGTTCTTTTGTCTAAAACACCAAAAGAACTGCTATCATAAAAACCCGACTCAAAACTTATTTGTATGTCATATACGTTCTTCCGCGACATTCCCATCTGCTTCGAATGCAAAAATGGCAAAACAAAATATGAAAAATAAACTTCGTAGGAAAAAAAATGAGAATGGAATAACGTTAAACCTTATCACTTCCCATTCGCAATGACACCTACCGCCATAAATCTTGAGGTCAGGATGGGGAGAAACAAAAAGATAGCTTCGAACCCAATGGACCATGGACAAGACAGGGACCTAAACTGTTACCCGTTACGTCAGAACTCGTGGTCTTCTGCTCCCATCTGCGGGCCCGACTTGTCAAGTGACGCAACCGGCAATATTTCAGGTGCTAACTAGTGGAGGCAAACAATGTAGGGGTCGTCGTGTTAAGACCATACTCAGCGGGAGGACAACATGGGATTTTTGACAATGCCGACAGATTGTCCGTGAAATTTTAAGTACTTTTTGGGACTAAAAGGGAAGGAAATGTAATCTGATGCGTCGTATATCATGTTGATTGTTCTTTGTGGGTTATTGACGCATGACTTTAGAATTAAGTTGTGGCAATTGTATGCTGTAACTATTTAACAGCCATTTAAAAAGTGAACTGAAACGCGGCGTCACTTAATTTGAAATCCCGATAGCATCAAAAATATTCTCGTTGATCGCAATTAAGATAATAGCCAGCAAGTATACTTTGTATACCCAATAAACAGAATCTAATCTTAGTAATGAAAACTGTTGTCCATACAAAACTCTATGGACGAACTCTCAGGAACTAACTATGGAGAACTAACAGCAACCAATTGAAATTTTTTATAGAAAACTAACTTCAACCAATTGAAATTTTTACCGAAAATTTTAAACAAAATTGTTTGGTCCCCGCAAAGTGTTCCTGTTAGCCGTTTCTATCTTCCAATTTTTAGTGCCAGGCTAGAGCGTCTTCCCTATTTTTATTTGATGGGTTACAGTTAAATACTTATTGATCACGGAAATGAAATTTATCAACTTTCGATCATCATTAATAAGCTTTTTTAAAATTATTTTTATTTTTAGACATCCGTTTCCCCCCTTTTTTGAAAAATAAAATCACTAAACAAGATTATAAAATTATGAGTCTTCTAAATTCTTTTAATGCTTTATAATTTTCCTGCCAGTTTTGGGATCACGAACTTAATTTCTTTTAGTAGTTTGTTCTTCATGCATATAAACCATGCTAATTAATACCATATAATATAATGGAACTCCCTGGTAAAGTGGGAGCTCGGGACAGTCACTGGATTGCAATCAGTAAATCAATCTCTGCGAAATCTACTGACACTAGAATATAATATTATATGGTATTAATTAGCGATGAGTAGACTCAAAAAATTTAAGACATTATTGTATTTAGAAAACGATTCATAATTATACTGGCTTGCAATGCAGGAATAATTTGTTATTAAAGCTCTAAAATAGTATCTAAAATAGCATGCTTATGTGAGACACTTTCTAATTATTAAATATTAATTTCAAAGAAAAGTTGTAAAAGACTTGCATTCAGTTCTAAAAGAAATGCTTCCTGTTAAAAAACAAAATGCATCATTCCATTTTGGCATACGATTACGATAAGTCACAAAAACGAACCTTTTCAGTTTCTTTTCGAACTCTTTCAGTTCCGGTTTTTAAAAAAATCGATGAGTATTAATGACCGAACATTTATTATTGTAGTAACGGCTCCTAGAAATATTCTTTAAAATTAATGTTATTGTTATGTTTTTCTTACACCTTGCGACGAAAGTGTAAGAACGGTTTTTGAACACATAACATGTGCAACATGAAAAGTGGTTTCATTTCTAATCTAAACGTTGTCTTAAAACTTCGTAAAGCGTTATTCACTAAGAAGTCTTCTATCGTGTTGACAATGAAGTTGTACAACTAGGGAGTAAGTAAAACAGTGAAGCATAACCTTTTACGTGTAAGATCAAAGTATGCTTGATTACTAATCTAAACAGGTCTTCAAACTCCGTAAAGCGATATTGACGAATTCATGAACTCACGAGGCTTTTAAATTCATAGTGTTGACAATGATGTTGTGCAACTAGGGAGTAATAATCTCTGATGCGAGATTTACGTCCGTTCTCTGAGACACATCGTTTATAAATGACAATTAGAGAGTCGGCATTTGAAAAGGATTGATTTTCCCATCATTCGTGCCATTGCAAAGACGAATCGAAATCTAGTTCGGAAGTCGTTTCTCTTTGTCTTTCCCAAACTATCGGCGGTAGGTTTTGATCTTGGGAGAACCAATGGAAAACAGTAGTTTAACCAACGATGAAAAATAGCACTTGGTCGACAGATGGATTAAATTTCGTTTCAGTTCGAATATGTTTTTCAATATTTTAAATGCATTATAAATAATTCTTTTCTCATATGTAATTTGTATGTAAGAAATTATTGTATAATAAATGCATCCAGCCTAATTATTTTAAGAGCAACTTAATAATATTAACTATCTTAACTTCAAAGGAAAGTTTGATTGTTAAGCGATTGTGAAGACTATATTAAATTCATTATTTCAAATTTTCAGGAGTTCTGTTTCACAAAATTCCTATAGCGAAAGTATGTTAATAAAAAAATTATAATATTGAAACACAATGCTTCAAAAGTTAAAAGTACAAGCTCAGGAAAATAAAAATGCAAAAATAAATTACAACGAAAGTGCACCCCCTAAAAAAGTTTAAAATTTAACAAGTAAAATAAATTCATTAAATCAGAAAGAATTTAGTTTTCAGCTAAGATTTGCACTGAAAATTACCTACTTTTCATGCTTTTATTTTTACAGTTTTCCTGTGTTATTATTATTATTTATTGTTATTTATTTTTAGGAAAAATATGCTGAAATGCTTATTAACTCTGACTGAAAATTAATTTGTAAAACATGTTTTAGGAAAAGCTAGTCAATTTTAAATTTCCTTACATGTTTATTACAAAAACAATTGAATCGTTTAATATATGTACTCGTATATTATTTTTCAAGTAATTGAATTCTCTTCTTGTGAGGTTTTATATGATTGTTATGTTTGATTGTGTTGTGTTTTATATTTTTCGTGAATAAAATCTCACACCTTAAAGCTTTATTTAACAAAAGCAGTAGCAACAGTTAAAGTCTCCCTTACGTCAAAATACTATTACAAGTAGTTACAACCGTAAAAAATGCATAAATAAAGATCAACTTAAGATATTATTGTATTAAAAATCATTTTTACCTATTTTTCAATGCAATTCTGTTTCGAAGAAGGCGGGATGAGTCTCAATTGTAGTTGACTTACAAGCATTTTACAGGAATAAACATTTGTGGAAGCTGGAAAAATGGTCAGTAGTGATGCTAAACTTTATGCTCTGAAATCTATTCCAGAAATAGACAAAAAAATCTTGTTTCTAAGGAATACGATTTTATGTCAATAAAGGTTTTCTAATCTCTTAAAGCATGACCAAGGTCAAGCAGGAGCTAGCTACACTTTGAAGCCCATGAATAAGTATTATAATTTATTGCACGTAAACACATTTTGAAATTTTTTGTGCTTTAAAGTTTGATATGGTACAATCAATACAAGACAATATTAGTTCTACTCTAGCTGTAAATTTTCATTTGGAGTAAATTTGTGATTTGTTGCATCAAAAAATGGTACCAAATTGCAAAGAAAGGTGCTCTATTTTACTATATTTTGGTGCAACATATACAAGTAAACTTTGAAGCCAGCAGAAAATTGGTGTCTTTTTGGTTCACCATACTACTGATTTCTTTTAGTATGGCCGAGATTCGAACATAGGTCTCAACAGATATCAACGTGTTCTACCACCCATGCCACCAGTCGGCAAGGCGACTAACGATCAGCTAGCGAAGACAACATCACATACAAAGTTATCAGTTACTGCTAAAGCTGATATTTCACTCTAAATGTTGGAGCAACTGGTTGCCCCATGATTTTCAAATTTGTACCCTAGTTTACGGGGAAAGTAGCATTAACTTGGACTTTTAATTATTGAAACTTGGGTTCATTTGTACAGTGCAGTGGTTACTCAATTTTTTTACTGCATCGTTCACATGAAATGTAATAAAAATGCGCTTACAATCCACATTACAAACATTCATTTATGAAACATAGCTAGTACTTAAATTTGTTGTTTATAACAAACAGGAAGAAAAATTAATTTCCTCCGGGGAAAAAAAATGCTTTTTATCACTTTTGGCTGAAATATTCCCATACTTTGATGTTAACTTGTGAAACTAGTTTCTGTTTACCACGATTCAATATTTCATTAATTGATTGATTTGCAACATGAATCAAATATATGTTTACCAAGAAATTTGAATTCGCTCTTTTTAAACAGCACATTCAAACGAGACCAACCACGCACTCAAATCGCAATATCCCTGAGCATCTCGTGTTCAAACGTTATTAAACTGAAACTTACACAATATCACTATGCATCATTCTGAACGACTTACACCGTTAGAATTCACGGTCATCACAGGAGACAACTCAACACCCCTCGGTAAAAACGGCACCATTTCCCGGATTGGCCGGATTCCAAGCGCCCGGCGGGACTCATTTGTCAACTTCAAGAGTCTTCCTTCGTGAATGTGAGATGGTCCTGCCAGATTAGCCTGAAACATACCTGGCCAATGATAAATACCAGCTTTTGGAATTATTTCATCAGATTAGAAAACCTTCTCTGTTTTGTCTTTCTCTTCCTCTCTCTCTTTAACGGGCTGCAACAGCTGTCTAATTAAAAGACTTTATTTATTGCTAGGAATAACAGCAAATCTCTCATCTATCTATTCAGTAAAAAAACTAAAACCTCCCAATGCACTTTCTGTGTTCATAGGGAGAGAGTACTCGGTTTCCGACAGCATCAAGTAATAAATCTACTGATAAATGCATATCTGAATCAAATGAATACTTGAGTAGTGAGAAGATTTAATAACATATTTCAGCTCCGCAGATCAAATGATTTTGAATATTAATGGTTCTTTCCAAGACATATCTTTAGAAATGCAAAATGCATTGAAATATGTTTTACATTTTAAAAGTACACATTCATCACCAGATGTCAGGAGTTATGACACCATTTTTTAAAGTGTATAAAAACTAAAACTACATGTGCATGAGAGAGTTATGTATGAAAGTCTCTGGCAAGAGTTTTGTTTAGAAACAGCATCTTAAAGATTTTCACTTCACGTTTAAAAAAACTGCTGAAGAAAAGTCAATGGAATTCTCCCATTCATTAGCTTCAAAGCTTTATTTCATTTTTTCAACCGATTTTTATTGCGTTTAGTGGTTTTAAGTTTCAAAACACGTTGGTTACTTTGATGGGAACGGCTGAAGGAGGCAGAACATTAATTATTGCCCGATTGTATGTCACGGTGGGGACCATTTTTGAAACAGAAAGACCTAAAGAAATTAGCAACTATACAACGCCACTTCCTTCTTGTTGTTTTGGGTGCCTATAACACATCAGCTCACGTCACATTACATGTTCTTGCGGGAATTCCACCAATAGCTCTCACGATTCATCGAATAAGTTCTCTAGGTAATATCTTCTTACGCAAAGTTATAACTGAAGTTTCACCTAATAATATTTTTTCATATGATGACTTTGAAGAAAATTGCCATAAATGGACAGAACATCCAAACCTGCAGTGCATAACTCCGAATATTTGTTTAGAAGAACCTGATGTGTCAGCACTTCATTCTGGTATTTTTACGGACGGATCGAAATTTGATGGAACAGCTTCAGCATTTACTCACATTTTCAATGATCAGATTGTTTACGATTGGTCAGCTAAACTTTCTTGCAATAATTCAGTCTTTCAAGCAGAACTTTTTGCAATCTTTCACGCTCTGCATTACATTACAACAAATAATATAAACTCCATCACAACAATATTCTCCGATAGCATGTCTTCTCTTAAAGCTTTAAAGGACCCTATGCATACTTCAAAATTAGTCCGTGATATTCACTCCCTCAGCAGAGAACATCCCATAATAAAACTGGCATGGATTAGAGCTCACAAAGGCCACTTCGGCAATGAACGAGCTGACTCATTGGCCAAGACAGCAGCCAAAAAACTCTACTCATCCATTAGAATATAAAATTCCTTTACCTAAATCGTATCTCAAATATCTACTTTGGACAGATCTTCTCAACAACTGGCAACAGATATGGGACACCGCTGAAACTGTCGCAGGGTTCACGATGTCCTGCGAAAAGTAAAACTGAAGCCCCGCTGCAAACATCCATCGGAAGTACAATTTCTCAGTGCACACGGTCCTTTTCCTTCATATTTACATCGCTTTAATATAATCAATTCTCCAGTATGTGTTTGCAGTCAACCGGGTACGCCAGATCATTACATTTTCAAGTGTCCTTTGACCAGTTCCTTCCATTGCAGATATGATTCCAATAGCACTTTCTCTCAAAACATCATCCATATTTTATCTCATCCAGTAACTCGAAAGAACTTGCATGCAGTTATGTTCCTCCTAAACACTCATGGAGATGACTTTCAGCTCCCTTCGTAATAATTTCAATAGGACTTTCATTCGCAGCTCTGAAATCTTTCTTATTTAATTTCTCATCATATTTATGTAATTTTTTATTATTATTGTTGCTGTTTGCTATTTACTGTGTGTGGTTTTTTTTTTTTTAAAGTTTGTACTCTATTTTCTATTTTTTCAAAATTTGTATAAGTAACATCACATGATCTGTGACACCCAGTGGGCGTCGCTCGAAATGTCTTTCTTTTCTGTTATTTTTCTATTCTTTCCTCTCAATCACCACATCCGGTTAAACCCTCGTCAGGGTAGGTACGGTGGTGATTGATGAGGTATAAATAAAATAAAATAAAAATAAAATGTCACGGTGGGATATGTCTCTTATAAGCATGATAAAGACTGTATTTCCGTGACAACTAGGTAAACATAGCACAATTGTCACCAGCTCATACAATTATCAGCCCTAAGGCCACGTGCTAATAGTGTAAAGGGGTGAAGTAGAAAAGCTCATACAATTATGAATTTATTTAATACATTTAAATTTTATTTTTGAATCAAAAAGGTCTCCAAGCATCCGTGGGAAGAAATAAACAATCATTTCAAGTAATATTTATCGAGCCAATGATAAAAATAAAGCATAAATTCTATAAAACATGTAAAATCAATATTAATTATAAAACTAGAATAAAATATTGAATTTTGATAACTTATTCCTATCTTAAAACAATGTGCAATATAACAAACAAATTTTCCATAAAGCACAGAAACTTCTATTAACAACTGTGAACTTATAAAAGAAAGTAAAGATAAAATGGCATACACAAGCTTTTTGATTCAAATATCAATAACATGTTCAAACTTTTAAAAAACTTACAAACATAAGCAAAATCTACACATTCATTAATCCTCTCGTGAATGCGTATTCTTATCCCGCAAAACTTGGACTACATCAAAGCGGATTCTTGGTTACGCAATCTCTAATTTAGCTCCAACACGAAAATGGCACTTAATTTGATAATGTCGAAATGTCGATACAATTTCGTTGCAAGACATATACTGCTTCTCATGATAACTCATTCAGCTCTTAATACAGTTCCAGTCATTACCTCGACGGAATAACTTTCAGCTTTCACTCTTCAATTCATCAACACGAGAGGAATTTTGGTTTCTGTTAGTTCCAAAGTTTAACCAATCTAGAGCCCGCAAAAGACTGCAACCACTTCCGAACTTGCCGAATCTCCCGTGCTTGCGCATCAGCCATGTTTTCATAATACACTGATGGAAAAAAAAATCCCAACACCAAGAAATAATTATTGTAGAGTAATGAAATTTCAGCAATACATTTATATAGGTAACGTACGTAATTGATTACAATTTCAAGATCACAGGTTAATTTAACCCTGAGAAGAGCCATTGCAGAAGTGAAATACAGGTACATTAATAACCGGTGTAACCTCCAGAATTTTGAATGCAAACATACAAACGTGCATCATACAGGTGCTGGATGTCCGTTTGTGGGATGGAGTTCCATGCCTGTTGCACTTGGTCGATCAATACAAGGACGGTTAATGCTGGTTGTGGATGACGCTGGAGTTGTCGTCCAATGATGTCCCATACGTGCTCAACTGGCTGGCAGGCCAAGGCAACATGTCGACACCCTGTAGAGCACGTTGGGCTACAACAGCAGTATGAGGTCGAGCGTTATCCTGTTGGAAAACACCTCCTGGAATGCTACTCATGAAAGGCAGAACAACAGGTTGAATCACCAGACTGACGTACACATTTGCTGTCAGGGTGCGTGGGATAACCACGAGAGTGCTTCTGCTGCCATAAGAAATTGCTCCCCAGACCATAACTTCAGTTGTAGGTCCAGTGTGTCTAGGCCGCAGACAGGATGGCTGCAGCCGCTCACCTGGCCTCTTCCTAACCAACACACGGCCATCACTGGCACCAAGGCAGAACCGGCTTTCATCGAAAAACACAACAGATCTCCACTCCGTCCTCCAATGAGCACCTGACACCACTGACGTCGCAAACGGCAGTGGTTTGGCGTTAGTGGAATGCAGGCTACAGAACGTCTAGCTCGGAGCTGTCCTTGAAGTAACCGATTGGTAACAGTTCGTTGTGTCACTGTGGGGCCAACTACTGCTCGAATTTCTGCTGCAGAAGCAGTACGACTCGCTATGGCCATACGCCGAACACGGCGATCTTCCCTCTCAGTAGTGCCACGTGGCCGCCCGGAACCCGCTCTTCTTGAGGCAGTGCCTTCCCTTGACCACTGCTGCCAACATTCATGCACAGTGGATGCATTCCTGCCAAGCCTTTCTGCAATCTCGCGGAAAGAAAACATACCTTCTCGTAGGCCTATTACATGACCTCGTTCAAACTCAGTGAGCTGTTGATAATGGCTTCGTCGTCTTCTTAAAGGCATTGTGGACTAACATCAACTCACTACATCAAATCTCGACGCTAAACAACGCTCAGGAACGTTACAGCGTGTATTTAAAGCAAACCTGATTTGCATCTTCCGTGTGTCGCTACTAGCGTCACACTGATGCGCCGAGAGGAAAATTTGAATCGACGTCATCCTTCAGATGAATAAACACGCCTGCCAAATTTCGTTTCGCTAGCACAACTGCTTCTTGGTGTTGGGATTTTTTTTTTCCATCAGTGTACGTCAGAATCAAAATCATTTTCGTGAAAGTTGCCACCCTAATATTCCTTCTCTCCTCTTTTTCCTTCGTTTTTTCGCGCAGTGCAACTTTATTTTTTCTTAGAATAAAAACTTATTTAATTTTGAAAAATGTCTCTAGCAAGAAAAAGTATAGATAGAATTACGACATATGGAGTTTTACAACCTATAAAGTTCTCAAAATAATTTTAGAATTAATGAAATAATATTTCTAAAAAAGTAAGTTAATAGCTACACTAGTCCAATTTTATTGAAAGACTAAATGGGTAAAAATTGGGTAGCAGATTGCCTTTATTAATCCATAAAAACATGCGATTTTTAATTATATCAAATTGTTAATTTTAAACTACAAAAAGAAAAAACATATCCCTTAACAAAAAAACTGGTAAATGAAATCGGCTAGTTGTATAGTAAACACTGCATACCTTTTTCATGCCTCTGAAATATAAGGCATAGGAGATATTGAAGATAGTTGACCATAGTTTTTCCTGTCGCAAAATTTGAAAAAGTTTAGGGCGCATGAGACTCAGTCCAATAATGTGTGGGTTGTCGACAACACTAGCTAGATTTTTTAGTATTTTACTGAAGCTAGTAAATTTCATCGCTTATAAATAATTGACTTTTGTTGATTAAGAACTCGCATTCTTTATTTTGGCAAATAATATTTAGAACAACAATTGTTCGTAGTTATTTTAGGACCTATTTTTTTATTGAAAAGCTTTAGGAATAACTTATTACACTCATGAGAAGCAAAAAGTGCGAAACGGGGCAAGTTGGTCCATTGACCGGCCGAGCTCCCCCATAAACCCATTTTATGTGCCCCATAAAATCACAATCGCCACATTTGTAATATTTCAAAACTTTCTTTTAACTTTAAATCGTGATAAATATATTTAATGCTGAAAACAAAGAACATTCACCTAGATATTCTTAGTAAGAAAAAAATTCTTATATTTTACTGCAATGCCATTTTACATGTAGATAAACTGATATTTTATGAAAGTATTTCAAACAAAAAAATGTTTTCATTCCAGTTAAAAAAAAAAAAAAAAACACGTTCTGAAAGAGTTTGAAAAATATACTTTCTTTCAAGGTCAAAGTTTAATTCATGCGCAAAAACTGGGCCTATTAACCATGTGTTACTGAGGAAACTATTTCTGTACCTGAGAGCCATAGTATCTTTCCGTTTTTCGAGTTTTTTTTGATAAAGTTGAAAAATAAGCATTTTTAGTACTAAAAGACGATTTTTTATTGCGAACCTTCAACCGTAGAATGAAGATGTCCGATGAGAGCTTTAAAAGTTTGAAATCCTCATATAACTCGTGGCTTTGTCGTCGGTACTCTGCATGTCTATTAAGTGTAAACTCACAAAAACTAGAAAAATGGACTTAAGATAATACGGCTTTCAGGCATAGATTTTATATTTGCATTCATTATAATAATGCAAATAGCACCGAGAGAGTCAATTATTTCAAGTTCTAACTTAAAATACCTTATTTCTTGTATCTTTTTCTTTTTGCGGCTTTTTCATTCACTTAATTTTGTAATTTTATAATGCGTAATATATAGTTCCATGACGGAACGGTGCATGAAAGATATTTCTTTTGTTTTATGTTTCTTAAGTAAGAAATTGGAAAAATAAATAAATAAAAAAATTAATTTGGTTAAGCTTTTCATACTTCTTCAACTTCTAATATCAGAACATTAAGTAAGTGACGTGGGTACCCCGCATTCGGGGCAAGATGGTCCAAGCGACTAGGTATCAATGTTTCCCTCTTAATTAATACTTGTAATTAATATTTTAAAATTTAGTCATAGAAAATTCTGCCTGAATTTACTCTGATAGTGTTAGATCAAATTTTTTCTCCTAAATGTTAAGTTCTTTTTTTTTTTCAAACATGCCAAAGAAAAAAAATAAAGCTGGTCCTAGCGACAGACTGCCCTACATTGCAATTTAAATTAAGAAAGGGAAAATAAAAATCAAAATTTACGTTTCTCGTTAGAATAAAATATTTAACTAAAATTCGCTGAAATCTTTTCCATGAGCACATCGATCAGACTTCAATTTAGTAATTGTAAATACAACTTAGATTTTTTTTTTTTTTTTGCAGTGAATTAAAACAGAATTATTGGAAAATAAGTTTCTCCACAAATGCAATATAATGTTCCAAACAGCGGGGAACGTTCTAAATAAATCCATCGAATTAGAGACTCCGGCAAGATAGACTCACAACAAATAGGAAGTAATAGGTAGCTATAAACTGTAGAAAAAGCGAAGTCTTTTAAGCTAATGTATACGAAAAATAAGTAAAGTAGAAGAAGAAAAAAATCAAAGAATACAAGAAAGAAGCCATCTGAAGTCGTCAGTTTCGCATTCCAAGCTGCACTAGGCATGCGCAATAAACTGTATGCTAACAAGTAGATGTTCGCCGAAAAAATAAATCTGAACTAATCTTACCTTAGAGATAGCTGAGCTTATCTAAGCTGAAAGGCCAGTTGTAAATCTTGAAAGGTGTTCCCCCCGTTAAAAGAGCCGACAGATAGACTTTGGTGTAGGTTTTATACACATCCGAATATAATATGTTTATCACCGATATTTTAATCGATCCACCGTTGCTAGGGCGGATCTAGTTGCGCTATCTCCCCCTGAGATGTACATCTTAGGGCTGTTCCGCATTCCCCCCGCCCCTTGTTGAAGGTTTTTCAAAGCCCTGCTTTAAGTCTAGGAAGGAACACGAGGGGATAGGGAAGGGCGGATTCCCGGAATCAACCAATCACTATTCAGTGACGTCACCGGCATCCCTCTCCGCATCTTTAGATCCAGCGAGAAGGGGGATGCGGAAAATGAGGAAGGAGCGCAGGAGAGGAAAAATGGCCGACTGGCATATCTTTCTTCGAAGGCTATCGCTAAAGATAAGCTCTAAGGGTAGTTTACAGCTAGATAAGTCGCAGTTGCAAAGAGCTGTTTAACCTCTTTTTTAATAAATTTTTTCCGGAGTATATAACAGCAAAAATAGTAGTCCAATTCATTTTAAGCACTTGTAGATTAGTTCGTTTGCTGTCAGTTGATAGAACGATTATCTTCGACAATGAAGGAGATTTAATTACAGCGCTGTAGGTTTTTATGTTATAAACATATTGGGAAAAAAAATTTATGTAAAAACATTATTCATGGGAAATCAACACCTTAACACAAAATTTTCAAGGAAATTTAAGATAAAAACAGAGAATAAGAAATTCTGACATATGTTTCTAAGTTACATAGAGCATACTGTTCGTTCAATTCATCTTTTTTTTTTTTTTTTTTTTTTGCAACTGTGAGAGCATTAGTTAAAAATAGCTTCGGTGAGTTGGAAATATACCAACAATTTCAATCGCAAGTTTATGAATTAATCTTTCTTCCCAAAAATATAATTCGTAAAGTATTAAAATTATCCATCTTTCATTATTATTGTTTTATTTTAACAAATAAAGTAACTCTTTATGCACCACAGAGTATCACATAGGGCCAAAAGGTAAGTAACTCAATAGTACAAAACAAAACACAAAATAAAAAGAAACATCATAAACACACGATTATTTTCAAACAGTAGAACAAATAATACAGCGTTTTAAAAGACTTAAGTCTCAACACTCTGAACTAGAGCAGATGGAACAAGAGACCAAGAAAAGGACAGCTTCCAGCTACTTCACAAGAGGTTATTTCTAAGATCTGAAACGGCTACATCGAAACAACAGATGTTCTAGATTCTCCTTTTCTTGGCCACAATCACACAAGCTACTACAATTCAGATTGGATCTATGTAATTAATATTGCCATGACAAGTAGGAATTGAGTAATAAAAAAGTAAGTTTTGAAATGTTTCAGTTTTAATCTAAAAAAGATAGTAAGTAGAAATCTTTTGGTCCAGTTTCCGTTTTTCCATATGAAAGATAGTCTGAATTCCAAACCTCAATAGCTTCATTAAAGTAGAAAAATTTCAAGAAGGAAAGGGGCTTAGCTACACACAAGGAAAAAACAAGGTAAAGGAGAAACCTCTTTTGTTAAAACACAAGCTCTTTCATATCCTGGAATACCTGAATAATGGGTAAAATTTACGCGAATCCCGTACGAACTAATATTACTAATAATGTTCTGAATTTCCATGATAAGCTTACAGAACTTCTCATGTTTAACAAAGCGAAAAAAGAGGTTAAGAGGTCAGTGCAAGTCAGTATTTTAGCTCCTTGAAATTGCAAAATATGCTTCACTGCGAGATTTAAATACAAGAGTTCAGCTTGGAAGACAGAAGAGTAGTAATCACTGATACGGAATTGATGAATATATAATTCTATATCATGCTGAAGTAAGACGGATGCTAATCCAACGTTTTCACTGATCTTACTGCCGTCTGACGAACAAACAAAATCATAATTTTCAATATCAGTAGCATTAAAATCAACAATTGAAATAGGGATCCTATTAGACGGATGAGGAAGAGCAGAAAGGGGACGAGTACCGTTTAAGCAATCATCTTGACTAGATTGAGAATAAGGGTTTCTAGTAAGCATAGCACTACGAATAACAATGTCCCAATGGTGAGCACCAGTCAGAGCAAAAATAGCCTCATAGCTCACGATTCGATGAACTCTAACAATTCTCAAAAGATTCTTCTCTGCCACTGCCGTTTCCTAATTGCATTAAAAATTATCCATCTACAACTAGTTTCTTTATTGGTGGTCCGTGGGCCCAGTTGGTTAGTGAATTTATTCGTATTTGTTTCCTAGTTTTACTACTTTTAAGTGCGTTATTACTCATTATGGAAATAACAACGCATGCAACATAAAACCGAGCAATTTCTTATCATAAAATTCGTACGTACTCGTATCGTATCGAACGTTTAAATCAGGTTAGTAAGTTTTCAAAAATTGTCTTAGTTCTTCCTCTATCGGTGCATCTTAGTATGCTAACTTTATTGAAAAATATACCGTTGCAGTGTCTGAACAATACAGGGTACAGTTTATTACTCTAGAAATTATTATTAGAATTCCCTGAATTTTCTTTAATTTGGTATGCAACAGTGTACGTGGTCTGCAAAACAAGTTTAAAAGTTTTACTGGTCAACAGTACAAATTCTGTTGAGAAAGACCGCGTTGGAAAGCTTGTTTTTAAAATCGCAAGATATTATCGTCCGTTTTAGAAAAATATTTGTATCATGCCATAGTCTTTGGAATTTAAAATTACTACTGGTTACAAATTTACTTCAAAAAATTAGAATATTCATGAGCACGTTCGAATATTGTTACACAATTTTGGAATAATGGTTTATAATCCATCATGCCTTTGCTAGATATAATAAACCGCTATACAGACAGGCTGACACATCTGCCATTTTGGATCAAAGTACGTGTTCTACCTGGTTGTTATTTATGACATGTATCCCTTTTGGCAATGTTTCATTCTTTTCGACAGTTAAACTTTCAGACTGATGAGATTCAGTAATATGACATAGTGCTAGAAACTTCACTTTGGTAATTTTATTTTTTAAAGAAAACAATAAAAACTTTGATCCAAAATGGTTGATGCGTCATTTCAGATATATCTTATATATAAGCGCCTTATTCTGTCTGTCTGTCCGCTAAAGGATCCCAGGACGTTTAACCGATCAGGCCCACAATCGGCACGGTTAATGTTTACGACCCGAGAAACGCATCGCCGCAAAAATGAAAGTTTTGACTCAATTAGTTTTTTTTAATAAATTTTTTAAAATTTTTCAATGCTTTTTTTTACCCGTTTTATTAGCCTACTTTCACGTAAAAGTAAAAACAAATAATAATAAAACATGAAAGAAGGCTTAATGGTATCGTAAAAATATCGTTAAAAATAAAGAAAAGTCAAAAAAAAGTGAAGTAATTAAATAAAGATTGAAAAATAAAAAATTTGAAAGTAGGGTTTTGAGATGGGGAAAACGTGTGTCTGTCGGTCTGTCGGTCTGTCCCCCCCTAATAACTTTTGAACGAATAGTCCGGTTCGAAAAATTCTTTTTGCATTCGAAAGATCTCGGTGAGAACATCTCATTTCTATATTTTACTTTTTTATTTGAACAATTTTTCGTTCAATTTTGAACGGTTCAAAAAAATTTAACATTAGCGCCTATGGGCGAAAATGAAGCAAATTATGTAAACTCTGGGTACAAGATCCATATTCCAATGAACAAGCTTACTGGAAGAAGCGCTTGGCGTGAAATATAAATTTGAACAGATTTTGTTCATTTTTGAACAGTTCAAAAATTAACATAGCTCTTACGGGGAAATTTCAATCCTATATAAATCCTGATCTAACTGACCGATTTGCTTGGAACAAACTTTATCGGAAAGCTCTTATAACGTAGAACATGTACAAATAGAAAGTTCTTCCAGAACTAACGAGCCTATTTTCCTATGAAACTTTTTAATCGGAATTTTTAAGGATATTTCTCAGTGAATAAATGAATGAGTGAAAGAATGAATCAATGAATAAATGAATGAGTGAAAGAATGAATCAATGAATAAATGAATGAGGAACAGAATGAATAAATGAGGGAATAAATACATGAATGAATAAATGAATGAATAAACATTTGAATCAGTAAACGAATGAATGCATAAATGAATGGCTGAATAAAGGAAAAAATGAATGCGTGAACGAATATGTATTGTCTGTTGAAAAAAGTATATTTGAAAAAATTAAGAACTAAAGCAAAATGAGAAAGAGAGAGAAAGAGATAGCTAGATTATAAATTTGAATTTGGTGTACACGGGAAAGTAGGCTCGTATAGTTCTAGACGGAATTTCTTGTTTTATTTTTGCATTGTTGCTGTCGTTTCCAACAGTATAATTACAGTTGCCGTGTGAACAAACAAATCAATGCAGTTGCCATTTAACAAATGTAACAAATATACTAATAATAATCCAAACGTTCATCTAGCATATTGAGTGAGGCTTCGATGTATTTGCAATTTCTGTTAAAAATTAATGTATGCGCGAATTTAATGCAATCCCTTCTTTCTTTTTAATTGATTTATTTATTGTCTGCGATTTTTATATTTTTTTATTAGAGTGGCAGCGCTCTTTTCCCCAGTTTCGTTAAAACTTTTGTTTTCAAGAGCATAATAAAATTTTCAATAAGCTCTTTCGACGATAAATATATATTTTTCACAAACAATTTGATTATATAGTAAATAAATATATAGTAGTGTGGGGCAGTAAGCAAAGGGGCTTCCTCGCAGCCTGACCTGGGTCATTCAGTTTGAATTAGCAGACACCTTTTGCACAAATCACTTTAATTACAATTTATATCTAGAACAGCGGTCATTTCGTATAACTACCGGGCGTACTAGTATATATATATATATATATATATATATATATATATATACTAGCTGCGACGCCCGGCGTTGCACGGTCTATCTTAAATTATATTTTGAAAATACAGCGATGCCTCATTAAAATGCTAGAAACGTTGATTGTTATTATATTTGAAGTGTTTAACAATGGCAACTGCATTAATTTGTTTGTTCACACGGCAACTGAAGCAATTGTTGAATCGATGCAACAATGCAAATAAAATAAAACGGTCATCATCTGGGTCAAACAAAATTAAAGTTAATTTCCGTAAAAAAATAATTTCAAACTCCAGAGAAAAACGCTCATAACTTCTTTTCTAGTTAATTTAGAGGCTTCCAATTTTAGCACGAAGGACAGAACTCTTTCTAGGATAGTGTTTTACGTGCTTTTCAATGGTATCAAGCTCGAAACGATGCGATAATTTCTTCCAATAGAAAGGAATATTTTATGCAATTTTCGGAACTCCGCTCCTATTGTTCTTAGCGTGATGATATATAGCCTATAGCCTTCCTCGATAAATGGGCTATCTAACACTGAAAGAATTTTTCAAATCGGACCAGTAGTTCCTGAGATCTACTTGAGAGAGTTCAAGCAAACAAACTCTTCAGCTTTATAATATTAGTATAGATAAACGTAGATACGTATAACTGCCGGAGTTAACAATAAATAAAAGTACCTGGGTGACCGAGCTTTGCTCGGAGATACTTTTTTTTATTATATATTTTTTCTTTTTTTTTACGATGAAGATACTTATTCAAATAAATTCGTAAAATTAAAGTGTTTACTAAATATAAATTTTCATGCCGATTATTAGAGCTGTTCCCGAGATACGAGAGATATATAGAATATATACATATAAATGTTTCATCAGCCTCATCATCATTTCAGCAGTAAGACGTATACTGCTAAACATAGACCTCTACCATAGCCATTCACCTGGGGTGACTTTGAGGGACTTGCATATAAATATTTAGTTATTTATATGAGCCATTTAAAGGTTATTATTTTATGTAGTGAAAAAAATAGGAACAGTTTACCCATAACTCTTCCTATTCTGATCAGTCGATATAAGATTAGATATATTAGACACCTATTTACACAAAGTATTTTGCATTACATATATTGTATACGAATATTTTGAAATCCTACCTACATTTTCGTAATGAGTCTTTTTTCGTTTCATAGACCTTCTGATGCAGTCAAACTACGCGCAGGATTATTAACGGTTTTTTTTTTTTTTTTTTTTTCAACGGGTTTCCTGGCATTTTAAATTGCACAAACGGTAACAACAAAAAATTTCAATCAACAAAAGGTAAATTAAAAATTAAGGGTTGCCACTCAATGTATTGCAATCTCAATTAAAATAAAATATCTATAGCGGATGATATTTTTTCATTGTTACCAGTACCTGAGTTGTGGTTTTAAAAAAACGGGTTTTTTGCGTAAAATCTCGTTTTTTCGGGAAAAACACCTACATAGGTGATCCTAAAAAACAGAACCTGACCTAAATACAAAATTTGGTCCAAATCGTTAGAGCCGTTTTCGAGAACTCAAAATATATATATAAAAATATACAAGAATTGCTCGTTTAAATATATAAAATTATATGTTGTTTTTGATTAATCTTAAATTCAATCAATACCACTAAGCTGAACAATAAATTTAGATCCACCAAGCCCTCCATTTCTAAAAAAAGGTGAGCGCAAATAATTGAAACGGATGTGTTTATGGTGAATGGCCAGAGCCCCCTATATTAATGGGAGGCTTTATTGAAATTAAAAGTTCTCTCTTTAATCCTTTCTAAGGCTAGATGTAGTAAGAATACTTACTACATCAACTTCTACAGAAAGCTATTTTACCCTCTCTAATTTTCATAAATTTGCAAAGACAGAAATTGGCAGTACAGTTACTACTAAGAGCTTCAATTTTTTAAAAGGTGAAGTGTATCCTCATCTCCCCCCCCCCCCCCCAAAGAAAAGAAGTGGGTAAAAATCATGTTATAATTTAATGACCTATGAGAATTTCTTAAAACCAAGTTCAAAATATGTTTCAATATACCACTACTAGAAAAAAATGGTGCATCACTCACTAAAGGGTTATGCAACATTTTTCGACTCCTAAGTTGCTCTTTCAAAAGTAATTCGTCAAAGGCTGGTCAAGCAATATGTGCTTTGCTAAAAGCCAAAGGATCGGGTGTTAATTACAACTTTTGATCATTAAAAAAAAAGTACATAAAAGAGATCCGCTACTTAGTTTAAGCCCATTATTGCTCTTGCATACCCCAAAAATTATTTTAAATTTTATATAGGTTACAAAAACGTAGTCTGTCGAACATTCATCCAATCAAATGTCACGAACATCGCCACTCGAAGATCCTTGAACCAAGATTAGTGTCGATGGCTCACACGCTCTAGTCACGTGCCGTAGGGCTCTGCAGCCCCCAGATTAGCACTTAGCAGGGGTGGGAAACCCTCTCCAACCAACACTTTGAGGCCCACACTCGTGCCCCAGCAGGTATTCAGGATTAAAAGAAAGTGCTGAAGCCTTTTATGTCCCGATTTACCGGCGCTCTATGCATGGGGTAATAATGTCAACAATCTGCCCCAGAGGGAACATCGTTAAAGGGTGAGAAATTTATTCAAAAACTTGTTATTTCAGCACTTTTGCATTTTAAGTAGCTAACTTAGTATTATTAGAGCTATTATGCAGTAAATGCCCAAAGTTTTTTTTTTTTTTTTTTCGATAAAGGCGTAGAGGGAACTACCAAACTTTTGTTGCTTTTTTAACTGTGAGATTTGTTAAATAGACTATGGGAAAGTACTAAAGTACTTTTTATGCATTAAAATGAAAAAATAATAATGCTAAATTTTATTTAATCTGAAACAAAACAAATATGCTTTTTTAGGGATTTCCCCCAAAATTTTGCATAATTTCTCAAAAGAAAAATTTGAAAATCTTTGCTATATGAACAAAGCTGGTCTAAATTTGAAACGTCCTAAACGTGATGAAATAATTCCACAAAGCTGATTTAGTTTGTGTAATGTTATAAAACAAAAAGTTCTTTTTAACCTACTTTTCCTAAAATAAAAGATAAGAGTAAATTTCGAAACGAAATAAAATAACCAAGTGACGGGGGAAAAAAGTTGAAATGGTAAAATACAACAATTTTTTTAAATTCTCGTCTCCTAAATAATTTTTATGATATACCACCTCACCATCGAGAGATTTAGAAATTGCTTATTTCATACCTTTTGAAGATATGGATTGACTTATAATAAATGAATTTCATTAGAAAGAAGTTTCATACAAAAATATAGGAATGAAAGAGTTTTTTGAGTTTTTGGTGTGCTAAAGTGCCTTCCAATTTTCCAACAGCTGAAATACACAATTTATTTTGCACCGATACAAATACTTAGTATCAAACTTCAGTTTCTTTAGATGCAGAATGAGTAATAATGAATTATTTTGAAAAAACGTTAATTCGGAAAATTGAAAAAAAAAAAAAAAATAGTATGTATATGAAGATTTTCTCTTCTTTAAAGACTAGCAATAAGAAAAATGTTTTTCGCTTCTTTCTTTATTTTTTAACCAAATCTTTTACCATTGTCATGTCAATAAAATTCTTAAAACTTTAAAACAAGGGAAGAAAATGTGTGGGGGAAATTAGGACAGTGAAATCCTGAATAATGATCCAATCTGATACGTTTGATAAAAATTAAATACATAATATTTGAAAGGTGTTGAATTGATCATCAGTAGTTTCAAAGTAAATGTACTTAAGAAATTAACTGTTAAAAACATCTTACCGTTCTAGAGCAAATACAATTTCATATAATATGTATTAAAACCGATTTTCCCCCCTAGCTCTTTCTGTTTTGAAAAAAGTTCTGCATGGCACTCCAGGATTTGACCTTAAATTAATAATGTAGTGATAAACAGTTTTTTTTTTTTTTTTTCCGTTATCTTCTCGTTGATACTCAATGTTTCTTCGCTGCGATGTTATTTAGGGTCAGGTGGGGGAAAATGGGTCACTTTTTAGCTATTTTCATATTTAAAGTTTCATAGAAACAAAACCAGAAACATTTCCCATTTCTTTTCGATTGTACCTTAACGTTGAACTCCTTTAGATCAATTTTATGTAATTTTAATATTTATTTTTTAGTTATGAAATAGTTTAACTGAATCTGTAAAGTTTTGAAAAATTTTACCCCACTGTGGGATAAAATGGGTCATAATGCAAAATAATGCTGAAAACAGTCATTTATTACTTTGAAATTGAAAAAAAAATGTGTAACATATTTAGCAAGATTTTGAATTATGATTACATTGAAATGTTAAAATGATATTGCTCTCGATTGTCACATATTGGTTCACTTCAACAACATAACTTCTCTCTATCACATCAACATGGTCTTTTTTCGGGAAAGCATAATTTTTTTTAAATTTAATTTCAATAAAATAAACAACATGCATTGTTTAAATTTAGGAACTTGCTGGCAGTGAGGTACAACAGAGTAAATTTTTTAAAAAAGAATAGAATAAAACTACATAAGCCTAACCATGACATATTTTACCCCATCCAAGAAAAACTGATGTAAAAAATAAAATATTTAATTTTTTTACATGCTCAGCTTAAATTGTGCTCCAAAGTTTCTTAATGAGGAAATCCTTCAAATTTGGCTGTTATTTGATAAAATATAGAGGTTTTCAGAAGTTGGTAAACCATGCGTTTAGCACAATATCATCCAATGTTTACAAAAAAAAAATTCTTGCTGTGCCATATTTTAGAACCTAACTTTTTTGAGAATGAAAAATGTTGCCAACACATTGAAATACAACATTAAAAATATTGCTGTAAAAATTTAAATTTGGAGTTCTATTATTCTGGGTTTTTATAAAGTGACCCATTTTACTCCATCTTCCCTTATTTAACTTCACGTGTTCCGCGTAATTTAATGTTAGTTTTTCTTTTTAAGTAAAAAGCCGCTTTAATTTAACGTGAAATTATATTTTTATTGTTTACTTGAGCAAAGTTAAATTATTATTATAATTAGTGCATATGTTTTCATTCTATCCAAAAATAAGTAAATAAATAATTGTTACTTCTTCAGCAAAAATCCTCTTTTCTGAGAAATATTTTCATTTTCAAACTCCCTGATGAACGTCCTATCGTAAATTTTTTTGTTATTTATTGTAATTCTCAGTAAACTCTATCGTCATAAAAATGATAAGAAACTATGTAAAACCAGCATCGATGACAATCTAAAATTATCTTTCCCTTGTCTCATTCTTATCTAATTTACTACTCTCTGCTCCCTCTTTTGCCCCAGGAATAACATGTAATCTAAATTATACTTCTGCGATAAGATTCAGATAATCTAAATCCGAAACTGGAGGAATGCTGTGAAAATTTAAAGCGAAAAACGTTACAGTTGTAAAATAATTTGCAATGAACCCTTGGCAAATAATTAAACAAAAATATCAACGGTTAATGCTTGAAACCATTATAATTTCTTACGTTTGCAATAAATTCATGTCACAAGTTTTTAATTATCGTTTGGGAAAACTCAGTGATTTGCAAACAAGCCTTGAAAAATTAGTTAATTTCTGCTGAGAGTTTTTCTTTTTTTTCTTTCTTCTTCTAGAATTAAAGAATAATTTCAAGTTTCGCAATAATAAGTAAAAATTAATTTTCATTTTTTATTTAATATTTTTTATTCATTCATTTATCATTCGACAGATGCAAGACATGATTTCAAATCATGAAAAATAAAATTTTAAAACTCTTTTACACCTGCATTTTGTGCATCGGGGAATTGACGTGAATGTTTCAACACATTTCATTTTATTTATTTTATTTATTTACTTGTCTTATATTTTATTTCATCTCGTTTTATTATTATTATTATTTTATTTATTCATTTAATTTTAGTTTTTTGCTTGTTTTTTTATTCATTTATTTATTTATTTACTTATTTATTTAATCGTGTCGTTTTATCCGCAAAACCTACTAATGAAAGAATAATTATCTGTCGTCATCTTTTATACTCTTATTAAATTCGTTTAATTTTGTTTTAACGAATGTTTAGAGAAATTCAAGTTTTGCACAGTGTATAAAAATGTATTTACCTTTGGTGAATTGCACTTTTTAACTTTCAATTCAGTGCCCAACACAATTCTAAATGCACATACTTCTTTACCTTGTAGAACCACAAGCGCATAAAGTTACCCACGTGTATCTTACACTCTCCCAAAACATGTTCCTTGTTTTCAGAGCCAGAAAAGGTATCATTACTGTTTTCTACCATTGAGTTCTAGTAGATAAATTTTCAACAACTTTTGCTGATTGTTATGTTGCTCAAAAATACACACATTTTCTTCTTAACACAGCTGATTCCTCCAGGTCTGTATTTATTTTTTAAGTGAATAAAGTAAAATCATGACTTTATTCAAGCCTCTTTTACTTATAGTTTTAAGAAGATAAATCGATTCTCAAATTGATTTGTCAAATTTTAAAAATACGTTCATTCTTCATCAACCCTAACAAGCATATTAAGCGTAGTTTACCAAGATACGCTAAGAAAACTTATGGTTTCACTGCTATAATTCTTTATTCAATGTATTGCAATTGCGGGAAAGTTGGGAAGTGCGTGTTGCGATCTGGAAAGGAAAAGATTTCGGTGCTATGGAGAACGAAACATTTGAAAAGTGGAAATAAATTGTGATTTATTGTAACTTACTCAATAACGAATACCTTGTTTCCTCGTATTATATTATAACCCTTTCCTTTTTTGTAAGCATAGAACTGTGTATTAGGTTGGATTAAGAACTGAAATAAAATAAAACAAAATAAAACACATGCATAGTATACACAATCACGTTGTGCATTGCACTATGAAATAAACTGCACAATCAAGAATTGCTCTAAATTACCGCAGAGTTGAAAAGGACTACGAAATTGTAAGAGAACTTTTCTAGTATGAATTTAGGAAGATTTTAATATTGCTAAAAGTGTTTAATAGTTTTGTGGAGAACGCCGAAAAAAGTAAGGCTTCGGTTAAATGTCACATGAGAAAACTGTGCTACAGAAAAAAAACTGTATATATTTGTGCTGTGAATTTTGGCTTATCGTAATTAATTTTCCCCCAAATAAATCACTATTATTCAGTATTGCACAAAAAAAATAATAAAATTTTACAAGTTAAAAAAAAAAAACATTGCGATTAATTGCAGAGCATTTCTAAAACAAAAAAATACTAAATTTGTCATCAAAATTTATTCAACAAATCTCTTTTCCCCAAGGCCACTTTTACGATGAAATAAATTAAAATCCGCCCTTTCAATTATTTATAATATTAATTAATCGCGCGCACCGTACCGGAACACTTACCACCGCCCACAACAACATGATGGAGGTCCTTTTCCATTTTTTCCCACTATGAGTTTCTCCCTAAAAATCCTGTGACGGATAGCTTATCGGGTGGGGCTCCACATTTCACGGATCCTTAGTCCGTAGATGGATATCTACGGATGACATGCCGTCGAAGAGTCATCCATCCATTTTGGTCGAGTTATGAAATATTCGGCGTGTGGGATAGGGCGTGGTCCGACAGTCTAGTGTGCAGTTGTTTTGGAGCATGTGACACTCTTCAACTAGCAGAAAGAGCAAACATTTTTTCACCTACTGGAAATAACATGTTGACAGTTTTTGAGGTCAGCAACTGATGATGGTGTGGGTTTTAAGCTCTTTTTCAGCAAAATGAAAAATTTATTCATTATTCAGAAATTTATCACTTCTGGATAATCTTCGTCAAACCACTTCCAGTTTCTCTCTTTCTTTTTTTTTTAAATTTCGTTCCAACAATTTATAGAACTTAATTTTAAAAACCTCAGGGGAAATTCCAAGTTTATTCGTTAAAACTGCTTTTAAGCTTTCTTAACAATAATTTACAAGTTGAGAATTTGGGGTCTATACGACAAACAATAGTAGCACTTCAACATTCCCCATTCCTTCCTCAAAAAAAATCTCAAAGTTGATCTTTTTTCAAAACTATTCATATGCACAAATTTTTGTTTTAAGACCCACAGCAGCGATTAAAATTAACTTTTTCACTTTTGGTTTTTATATTTTGAATCATTTGGCTAAACCAAAATTAAAGCTAACTCCATATTTTGATTTTCAAAAACTGATCAGTTTCACCATTAAACAAATTTATCTCACTTTTACGAAAGTGTGTATTAAGAATACACAAATTTAGCTTTCTGAAAATCCTGAATTCATTGTGTTTTCAAAAGAATATGAAAAATACAAGGTATTGCGCGTTGTAAGAAAACCTTTGCGACTATTTTATTTTAAGTTATTGAATTCTATTCGTGTCAGAAATTAAAATTTTGCTGCTTTCTGTTTTAGAACTCAATTTTGTAGCGATTTTTCAGGAAACAACTGTTTAAAAAACACCTACCTTAATTTATGGGCTGTTTCTTTTCACTGTAAAACGTCTGAGTAAACTTTGCACTTATTGTATGATGTAAATTCTGAAGGCAACATACCGTTCGATTGCTGCTTTTTTTAATTATCATTACAAATAATTTTAAAATTTTTAAAT
The DNA here is from genome assembly GCA_038502835.1 of Octonoba sinensis. Lineage (NCBI taxonomy): Eukaryota > Metazoa > Arthropoda > Arachnida > Araneae > Uloboridae > Octonoba > Octonoba sinensis. The sequence continues at coordinate 80,063,458 of CM076599.1, read as the reverse complement.
CCTGAAATACATGTATTACTTTTACTTTTTTTTAGTAGTCTTTTTTTCTAAATCTTGAATCCAAAAAATCAAGTAAATCCTTTACGAGTGACAGCGGCTTAAAAAATAAGAAAAAAGAAATTAAAACTCCGAAAAACATTCATTCTATTTTATTTATTTATTATTTCATTCAAAAAATGAAATAAATCTAGCGGGTAGAGCAGGTTGATCCCGTACCTTGGGTCTGTTCGCGAACCCAGCAACACTGTGCAGCATATAAGTAATTGGCAATATAAACCAAAACAAACTGCAAATGTGATAGCTGGTAGCTGCATAGGATAGTCTTTAGTTTCATTATTGGCGTACATTGCACCGAAATATAATAGAAGTAAACACCATATTTTGTAGTGAGCAAATGTGAGTTTTTTTTTTTTTTTTTTGTGCAACATACTATATACTATCGAACTTTTTAATATTCTCAAAATGTCATATCAAGGTGCCCTCCCCCCCTCCCGAAATAAAGGAATTCTAATAACAAACGAATTTAACGCGAGCAGACGACATAGTGCTGATATTTCGGAAACTAGGTTTTAAAAAATTCCAAACAACATTACATGAGTAACTCGTTCAAGAACGAACATTGCTAATACTGAACCGTCCTTTGACAACATGTTTGTATCTCTCGAAAACTGTCGGATAGATTCTGGGAACACCACGTTGATGTGACGGGCAAAAAAACTATTGAGCAAATGATATATAAATTGTATGTTATATATATATAGTGACGCGTCCAGCACTTCGCTCCGGAGGGGGGACCAAGGTGAAAGTTAGGGATAAACCGGTTATTGATTTTCCGGATACCGAATATTCGGCGTCTTTTGGGTGATTTATCCATACCGGATAGCCGGCTCGGGTATTTTAAACCTGTTAATTCCATATCCATAGAAATCAAATTTTACATGCCGGATGAGCGGGTTTTTCGTAAGTGACCGGATCGGTATCCGGATATTAAAAAAAAAAACCGGTCGGATACCGGATATCCGATACCTTCTGTGGGAGTACCGGTCTTGTTGGTCTCCCCTCCCTCTTCGATGCGTATATATATATGTATATATATATATATATCCTCAAAATGGAACGACAGGATTAAGAAATATTGAGATTAGTAAAAATTAAAAATTTACGTTTGATCTCCCGAAATCTTCGAAAAAACCAGGAAGTAACGGAAGGCTTCGTTGTAACAGAAATCGTAATAAGCGGGATAGATTGTTAATTTAATAAGATCTAAAACTAAACTTATTTTAAGAGTCACCTGACGCAAAAAAAATCAGCAGACTCAGAAATGATAGACAACTACTACTATAATTTCACCGACTTGTGAGTTGTTTTTCTGCTAGGAAAGTGCTCTGGGCGTAAAAACCATTTTACAGGGTTTAAAGTTACTTTTTCTTTTTTTGCTCATTCCCGCGTTTACTTGTAAACGTGAAGTGCGATGGGTAGCATTGATATAAAAATGGTTCAATATAAGAATTCCAACAAAAGTTACGAAACAATAGAGATCTCAGATTAATTCTTCAAGGCAAAACTGGCTCTAAGATATATTTTAAAAGAAAAAAGAATAATGTATTTCATTTTACTTCACTACTTTATTTCAACCATTAAATACTTAATTATATGATAATATCAATACTTAAATCTATAATGAACAAAATAAAGTTTTAAAAATGCTTGCCTTTGCCCAGGCTTTGACCATTTTTCTTTACTTGAAGAAGCGTTTTACAACTGCTAAAATAGTAAAACTGAAAATAAAACTGATAGTATGGATGGACTAAAATCCTTCACTTGTTGAAATGAATTCATGATTTCTCCAATGCATAATATATTCTGAATAAAGCACAAACTCATTTTTATACTTGCGTCCAATACAAAAAAGAATTTAAAAAAAAAAAAAAAAAACATAAAAAATATTTTTAAAAAATGAAAAAGAACAAAAGGAAGAAAAAGTGTAAAAAAAACTAGTCATGCGCTTTAATTCGTTAGAAATCATAATAATTATTCCATTTACTAATTTTCTTAAAATACCTACAGCTTTGAAGTCAGCTACTATTTTAAGACTTATGTCTCATTTGATACGTAAAATTAAAAATATGGAGAACTATCTTAAATAATATCACACACTTCACTTATTACTTAAAACCTATCCAAAAAGTATGATTTATTTTAACTTTTGAAATTAAATTTGAATTACTAACTTTTTAAACATACTTTGATTCTGACTTTGATTCTAGATGTAAGACGTGCAGTTTATGAAAAAATACGTTTCCGACTTTTCCATCAAAACTTTTACAAGATAAGCCTTCTTTTAAAACTTATGATTTGCTTCTAGCAATCGTATCATAGTATATAATAAATGATTTTTTCTATTAAGGTATTTTAAAATTAATCTCGAACAGCAGATATAATAGCAAAATATTAATGACGGTTTTGTACTCAAAGAATATGAAAAGTTCACAATCAAAAACATGCAATACAAATAATGTAATTTTCTAAAATTGCACACTTCAATTGAAAAAGTTGAGAAGTTTCAATTTCACTCGCATTTAAAAATTTTTGTTCAAAAAAAATGACAGTAAAACTTTAAAACGTTATTTACATCTACTTCCACACAAGAAGTAAAAAAATTTTTAAAAAGTAAATATTTTTTCTTTCTCTTTTGTTTTGTTCCTTTTTTTTTTTTTTGTAACTTAGTATTTACTTACTTTAACTCATTTAGGAAAGTAAACTTGTTATACCCAGAATGCTTTTAGAAACGCAAGCGCACTTAAACTTCACGCACACACACTTCCATATAGTCCACTTTCTACCAGATTTGTTTTTATTTTTTCAGAATCAGAACAATAAATGTAATTAAATCATTACATTACTCCGAGATGAAGATTTCACACTCGTTTTTATTGCATTGCAGTAAGCTGTTTTCGCCCTTTAAACCAAAAAAGAATTTCTTCCCTTACATTACGTGTTAATGAAATAATAAAATAGCCAATTTTGTTGATGCCAAAGAGGCTATCAATATAAGAAATACTCATTGCCAAAACAAAACAAGCTTACAAAAGAGAATGAAAATAATTGGACTTCGGCTTCTCCTCTTTGGAAAACTTTTATCCCTTGTGAAACTTAATCTGACATACTCTGCGACAAAAGATCGCTTTGTCGTACCCATTAGCTCTTTTTTTTTCGTCTCTTATTTGCGGCTCGCAATAAGCTTATCTAATTTCTGAAACTCGAATAAATGACGTCTAAATTACGCCTGAGAGCCGACTTTAATCCATCAAGATGGCCGCCTCCATTCCAAGATGGCTGCCGTTCCATTCATTATTATGCGACAACGTCATTTGTCTCCGACCAACAGTGTGACAGATGACGTCAGTGGGCGGGGTCATACGAAGCCGCATCCGTCAACATGACGTCGCTATCTATTCCCGTGATGCTCCGAACATCGATCTTCGGAGTACTCAGGAGTGAGAATGCGTGTATGTATCGATGGGAATTCTTGATATATTTGCGGACACATTCATTTAATGCGGAATTCCTGGATTAAAAGTAATGGCTCCGTAACTCTTTTTCTTCCCCTTTTGGTTCCATCAGCGTCTTATTACTCTAAATTCAATTTCACCTGTTAATCATCTCCCTTGGATATCTCTCCGAAAATACCTCTCACATTTTTAGAGGTTTCCGAGGTTTTCACATCGAATTCGAAGTGAAGGTATGATTTGTATTCCGATAAATCCTTCACATTTGATTATTCGATAGGAAAATATTTTCTTCTTGGTCTCACGTGAAAGAAAAAAAAGAGTCAAGAAAATTTTAATAAAATTCGTGAGTGCATTTCTAAAAAGATTCATGTGGCGTAAGAAACTGAAATTCGTTTTAGTGTTTTTAGCAGTTCATACAACACAGAGAAAAAAAATAAGAAAACCGGAATCAGCTCATTGCAGCTTTTTTAAATTTTAATGATTACAGATTTTAATGAGCTTAAAATATGTTTACCATGTAGGAATATTTCTTCATATATATATATATATATATATATATATATATATATATATATATATATTTTTTATGGTTTGTTGATATTTTCGAGCAAAGTGTTCTTTAGTTTATATCAGCAGTGTACGTAACCTACAGCAGGCAAGCTTTTAGGATAGGCCCGGTCATGGCCCGTTAAGACACTAAAAAACTTAGTAAATATTGATATAAACGTATTTTCGTTCAGGTACCTTGAAAAATCCTTTTCCTTTTTTTTTTCTCAATCACAAAATTGTTTTATGAAAAGCCCCGTATATTCACTCTCCGAAATAGAACTCTCACTTTTGACGATTCTTCAATCGTCAAGAAAATTTCGTCATTTACAACGATTCTTTCCTCGCACGATCACGTGACTAAAAAGTTACTACACAAATTTCGTCAATTTGACAAAAGGTTCACTCTGAGCATTTTTCACGAAGCCATTTCGTCAAATACGACGAAAGTTTCGTGAGATTTGAGCATGCGGTTCCGAGAGTGTTCGTCGATAAATACGCTTATCGCATTATTTAAGAGTGGTTTGATGTAGCATATTTTAATTTGCACGTATTCTTATATTTGTGGTCCGAATAGGTTTGCTGGTTGTCACGTACATGTGGTCATAGACAAAAAAGAGAGAGTCCCTCTGGGTCATATCACACATAGTTAGCTTTACATTTTTTACCCAGTTAGATATAATTGAATATGTCAAAGAATATCATGAGAGAATGTCACATGGCGAGAGTTTGACGAGTTTCAAGTTTTAAAAGTAAATATATTTAAAAATTAAAGTACATATATCAACGGCAAAGAAATTAATCAACAAAATTAAAATTTTAGACCTGAAAAGCTAAACCAGGGCTCTATGTTATTAATACTACAATAGTGACTATAAAATAACCAATGACCTAACTGAATCGCCTAACTACTAAAAGTGTATTAAGGGAACTAAAAATCATGTATAAAAGTAGGAGTGATTTAATATGTTTTGTTTTCAAAACAATTTTTGAGTATTTTTTTTTTTTTTTTTTACCCGGAATACTGGATCGGCCAATCATTAAAAACGAAAATATGACTTTTTGTCAATTACACTTTTTAAACTGTTACTTTTTGAAATTCTAGGTTGAGCACTTTAGTTGTTCACTGATTTAAATTTTGCTTTTAACGATCAGAAGCATGATGTGAATACGAATTATGTATTTCTCTGAGATTCAAATGATTGTTATTGTTATTCGCGATTTAAGGGGAGCGGGTACCATGAGACTATTTTTTTCTCTATGGTGTTTTTATTCACAATTTTCGTGTCATGTCATGTTATATCACTTCATAAGAAATTTAATATTAAAAAAACTGGATGTCTTAAATTTAATTTAAAACTTTTAATTTTTAAAACGAAATTTAGCAATTTATAAAAATGCATCTTCTTTTTCAAAAATTGGCGTAAAGTCTCAAAAAAAAATTTATTGATTCACTACTTATAAAGCAAAACTTAAGTGGTTCTAATTTTTTGTAAGTCAAATACTTTTTGAAAAAATAAATAAAAACTGAAGTAACGCAGAAAAAACAACGAAAAATTCAAAAAACCTACAAAAAGAATAATAATAAAAAATATTCCTAAGTTATTATAAAAGTAGAGCATAAATTTGTTATGTTTAGTTTCAGGAACATGTGGGGAGGAAAATCCACTTTATAGATCCGAATTTTAAAAAGCCTTTTCATTTTAATTGAGATGAAATGCGCAAAAAACAAAGTGAGAAAAAACACCATTTTAAGATTTCGGCTTGAAAATCTTAAATCCTTTCTTTATCAAAATTTCAAGTAAGGAACTCTTTTTTTTTTTTTTCAGTTACAGTCACGATGAAAGTGCTTCTTGCTTATTTTATTTTAAAAATAAATATGTGGCTTATATTCAGCACAGTTACTGTTTCGGAATGAAAAGGTGACACCTCACACGGTAATAAAATCAATGATAAATCAATAAATAGTGCTTCAATTTTTCTAAAACTTTCAGGGAACATTTTTAAAGATTTATTTTACTACTTAAGCCAGTAAAACAATTTTTGGTGTTTTTCAACATTTTTGGGTGCTGGCCTTAACGTATTAAGGTGCCAAAACACTAATGTCGCCAAAAGTCCTATGTGATGGAGCCATTTTTGAAGGTGCTGAGAATAAAATATCTGAAGCACTGCTAGCTTATAATTGTATTAAAATATCCAACTATCATCATTTTGTTGCTATTATTGCTTACAACTCTACATTCTTACAACTCTATCTGTAGGTCTATGTGAGCGTTTGAAAATATCACATGACCCTGACTTTAAAAACTGCTCGCCAAACGTAATCAACTCTCCTTTGATAGCTTAAAAAACTTGATGTTTTATTATTTATTTTTAAAATTAAATGATCAATTTTATTAAAATATCTGACGATCATCGATCATCCCATCAGTGCTATTCTTGCTTTAATTCTACAAACTACAGGTCTATGTAAGCCTCTAAATATCACTTAACCCCGAATTTCAAAACTGTTCTCCATAGTCCATACTAAATAAGCATTCCTTTGATAATTTAATAACTTAGCGTTTCATCACTAAAAAATGATCTAAGACATTTATTTATTTGGAGCTAGAAAAAATGCTCCTTCTTACAAAGAAGAGAAAGAAGCTTTTACGTGAAGTAAAACATTCATTTTATTTCCATCTCTGCTGAAGGATCCTAAAATAACTCAACCCCGAACACTGAAAAGAAGTGTAGTGAAAAACTCGGAGCGCCATCTGGTGTTCTGATGTGGCGACGACAACTGTTCAAGAGCACTCGGGGTACCTTCTATCAAGACCTTATCTTGGCTGACAGACGATTTGGCAGTACACAACATCTCTCCTATCACCTACTCGGCAAAAAGGGACTCTCAAATGCTCATCGCTTCAAACATACCTTTATGAATTACGTGGTTCAGCTGTCGTTGCACCCAACAGGATGCGAACATTTAACACGACTGAAAATTGGCAATATGCAGCAAAAAACGAGACAGATATATAATTTTTTCTCTCTGAGATACTTCCCTTGTGGTGTTATAAAAATTAATGCTTTAAACTCTACTATCAAATAAGAAAGAAAGTTTATTTATTCATTTATTTCTTTTATTTTAAAACTGCTTTGCGTTCATGAAAATAGAATGGATGTACACACTCACACACATATATATTATATAGATAGTTAGATAAGTAGATGTATAGCCCATTGATAGACACGTAGATAGAGAGAGAGGCTAGTAGACAGAAAGTCATAGATAAATTGATAGTGAAGTAGGTAGGCAGACTAGATAGATACATAAATAGATAACAGATAGCATCAGAGAGATACAGATAAAAAGTCAGTGAAGAGAAAAAGGGTTAACGAGTCCATAAACTTTAAATTTCAATTTATCTGAAAGAATGGCTGAGTCCACTGAATTAAAAAGTTTATGCATGTGAAATTCCAAATATGTAGGTAACGGGCAACAAAAAAAATATCCTAATAGAACACGTGCTTTTGCTTAAAAATGAAAGTTCATAGTAAGTGAGTAGATCATAAATAGATATGTCATGTATGAGTGCAAGAATAGGCGAAAAGTGTATGGCATTGTAAATTGGCGCATATGCAGTTATAAAGTTTTTTTTTTTTAAGTAATCGTTTTATTTAAGCACATAGAAATAAAAACATCATAAACAGAATGACACATGCTCTACAGATTCCTTAGTCACGTGTCTGTAAATTTTATATACATATATATTCCGTCGGAAAATGCAAAAATCAATAAAGGAAACAACTTTTAAAAATAATTTTAAAGTTTATATTAAGTAGCTACTAATTTACATTAATGAGTTAAGTATTGAGACTAACGCATTCTTGTACCATTGCTTCCTTCTTTATTGTTACTTTTTCTTGGGTTAAAACAAGTAGTTCCGTCTAGATCTAGAACTATACGAGCCCACTTTCCCGTGAATAGCCCCAGCATCGAGTTTATAATTTAGCTACCTGTCTTAGCTTAATTATTTCAAATATACCCTTTCCAACGGTTAATACATATTTATTTATTTATTTATTTGTTCATTCATTTATTCATTCATTCATGCATTAATTCACTCATTCGTTTATTTATTCACTCACATATTCATGCATTCTTTCACGAATTTATTCATTCATTCATTCTTCAGAAATATCCTTGAAAATTCAGATTAAAAAAATTTCATGGGAAAGTAGGCTCCTTAGTTCTGGATGTACTTCCTATTTTTACATGTTCCACGACATAAGATCCTTCCTATAAAGTTTGTTTCAAACAAATCCGTTTGTTGGAACAGGATTTATATAGGGTTAAAATTTCCCCGTAGGAGAAAATGTTAAGTTCTTTTGAACTGTTCAAAACTGAACAAGAAGTTCCTTCTGGAATTATACGAGCTTACTTTCCTGTATACATCCAGCATCAAATTTATAATCTAGCTATCTCTCTCTCTCATTTAGCTAAGCTCTTAATTGCTTTAGATAAACCTTTTTGAATAGTTTATACATATTTATTCACTATTTATTTATTGATTCACTCATTCGTTTATTAATTCATTCATTCACCCATTCATGTATATATTCATCCACTCATTTATTTATTCATTCATTCACTCATTTATTACTTCATTCTTTCACTCATTCATTTATTCATTCAGAAAAACACTTTAAAAACTTTTTTTTATTTTTTTGCATTCGATTGAAATTAATTTTGGAAACAATGTCAAATCTTATTATTTCCTTTTACTGCATTTTATTATTTTTTTACAAATAAACATTTAATTATTTATTTATAGTTATTTTTACAGATCGTTGTATCTGCATTCTTCATTTCTGCGGCTCAACTGCAAAGAATTCCCAACGCTTTGTCCGCAGGTCTGGAATAGCTCAAATCATAGAATGTAAATCCCCTCAAAAAATTTCCCTTATCTTTGCATAAAATTAAAAATAGAGCCCAACAGTTCGGCCCTCTTTGATCACAACTCAGTTCTTAATTGAGAAGAACATTGAATAAACTTCTACTCGAGGCAAAGTGAACAACGCTCTTTTTACAACGATATTATTGTTGATTTAAAGAGACGTTTCAATGCAGATCTCGCTTCAAACGCTGCTGAAGTTAAATAAAATGTCACTAAATGGTTTCATCTAAAGTTGCAAAAAAAAAAAAAAAAACTGAACTCAACCATTAACCTTATTTTTTCCAAAAAATGAATAATTTTAGCCTCAAGTTTTCCGCACATTTACAGGAATTTCTTCAGTAAAATAAAAAGCTAGTCGGAATAGTACATGTTCAATCTTTTTGCCAAAAGTTAAGAGAATCAGACATAAGAAAGCAGAAAAGATGAAAAAAACTAGAAGTTCCTTCTAGAACTATACGAGCCTACTTTCCCGTATACACCAACTCCAAATTTATAATCTAGCTATCTCTCTCTATCTTTCTCGTTTAGCTTTAGTTCTTAATTGCTTCAAATAGGCCTTTCTCAACGGTTAATACAAATTCATTCACTCATTCATTCATTTATTCAGTCATTCATGCATTCATTCATTCACGCATTCATGTATTTATTCACTAATTTACTAATTTTTTTCATTCATTAGCTCATTTATTCACTCATTTTTGTCTTTTTTTATCATTTATTCACTTATTTTTGTCTTTTTTATCATTTATTCACTCATTTTTGTCTTTTTTGTCATTTATTCACTCATTGTTCATCTATTCCTTCACTTATTCATTTAATCATTCATTAACTCAAAAATATTCTTGAAAATCCCGATCAAAAAATTTTACAGGAAAATAGGTTCTTTAGTTCTGGGTGAACTTTCTATTTGTGCATGTTCTACGTTATAAGCGCTCTCCGATAAAGTTTGTTCCTAACAAATCGGTCCATTTGATCAGGATTTGTGTAGGATTGAAATTTCCCCGTAAGCACTATGTTATTTTTTTTGAACTGTTCAAAAATGAACAAGACTGTTCAAATCAATATTTCAGGCCAAAAGCTTCTTCCAGTAAGCTTTTTCATTGGAATTTGGATCTTGTACCCGGAGTTTACATCATTTGCTTCATTTTGGCCCATAGGAGCTAATGTTAAAAATTTTTCAACTGTTCAAAATTAAACGAAAAATTGTTCAAATCAAAAAGTAAAATATGGAAATGAGATGTCCTCGCCGAGATCTTTCGAATGCAAAAAGAATTTTTTGAATCGGACAATTCGTTTAAAAGTTATTAGGGGGGGGGGGTGTTGGGACAGACAGACCGACCGACACACGTTTTCCCCATCTCAAAACCCTACTTTTAAAATTTTTATTTTTCAATCTTTATTTAATTTCTAAACTTATTTTTGACTTTTCTAGATTTCTTACGATACATTAAGCCTTCTCTCATGCTTTACTATTATTATTTTTTTTCTTTTACGGGAAAGTAGGCTATAAAGGTTTCTAACACATTAAAGTTTTCGCAATCAAAGGTTGCTATTTGTTTCTTTGATTTTATGTTTATAGATTAAATATAAAATTGTACTTAGTGACAAAAATATTGACTGGTAGTACCTGCAAATAACTGCCTTAGTAAACAGAACTAAAATTTATTGAAATATTACCTGAAAATGTTACGGGAACAATTTACGTGCATACATTCCCTAATTCAAAGGTACAACTTAAGAAATATAACATTTCTGTTAGCATTTTTTATGTGAAATTGTAATAATAGCTATTGATGATAGAATTACGGGCAAATGGGCTCCTAATGAGTAATTATTCTATGCATGAAGGCCATATTGATGTAACTGAAGAATATTTTTTTAAAAAATCAAAGGAAAGTTAGTTATTTATTTAATAAAGAGTTTAAAGATGGGCGTTAGCTCATAAATTTGAAGCATTAATTACAATAAATATTAGGAACAACTGAATTAACAACTGAACAAATGTTGTTCAATTGTTGAACAGTTCAAAAAGATTAAACATTAGCGCCTGCGAAGAAATTTCAAGCCTATATAAATCCTAATCTAACAGACGGATTTTCTTGGAACAAACTTTAACGGAAGGATCTTATGACGGTAAAACATGTGCAGATACAAAGTTTATCCAGAATCAAACGAGCCTACTTTTTCATGAAAAGATTCGTTCTGGATTTTAAGGGTATTTCTGAATAAATGAATGAATAAATGTCTAAGGGGAAGAATGAATGAATAAGTAAATGAATGAAAGAGTAAATAAAATACATGAATTATTAAATGTATGAATGAATAAATGACTGAATGAATGAATGAACGAACGAATATGTATTAACTGTTGAGACGGTATATTAGAAATAATTAAGATTTAGAGGGAGCTAAACAGATAGCTAGATTATAACTTAGATCATGGTTAACCTGCGAAATGTCATTCCCGCACACACAACTAATATCCCTGAGTATATAAAAAGGTACCTATTTTTGCCGAAATAGTTACAATTTTTCTTGTCTGAGTGATTTTTTTAATAAGCCCTTCAACTGTCATTTCTACACATCAGGTTTGTTTGGGGTTTCTTTCTTTTTTTTTTCTAAAAGCAAGTTTGCAATTTTTATTAAGCAAGTAAGTTTGTAACTCGCACTTAAAATCGCGTCCTTACTAATTGTAATTCAGGATGCTTTTGCTATATGACATTATCATACAGGTAAAAAAAGTGCCTATGTGCTTAACACATATCATTTATATGACTGTAAAACTTAATTTTGCCAACTTAGAAAAGTTCTTGATTATGTACGGAAGAACTGAATGTACGGATTGGGTAAGGATCAAGAGGATATTATCATTCCCTCACTTAAAGTTATGAAGTTAATTATAGTTAATAAAAATACAGATTTGTTTTAATTTTCCCTTAAAGTCTAATTTGACATACGTTTTTAATTTTTTTGCGGGTACAAGTTTAAGAAACTAATAATATGAATCTTATCATTTCTTCATGGTAAAGGCACGATACTTTCAAGAGGTTAAGCCATTTTATTTTGAAGACTTCTTATAAAGAGAAGTTTGTTACCTTTTTTAAAAATATAAATAGTGCGTGTGCGTGTGTGTTTGTGTGTGTGAGTGACTTGCACTAAAATATTTCAAAAGCTACATTCTCAAATGAATAAAAAAAAACAGATATCAGGGGGTGTTTTTTTTTTTCATAAGTCCAATTTTATATGCAATGGAATAAAATTGTAATAAAAAGTCAAAATTAAAAAATTTAACCGTTACAGTTCCCTAAAGTATTTCTTTGCATCTCATTGTTAACAATTGATAGTTGACAAATACTGAAAAATCGGTTTTTAATTTTTTTTTTTTTTAGTACATATTTTTGCATATTTTTACACTTGTACTGGAATGATGCAGAAAATACGGTCGGTGCTCCTGATGGAATGGGTGAAATTCTAAAACAGACTGCTAAGAGAGCTGTAAGAGAAAAAACGTGCGACATTGTACAATAAATAAATACAAAAAAAAAAACTTCTATGGTGTCCGGTGATTGCAGAAAGGCATATTTGTTTTTACTTTAAAAAAAATTTCGTTAAAATTGTCGCTTTTTTTTTTTTTTTTTTGACGTTTATATCATAAAAATCTCAATTTCTCATTTTTATAAAAAGTCAAAAATCTAATACTTATATATTTTAATATTAACTGTGACAACTACTTTCTTTCGTATTAAGTACCCTTTTTATTATCTATCTAGCTATAAAACAATTGGAAATTTTTTGACATAATTTATTTATTTTTTTAACACTGCACGAAAATAGCCTATTTGGGTAGAATCATTTTAATAACGAATTACTTTTACATAAAGTGCTCTGTGTCTCCGTAATACTTTATGAAGCAATGAAAAATCAAAATGAATTCAAGGGCAGCATCACTAATCGCTCTCATCAACTGTATTTCATCATTTTGTATCCGCAAATCTAATGCAAATAAACTTTAATTTTCCTTACGTAATTTTCGTGCAAAATAACATTTTAAAAACTTAGTCATTATGTTTTATTTTTAGCATTTGAAATTATTCTCGAGTGGAGATGAAGTACTTAAGTACAGTAAACATATGGCTCTTCGAAAATTGAATTTTATCACCAATTTTCCCCCACCAGATATACAAAATTTTGTTTTCACACATTAGAAAAGAAAAACTATATTATTCATTTTTATTAAATTTTTTTATATGTCTTCGTATTTTAATAAAAAGTCTTATTAAAAAAAACTTTTTTTATCTGAGCATTGTATTTGAAATGCACTGAAACCTGCTTTCATACGGGGTATAAGTGCCAGATTAAAAACAACAACAAGAATAATAATAACAATAAATGGAAAAGTTTTTGTAAAATGTCAAGTAAAGTTTAAAACATGCATTGTTTGCAACACTTTTTATTATTATTATTATTATTTATTTATGTATTTATTTGTTTATAAATTAATTTTTTTTATAATCGTCAAAAAATTGCAAACTCAAGAGGAACCTTAAAAACTCACAATTAGGGGAAGGGGAGCATCCTGATTTATGAAATACGTGCCGACGTTTCCGGGGATTTAAGAGACGGAATGAATTCTAACACTTTCACGAGCTGGGCCCTTTTAACAGAACATTTTAATAGTCAAACATATAGATTTAGGATTTGAAGCATTGAGGTACAAATCCCCATGGGGGGTAGCAATCTGCAAGAATCGCCACCGGAAGGACCCGGCTAGCCCTCGCGGCGCCCTGTTCGCCCTCTCACGGCGACATCAGACCCGACCGACGCCGCAGCAGAAAATGCACGGATCGTTGCCCCGATCGGTTCCAGCGATAGCGGCTGCGGCATGCTCGGGTATCCCTAGCCGCCTAAAAATATGATGCACGGCGCGGGAGTCGAAGATTTTTTTTCCCCCTTCAAAAACAGGGAAATATTAGCTTTTTAGGTATTATGTCCGTTTAAGAGACTAATGAGTTTTGTGCATATTTCCTTCCGCCAGAGATCTGCAGATGAAAGTAAGGAGAGGAGGGTTTAGGGATACGGTTGTTGTAAATGTTGCGTAATTGAGACTCCCTGATTGCGTTGCATGTTGAGTTTTTCAGTGAAGCAATTAAGGTTCTTCAGCTAGTTTGAATTTCCCATGAAAACTTACAACCCGGTTTTCTTATTTTAAATTCAATTGCGTAAGTGAAAACAGCACTGACATTTGGGGCTCAAGGGCACATATAGCGTGAAATCTCGCTGTAGCAATATTCAATACAACGATAAATGCCTCTATAACTACAATATTTCGCAGAGCCCATGAAGTCGCATGCAATGTAATGTGAATAGCCCTCCAATTTGAAAATATTCTGTTCAGTTTTAAGCTTTTATTAAACAATCTTTTTCTCGAGAACAAAAGCTACTTAATATAACGTCATGATGATAATGCAGTTCCATGTACCAGCAAAAGAAAAAAAAAAGCTTATTTTCTATCCTTCAGTCATGAAATGTTCTTTAATGGCAAATCTATGTCTTTTTAGAATGAAAAACTCCATACTCCTTTCTGCAACAAATAAAATGGATCACAAGCTTAGTGTCCAGTTTTCATTTGTTGAAGTTTTTTCTGTGCCATAAACATATCAAAATACTGCCCTAAATTGCCTTTCAAGTTGAAGGTATATCGCAATGATATGCCTCTAGCAATAATAGAGATATATTCTAGAGATATAATCAACTAGCTTTGCAGTACAGTCCTCTAAGTATTGTTGCATCGAGAATTTACTACATATACAATAATTACTTTGAGCCATAGAAACCTAGTTCAGAGCTTCGCAATAGCAGGACAAAACTCACAATTGAATTTGATTTACCATTTTGAAGAAGCGCTTAGAGATTTAAAACTCTATATAAGGGAACGAGGGAAAATTTGCGTTTGGTGCTAAACTTTTTTATTTACGTCCTATTACTTTCTCATCCTATTTCAGCCGTTTTAAGCTTTTTTTCTTATTGGGGTTTAAGATAGAATTCATCATCATTTTATTTGTGAAGTGTTTCTTTGTGTAACTATTAGAAAGGCTTGTGATGGTCAAGAATTGATTATTATTTCTACGATTACTTTAATCTAATAATTGTATCCGATAGATTTCAATTTGAATGAGCTATTTATATAGCTGTGCTCTAATTTTGGATATTTTGTGCATTTTTTCACGATTTTTGTGTCAACAAGTAACATCTCACCAAGACAGCAGAAGCTAGTTGTCTTCATGAAGCGAATTCTTGCTCACAATTCTTATTTAAGTTCATATTTTTTGTACGAGTAATTATATGTTTATTTGATAATGTATTGCAGGTTTATCGGAGTGAAAGTTTTGACTACCAACTGCAGATATTTTTTTTTTATCTGCGTGAAATCTTCATGCATTTTCAAAAAAAAGATTTTTTTTCTAAGCTTTATAATAGGTACTATAATATGGTGGCAATTTCATTTTGTAGTATAGTGGTCGGATAAATAGTTTTCTGGTAAATTCGTTTTCTAGATGTTTAAGGATTTAAGCCTCGGTAAAGATAAATTCAAACATTTTAACAACAAAAACGAAACAAAAAGAAAATTTACATAAATATAATGGGGTAAGTCTTTTTACGGAGAAAAATATTACTACGGATGTCCAGTCAACTAGGGAACGAACTTTCTGCAGTTTGGATACAATCAATTTTTCTTCCTAAATTCAAATCGATATTTATTTCTCAAAACCAGTATTCACGTTAAATGAATAGCTTATTCAATGAATATACTATCTCATTCTACTGTCATTTTTTTTTTTTTTTTTTTTTGGTGCAGGATCACACAAGCTCGCGCTAGACATACTTGTGCAGTCCCTTGTCTGATTTTTACTCATCAATTGATATAATGCAATTAAAAAACAATTATTTATTTGTTTGAACAGAATTTTGAAATTTTTTCCGCTACGTGACACTTTAACTATACCACAATAGGAAAACAAAAGGATTCAAATGAAGGCTCCACTGGAAAAACGACCGAAGTCACATACTACTTGATGAACTTTGCTTTATGTTTTGTTATAAATTATTTATTATAAATGAATATAAATTATGTATTATAAATTTGAATTTGGGTGTTACGGAAAAGTACGCTGGTATAGTTAAAATTAACATTTATGTTATAAAATAATTGAATGAAACATAAAGCAAATTTCAAAAAGTAATATGTGACTCAGGTCTTTTTTTCAGTGGACCCTTCAAATGTATGTTAACCAAATAAAAGCAGCAAATATTTTTTTTACGAAGAAAATTATATTACTAATATGCATAAAACTACATTCAGTTACAAAGTTCAGACAAAGTCGACTATCTCTATTTTTCATCACATCCGCGAATCAAGGTTCAATTTTTCATTGAACCAACAGCAAAATAAAATGACCTGTGAATGCGTGCATGAGACTATAACCGTTTTTTATACATTAAATGACTTACTCTACTTAATAAACATTCATTTAAACTTATAAGCGAAATGTTTATAACACTTCCGGCCCTGGGACCGGGTTCAATTTTCGTGAATCACGTGGATGTAATTTATTGGTATTGCACTTTTTACGATCATATCCTAATAGTTCGGATCCTGCTTTAAGCTGAGCCCACAGAAGTCCATCAGTGCCCTTCGTATTCAGCCTATTTAAGCAAGTCAGCTAGTTAGTCCACTGGATATAAGTTTCTGAACAAGTATGGCGATGGTCAGCTTTAAATAGTTCGACAGTAAGAAACAAAAGTACCAAAAATGTATATTACTCTTGTTTTTGTTTTTAATGCCACTTAAGTATCCAAGCTTCCCTTCGCTTTAGAGCGACCAGAAATGAAGGCAGTAAGGAGCGCCTTTCGTTTTATAGATGATCACCACAACAATGGAAGTACGACTTGTCTCAAGATGTATTTGGATGACACCAGCTGGCGCCCCCACAGACACGCCCCTTCCTTTTTTAAACCCAAGAGTGAAGGGAAGGGAAATTCTCCACTCCTCGGTACCCACGGAACTGCTTCTGCACTTCAGGGTTCACTGATTTTATCAATCTTCCGGTTGGAAGCCCGAAATCCTAACCACTAGGCTAGCACGGCCCAGTATATAACTTTAAAGGCCTAGTGGTTTGAGCGTCGGACTTCCACCTGTAAAGTCGCGCGTCCGATACCACTAAAGACCCCCCATGTACACTTGGGGTATTTACGTTCATGTAAAATCAGTGGACCCCACTACCTCGCCCCGTGCCTCAATCCTAAGGCCTCGGCTAACAAGTAGGGGTCTGGTAGAGAAAAGCATATAACTCTAAGGAAAACTAACAGCTCTCGTTTTCTAATATAAAAGTGTGCATATAAATGATGTGCAGGAAACCATAAAACGGAATTACTGTTATGGTTGAATACAATTATATCTCAATTTGTATCTTTACACTAAA
Source organism: Octonoba sinensis (assembly GCA_038502835.1). NCBI lineage: Eukaryota > Metazoa > Arthropoda > Arachnida > Araneae > Uloboridae > Octonoba > Octonoba sinensis. The sequence continues at coordinate 80,045,980 of CM076599.1, read as the reverse complement.
TCAAGATGTTGTTTTACAGAACTGTGACAATGATTTTTGGGTACATGCATGAAACCATCCCCTAATTTTTACACATTAAGTAATTCACATCAATTTTAATAAAATTTTGTCTACTCTCTTAAACAAATTGATGAAAGTGTCTCCATTTTATGGATGTATATTACCTCAAAAAGTTCAACAGCAGGAAGAAAAGTAGCAAGTGAAATCTGTGCCAAATCTGATGAGCACAAATATTTCTCTTGCGAAAAATGAGCAGGTATTGCTGATGCTCAGGAAAGCATTAAATCTAATATAATTGCCTAGTCACTCTTCAGGGCTCTCATATTCACTTTTATCATACGAAGTAAAGAACTTGTGCAAGCCACCCTTCAGAAACAAGTCGCTTATCTCAGCATGCGACAGCAGCCACCATCTGAGTTACAACTGGGCAGATGAGACAGGACACGCAGAGTGTATCGATAAGGATTGTGTACAACACCGATAAGGAGGATAAAGTCTGGAGCTGCATCAAGTTCAAATTTCCATATTAACTTGAAGCGCTCCTTCCCTCGACCCATCATTCTTATCCTCTGGTGTATCTCAAGAGGTAAAGAGGCTGTTAGGATGAAGAAAGTGGAAAATGGAATTGATGCCTTACGATAAATTTGTAAAGGAATGAAATACTTTTGCGAATTTTTATGCATGAAATTCAGTACAAGAACCCACATAATTATAAAATATTGTTGTGGAAAATATACATTTTATACACTTTTGTAAAAAAAAAAATTCCCGCTACATGTTAATAAAAAGTTTACAAAATTTTAAATAATTTACCCCAGAAGATGCTTTATCCTTTGGAAGCGTAAAAGAATTGTGCAATCTTATTAATGTACTGATGTAAAAGCTCTTTTCTCAAATAGCTGAGTTTCAACCTTCCCCCATATTTTAGAAACAACATATCAACCCTAAAATGTGACTCAACCCAGCAAATGGTAACAGTATTTATTTTAAGTGGGAGAGTTAGAAACCAACTTAATGACTTGAATCCAGAAAGAATTTAACAAATATTTAAAAATAAAAATTTTGAGATTAGGCTTACGAATTTGAGGAAGTGTGTGTGTAACGGTCTCTGTCAATCCGAAACTAAATATTTTTGAGGGGAGAGTTCAATTCGTATAAACTCTTTTTGTTTGAAAAGTCTTCACCCCACTCCCTGTTTCATTTTTGGATTTTAAAAACATTAAGTGAAATTTTGAATAATTTAGAGGGAAAAAATACTAAACAACATGCATTACGGAGAAATTTGAAACCTGTTATCTAACAGGAGGACTTGCTTTAAACAAACTTTATGAGAAAAACTCTTAACGTCGATCATGAGACCGAAAGCATTTTTTAATTGGATGAATATTGCAGACTGTTCTTTGGGAAGAGAGAATATTTAAAAAAATTAACATTAATACCCACGGGTGAAATTTAGCTCTTTATGCTTAAAAAGGCAGTAGCACCAGATTTTTTTAACCACCAAAAAATAGGAGAAAATGCAAATATTTTGAATATAATTTTACTTTTTTTTCTGTAAAAAGTAGAAAATTTATAATTAAAAAAGAAAAAAAAATTCGCTTAAAACTGATGATTGGACAGTCTCATTTAGTAAGTTTAAAGCGCTTTGCTTATTTTTGTAAACTTGAAGAAAAGAAATGCAAGCGATTTTATCTTTGACACAAATGATAATTGAGAAGAAAATTTCTTATAATTCTTAATTTTTACTTTTATTTAATATTAATGTATGTATTTATTTGTTTTCAATAATGAATTTAGTTATTTGGAGCGGAGGGAAATTCAGAGCTTTTGTAATCCAATTGTTGTTAGATTAAAAAGTTTCTCTACCTATTCATTATGAAAATCTTGTATTGGAAGGGATTTTCGTTGCGCTTCAGTTCTGAAAATATTTTTACTAAAATAGTTTGATTGTTGAAAAGTGTGAGTACTGCTGTACCACACCCCTCACCTACCTACACTAAAGATCATAAGTGGAGTTCGTCGTTTATCATTTTAAAGCATCAAAAAGCAGCCTCCGGTGCAGTCGATGAAGGCAAAGGCTTCAGCATGGATCCAATACCAACTAATGGCATGGATGTTACTGTTCAGTGCAACTCTTCCTCCGATCATGTACAAAGCTTCGGATCCCACTTAAAGTTTTAAAATTTTAAATGCAATCCCAGTCCATAGAGGCTCCTCGTGTTTGGCCTGTTTAACTAAATATAATTGCATAATATGCTAAATCTTCTGAGTTGCAATTAAAGTAAACACAATCATCGATTTTCTTCCTTATTTAAGTATACAGTAAATGGAAAATGCTTTTGTCGGAATGTATCTTTCATTAATATTGTTGCAAACTATGATTTGGAAAAAGAACCAAATATATACAGCACCAGGCTAATTAAAATAAGCGATAGAAATCCAGAATGAGATATTCGTTTATTCAAGGTTGCATCTTACCCTAGATAGTGCGACAGAGGATATAAATAACAAAGAGCAAATTTTTTTAATGCTATGTTGCGCATCGCGCCAACTTCTGATAAAACAGTTTAGTATCACCTCATGGGAACTAACAAGCATATTCTCCGTTTGCAAATTTTAAAGCAGTTTTCAAAAGAAAACTTAAACAGCACGAAAAAATAACATAAGATGTGTACATATACATACATTAGGTCATCTTTGTCAATATCTTTAATTGCCATCTCTTTACATACATTAGGTCATCTTTGTCAATATCCTTAATTGCCATCTCTTTTCAAAGTGGCTAAGTGTTCCAATCCCTTCCGTGAAATTATTAAGTCGGCGTTTATGGTCAATAATTTCAGTTACTTTTTATTTATTTACTTATTTTTAAAACGGAAATTTCATATTCTATTTTATAATCTTAAAAACTAAAATATTTATTGAAAATTTGGGAAAAAACTTTTTTTTTCCACGGACGTTGCGCTAGTTTAGGGAAATTTGAAACGGAAATTCACATTTCTGTAGCAAAAGCCTTCGTGAAATTTCGTGCTGCTCTTTTAAGCCGAGAGTTTTCCGATTCTCATTCCTTACTTCCGCCATATTTAAGAAAACGAAGCTGTTGCCAGATTTCGGTGTATGTCATTCTATCTAACATGGTTGTTGTTCTTTGCGGCCGTTGCCATAGAAACACGCCATCTTTTCAAACTGCAAAGAGACAGTCAATAATATCTCAAGATGGCGGCAACGCCCTTTGTGTAAAGAAGTGTATTGGAATTTTTCATTCTCCAACTTTCTTGTCAGAACTTTTAGTTGAAGTTTTCAGCTTTGAAGTTGCTTAGATCTGTCTAGTATTAAAGTAAATATAAAAAAGAAATTTAAAAGGGAAACCAAAACTTTTTTACCTGAAAATACTTTTTACGGGGGAAAAATATCATAAATAGATTATTCGTTTCAAACAAATAGTACAACAGCCAAGTTATTAGTAGAAATAATCTATAAAGATTTTTTTAATGAATTAGGAGACTTAGGAGAAGAGTTTAGCCTTGTAGATAAACAATGAAAAACATAAATAAGATCAAAACTCACAGGTGCATATGAATAAATTTATAAGCAGATGCACAGGAACAGATAGATTCAGAAAAGAAAAATTAAATTATGCACGCATTTATCAATGTAAAACTTAAACAAGAAGTAGAAATACCTTTTTTAGAGCTTCCTTTTTTTCTTCCTTTTATTTTAATATGAAAACTGCAGAAAATGAGAAATTTTAGTTGTAACAAGACATTCCGTTTAGAACTACATGAGCTTGATTTCCGTTTTCACCAACATCACACCTATGATGTAGCTATCTGTCTACATTTCTCCTTTAGCATAATTACTTCAAACATACTGTATTCATTCATTCATTCATTTATTTATTTATTCAATCATTCACTCATTTGTTTATTCATTCTTTCACTCATTTATTTATTTATTTATTTATTCATTCATTCAGAAATATCCTTAACAATCCTGATCAAAAAATTTCATGGGAAAATAGGTTCGTTTAGTTCTGGATTAACTTCGTATTTGTACATGTTCTGCGTCATCGGATCCTTCCGATACAGTTTGTTCCATACATCAGGATTTTTAGATTAGATCAGGATTTTTATAGGATTGAAATTTCCCCATTGGGCACTAATGTTTTTTTTTTTTTCTTTCTTTTTTTGAACAGTTCAAAATTGAACAAAAATTGTTCAAATCAAAAAATGTTTCCCGTTGAGAGCTTCTTCCAATAAGCTTGTAGAGAGAAACGTATCTTATGCCCAGAGTCTACATAATTTGCTTAATTTTTTCCCATAGGCGCTAATGTTAAGATTTATTGAACAGTTCAAAATTGTTCAAATCAAAAGTAAAACATTAGAAATGAGATGCCCTTGACGGTCATTCGAATGAAAAAATAAGACTTCCGAATCAGCCAATTCCCTCAAAAGTTATTCGGGGGAGATCAGACAGACCGACAGACCAGCAGACCGACACAACGACAGACACACATTTTCCCCATCTCAAAATCCTACTTTCAAACTGTTTATTTTTCAATCTTTATTTAATTACTTCACCTACTTTTAACACTTCTGTATTTTTAACGATATTTTATGCGATATTTCATGCTTTTGTTTCTTTTTTTTTTTTTTTTACTTTTACGGTAAAGTAGGCTACAAATGAGAAATTTATTTTTCAAAAATAAAAAGAAGAAAATTTCGAAAAGAGATAAGATAAGACACATGAAGAAAAATGCAGAGGTAGCACGAAAATGTATAAAAATTGTTAGTTGGAAAGAGAGTTTGACAAACAAACGAGGAGAGTTGACACTCAAACGAAAGAGAGTTTGATTTAAAGGGAGGAAAATTTAGAGTAGTTACAGATACATATTAAATGCGCATAAGAAAATATGAATTATAAATTTAAAATGTTATTTCTTATTGAATGAATGGACTGAAATGAAGTGACAGGTAGGAAAACGTGAAGACAGAAAAGGTACAATAATTGATATGCAGATTAAAATTCAGAAAGACATGTAGATAGGTTCAAAAGACATAAATAAAATGATAAACAGTCATTAACGAACAATTAGGTAAATAAATAAATGCTGAAATAAAGTTAAAACCTATGAGAAAATAGGTAAATAAGCAAAATACTGTGTACATATGTACACAGAACGGTTTTTATTTATAAATAGATGGAGAAAAAGGTATAAATGTAAAAAATTTAGTTTGATTATTTAGGCAGAAATTTGCATAGGTAGATATGATATTTAAATGAATGGATGATTATTAATTAATTTAGAGAGGCGCAAATACGTAGAAAGGTTCAAAGATTAATAAAGACTGAGCAATAAATAGAAAAGTAGAATGAAAAATAGAAAACATTCTGCGATAAATGTACTGATATATGTGTAAAAGTAGATGAATAGATGGTAACAAAATGTTTAAACGAGTGAATAAATAGAAAGAAAAATAAGAGAAAACAATTAATAATAGATAGGTTGATAAATATAAGAAAACATGTCAAAATTTATTTATAAGACATATATAAATAAATGTCGGAAGACATTTGACAATAAACAAAGGTAGGTAAATATTGCAAAATAATATTGTAACTTACATTCGAGTGATACGTCAAACAACAGCAGTAAGTAATTAATTAAACTTTTAAATTAGTATGGATAACAAATTTTATAATTTTTATTATTTTTTGAAAAAGTTTAGTTAGAAAAAAATGTTATAAGCATATTTGAAGCTCAACTGAATAAAATTTTGGCAGATTTGAGTAGAAATCATTAATTGCTTACACCAGAAAAATAAATTGAAATCTAAAGCGATAATCGCGACCTATATTTTCTTATATTCTTGAGAAAAATCAATAATATTTTCCCATTTAAACATGCCGTAAATGTTTGTTTGTACTTCAGACTTTATATTGATAAAGATTCAAAAAATTGTATTTTTTATTTATTTATTGTAAATTTTCAGTCGTGGCAAGAAAAACAGAAACGTACGGCATACATCTACAACTGTGTTGAATGGATTTGTTGTTATAGATTTAAAAAGATGTTTTACCTTCACTAATCTCCGTTTCTTAACTTATTGATTGCATGATTTATAGATTAGAGACTTTCCCAGTCAAAATAAAAATGTAGTTAAAATTTTCTTCAAAAGAATTTACAGCAAAGCAATTTACGAAATTAGTTTTATGGAAATCGATTACAGTCGTAGATATTTTACATATATTTATGGGTATAAGTGCAGGTAAATAAGAGGAATAGGGGGGAGGGTTGTAGGTATTTTTCCTTTCTGGAGAATCTGGAAATTGTGTGGGGTTTTTTCTTATCACTTTTTTGTTTAATATTTTATTGAAATGAGCAAAAGAAAATTAAGAAAAGATAAAGCCCTCAAATAGTGTAAATGTTATTTAAAAAATATTTTGTCCCATTTTGAAAAATATCTGCATATCAATCCCAACAAATCAACCCAAAATTATCCCTGAATCCACGTTTTCTACATTATCAGAGCGCAATCAGTGTTGACATTAGTATTTATGTTTGTTCCTTCATCAGATTAATGTCCCAGTTACGAAAAATAGATATAATTCTTACGAGAGAAAAAAAAGTAAATCACTGAGAAGCATAAATTTATAGTTAGATAGTGTTGGCCCTTTTGATATCTGAAAACAAACACAGAAAGTTTGTGATGGTTAAAGTTACAGATAAAGCTATTATACATGTCACACTGATAAAATCCGCAATATTTTTCTCCATAAAAACTGCGCACTCTGTAATTTTGTTACATGATTCTTATTAGTTTTCTACTCGGTGTCATCGACTGAAAATCGGTTATACAGCTCTGTTCTCCAATTTCCCAATGAGTTAGAGTTGCGTTTAAGAAAAGGATTATAGCAATCGTAAAACACCTCTATTGGCAGTAAACGTGTAAGGGAACAAAATATCCGAAGAGTTGACTAGTTACCATCGAGCTCAAAATCCTTCGTATTACATTTACTAAGAGCTTGTGGCCACCTTTTGCTTCTATAAATTCAATCTTGTGTTATGAAATTTTAATATAAGCACGGCTCTATTTAAACGATGAAAAAACATTAAAGGAAGAAGATCAAGTTCAGCCAGGAATAAACGAACCTATATTCTCTCATCTCAGCATGGATTTTCTAAATTGTCTTAGGCTCTGAATTATTTCAAATTTACCTTTTTAACAGATGAAAAAAAAAATATTTTTGAAAGCAAAATACTTCTCTGTTATGTGAAAAGAAAAAATAACTAATATAAAACCATTTAAAACTTTATTGGTTCAAACAGTGTCAGGCATTATGTTTCAATTAATTCCAACGATTAATGTTTTTATAGGGATGTTATAATCTCAAACTTTTTTTTTTACTTTTCCCTTAATGTGTAAGCGCACAAAAAGCTTAGGACAGAAATTTCTTCCGAAGCAAAATTTTGAATAGGATAGGTAAAAACAAACAGTCAAATAAAGTAAAAATGTTTTTTTTTTTTTACAATACTTGGCAAATGCACCTAATTGTTACCAAATAATGAAATTAAAATCCTTTTTTCCCCAAGATTTATTTTACCTTTTACTCAAAGCCAAACAAAAAATAAATAAACAAAAAAAGCATTAGAATGAAAAATAACTAAAAAATTACATCTCAATAATTATTTGCATCAAGTCATTTGCAACCATGTCTATTGTATAAAAATTAAGTGTCTTGAATTCATAAAATCAAATCAATCCGTCTCTAAATTTTTTCGATGTTAAGTCTATGAAGAAATGCATTTCGGAATCTATCATTTTTTTTCCTCCTCTTCCTTGAGGCAAGAAACTAAAAATATTTTCTCGATTTTTAAAGTGCTTTTTTTGTATAATTAGCTTTCGTAGACAAAAAGTTTTGAATTTTTCTCGTTGGCTAATGTTAAAATTTTAAGTTTATAACATACTCTTTAAATAATAAATTTTAAATACCCTTATTGTTTTTTCTACTTCGAGAGCCCTTTTCAATAAAAAATTTCCAAAGCAAATATACGCTTTTTAGATCAGGATTTTGTTCAAAATTAAGCGTAAAATAATCCAAATAAAAAAAGAAAACATGGGGATCAGATGTCTTGGGAGATTCTTCGAACAAAACATTTGTATTTTTATCTTTTCCTTATATGGTAAAGTAAACTAAGAAAAGAATGAAAGGAAACGTATGGGTTATTTTCCTGGTAAACATACAAGAATAAGGTAAAACAAACAAGAAACAAATTTGTGTAGAAATATACAAATATATATAGAAAATACAAATGAATGAAAAATATTTCAAATAAAAGTTGACCATGAAATAAACAAGTAAATAAATAAACAAAAAGAGTAAAGTCAAAACATTTCTAATTAAAGGATTTTACGTAGTTGTGCAATGATATATTGGTTCATTAAGCTATGAATAATATCATAGAGTCATAGAAATAAAGTACCAAGACAAATTAGTATTGTTTCCTTTAACTTAGAAAAAAAGTTTATTCATAATATTTTACAGGAATATTCCTAATTTCTATTACTTAGAAAATAAAATAATATTTGTAAAACAGTCTTACTAATTAACATTAACGATCAGAATGGGAGCTCTTGCATTAAAAAAAAAAAAAACATTTATTCCTGCCTATGGTGTAGGAAATCCTCATTTTTCCAGTTAATCGACTTCAATAAAAGAAAACATTTCGGTATACACTTAAGGTCAGAAGAAATAGTTAGGAACATTTTATTCTGTTTATTTATTCGTTTATTTATTTTAGCTTAGCTGAGCTTTTTATGTCGAATAAAATGAGCTGCATGTAAGTAACGTTGCTCTCGTCTCTCTTCTTACAAAAAATTTGTTAAAACGCAGTGTCTCTTTGACATTTTAAAAATAGAATTAACAGCATTCATTTAACATAGGAAATGAAAAGTTTCACAGTTAGTTTGCATGCAAAACACTATATTATCTGAGATCGAAGGCCGTGTATGAAAACTTCCAAAATGAACCACTATCTCGAAAATGAATTTATTATTAAAATTAAAACTTTTTAATGATTTTTTGCAATGAAGTGCGCCCAAATTTTTCATAAATTAAAAATTACCATGAATGTTATGGTAGTATAAAAAGATTTTTTAAAAAATACAAGAAAACCTCTCAATAAAGGAGACAAAGGAGATTGGATATTTTGTCTCTTAAATACAGGTGTCCTTTCCTCGAAGGTATATGCGTTGATGCATGCATATATAGTGCACTAACTTGGTTCGATTTTATAATAAGCACACGTTAAAATTTACACTTAAAATACTGAAAATGTTTTTAGTACTAAGCAAAATTTTAAATTATTGAACTAAAGTTAAATTATAGTACAAATTTAATGAAGGCAAAGATTCAACTTTACAGAAATTTACTTGAAGTAATCCATGAAATCCACGTGGATGCCCAAGAGGAACTTCGAACATTTGCAAGTTTCTTTCGGTGAGTATTTTAAGAATGCATACTTGTTTCTTTGTTCACGCTTCAGGGATTCATATCATTTATCACCAGTTAATTTTCCATAAAAAGGGAATCTTGGATGCCAAAAAATTTAACATTTCGTATTCATTTATGAATTAATTTTTGTTATTTTTTCCAGTGTCTGTCCATTAAATAATTGCCCTTAATCAGAGACGGCACATTATACCAGCTACTTCTTAAATAATCCCTGTATTAGTTTGAGCATATTTTGGCTTAGACTACACAGTGCAATAAAAACTGAAAAAATAGAAAATAAAAATTTTGCATCATTTGTTTTAAATATATGGATCATAATTTCACTTTATTCTTTTATATTTTTGTTCATAGCCAATTTATATCACTAGAAGGAAAGAAATATTTGAGAAAATTTATCCAAAATTGAGAAATTGAATTTTTTTTTTTGACAAAAGAGTTATATAAAGGCATTAATAATAGATGAGTAGCAAACTCCTTCTTCCTTGATAAATATCATAAAATATTTCTCATTTCTTCGTTATACTATTATATCTTAAAAGATAGTATCACAAAAAGTTAAAAATCTTTTATTACGAGTTTGTATTGAAATCTATTTAAATATTTTATATAAGTTCCAAATGCAGGTAATCCCATTAAGCCGTACAATAGTCCTTGATATTAAGCTTGCTAGAAATATAAATGTATCTTCTTAGATAAATATTTGTACGTTATCTTTAAGCCTGACAAAGAATACTACTGTCTTCACTGGGAGAAAAGAACCTAGAATTTCTCATCCCTAAAATTTTAATAGTATATTTTTAAACTTATGACATAAAATCAAAATTTAAAAAACTACTGCATGCATTTTTAAAAAAATCTGTTCGTTTTGAGATGCTAGGTAAATAACAATAGTTTCTCTCAAGTATCACTCTCTGTTTTCTTATCTACATTTAATTTCACACTAGTTTACTCAGTATGTATAATTCATGCTGAATCAAGTTGTTTTAACATTGCCATTTTGCCTTACGAAAGAACAATAATTATAATTTATTTTTTAAAAAAGAAGAAGAAATAAAATTACTTATTTCATGAGAAATTTCTATCAATGCAAATAACATTCTAATATTACCTATGAATTTATAGTTCTTTTAATTACTTTTAATACGCTTTAATTTTCTAGGATCCTAACAGAAGATTACATTTTAAAATCGTATATAACTTTTAAATTTTTAAACAAAAAAAATATTTATTAGGAATTTTTTTAACAAACTAAGATAAGAAAAGAACGTGCTGATTTTTATTTAAACAGCATCCTTTAGTTTTGACATTTTTATTGTGAGTAAAGCTTATTTTATTACTCAAAAGGTAAAAGTTTTACCGGGCTCTCTTTTTGTAACAAAATAACGTAACATAAATTATAAAATTGTTTATTTCTTCCACTTTTTTTTTTTTTTTTTTTTTGAGAAAAGAGAGAGACAAATTTTATTGTGGAAAGGCATTGACTTATTAAGATAATAATTTTTAAAAAAAGAAAAGAAAAGGTTTTCCTACTCTTCTGTTCGCGCTTAAATTTAAGTTTCAGGGGTTTTTTGTTGTTGTTGTTGCTGTTGTTTTTCTTTGAGCGTGTTGAACTCAGAATCTCTATTACGGTAATACAACATTCAATAAGTTCAATATATCGCTTACAATTGCTCCCGCTCATCCCAGACATATTGCGAAATACAACTTAAAATACATATTACGATCAAAAAATATTTAAATATTTAAAGACTCACCAAAAAATCGTAACTGAAACTTTCTCTTCAAGCAGTAGTACCTTTCCGTGGACTGATACCGATATTCCGTCAAGAGGATGACCGCAGAGGCTGCCGGGATGCAAACACTTTTCACACATGGATCAGAGCATGGGCGTCTCCCTCCCCCCAAACGTACTGGCCCCTCCCTCTTCTATCTAAGGATTCAAAAAAGGGAGGATGCTCAAGAGCAGCATCACGGCATCACTTTACAGTTGGGAGGCAACGAAACAGGAAGCATATGTTAGTGGGAGGGATCTGATGCTTAGGAAGTAGATGGGAAAAAGAGATGTTTCGATGTGGTAGATTAGTAAAACAAACAACACTCGCTCACACATCTTCAAGAATAAAGTGAATCGTGTTTATCTGAATTTAAGAAATTTTCCCACATGGTGGTACCTTGGATTACTCAATCATTTGCAACCCGGTTTTATGGTTGTTATATTTTTTCTTCTCCCTTTATTTTCTAAATTTTCAGTGAAATTACCCAACTTCAATTTATAGCATACTACATTGAAAATTAAGGGATTACTCAGCCTATAGAAATTTAATTCGTTACAGCTTATAAGTACCACACAGTGAGTAATTCAAATGTGAAATCAAGTGCGAACATTGTTCACTTAAAATCTCCGGTCAAATTGTTTTCTTAATTGTTATTGAACACGTTAAAAAAATCAGACTTAATTTTTGAAATTTCCACTTCTCCAGAATAAAAATCAGAAAAGTGGAGCAATCTAAACAAAATGAATGATCAAGACACAGAATCGGTTTCAAAGCTATCCTAATTTCCTCGTTGAAGTATTCTTTATAGAACCCTTGCTGGAATGTATCCTGGAAAATACAAATACAAATACAAAAGTGACGACCAGCAACAGGCTCAGGGCCCAGCTAGGCTGGTCCTAGTTAATTTAGCAGTCCCCAATGAACATCAAGAGCTTTTACCCCACTGCAATTAACAGTCGCTTCCGGTAAACTATTCCAACTGCCCACAACCCTATTGAAGTAGTAGTTTTTCCTAATTTCAAGATTAGCCTGAGATTTGAAAAGTTTAAAACAATGACCTCTGGTTCTACTTTCAGCACATAGCTGTAGTCCATCAACATTTCCCGTTTTAATGAATTTAAACAACTGAATCATGTCCCCTCTGACTCTCCTTTGCTCAAGACTATACATATTGAGCCTTTTAAGCCTAACCTCATAATCTAAGTCTGAAAGACCACTTACCAATCTTGTAGCCCTCCTTTGAATCCTTTCCAATAAGGTAATATCCTTTTTTAGGTACGGAGACCAAAACTGAACAGCATACTCCAAATGAGGTCTTACCAAACTTCTGTATAATGGCAATACAACTTCCCTAGACCTGTTCGAAATAGCCTTATTGATAAACCCAAGCATCCTGTTAGCTTTGTTACTTACTATGCTACGCTGCTGACTGGACTTGAAGTCATGACTAATCAATACTCCTAGATCAACAACTGCTTCTGCTTCCCTAATGACAGAACCTTGTAAATAATAGGTTGCATGTTTATTCCCATGACCAAAATGAAGCACTTGACATTTCCCAATATTAAAAGACATACCCCACTTAATTGCCCACCTAGAAATTTGATTCAAATCCTCTTGAAACTGATTGACTTGTTCCTCCGTGTCCACAATTCCCATTATTTTGACATCATCAGCAAAAATATTGATGTTCCCAGAAATACTCTGAGTAATATCATTAATAAAAATAATAAATAATATTGGCCCTAGAACTGAACCTTGTGGAACCCCACTCAAAACATCAATCCACTGAGAATAATTGCCCTTCACTACCACTCTTCGTTTCCTCCCAGTCAGCCAATTTTTAACCCAAATTAAAGTTTTTCCACCAATACCAATATAAGCAAGTTTGCTAAGAAGAGCTTCATGCGGTACTTTATCAAACGCTTTCTGAAAGTCAATGTAAACAACATCTAAGCACTTTTTATTATCTAGTGCCATGGTAACCTTGTCATAGAAATGCAACAAATTAGTTGTACAGGACCTACCTTTTCTAAAACCATACTGAAAATCAGTCAACACTCCATTAGCCTCCAGGAAATTCACTATTTTGATTTTTATCAGAGTTTCAAAAATTTTACAAAGAACGGAAGTAAGACTCACAGGCCTATAATTTCCTGCCTTAGTTTTAGACCCTTTCTTGAAGAGCGGCGTTATGTTTGCCAGCTTCCAATCCACTGGCGCAGTCCCCGAGTTATATGAAGATATGAAAATAGTAAAGACAACATCCACTAATTCCTCTGCACATTCTACTAAAATTTTTGGATAAACATTATCAGGTCCTGGAGCCTTAATTGCTTTAATCTTTTTCAAATGAAACAACACATCATCCCTAGAAAATACAAAATCCTCAAGCTGTGTATTAGCTTGCGTCTCGCTTATGTCAACTGTTGAGATACAGTTTCTGTTAAATACACTGGAAAAAAAAAATTGTTTAGAATATCAGCAATATCTCCCTCATTTTGAATCAAGTTCCCGTTCTCATCCACTAGTGGGCTTACCTGAGTATTACGAGCTTTCCCTGAATTAGCATAAGCAAAAAATTTCTTAGGATTCCTTTCGATGTTATCTGCAAGCTTTTGCTCCAATTCCCTTTTCTTACTCCGTACCAAATACTTGAAAGTACGTCTAGCTTCACAATACAAAATCCTGTCAGCATGGCACCCAGTCTCTTTTAGTCGCCGAAAAGTGGCTTGCTTATAATTGAGAGCTTCTTTCACCTCCCTAGCGAACCACATGGGCCAAATTTTCGTGAAATCCCCTTTCTTTCTAAAAGGAACATAATCCATCACTGTTTTCTCCAATTTCCCCTTAAACTCTTCCCACTGAAGATCAGCTTCACTATTCTCCAACCCAGAAGAAAAAACCTCTTTCAAACCCTGCCTAAGTGCAACATAATCAACATTTCTGAAGTTAGGTACAAATCTGAAATGCTCACCTTTGTGAGCATCGAAGCTGGTCCAAAACCTAATAGTATTGTGATCACTATCTCCAATATGTTCCCCTATACTCAACCCCTGAACAGAACTTCCGACATCACAAAAAACTAGATCCAAGACAGCACCATGCCTAGTCCCCTGGGTAACAACTTGATCCAAAAAACAGTCCCCAATCACTTTCAGAAAATCTTCTTCCCTACCATTGCTAGTGTAAAAACTATTCCAGTCTATGCCCGGGAAATTGAAATCCCCCATCATGATGACCGAGCCCTTACCAGACATGTCCCTAATAACACTATACATCTCCTCGTCCTGATCCTGACTAACATTAGGCGGCCTGTAAACATTTCCCAAATATAACTTCTTCCCCTTATTGCTCACCAACTCCACCCAGATCATTTCAATATCATTAGGCTTATTATTAATGACCAATTCATTGCAAATAAAAGTGTCCTTAATATAGAATAAAACCCCTCCACCTTTCTTACCCAGCCTGTCTTGCCTAAACAAATTGTATCCAGCAATGCTCACTAAATCCTTATCATCATCAGTAACCCATGTTTCCTTAATTCCAATAATATCCAACTCCTCACCTGCGATAACACTATTTAACTCATAGGCGTAACCAGGGGGGGGGGGGGTTTTTGGGGGGTTTAAACCCCCCCCCTTTTGGGGATTGACTTATTGAGGCACATTTAGGCTCACAAAATTTCTGGCTACGGCCTTGCAAAGCACATATTTTTTTCCCTAAGAAAATTAAACACATTAATGCATATGATTTTATTTTCTCTTTCTCTGAATTGTTGTGATCATGACCAAAGTATGCAGCTCATAATAAAGAGGACTTTTCATCTGGTTATAATCAACCCCCTTATCACCTTGGGGGGGGGGGGTTACAGCGAAAGGTAGCTTCAATCACCGCACAACACGCACACAAACAGAGATCCTTTCAATCACTCCAGATGGTTTTCTTTCCTTCTTGATGTCTTTTTTACCCAAAGGCAGCAATTTAGGTATACAATCGCACAAGTAATAAGTTTCGTGGAAAATATTCTCTACTATGATGGAGTTTTGTTTGCTGATAACCCGGCGCTGGGGTCTGAAAATGAAGGACCCCTAGCCAACAATTGTCCTAATGGGTTAAACCCTCAAGCCAGGAAGTGATGCTCATCAAGAAACTTAAAGAGCAAATTGTATTTATTTATGACTTCCTGTCCAAACACCCATTTTGGTAAAATCTTTTTTGTAGATGAGCCGATTGGAAAACTGATGAACTGTATTTGCATTGCATTCTCATTTACAGATGTTCTCTCATCTCTTATATTTTAAATGTTTTTTTTTTCTTATTATGGTCCATCACTGATTGCATTACGACTCCGGAAATCATCCGTTCAATTTTTCCAATCTCACTGCTACGGTTTAATGCTGCACTTTAATTTACAATCAAGTATTATTTATATTTAAGCTAAATTTTTAGTTATTTTCGATACATAATAATGTTTGCACTGCAGCGATGGACACGTTCGTCATCCAAAAAGAAAAGAAAATTCAATTCAGACGCTTCCACTTCTGAGGTATGTTTTGCTACAAATTTAACAAAATTTTTAGAAATTTACTGTGGGGATAATCATATTTGTTGGGGAATTTGGATTTTTTTTCCCTAAACTTCCACTATTTCCCAGTTTTAATATTATGAATGCCTGGACATAGAAGATTGCTTAGCGCTAATTATTGAATATTCTATTGCATTTGAATTAAAAATAAACTAATAGATCTAGTAATGAATGTTTAATGTTTTTGTGAATCAAGGCCGTATCCAGAAGGGAAGGGGGACCCACAGGCCGCGCCCCCCCCCCCCAGAAATCTTTTGCAATGTATCATATATTCCTCCCTGAAACTTTGCTTAACGTAAGTGTGTCGAAGTCTGGGCCCCCCCTAAAACAATTCTGGATACTGCCTTGGCTCCGGAGCAGGGGGAGCGAGTTAAGAATTAGGAAGGGCAGTGCATGCTTCAAAATCATACCCTTTATATATACATATAGATAGATATATATGACTAGAAATGATGTTAATAGGAATTTTTTTACATATATGATAGCTTTTTGATGTATATATAGTAGATGTATGTTTAGATCTTTGGTGAAGTTAGAGGAGTGGGTATTTGGGGCTTCTGCAACTTAAATGTTTGTAACTGGTCTTACATCTATAATGCTTAGGCTAACTCTGGAGGCAAGGCTTCGAGGGCTCTCCCCAGGAAACGTTTTGAAATCTTCCTAGCAATGCAATTTCGGGATACTTTGGTGATGTTAGAGGAAACAGAAAGGAGTTTGGTTACTTCCCCCCCCCCCCCATTTTTTTCAAAATAAGGTCTTATGTCTTTTAAGTTACTTTTGGTGTCGCTCGTGATAGTGTTCAATGTCCTTTCCTGAAAGTGTTTCTGAAAGTAAAGTGCCTTAAACGCGTAATTTTTCTTTTCTTTCTTTTTTTAAAACTTGTGATCTGAAGGTTTTTTGCCAGGGGGAGGGGGAGGAATTGACTTGCTCCGAGGGGGTAGCTCCCCCCCCCCCCCCCCCCGGGAGATGCCTGAAATAAACACGGAGTATATTTTTAGAGACAAGTATTTATGACTAATAAATTTTCAACTCTTTTACACTCCTTATTGGTGTTTGGTCTGTACATTTTTAGTGTGACCCCCCCCCTTTCACCAACCCTAGCTACGCCTATGATTTAACTCGTCCATCTTATTCCTGATACTGCGAGCATTAGTATATAGAAGCCTGAGCATGCCCATTTTGCTTGTCTTAAACATTTTATGATGCCTCAAATCACTACTATTAATGTTACTATTGCTTAATATTTTACCCTCATTTTTAAAACCTCCAGAACAGAAGTCAACACCATGACATTCTCCAATCCCCCCATCCAAAATTAGTTTTTTGATTCTGAAGCTTCTAAAAGCATATCGCTAACCTTAACTACACCCCTAGAACTAAGATGCAGACCATCCCTCGCAACCCAATCACGCTGACAAGAACTCCAAACATCAATGAACCTGGTTGAATGCTTTATGCAAAGTTTCTTAAGAATCAGGTTCATGCTCCTAGCCCGCTGATTTAACCAGCCCCTATGCACCCCATACCTGGGAAGCAAACCAACTACCTGGACATCTGTCGAAAAGTTAGTTGCTTTATCCAACAGGTTCTCCCAATCCTTAACAAACTCCTCGTTTGTGCTGTTACCGACGTCGTTAGTCCCCACCCACAGAGTAACTGAATCTCCCTTCTTAAACATTCCCTTTTTTTCCACAACCTTATTAACATCCTTCACCCGAGCCCCTGGTTAACAGCACCTAGTCACCTTGCGCCTAGTTCTCCCGACCACATTACCTATCCCGCGTACCATAGAATCCCCTATAATGACACCCTCTGTTTTTAGGTCTACAGTTCTACCTTTCCGCATACTAGATCCTTCTCCTGCAACCTCACTCTCCCCAACAAGCCCATCACAAGAAGTCCCCACCTCTTTTATAGAATTTTCACCCAAGTTATTTCTAACTAATTGGGCTTCCAATGCTACCACCTTGACACGTAACTCTAATAATTCAGCACATTTTGTGCAAATATATTCCTACTCTGTAGCTGTATTAGTGTTTCCCCCCAACTTACTAAACATCTCACACCTATCACAGCAAATCCACCAACTCCCATTACCATTTTTAATTTGATTCATTAAACATATAACTCCCATAGCTGAATAAATCTAATGCAAACAATCAAAAAAGCAAAATAACACACAAATCAGCAAATTTAAGCTATTACTCTGATTAAAAACACAAATTACATAAAAAAATGCAAATAACTGGAATTTAAACACAAATAACTACAGTAAACAACAAAACCAGGCTGTTCCCCAAGACTTACAAAATGTACACAATCAACACATGGTTAGGCTTAACTGATAAAATTGAATTATACCTCAAAAAAGCAAATAGAATGAGTTTCAGTCTCACAAAATTAAAACATACTAATTACATAATAAATTGCAACAAATATACAAGTAATTAAACAGAAACTTTCCAAAAATACATAAAAGATACTTAATTTCAGTAGGAGCAGAAACACTGGCATGCAACACTTGGCCCCCTGGTGGCCAAAAAAAAAAAGTGGAACTAAAAGAGTGTTCCTGCAAAGTACCTTCAACATATTCGTAAAAATAGTTAACAATGGGTGGAATTTTAAACGGAGTGGTACTTATAAGTACCATCATCAGAAAAGGGTTAACAGTCAGTTTGACGTGGAGTTCCATTTTTTACTGTTTTCATTTAGAATGTGAGTAATGAGTGTCAGTTCCTAGTAAAAATTCAATCACGAATGCACTTAAGGAACCAACAATAAATAACTGTGCATTGCAAATAAACTACTGCGTGACATTTTCAGTTTATTTCCAGCTCTTTATGATGCAGGATGGTCACTTTTTTTTTCCTGTTCAGTTTGCTATTGCTCCCCTACATGCATGCGTGCTTGAATTTTATCTGAGTAGAATCAATAATGTAAATAAAAACATTACAAATTATGTAAAAAAGGAGCTTCAGATATGCATAATTTATTAGCAAATAAACTGTTTTTATTTCCTCAGGCAACGTTATTTACCTGTTGCTGAAATGAATGTACTTATCGGGAAAAAAGTAATAATAACAAGTAGAAGAAATGTTGTTGTTGTCGTATCCTCAAGCGAAGTGAGGAAGAATGGGTGCACTGCTCCTGAGTCTAACGGGGCCCTTATAGGCAGGAGTCCGTCTTCCGCCACTTTATATGTGGTCTCCTAATTTTTTGAACCAGCTCCCAAAGGAGAGACTGTCACCTGGGGTTGGCACCCCAAGAGGTATCGTTTCACTTGGAGGACATTGGAGCCACGACCTCTTTAACGTGCACTAGATCTCTTTAGCGTACACGACCTCACAGGAACCAGCCGCGACATGTTGTCACCCTCCCAAACACTGATCTAAGTCGATGTTGCTTCGCTTTCGGTATTCTACGGGAACCGAGCTTCTGCCGACTGGTCCACTGCGGGACAGGCTGAGTGTTAAACGCGCAGTTATGAAAATTGTGTAATGCGTCTAATAATTTCGCCACGAACTCTATGTAAGTACATATTCTTAAATTAATTCAAATATTTGCTTTCTAATGCCAGGCATTTAAAAGGACAATTTTGTCTCATCAGCACTAATTATCCATTTTATTTTTGCATCATACTGTTCCAATCAAAAGAAAACCAAAAAAAAGACATTTTTATGCCTTCCTCCTCCCACAGAAAGAGAGAGAGAGATATGAGTAAAAATCACGCAGAAAAAGCATCGGCATTAAACTTTCAAAAAAACTTTTTTTTCAGTAAGGATTGACAATTTATTATTTCATCATAAAAAAATTTTGAAATTTCATTTCGAAGTAGTTTTTTGCTTCTCACAATGATTTTCTTCCTTTAAAAATCATAGCTTGCCAACTACATTTCAATTCACAACTCAAGGCATTTTAACTTTGAAAATCATATTATGGCGTTGTTTTAGAAAGAATTTTAATTGTTTATTATCTTTAATATTTGTTTTTCTTTCTTACAAAAACATGAAGGATAACCTGCTGTTAAATTTTCTTTTAACTCCAAAATAAGTGCATACAATTTTCATCGTAAGTACTATCTTCTTTCCGAATTCCAATTTCTTTACTTATACAAAGGATGCAAGGCAAAGGTAATCATTTAGAATTCGACAAGGAAGCTCATAAAAAAGCAAATTAAACTTCAAAGACGCGTGTTAACGATATCACTACGCATTACTAATCCAATGATAAATTACAATTCAATTTACAAACAGACACGTGATTGTTTCTATAACTTTTGACTCTAATCCAGATCATTCACTCATTGTTTTGAAGCTACGCATCAAATCCCTCCACAAAAGAGGAGTTCATTTTCGAGCCATAATAATAAACAGCAGTTAAATTAACTCCTACAAAAAATGTCGCAACAAAAAACAACCTGCCCTGCATTTCTCCAGCATCTGATAAGCAAAACTCATTATTTTCCCCTCCAAGGAAAACCAAGATCAATACTGGTATGCACTACAATAAAACCAACACTTCCATATCTCTCAGATAGACCTCTACTGATGACGTAAAACTCAGGGGGGTGGGGTGCTGGTATAAGTTCACAAAAGGCCCTATCTTCATCTCAAACCGAAACAAACTCTGGATCTCAAAACGGTTCCTCCCCCGAACAACGCTTAGACTTATTATTGCCCATCATGTGCAGGAAATCAGGCTCGAGGTTTGAGGACGGGACTAGCGTTCGATTGTGAGGTTCATGCAATCCCCTAAAGTCGTCTGTCCAACAGAGATAAGGCGTCAGTGAGTCCACCCCAACTCTCCCCCTATATCTTTCCACTACACTGATCTCTCCCCCACGTCTATAACATCCTAAAGCTCTGCATTGTTGTATGGACTGCACAATTCATTCAGTAGGTATATTTCGGAGCACAATTGTCTCCTTCAGACGTTGGAATGTTGTATGGGAGAGAGGATACCAGTCCTCCGTTTCTAGAGATGGAATTCAAAATTCCTGTTCCGTCAAATATTGTTTGAGTGATTTTCAAATCCTAAAATCCAAAGCCATAAATACTTTTCTCAGAAACAAGTGATTCTTCAAACTTAGCATATGGAAGACACGCAAAGTTAGAAAAATCAAAAAGAATGTTTCATGACTCTTTTCAGCACTCTTTTAGAGAACATCATAATCTTTTAGAATGAACTGCAAAAGTTTGCACAGAAAAATTCGAATTTGCCCAACAGTCCACAAGCATTATTCTTCACTCAATGAAAATCATTATGAATGCAAATTAAATTGAAGTTTTCCATCTAGCTTCACATTTTCACGCAAATAATTTTTTTTACAGACAAGTTATTTTGCACATTTTAACTGTGTGTGACTGTGGAATTATAGGGGGGGGGGGGGGGAGATGGAACTTCTTTTTTTCCTGCTACGATTGTGAAACTAGATGGACACAAATTATTACCTCGACTTATAAGGATCATAGTTTTATTCCTAATATACGAGCACTTACAAGCAGGACTTAGTTTGTGTAGGAGGTAACCGATGCCCAATTCCAGTACTTTTTAGTTTTTGGGGGGAAATTTTATGTAACTGATTTAATCAGACTATTAATGTATGAAAATAGTTTGGAACATTACAGGATTTTGTACTTTTTTTGATAGAAATGAAACATTGAAACTAAGCTTACAATGAAGCATACCATCATACACAGTGTGTCAAAGAATTTTTAAGACTAGGTTTTTTTTAAGTATTTTTAGACAAAATAAGCTCCTTCGGCTTCAATACATTTGTTACAGTCGTTTAACAAGGATTCGAATGCCTGTTCCAGGTCACATTGTGGGACCGCTTCCAAAGCTCGCGTAGCAGCGGTTTGTATAGTGTCAGTGTCATCAAAGTAAAAAAAAAAAACAGTAAACAAATAAACTGAGGCTTTGACAGTGGATAAGCTCATAGTTAAGGATGCTTTCTGGTGCCGAATTTCATTGATTACCCGATTCTAAAGAAAGTAACCGAGAAGCAAGAAATGTATATACTATATTGTCTTTTTTTATGGGACCTGTATGACCTACAAGAAAACCGAATAGAAACTTATAAATCGTTGTCATTCTTACCTTAGCTCCTAATCAAATCACATAAATCATTTGTAGAAAGTAGTTACCGACATTTAAATACATATGATATTTACATTCTGCTTTGTTTTGTTGATTCTCAAATCAACAAAACCAACTTCTATAAGAACTGAGCTAGGAAAGAACATTTAAATACCATTCTTTTTATGTTTTCTTCTTCTCTTCTAAAATATCTGAACTAAATTGCTTTAACATTCTAAAACATTTTTTAAATAACTCGATTTCCATACTCCCGTTGCCCCTTCTAAATCGACAAAGCTAATCCAATCTTTTGAAAGCATTCCGCTCCATGATTTTTAGATCTTTTCAACACCCAGTAGATTGTACGTCCGCGCCCTAACCACCTTAATGAATGGGGTGGCCCTCTCTCATAAACGGGCCTAACCCCTCATGCAAGACCCCCTCCTATGGGTTATGATTGATCAGCAGTGGGTCCCATTCACCTAACAGTATGGTGGCAGACATTCGCACGACTGGAGGTCTTGTCGACGTCCACCAGTTTAGGAAGGTTCAATGTTAATTCAGACGTGTAGATGGAAGACAGATATTCGCGACAAGATTCATAGAGGAATATTTGGCTTTTTCTTTTTTATATTAGAGTCCTTCAGCAGTTTTCAAGAAAACTATAAAAAGTAGTAAAGAATAAAAATTACATTCAATTGAAATAAGAACTTAGAAAAGAATTAAATATTCTTGTTTTCCTGAACAACCTCGATAACTAATACATCATTTTCTGTCTTCTACTACAGAAGGTCGATCAGTGTACTTGTGTCCAATTATGAAGTAGCACTATCAGCAAAAATCAATGCAACCATCATTTTTTTTATCTCTGTGGGCCTGCCATGTGTCACAATTATTGCACCGTAATTACCATTGTTGGAGACTAGATGATACAGAGGTTCATAAGTCTTGCAATTGATAGTTTCTCTGGTATTTTGTGGAATGGAATGGCTTGAAATTTGGTTCTTTTTTCCCCTGGTATTCTTAGTAGTGGCGGATCCCCAGGAGGGGTGATTGGGGCGATCGCCCTTCCCTACAAATGAGAACTAAGGGAGGATAAATAATGAAAAATAAAAATCCGGAAAACAAAGAAAACTGAACACTTACTTGAAGAGCACAAATTTTATCGTTCCACGAAAGGGAGATAGAAATTTTTTTAACTAGTGTGATTGAAATAGTACCAGTAAGTGGAATACAGTGGTGATTGGTTCTGCCGTTTGTTTTGCCACATCAAGAATTGTTTACGGAGTTCCATCTTGATGCGGAAAAAAGAGAAACCAGAAGATTATCATAGTGAATAACGTATAATATTCTTAGATTTTTAAAAACTTTTGCTCTTACACCCCTGACTTCTGGTTCCCTCCATTTGTTTTAATTAACTTTATGTGTTTTTTAATTTCTTTACCTTGTTGTTTCTCATATTAATATAAGTATTTTCATTTAACTTTTATTTTGTGAATTGAATCTGAACTGCTTACTTTATGAATAATTTGCTCTGATACGGCATAGAATATCGGAATAATACAGTTAAAAATTTCCGTAAGAAAGTAGTAAAATAACCATTTATTTGATTGTTATTTCACCATATTTAATTACAACAGTTGAATAACCATTAAAAAGATGGTACTCAAACCGCTGATTGCGAAAAAAATCGTTTATTCTCTGTTTATCCTAAAGAACGTTTAACTGACCATAATTTTCAAGCGGCGTCCATCTTGGTTGCGAAACCTTACCGGTCGTACGTTGTTTTAAAATAGAAATACAGATTTATCATTTAAAATCTGCATGTGTGTATAAAAAAAGAAGAAAAAAAAGTGGCTTAAGCAGTGGTTACTAAATAGAAACACATACACACGTAAATCAAAAACTGGAGACATCCGATTCCCGAACTGTTTGCGAATGTGCGAACCCATAATTTGAGCTGCTGAAGCTTGTTTGTATTTTAATTTTTGCAGCAAATAAAATGATTTTCGTCAATATACAGTAAATTTAGACTAAAAATGACTTTGGATCCAATCAAAAGCTGAAAACTCAATTTTAAGGCAGTTTGCTTGTTGGGAAAGAATATTTATTGATAAATAAACTGCCGCTTCCCGTGGTTTATATGGCCGAAGGGCTAGCGAGCAAGGTTGGTGTTCCTGTAGACCCGGGATGAATTCCTGCAAGCTTCGTTTGCGGTTTCCACGCCTCGAAGATTCCTCGCCTCGAAATTGTTCAAAAACTGTCAAAATTTTGTTTTTAAAACCTTTTTAAATGGTTATAAAACCGTAAAGTTTTGTATTTACGGCTTTTAACCAAGTTGATTGGAAATGTTAGATCACGTGAAGATAGAAAAGTGTTCCAAACCGTAAATTTAACGGTGAATTAGATGGACAGACTGTTGCCGGTCATTTAACTGTAATTTCATGATGAAATTTCTAACAGTGTGTTTATTAAATACAACATCATATCCATTCCATGAACGGAATGGGAAATAAATATTAAAGTGAAAGGGAAAATAATGAAATTTCTTTTCTTTATTTGTAAATCACAGTTAAGCTGATGAAAAATGGATTTTGAAACTAAATAACTTCTAAGCTCGAGCACATTGGATCATGTGCCATGTGTGTAGAATAAGCATGAATAGAATCCCCCACGCCTGTGTTTTCCCATTTTCTGGGGGGGGGGGAGGCAAAGAGTATCCTAAACGTGATGCCATATTAAATAAAAAACAACAAAATATGTACATGTAGTTATATTTCTCAAGTCTCAAGGCGAGGAAGGGGGATTCCCCCCCCCTCACTCCTTGAAATGACGGGCCTGGAATCGCCCCCCCCCCCCCAAATCGAATCTCTGTATCCGTCATTGATTCTTAGTATATGAATAAATTGCTGGAATGCATCAGTTTTGATTTTGTTCCACCTAGTTGTTGATTTTTTCTCCCACTGGCTGATTTTTTCTCCCCCTTTCTGAATTTTAGAATAGTAATACTGAACGCGGAAATGTTCATCTACGTAGTCTTCCCTAAACCGATTCATTCGCATAGCCATTCTGTTCACATTGTAAAATTCTGACTGGCACACATTACAATGACACTCTAGTTTTGTTCCGTATTAAAGTTATTCATTTTAGTCAGTTCTGGTGACACTTCCAAGCGGGGCACATACGTGGATCAACCCTCTATCACTAAAACTGTACAAAAGTAAAATTATTTCAATGCATCTTTTAAAACAATAAATTTGAAAGTAAGGGCTTGAGATGAAGAAATAACTGTTACCTTGGGTTTTTTTTTTTTTTTTCTTTGAAAGATTGATTTGAACAAGTTTTCTTGAAATTTTGAACAGTTTAAAAAACTTAACATCAGACTGTAGAAAAAAGTTAAATGTTTATAGATCCTAATGCTGTGTGCAGTTTTGCTTCAGACAAATATTTTTAGTTTTTCTGAGGTAGGATAATCGCTTACAAACGTGAAGAATATACATATATCCCTAATATATATTTGTGAAGGAGTAAGCAGTTTGAGTCAGTCGTTTTTCCAAGCAACTCCGCATCCCCGGTTCTTATTCCAGAAAAATTAAAAAAACAGTAGAAGCTACAGAATTAGTACCTTGGCACTGGTGGTTGCATTCCTTTAAATTTTGAAAATCTATGCAGTATGAGGCGCAACCAGAATTTTCTCCTGGGCAGGAATAGTTGGTCATTACATGCATATGTATTACAATACTTGGATCAGCAATATTGCTCAAAACCTGAAGGGGGACGTTCGTGGACCCAAACGTTTCGTGTTGCCAAACTTCCTGCCCTGGATGAAGTAAACAATCTATTAAATTGCAACCAAAATCTTATAACAGCCTAATGGTAATAAAAAGAAATTAAGAGACTGGGCTTTTTAAGAGCATTCAAATAGTAAGTAATTAATAGTAAAACAAGCATTCTATACTGCCTAAAAATTTGCAAAGCATATCACGCGAAGCACTCGATGTGCAGTTCACGAAATTCTGGTGAAACAAAAAGTGATGCTCAAAAAGTAGACCAACATTTCTCAAAATCTCAACAATTTACATTAGATAGTTAACATGGCAACATAAAGAAATTCACAGACATCGCTTACTAAACTAGTTCACTCACTAAACTACATAATCTTTACAGCCAATGCCACGACATTTTCATGTAGAATATTGCGCGCATTAACTTGACGCTCTCAATCCGCTATTTCACGAAATACTGATGAAACGAAGAACAGTTTGCAAGAAATTTATATTTACTACATTTTAGAAATTCACTTTCTTTATCAGGGATTTTCGTCCTTCTATTCCCAAATATAGATCCCCCCAACCCCCTCCATTCTTTTTTTCGTATGCATATTCCATAACTAATCTTATTGCCCAAATATTTGATTATCCCTTTTTTCCAGCTTCTCCCGCTTGCATTAAAACGCGTGAGAAAAGTAACTTTACAAGCCCATTCTAAAAGACGTTATAAATGACCATTCTCAATAACAAAAGATGGCTATTGCGCCTCCCCCGTCGTTGGCAAAAAATCAAAGTCGACGGTTAAAACTGTAACTAATGCGTTTCGATGGACTTCTATGCAGAAAGGTCCTCGTTTGATATTCATGCTGTCACGGCTCGTATGGAATAGGATAACGGGACAGGACCTGGCGACACGTGACCAGTCGCGTGCTGCAACGTGACTCCGTCACGAGTCACGATAGAAACGTAAACGATTTTCCTGACACCCAACTTTCGGAAATAAAAAAGGGCCACTGGTACCGGGGTGCATGATACGCTGGATTAATTCGCTGTATATTCAAGCGTAATCGGGGGCGCTTTTGAAAAGAGGAGCACCCCTCAGCCCCTCTAGTGTGTGTTTAAGGGGACGGAGGGGGTTAGGCTCGTGAGAAAAAACGGGGCGGGTGTTTTCCGCTTTTGGTCACAGTGCGTACCGCAAAGAGTGGGCATTTATGCACCCCGGGTTTTTGACGGAAGTGATAGACGCGTGCGTTCGCCCTCCCCAAACGAGGGCGCCTTGTTTTGTTTTATCTTTCTATGCACCTCCTCCCTTACCCTTTCGCTTATTCGGAGAAATTTCCAAAAATTTATAGCTACTACCTCTGGGAAAATGTGACGGGTTTTCATTACAGATAAATTTTCTGAGTGATTCATAAAACAAAACTTACTAATTCAAGAATCTATTCCTGCACACGAAAGTTAATGTTGATTAATGTTGACAGTAAAAGAAAAAGTATTATTACATTACTGAGGGAAACCGCTATTTTAAAATAATATCTACTCTTGTATCTACTCATGTACTGTCATAAAAGTTGCATACGAGAACTTGACCTTAATCCGATATAAAATCCACGCAGTCTTGACTAAAAATAACTTGCCGTTTGCAGGGGAAAATCAAATTTATTCTTTGAAAATGGAATGCATTATTGAATACGCACGCAAACTATTTGCTTACTATAATTATCATAAGAGGGACAGCAAAATGAGCATTACATTAACACTATCCCGATATTTTATATGTATGTATATATATATATATATATATATATATATATATATATATATGAAAAAGAGAATATATATATAAAAAAATTGGTGGGTATGTGAAAAAACAACAATTAAATATAAAAGGCTGAACGTGGGAAATCAAATATAAACATTCAAAAATGAAAAATAGCCTGCCTCTTCATCAGTGGGAGGGAGCAGGAAGCATATATAACGAAATATTGTCATTGCAGGCTTCTGAGAAATCCCAGCATAGCATGTGAGAAAAAAAAAAAAAAAAAAAAAAATTATAACAAAAAATATACGACTGGGAGTTGCAAACCAAGTGAATAATCAAAATAATTTAAATAATCAAAATAATTTATCCAGTTATAAAAATTTATCCAGTTATAAAAAGAACAAAATATTTTTTTATTATTATTAAAATAAGTTTCGAGTTTACGTGATACTAACTGAGTCAAAATGTAAAAATAGAAAAAAACAACATGCTATAGCCGAAATTTCCCCTCCCAGACCGGCAAAGCAATACGATTAAAATATAGCTTCTAAATCAACTCACCTCCCAGGGCAGGACCAGAAAAGGAAGACATCAACAACTAGCCGAGAAAGAGATACGCCATGTGATGGCTAAGTCCGTCCGTGTCCATGTGGCTGACCTTGACTTTCCAATCTCGCTCACAGACCAACACAACATCCAAAAACTGGCGTTCTAACTGATGGACTTTAGCCAGGAAACTTCATCCCGTGTGTGTCAATGAGGTTCCGTTATGGTTATATAGCAACTGCAAAACGCTACGCCAAAGTTTTAAACGACTTAATGTAAAAATTAATAAAATTCAGCGGATAATTATTAAAGTAAAAAAGGATTGCAGGGAAGGTGAAAACATTTTTATCCAAGTTATATTTGTTATTGCAGATTTTAAAATACCTGTAAAGTTGACCGGGGATAATATTTATAAAAACTTTTTTATGCAAATTACTATGCCAGTGTGGCATAGTGATGGTATGGAAATTGAAGTCCTTACGTTTATCATATATGTCAATAATTAAATTACTGTTTCTAATGTTCAATGATAAATCCAAAAAGTTTGTTCTGTATGTATTATTATTAGTGGATTTTAAATTTAGACAATTGGGATAAATTTTTTCCAACTCCTCAGCAATATTAAAATTGATAACCAGAATGTCATCAATATATCTGAATGCACGTATTCTATTGTTATATTGCACCACATATTTAAATTCGTAGTAGAATAAAAAAAGGTTTGCGGCAGGGCTAGAGTAATTGGTTCCCATTCCTATACCCAATACCCCATATACCATTCCATACTCTGCTTATAAATCAAGTTGTGGAATTTTAAAAAATTATTTTTGAAGCAAAAACTGCATAGATTAAGTGTAAAATCCTTATTCAAGTTAATTTCAGATTCTAGGTGAAAAAAATCAAATAATTTGTCTATTGCATGCACCAGCAGATGAATTGGAATATTGTTAAATAAATTTTCAAAATCATAAGAGTATAAGAGTGTAGGAGGGGAAGCGATTAAGGCTTTTATAACATCCAAGCTGTTGTTGATTGACCAAAAATAGCTGGTGTTATGAAATTTGTTTCTTAGAAAATCGTAAATTTGTTTTAATAGTTTTTGTAAATGTATATTGAAAAAGCTATTCACACTACCAATAGTGCAACAGATAAATCTGAAGCTAATCGGTGTTTTATGGAATTTTGGAGTCAAAAAGAGAAAAGGAATTTTTAATTCCCTAGGAACAGAAAATTTTTTTTCGAATAGAGATTTGCATTCCTTTGCAAAAGCAGCGAAATTCTTGTAAATAGAACTGAATTCTACGTCTACAGGTTTGTAAAAAGATGTGTTATTCAATTCGGTCATAATTTTTTCTTTATAAAATTGTTTGCATATAATTGCATAGTTGTTGGCGGCTTTATCCACAGGTACAAATATGAATGATTTTTGTATATTTTTTATAAAGCTTAAGTCTTTGTTACTGATTTTTTGATATTCAAATTCATGGCTGAAAATAATATCTCGCAAGTCGGTACCGATACTGATTACCGATATGATGCGAAAACTTGGACAAGCATGGAGTCTTTTTTTCCGATGTATATTTATGTTATCTAAAACATGAAAGTCAATTATCTATATAAATAAAAATGTAAGTGTTAGTTTGTTCATAACCGCAAATCTCCGAAAGTACTTCACCGATTGCTTTGAAATTTTGCCAATCGACAGAGTGATTCAAGAGGAAGGTTTATAGACCCATTAAGAAAAAAACCGACAGGTAGTTCCTTTTTTTAGTTCCAATTTTACGCAAATTTCCACATAAATTCCCCAATATGGGGGTGAAAAAACCTTGCACATGTGAATATAATATCTCGATCGAAAGAGCTGATTTTTCTGTACAAGATGAAATTTGTTCGAAGTTTCTGAGTCAATAAGAACGCCAGTTATAAGCTTTTTAGTTCGATTTCTTAAGGTTTACCTTGATCCAAAAATAATAATTAGCAGCTTCCTCAACTGCGGCTGAATAGTGTTAGCTTAAACTATATAAACCAAAATGTAAGTCCTCGCTTGTTCATCACCTCAAATCTCCGAGAGTACTTCCCCAATTGCGTTGAAATTTTGCCAGAACATTGCGTTCGAATACGTGCGCACTTTATACATCACTTTTAATATATTTTAATTTTGATTTTCTTATTTCGTTTTGTAATGGGTTTTATTAAGGAGAATGAGCCACTGCAAGGTGTGGCAGGGTAAAGCTATTTTCATTTTGATTTAAGTACTTCTTCAAAAGCTTCGAATCAAGTTCTTCAGTAACAGCTCTACGAAAAACTTTCTTTTTTCTCACTGTAATCGATTTCCGTAAAAATAAAGAGAAAAAAAAATGTTACAGGAATGGCGTACGTTCAACATCCACACTGTTGGCACCACTACTACAGTGCTGTATTTATTTATATATTTACTTATTTGTTTTACTTTCTGTGATTTTAGTCTCAGTCATCTTATTTCTGTCATTTACTGAGCCCTGGGGTACTTTATTGCAGTCAATTCACAGCGTGTCCTCTGCGTTTATTCTCTGTAATTTCCTTTTTATAGGTCTCTGCAGGTTCTGCAATTTTACTTCAGACTCCGGATAAATGATTCCCAATAGATTAAAAAATTGTTTGCCAATACAGCACAGCAAATGGACATGCTGTTACAGGTATCAACTATATAATACTGAATGAGGAACTTTTCCATTAAGTGGCGAAAACATTTACACTGATCGGAGGTGTATGACGTCCAAGGTTCAACACCTTCCCTGTCAAACAAAGCCTAGCCAACATTTTCTTTTCGTGAAAAAAAAGTACAGTTTTGCATTGATTGTTTGATAGTTTTGATTTTTAACATGTGTCCCTTTGTTCAAATCTTTACGGGAATAAGTAAAATTATTTAGCACTAAAATTTTTCAAAAAAAAAGGGGGATTGGCGTAAAAATTGCAACGAAAGCCCATTTTTCCTCCACGCTGCTTGTTTAATACAACTCGTTCTGCAAAGAACTCAGAATAAACAAGTTCCAAGCCTAAAATGTTATATATTCGGACTTTAAAAATTAGATTACATGAGAGAATATGGTCACAGATAGATAATAAACTAAAACTCAGAATGAACAAGTTTCAAGGCTAATATATTATGCATTCGGACTTTCAAAATTAGATTACATGAGAGAATGATCATAGATAGATAATATACTGAATAGATAGATATTATACAATAGACTAAATTGAACTATATATTTTAGTTTTGCAAGTGGATATGTTCTGCGTTTACTAAATAAAAGAAAGAAAATCAATTCTCATTAGAATAAGGACAAGACCCTAAAAATCTCCAGTAGAATATGGAAAACAGTCCCTAAAAAATCCTCATTGCGGAGAGGGTAACCGTTCCTAAATAAGGTCAACAAGAATTATAAAAAAAATATAAATGAATAAATAAAAATCAAAAACAAAAATTAGACTAAAGATAACAGTTCGTAACAATAGACTGGGTGTAATGGTCTCGAATGTTTCGAATTTGTTGGTTACCAGGCTCGATAACGAGCTCTCAACCGTTTGTGAGAAGATTGCTGGATATAGATAAATATATGCCTTTCTTTATTCTTGGGTTTTACTAGCATATATTTTATAGATCTCTCATATTTCAACAAATTACCTCAGTGGGGGTAATTAGTTATGTAAATATACGATTCAACTAACCAGAAACACACCAAAACATGAGCGTTATCTGGAACTGTCCATAGGAGGTATTACCAGCTTTAAAATTTTAGGGGAGCATATGCTCCGGTTGCTCCGGTGGAGTTAGTACTTATGTAAAAGTGTTAATATGACTCAGATAAAGAAAAATTTTTCGGTCTTTCTTAGTCAGTAAACTGTGATGAAAGAAAAAAAAAGGCGTCGAAGCTTTCCTGTCTGCTGAAGCGTGATAACGTACTACCTTTCGCCCGAACCCAGAGTGGGGAGATGAAACTGTTCCAATTCAGGGCTCCCATGATCGATGGGGGCGAAAAGTCAATGAGCGAAACCACCGTTTTCACAGCGGATAGGTGTCGTTTTCCAGGAGGGGTTCCCCACGGGAGGAACAAAACTCATTCTACTAATTCCTGAAGCATATGCTCCGTGGATCTTGCCTTCAGCAACGCATTTCTGATGGGGTTCTAAATAGCTGATTGCTTCGATTGTGCGTCGCACGAGTATTCCGACGCAATGTCGCTGTTTTTAAAGCGGAGATTTCAGGCAGAGATACAAGTCTTGCACAGTTCTGACGCATGTAGTTTGTGTCGTGGAAGCGGAGCATTTTTCATCTGAAATGGCCTGCAGAAAAAATGCGAATGTGCCGGTAATGCTTATAAAGATGTTCAAAATTTACTTTATTTTATTTTTATATAAATGATGCAACTCCATTAATATTGTATTGGAAATGGTGGAGATGGAACATTTAAATTTACTCGCAATTTGTAACGCATACGTTTTCAAAAAGTTTGAAGTTTTTCTTTTAGGCTTGTTCTTTCGGTCGAGCACTTAAATTGTGTATTCGTAATTTTCTTGATAGCATTTTGAACTGCACCATATTATTCATCACTCAATATTAAGCTGAGAAATGTCTTAACAAAGCATTTTTTCCCTTCAAAACTGTCGGGTTTTTTTTCTCACTACCTTTTTTTTTAAGCTAATTGTCAGCTTTTCCACCACACTCTCTGTCTGGGAAACGACTGTTATCGGCTACGATAACGGCTAAAAAGGATCCGAAGTTCGATGAATTTGAGAAGTACGGTGTATGTTCCATTGCATCAAATTATAGATCATTTCGTCATTCACCAAAGAAAAAAAAAATAAGTCCGTTAACTTTTGAATCTAAATTTGCCCTCAAATCTTTTTCTAAGTCTTCATTATCTCAATCGTCATGCGATTTTTATTTCTGCAAAAAATTTTGAAGATCTCTAAATACCTACATCTCTCATAATTCACGTTTACAGTTTTTTGTGAAAACATGAATGGTAGAATTCCCACATTCTGCATATTTTGTTGGTTTCAGAAACTTTTTAATCTTTTTGTAACTCGCTACCAACAGTAATATATCACACTTTCTGATGCGAGTAATCCTCATCAAATCGACCAATCTGCTACGAATCCGGATTTCAATACCAGATCAATTATTTTTGATTTGTACAAATCAAAATGATTGTAAGTAGGATGTAAGAGTAATTAAGAAGAATGAAGAATCTATAAAAGGTACCTTCGGAATTTCCCAAAGGAATTTCAAATAAAGTTGCTCGAATTCTGTCCACTGGTCTTTAAAATACCATTTATAAATCTCACAAGTGATTCTACAGCGTTCATCTTTAACTAAATTTAAAACCAATCATTAAAACTAGATGATTCCCCGCAGAACATCTGCAGGCTATGAAAATCGTCAAAAAAAGCTTGAAAATTCGGAAGGCTTCAGAAAAGATCGCTAGTACAAAACATGAGAATGTTCGCTCGATATAAAAAAAAGGTGTTGTCAATCCGAAATTAACCATTTTAAAATCATAAAAACCACTTTACAAATTTTATCGTGACGGAAACATTCGTCATATTGGTAATAGATCTTTTTTACTCTGAATCTTTTGCTGGTTTGCTGTAGTGTTCGTAGGGATAATCAAGTACGAATAGCTGTAACAGTTTTTACTCATACTTGAATATCATAGAGATAGATAGTTCATTTAGAATATTTATCTTACCAATTTAGAGTAGACAGAGAGGGATTGGGAGATTAGAAGATTAAACAAAGCTAATAATTTGATTAATTCCATCCCATTCAAATGCATTATGATTTTGATGATTTTTCTGTTCGCTAGTTTAATTATTTGGTATGTTTGCATGGCATGCTATTGAACATAAGTTCATAACTTCTGACAGACTGAGGGCTGAAACTGAAACCAAAAGTGTATTCAAGTGCAACCGTTCCTTGATAAATATTAAGAGAAATGAAAACAACGTTTAGATTTTTTTTTCCCCTGAAACAACAGTGTAAAATGTTTAACAGCATTGTAGATTTCAGTTTGTAGTTCAAAATCCAATATTGAATAAGAAAATTATTCTTTGGCTCGGTGCATTATGCATAAAATAGTACGCTTTCATTTTGCCAATCACCTGTTCATCGGTAGTCATTTATTCCACCGTTGAAAATTAGGCTGCACACATTAAGTTTCAGCGCCATCATTATTCAGTTTGAGGAAAAGCTAAATAAAATTTTTAGCTTGAGATTGTATCTTTCATTCAGAAGCTATTGGAATTTCTTCAAATAAAAATAACTGACAAGTTTAATTTATTTATTATTGTTATTAGGTATTATTATGTTTTGTTTTGTTTTGTTTTAGCAAAAGTACTTAACGCAATTTTACTGAAAAATGAATAAATAAATGAAAATTTTAAAAAAATCTTATTCTTACAATGTAAAAAATTTTTCCCCTAAAATACATGAGAATATTTCGGAAATCACTTATTCGGAATCTGATGCAACACTACAGAGACTTTCAAACGAGAAACTACAAAGTCTTTAAAAAAGAAAATTACACAGAAAAACGCAGAGAACATTTTGAAAATAGATTGCAACATTTAATGTGCCGCAGTAGTGGCACCATCTGCGGGTATCCCAAAGCCACGGTGACTTCAGTTGAGCACACTCCGCTCGGCCAACGATGCCTCCGGAGTCGGGAAGGCTGGCCGCTAACTGCAAGCAGAATGCTTACAAGAGCTGAAGATAAATTACACGCCAACACTATATAATGCATTTTCGACTACTTTTAAACCGATAGTCACAGATCTCAAGCGTTTATTAATGCATTTATTTACAAATTTTTAAACTGGTAGTCACAGATCTGAAGCATTCAATTTTAGGTAAGTTAACAAATTCTTCTCTGTAGCTTTACGGAGTGCGAAAAAACAAGAATTCTATTGGAAAACGTGAGGTGGAGTACCAGTGCATCATCAGGGGGAAGGACCAGCTCCCACTTCACAAGTGTGGCGAGTTAGTGTTAATTCTATTTAATTATTTTATCGTATTTATTGATTTATTGAAAATGTTTTATCTACAGTAGAGTATCGTTTATACGAAGTTTACATTTATATGACGTTTTAAGATAGTCCTTTCGACGTCGTATGAACGATACTCCACTATATATATATATAGGTATGTATGTATATATATATACATATATACAAAATATACAATAAATCAACAGCTGCACTTTTTCGCGAAAGAGAACTGTTGCCAGCAGGTGGTTTTTTGCTACTTATTTTACCTAAATACAATGCTTTGTGGCCATATGCAAATGAGATTTTTTTTTTTTTAAACTGTAGCAGTACAAGGAAACGCAAATCTTTAATAGTCAATATCTCATTTTGAGATCAGTGACAAATATAGAAATAATATTTGATTTAGTTCCATCATTTTAACAGCCCTTTAATCCCCCCCCCCCCCTCCACTCTAAGAGCCTCAGCTACGAATTCGAATGCGTAGAACCGCTTTTATTTACATGCTTCTCCCTGTACGCAAAACATTCGCTCTCTGCGTCTATTCTTATAAGGGCGATGCACCTGATGTAGAGTACACTCAGTGACTTTGTATATTAGATGCAAAATACTTTCACCTTAATATATCATTAAAAAATTCGACAAAGCTTCCAAAGCTAAAATATGTACACTTTAAAAGAAAATTATTATTTTTTTTACTAACCCCTCCTCCCCTTTTTGAAATGCTGAAGAGAAAGAGTTGTTTTATGAAGATAATATCTTTTCCTATGTGGAAAAGTGTTTGAGAAGTCTTGTTAACAGGCGATCCACAAGTAGGACGTATTTTATAAAAGAAACTAAAATTGAAAGCTAAGCGCAAAATATCTCCTAAGTTTGAATAAATCCACCAAGAAAAGCCGGTAGGATTGTGTTCCGCAAAAACCCGCTTAGGTCCACAGAAAGGTCCATAAAACACGTCCGTCATAAAAAGGGCCCTCCACAAAGGGCATTTCGTGAATGCATGTCATATCAGCGGGAATCCTGACAAAAGCGCCTGATAATAAAAATATCTGGCTCGTGTCATTGGAACGAATCTCGAATCTGCCAAGGATCTGCTCAAGCCCAATCCGTTCCCCAGCCTCAGGCGAGATCATATTGCATCGTTAGCAGCGCTGCGGTTGCCATGGCAATGACCTCAGCAGAAGCAACACTCTGGAAGAGGCGGGGCTAAAAGGTGGGAAGACTCAGATAGACCACACCCTCTGGATGCGATGACGGATCTGTTTACTTTTTGCACGATGTGGCAGTTGTTAAAGTGTGGTGGTTGTAGCGGGATAATTTCACAGAGAGAAGTAAATTCCTTTGCTTTTATAGCAGCTGAAAAAGCAGCTGTCTGCTCAGAATTACGACCACAGCTTTCTGATGAAATCGGTCTTAAATTATTTATTATTGACGCTTTTCTGGAATAAGTAAAAGACATATTCAGAAAGTAAGTTCTTCAGATTTACATCCAAATATTAAAACATCTACCTATCACAGTT
The DNA here is from genome assembly GCA_038502835.1 of Octonoba sinensis. NCBI lineage: Eukaryota > Metazoa > Arthropoda > Arachnida > Araneae > Uloboridae > Octonoba > Octonoba sinensis. Next base: position 80,009,396 of record CM076599.1, on the reverse strand, counting down.
CGTTATCTCCTAGGGAAGATTTCCAGATAAACTTAGCCAAAGATTCTCATACCACCGTTTTGCCTTTCGTATGTAATTGCTTTTCATATAGTGAACATTTCCTTAAACTGTTTTCTCAGTCATCAAATTGTTAGGAAAATGGCATTGTGATAAGTAAACATGACATTTCAGTCCCAATTAGCGTGTAAAAAACAAGAAGTATCCTACATTCTAGTTTCAATATTTAAATCTCATTCGACAGCATTTAGTTCATGGGCCTTCAAGAAGCACAAAAACAGTCATGTTATTCTTCCAAGGACATCATTGCCTTGAAGTTATATTCTTTTGTAATTTTCTAAAAGAAAAGGGAGTAGAGGAGTAGACTAGAGTAGACTGGTGCATTAAACTGAGAAATTAGATTATAAAAAGTATAACATTATGCTCATGAAAAAGTCTTCTTTTTTTTTCAGTTTAAGAAAGGAAAGAGGGAAAAAAGGTAATTCCGCAGTAAGATGCATCAGTTAGATATTACAAAAAACAGCGAAAATTAGTGGTAGTATTAATACCATTTGTTTATTATTGATAAATAGTTGCTTTTCACTGTGTATTAAATTTTCCGCAGAAAATCAAAATCCTAGAAACATTCTTTCGGCCATGTCATCCAAACTTCTGGTTGAGATGCCTTATTTTTATGACAGAGATATAAAAATAAGGAATTTTTTAAACATAAAAATCAAATGCTCACATATTAAACTTGAGTGATTTTAATGAACTGCCATATTAATTTTAATTAAAGATATTTTAAAATCATTAGCGACTATAACAGATGTAAGACTAAAAATTAAAAGCATTAACTATGGACGAAATATTTTCGTTTTCCGAAAAAAAAAATCCTACTTAAGTTAAACTTTCAAACAAAAGGACCCTGCCCCCACCACTCACTTCCCCTATTATTCAGTTTGAATTGATCCTATTTATAATAAGTTATCATACTAACATTTTAGACTTTCGAAGGCATGAAAATGTTACGAGCTCGATATAGAAATAGATATCAGAAATAACTAGACTAAAAGTACACAGTGTGTCAAAGAATTTTTGAGACTATAACTGGAACTAAGCTTATAGTACGCTATCTGTGTTATCGAGCATTCGTGAAACTCCGTAACTATCAGCTGATCCACTGCCAAAACCTCAGTTCATTTGTTTACTTTTTTTTTTACTTTGATGGCAGTGGCACTATACAAACAGCTTCGACGTGATCTTTGGAGGCAATCCCACAATGTGAGCTGGAACAAGCATTCGAATCGTTGTTAAACCGCTGTACCAAATGTATTAATGCCGAAGGAGCTTATTTTAATAAAAATACTTCAAAAAATATAATTACTAGTTTTTATTTTATTTTACAAACCTCGTGCTAAGCATTCTTTGACACACTGTGTATAATAGCTAAAATATTCCGCAGCAGACAAGAAAGTTTGAATAAAGTGCTTTTAGAAACAAAACCTCTCAAATGGAGATTTCAACCGTATGCTTTCTCAAAAATGTTAACTGGCAGAATTTTTCAGCATTGCGAACTAGCCTACTTTCCCTTATACAGACAAAGAATTTGTGCTATAGGCTCCTTCTAGTTTCACTTGTTTGGATTTCAGCCTTACTTTTTACGTAAATGAAATAGTTCTACTTATCCAGAGAAAGCTTTATCTTATCTTACCGCAAAGTAAAATAAAAGAGCACTCTCAAAATTTACACTTGAGAAGAGCGCTTAAAAGTTATATCGCTTGGTCAAAATTAAACTACAGCAAGATTGAGCCCATAATCAAAAGTAAGTCAGCAGAAAATTTCAACTTAACAAAAGTTATTTGGACTTCTTTTAAATGAGAGTAATGTAAAGAACGAAAAGTATGATACTTTTTTTACCTTTCATGACCAGAAGTGTTTTGATTAACCCTCCTCTTCCCTTAAGTGAAAGTAACACAAGCAATTAAGTTAGTTAAAAAATAGAACTTCAGTAATTAACCCCCCCCCCCCCTCCACACACACACACGACAGATACAACACTGATAATAATAATAATAGGAAAATATCCGAAGGAGTGTTTTCCTATTAGCTATCGGTTGGCGTTGTATCGAGTTGGCACTTTAACGCATAAATTACGTTGAAATTCCTATAGAGAAGTTTGCTTCGGTGAGACTGGGATGGTTCAACTCAACGGTTTTTGCGCTTCATGGAGATAGGGCTAAACTGGAGTGTTGCACTAGTATACGAGTAGATAATTTCCTTTTCAACAGTGAGTACTTTTTATATACAAGATTTTCACGTATTTTTGCACGAAGATTATGCATTCTGATTTTCAGAAAAAAAATATACTTAACGGCTTTAAAATACGGTAAAATCTCGGAAATTCAAAATAAAGTTAAATATGAAAACTAGTATCTTTTTTGCCAGTAGCTTACAACAAAAACGTTAACAGCACATAGAGCTTTCATCGTTTGAATAACAACAAAGGGTTGCGGATAAAATTGCGGTGCCACTTACAAATTTATGTCAAACCCCTAATTCTCTAACGAACATCCATTATTTCAGAAGAAAATACCACCGTGAGACAAAAAAAGAAAAAAAACAGAATCTAATAACGTCGCCAGCAATACTCTTCAAAAAGAATCTTCGTTAAAGCATCTTATTCTTCGAGCAGTCTCGCGTCCAAAGTTGATAAACGGTCCTCCGCTTGTCTCCTCTTTCAAACCATTTCTCTTCCCTCGCTCTTTCTTCATTTCTCTTTTTTATTATTATTATTTCCTCCTCCTCTTCTTCTTTTATTTTGCTTATTATTTATTTTCCATACAGAGGAGAGGGACTCGCTTCCTCGTATACGAGAGCCCGGATGCGTAGGAAACAAAAGATGAGGAAGAAGGAGGAGGGGAAAGTGGATGGAGACTTGGACATGTCCTTAATGGGTTGGTCCATTTGTCATGCTGCCGGTCATCAATCCAGCGGGACATTAGGCTTTCTTATTCTTCATGGCAACGTGTGGGTGGGTGGCTGTGTGAATACGTGTGCATGGGAGAGTGGGATGTGTAGACATGGATTCAGTTTTCCTAGAGTCTCATGATCTGCGTCGCTTTCAGAACTTGGTGTCCCCACTGAATTGAGGAGCTGATTCCATATTACCGAAGAAGAAAATAGAAATAACGACACCGGACACTTTTATCGTCCTGTTAGCCTTAAATATTATCTGCTCATCCAGACTTTTACTGCTTTTGGCTTATAATTATAAATTTTAGCTGGGAACTTTTACAACGAGAATTTTTACCGCTAAAGAAATTCACGGTTTTCGATGGAGAAAATGACCGACTTCGTACACGGTTGTAATAACCAGGGATGTGGAGTTCGAGTCGGAGTCGGGATGATTTTGGAGCAGAGAAATCGGAGTCGGATTGATTTGGGGTAAAAGAGTCGGAGTCGCTTAAAAATGTACTGAATATTCCAATTATATATTTGTAAAGGAGTCGGAGACGGAATTTAAAAATTTCATTAGTCGGAGTCAGCCTTTTCCCAACCCACTCCGCAGCCCTGGCAGTAACTCCGAAATTAATGTGATAATATTAAGCTGGAAGAATGTGACGCGTCTTATAAAGCAAAATGTCACACAAGTATGTCTCAGCATTAATTCATTGCACTTCTTTACTTGAAAAATTTTTAAAAATCTCTCATTACACTTTTGCTCTGATTCAACTGACATTAGTTTCCTAAATTGTTTATGATAACAATCAATTGTTTCCTTCTTTGCCTTTTTTCCCTTCCTTATACGAAGTAAAGGAAGTATTGCATTCGTGAGAGATATCCTACTCAAAATTTCAATTTTAATCTTATCCAGTTAATGACGTGGAAGGTTCATTTCATCAACAATTCACGTAACCAATTACAGTAAAAGGACAGAAAATCTTCCTACAATTAAAAATTCCCATCAAAAATCATACATCAGTATTTTATATACTAATTACATATGCTGCTAGACTTGGTGGGATAAATATAGACTCAATGATTTATGTTTTAGGTTTACAAATGCTGAAAAAACTGCCTAACATGATTGTGTGTTATTCAGCTGGTGGAGTATCGTTTATACGACACCGAAGGGACTATCGAAAATCTTCGTATAAGCGATTAACGTCGTATAATTGGTTTGCCCTTTTGACTGAATCCGAGAATTGGGACCACACTAAAACGTCGTATAAGTGTCAACGTCGTATAAACGATCGTCGTATAAATGTTGACTAAAAACGATCGTCGTATAGCGTATAGACGACCGTCGTATATCTAGTATTAGTTTCTATATTTTTGCTCCTTCTTCTTAGACATCGCTTGTTCATGAGTATGCAGCAATTTGACGAAGAGCCTCCAGTAGTTTTTGCTCCTAACTTCTGAAGTATAACACAAACTTAAAATAAGTAAATAAGTAAACAAAGAAAGAGAAAATTGCAAGCGTATAATTATTGAGTTTAAAATGCATTGAATCAGTATCTATTTTAAAAGTTTTTATCTGAAAATTGAGTTTTACATAGTGTGACCAGGGCCCGGTTAAGACAGTCTGGGGCCCAAGGCACAACATTATTTTAGGGCCCCCTATGGTACGAAAAATAAAAATACTGAGTATAATGTATAAAGCTAAATAAGGCTGGACATTATTCTATTAATACTGGGTTCATACCCAGTTGGCAAGGGGGGGGGGGGGAAGCACCTACTGACACGACATCCTACTATTCTGCATTCTATATGGTTTTTATTCAATATGATTTTTGTGTTATTCATTACATAAACAAACTGTTTAAATACACATGTTGCATTTTAAAATTTTACTGTTAATAATATTAAATAAATAAAAAAAATATATTTTAAGAGATATTTTCAGAAATCTTTCTTACAATTTAGGGGTCCTAAAAACTTGGGGGCCCAAGGCCACGGCCTAGTTGGCCTTTGCGGTAATCAGGCACTGAATGTGACAAACAAAGAATGCTTGAGCAATACACATCTAACAAAACGGAGCATTATACGATGAATACAGTTTAACGGAATGTGACAATTAAAAGATAACGATAAGTCTGGAGAATCAATAAAAACACATATTGCTAAAAACTACAAATTAGTCTGACCCACATTGGTGCCCTTAAAATTTGGAACAGTTGAAGTATAATTTAGAGAAATAAAACTGTTAGAAAACTGTAAAATTTGAATATTTATTTTGCAAAATATAGGTGAAGCGTAAAGTATTTCATGAGAAAGTAGTTCAGCATCTCTTCTCCAAACAGACTCTTTTTAATTGCAATATAGCCAATTCGATTTGCAAAATAGATATTTTCTGGATACAATCTGGCGGAACATGCTTAGAATTTTAATCGGCCTTGGGAGGAACATATTTTATTGCTTTTCAAGTTTCTTTACATATTCAGTAGCGGTTCTTGGGAATTGAATCGGATAAAAGCTGAAATCCGGATTAGGAACTCAACTAATGAATGCTATTATTACAAGCAGTTTTTATGATATAAGACTTGTATTCTTGCTACATGATATGCTATGACTAACCAATAACAAATGACCCCATATATAAACAATACTTGAAGTTGTAAAGCTCACATTTAAAAGTTTACATATATCAAAAGTGAGGAATTTGCAAACTGTAACAAATTCTAGTTCAACCTTTCACAAAAAGAATTAGAAAAAAAAAATGGTGACATTTAGCTTCAACCAACATTCGGTACTTTTCTCCACCAGACCCCTACCTGTTAGCCGAGGCCTTAGGCTTGCTTGCGCACGAGGGCGAGGTCCACGGATTTTACATGCACGTATGCCCAAGTGTACATGGTGGGTCTCTTCAGTGGGTATCGAACACGCGACCTTCCAGGTGGAAGTCCGACGCTTTAACCACTAGGCTACCACGGCCTCCAACATTTGGTACTAAAGTTGAACCATTATAATAGCTCCTAGTTTCACATTCATGGTGAAACTATGTGGAACTACACCATTATAAGCGTTCAACTTAGCACCGAATGTTGGTTACGGCTAAATTTCACCAATATTTCGGTAAAAGGTAGAACTAGAATTTTTTAGGGTATGAACAGTCAAACAACGTGAGGATATATTATATATATATTATATATAATTATAATATATATATGATTTAAAAAATATAAAATTGTAAAAAATGGTTACTTACATATATGATGTCGATTCTAAAGCAATCCTTTGGGGAAAAGGGGTTTAGGCAGAAAAGTTGTTTATTAAATGAAAGAAAAAAGTCCAAAGAGGTTGATAGTTCATTTTCAAAGGAAATGAAATCTAAGGTTGAAAGGCGGGAATTAGTCATCCATCTTGAATCTGATATATGTTTTCATCATTTTTAGTGCACCTGGGCAGCCGCCTAGTTGGCCCACTAGGGTGGAGCGAACAACGGAAATATGGATAAATGAACTGGAGCGAGGTACAAAGGTTGTCCTTTTATGCAAAAAAGTTTCGATTTCAAATCATTTCTTCAATGCCTCAAGGCCACAAATTATGTGGTCAAAATTAATTTTGCTGGGAGTTTTGAATCAAGAATTTAGAATAAAAAATTATTTAAGGAATTGATTTTAGGGGAATGAAGGATACGCTTTAATAATCTTTAAAATTTATGAACATTTACAATTTAAATCTAATTGTAACACTTGCACACTTGCATGAACATGTGAAATCCTCGCATGTTTTGAAGAGCTTGAATCTCTAAGTGAATTTGAAATAAAAACATGCGTAAACTGATGCATTTATCACACAACAATCCCACCATGCACCAAAAGTACTTTTCAAAAAATGTTTCTCATAAAATTATTCATTTTAACTAGTTTTAAGGCACTTGGAGCACCAGAGAGATCAATAGATTTCAATAATATATGTATATTCATGTATTTATTCACTCCTTTATTTATTTTTTCATTCCTTCACTCATTTATTTATTTTATCATTTATTCACTCATTTATTCATTCATTCATTCTTTCACTCTTTCATTTATTCATTCATTCATTCTTCCACTCATTCATTTATTCATGTAACCATTTGCTAATAAATGCTAAATATTTATGTTTATAGTCAATGAAGAAAGAAGGAAACGTAGATTATAAATTTTTGGGGATAAGATTATAACTTCTCTTCTTAAACTGAGCATATAAATTCAAAATTTTCTACTATTACATCATCCTACATATGATACATATTTGATTTTTGTTTGTTAACTTCCAGTAATTTTAAAGTTTTAGGCATTTTTTTCCCTGTTTTTTTATTCTCTGTAATTTCTTTTTTAACACTTTGCAGTTTCTTGTTTTTTATTCATTGAAATTTTTTTTTCAAACTGTAATTTCTTGTTTTTAATTCTCTGGAATTTTACGTTAGACTCCGGATAAATGATTTCCAGTAAACTCTTATGTATTTTCGGGCAAGAAAAATTTTCAGTGTATTTAAACAAACACGAACATCCACTACTGAAAATTTAGTAAACAGGGGACATTCAAGAAAAACATAGCACTATTTATTTATTTACTTATTTTTGCACAATAGAATACACGAAGTATTAAATTCCTGCAGTCCTAAATTTGTTTATTTCACAACACCATTTTGAATCTTGTGAAGTTATTTTTTTACAATTGCCCGTAACGTTTGCAAAATAAACAGCATTTTAGGGTTCAAATGGATATTTCAAATTAAAGAACAAGTTTGGGTTTCACAAGTTGAATTTATTTAAACAAGCTTCATCACGAATTTTTTTTTTTTTTTGACGTAGCATAAGATAGATAAATAATTTTCAATATTTAATATTAGTTAAACTATTTTTTAATACATCACATTAAAAAGTAGCTTTAATGAAATAAAATCAAAATTTTGTAAAAATACCATTTTCGAAATAAATTCAAAACTTTTAGCTATTAAAAGATGCGAAGAAATGAAATGATTGCACTAAAACACAGAAGAAAAAAGGACAGATTTGTGAATTTATTCGCCATTTTTGGTTCATAAGGCAAATTATGTATAAGTAGACAACGAAACGATTTGCCCATACACTGTTAGAAATTTCATCATGAAATTACGGTTAAATGACCGGCAGCAGTCTGTCCATCTAATTCACCGTTAAATTTAAGGCTTGGAACATTTTTCTATCTTTACGGGACCTAACCATTTCCAATCATCTTGGTTAAAAAGCCTTATACAAAAGTTTATAGTTTTATAACCATTTAAAAATGGTTTCAAAACAAAATTTTTACCGTTTTTGAGCCATTTCGAGGCGTAAAGATCGTAAACGAAGCTTGCGGGAATCGAACATGCTTAGTATGGCATGCCAACATTGCTCTCTAACCATTCGGCCATCGGCACCACACAAAGCGGTCGTTTATTTATCAATAAATCTTTCTTTTCAACAGGAGAAGAAATATTTATTGATAAATAAACGGCATTAAAAGTGAGATTTCAGTTTTTGATTGGATTCAAAGCTATCTTTGGTCGAAATTTACTGCATATTGACGAAAATCATTTTATTTGCTGCAAAAATTAAAATACAAACAAGCTTCAGCAGCTCAAGTTATGCGTTCGCTCATTCGCAAACAGTGCGGGAATACGATGTCTCCAATTTTTGATTACGTGTGTATGTGTTTCTATTTAGTGACCACTGCTTAAGCCACTTTTTTTTCTTCTTTTTTTATATACACATGCAGATTTGAAGTGATAAATCTTTATTCACATTTTAACAACAACGTACGACCGTAAGGTTTCGCCACCAAGATGGACGCCCGATTCTTACTGGGCGCTTGTAAATTACGGTTGGTTAAACGTTCTTTAGTAGAAACAGAGAATAAACGATATTTTCGCAATCAGCGGTTTGAGTACCATCTTTTTAAAGGTTATTCAACTGTTTTAATTAAATATGGTAAAATAAAAATCAAATAAATGGTTATTTTACTATTTTTTTACGGAAATTTTTAACAGTGTACAGAAACATAGAATGCGCTATTTAAGAGAACGTCATAATGGTGATGATGTAAATAAAATTTAACAAACGGCCCAAAACATTTATTATAAGTAAATAATTTATTATAAGTAAGTAGTATAACATAATAAAGTCATATTTATGATGTAAATATTGTACGTTTAGCTATTCCTTGTTTATGCACTGAATGCCTTAGCATTAATATTTTAATATCATAATTGTGAAGGGTTCGAAAACGGATCTGAATTTATTCTGGGAGACCCCCGGATAAAGATGTTAAAAATTATAATTTTAATGAAAGTTTGTTCAGGAAAACAAATACGTTTTCTCCACAATCACAAGGTATTAAAGATTCACTTTTATTTTATTTTCTTTTCTTTTTATTTAGTGTCACATATTCTCTTACATTTTTGTTGGTGGTACATATATAGACAAAAAATATACATATATATTTAAAAATCTTTTTTTATTATTTTGTCATCTTTTAATTGTTAATAATGTGATTCAAAGGAAAAAATGCACATTTTGATGAGCAGTAATCACTTGATTAAAATGTCGTTCCGTCATGTATAACATTTCCAATACACAAAAAAAAAGAAGAAAAAGAAAAAATAAAAGAAAAGAAAAAAAGAAATTAAAACAAGAAAGAAAAGAAAAGGAACTATTACTTCCCTCAAATATGTTTTAATTCTGAGAATGTAGCTTGAATTATTTTAGCTTAGTTGATTCACACTAATCACTAAACCAATCAGTCACTAATTGATTCAACAAAAATACTTCAAGACACGTTAATTGTAAAATATAAAAGTCAAGCAAGAAAAGTACAGATATTTCGGCAACAATTGCTATTTTTAAATAATTTTTCATAGGTTTGAAATTTAAAATTTGAAACCTCTTTTGTTACATGAATATGATCTGTTTGCATTGAATTAGCCACTTAAAATATATCTTTTCGAAATTTTTACCTCTTAATGCATCTTATTTCAATTGTAAGGTTCAGATCACATTTTCTCTTATTTTGAAACTAATCAAACGGAACAGCAATATTAAATAACTTTATAAATGTTTGTTTACTATGCTCTTCCGCTGTTTTTCGAAGTTGAAGTGGATTATTATAATTAATTAGCGATTTTACTATTATTCCCTCAAAGCATATAAATTCTAAATTTAATCTGACTTAAATATCTTTGTATTTGCATTATATTTTTCATGCAATTTCATTTTTTCTACCAGTTATACTTTGTTAATTTTTTATCACTCTGTTTTTGGAATAAAGTTGTATTTTTTTAAATACAATAACTTTAATTTATTAATTTGAATTTCTAGTTTTCCAACAGATAATCACATTAAAGCAATTGTGTTTATTATTTAAAATATTCTTCATACTCTTTGTCAGTTAAGCTACAGTCGTTTGAGAAACAAGAAATTGAAGTAGTGATTGAGACATGTTGGTAATCCTCATGGAGCGGTGGCCTCCCATACTGAGAGGTTTTTATTTATATGTATATACATATTTTTAATCCTATTCAATACCAAATGCGGGACAAAAAATTTTTAGAAAGCAGCAGGACTTCTGTTTCTCTAACAGGCTCAACGTTGAAAACACCATACGACGTTATAAATGCATCGTGTGAAAGGGGTGGAAAGACATAATTCCTTCCGCTCCTAATAATCCGCCCCTTAAAAAAATAGTTGATGCGATCAAAACCTAGTGTGGTGTGATTATATAATTAAAATTTTTTTAGCAAAATCACTGAAATAAGTATAAATGCGCGTGGCATGTTGTAATTAAAATAGAAACCGCTATACAGAAAACTTGTTACAATAAAAATCTTTGATAAGTGCCCGGTGCTTACAGTTTATTTAAAACTCTACATCACAGTTTACAGGATATTCAGAAAACTAAAACATTCTTTATTTATTTTCAGAAGGCTCTATCAATTTCACGGAAACAATATAAGAACAACCCCTCCAAACAAAACTTTTTACCCAGAGAGCGAGCGACAGCTCCCCCCCCCCCCTCCGTCCTCTCTTCACCCTCTTCCCCCACCCCTCACGAAGTCTGTAATCGGGACCTGAGCGATAAGAGAGATGAATGGCCGAATATGGTGGAGGGTGGGAGGGGTGGAAGAGTTCGCACCACGTGATAAATGACGGAACGTTCCATCCCCACCCATCTCCGAACGCTCGGATGATTTTTGACGTTCATCTCTGGAGCAAGGAGTGTGTGCCACCAGACGTGGATGAATGGATGGCACGGAGAGCAGAGCGGCTTTTGCTTATCTCTTTGTTAGCCCCACCGATACGAAGAGAATAATTCCACCCACCCCCCAAGAAAAGAACAGGGAGGAGAATCCTTCCCCCATCTCGCTCCTCTCAAGACTCCTCCTCCGCATCTTATTCGGAGAAGGAAGGATTTTTGGCATGTAGTCTGGAGAGGAAAGTTGTTCTGAAAATTGATAAATACCCCACATTCTACTCTTTACTGATTAATCATCTTTAAGAATTTATTCGGGTAAATCTTTATTCGAGCTCTGAAAGAGCGTGCGAACTTCCAAACCCTCGATTTTAATTCAAGTACTGGTTTTGAAGAATGATTAATCAATATTGTTTTACTCCTCACGATTGGGTCAATCGTAATTGGAAAGCGACAAGTTCGAGAGTTATTTAGAACTTTAAATCGAGTGTTATCTATAAAAATAAGTTGAGTTTCTAAGCACCGAAAATGATTCTAGAATCTCAGGGTCTTTCAAAGGGAGAAGTTAACAATTTATTTGTGTGTTGCCAAAAATACTAACTTTTTCTTCTTATTTATTTATGTATTTATTTATTTAAGATGTGTTACGCATTTACTTATGTATTTATTTATTTATTTAATAATGATCAGATGAGGGGGGGGGGGGGGGTTTAGCCTCCAGTCTTGAAGTATACAACTAAATTTCATATCTATCAAGATTTCATTATAAAAATATAATAACAATGCCAAATGACCAGCTCATGAAACAAATGGTGATTCAACAATATTCTTGCAAATGTAAAAAACTTTTGCATTTTAGAATTTTTTACATACACACATTAGTCAGTTTTTTAAAAGGCTTTTATCAGCTGAACTTAATTTCATTTAAATTGGTTTTTAAAGCTTTTTACAACACTTGAAAGTAACATTTAACATTTTTTTCCATATACATTTAAACATTTTTAAAATCTATATCGTAACTTCATAGGCACTTCGGAAATTTCTAACTTAATCACAGAGAACGGTTCAGAGCTAAGGACTCTGACAAAGGGGAAATTTCCATACGAAATGGAATAACTTTTGTGATGAAAAATTAAAGTTTAGATGATTACAATGAAGTTATTTTTATTAAAACTGATATTTTTTTCTTGTATTTCATTGTTAACAATTAGGTTATGAAAACAAAACTGAAAAAATAACTTTAATCATTTTATTTTGACATTTTTTTCAACCAAGCTTCTGAATTTCTCAAAACAAAAAGGAATTTTTGTGCATTATACATATATTTACTCTTTAAACTGCTAAGTATTTTTAAGAGTTAGATAAGTAATAATAAGAAAATGTTAAATTTAATAATTTTTCTCGCATTGGATTGAAATAATTAAAGTTTGTTGTGGCAGAATGACAAGAATTTCCTAAGTTCATTTATTGCAACAAAAGCTCTGATGTTTTAAATTTCATAGAAATTATCAAACAAAGGATTATTTTGCCTAGCTCATTTAACATTATTCAATTAAATGTACTGAGTTGAGAATGAAAATTGATCTCTAATGTCAGCTTTTCAGAAGCATGATAGCTTCGTAAAAGTTGCCATTTTAATGGAATTGCTCAAACACATAATAGGCAGCCAAATCGTACATGCACATCATGTTTCTTGATGCTTTGAGCTAGATTGCTTCATTTTAATGAAAATTAATCCATGCCGTGATGTTCCACGCATATTTTAATGCCACAATGAAAAACCTTAAATTGAATCGTTTTGACATAAGTGCATGTGAAATTAGAATCGTTCGCATTTTAGTCATCAATTCATCAAAAATTTAGAATAACATAACGACAACCATAGCAATAATGATGAAAAAGAATAGCAATAATATTTTCTCATAGCATAAATATTTTCTGCTAAAAATAAAATAGTCTAGTATTTTTCTTTATACGTGTTAGTTAAATTTGATAAGTTCATTCTGGCATTTTACTTAATATACTCGTACATTTAGTCTATGAAGAAAATTATATCATCTGTTATCCGGAATTTAGCTATCCGAATCGTCCCAAATCCAGAATAAGAAGTTGGATGAAATGAAACATTCGATACTATTGAATTACAAATTGAATAGGTTATTTCAGAATTTTTTAGAGTCAACTTTCTCACATCTAAGGAGAAAAAAATGTTTCATCTTTCGTATAACGTTACGTTTTTCTTTGCTCTTACTTCAGTAAAACCTCAAAACAACCAAATTTAGGAAACTCAATACAGTCGATATAGAAAGATTTATCGTTACATCAAGAGGCATGATACTTTTAATGTAAAAGACAATTTCATGGTTGGTTTGATATATTTGTGACACATAAAAAAAATCAAGCCCTAATAAATGGAAACTGAACAGTAGCTAGTAAACCATTTTCCATTGCAGTAATGGTTTTAGAGCTTAACTTATAGAAATTTAAGTGTCGTCATAGAGAATTTTATGACAAGGGAAAAAAAAGAAAAAACTTCTTTTTTATCGTAATATTTAGAGTTATATAATCACAACGAAAGGGTAGGTAATAACATTTGTTCTTAAAATACACACACACATCGTTTTATAGAGGTTTGAAACTGTACAATATTGCTAAATTGAAGGGCGATTTAGATTATACTGAATGCGAATTCATGGACACTGCTAGATATTATCGTTGTGTCGGATATTGTTGAAGCGAGGTTTTACAGCATTAATAAAAACTGAGTAGTGTTTCATAGAATTCTACCAGTAATCTGCGCAAAAATATTTGAGAAATCAATATGAGCCGCTGTTCCCATAACAAAAAGAAAACTTCATAGAAACTTCACTTAACCACCACGCAGTATTGAAAACTATATTCATATTATATATATATATATATATATATATATATATATATATACCTATATTATATCTATATAATAGTTACATATGTCTATATAATATGTTATATCAACAAGTATACACATATTACATATATACAGTCTTGAAAACTATAGTCATATATATATATATATATATATATACATATATTATATGCATTGTGGTAGCATGCATTGTAATTAAATAAAAATAAATACTAGTAAAAAAAAAGTTTAATTGCTTCACTTCTGAGATAAAAGGAACAGAACTTGATCCAATTTTATCCGAATACAATTTTCATGGCATTTTTTTTTCATTGAAACGCTTCAGACCTCTCCCCCCCCCCTCCCCATCCCCCCCCCCAAAAAAAAAAATCCCCTATCCGTCATGGAACAAAAACTGAAAAATTCATTCAGAATTTGCAATTTCTTCTAATTGCTGATCTAAAAAATTTATTTATAGTGTGATTGGAATCTTGGTTAAAAGCTATGAAATGTGGTCAATGAACTTTCATAAACAATGTATTTTTTCTGTTCAAAAACTAAGCTTTAGCATTGGAAGAGCAAACTCAGATTCTGCATCAACACCAGTATCGAATATTTGATAAAAATAGAATTTTCCTGAAATACTTCCAATTTTCTTTGTCGAAGACTATTTCTCTCCCTCTCCCTCCCCCTTTTATTGTACTGCCTGTCTCTCTCTGCATCATCTTTTTAAATTTATTTATTTATTTGTAGTATGTTCCAAATTTAATACTACTTGCTCGAAAAAGAGAAAGAAATGGTGAACGAAACATAAGAGCCGAAATGTCTTAGAAACCATTAAACAATAAATTTTTAACACGAATCTGATGATGCGATTTAAAATTATTAGAAGAAACAAAACTATGAAAAAAACAAATGTAGATAAGATATATTTACTTCATCTCAATATCCTAGTTTCGTTTTCTAAATCTTTTAATTTCAATATGACTTGTAATTAAATTTGCCCTATATTTATCATATTCGTTTTCATGTTTTATTTATTTATTGCAAAAATGTTATTTTTTGCTTGTTTTGCGTAATTTTAAAATTCTATGGAACGCGAAACACCTCTCTTCAACGTGCCGGTAAGTGATACTGTCTTGTACCCCTAGTAGTGTAGTCCTGGAAAAAAAGTTGGGGGGACGCTTATGCATACGAAGATAAGTAATTGAAATCAAAAGTGAGGGGACGCTTATGTTAAAATTTAAAAAATATGGAGGGACGCTTGTATTAAAATAAAAAGGAAGTGGCACGCCGTCCCCCTGCGTCCCCCCTCGACTACACCACTGTGTACCCCCCTTCCCCACCTAACTGCAACATGTGACTTATAAATAGTCAAATTCGAAAGCTTATATATGAATAGTATAAATTTGTTCAAACAACCTTTTGTTATTCCAAGTTATTAAGCCGAGATGGTTTTTAAAAAGTATGAACTTAATTCAATACGTATTAAATAATGCAAATTTTAGGCTCATTTTCATCAAAGACTAAAAAAATCAACCTTCAAGTGTAAAGAGAGAGAACGTGATACCGAGTTTCTTAGAAAAATAAGGAAAGAATTAAATTTAAGAATTCTCTCATATTTTATGAAGTTGTCTACGTGATCTGCTCTCCAACCGTTATTGCCCTTATAAAAGGAAGATAGTTTTTAATTAAAGTTCACCCCCGGTCTTTCTGGCGTGAACCCTGAATGTGCAAATGAAAACCCCTTTCGCGCATTCGAACGCAATCTCTCAAAACTCACAAACGCAGCCGACGGAATTCTGGAACGAAAAAGAAACCAACTCCAAGAGGAAAATAAATGTATATCCCTCAATTCTCCCTCCAAAGCCTCACACTCTATTCTTCAGAGACTAAGGAATGGATGCTGCAGGATCTTTCCACCCGGAAAAAGAAACCCCGTTTCGCCAGATTTCCTGATATATGAAGCTTTTTGTTGCTTCTTTTGCGAAAGAGACGTCTGAAGAAAATGGCGGCTGAGGAGGGGGCGGATGAAAGGTGGATGACGGCGGAGAAGAAAGATGAAGGTCCTCGGCTCATCAGGTAATGATGTGGGGGGCCACTCCCTCATCAGTCATGCAGATAAGGCCCCACCCACCCCCAGGAGCCCCGCCCTCTCTCCCCCTAGTATGAATTCCTCTTCCTCCAAAATGGAGGGCACATTAGTCACCATGAGCCGGGGACTCTCTTATCCGATATCTTAATTACACTAAAAAGGAGCAACTTTAATGCAGGATCCAAAAGGATTGCTTTCGAGTTTTACTTCCAACGTTTCCCCCTTCCCCCTTAAATGAGAGACAGACAGCAAATGGAAAACGAAAGTAAACCGAAAGCTCTCAATCACTAGGGCATCGCATCGGTTGAATAGAACCAGGATGATTATCATGCGGTGTTAAATAAGATTATCAGTATAGTTAAATATTTGAAATCAGCGATGAGGGAGCCTATTTAACATAGGTTTCAGGCATAATTGATAGATTTTTTTAATAATAGCCCGGCTCGCTTGCCAATGATAGCGCATTTGTCTGGAAAACAGAAAGTTCCTATTTCGGAAAAAGAAGTTACTTTTAAGGAGATGAAAAATTGACATACTGTCAACCCAACGGGATACATGCTAAGAGCCTGTAACTATTACCTTGAATTAAACAAAACGAAACAGTACATAGTTGCTGCCATTTGACAACAATTCATTAGCGCATCAAGATAAAAATTAAACATGACATGCATCCAAATTTCCCCCCCCCTACTAGCAGATATCTTGCCATAGATGCCAATGCCTTAAGGGCAGTGTGTATGCGGATGGAGCAATACGGATTTCTATTCTTTTCTTTTCTTTTTTTTTAAATTGTGTATGCAAAAGTTGTGTACCCGTGTACCCGTGTTATGTGTCTTCCTGCAAAAATTATACTAATTTTAATCGCCCGCAAGGCTGCTACTCTTAGAAGGGAGAAAACAAAGCAGCATTTTCAACAATTTTAGAAATAAATTTGGCAGAAAGAAAATTATACTTTGATCACCCACAAGGAAGATAAATAATGTTCGCGTTTTACCCAATATATTTCGTGCGGTTATAAGTACATACTAAGTCAAAATTGTCAATTTTCGTATTTTCAGATTTTCTTGGCCACAAAACTGAGATACTCCAACTCGTGAAATCCACTAAGTCAAATCTAGGATATGACTTAGTGGGACTATTGCTAGACTACAAGACAATGATCAACATGCTCCATGCTAAAATATGAATACAAATATAAAACAATGCAAAAAAAGAACAAATTGTCAGAACAAAAAACGCAAATAGTTTTATTTGTTCCCTCACAACTTTCCAGTGGTGTGTGTAGCACTTCTTTTCTGCACTGATGAAGAGGCTCCAATGTAGCCTCGAAATCATTATTCGTTTCTGACAATTTCTGCTTTTTTACCTTGTTTTACCTTTGTACTCATATTGCTAGGCTACATTATTTACTGAATGATTACTAAACTAAACGAAAAAGCTGTTACATATCCAAATTTTAAAAAGACGTACAATTTTAATACCGTAATTATCTGTGTAAGCCCGTGGGTTATCTACGAAAAAACTCCTTTTTTTTACTATCTGCGGGCAATATACGGAATTTGAAAATAATAATTATTATTGAAAAGAAAATGAAATTGATTGTTAAATTGAAAGAAATAAATGATAGGTTTCGAAACGGTGATCCAATTTCACCCATCCCTCTGAATTTCCCCATGCAAGCCTTTGCTTCCACACCAATTAAATCACAATAGGAGGGTAGGACCAGAGCAGTGGTCCCTGTATAAACAAAATGTATAAACAAAATATGGTAAAATGTAAACTTTTTACAATATAATTTTAAATGTTAAGTGTTCTGTAATTTAAAATTGTTTCCTTATAAACAGTGTACCTTACATAGTGATTTGTTCATGTAATTGTTTTTGTTTTGGGTGCGGGTTATACACCGAACTTGATTTTTTTAGGATGAATTTTTCTTCCTGCGGACTATACAACGATGTTAGCTATTTACCGATTATTACGGTATGCTGTTTTTTTTTTTTCATTAAAAAAAACCAAGATGATTTATTTTTACATAATATTTATAATTTTCATTATAAATTTACTAAAAATTTTAAAGAATATTTAATTTTTAAGAAAAACATAAAAAATACTTTTGAAAACACGCAAAAGTTTCGAGAACGAGAGCATAACATGATTCGTCAAGATGCTGTAACAGCTGCCCGTGTAAATTAGCAAAACAGAGATATTTGTAAAATTTTTTGAGTTTGTTAACCATACTAAACTGAATTCATTTAGCAACATTTCTTTGATCAATTTTGTGGTTAACATCTATAATTTTTAGAGTATTTTACTGGGGGCTGTTTATGTTTGACTGATAATACATTCAAAGGTATTCAGTTTCTCCCATGGCCCTACAAAAGGGGTGCCACAACAACGGGGTTGTGGTACAGGCCCATGCTTTCTTCCTTCCTAGTGCATATCCGATCCATTACTAGCTTACTGCTTATTGACTTTGTTGCAACTCTTGTGCGCTGTGTTTAACTGTAAATACTACATTCAATGCTTTATTCCCACTTCCTTCTTCTCTTTCCCTGCTAATAGAACAAACTCTAGAATTTTTACGAACCTTATCTTCAGAGTTTAATGTAAATAAATTGATCGACATTATGCATAATTTGAATTACTGCTTTATTTTTAACTGCTCCTATTTAGAAAACAGTCCGCCATTTATTTCTATTTTTACTGAGATTACTACCAATTAATTCTAAATACGTTCAGAGCCTTTATTTTTCCCATTCTAGTATACATTCCCCTAAAAGTAAAACAGTATGAAGGAAGCTTAATGCATCGTGAAAATATCGTTAAAAATGAAAAAAGGAGTGAAAAATAAGTTAAGTAATTAAATGAAGATCAATTTGAAAGTAATCTTTTGAGATGGGGAAAATGTGCGTCTGTCGGTCATCCCCCCCCCCCCCAATAACGTTTGAGGAAATTATCCAATCTGAAAGATTTTTTTTTTTTTTTTTTTTTTTTTTTGTGCATCCGAAAGACTAGGCGAGGACAGCTCATTTACAAATTTATTTTATTTAATTATTATTATTATTATTTTATTTGAACAATTTTTTGTTCAATTTTAAACAGTTCAAAAATCGTAACACTAGCGCCTATGGGGAAAAGTGAAACAAATTATGTAAACTCTGGACGCAAGATCTAAATTCCTTGAACACACTTATTGGAAGAAGCTCTCCATGGTAAATATTTTCTGATTTGAACAATTCTTGTTCAGTTTTGAACAATTCAACAAAATTCATCATTAGCGCCTACGGGGAAATTTTGAACTGAAAAAGGAAAGAAAAAAAAACTGCTCAATGGGGAAATTTCAATCCTATACAAATCTTGATCTAACTGACGGATTTGCTTGGAACAAACTTTATGGAAGGATCTTATGACGTAGAACATGCACAACTTTTGATCTGGATTTTTAAGGATATATTTCTGAATGAATGCATGAACGAATGAAAGAATGAATGAATGAATAAATGTGTGGATGAATATGTATTAACCGTTGAAAAGGGCATACTTGAAGTAATTAAGAACTAATACTAAATAAGAAAGAAAGAGAGAGAGAGAGATTACAAATTTGAGGCTGGTGTGTATGGGAAAGTAGGCTCGTACAGTTCTAGACGGAACTTCTTGTTATTCCTCATATGAGCCATTGTCGGATGATTTTACCGCTCATTCTGAATGTACTAATTACGTTGCCCGCCATTTCTTCCTTCTTTCAAAAGATGGGTAGACAGAACCCACTCATGATATCGCGTATTAATTATTTGATGTCGTTCACGTTCTATAGTTACATAACTCATAGCTCTGATTTATAACGAGTGTCAGGTAAATCTAAGAGAAAGGAAACGCAATAAATGTCATTTTCTTTCCGTTACATATTTTCTCTGCTCTTTCCTTGACCAAGTGAATATTTTTACGTTTCCCTTCCGCTGCAGCTGTTTTAAGTCTCCCAGAAAGGATACAGCTGCACACACTGTCTTGCAATCCTCAAGTAAAGTAACAGCTGTCTTCTGCGAAAGTGGTACACATCTCGGCTGAGGATAACTCTTTGGCTGGACACGTGGGTTAAACGAGAGCTAACACAGATATCGAAAAATAACGGACTAAAGAAAGGAAATGAATTCTCGATAGTAGGGAAAATTCATATTTCAAACCTGGAACTGAATTAGACAATTTTCTAAACTCTTAGCTCTGTTCAAATTTACGTTTTTTTTTTTTTTTTTTTGGAAAGATAGGTATCATTAAAAACCATTTGCCGAAAAAATGAAAGGAAAAAAAACTCTGTTTGGGATTTATGCCAACAAGTTACTGTTTCAAAAATGTTCGTTATCAGTTATAGTCAGAACTATTTTTCTGCTCATCCCATTTGAAATTATTATAGTTAATTTTCTGCTTTTTATATTCCGTTTTAACCCACTTGGAAAGTTTCAAACCTAAACTGCTTTTATAACCATTTTCAGTTTTCTTAAACGTGTTTCAAAATTTTTGTAGTATGTTTGAATTTAAACATAAAAACGACATACATACAATATGAATGTATAACCTCCTTCTTTTGTGAAGTCGGTTAAAAAGTAGCTGCGAAGCATTTAGCTGCGGAAGTTGCCTTTCATTGTTATTTTTTATTTTTATTTTCGAGCTCTATTTGAATCGTCTGTCAAATGAGCTTCAGATTAAGACGAGCCTTACAGCCTAGGGTCCTGTTTTGCTAAAATTACAGATGCTCTAAGGATCGTAAAAGTTTACAAGAAATTTCTTCTTATGGAAAAAAATCCGAAGTTTCAAATTATATGAAAATGTAAAATGTGCAAGAATTTTTAGGCTCCATATTAGCGAATATTTATGTAAACTTGGCATAAAAATGGTATAAATAAAGAACTGGATAGAATTTTAGAATGAACACTTCGAGGTGAACGCCCCCACATCAAACTCATTTTGTGCCAAATTTCCTAAAAATCAGATCTGTCATGAAAATAATGCCCAACGCTATTCGCAAACAAAGACATACATACATACATACACAGACGTACATGCAGACAAACAGGAATACTTCCTGCTTTATTATTAGTATAAATAACCATACAGTTGCTAATTATGCGTTGCATCATATACCAAGGGGAGATTTGCTGTTACCCAAACCCAAAATAATGCTATACCAAAAACCTGATCGACAGAAGTTCTACCCATAAACAGCATTCAAGCCATTCCAACAACCATTTCAAAGCTATATGACAACATTTAAAACACCCCTCACCCCCCAAACTATTCCGCGAATGTTGCTGTTCGACCTCCGCATCTGACTCACTGACAGCGATTCGAACCAACTCTTTGGTTGCTATCTGATGGTAACAGTTCATGTGGATTTATATTCATATAAATATATACGCTTTCGCTATACATACATATCCCCAAAGAGAGTTGGTCGCTATCTGCAATGTTAAGCCGTTTAGGAGGAAAGGTTTTAATCGCCTGGCTAAATAGAAGATGGGGTGGGGTGAATCAGCAGATAGAACACTTTGTAAACCGATTTCGGAATGGGGAGGGGGGAGACTTTTAGTAGTTTGAGGTAAATGATGTGACAGGGGTGGTTGATGAGGATATTCTGATCCGGATAAAATATTTCAAAGTACCACTAAGAACGGGTCAAATGCTTGCTTGGAATTACCCGGGAAATTAATTTTGTTGGTCATCAGTTTGAAAATTTGGGGCATTTTATTTACTTCGCCGTCGTAAATGAAAAAATAAATAAATCGGAAAAGTTTGCTAAAAAGTAATAACTACTTGCAGAAATTATATATTTTGTTTTGCCCATTTTTATGAGCGTTTTAATAGATTTTGGAAGGACGTTGAAAACTAAGTTTATCAATTAATTGCGCATAATTACCTGAAAAATTATTCATTGGTTTAAAACTGATGTTATCTTTTGTAAACATCTTTCGGTTATTATGTTATTAAAATTTCCGAATATGCGGTAAGCACCTTAAGCGTTAGATAATCTGGAAAAATTGACACAAATAATCTTGTGTTCAAGGTACTCTTTCTATTCTAAGAATTTCTTGCAGGATTATTCTGATAGCTAGTAATTAAACTGCAAAAAAAAAAATGATGCAACATATTCAATAAGGATTTTTGCCCCAAATATTTTCTAAAATGAATATTTTAAATCAATAGTGAAAGTGAATTGGTGCAAGAAATAAATTCGTATATAAAACGATTTCCGTTATTTCTTTTTAATTATTTTTCAATGTTACGTTTTTATTTTATTTATTTATTTATTTATTAAAGCAATCAAAAGGAAAATGATTGTTTCTTTCGGTACACCATCTCTTCTGACTTTTTGAGTGACTTCATAAATCGCCGAAAATTTAGCGGCAACTTGGAGATATATAGCCAAATCTAGTAATCAGTTTGCCGATATTGACAACATTTGACGTAGGTATCACGTCAAATATCGCCAATATCTACATTCCCAACTGACATCGAGCTTCGTTATTGTAGTGGTTTCAGATGTGAACCATAAGCAAAATCCTCGCATGCATGACCGAATCTCGCCAAATTATAACTGTACATCCAGTGCAAGGTATATAGAGAGGAGAGGTAGGTCAGAGAATGTAAACAAACAGCGGGAGGTCTCCACGCAATAGGGGGTCTGACGTACACTGGTCCCCTTTCGATTGGAATCCGCTCATTGCGTAGCATGATAATTTGAATATTGGACATGCATTATTAAGTTTTCTGAACAAATGATACAATTTTTGCGTGGGAGAAAGTTGCTTATTGTTTCAAAAAACTGCAAACATCATACTATATTTAAGATGTATAGACATTTACTATTAATCTATTCAGAAAAGAGGAAAATACTTTTATGTTGGCACTTGATATTAAATTTAAGCATTCATAAATTGTTTCAACTTTTTTCTTGCCTGGGACTGAGATAAATTTTTATTTTCCGAGAATAAACTCTTCTTTTTATTCAAGTACTTTATGTGAAAAAATGTCCTAACTCTTGCGTAAGTTTGAAGAAGTTTTTATCCACCTAGCACAGTTTGAAGTTTAGAAATTATGCTACCAGATTTGAGAATGTTTTCTTTTCCATGAATGTTAATTAAATAACTTTAAAACTTTGTAATCATTTCGTTGATAAACTACTTTCACGCTGCGAAATGATACAATGTATCCCTTTCGTAATGGAAGAAAGGTTTTTTTTGTTTTGAATTTAAAAGTTAGAAATAAGGTTTTCCATTTTGTTTAATACATTTATTTGCTCTCCGCCTCTGAAAGCAGATCAGTATTTAACTTTGTTTATGCTCGTTTTCGAATTAAAAACATCACATGCGTCCATTCACTGTTTCAAAGAAATCTGCTGCTACTTTTCCATTCGAACATATAGTTTTAATTGCACATTCAATATGGTGTGAAAATAGCTGTGTGACAAATTTCATTACTATCGAACGAAGAGAAATTTCATTACTATCTTTTCTCAAAATAATTTCAATAATTTCTTTGCTGATAAAGTTATCATTAATATTAAATCCTTGATCAATAAAATGATTACGCAACAATTTTATCAAATGCGGTACATAAGCAAATATCCTAACATTTCTTTCGTTTGCTGCATGATTTTCAAAATATGTCTTATCTATGGAAACAACTGGGCGTTAGTATATTAACGTCCAATTGTTTCCATAAGGTTTGATTTCCGGCCCCCATATCTATTACGAATGCAACGACTATGTACTCGATTTTATGTTACATACGTATTATATTATTCAAACAATCAAAAGTAATTTTTTATCGTATTCGTAATAAATAGGTTTTTTCCAATTGTGCGTTAGTCCTCGAGCAAGAACAATTTAGCTAGTTTCATGAGAGTTTTAACAAAACTTCATCAGCTGCATGATCGTATCAGATATCATTCATAACATTCATCCCATCAGACGAAAGAACTGTTAATTCCTGCAGTTCTAAAATATTTTTAGCTTTTTCTTTCGTCATTGCAATGAAGTAAGAATGATAAGGCCTTTTTAATAGGCATTTTTCAGATGCTGCAATTGCCCTGGCGTTAAAATGACTGATAATAAGAAATTAATGGAATCATTAATTTTTTGTTCCATATTTAATTTCAATTCTTCTTTCCTTTTTGAAGCATCTTGTAACAATTCTTGTAATTTTGTATTTTCTTGTACTAATTGCTTCTTTTCCACTTCAATCGTTAAAAAACAGGCATCTTTTTCTTTCAGTTGGTTTTCAAGTTATAAAATTTTATTGCACAAATTTTGATTTTCAACAAATTCTGGCGTTTTCAAGTAAAAATTGATCCTCATGGCGGCAATAAGTTTCCAGTTTCCGAATCCCGTCGTGTTTTTGAAAACGATGAAACAAACATCACATTTTTGCTCTTGTTTCCATTTTGCAGTCAGCTACAGAACAAAATACTATTTTTTAATAGCTCTAAAAATTTTAAAGCTTATGATGAACTAAGCAATAGAGCCTTTCATTGCAAGGGACAAGATTGAAATGCATGAATTTTTTGCTTTACGCAGCGAAAAAAGGATGCAAACTAATTAAAAACAGCCTTCTCCGGTCCCAAGTAACCAGCAGAAGGGGACCAGACGACGTCACAGTTCCGAGAACTCGTCAAGGGGCAGGGTTGCCGGGAATCTCTGACCTACCTAGTGCAGGATAGCCATTACTCAAACCTTTCTTTTTTTTAACTTCTCATTGATCTGAGATTAAGAAACGTTTTGGATTCTTCTAAACTGATGTCGGCATTGCTGTTTCTAAATATATATGAACATTTTGTGAAATAATAATGGAATTATTTCATAATTCAGATCAAGGCTATAATATGAATTATCCCGAATAACTTAGAAAGTAATACAACTACAAGAACGGCATTAGTACATAAAGAAGAGCTTAGTAAAACGTACTTAAATCGTACTTTTTATTGTCGTTTTCACGGTTTTTTTTTTTTTTTTCTTGAGTTATGAAACTTTTACATTAAAATGCAAAATTGCATTAATGTAAAAGTTTCATGCCTAAACATGAACGATGAAATAGAAATCTTGCATTAAAGTTTAAAATTTTGAAAAAGTTATATTAAAACGTAAAATGAAGCGACACATTGCCAAATAAACAATATTATAGTAGAGATTTTTTAACGCATAAAATAGTGTCGAAAACGTACCAAAATCACGCAAGCCATTAAACAAACTCAGATATTAAAACGTAAAATAAAAGCCATCGCATAGATGAATTTTATACACGAAGTAGATACTACAAGAACCCTCCAAAAAAGAAGAAAGAAAAAAGACGTAATTCACCTGCATGGGTAGAAAAAGCTTTAATATCCGAGGCGAAATTCGGCCACCAGTGATGAAAGCATTGAAAATTTGCGGTGCAGTTCGAGTTCGACTTCACCCTTTCAGATGCCAACACAAACATAAAATACTAGCTGATTCCCCGCAGAACATCTGCGGGCTATTAATCATTTTAAAAAACGCTTTAAAATTTGAAGGCGTAAGAAAAATAGCCAGATATAAACGAACTAAGATGTTGCCATTCCAAAGAATCGGAAATTAAGAGTTGAATTATGAATGAAAACACTTTTAACAAATAGAAACAAATTTGTTTAAAGTTACGATAATAAAAACAAATATTATGTTATTTTCTATGCTAATCATTAAGCAAATTTTTAAATATCGTTTTATCATAGTTTGTTTTTTTGCATGTCGACAGGTTGGCGTAGTGGTAAGACTCAGGTCTCGTACGCCCAAGATCGCAGGTTCAAACCTGGCCCAAGTCGGTGGATTTTCAAGATGCAGAAAATCGTCTGCGTCCATGTTGTATGATTATGCGGCACGTTAAAGATCCCTTGAGTATCCGTTTGGCATGGATACTCTCGGCTAAATTAAACTCCTAGTGCACATTGCATCAACGAGAGCTCAGGTGCCCCATCTAGGGGAAACTAAGCGTCAAAAAATTGCGGTAATGGTACCACACTCATTGTGGTGCCGCTGAAAGAGTTGGTACCAATCTCTGGGGACGCACTAGGTCTGCAATGGTTGATGACCCATACTGCAGCCCCATTAAAAATAAAAAAAATGTTTTTTGCATGATGTCGTATCGTACTACGAAATTTAATTGTAACAGGTCCACGTTAAGGAAAATATATATATAGATCTTAAGGTTTGCTACTTGTCAATATTCTTGTCAACAATCATAACTGTATGTCTAACACATAAACGTGAGAAGTCAAATAATCGAGAACTGAACTGCAATCCTCTTTTGCAAAAACCTTAATATTTGTCGGGGGAAAAATACATTTTTATTATTACTATTATTACTGTATTTGAATTTCTTTACATAATAAAGTTTCAAATTCAAGTAACACGACAAGTACGGGATACTGCAGCTAGTTGATAATCAGGCACCAAAACCTTCATGAATAAAATTACACAAAATGGTAACATGCTATCGTACACCGTGGGCCGGGAGAAAAGGGAAGAAACAAAAAATAAAGCACAAATTTTGATTTTAGAAAAAAAAAAAAAAAAAACGTGTTCAAGTTTTGAAACTACACAATACTTTCAAACGTGATTTTTTTTCTTTTCTTTTTTTTTTTTTTTTTTTGTCAAATAAATGTAGTTTTGTTCCATTGATATATGTACAGAAAATTATGAATGAACTCTTTGTCATAAGTATGCAATTTGGCAATTTGTGTTTCAAACTACAATCTGCGTATAAATGATTAGCCGCTCAAAATTTTCAGCAAGCTAAATTTGCGTCTTCCTATATACTAGAGTTCGTCCAACAGCCGAAATTCGTCGTAATAATTAACTTTAGCATTGAAAACATTATACTATTTATTTAATTTTACAACTATTATTCAACAATTTGGCGATTATAGCGTATTTTGATCATCCTCACTTCAAGCAAACGTATTGTAAATCATTGTCGCCGCACGGCCAATTGCGGTCATAAATGTTGCCTCTTGTACTTCTGCCGATTTCATACTAAGATGAGTGGCAATTGAATAAAAGTTAAATGTTTGCTTCCATACACTATTCTCATTTTGCGTTTCATTGTTTCAGAGAAGACTTTAGTCAAACTTTTATTATAACTGCCTTTAGTGTGACTGTTTAATGGCAAAAAACTCTTCTTAACAATCAGTTTTACATTTAGTACCTAATAATTTACTCAACCAAGACATGTTGCCATCTGCTATCTATAACAATATAACATTACTATAAATGAGACCTTGCCTGACAAAAAAAAGGGGGGGAATAAATAACTAATAATAAACTGTTTCCAAAAATTGTAATTGGTATCATTAAAGCTCGTCAATAGCTACTAAACAGGGAACAAAGTATGAAAATCGGCCCTTAGTAAATACTTGAAATTTAAAGCAGTTAGTTGAAACTTTCTTTTTCTTCGAGCAATATGAATATGAATGGTTTCCGTGTGTCGCGTCGGGTGTACACATATCATCGACTCTCGTCCGAGCAAGTTAGAAGTAAGCCCTCATTCTGCGTCAGTTACAGTTACAACTATCGACGATAAGACTGTCTGGAGCTGAAGATGACAGTGGTCGATAGCACTTTCCCCTGTGGGGATCTCGACATTGCCTGACTTCGAATGATAAGCCTTCCCAAAATTGACCCGAATTAACATTTAGATGGGCGCGGAGGTTGAGGAAACAATAATATGCTTTTCAAAAAACTATATTTTGTCTGATAGAAACCGTTCAGTTTCAATGTAATGTGAAGACATTCACAGCATCGTTTAAGACAGGGGTCTCCAAACTACGGCCCGAGGGCCACATCCGGCCCGCGGACAGATTTTGTCTGGCCCGCGGAGAGCTAGCATACTTGAAAGAAAACTCCTTCTAGAGAACATATTTATTTTTTATAGCAAATTAAATTAAGTTTACTGAAGTAATCTATTTTTATGTTGAATAATTATGTTGTAGGGTAATCAATATGGCCCTAAGGCTGGAAAGTTTGGAGACCCCTGGTTTAAGACATTAAAATGAAACTAATTTTGCTTTCTATTTCGAAAAAATTCCCAATTTTTCTTTATTTAAGTATGCTCTCCTTTTAATTATTTTTCAAAGAATTCAGCACTATAATTAAGTAAAATAATAAATTTATTCTCAAATTGTACTTGGTAAAAGTTGAATAAAAACTAATGGAAAAAAATATGTAAAAAAAATGGAACCCTGGAATAAAAATTAAAACTCAATAATGAAAGCGCAAAATTTCAAACTTGAAACGAAAACCTAAAACATAAAATGGATATTAAAAAAGAAAGGCTTAAAATGCAGAAAAAGACTTAACTTGAAATTTAAAACTGAACACGTGGAACTGAAAAAAAAGAAACTAAACTACGTTGAACGTGGGACTTCCCTCCATTGAGGCAGAATGAAGCAATAAAAAAATATTTCTAAAAAAGGTGAAAAATTGTTTAGTACACCCGCCCTCGATTAACCACTGCTTTGAAATCCCATGTCTTTAACATGAGCTTCGAAGTACAAGAATTTTTGAGGATTTCTTACACTTCGAAATGCAAAGCTCAAACAGTTTGAGTTGGTAAAAGGGTTTTATGCAGTTTCACTGCTAATTGTACAGTTATTACTTTGATTTTCTTCTCCATGGGTGATTCTGAGCAAAAAAAAAAAAAAAAAATCTGAACTTAACATAAATTTTTTTGGAAAAAGTATGCATTACGAATTTAAAATAAAAATTATGTAATTAGGTGATTATTCAAGGAAGTATATCAGGGCCGTACCAAGAAATATTTTAAGGGGGGGGGGGCAAGTCTAATATTTGCGCCCCCTGATATTTTTTATGTCCGCCTTTAACCAATAAAACGCAAGAAAATATAGTGGTTCTTAACGGGGCAATTACCATTATGTATCGAAATGATCTGGTTTTATAATATTAATTACTTTCCGCGCTCTTTATGCTTTTTATAACTTTGGGCATTTTATTGTCATTAACTACAAACTAGATGATTTTCACTAAAAGCGTACTTGTCGGAAAGTACTTTAATAAAAATTTTAAAACTCGTAATTCACGTTGTCTTATAAACGTAAACGTGTTTTCCTTTTTCAAATAACTACTAAAAAATGTAAATTGACCACATAATATACTCTATTAAAATAATTAATTTAAATCTAAAATAAAAAAATGAGAATATCCATACTATAGACAACCCTTATAGAATACGATTTCTTTTCTATATCATAGTGTAAGTATCTAATAACAATTGATAACTGATCTGTATATGTAATATCAGTAGTTGTGTCTACTAATATTGAAAAAAATTTGGCTTATTTATATCGTTCTTAAGGGAATTCAAAACCTTTTCTGAACAAAAATGTATGAGTTCATTTTATACAAATGAACTCGAGTAACTTTTTTTATGGCAAGGTTTTTTTATGGTTTTTAAACATACGGGTATTAAGAACAGGGTCATATTTTGCTAGTAAATCAATTTTTTAGTTGCTAAAAGATTGCCTTTTTTTCGCATTTTAGGGTCTTGTCATATGGCCCCGAAAAGCTAAATTTTGTTCAGCTAAGTAAAGAACTACATCAATGAGCCTATGAAAAATTTTCCGCAAAATATTTTTTTTTTTCTCTGGCAATTTCAGTAAAAAGTTGGTCATCAGTTTTATTTCCTGACTGCCACATCTTCCAGGCTGCCGGAGCATCTATAAATGCATTACAAACCAATTCATGTTTTTTATATTTTGCCCCAAGTGTTTCCAATCATTCACTCCCACATCACTAAAATTGCTTTTGAAATTTGGATCATTTCTTTTCGCAAAAAGCGTGCAAGCAAAATAAAAAACTTTATCTACCTTAGATGAGTAATTTGACAATTTTCGTCCAATCCTCTCTCCCGTTTCTAAAGTTTTAGTATAATATTTGGTCGGAAAATGCCTTCCGTTAGTTTTAGGAAACAAAAATAAGGAAGAATTTGTTTAGCATGGTCCAAATTTCACCATGTGTTCTCTTACGATTTATTGAAAACAGTCTTGAAATGCTTATGTAGCATGCTGGATCTGGCATTTCTGTGGGCAAATTGAAAATAGACAAGTTTTCTTAATTCCATTTGCTCAATTCATTCTTTTTGGGAGATTCATTTTCATGAGAAGAAGACGCTAATGCATTTATATCATTATCTTCAGAAAGAGAACTGCTTTTTATCTGAGTTTCGGTTTCTGTGAATAAATGTTCGTTTTCCTCTTCAACGGTTCCTTTTTAAGATAGCTGTCGTATTTCGTCAATATTGCTATTTGCGTCAAACTGTTCTGTCTCTTCTTTGTTTCTGTTTTCTGGTAATTTTACAATAAGCAGCTTTCTTAAAGAATCCCCCATCTTTTTGTTTTCTTCCGTTTCACGATTACGCTTGCGCTTATGAGCCGCACCAGACAACTTTGACGTGGAACTCCTTTTTAAATAATAGTATAGAATTAGAATATGTTTAAAAGAAAACTTACATTTCAGCAAATGACTTAACTCCAAGCAGAAACGTTATCTCTACTAATAATAAAGCAGTAAGTATGTGTGTGTGTCTGTGTACGGCGTAGGGCCCAGACCATTCTCTACTAATAATAAAGCAGTAAGTATGTGTGTGTGTCTGTGTACGGCGTAGGGCCCAGACCATTCTCTACTAATAATAAAGCAGTAAGTATGTGTGTGTGTCTGTGTACGGCGTAGGGCCCAGACCATCCAGCGGATTTTCATGAAATTTGGCACGAAATTAGTTTGGAACATGGGGGGGTGCACCTCGGAGGGTTTTTTCTGAAATTCGAATTTGTTCTTCTTTTATTCCATTTTATAGCCGAAAGTTTCATAAAATAGTCATTTTCTATGGGAAGAAATTATCGCATCGCTTCGAGCTTGATACCGTTGAAAAGCGCGTGAAAAACTACCCCGGAAGGAGTTTCGCTCAGCGTGCAAAAATTCGAAGCCTCTAAATTACCTAGAAAAGAAGTTATAAGCATTTTTCTCTGCAGTTCGAAATTATTTTTTCACGGTAATTAACTTTAATTTTCATTGTTACCATGCCGACTGACAATTAATCCTTTTCTTTAACGAATTAAAATTTTTGTGGTTTTTAGTATTTTGAGGAGCAGCAGATTTTTAATATATTTATTTCTTTTTTTTGGATTTTGATTATTATTTTTTTAAAGCGATTGGAGATTTATTTCCTGCGGCGCACAGGCGGTTGATAGTTTTATTTTGATTTCCTTATTTTGACATGTATTTTACGAGACCATTTTTCATTCTGCACAGAGGTTTTTAAAAGAAATGTTATTCTTTATAGCGATTTTTGTTATTCCAGCTTATTATTACTATTTATACTTTCATTTATTTTAATTTTTTTTCGCCTGTGAATTAGCACATATGTTATTTTCCTATTTGAGCTCGGATGAAAGGTTTATTCTACTTTCAAAGCTTTGCTTGCTGCTGTTTGTTTCTACAAGCTACCAAATTTCGTTTATCTGTTTTAAGCCGGGTGCAGACGCTACGTTTTCAACAACTTTTTGTCTCCGCAGTTCAACACGTTGCAGATAAAACGTTGCGTATAGATTGGAAAAGTGCGTAGTTTTGAGTCCGGTGCGAAGACTGTAGAGTTGCAGCGATAACTGAGCTAGAAAGCATAGATGTCTTTGAACTGTGCAGACAAATCGGCACATGTAGGCGGTAGCACCCTTTTCCAAATCATTTGGTTTCTCAGTTTCAATTCGTCAGGCGACAATGGCCGACTCTCGGCAATGTTCTCGGGAGTTTCTCACAAAATTTATTGCATTATGTGAAAGTTTCCCATGCATTTGGCGTGTCAAATCCAAGGAGTATAGTGACAGGGATAAAAAGGGGGACGGTTATGAAAGTTTAGTGGAAAAATTCAAAGAAATTGATGCAACCGCAAACAGAGAAACAGTTGTAAATAATTAATTCTTTGAGAAGTGTTTACCGTAAAGAATTGGCAAAAGTTAATAAAGTAATTCGATCTGGGGCTGGAGACGAAATCTACAAGCCATCTCTCTGGTATTTTGATTTGTTACATTTCCTAAATGATCAGGAGACACCAAGGCAGTCTAGGAATACCATCGATGAAAATAAAGAGATTGCAGTTGTCGAACCACCAGAACAGGCAACAAAAAATATTTATTTTATGTAATCGTTTGACCACTTTGAACGCCGGGTACTTCTGAGACGTTCCAGTCTTTTTTTTTTAACATGACACCATGCCAAAATTGACCAGAGTACTACCTCCTTCATGACGATATCGCACTAAACTGAGTGAAATATACAGATATCTCTGCACCATGTAGACGCATAAAAAACTGCAGCGTTTTCATTCAGTATTAAGACTGCATAGACAAAAGGTTGTACAAAACGTAGCTTCTGGACCCGGCTTTAATGTCAATAAATAATAGATAAAAATTAATTATACTAAAAATATATTAATTAAAACTATTATAATGTATTAAAATCGTCCTTTTTGTGTGGGTACTTGAACTAAACAAATAAAATGCGTTTTCTTTCAAATATTTTATTTTTTGTTTTGTTTCGTTTCTTTCTTTCCTTTTTCCTTTTTTATTGTGCGTGTTATGTAAAAAAAAATGCTTAAATATGTAGGATCTCTGGCTGATTGCCGTGGGCAGCTAATTTTTAATTATGTGGAATGCTATTCGTTTTAATAAAATAACATAATTTACACCTAAACAAGTTATCACTGTATACACAATGGCAAACCGACTGGTCTTTTCATTTTTTTAACACGGGCATAGCCGTGCGGGTACCGCTAGTATATATATATAACAAGAAGTTCCGTCTAGAACTATACGAGCCTACTTTCCCGTATACACCAAATTCAGGTTTATAATCTAGCATCTCTTTCTCTCAAATATACCTTTTTCAACGGATAATACATATTCATTCTTTCCTTTATTCAGCCATTCATTTATTCATTCATTCGTTTACTCATTTATGTGTTTATTCATTCATTTACTCATTCATGTATTAATTTCGTCATTTATTCATTCTTTTCCTCATTCATTTATACATTGATTCATTCTTTCATTCATTCATTTATTCATTGAGAAATATCCTTAAAAATTCCGATAAAAAATTTCATAGGAAAATAGGCTCGTTAGTTCTGGAAGAACTTTCTATTTGTACATATTCTACGTTATAAGAGCTTTCCGATAAAGTTTGTTCCAAGCAAATCGGTCTGTTAGATCAGGATTTATATAGGATTGAAATTTCCCCGTAAGCGCTATGTTAATTTTTTGAACTGTTCAAATATGAACAAAATCTGTTCAAATTGATATTTCACGCCAAGCGCTTCTTCCAGTAAGCTTGTTCATTGGAATATGGATCTTGTACCCAGAGTTTACATAATTTGCTTCATTTTCGCCCATAGGCGCTAATGTTAAATTTTTTTGAACCGTTCAAAATTGAACGAAAAATTGTTCAGATAAAAAAAGTAAAATATAGAAATGAGATGTTCTCGCCGAGATCTTTCGAATGCAAAAAGAATTTTTCGAATCGGACTATTCGTTCAAAAGTTATTAGGGGGGGACAGACCGACAGACCGACAGACACACATTTTCCCCATCTCAAAACTCTACTTTCAAATTTTTTATTTTTCAATCTTTATTTAATTACTTCACATTTTTTTGACTTTTCTTTATTTTTAACGATATTTTTACGATACATTAAGCCTTCTTTCATGCTTTATTATTATTTTTTTTTACTTTTACGTGAAAGTAGGCTAAAAAAAGAGCATCTTATTTCAAATGCTGCCGATCTTGATTCCAATGTGGTTGCAATGGCGCCATGCCATGTCCCTGCAATAAGTTTCATTTCATGTGATCAGAGGATGGGTGGCTTTAATTGGTTGGCGATATAAAGTGTAACAAGAAGTTCCGTCTAGAACTATACGAGCCTACTTTCCCGTATACACCGAATTCAAATTTATAATCTAGATATATCTCTCTCTGTCTTTCTCGTTTAGCTTTGGTTATTAATTGCTTCAAATATACCTTTTTCAACGGTTAATACATATTTATTCAATGATTCATTTATTAAGTCATTCATGTATTTATTCACTCATTTATTCATTCATTCTTTTGCTTATTCAAGTAATCATTCATTAATTTAAAAATATTGTTGAAAATCCCGATCAATAAATTTCATAGGAAAATAGGCTCGTTAGTTCTGGATTAACTTTCTATTTTTACATGTTCTACGTCATAAGAGCTTTCCGATAAAGTTTGTTCCAAGCAAATCGGTCCGTTACATCAGGAATTATATAGGATTGAAATATCTCCGTAGGCGGTATGTTAATTTTTTTTTTTGAACTGTTCAAAGATGAACAAAAATTGTTCAAATCATTATTTCACGCCAAGAACTTCTTCCAGTGAGCTTGTTCATGGGAACTTATATCTCGTACCCAGAGTTTACATAATTTGCCTCATTTTCACCCATAGGCGCTAATGTTAAAATTTTTTGAACTGTTCAAAATTGAATAAAAAATTGTTCAAATCAATATTTCACGCCAAGAACTTCTTCCAGTGAGCTTGTTCATGGGAACTTATATCTTGTACCCAGAGTTTGCATAATTTGCTTCATTTTCACCCATAGGCGCTAATGTTAAAATTTTTTGAACTGTTCAAAATTGAACAAAAACTTGTTCAAATCAAAGTCTTGTTCAAGTAAAATATGGAAATGAGATGTCCTCGCCGAGATCTTTCGAATGCAAAAAGAATTTTTCCAATCGGACAATTCGTTCAAAAGTTATTAGGGGAGGACAGACCGACAGACAGACAGACCGACAGACCGACAGACAGACAGACCGACAGACCGACCGACACACTTTTCCCCATTTCAAAACCCTACTTTCAAATTTTTTATTTTTCAATCTTTATTTAATTACTTAACTTATTTTTGACTTTTCTTGATTTCTAACGATATTTTCACGATACATTAAGCCTTCTTTCATGCTTTATTAAAATTTTTTTTTTACTTTTACGGGAAAGTAGGCTAAAAATATATATTTATATATAGGCAGAATTTTTTTTTTTTTTGTTATATTCAAATCTGGGTTTCTTTCGTTGATTTTGGCGCCCCTTCAGAGTTGATTTGTCGCACCTGGGGGGGGGGGGGCAATTGCCCCCTCCCCCTGCCCTCCCGGTAGGTACGGCCCTGAAGTATATGTTAAAATACCTTCTGACTTTTACAACAATTCAAATATTTATAGGTTGCAAAAGGATTGTAACGCACGGCAGGCTAATTTTCAGCAAAGCACGTGCTCGATGTTGGCATCCTTCCAAAATATAAGTTTTTACTTATACCTTAAAGAATTTTAAAAAATTAAATTGAAATAGTTGAGATCTTTAAAAGTACTATATGTGATTCTCAGCGAAAAGAAATTTTTGGAACTTGTGTGAAGTTCCAAAAATTTCGGACAAAGTGTGCACCATTAATTTAAAATAAAAATTACATACGTACTTAGGTGAACACCCCCCCCCCCATGCATACATACTTGTATATATTTATATAAGTTCAAATAAAAAAAGCTTTAAGTAATAATTAAAGGAAAGGTCTAATATTAATACCAAAAGTCTTCCCCTCCCCCCGGTAACGTTATTATATTGTCTTGAAAGTTTTTTAAAGTAGTACAAATTATTTTGCTTGTCTGAAAGAAGAAAGAAAAGTACAGATATTATTCGTCAAAGAAATCTTAAAATTAATAAAATAGAAAAAATTTCGGAAAATCGATTTTTTTAATTTTCGGAACAGGCCCTCGAAAATTTTTAGAAATGTCGGAGAATTACGGATCCCAAACACCCCTATACCTTCTCATTTATTAGTTAATTCTATACACGGCATGTACTTGTACATCCAAATAAAAATATCAGTTAGATAAATTGACTGAAACACATCTTTATAAGTTTTATGGAATATTTATTATATTTTCATATGCTCGTACGTGCAACTTTAAAAATTGTTTCGTTCGACAGCACATGAAAGGAAAAAAGAAAGAAAGAAAAGAAGAAAAGGAAAAAGGAAGAATTTTATAGCAGATGTCGATCTTCCCAAAAAAAAAAAAAAAAAATCTGCGATTAGATCTCAATTCATAAAGACAAGCGCGCCATCTCGTGCACAAAACTGTCACTGCGATTTCATTTGTTAAATGAATGATATCATTTAAAATTCAATGAAACGTCATCCTTTCCTAAAGTTTATTCTATTTTTATGAAACGTCTTCCAAAGATAAGTAGCGTATCGTATTACACTGATTGATTGGAAAATACATTTTATTTATATATTTCTCAAACTTTTTCATTTACTTTCCCTTGGCAGACCTTTTACAAACCATTCGGAGCTGATCTTTTTTATACAATATCCACAAGAGGAGTGAATCTCATACGTAATTTGCTTCTTATGACATTAGTTTTTATATAAGTGGCTGCTTTTAAGTAAATTCGGTGATATGAAATTTTCAACTTATCACTATGCACTTTTCTATTAGACGGAAATTGTCACGACACAAGACAATTTATTTGCCGTTTATGCCTGAAGTTTAGCACAAAGTAATTTAAAATGATATTCAGAGAAGTACTTTACTTTACTTTATATCGATCTCTATATCTTGTATTCATTTTTTCAACGTTTCTATTTAATGTTACCAACAAATTCGTCTTTTAATACTTTAAATTTCATCTTTGAAAACTTAAATACATTAATAATAATAATAATAATAATAATAACCATTTCAACCAATACTGTGGAAATTCCTTCTATCGTCCTGCTTAACTACCAACGGGTTTCCAAACTTTTGGACCGCGAGGCACTTCTTATGCGGCCCGCCATATAATTTCTAATTTTGAATAAAAAAAACTTTACCACACAGAGAAAATAACTCTTTCTTCTCTGAATGTCATTACTTTGTGCTAAATTTTAGGCATAAACTGCAAATAAATTATCTTTTGACTTGACAATTTTCGTCTAATCCTCGCAAAATAAAATTCATAAAGAGTATTTAAAACAAAGAAATGTACGAAAAACATTTGTATATATAGGGAAATATTCAAAAGATATACGAAAAATATTCAAATGATGTACAAAATTTGAATAAAACCAAATAATTCACAGAACTATTCAAATAAAAGAAGTGTCCCTTTCATTATGTGGTGACAAAGATTTTTTTTTTAAATAATCCTTCCATTATTTCTTGAGAGCAGTTACACGTAACGAGAAAAACGTTTAATTGAGTCATCCCTCTTGACGGGATTACCGCCAAAAAACTAATCAGCACTACTTCCCATTAGGGTTCATGCGAGCACCAGATTTGATTCCGTTCCAAGCATTATATTTCCCTTTAGAATGGACACAAAAAAGTGTAATCGTAAAAATGCAATCTTTCAGTTCAACTCCACTGTAAATTTATATATTTTGCAGTCTTTGGCATTACCAAATAAAATCATTTACGGTGGGTTTGGGGTCAGAAACAACTTAGAATATAATGTATCATTTTTGTATCAAAATACTTGTACGAAAATATGTTTGTACATATGTAACGTCGCGGGTTGTTCATTTGTTAAAAATGGGGTCGTGGCATGAAAAAGATCGGGAACCACTGTCCTAACTTTTGATAAAGTAAAAACACGAATATCCTCCCCCCCCCCCCCCGCACGTGCTTTCAAATATCCAATCAGCGAAAAAGGGAACTAACTGAATACTCGTCGCCGCGGTTAACATTTTTTTTCTTGTCCATGAAGAAAAGAAAAACCCTATTGGCATATTTTTGAGAAAAAAATAAATAAAAGAAAAAATAAATATTATGAAGAAGGAAGTGCTTATATCTTATTATATCAATAGATAGAAAAATAGGTTCGTTTGGTTGACACTCTATTAACAAAAATCTTGTCTGAAAAGATTCCGCGTTGGCGAAAAAAAAGAGGAGAACATAAAATGTATGTTCTCCTTTTTTAACCGACTTCACAAAGGAAGGAGGTTATACATTCATATTGTATGTACGTCGTTTTTTTTTTTTTTTTTTTTTTTTTTTTTTTTTTGTCCACTCATAACTTCTTACCGGATGAACCGATTTTCATGATTTTTTTTTTTTTTTTTATCGTTTGAGGGTGGTTTCCCATAGGTTCACGTAAAAGTAAAAAAAATAATAATAAAACATGAAAGAAGGCTTAATGTATCGTAAAAATATCGTTAAAAATAAAGAAAAGTCAAAAAGAAGTGAAGTAATTAAAGTGAAGTAATTAAATAAAGATTGAAAAATAAAAAATTTGAAAGTAGGGTTTTGAGATGGGGAAAATGTGTGTCTGTCGGTCTGTCGGTCTGTCCCCCCCCCCTAATAACTTTTGAACGAATAGTCCGATTCGAAAAATTCTTTTTGCATTCGAAAGATCTCAGGGAGAACATCTCATTTCTATATTTTACTTTTTTATTTGAACAATTTTTCGTTCAATTTTGAACAGTTGAAAAAAATTAACATTAGCGCCTATGGGCGAAAATGAAGCCAATTATGTAAACTCTGGGTACAAGATCCATATTCCAATGAAGAAGCTTACTGGAAGAAGCGCTTGGCGTGAAATATCAATTTGAACAGATTTTGTTCATTTTTGAACAGTTCAAAAAATTAACATAGCGCTTACGGGGAAATTTCGATCCTATATAAATCCTGATCTAACGGACCGATTTGCTTGGAACAAACTTTATCGGAAAGCTCTTATAACGTAGAACATGTACAAATAGAAAGTTCTTCCAGAACTAACGAGCCTATTTTCCTATGAAATTTTTTATCGGAATTTTTAAGGATATTTCTCAATGAATAAATGAATGAATGAAAGAATGAATCAATGTATAAATGAATGAGGAAAAGAATGAATAAATGACGGAATTAATACATGAATGAGTAAATGAATGAATAAACACATAAATGAGTAAACGAATGAATGAATAAATGAATGGCTGAATAAAGGAAAGAATGAATATGTATTATCCGTTGAAAAAGGTATATTTGAAAAAATTAAGGACTGAAGCTAAAGGAGAAAGAGAGAGAAAGAGATGCTAGATTATAAACCTGAATTTGGTGTATACGGGAAAGTAGGCTCGTATAGTTCTAGACGGAACTTCTTGTTCATCCATAACTTTTGACTAAATGAACCGATTTTGATTATTTTTTCTTTGATCAATAGAGGGTCGTCTAACTCAAATATCGCACATCAGTTTCACTACATCCGTTTTTTAGAAAAACGTTATGGGTGAAAAATAAGTATTTTTTTCATTTTAATTGGAAAGGCTAGACATGATTTTTCTTTGTTGGGAAAATTGTTAATAATAATAAAAATGAAACTCATTGTTAAAAAAGAGTTTGTTGCCATTGAGATGTAATATTAAAAGCAACTATAAAAAGAAATAGACTTAAGGCTTCTCTGAAGAAGAAATTAAATCCAATCACTTTGCTTGCTTAGTGACCCTTTAAAATCGATTTCAAAACGAAATTTATCATACAAACGGTTAGTTTTTAGTGTCATTCTCTGAAAGAATGTTTCCTCTTTGATATGTAAGTTTTAAAAATAGAGTATTTATATAAAAATGTATTTACACTAAAAGGAATAAAATAAAATAATTTTTGGAAAAAAATAGAACCGACTTCAAACTATAAATTGCCCTAAAAAGTAAAGAATAAAATTATTCTTTTAACAACTTCGATACGACTTTTAAACATAATTTTTGAAGTCGGTGCAAATTTATGATGGATTTTGATGCATGATTCCTTTTGTAACTGTGAACCAATTACAAATATAAATGACGTAGAATTTGCAAGTTTCAATGTAAATTAACGCATGGC
This sequence comes from Octonoba sinensis, assembly GCA_038502835.1. Taxonomy (NCBI): domain Eukaryota; kingdom Metazoa; phylum Arthropoda; class Arachnida; order Araneae; family Uloboridae; genus Octonoba; species Octonoba sinensis. The sequence continues at coordinate 79,969,317 of CM076599.1, read as the reverse complement.
GTAATTATAATTAGACTATCATAATTTTGCACCGACTTCAAAAATTATGTTTAAAAGTCGTATCGAAGTTGTTTAAAGAATAATTTTATTCTTTACTTTTTAGGGCAATTTATAGTTTGAAGTCGGTTCTATTTTTTCCAAAAATTATTTTATTTAAACTGTATTTTTCCCTATTACAATATTATTTTCGTATATCCCCAATGAAATCGTTTCGTATCCCAAAGGACGAGTCCTAGTATCCCTGGTTAGGAACCACTGTAACTGGAGCACGACTTGCTGGTCATTAAACTAATAAACTAAATCTTTATAGGTGATTTAGTTTATTAGCTTAATGGCCTGTACTTGTAAAAAGATTGTTTTTCTTTAACCATTTTCTTAAAACGTATCAGCCTAATTAAATTTTGCGTTCAAACGAAAATAATTCCACGGGTAGTATAATAAACAAAAAGGACAAAAATAGCTCTTTTCTAATACGTCCTTTACAAAGCGCTTTTTTTTTTTTTTTATCGTTCCAGATAATTTCTTACAATTAACCCATTTGTATTCCATTCATGTTGGCAGAAATAATTTTCGGATGCCAAAGGAAATAATAATCTCTTTCCCGATTGAAATCAAACTGATTTCCGTTTAGGCGAGGATTATGGCACTTATGGTACTGTAACAATGTTGTAAAATGCCATCATTTGGCAAAAGAGTTGTTCAACCCATTCACGGCATTTTTCTATCATAGTAATAAAACAGTGCTACAGGAAACGATTATTGATATTAACTTCGGTTTAAGACGAATCGATAGATAACTCTTTTCTTTGCCTTCTAAGAATTTTACTTGGTTGTACACTTCAAGCGGTAGATAAAAAGAGTCAGTAAGAATAATAAGAGGCTCTTATTTGGAAAAGGATTTTTATCACGATTACTGCTTCCTAAAGCCGGAAATGGAAGCAATAATTATACAATGTTGGTGAGATTTTATCCTTCAGATGCCTTCTCAAGTTCAGATGAACGCTTTTAATATTGAATCTTGGTGATGGACAATTTGTTTCTGGAAATTGTCATATTTATTACACAAGTTCTGAGTAAGGATTCAGGTGTTACGAAACACATTCGAAGAAGTAAGAAGTAGTTTCGTAAAGGATCCTCTAACGATTGTGGACCATAAAATCTGTTTCGGAGCAACGGAAACTCAAAATTTTTATACATATAATATCTTATATATAAGCGGCTTAAATGTCTGTTTGTCGTCTATAGCTTATTGGTTGCTTGCGTAACTGTAATGCAGTTGCCATTGTTGTAACACATGTCAAATTTACTAATAATCAAGACATTTCTCTAGCATTTTGAGTGAAGCATCGCCAGATTTGCAATCTCCGTGAAAAATTAATGTAAACGCGAATTTAATTTAATCCTTCTTTCTCTGTTTTAATTTATTTATCGTCTGTGCTTTTTATATATATTAAAGTGGCAACGCTCTTTTTTTCCAGTTTCGATAAAACTCTTGTTTTGATGATGATTATGTTGGATATAAAAAAATATTTTTCACAAACAATTTGATTATATAGTAAATAATATTTTTATTTTACAGCTTATTATAACTTGTTTTTTTTTTCTTTAAGAATATTTTTTTTATCCGAAATTATTATATGTTTATTATTTATTCATTTAACTTTACTTTCTACCTGATAAATATCTCTTTGATTTGATGTGCATTTCCGGTTGCTGGGGGAATTGTATATTTATAATATCTAGAACAGCGGTCATTTCGTATGACCGCCGGGCTTACTAGTATATATATATATATATATATATATATATATATGTATATATAAGCTAAACCGTCTAGTTAATAAGTACTTATAGCAATTACAAATATAAAATTGCAAATGAATTAGTAATATATCAATAAAAAACAACTAAACCGTTTCTGGCGAACACTGGTCTCTTATAGACCAAGACGACGCTTATATCAACCGTAACAATAAATAATAAAGCAATATAAACTGGGAGAGATACCAATGTACCTATTTAGGTGGAAAATAACGCATAAATCTCATTGTTTTAATTGCAACCGTAGACTAGTATTATAACTAGAGCACGGTTGATACAAAAAAAAAAAAAAAAAAATGCTTCGCTCTTGAGAACAACGTTGATGTCGATTTCTTGGGGCCATAGACCTTTAAGAAAATAGAACAGGAATCTGCAACGAGTTCATTTTCGTTTCATAAGTGATCAGATCACATGACAAAAACCTTTTATTTTCGACCAATCGGTTCTGGAAGGAAAGAGCTACCGGAACGCTACCTCTTGCTCCAGGACCTCTTTGTATAAATTCTCGTTCTCGAGGTTTTGCTCATGCAAAAGAAAGGAATCACTTGAGACATTTTTAATCTTTTTCAACCACGGTGACCTCAAAGGTGAAAGATAGCGAGGTAAGTCTAGGACAATAAAAATCTGTCTCTTTCTCTATCTCTCTCTCATTTCCAGTGATATATCTAAAGCTGTGGCGTAACCGAGGCGTGGTTCCCGGGTCAGTATTCCTCCCGAAAGTCGAAATTAAATTCTATAATAAAAAACAAAGTTACTCTCTTTGTGCTTAAAAGCTATTTTCACCCGGTAAACAATTTTATGTGTGTATGACTGCCTACATAAAATTAAAATCAACTTCTAGTTATTATCATTAAAATCCCTGAGCATCAGTGCTTAATTTTCTTAATTTGGAGTGTTCGATACAACTGACACAATTTTCAATTATTAACAGTGTGTACATCATGATTAATTTTTACCGAGAGTGTTGACAGTATTATCCCTCAACAACTCAAATTTAGATGAATTCATTAAAAGAAAAAGAAAACTTCCTATTACAAAAAATTAAAGAATACGAATTATCATATTTCTTTTATGATTTCTACAATAGGAAGTCACATTATTAGTTTATGTTTCTTATGGTGTGCTCATTTCATCTCTATCGAATGTATAGCTAAATTTGGAAACAGATAAATATTTTTGTTTTATTGAATTATCCCTTTATAATAATGAATTTTCGTAACTTTCCATTTATTTAACAAATTATTACTTTAGCAACGGAAGATATTGTCTTCAAATCAACTGGTCATTTTGGAAACTTGAAAATGTTTGTTATAATAATGAAAAAGTACAGTTTTCCTTAAAATTTTTGTTCATATTAAATTTTGGTACTTTACTTATAACGCTCAGCGTTTCTTTGAAGATATGTTCATTAATATATGTGAACATTACTTTAATATATGCAAGGCTGCCCACCCTTCGTTGGAGTTATAACCTCCCCCCCCCCCCGAAACTCCCCCCCCCCCGAAAAAAAAAAGGTACAGAGCCCCAAAGAACCAGCCAAAATATGGTTAAACCAGGTTAACCCCCTAAAAATTTCATGATACCCCTCCTTCCCTCGTGGGAACCCTTGAGATTTGCTTACTGAGTTAAATGTATTAACTATAATTATTTTTTTATTGTATTACATTTAAAAATTGTGGGGTTTGTTCACTTGCTGTATGTGTTGTTACTTGCTGTTGTTAGATGATCTCAAATAAAAATTATTTTCGTAAGATATTTAATTTTATCGTTTTTCTTTTCTTCATTAATGTATTTTCTCGGCGTTCGATTTTTTCAGATTAGTGCAAATTGTTAAATAAATAAATAAAATCATTTTCTTTAAAAATTGCTTTTTCATTTTAGATACATTGTTTATATTTTGAATAAAATGAATTTCATACATATTTCTCTTTCTAAAATACTGACAAGACCATTTTTATTTTGTTTTATTTATCCAACCATCATCCCCCCCCCCCCCCCTCGCGTGCTAAAAATAAATTTTATAGCAAAATATTTACCTGCGGACTGTTTGTAAAATTATCCACTAGATGACACCACTAGTGATAAGCACAACTCAATTTTGCTTAGTTGTGACGTCATTTGTTGATTGTTGACATTTGCAACTCGGTAGACAGCCTTTTTGTGAAATTTTGTTAAATGTGGAGATTTGGAATTTATGAATGTTTGCACGTTTTTTGATTCGTAAAAATAATCAGAAACATAGGGGGTTTTTTTGTGAATGTTTAGAGTATGTACGCATCAACCCCGTATAGGAAACTTTTTGTCTGCGAAATTTTCAACAGTATTTCTGATGGTAATTTTCATAAGTACAAATGTTTTATCCCATAGTACTTACTACATGGTTTCCTCAGAAGTGAAGAGTAACTTTATTATTTCATAAATTGTTCCTAGAATATCTCGGATGTTCTTTACATGCTTACTTTTCTTTTGTGAAGAAATTTTATTTTTGAAATAATTTTCTAAATTAACCGTGATAAAATAAGTAAGCATCAGTGACAAATGAGTTTAGTTTAATTCTGCAAAGAGATTTTGTCTTTACGCTAGAGGCTTTGAATACTGAGCTAGAGCTGTAAAAATAATTCTCTAGAGGTTTTTATTTCATTTTATTGCAGGGGGCAGTGAGTAAAACAGTTATACTCACTAAGTTTAATTCGTAGAATAAATGTTTGTACAAATTTGTTATCTTTTAAATTATTCGTTACTTAATCTTCACCTTAAGCTTTAAAAGTTTTTTTTATACATTTTATTCGTTTTTTTTTTTTTTTTTGAGGGGGGGGGGGGGTAGATGGTAAAGAAACTCCCAAGCTACTAGCACCCTACACATTCCCTCTGGGTGCTGAATATTTGTATAAATGCAATATTGAGGGCCAGCAGTAGGCTCTGAGCCCAACTAGGCTGCTCCTAGTCAACTTATCAACTCCCTATGAAAATCAAAAACAACTCTTAAAACACTTCATCCCTTGCAAGTAACATCTGATTCCGGCATTTCGAAGTGTCGATTGTCTATACAACCCTACTAAAGTAGTAATATTCCATAATTACTTTGTAAATATGTAAATAGAGAAATTATAGCAGAATTTATTATTATGATTACTATTTATTGCGTACTATTATTAAGGGGGGGGGGGGAATTACTTCTAAATGTAGACATTTTACTTCACTTTTTTCTATTTCAGTTTGTATTCTTTATGTATGCACAAGGCTGTATTTATGAATGTGCCATTGTGTGCTCGCGCATAAAAGCGGCAACACTTAGGGGACGGCAAATTTTTATTTTAAATTTCTTTTATTAAAGCTTTTTACATAAAAGCGTGAGAGTATTTAAAAAACAACTCAAGCATTAAAATGCAATCAAACCTTCCTAAAACAAGCTAATGTTTGTATCCACCATAAGTCAATAATTTGTGTATAAACTAAAAAGCATGCACAGGTATGTAGTATGTAGGTGGAAAATGACGCCAAAGACTAATAGTTTCTATTGTAGTCAACCTTCAATTTTCAACTAATCTGTTATGGAACAAAAGAGTTATCAGAACACTTACCTCTCACTCCAGCAGCTCTTTCATAAAGATTCGTTCTTTAGTCCTTGCTCAGGAGAAAAACGTAGTCACTTGTGAGATTTTGAACCGTCTTGAAACATCTTGGGCATACAAGTGAAAGTCTATCAAACACAGCATTGATGATTTCAAAAAGTATGAAACTAGATGAATCTGATTGTAAGGGTTCTATTTTACATTTAGGTTTTTTTAAAGGCAAATATTAAGAAAAACTGCTGAATCAATGGCTTTAAATTGGAAAAAAGAAAGCTTGTGCTAATGTAACACCAGGTACTGAGGTAAAACTAAGGCAGTAAGCATCCTCTTCCTCTCCTTGTCGGTGAAAAAAGCTGAAGAATCAGCTTAGAAGGGCTTCCATTTCTCTTAGGACACTTTTCTAATCAGGGCACCATGAGAAAATGTCTGTGAAATCTATTCTAATATTTCTCAAGTTTGTAGTAAGTTGAACTCCTTTGGTTGCTGGAGAAGGGCGCGTGCAAAAGTCTAATTTTAGATGCATTCGAAGGTCTCGCATCATTTTTTGAAGTTGCAAACCAAAAATGTTTGAACTGAAATGAACCGATTTGTTCGTAAAATCAGGGCTTTGTTTCTTGTTTTTGCTGAGTGGGGCATGGTGTGGCAATTCGCTTGGAGCAGAGTGGTGCACAACACCTTAAATATGAGCCTGCGTATGCATATATATATATATATATATATTGTACCTGAATTGTTTTTTAGCCTACTTTCCCGTAAAAGTAAAAAAAAATAATAATAAAGCATGAAAGAAGACTTTTGTATCGTGAAAATATCGTTAGAAATCAAGAAAAGTCAAAAATAAGTTAAGTAATTGAATAAAGATTGAAAAATAAAAAATTTGAAAGTAGGGTTTTGAGATGGGGGAAAAAGTGTGTCTGTCTGTCGGTCTGTCCCCCCTTAATAACTTTTGAACGAATTGTCCGATTCAAAAAATTCTTTTTGCATTCCAAAGATCTCGGCGAGGACATCTCATTTCCATATTTTACTTTTTGGTTTGAACAATGTTTCGTTCAATTTTGAACAGTTCAAAAAATTTAACATTAGCGCCTATGGGCGAAAATTAAGCAAATTATGTAAACTCTGGGTACAAGATGCAAGTTCCAATGAACAGGCTCACTGGAAGAAGTTCTTGGCGTGAAATAATGATTTGAACAATTTTTGTTCATCTTTGAACAGTTCAAAAAAAAAATTAACATACCGCCTACGGAGAAATTTCAATCCTATATAATTCCTGATCTAACTGACCGATTTACTTGGAACAAACTTTATCGGAAAGCTCTTATGACGTAGAACATGTACAGATAGAAAGTTCATCCAGAACTAACGAGCCTGTTTTCATATGAAATATTTTGATCGGGATTTTCAAGAATATTTTTGAATTAATGAATGATTAAATGAATAAGCAAAAGAATGAATGAATAAATGAGTGAATGAATATGTATGAACTGTTGAAAAAGGTATATTTGAAGCAATTAAGAACTAAAGCTAAACGAGAAAAATAGATAGTTAGATTATAAATTTGAAGCTGGTGTATACAGGAAAGTAGGCTCGTATAGTTCTAGACGGAACTTCTTGTTTAATTCTAAGATATTAAATGCATCCAAGCAATGAAGAAATAACTTATAAATATTATCCCTGTCACCATTTTGTGCGTCAGATGAAGTTGTACAATATTTAAATGTTTGAATTATAGATCTATTATCTGTTTTGGGTAACTTTTTTACTAATTAATTAGTCATAGCAATTTCAGCTAAAAGTGATTACCTTTCTTTTCATATTTCAGATGTGATTCATAAGTCTGAAATATCAAGATATTTGATGAAGATACATGTGATGGGTGTCATAGTCGGCATAAAAAAGCTGTCTCAAAGAACAATATATACTAGTAATGTTCAATTTGTTGCTTTAATCTACTTTCAGCATCAGTTTAATTAATATCTGTTTAATATTGCTTTCAATACTTATCATTATTTTGATCTTATACGATATAAATTTTTATGACAATGTAACAAAAAGTACAAAAATCCATTTATTTACACTCTTTATAATATCAATATTGCTTTGGTCTTATCTGTATGTATAAAAAATTTAATCAGCAGGTGGTCTAACTATTAAAATCCCTCAAATTTGAACTAATACGGGCTAGAGCCTGTTCGGATTTCAATTTGTTCGGATTAGCCGAAAACTATCCATAACATAATAACAAATCCTTGTCACTTCGACAATTGAAGATAAATGATTTCAAGTGAAATATTAAGTGATATTTTGTGAGTTTCTATTGGTAGTTCATTATTTTTGCAATGTTATTAACCTAAAAAAATTCAAGAACCAACTTTTACCACTTTTCAATCCTGCATGACATAAATATACAGACACAATGTACAGTTTGTTAGATATGCTAACTGTATTTCTTTGTTAATTTTTCATTTAATTATATAAAATAAGAATGAAGGAATTGTTTTATGACAAAATAAATAAGTTCCTTATTTTTGCTAGTGTTTTTCAAACTTAAATTTATTAATTAAAACTCGTTCGGATTTCCCGGGATTTCGGATTTTTGTTGTTTCACTGTAGATTGAAAAAAAAATTGTCCAATAATCCCCTAGGACAGAAAATGGGATAGGTCCGAGTCAAACATTCCATTTTTCTTTTGAAAAATTGAACAGGAGTTTTTGTTGTTAATTCCTCCTTTGTTGTTGAATATAAAAGATCTTATTTATAGGTGTGGGCTCTGTGGGTGTTTTAGGGCTCAAACTCAGTTCTGGTTGAACGGCTGGGAAAATCTTTTCTTGCACATGAATTTTATGTTAATTTTATTTTTGCCCTACTTTTGTATGTAACCATCTAGAAAGATATCATATTTCATGCACTACTTGTCAAACAATTTGTGCTTGGGATGATCTAATAAAAAAAAAAATATATCGGTTTTTCTATTAAGAGGAAAAAAAAGTAGTTAGCTGTCGACTCCTGCAGATGCTTTTCCTGATAAAAATCCTATGCTTTAAAGCTCATATTTGCAGCCTACTACAGAAGCTATTGCAATTGAAACATCTAGTTGTCTAAACGAATAACTCTCCAAAGACAGAAATTGAGAAAACTAATACACATACAACACATCAGTGGAGCCCTTTTAGAGCTTAAATAAAGAGTTCCTCTGAATCTGACAAAGGTAATCATTGTCAATCAGAATTCAATTATTTTTCATTTGCATTATGATACTGGAATTTCAGAATGTAGAACTGCTCACTATATAAAAATGCACCATGTGACATATCAAGTACCATATTTGCTTTCTGTGAGCAAATTTTGTAAGCATTCTTTTTTCTGCGGATCCGTCAATAAAAAGAATAGTAATGAATTTTTTCAACATGCAACTGGTTTTTGTGAATTAATTTGAAGGTTCATGGGGGAAAATGATCATAGTTGCAAATCTTTAAATTCTCTGAATTACATTTTAAAGCTTCAACTTTTGGATTTTGATAGTGATCAATATATGGACCGTTGTCATATTTTCCCCCTTGATACTATCGCAGATGCATTCTGTCTATAATAAGCTACTTGTATGCACTGAAAAGTCAATGTCACCAATCTCTAAACTTTCAGGATTACGTTTTTAAAGTTTTTAACTTCTGAATTTTGATCTTTTTTGCTCGTCAGAAACATCATCAATGGGTGGGTCGTAAGCAGTGTTCTTGCCTAAATGATATTGCATATGCATTCTGTCTATAATAAGCTATCTCTATGCACTGAAAACTCAATTTGGCACAAAAAGGACTTTGGTGTTTTTTTTTTTTTTTTTTCATTTCTTGATTGTAAAACATGTATTTTCCTATTTTCACCCCTCACTCAATATCATTATTGCACAAGATAGCATAGTAAATTTGCTACTTATATTTATAATTATAAAGTGGCAAGTAATAATTGGTAAACTTTTCTTTTCTTTTATTTTATTATTTATTTATGTATTTATTTTACTTTTAGTTTTCATCTTTTTTAAAAATTTTATTTATTTATTTTTTGCATAAATAGTAGGGAAGCAGTATAATATATTTAGTAACTTCAGTTTTCAGAAAAAGTACTTGTTTAAATTAAAAGATATTATATTTTTTTATGAAAATGTAATAAATGCTATATGTATTTTTTAATCTGCTCATTTGTTTATTTATTCTTACTTTTTTATTTATTTATTTTTATTGCATACACAGTTGATGATGGTTCAGCAAAAATTGATTGTGTTTCATGGCATAAAGAAACATCAACAGTAGTTGAAAAAATAAAGGACTTGGAAAAGAAGGTGAAAAATGGTATGGTTACTCAGGTATTGTTATTAGTATATCAAGATCAGGTATTTATTGCAAAATGATGTAGATTTTATGTTTAGAAAGTATATTTTTAATACATCTTCTCTTAGTGAGTATAAAAAGTAAGAAGTACCAAGCATAATTTTGATCCTCCGTGACTGTTATAAAGAATGAAAGTAATATTCATGTAGAGACTTTTATTGTCTTAAATTCATGCATGCAAACAAATATGTCCTTCTTTCTTTTTTTTTTTACAACCACAACCAAAGTTTTCTCTGGGGTAAGTTTGGTTCACAAAAGCTTTTACATAACCTATACATATCTACTGCAATACTAGAATTAGCTGTTTGGCTTAAAACCAAGGGTTCTGAGGATATGGGTGATTCTAATCCGAATGTCTACGAAACTTTTAGAGAAACTGTTTTGAAAATTAATTATTAATCTTAGGATTATTTTAACGAATAATATTCTGTGCTTTTTCTTTTTACTTTAGGATGAGCAAAATAAAAAATATTTTAAAGAACAGTACTGTATCAAGAAAAAAATGACTTCCTTTGTTATTATTACAGTACTCACATTTAAGCACTTGGCTGTTCTTTTTTGTTAGCTTTTATCTTCATATGTAAGTATAGCTGGGGAGGTGTTTATTTAATTATATAATTAATATTGTAAATTCGTGGTGCATATGTTTTTCGAAAATTCTGTGTGAAGTTCAGAAAATCTTTTTGTACTAATAATCACCTATGGCATGGATTAATCATTCAATCCCTGTCGCTGTGCTTTTAGATATGTATGTAAGATGACGCATATAATACTTTTAAATTTAATAGGGTTCTATTACCTGTTAGTTTTGAAAAATTGAAGAGATGATTCTTTTAATAATAGAAAAAATTAAGTCTGAAAAAGTTTTGGTAATTCCACATTTCTGTGTATCAAGTTATTGTTACATAGACTACTATTGAAAGGTTACAAAATAAATTTGCATGAGCTGATGCTTCTAAAAGCTTTTTTAGGATCTTATTTGATTTCTTATCAAGTTTTGTTACAAATAATCTCATTTTTTAATTATTTTCTCTTAGAATAAATATGCAGTAATTATACCGTGGTTTAACAGTAATTTAATGCATTTATAATACAGTGGAACTCTTCTTAAGCAGACATCAATGGGACAAAAATATTTGTCCATAATAGAAGGGTGTCTGCAACAGACGGTTTTTTTTAAGGCTAAATAACTTGCTGCTGGGAATAAAAAAAAAACTGTCTGCCTTGGAGGAGTGTCCCCATTTGAGGCACTGGTGTAGATAAGGGGGGGGGGATAAAACCCCCACTGAAATGGTGAAGATTGTCTAGAATTTGACGAATTTTTCCTGTAAAACAATAAAATTAGCTCACTTCTTCCGAAGAACACCCCCTGAAATGGTGAGGATTGTCTAGAATTTGACCAATTTTTTCTGTAAAACAATGAAATTACTCACTTCTCAGGAAGAATACCCCCTGAAATGGTGAAGATTGTCTAGAATTTTACCAATTTTTCCTGTAAAACAATGAACCTTCCCCCCCCCCCCCAAATCCATGCCTAGCTACGCCACTGAGAGGGTATGTGTTAGGAGGAGTTTACTGTAAATGTAAGCTCTGGTTCCTTCGGAACTAGTTCATTAAGAAAAATAATCTCTTAAAAATGAATAATATTTTAAAAACTATAGTAAAAAAATATCTACCAAATGTTATGCTAAATTTTAATTATATTCACTTTGTGTCTGATTTTAACATACTTATTAACCCCAAATTTTCAATGACAGTGGATAAGCAGTGGCAGCTTAGTTTAGCACTCAGAAAGTTTGTTAAAAACCTTTAAGCTCTTATAAGGTTCAACTTTGTGATAGAACCTTTTACTTAAATGTCACAGTAAGAACTAAAAAAGAAAAAATTATATATTTTTGATCAGAAATAAAATACGGTCATTTCGAGAGGAAGTTCTGCAAGTATGGAAAATTAATAGAAGAAATAATATTTAATCTCTGCTGAAGAACTGCTTTCATCAACTATTGATGGTTCAGGAAAATTTTCACTTGGGAAGGGTTAATAGTACAAAGTACAAAGCTTGCAATAATGTATAGGTTCAAAATTACTTGTTATGCATATTTATAACAGGCAGTTTTTTTCTTGCAATAAAGTGGATTAATTATTGTATAATGAAATCCACATTAAATAATTATTGCTCTAGATATTTGTAGTTTATGAAACACTAAAAATGTCAGAATAATAAATTTGTTGTATTTGACTAAAATTATATTTGAATATCTGTTTTATTTATTGTTTTTACTCTAGCAGAAAGAATTATTAACACTTACTTGAGGTAGTAATTTCTGATGGATATTTTTGCTACACTCCACTCCTCACCTCTGTCCCAAATGTCTACTTTGTCATATGTCTATTTTGTCTTCATACAAACAATTACTCATGAAAACTTTTAACATTGCTCCTGAATATTATCAATTTGTACTGTTCTTTTAATGAAAGTTTCTTTTAAAATAAGAAAAAAAATTTACTCCATTGTAAATTTATTTTTTAATTATAAAAGTGAAACATTGTTAAAGTTAAAATATGTGTTGGAACAATTTAACAAGAATCAGTTTGTTTTTTTTAAGGCTGTAGTATTTGTATTCATTATCTACTGCTTTGATTTTTTTTTTCATTTACTGTTCGTTTTATTAGTAAAATACTTTTCATCAAGTTGTCTATTTTCATCAAGTAATTCAATCCTGTAATTTTCGAGTACTTTCCGGCTGAATATTCTGCTCACTTTTACTAATGTTAATTATAGTATGCATACTTAATTCATATTTACAGTACATTTTTAGATAGGCAGGAATTGACTGAGGAAGCCAAAGAATTATCCCACTTGCTGCTAAATAAAGCTGAACACGCAGAATCTCTTTCAAGGGAAAATTATACCCATGGGGATATTTTATTATGCTTAGGGTTTGTAAAAGCTGTAAGAGGAAAGTTGTTAGTGGATATTCATCACCATTGTATCCTTTCATGCATTGCTCAAATTTTATGGCAAATAAATACAGTAATAAAAATTTTATAATGTTTTTAACCTCATAAAGTATATAGATGTTTAAATTAATATATAAAAACATGGTTGTTACTTTTGAAAAACTAGTATTTTTTTAGAGTCTGTTAATAAAGCTGGTGTATGTTTTTCGAATCATGCTATTATTTACCAGAAGGATGTCCCAGTACCTCAATCGGAGATCTATTGTCATCCAATGATATCTAGAGGTTCTCACAATAATAAATTCAAAGCTGAATCAAAATTCAGTTGGCATCTAGTTGGAATGAATGTCAAGCAGCTCCCACGGTTCAATCAAATGATGCCTGATTATGTGCAAACCTATAAGAGAGCAAAATCCTCACAATTAAAAGAAACCTTGCAGTTTCTTCCTTTAAAATGCATTATTTACAGAAGGGATCATTAATGATTCACATTATGGGGAGATTCTTCTTAAGAGTACTGTGTACCATAAGCCCTTGTTTGGCCATTTATGTTGAACTTAAGCAGTGGTCACTTCAGTTTTTTTAACAGAGCCCTGGAAAAAAGAGAAATATTTATATGTTGGCAACCCCTATGAAGCTATCATGTTTTATTTATTTATTCATTTCAAACTGAGGTTTGACTTTTTTTCTATAATGTACTAAACAAACTTTTTCAATACATTTTTTTTTTTTTTTGAAGCACGCATTTCGGCTGCCCTTAGTTGGGTAAACTCAGTTTTTACACATTCACCAATATTTCTCAATAATATTTTAATATTTCCTTTCCTTTTTAAATTTTAATGGGGTTTTCTTTTTTCGTAATTTTAATTAATTAGTTTATTTATTTATTTATTTATAATTATTTATTTACTTTTAAGACTGAAGCTTTTGCTTACATCAAAAAATAAAAGTGGCGAGTTCTTTTTCTGAATAACTGGGGGGGGGGGGGGAGAGAAGTAGCACTGCCCCCTAGCTGTCAATCAGCAATTTTGCATGTGAAAAAACGACTAGCATACTAAATTTCTAAATGTACCAAAATTTATCGAACAAAGGCAATTTTTGAGAAGTCACAGTGACCTTCCACCAGGGCACCCGTGTTATTATTATGTTTAATTTGGTCACTATTTTTACCTTCTAACCAGTTTCTCCCTTAAATTTAATATTTTCACTAATTTGCGTTTGAGACTGAATCTTACATGTTACATTCAGTCTCAAATGCTAATATATGCATTAGTTTCTACAAGTATTAGTTTTTCTATGTAATAAATCAACTTAACAAAGAGATAAGTCGTAACTTGTAATTGAATTCTAAAATTTTTTGATAATTCTGAAATTGTGTTGATAAAGGACAACTCATTAAATAGTTCACGGATTATGCTTACTTCCTTGACTTTCTTTCAGATCAAGTTAGTGATGTGAATGCAGAGACTATGTGGATATTCGACATTTTGTTAGCAAGAAAATTGACCAAAACATCTTGACAAAATAATGTAATCTAACACATGCACTAAATATTTTAACAATTTGAAATAATGGATGAAGGTTGGAAATCAAAGTTTTACTTCCAATGTTGATGTTTGCCGTTAATGTTTTTGTTTAATCGATATTTGTTCAATTATAATTGTTTTGTAATGCATAATACTTTCATTTCAATACCAACATAATTCATCAATCATACATAAACTACATAATGTGCAAGAAAAAAAAAAGAATTAAAATATAAAAATATCTTACTAACGATTTATTTTTTCTCTGCGTTCTTTTTAAGATAATGTGTGTTTAATCCATAGCAGTGTTTCCCGTACTTTCAACATCTGTATAACCCTTTTACAAATTCTGTAAAACTGAGTACCCTTATCAAATAAATAAATAGAAATATAAATAAAAAATATTACATACACAAATAAATAAAGCTTTTGAAAAGTACTTAAATAAAAAAAAGTGTTATTATTATTTAGGGGGGGGGGGATGCATAAACCCAATGTTTACTCGATCTGTTAAATATGGAAACAAGATGTCCTCGCCAAGATCTTTCGAATTGGACAATTCCTTCAAAAGTTATTAGGGGGGAGACAGATCGACATACACACAATTTCCCCCTATCTTAAACCCCTTCTTTCAATTTTTTTATTTTTCACTATATTTATTTACTTAACTTGTTTATGACTTTTTCCTATTTTTAATGATATTCTTGTGATACATTAAGCCTTCTTTCATTCTGTTTTTTTTTTTTTTTTTTACTTTTACGGAATACGGAAAAGTATTACAAAAAGAAGTAAAAGAAATCGAAAGGTGGAAAAATCTTGTGAAAGAAAAGGTTAATAAATTTTATGAATGGCATAAAAGGAAAAGCTAGGAGGTTGTTAGTATCCCCCCCCCCCCCTCGAGGTGTCGACCTTCAGATATAATTTTGTTTTTCTGCACTCCAGCTCCGTTGGAAGATGATATATTTAATCAATATTTGATTTTTTTTTTTTGGTTCTAAGACACAAGTTATTGAAACATTACATTCAGAAAGAGGCCAATTTAAAATTCTGAAAATTCATTTATTTTCTTCTCAAAAATCTTCTTTTAATTTATGAAAATATTTAAAGTTTATCATTCCTTTATTCCTTCAGTGAAAAGCAAAACAAAATTTCTCTCTCTCTGTCTCACTTTTAAAAAATTAGTTTTATCAGTGGCATGCACATTTTTTTTTAAAAGGACGAGAGGGGAGGGGAGGGGGAGGAGTAGTGAAGGCAGCCCTTTTCTCTTCTGAAACTTTTTGAAGAAAATAATTATGGATTGTGTAGAAGAAAATGAAATCAATAACCTACAAATGAATAATTCTTTACATTAAACAATATTTCATTTGTTTTACTAATTAAAGAGTAATAGTGTTGTCAGGCTTATACTTTCTAAAAAAATGTTTTTTTCCCAATTGTAGAAGCGTTAAATTCATGAAAAATGTTTTTATAGTACCTTAAGAACAGAAATTTGTTCCTGTAAATAATTGCATATAAGTCATATCTTCTCCAAATCAAACATAGGAAAAGCAGACTTGTCTGAATTTTCTTCCCTTTAGAAAAAAACATGTGGTCTATCTTCTGTCTTGTTTGTTTACGACCATTTCAGGTCACATAAATATTCGAGTTTATTTGCTATTCTCAAGGATATGCCTCAAACTCTCGTCTAATATGACAGATAGAACAAGACAGCACAGCAGATTTTAATATATACAAAGAAGGAAATACACAAAGGGGAAAGTGGGAATGGAACCCATGCCTCATTCACTCCGCGCAGGGAGGAGCCGGAACCAGTCGATTTGACCGCTCAGCCACTGAGGCCCCATCTTCTCTCTTCTAAACCCAGCCGGTTTGAAGAGGAGGACCCTACACTTTTCCCATTGCCCCTGGGCGTGTGGAGGCAGCAACGCTCAATGAGGCGGGGGCTAAAAGGAACTTTGAGGGGGGTTTTTTTGCGATATTTTCACGCTTTAAAAACATTTTTTGTGTTTAAAAATGCTCGTATTATTTCAAACAAAGGTTCAAAAGATATCTGAAAGTGCTTCGCTTGTCTTGCTATTTTTAAAATTTCGGTAACATACTTTGAAAATATTTTATAGAGCGAAACGTCTACCTCGTTTTTTTTTTTTCTTTCAAAAATTCCTTTTTTAACGATTTTTTTAAAATACCATACGGAATATTTTTATAAAATAAAAACAACAGAAGGAAATTTAGGCTTGAAAAATACTCAAAAAAATTTCCAGACTCGAAAACTTCAAAGGGAACTTTCTAAAACTAATGTCCAACTTTTCCCGTAGGTTAACAAACTCTAACTGAAGAGCAGCCTAAGGAGCTACCGTGTTTTTCTAGAAATCTGTTTCGCAGATAATCGAATTTAGCCGTTGCTCTGTTAGCTTTATACAGAGGTTGGTTCTTCCAAGGTCCCTTATAACCCCTTGTAGGCACGTAACTTTATCATCGACCCCGCCTATTTACGTACCCCCATACCCTCCTACCCACTGTTTATTCATTCATTTTATATGTATCGAAGAGGAAGAACCCTAAGTACATATCTCTCCTTTTTTATTGCACAGTTGCGCAAAATGTAATCTAATATAAATGGCAACGATTTTTCTCCCAGAATCTAAAAACCGTGGTTGGCGTGTTTGTGTTGGAAGATAATTCTTTTAAACGGAGGTACTTAAACAAATAAAGAGAATATGCCTAAACGAAAGGAACCTTTAACTGAAGACGAAGTATCAATAGGTATTTAGTGCTGTGTTTATTACCGCTTTCAATCGTATTTCGCCTGTCACAGAAACTACGTGCAAAATTTGAACCACTGCATAGATTGCATGTGTCTCTTCTAGTATTTAGTGTTGGGCTAGACTTTAGTAAGGGTCTTGTTTCTTTAAGTTTAGAAAAGACCGTTTTTAGTATTTGACAAAACGTATGTTTTGTTAGGAAACTAATTTTAACCCTGCAAATAGTAGATTGGTTCTCATTCTCAATAAATTGAAAGAAAAACACTGTGTTAAGAAGTCAGTGCGTAGAAAACCTCTTTATCTATATTTTTAACCGACTTCATCATGATTTTTTTTAATTGTTCGAGGGTGGTTTCCCATGGCTCCCGTTCCTTCGTGACCATATTCGATAATTAGAAAAAAAGTTATTTGCAGAAGTGTAGTCTTTTTTATGTGTGTGTGTGTTTTCATCCACAGCATTTGATAAAATGATCCGATTTTGATAATTTTTTCTTTAATCGGTAGAGGGTCGTCTAACTCTTTCATTGGAATGGCTTGGCTCCTTGGCTGGATTTTTCTTTGTTGGGAAAATTATTAATTAAATATAAAAGTCATTGTTAAAGAGTTTGTTACCATTAAGCTGTAGTATTAAAGTAATTATGTATAACAAGAGTTTGGCTGAAGGCTTCTCTGAAGCAAAAATTAAATACAATCAGTTTGTTTGCTCTAGTGACCTCTTAAAATCAACTTCAAAATGGAATTTATGATGCAAATAATTAGTTTTTAGTGCCATTCACTCAAAAAAGGTTTGCCTTTGATATGATTTTTTTAAAAATAGAATATTTATATAAAAAATGTATTTGGCACTAAAAATAATAAAATAAAATAATTTTTGGAAATTTTTGGCCCAGTAAAATGTGCTTATTACAATATCATTCTAAAAGTCACACAAAGAGTTAGCAAAGTTTGGAAACTTTTCAGTGATAAGCGCGGAAGCGCAACAGAGCTAATATATGTTTTATGTCCCCAGTTGTTGTCTTTTTAAAATCTAACACAACTTACAATAATATAATTATTATTTTTAACTTTTTAAGGGCCAAGCCCCTATGGTGGCAAGCCATCACTTATCTGAAACGATCAAAAAATCCATTTTATATTTTATTACACAACTATGCCAAAGTTGTAATTTTGAGCATTATGGAATCAATTTTTGCAGGTATTAAAATTTTCTTTTGGATTATCATGTATTTTGAAGTGTTTAAAAATAGTATTTATTAAATGCAATTCACATTTGATGTTGTACCTATTTGCTCAGGAATAAAATGATTTTGATTGGTAATATCTAAAT
The DNA here is from genome assembly GCA_038502835.1 of Octonoba sinensis. NCBI lineage: Eukaryota > Metazoa > Arthropoda > Arachnida > Araneae > Uloboridae > Octonoba > Octonoba sinensis. The sequence continues at coordinate 79,950,966 of CM076599.1, read as the reverse complement.
AACAGAATTGTTTAAGAAAAAACTTTGGAGCTACAAAAATTAAGTTTGAAAGTTGTGCTCATGTTGTTTAAAGAATTAATTTATTTTTCACTTTTTAGCACAATTTACAAATTGAAGTCTGTTCTTTTTCTGTTTTCAGTACTAAAAGTAGTTTGAAGAATTTACTTACTTTTGAATATGTTTTAAATTATTCAATTAAAATATTTCTAGATGTTTTGGGATTGCCACATAAGAAACACAAAAAGCACAAGCATAAAAAACACAAGAAAAAGAAAGACTTCGAAGATGGAGATGATTGTTCCGGAGGTGGGAGTCCTGGGACTCCAAGCGAAGGGTTTAAACATGGCCTTAAACTAAAAATAAAAATTGGTGGTCAGACATTTGGTGAAGCAAGGTGAGTTTTGTTTGTATTTTTGAACATAAAATTGCTATCTGTCATTAATATTTGTTCTAATTTCAAAATTAAATCATTAGAATATTTTGTACCAGTGCAAGAATACCAACACTGAAAGATTAACAAATTTGACTTTTAATCCTATATTCAAAACAGCAATTTTTGTCTTCTACAAGTCTTAAATGGTATTGTTTCTGTGGTTACAGAACTGACTCGTCTCCGGACACAACGTTCTCCTAATACATGGATTTCATTACTACAAATAATAATGATGTCAGTACAGCTGAAATAAATGCAGGTTATTTAGATAATCAATTTAGTGTAAATCACAGAATTTCCAAATTTTTCTATTAAATTAAGAAATTGGTCAACAAATGTGAATGTAATGCATATAGCCAGTTAAACAAATCTTTCTGGCAGTGGAATGCAAAATAAGCGTGCAAAATGCTGCTCACAATAATCTTAAATAGGATCCAATGTTGTTTAAGATTAAAAGCAAAACTCATGTATGTCTCAAAAATATCTGCATCAAAATCAATGCAAGGAAGACTACTATCGAAATATGGAATCAGCAGGCTTGTTGAAAGTTATATTTCGACAACTCGACAAATCCAATGCTAAATTTGCTATGAAAATTGAATGTATGCATTTCAAATTTAGCGTTTTGTAAGGAATTCAATTCATCAAAATGTAGCAAAAATAGTGAATCTAATATATGAAAACTTAAAAAGAAAAAAGAAAACTTCTGTGTTTTTGCTCCGAGTAGAAAAATTTCTTGTAATTCTGAAAAAACATGTGCCCACTTTGTCTTTTTAATAAAATTATGCTTTGTCTGTTAGATTTGTTGACTCAAAATTGGATTTGTTGCAAATGCAATCACTTTCTATGGGAATTTTTTTCATCTTTGGCATAGAAATGTACTATTTGCATTTAATCAAATATCACCAAACCCAAAACCTATTGTTTGATGTTAGTCAGTTTTATCTTTTGAATCATTATAAAATATTTTATAGTAAACTAATTGTAACAGTCGCTATTATTTTTGTTATGTAACTTTTATTCTTTCATTTTTGTTATAACTGGTGTTGTTTATATTTTTTCCTGATGCTGCTTAGATTTTACAGAAATTTGGCTAATGAATGAAGTAAAAAATTTGGTCAACAAATGAAAAATAAAAAAAATCTATAAAATAATAGGAAATAAAAACAAATCACATGCAACAAAATTACTACTGGTGTATGAGAAAAATAACCATGCATAATTAAAAGCAACACCTTTTCATGCTATGAATGTAAGTTATATATACAATTAAAGAACACATATAAATTTGTATTATTTGACTAATAAGTGGATAACTGTTGTTATCATTTATGTGTAAAAAACTGAATGATTCTTAAAGTAATCAATTGCTTTTCATGTAAAATGGTCGGCGAAAATCAGTTGTAAATTGTAAGTTTGTTCTTAGTGCTGTGCATTCTATGCAGTTTAAAACTTTATAATTGTAGTTTTATAAAGCTTTCATAAATCTTCACATATCTAATTGTATAATACCTTTTCTTTAAGTAAAGTACCTTTAAAAATATTGTTTTCTTTTATCTAAGAGTGTCTAAGTCTGAAATCAATGAAGCTTCTAGTGATGAATCTGCAAATATAGGTAAGTCTTTTCATTCATTATGAAACTGCAAGAAAAATGTCAAAGAAATAATTTTGTAGCTAGCATCACTTATGTAGTTTTTTTAATATTTTTTATTTTAATGCAGTAGTTGGATATCAGATGTAAAATTCTCAGGGGGTAATAATCTTTTTGGAGGATATTGTCAGGAATATTTTTTAAAAAGATAACATACTAAGGATTGTAAATGCTATATTCCTTCAAGTGCAAATTTTGTTGAATGAAATGTATGAAAAATACAACAATAGAAAGCTGTTTTACAAAGAATTTTCTAAGCATTTATTATTTTGTTAAATAGAACGCAAAAAGTTTTGAAAGACATGCTGCTATATTTTTATTTCAAAGCATTTATGCAACTGACCAAAATCTTTTGCACCGTTCTGAGAAAATTCTCCTAAATGAAATTGTTGCTACGAAGAATAAATCAAAATACTTTTATTTACATACTTCAATAATGATATTTGAATATTTTTTTAGAATATTAATAGTGATTACAAAATTTTATGAGAAAAAGCATATTCTCGATTATTTTCAGAATTTAACGTTCAAGAAAATATTCTCAGCTCACATCTCTATATTAGATTCATAATTCAATTCAAAGTCACATCTTTCATCCTTGCTTCAATTCAAAGTGCCATGGATGAAAATATTTGCTCTAATACCGTAATCTTACCAATAATCTTCAGTGTAAGAAATGTATAGAAAATAATAACTTTTTTCAGTTATACAAAACATTAAAAGATATTCTTATGAATCTACAAAAATGTCAAAATATGCAGTGAGACAATTTAACAGCCAGTGACAAATGCTAATAATCAATGATTGCCAATTAATGTGAATAGTTGCAAAAAGTTTTGAATGCATTTGCATGAGTAGGGGTGCTTTTTACATTACCATTCTAATTGTTATTATGTTTTACAGTTGTTGCAATGTCTGTAGTTTATTTAAATTTCAATGTAATTACAATCATTTATGCTGAAAAATGACTGAAAATAATGTTAGATATACTCTGCTAGTTTACTGACTTTGTACTCATCAACACTTAATTTCAATCTTGATTTATATTTTCTTCCATCAGTTATTTTCTTCTGTAAAAACTGTTTACTGATAGTTAAGTCTATTTGCGTGGAAAATTCTTTGTGATGCATAAATGAGAGATGCTGTGTTTGTATGATACATATGTAAATAACAATTATCATTATTGTATCTCAAGTTAAGATTACCGAAAACCATTCAATAATGAAAAAAAGATATAAGGGGAGATATTTTTGTTAGTTCTGATTCTCTGCTAGGGTAGCAGTACCAGAACAGAGCCTAAACTACTCCTACTACTATTAAAACGCTTTTCTGTTTTGGGTTCTTGTATCCCCACTTAGGATAAGGGTTACATGAGCCCTGAATTGTTAATTATACGATGTCAACTTTTATTATATTTTTAGCATGAAATTTATCCTGGATCCTTCGTGTTTGCAATTAAAAAGATTTTATTTATTTATTCATTATCTTGTGCTAATCATGAAAAAATATTTTAGATGTTGTTGATGCCACACCACCAGGTGCTCCATTATCAGAATCTCTTGTACAAGCTAATATTCCTAAAAAAGTTAAGAAAGTTGATGAAGAAGAGGCATGGCTTGCAGCTCTGGAAGCTGGCCGTTTGGAGGAAGTAGATGATGAATTACGACGAATGAAAGATCCCAACTTGATGACAGCTAGGCAGGTAATATCATTACAAAACTAATGTGCATTGACTTTAACAGTACACATCAGTTTCAGTGCTGGATTCATTTTTTATCAGATATTATCTGGATTTTATCAGTTAAAAAACAAATTTTAATTAATGATATAGTTCAAAATAGTTGAACCTTTCATATTAGTTTGTTTTTGCTTATTTTCTTGAAAGAATAGTGTTTTAGCTATTAAACAGAAAGAGAGAATGCAATGATTTTTGAAAAGAAGAAAATTTTAGCTTTCTTCCAACTATTCTTAACTATTAGGAGAAAAAAACAACAAAACATTTTTTTAAATAATCCGTTTTTTGAGAACAATATTAGAAAACACCTTTATAAGGGTTATAGATTTAATTAGTCTTATTTTTTGAATAGGTTATGAATAATTTCTTAAGAAATATAAAAATAATCCAGCTTTTGAAGGATGAGTGACATTTACATTTCCTATCATTTTGAAGACTTGAAACTGCTCTTACCCTTGATGTATGAAAATAACATTGCTTCAAAACATCCATTTAATATTTAAAAAATAAAGAAAAAAAATCCTCAAAAAACGGTACAAAGTTGATATTTTCGGCTCCTAGACTGAAACAAAAGTTGATTTCTTCTGTTCCAAACTGATACAAAAGTTAAATTCTTCTGCTTCAAACTGATACAAAAATGACATTTTACCTACTCCAAAAGCTGCTACATATTGTGTTAAGGCGGTGGAAGCCCTGTACATTTTAAATGGTTCGAAATATAAAACATTCACAAAATATAAGATGTTAAAAACTCCTTTATTTTAATTTTTACTTCCATGGGCCTTAAATTTTATACCTATTGCTTAAAAAGCCCTGTTATGTACACATGACAACTAGTGCTATACTCAACTGCAAAGTTTCTTGACTATGGAGACATATGCTGAGAGCAAGCGAAGAAAGTAGTTCTCCGCGCGGTGTCCGATTCTCGAGTTAAACTAAGCACTTTGCTATAGAAATATGATCAGGTATTTTAATCTACACATGTATAGCGTTAATTTTTTATAATTTTCATAAAATGTTATATATTTTCAATTTTACGAGAAGCGTAACACGAACTAATACCTTCATTTAGAACTAACGCTCTAGCCAATAAGAGCTCATGAGCAGTTGGCGATCTTCCGATAAGCGGTTTGGCGAGATTTGGAGTTGTTTCTATTTATGTCTGACTCACTGACTTGTGACTTTGCTTAAAGATAAACATTTATTTTATTATTCTATTCGTTAATATAGTTGCTATTACTATTATTATTTTTAATATCGTTCTTTTCATTATTAATATATTCGTTAATATCGTTATTATTATTTTTTGTTAGTATCGCTCTTATTATTATTATTATATTCGTTAATATTGTTCTGAAAAATTAATCATTATTATTATAAGAATGGAATCTACTCCAAAATTGAATTTCAGTGTTAGATATCAAAACAGTCTCAAGTTATTCTTGAAGTATTATTAATATTTTTAAAACTGATAATCTTTCATGTATTTTAATCATGGTTTTAGTGTTAAAAAAGTTAAACATTCAACAAAAACTGCGAAATTAATGTATCTTTATTTAAATATTTAATATATTTGTCATGGTAACAATTATGCAAATTTGTACGTTCCACTTAGATGATGAATAATCAAAATTAAATGAGATAATTATACCTATATTTATGTCATTACTTCTCTTTATGTTCCTCATACTTGCTGTTGAGTGTAATTATATGATTACTTAAAATCATTTAGATATTTTTGTTTTAAGATATATTATAAGAGATTTAACTTTTCAAGACAAATTTGGTATTTCAGTATATCTGCACTGTTTGGGAAAAACTAGATAAGTCGATTTTTGGACAAAATGAGATAAATACCCTGGGCAACCCATATTGGTGTCCTACACATCCTGTAAAAGTATGAAAGTCATAATGTCAGTGGCGTTCTTTAAAACCATTGTGAATTATTAGACCATTTTAAAACCATAGTGCATTTCAAAATGTAGCTGTGATGAAAAATGTTTTTTTTTTTTATGTTTGTACAATATCTATCTGCATAAAAGAATTAAGAGTATAATTTCTCTCTTTTTTTGCTGAAAGGAATAACTTATGCTGAATATACATTTGATCCAATAAAATAAATTATGATTGGATAAAAAAAAAATTAAGTTTTTAAATTTGTTACATTGTCTTTTTTTTTTTTGATAAACAGACAAAAGAGTTTTCAAACATGCGATGTGCCAAATAGAGTGCTTAATCAGATTATTCGCCAAGTTGGTAGCTTGGCGTCTTTCGACCCTCCTCCTGCAACCCAACAGCCTCGCTGTTCACTCATTTCTTCGGCCGCGCGTTGTGACGTCATTGTCAAGAAACGTTGCAGTCTAGTATAGAAGAAGTAGTTTAGTTTACTTTGTTTTCTGGTTCAGAGCCAAATGTTGTTGCTGGAGCACCGTTTGGGAAAAAATAGTGCACATGTATTATTTTAGCAATGTAAAACAGTTATATTCAGTACAAAGTTTATATTTTGCATCACATGCCTTTCAAATAACTCAGAGAGCTACTAATGTCACTAGCGTAGTTTAACAAGATCGGAAAAACCATTCAAGTTGTCACAGTTTCAGAAAAGGAGTACAATTTTTTTTTTCCATTTCAGAGTCAAGTTGGAGGAAAGCTGTAGTAGCTTCTTGCCAATCTTCTACTTGTTGTACAAATTTGAATTTACCAACAAGAATGCTTTTTGTTGAGCATATTCAACTGACTAGTATTCAAATGATCAATGCTTTAACTTTGCACTTGTAAATATGAAGTAAAAGTATTATGTGTTACTTGATTACTATGGTGGAGTTCTAGTTAAGTATAGTGGATCTTTGCGTTTGATTGGAAAAGGGAACTCCACCTAGCATATTGCAAAAAAAACTAGGATTCGATCACTTCCCTGCACTTACCATTTTTTTGTGTGCGTGCCATAGAAAAAGAGCAGACCCCATGTGGGGCTAGAATCACCAGCTAAAAAAAACAATGCTGCAAGGGAACGAGGAATGAATGCATACCTGGAAAATCAGGAAAGATCACACGGGTATTATGGTGAATACAAACATTACATTTATTGTCTACGTAAAAGGGAAAGCCGGAGATCAGGTCATAGCGCGTAACTCAAGTTACAAGAGCTCATTCTGGGGCGTCCCCCATCGGATTAAAATAAGATAGCTACGAAAGTATACATTAGTGCTCTTCACACTTCATGGCACTATGTGGATCAGGTTGACGACCAACATCACGTCTTGAAAAAAAAAAGTTGCTACTCAATCAAAAATACATGAAGACGCGTCCTGCGTCCGAGCGAAAAAGGTTCCCTGCTACCCATGCTCCTTTCGAACTTCCTGCACGGGCGCCGCAAAGAGTCGGGTTGCCAACTTTTCCTCTGTGACTGGGCCAATCGCCAGGCGCGAATCCGCTTTCCATCGCCGGGAAGCAAGGCGCAACACTTCATCGCCCTAGGAGTGTTCTTCTTCTGTTTCTGTCATGTGACAGCGGAGAGGCAAATTCAACAAAGCTATGTCGAGCATCACGACATACTCTCCCCCTGACACAGATAGAAGAAAATTCTGAAGTCGAGGACACCTTGCAGACTCGGAGTAACACTCAACCGAAGACGAAGATCACAGCAGAACCTTGATCACACTAGACTTCACCTACAGCCCTAACCCGCACTGACCAGATCGTCCGAGTTACATGGGGTAATACATAAAATAGTACCTCAGTCGGTACCTCATTAACATTAAACAGCTTGTTTGGCTACATGCCATATGATTCGCAATTACATATTTACCTTATATACATTTTAGATTCTAGCAGTGCAGGCAAACTTATCCAATGAAAAATTCTAATTGATATGAAAAAAATTAAATAATGAAAAAATTTAAATCCTCGAGACGGAAAAAAATTTTAAAACTTTTTGCTAAGCTGAGTCGAAAAAATTTGTTTGCTACACCCAAAATAAACAATCCCAAAAAAATATTAAATCATTTAAGTTAGACAAATAACCTAAAAGCTTATTATATACATGTTAAATACATGGCATACATGGCCATGTAAGAAAATGATGTCAAAAAAAATATTTAAAAAAAATCATTAAATACATTAATTCATAAAAATCACAGTAAATACATTTTTAAATCAATAAGTACAATTTAAAAATTCAGGTAGTTTAAAACCAGTGACACTAATGTCAAGTTTCTTTCTTTTTTTTTTTTTTTTACACAACCGACTTAAAAGAAAACACATTTTGTCAACATTATATGAAAGGTTTTTTTTTTTTTTTTTGAAATATGTACATTGAATTATAGCTGCAGCCTATAAAACAATTTATTACTTCCTAACTTTTTGAAAACCAAGCAAAAACTTTAAAAATGCATTTATCACAAAATACTGTTCATTGACATTTCATCTGAAGGAAAATAATTTATGTTTTGTACTACACATATTTGAATATATCATGTTTCATAATCAATACATTTCAATTTTTATTATATATAGTACTACCAATTTTATTTCATTTGTATTGGTAAGCCTATTCATTTCATTAAATTCAGTGTTATCAGTTTAACACTGTCTATTCATCTCAACTTTCCTGCTAGCTGTAAATATTCGATCACACAATGATAATAATAAAAAAAACGAGTAACTGTGAGTGCAAGTTAAAAATACAAAAAAAATTGTTGAATGATACAACAAATTGTCAAAAAGGGAAAATGAAATATTTTGTGCAAAAGTTATTCGGAGACAAATGGTTCACCAGAACATATGTATCAAAACAATCACACTGTACTAACAGGTGAAAACCCATGAGATGAAAAAATTCTACTATATCCCCCAAAAAAATTCAAAAGTGTAAAAATGTCATTCAAAAATAGAAAAGAGGAAAAAAAACAAAGGTGTATTAAGATCCTAAGCAAAGCCAAAATGAATTAAATTATGTAAATATCAAACACAAACAATTACCAATAAAAGAATGCAAACAAAAGGTGAACCCAGAAATTTAAAAAAAAAAAAAAAACCATCAGTTTCAAAACAAACAAGATTTTTAAACAAACAAAAGTGCCGCCATCATCAACCTCAGGAAGTAAACAAACATAAACATGCTCGAATCAAAACAAACATCTGCCCTATGCGCATTAAGACAAACAATGAAAACATAATTATTAACTATAATTATTGGCGATTTCTTAAATTATATCTAGGTTGATATACCTGTGTTTGCCTCATATTATTAGAATTATCAGGTTGTAAATGCTGTTTCCTGTCAAGAGCAGGTCTTAGACGGTCAATGTGCACTTTAAATGCTTTAGCATGTGGGTTATTGAAAAAACGAATTAAATAGTTAACATTATTACACTTTTCGACTACTTCATATGGTCCTGTGAATTTAGGTTTAAATTTGTCTTTTGATCTTAAATATACAATTTGTTTTGCTTTCAAGTTTTAATTTAGCATTAGCATGCTGTCTACAATTTTGTTCATATTGTTTTCTCTCGAGATTAGAAAATGCTGTCTTATAATGTTTTTGCAGACTCTCTAAAATATGCGACAAATATTGTGTTTTGTCCAATTGGACAGCTTCTATTTCTGGATGATATGTGTCAAAAATTAAAGATAGATCTCTTCCAAAATGAAGAGAATTAGGTGAAAAACCTGTTGAACTATGTATTGATCCATTGTACAAGTTCTGATGGATCAGTAGAGAATGAGCAAAATTATAGCCTTCTTCTTGCATAGCTAAGATTGTAGCTTTGATCCCAGTATTAATTCTCTCACTTTGCCCGTTTGCTTGAGGTCTGCCAGATGAGGTGTGGATTAATTTAATTCCTAAAGTTTTTGACAAGGTTTCAAAAATTTCAGCTGTGAACTGGGTTCCCTGATCTGTCAAGATCAACGCAGGTCGCCCAAAGGTGGTGATGTAAGTAAACAAATGTTTTGACACAATTTCAGCAGTTATTTTGGTCATTTGATATAATTGCATATGACGACTGAAATTGTCTAAAATAGTTAAAACATATTGACCATTAATCAGAGGTCCGAGAATGTCACAGCTAATTTGTTGATTAGGGAAGGATGGAATAACATTTGAACCGATAGGTGCTTTTCGCATAGCATATGGCTTTACTTGAATGCATTTTAAACACTAATAAACATAATTCAAGGAATCTGAGTACATTCCAATCCAAAAGTACTTTTGTTTGACAAAATCATATGTTTTAGCCAAACCTTGATGAGCTAAGTGGGAAATGGACAAAACTTTGGGTGTTAAGGACTTAGGGACTACAATTTTATGAATTATCCTATCAAGTTTCTTATCCTGAAATGCATACATCAATACATTAGTGACAGGATGAATGAAATATTGCTCTAATTTATGATTTTGATTTCTTGAGTTTCTAATTTTATTATAAATATCACTAAGTTCAGAATCTTTTTGCTGCTCCTGACAAAAGGTTTCATCTGAAATTTCTAACAAAGGGTCTTGTGAAACAGAATTGGAAACAGTTAAACTATTTACATTTGCAGCACTAAGATTTTCATGCATATTCTGTTCAACATTAGAACTATCTGAGCTTGAATTATGTTGATAAGGGTTTTGGGATCTACAAGAATTTAAAGGATTTACTAAATTTTGTAGTCTTTCAAAATTTACTTCAGTTTCATCTTCATCTTCTACAGTAATGACAGGTAATATAGTATCAGAGTTTAAAATATCTGGGTTAGTTACCAAATTTTCATTCGGTAACTCTTCAGAGATCCTGCTAATATAGTCGGGCAGTACATTTAATGTTCCTTTTATGTGTTTGACTGTAAATGAAAACTCACTCAATTGCAACAGCCACCTGGTTGTGATGTCAGCAGGTGATGTACTTTTCTTGTAATGCTGCAGAGGTAAACTGTCGCTCAAAATCGTGAAATGTCTAGAATACAGGTGATTTTTAAATGCTTGTACCCCTTTCACTATTGCCATGAGCTCGAGTTTAATGGCAGGGTAACGCTTTTCATGCTTGGAGAGGGTTTTACTAAAATAGGCCACAGGATGTAACTTACCATCATGATCCTGTAATAGCACTGCAGCAATTGCTATGGTGTTAGCATCAGTGTTTAATATAAATTCTTTGTCGTAATC